>CM077673.1:345054287-346401787 GCA_039707655.1 Elymus sibiricus
TCGTTCCAAGTTCGAAGTACCTTTTGGCCAAAGAAAAACCGGCTTCTTGACACGATTGCCTCTTTATCTTTATATAGATAGATTCTATGGGGTTATTACTTAGTAAGTCTATTTTGTACAAGAGACCCTCCTATCTGATAGAAAAGGGTCCCATGATCCCGAGCCGATCTTACCTTGGCTCGCAAACCCCAAGTTTGTCTATGAAGAGCTAATCTAATTGTATTTTTTTCTAGAATGGATTTCTTATGTGGAATACTAATGGATAGGGCCTCGTTGCTAAGTGCTACAAGATCTAGTGCACTGGAACTCGTGGTTATGGACCCGAATCCTTTAGTATGGAACATTGTCTTTTCCAAGTAAAAACCCCTAGTATATGAAAGAATGAAAAGGTGCTTTCGTTCTTGTGGAATAAGAAGCCCTCGTACCTTAATGAAAGGAAAATCGTAATTTTTCGTTAGGTATTTGACCAAATAGGATCGTCCAGTTCCTATAGAACCTATCACTAAAATACCCGATAGGGCTAAGCGGAACGAAAAGGGTTTTCCATGAGATGGTAAATGAAAACGATTAGTCCCACACGAGGTTTGGGAATAAGTGATTGTCTGATAATGAGCAAGGAATATACGTCTTTCTGCTAAAGAGGATCTATTAAACTCATAATTCATTAGATCCTTGTTATCAATGCCAACTAGGTATCATAAGTAAATGGATCCCGGTTGTTCAATCCTTTGATAACCAAGGTCGTTCTTTGCTAAAGAGAAATGATCACTATGAGTCAGACTCAATAGAATTGGATCCATTCCAAATAGCGAGAATTAGGATTCTTGATCCCTCTCAATCTCTCTTTCAATTCGAGGATCCAGAGAGGTGTTTTCATAGTCATCTCCGAATATTTGCCATCTCGGAATATTTTCGATTTCATTTTTCTATGATATGTCTTTCTATATGAAAATTGATTATTTACGATGTACGATGATCCCTGTTAAGCATCCATGGCTGAATGGTTAAAGCGCCCAACTCATAATTGGTAAATTTGCGGGTTCAATTCCTGCAGGATGCACACGAACGGGAACATTCCATAAGTCTATTGGAACTAGCTCTCTATCCATGGAATCTCATCCATCATCCATACATAACGAATTGGTATGGTATATTCATACCATAACAAAAGAACAATAAGAACTCGAATTCTTATCGATACTGGAACTCAGAGCATAGGAGGGAAACTTGAGGTGCAAGGAAAGTAAACATAGACTAATAAGGACTCCTAGACCAATACTAATACTTCCTAACACCCCCCCTCAAATGCAAAGCGTATGCAATAGCATTACATTTGAAGAAGTGTAAAACTAGAAAAAAATGATAATCCAAATCCGCGTGTTGAGAGTGTCGTCGTAGCATGAAGAGTCTTCAAAACCTGTCGAGTCGTCGAAGAGGATAACAAAGAGATGGCACATCAGAGGAAGACACCGCATCAATAGAAGATACAAGAGAAGTATCAAGAGAAGATGGGTTATCAAAAGAAGATGACACATCAAGAGAATGAAGCATTGCTTAAAGAATCATGGCCCATGAAAACTAGCGGCGACAGAAGCTTGGCGGCAAGAGAATGGGCTTAGATCAACAATGCAAAGGGAGGCCACAGAAATCCTATTGAGAGGACAATGACCAGAAAAAGTCTGACGGACAAAAGTTTGGTGGACTCGCATGGCATGAGAAACACGAAATATCAATGGATTTGGTGGACGCAGCGGAAAATATAGATTACTAGGAAGCTAAAAAACACATGAACTAGATATGATGGCAGCGGAAGAAAAATCATGGTGCCGTGGGCCAAGACCACGCAAAGCTCCCGTGTTGTTCTCCTGAATGGGAAGAGGGTGGTCTCTGAGCTTGAATAGCCAACAACAAGACCGGCAGAACCTATTGAAGAAGAACCCGAAGCTGCAACCAGACGCTTAAGTCGCACAATATCCTGCTCAGTGAGGGACACCGTCGAAGGTGTCGGGATAGAAGCACAGTCCCTGAAGAAGATATACGCCCCTGGCGCATGTGCCGCTTCTTCAGGAAGCACTCAGACTCGGGATGACCATCCTTGTTGCAGTAGCCGCAGTGAGGACGAGAGCGGCCCTCACCACTAGAAGTGTGTAGGAACGGCAGAACACTGGAGCGTGAAGGAGGATGTGTAGGAGAAGCTCCAGCAGCGAGCACAAAGGGAACCTCAAGTAAACCGGCACCACGTAGGCGAGTCTCTTCAACCCGAATCTCAGATAGCGCCTCCATAAGAGAAATACGGCCATGAGCAAACAACTGAGCGTGTCGTGGCTCAAACTACTGACAAAGCCGAGACAAGAACTCGTAGACACGATGAAACTCCAAGTCTGATCGCATTGCCTGGCAACACTGGCAAGTACGACAACCAGCAGTGCATATAGAGTCAAGCTGGCGCTAGATGGCAGAACTCTGTGCGTAAAAATCATCAACGGTGGAGTCGCCCTGCTGAAGAGCATGTTCCCGACGAACCACCAACAGGTATAAGGCATCACCGGAGGGCTGATAGCGCTGGCAAAAACAGGTCCACATGGCAAAGGTCGTAGAGAGGCCCATAAACTCAGAGGCAAACTGAGGCAAAACACTATAAGTGAAAACAACCGCAGCACGAGCATCATCATCACACCATTGAGTGTAAGCAGAGAGAGCATCATAGTAAAAGTGAAGAGCCTCCTCATAGGTCAAAACATGTTTCTCAGAAGCACGAGCTACAGACTCATCAGCAAGCTTAGCCGCATCCTTAGCAGCCTGAGGAGCATCCGCAGCAAGGGACGATGGCTTCGGCGGAGTAGGAGCCACGGGAGAAACCGGGCATGACGGACAAGAGACCTCGCCAGATAGAACACCCCACAGACGAATGCCACACATATGAATGCGGAAGAAGCCAACAAACTCACTGTAGTTTGTACCATCAAAAACCACCAGGCAACAGGGAACGACGACATAGCTCGACGACATTGTATCTGTTTTTTTACTCAAAGCAAACCAGCAGTAGAGGGAAGCAACAACACGTACTAGATACCCAACGAGGTCAACAAGATAGCAAACAAACGTCTGGGAGAGATCCTCGTCCGCTGCCTGATTCTGTAGGAGATGGTAATTAACTCGTTCGCTGCCTGATCCTGTAGGAGACGGTGGGACACCGTGATCGGTAGCGAGATCCGGCTGGAAGCGGCCGACGGGATTTGACAGGAGATCACGCGAGACGACGTCCGGCGGCGGGATCCGACAGGAGGACAGCAGCAGCGGCCTGATCTGATGAGCACGAGATGCAGCCGTGGTTGTACAGACGGGAGAAGCAGCACTGGAACGTGCGGTAGAGAAAAACAGCGACAACCGGGCAATAGAAAAGCAGCGACCGCGTGAGATCGGATCGGAAAGCATGAGTTGCGGGTGCTAAAAAAATACCTAAGCTCTAATACCATGTTAGGAAAGCAACCAATCTTTATTGAAGGCCCAAGGGGCATATATATATATATATATATATATATATGTATATATATATATTACACATAACTTGAGGTGCAAGGAAAGTAAACATAGACTAATAAGGACTCCTAGACCAATACTAATAATTCCTAACGCCAACTAAAGAATTAGTAGATTGGAATAGGGATGAACATTATTGACTCAACATGAAAAGTAAAGCATAAGCCCTTCGCAGAGGAAACCAGGGAATTGCAGAGGTGCCAGAGCTCATTGCTTAAAACAGAGATGAATATATTTTGGGTAGTGTGCCTTTCCTGTCAACGTCACGACACGAGATTTCAATATCTTCCATGTTAATCACATTATTGGCGGTTCCCAACCAGAATTTAAATTTTTACTCCCCCTCCACCATTCAAACACATTCCATGGCTAGCCGTATCCACGACTACCATCCAAACAATCAACTTTCTAGGGGGGTTCTTGTTTATTTACTTTTGTATTATGCAGGACTGGGCATCCTTTTTACTGGCCTCTGTCATGCAATGACAAGTGAATAAACCCTTATCTTGAGAATAACCCGCTTAGCATGGAAGATAATGACCGCCCCGTCGCTCCATGAGCGGTACGAGCACACAAAACGGATGTTTATTTGAATGTTTAGAGGTGGCACATGCAAATTTATTTGGAATGGCAGTGAAATACCACATATAGGTAGGTATGGTGGACTCACATGGAAGAAACTTGGCTCAAGGATTTGGATGCACAAGTAGTATTTCTACTTAGTACAAAGTTTTGGCTAGCAAAAGTTCTAAACAAGCATCACATGTTAGAGGATACATAAAAATATAACTGCTATATGAATATAAACAAACATAACCATTACGTTGTCTTCCTTGTCCAACGTCAACTACTTGTTCAAGTTCGAAAATAATTAATGGGGGTTCACAATCATAGAAGATGTCCAAGGTTGTGTATTTATATGTGAAACCTCTCTTCCTTCAATATTCTTTCATGAATTGTTTAAATGACCAATGCTATGTATGCTAACTTCCAATAAATTTTACGGCTTATACTCCTAGTATGTGAATTTACTACTCCCCATGGGACAATAATATGAAGCATATATAATTTCACATTCATGACATTCAATTCATTCAACATTTACTCTCAGGATATAAGTGAAGCACTAGAGTAAATTTCGAACTACTCTCAAATGATATAAGTGAAGATCAATGAGTAGTCAAACAATAAAGTAGCTATGTGAGGACTCTCTCTCTCTCAATAAAGATTTTCAGATCTGAGTATTTTATTCAAGAAGCAAACAAAAAAATACTCTCCAAGAATAGCACGCCTCATGTGAACGAATAAAAATTTAGGCTCAACATAGGCTAACCGATAGTTGACAAAGAGCGGTGGGATGCATCGCATCCCCAAGCTTAGATGCTTGAGACTTCTTGGAATATTTACTTGGGGTGCCTTGGGCATCCCCAAGCTTGAGCTTTTGTATCTCGTTCAATCCTCTCATATCCCAGTTTCAACTAGGTCTCGAAAACTTCATCCACACAAAACTTGGAAAGAACTCGTGAGATAGGTTAGTACACATAAGAAGAAATCAACACTTCATGTACTGCCAAGACAAGTTGCACAATAATTTTCAAACATTATCTACTGTATACTATCATTTACAAAATTTATATATACCAATATAAGTCATGAAAACCATCGGAGAAGTAGATAACAAAACTATGACAGCAATTTGTGTAATCATGATAGTGTGTAGCAATTAATTTACAAAGTACACTTATGTATCTCCAAAAATTATGAAAATTTATTACATGATAAAGAATTTATATGAAAATACTGTGAAAAAATTTCAGAAAATTTTCACATTCCAATAAAATATGAAAATTCAAACACGACAGCAAAAGTTTTTGTTTTTACACAGCACACATCAAACATGCAATTCAAGCATCCTAAAGGCAATTCTTGGAACTTTTTATTGAAAATCAAGATTATAAATAACATATAACAGAGAACACCAAAATAAAATGATGCTCCAAGCAAAACACATATTAGGTGACGAAAAAAAATATAGCTCTAAGTAAGATATACCGATAGTGTTAAAGACGAAAGAGGGGATGCCTTCCGGGGCATCCCCAAGCTTAGGAGCTTGAGTATTCCTTGGATATTACCTTGGGGGTGCCTTGGGAATCCCCAATCTTAGGTTCTTGTCACTCCTTATTCTCCTCATATCGGTGTCTCACCCAAAACTTGAAAACTTCAATCACACAAAACTTAACGGAACTTCCTGAGATGGGTTAGTGTAATAAAGATAGATCATTCACTTAGGTACTGTCAAGACAATATTCATAATTGTTCTCACATAATACCTACTGTATTATACCATTCACATAATTTAAATCACTGAATATAAGCTATGGGAACACTACAACAAGCAAACTATGCATGCAAAACAGAATCTGTCAAAAACAGAACAGTCTGTGAAGATCTGTAGTATAACCATACTTCCCTGCCTCTAAAAATTCTGAAATATTAGGAAAACATATAGAATTTGCATATAAATACTGTGTAAAAATTTCATATTTTGTTGACGCTCCAGTAAATCAGAGAAATTCTTTACTGGAGGCAAAAGATTTTGTTTTTTCACAGAATCAAATCAACAAGTATACATACTATCCCAAAGGCTTTACTTGGCACATTATTGAAATAAAAGGCACAAAACATGATTACTACAGTAGATTAATCATGTGAACACACAAAAATATAAAGTAAAAGTGTTGGGTTGTCTTCCAAGAAGCGCTTTTCTTTAAGGCCTTTTAGCTAGGCATGATGATTTCAATGATGCTCATGTAAGAATGGTAATTGAAATATGTAAAAGTGCATCATGAATCACATGGCAAGAACATTTAAGTCTAACCCACTTCCTATGCATACCTATGAAAATGTTTATGAAAATATGTAAAAGTGCTTGATGTCTACTACGCAACTTTATTCTTGTAGACTTTGTTGGGCCTCCAAGCGCAGAGTTTTGTAGGACGGTAGCAATTTTCCCTCAAGTGGATGACCTAAGGTTTATCAATTCGTGCGAGGTGTAGGACGAAGATGGTCTCTCTCAAACAACCCTGCAATCAAATACAAGAAATGTCTTTTGTACCCAACACACCCAATACAATGGCAAATTGTATAGGTGCACAAGTTCGGCGAAGAGATGGTGATACAAGTGCAATATGGAAGGTAGATATAGGTTTTTGTAATATGAAAATATAAAACAGCAAGGTAGCAAATGGAAATCAGCGAGCAAAACATTGTATAAATGCTTGGAAATAAGGCCTAGGGTTCATACTTTCACTAGTGCAATCTCCCGACAATGCTAACATAGTTGAATCATCTGATCATCCCTCAACGTGCAACAAAGAATCACTCCAAAGTTCCTATCTAGCGGAGAACAATAAGATGAAATTGGTTTAGGTAGTAGAACCACCTCAAAATTATTATTTCCGATCAATCTTTTGGGCTATTTCTATAAGTGTCACAAACAGCCCTAGAGTTCGTACTAGAACAACACCAATGATACATATCAATCAACCCTAATGTCACCTAGATACTACAATGTCACCTCAAGTATCCATTGGTAAATTATGAGATATGCATCAAACAATTTCAGGTCTATCATATTCAATCCAACACAAAGAACTTCAAGGAGCACCCCAAGATTTCTATTGAAGAACTTAGGACAAGAACATGTATCAACCCCTATGAATAGATTACCCCAATGTCACCTCGGGTATCCGCAAGTTGAGTATCAAAACATACATCAAGTGAATCAATAGAACACCCCATTGTCACCACGGGTATTGATACGTCTCCAACGTATCGATAATTTATGAAGTATTCAAGCCATATTCACCGATGTTTATAATACTTTTATATGGTTTTGATGAACTTTATATGATTTATTTAGAACTAACCCGGACTGACGCTGTTTTCAGCAGAATTACCATGGTGTTGTTTTTGTGCAGAAAATGAAAGTTCTCGGAATTGCCCGAAACTTTTTTGTGATTTTTTCTGGAGGAAATAAGCAACATTGGAGCAAAGACCTGCCGGTGGGGGTGGACCAGAAGGCCACCAAACAACCGTCCGCGTCCCCCCTAGGGGCGCGACCGGATGGCTTGTGGGGCCCTCGTGGCTCCGTTTGCGTGATTCCAATGCTGAAAAATCCCATAAATACCAGAAACCCCAGAAATAAAGAGAGACTCCTCGTTCTGCCGACGCAACTCTCTGTATCGACGAAAAACCAATCTGGAGGCGTTCCAGTACCCTGCCGGAGAGGGTAGATCATCTCCGGTGGCCATCTTCATCTTCCCGGCGGAGGTCATGACGAGGAGGGTGTAGTCCACCCTCGGGGCTAACGGTTTGTACCAGTAGCTATGTGTTCAATCTATCTCTCTCATATTCTTGAGATGGCACAATCTTGATGTATCATGGGCTTTGTTAATATAGTCGGATCATATGATGTTATTCCCTTGCTACCTTGTTGTGATGAATTGAATCTTTACCTTTGAGATCTCGTTATGTTGGATTGAATATTATGGTTTGAGAACACTTGATGTACGTCTTGCATGGGATACCCGTAGTGACATTGGGGTATTCCATTGATTCACTTGATATATGTTGAGGCATCAACTTGCGGATTCCGGTGACCTAGCTAGGGGACCTATGCATAGGGGTTGATTGCACGTTTTCATACCACGTTCTCCGATAGAAATCTTGGGGTGCTCCTTGCAGTTCTTTGTGTTGGATTGAATATGATAGATCTGAAATTGTTTGATGCATGTCGCATAATTTGCCCATGCATACTTGAGGTGACATTGGAGTATCTAGGTCATGATACGTCCATTTTGCATCATGATTTCCTATTGTTTTTTATAATGTTTTTATGCATAATAATGCTTTATGGAGTAATTCTAATGCATTTTCTCTCATAATATGCTAGGTTTACACAAAGACGGAGAATGCTGGCAGCTGGAATTTTGGACCTGAAAAAGCATATCAGAGACACCTATTCTGCACATCTCCAAATAAGCTGAAACTTCACGGAAAATTATTTTGGAATATATAAAAAATACTGGAGCAAATAACTACCGAAGGGGGGCCACCTGGTGACCACAGGACACCAGGGCGTGCCAGGCCCCCCAGGCGCGCCATGGTGGGTTGAGGCCAGCCCGACCCACATCCGGTGCCCATCTTCTAGTGCTTAAGGTCTTTTGACCTAGAAAAAATCAATACGGGACTTTCGGGACGAAACGCCGCCATCTCGAGGCAGAACTTGGGCAGGAGCACTTTTGCCCTCCGGCGGAGCGATTCCGCCGGGGGAATTTCCCTCCCGGAGCGGGAAATCGAAGCCATCGTCATCACCATCTTCAACAACACCATCTCCTCTCAAACCCTAGTTCATCTCCTGTGTTCAATCTTTGTACCGGAACCTCAGATTGGTACCTGTGGGTGATTGACGTGGCTTGAGACTGCATCGGTATTTTCCCAAAGAGGAAGGGATGATGCAACACAGCGACGGTAAGTATTTCCCTCAGTTATGAAACCAAGGTTATTGAACTAGTAGGAGGATCACCACCACCCAATAAGTAGCACCTGCACACAAATAACAAATACTTGCAACCCGACGCGAAAGAGAGGTTGTCAATCTCTCTACGGTAAAAATATAGATTAGGTAGTGATAGATAGGAGAGATAGATCTCTCAAGAACACAAAATAAAAAGAGCAAATAAAAAGTGCAGCAATATATTTTTGGGTCTTTGGTTTTGTAGATCTGAAAAGAAAGAGGCTAAAAGATAGATCGGAAAGCAATATGTTGGAAAAGTAGACCCGGGGGCCGTAGATTTCACTAGTGGCTTCTCTCATGAGTATAGCGCACGGTGGGTGAACAAATTACTGTTGGGCAATTGATAGAAGATCAAATAATCATGACTATATCCAAGGCGATGATCATTATATAGGCATCACGTCCAAGATAAGTAGACCGACTCCTGCCTGCATCTACCACTATTACTCCACACATCGACCGCTATCCAGCATGCATCTAGTGTATTAAGTTCATGGAAAAATGGAGTAATGCAATAAGAGCGATGACATGATGTAGACAAGATCCATTCATGTAGGAATAGACCCCATCTTGTTATCCTTAATGGCAATGATACATGCGTGCCTTGCTGCCCCTTCTGTCACTGGGAAAGGACACCGCAAGATCGAACCCATCACAAAGCACCTCTTCCCATGGCAAGAAAAATCGATCTAGTCGGCCTAACTAAACCAAAGATTCGAAGAAGAAATACGAGGCTATAAGTAATCATGCATATAAGAGATCAAGGAAGACTCAAATAATATTCATGGATAGAAACTGATCATGAACTCAAAATTCATCGGATCCCAACAAACACACCGCAAAAGTTTACATGAAATAGATCTCCAAGGGACCATTGTATTGAGAATCATAAGAGAGAGAGAGAGAGCGGAAGCCATCTAGCTACTACCTACAGACCCGTAGGTCTATGGTGGACTACTCACGCATCATCGGAGAGGCACCTATGAAGAAGATGAACCCCTCCGTGATGGTGTTTAGATTGGATCTCGAGGTTCTAGAACTTGCGGCGGCTGGAATTGTGTTTCGTCGACTCTCCTAGGGTTTTCTGAATATTTGGGAATTTATAGGCATGAGAGGCGGTGGAGGGGGGCCCCGTGGAGGGCACAACCCATCAGGGCGCGCCGGGGGCCCCCGGCGCGCCCTGGTGGGTTGTGCTCTCCACAGCCCACCTTCCTGGCACTTCTTTGGCCCACTGGGTGTCTTCTGGTCTAGAAAAAATTTCCAAAAAGTTTTGTCGAGATTGGACTCCGTTAGGTACTGATATTCTGCAAAGTAAAAAACAAGCAAAAATAGCAACTGGCACTTTGGCACTATGTCAATAGGTTAGTCCCAAAAAATGATATAAAGTTGTTATAAAATGATTGTAAAACATCCAAGAATGATAATATAACAGCATGGAACAAGCAAAAATTATAGATACATTGGATACATATTAGCATCCCCAAGCTTAATTCCTACTCGTCCTCGAGTAGGTAAATGATAAAAACAGAATTTTTGAGGTGGAATGCTGCCTAACATGTTTATCTCATATTCTTTTCTTTTGTATAGCATGTACATTTGGACTTGTAGATGATTCAAAGCAATAGTCTAGTTTTAACATAATGACTTCAATACTCAAGCATGCCAACAAGCAACCATGTCTCTCAAAATATCAACACTAAAGAAAGTTATTCCTAGCCCATCATGCTCAATCATTGATCCATTCATGAAACACACTTAAATATTAGCTATGCCCAAATCTCAAGTACGATCATAGTGCCCCCTAGTTGGTGCATTATTAGAGAAGATGGAGACTCAAAGTAAAAATAAAAATTGCATAAAGTAAATAGATAGGCCCTTCACAAAGGGAAGTAGGGATTTGTAGAGGTGCCAGAGATCAATGTTTAAATTGAGAGAGAAAAATATTTTGGGTGGCATGCCTTTCCTGTCAACGAAAACGACAAAGTAGTTCACAATACTTTCCATGCTAGATACATCATAGGCGGTTCCCAAACATAAAAATAAAGTTTATTCCTTTTTCCACCAAACTTTCACTTTCCATGGCGGGCCGTATCCACGGTTTCCTTCCATGCCAACACTTTCCAAAGAATTTATTATTTGACAACATAAAGTAAATATTTTTTATTTTTCATTTCGGGAATGGACATCCCTATTACCGCCGCACTCTCGTGCAATGACAAGTGAATAAACACTTATCTTGAGAATAACACATCTAGCATGGAAAAATATTGGACACTCCCCACCGTTTCATGAGCAGCACGAGCACACAAAAGAGAAAGTTTATTTTGAAAATTTAGAGATGGCACATACAAATTTGCTTGGAACGGCATGGAAATACCGCATATAGGTAGGTATGGTGGACTCATAAGGCAAAACTTGGTTTAAGTATTTTGGATGCACAAGTAGTATTTCTACTTAGTACAAATGGAGGCTTGCAAATAGGTTGAGAAGCAACCAAACCAAGAAACGAAAATTCACGTAAGCGAGCATTGAGCATAACTAACACCGAATAATGCACTATAAGTAGGATGTAATTTCATTGCATAACTATTGACTTTCGTCCATGCATAGGGAATCACAAACCTTAACGCCAATATTCCTACTAAAGCATAATTACTCACTAACATGACTCACATATTACTATCATCATGTTTCAAAACTATTACAAGGAATCAAGTTTAATTTGTCCAATGATATTCATGAAAGTTTTTATTATATCCTCCCTGTATATCTATCACTTTGGGACTAGTTTCATATATTACCATTGCCTTTTTGACAAGCTCAAACAAATTTAACTGAAGCACAAGAGCATAGAGATTTCATCTCTCAAAAAGGTATAAGTGAAGCATGAGAGGATTTCTTCAAAATTTACTAACTCTCAAATTAATCTAAGTGAAGCATGAGAGTATTTCTACAAAACTTTCCAAGCACACCTTGCTCAAAAAGATATAAGTGAAGCACTAGAGCAATTCTATAGCTCAAAAAGGTTTAATTTAAGCATATAGAGCAATTCTAACAAATCATAGCATAATTTTGGCTCTCCCAAATAGGTGTGTCCAGCAAGGATACAAGTGACAAACTAAAAATCAAAGCTAGAAAAGACTCAGACGATACAAGATGCTCCAAGCAAAACTCATGATATGTGACGAGTAAAAATATAGCTCCAAGTAAAATACCGATGGTTGTTAGAAGAAAGAGGGGATGCCACTCGGGGGCATCCCGAAGCTTAGTTGCTTGTTTATATTTGGATATATCTTGGGGGTGCTGTAGCATTACCAAGCTTAGGCTATTTTCACTCCTTATTCCATCATCCATCGTGATCTCACCCAAAACTTGTAAACTTCAATCACACAAAACTCAACAAAATCTTTGTGAGATCCATTAGTATAATAAAGCAAATCACTACTTTAGGTGCTGTTGCAAACCCATTATTATTTTATTTTTGCATTATACCTACTGTATTTTAACTTTACCATGGCTCATACCCTTCAATATAACCCATAGATTCATCAAAACAAGCACAAAATGCAACGAAAACAGAATCTGTCTTAAACAGAACAGTCTGTAGTAATCTGTACTCTAACCATACTTCTGTAACTTTAAAAATTCTAAACAATGAGGAAAACGTAAATAATTTGTATAGGAACACTGTGTCAAAATTTCATCTCAATATCACATTCCATTAAAAAATGAAAATTCATATACTGGACGCAAAGTTTTTTATTCAGATTCAGCATCGCTTCTACCCATCTTATGAATCATCCTAAAGGCTCTACTTGGCACAAACACTAAATAAACCATAAATACACAATCATAAAAGAGGCATAATTGTGTGAACACTCAAAAACAGAAAGGAAAAAGAAAAAAATTATTTATTCATTGGGTTGCCTCCAAACAAGCGCTATCGTTTTACGCCCCTATCTAGGCATAACGCATAGATTCAAGTATTGTCATCTTTAGTTTTGAATCCATAGGATGCCCTCATGATTTATTCATATGGTGGATTAATTCTTGTTCTAGGGAAGTGTTCCATACCCTTTCTTAATGGAAATTGAAAACGAATATTGCCTTCTTTCATGTCAATAACGGCACCTATAGTGTGTAAAAACGGTCTACGAAGTATTATGGGACAAGACGGATTGCAATCAATATCAAGGACAGTAAAATCTATGGGCACATAGTTCCTATTTGCAAGAATAAGAACATCATTAATTCTTCCCAAAGGCCTTTTAATAGTAGAATCCGCCAAGTGCAAATTAAGAGAACATTCTTCAATATTGGTAAGACCAAGCACATCACATAGAGATTTCGGAATCCTGGAAACACTAGCACTCAAATCACATAAAGCAAAGCACTCATAATTTTTAATCTTGACCTTAATGGTAGGTTCCCACTTATCATGTAATTTACTAGGAATATAAATCTCCAACTCCAACTTTTCTTCAAAAGATTTCATCATGGCATCAACGATATGTTTAGTAAAAGCTTTATTTTGCTCATAAGCATGGGGTGAATTCAACATGTATTGCAGCAAAGAAATACATTCAATCAAGGAGCAACTATCATAATTAAAGTCTTTGCAATCCAAAATAGTGGGCACATCACTAGTTAAAGTTTTGACTTCTTCAAACCCACTTTTATCAAATTTTTCATCAAGATTTTCACCCTCCAAATTATTGGGACGCCTTGTAGCTAAGGTTGACTCAACTTCAGTCCCTTTATCATCAATCTTAATATTACTAAACAAGGAATCAATAGAAGAAACACCAATCACTTTAAGATCTTCATCTTTTTTTTCCTCTAGTGAGATTGGTTTAGCAGCCATTTGATTTATTAAAGTGGCTTGTGCATCGGAGATTTTACCAAGCAAATTTTTAGCATGAGCATACTTAGATTGGAGATTACAAACTTCTCTACCAATATCATCAAGTTGCTTTGTTATGGCATCTAGTACGGCCGAGTGTTCTCTAAGCTCATCGGTAAAATATTTGTTATGCTCAAATTGTGTAGTCATATATTCCTTAGTACTTTTCTAAATTTCAAGCAAAATATTGGGGTAAGGAACATCATAGTACTTTCGTTGAGGCATCATGACTACGCAAAAACGATTGCAAGCAAGCAAGAGATCCGGCGAGAAAAAGGCAAACGAAAAGGAGGGCGAATAAAACGGAAAATTGGTGAAGTGGGGGAGAGGAAAACGAGAGGCAAATGGCAAATAATGTAATTGTAAGGAGATGAAATTTGTGATTAGGAACCTGGTACATGATGATGGAGTCTCCTCGGCGCCTGAGATAGGCACGTAGAAGAGACCGCTTCCTCCCCGGCAACGGCACCAGAAATTCCTTTGACATGGCTTGAGACTGCGTTGGTATTTCCCCAAAGAGGAAGGGATGATGCAGCACAGCGATGGTAAGTATTTCCCTCAGTTACGAAACCAAGGTTATCAAACCAGTAGGAGGATCACCACCATCCAATAAGTAGCACCTGCACACAAATAACAAATACTTGCAACCCAACGCGAAAGAGAGGTTGTCAATCTCTCTACGGTAAAAAGATATATTAGGCAGTGATAGATAAGAGAGATAGATCTATCAAGAACACAAAATAAAAAGAGCAAATAAAAAGTGCAGCAATATATTTTTGGGTTTTTGGTTTTGTAGATCTGAAGACAAAGAGGCCAAAAGATAGATCAGAAAGCAATATGTTGGAAAAGTAGACCCGGGGGCCGTAGATTTCACTAGTGGCTTCTCTCATGAGTATAGCGCACGGTGGGTGAACAAATTACTGTTGGGCAATTGATAGAAGATCAACTAATCTTGACGATATCCAAGGCGACGATCTTTATATAGGCATCACGTCCAAGATAAGTAGGCCGACTCCTGCCTGCATCTACCACTATTACTCCACACATCGACCGCTATCCAGCATGCATCTAGTGTATTAAGTTCATGGAAAAATGGAGTAATGCAATAAGAATGATGACATGATGTAGACAAGATCTATTCATGTAGGAATAGACCCCATCTTGCTATCCTTAATGGCAACGATACATGCGTGCCTTCCTGCCCCTTCTGTCACTGGGAAAGGACACCGCAAGATCGAACCCATCACAAAGCACCTCTTCCCATGGCAAGAAAAATCGATCTAGTCGGCCTAACTAAACCAAAGATTCGAAGAAGAAATACGAGGCTATAAGTAATCATGCATATAAGAGATCAAAGAAGACTCAAATAATATTCATGGATAGAAATTGATCATGAACTCAAAATTCATCGGATCCCAACAAACACACCGCATAAGTTTACATCAAATAGATATCCAAGAGACCATTGTATTGAGAATCATAAGAGAGAGAGAGAGAGAGAGAGAGAGAGAGGAAGCCATCTAGCTACTACCTATGGACCCGTAGGTCTATGGTGCACTACTCACGCATCATCGGAGAGGCACCTATGAAGAACATGAACCCCTCCGTGATGGTGTTTAGATTGGATCTCGAGGTTCTGGAACTTGCGGCGGCTAGAATTGTGTTTCGTCGACTCCCCTAGGGTTTTCTAAATATTTGGGAATTTATAGGCATCAGAGGCGGAGGATGTCGGCGTTCTGGATACCGGGCTACCCAGACTTGCCTGCCTATGGCCCAGGGCGTGGCCCACCTCGACGACCGAGTACGGCCCGACACGGCCCCTCCAACACAAGGCCCTCGCGAGACCCCAAGCTCGTGAGGGAGACAGCGCCAAGACCCGCAGGAGGTTAGGCCTCCCCAGGCCTCCTCCCGAGCGGCGGAGATCTGTATGCAACGCTAGGCCTCAGGAGGTCAAAGGTGACGCCAGTCAGGCCAGGCGTGCGTCAGCGCGCCAGAGGGGACAGTTTCCTCTTCGGTGCAAAGGAGACAAGGACGAGCACAGGTTCCCAAAGCGCCCCCCAAAGGTTTCCCTTCTGGTGCAACGAGACCAATACCACGAGCCCCGCAGAACAGACGTCATCGCCGAGCCCACCTCTGCATCACCACCGGTAGCCTTGCAGGCAGAGACCGCCTTTCGTCAGGATAGGGTGTACCTCCTGTCCCCCTTTGAATTTGGCTGCTGTGGGATTCCTTCCCGCCCTTGCGATAAGGGAAGAGGACCCGGGCCGCTATAAATAGAGGCTAGGCTGCTCAGTGGAGGGGGTCGAACGAACGCACACACGGAGCAAGACACCACTGTACTAGTTCATCCACAAACCGCCTCGTGAGGCAATCCACCAAAGGTAGGAGTAGGGTTTTACGCTTCGCAGCGGCCCGAACCTGGGTAAACTCTTGTCTGCCATCTTCTTCCTCGCCTTCGTGCGGGGTTATCGTGTTGTGAGCTTGGAGGGGGTGAAGCTGTTGGGGAATCTTCGCACACGCCCCTGGGTTCGAACTCCTTAGGGTTTTGCGGAGCCCGAAATCTGACATTGGGCGCGCCAGGTAGGGGGCGTGTCGGGACCCTCATTCGAGCTGCATCTCGCCTCCGCTCGTCATTTCCATGACCAAGGGACGCCGAGTCTGCGCCAAACGACGGGCTGCTCGCGTTGTCCGGGCGACGCCGACGGGCTTCGGCACCCCGCGTCGCCTTGCCCCCCCCCCGTCGGGGGATACCGTCTCCAGCTCGACCATGGACAGGCACCGGGGGCTGTCGTCTCGTCGACAGCGCGATGCACGCTTGCCGCCCTGATCCTACCCCGCGCCCGCCGCGACCCGTCGCGCGGGCGAATCGCACTCCTCGTGGCCCGTGGACTGCAGCGTTTCCATGTTGCCCGCGAGCGCCACGACAGGCGAGGTCCAGGCCCTTCCTTCTGGGATGGGCCAGGGGCTCGCGTCCGTAGGGCCACTCGACCGACCGCCGAGACGCCAAGGACGAGCGGACGCCCGGGAGAAACATGTCGCGACCCGCACCCATTGAAGCCGAGACCAGGCTCATCGTGCACGCATGAGTTAGCCCCTGACGCAGGCGGGGGCCTGTGGGGGCTGCCGGCCATGCGGCGGAGGTGCCGCGGCATGCCTCCCGGCACCCCCGACGCGTCTGGGGAGGACACCAGGAGACTCAACTACACTGGCACCCGGGGGCTCATGCAACCGTACAACAACCATGTTGGCGAGTGCCCGGGCCATGATGGAGGCGGCACCGACCACTACGACAACAGAAGAAGCATGAGCGGCCTCGAGGGCGGCTTTCACCAGGGCTGGTGCGAACAACCCCGCGAGGGTGGTTGGCGGGGCTGGCCTCATGAGGATGCCTGGCATTGGCAGCCTCGTGAGGCATGCCCGCTGGTGGGGATCTACCCTTGGCGACCACCTGGGTCCTCGGACTGGGGGTTACCTGCCTGGAGACGGAGGGTGGAACACACGCCCATGTCCCTAGGCTGGGCGACCCCAGCCTGGAGACGGAGGGTGGAACACACGCCCATGTCCTCAGGCCAGATGCTCCCAACCTGGGGACGGAGGGTGGAACACACACCCATGTCCCTAGGCTGGCTGCTCCCAGCCTGGAGACGGAGGGTGGAAACACCCATGTCTCCAGGGTGGGTGTCGCCTACCCGGAGACGGAGGGTGGAACGCACGCCCATGTCTCCGGACCAGGCCTCGCTCAACTAGCGGCAGGAGATCACTTACTCACCCATGTCTTCGGGCCCGGCTAGGTCCACCCGGGGACGGCGATGGAGTACCCGCGCGGGGCTTCCGGGCACCCCAGCGAGGTACGCCGGGGTACCGCCTTGGGCATCGGCCTCGCGTGCGACGGAGGACCCCTGCGCCTGGCTCTGCCTGCGGCGCAGGGGGCTACGGCGCCACTACCACGACGATGCCCGTCCCAGGGCTTCAAAGGGATCGAGGACCTGCTCCTGGGAGGGCCCTCCCTACGAAGGGCATGGGGGGCTCGCCCCGCGCACGGGGGTCCGACCAGGGGCCACCCCACGTCGTCGCATCATGCTTGGGGGGCTGGAGTGAGCTCCTTGCCAAGGGGGCATGGGGCTCTCAGCGCACCCCCAGGCCCAACCCGTGACACTCTCACGTAATAATGAGTGGGCTGTATACGCCCGGAGCCCCCCGAGGACGCGGAGGGGTTCCATCCCACGCCCAAGTCGAAGCCCCATGCTCCGCGCTGGCGGACAACACTGTCCTCCAATGACTATGCCCACGCAACATGGATGCCCTATGCTCCGCGCTGGGGGAAGACGCAGACGAAGACTAGCCTAGGTGCCGGACGCGGCTGTTGCTTTCTTCTTTTTGTGTTCGTGTTGCCACTCTTTGAAATGAAGCTTGAAGATTTCGCAACTCTGTTTGAAAAAGGGGCGGGAATTTTTCTCTTCGCGATTTCTTTTTCCGGTCTTAAAATTTTATTTTCTCTGAATCGATACCTGGCCGGGGCCCGCGCACTTTGGCCTCTCCTCGTGGACTCTTAGAGTAGGCCGGCAAGGACTTGTCGCCTCAGGGGCACTCATCGCTTAAACGGTCGACTCTCGCTCGGGGGCTCCGGCCGCGGCCCGGCATGACATCACGGAACCTCGGGAGGCCCAGGCGCCTCCCGGTGCGGCAGCCCACAGAAAGGTAAGGAAGTCGCTTGAGCGTCAATGGGGACTCCTGAGCAACCCGCCTCAGGAGCCTCACCGATCACGTAGCTCCGCGCCCCTTAGTCTCGTCCTGGTGATCCGGACGCCCCAATGGTGGCCGAGGCCTCGCCCCTTTGGTCTGGTCCTGGCGATCCGGACGCCCCAACGGCGGTCTAGGTCTGCTCAGGATTGGGCCCCACCGATGCAGAGCGCCACTTGAGCGTCAAGGGGGGGATCCCGAGCAATGCGCCTCGGGAACCTCACCGATCACGTAGCTCCGCGCCCCTTGGTCGCGTCCTGGTGATCCGGACGTCCCAATGGTGGCCGAGGCCTCGCCCCTTTGGTCTCGTCCTGGTGATCCGGACGCCCCAACGGTGGTCGAGGTCTACTCGGGGTCGGGCCCCGTCGACGCAGAGTGACGTAAGGGCTCCCGAACCATTCTGCATGCAAGGAAGAAGCCCCCCTGGTGGGAACCTCGACCTCTCTGGACGCTCCAGCTACACCTCGCGACGCTCAAGCTCGCCACAACCCAATGAGCTAAGTACACCCACCTAGTGAAGCCAGGACCTTTTGATCAGACGATAGCCCGAATACCGGGCAATGGGAGTGTGCGCTAACATGATGATGCAGGTACTACGGCCCGCTGCATATTCCCACCAAGATTCTTGCGGTCCCAGGAGCAAGGAAGGGCAGCACGAGGGAAGGAATCTGGTCACTCGCGGCAACGTCGCTAAGATTCTGGCCTCGGAGGCGGCATGCGCCCCCTCAGGGGGGCCCGTCCCACGAGGGCCCGGCGGGCGGCCATCGTCGGTCAAAGCGCGATACCCTCGCGGACCCCTCAAGGGGCGCCGAGCCGCGTCGGCCACAACGCAAGGCCCCGTGGGGGAGGCAAGACTGCACCATACAAGACAGGCAATCGACGGCTAAAAAAGAGGAAGGGAAGGTGGAAGACAAAGGTAAAAACATGAAAGTTAACGCCCTCGGGGCCAAATGTTGCTTAACACGACAGGACCAGGAAGAGAAAGCAAGGGAAGCCTATGCGGAGGAGCCGCTATCGCCATCCGGATTGTCGCCCGCCGCGGCGCCGGAGTCGTGACCCTCGTCAGAGAGGGGCTCCTGGATGAACCGCTCCACCAAGGACTCCACGTGCGGGCCCACCTCGTCCCTAAGGGGCCTGTGGAGCTCCTCGGGCACCGGCTCCATGACGCGGAGGAGATCGAGCTCCGGGACGAAGCGGCGAAGGTTGAAGAAGACGCGTGTCAATGCGAGGTCCAGGAGGTCGCGCGCGCTGGACACATTGTCCTCGTCCACCCGGGAGACGCTGGTCTCCAGCGCCTCCACCACCTTGCCGAAGAAGTTGAGGTAGCCCCCGTCGCCGTGCGCGCACGGCAACGCGGGGGCTTCCCCGACGAATCGGCTCACCACGCAGACCGCGCGGTGGGCGATGTCCAGATACTGCTTGGCGCGCTGCGCCTCCAGCATCTTCGCATGGGCCGCCTCATCCTGAGTGGCCTGCACGGCGTCGATGGCCCCTTTGACCTGGGTCTGGAGTGATGCCAGCTCCGCTTGAGCCTCTTCCTCACCCCTGAGCGCGGCCTGGAGGGTGGCCTCGGCGTCCGCCAGCTGAACCCTCAGCGCATCCGTCTCCTCCTGGAGCTCGTCGAGCCTACGCCTCTTGGGCGCGGGCGCCCTAGGAGGAGGGAACGATAAAGACCGGCGTGGCAGATGCGATTACAAGAGAAGGAAGCGGGTGACAAGGAACTTACTCATCAATAATGGCCCAGCGCCGGCGGGCTTGGGCCGTCCTTGAGGGTCCCCCACCGCTGCTTCCAGGGGCCGCCGGTGGAGCCGGGGGCTCCGAGCGCTTCCCCGCACCTACCGCGCTTCCACCGGATGCCATGGGGGAGCAAAGGAAAGGAGGAGGACAAGGAAGATAACTTGGAAGGAAGAGAAGCGAGAGGGCGCGTCAAGATGGCAAGACCCCCCGAGCGGGGCGGGTTTATAGGCGCAACCGCTACCCGTGGGGCGTCATGGGAAGTGGAGTCGCCATGCACCTTGAGCGACGCGTGCCAGGCTCGATCGGCGTGCAATCCTGCCTCACGTCGCTTCCTCTGCTCCCGTCGGGTCACATCCGCGTGGCCCGAGGCGGGGGAGGACGCAAGGGGTCAGCCGCATTCAAAGAAGGGCAATGATGGCCGAAGAGGCACGCAGGCCTCGCGTCAGCTTGACTCAAGGCGGTTCCCGACGTCTTCGGGGAGCCGAGACGCCCACGTCTTATTGTGCGCCACATGTCGAGCTGGGCCCGTAGGCGGTTCGGGCCCGCGGCGCTTCGGGCCATCCTCCGTGGCTTCACCCCGAAGTTAGCTCGAGCATGCCTCAGGCCCGGGGGCTACTGTCGGCGTTCTGGATACCGGGGTACCCAGACTTGCCTGCCTGCGGCCGAGGGCGTGGCCCACCTCGACGACCGAGTATGGCCCAGTGCGGCCCCGTTCAACACAAGGCCCTCACGAGACCCTGAGCTCGCGAGGGAGACAGCGCCAAGACCCACAGGAGGTTAGGCCTCCCCAGGCCTCCTCCCGAGCGGCGGAGATCTCTATGCAACGCTAGGACTCAGGAGGTCAAAGGTGACGCCAATCAGGCCAGGCGAGCGTCAGCGCGCCAGAGGGGACAGTTTCCTCTTCGGTGCAAAGGAGACAAGGACGAGCGCAGGTTCGCAAAGCGCCCCCCAAAGGTTTCCCTTCTGGTGCAACGAGACCCAGACCTCGAGCCCCGTAGAACAGACGTCATCGCCGAGCCCACCTCTGCATCACCACCGGCAGCTTTGCAGGCGGAGTCCGCCTTTCATCAGGATAGGGTGTACCTCCTGTCCCGCTTTGAATTTGGCCGTTGTGGGATTCCTTCCCGCCCTTGCGATAAGGGAAGAGGACCCGAGCCGCTATAAATAGAGGCTAGGCTGCTCAGTGGAGGGGGTCGAATGAACGCACACACGGAGCAACACACCACTGTACTAGTTCATCCACAAACCTCCTCGTGAGGCAATCCACCAAAGGCAGGAGTAGGGTTTTACGATTCGCAGCGGCCCAAACCTGGGTAAACTCTTCTGTGCCATCTTCTTCCTCGCCTTCGTGCGGGGTTATCGTGTTGTGAGCTGGGAGGGGGTGAAGCTGTTGGGGAATCTTCGCACACGCCCCTTGGTTCGAACTCCTTAGGGTTTTGTGGAGCCCGAAATCCGACAGTGGAGGGGGGCCCCGTGGAGGGCACAACCCATCAGGGCGCGCCGGGGCCCCCTGGCGCGCCCTGGTGGGTTGTGCTCTCCACAACCCACCTTCCTGGCACTTCTTTGGCGCACTGGGTGTCTTCTGGTCTAGAAAAAATATCCAAAAAGTTTCGTCGCGATTGGACTCCGTTTGGTACTGATATTCTGCGAAGTAAAAAACAAGCAAAAACAGCAACGTGCACTTTGGCACTATGTCAATAGGTTTGTCCCAAAAATGATATAAAGTTGTTATAAAATGATTGTAAAACATCCAAGAATGATAATATAACAGCATGGAACAAGCAAAACTAATATATACATTGCAGACGTATTAGTGACTAGTAGTGTTGATTACATCTCATAGTTGATTACTATATGGTTGATTTGGTGGAATATTATATGTTCAGATCCATTATGCTATTTAATACCCCTCTGATCTTGAGCATGAATATCATTTGTGAGTAGTTACCTTTGTTCTTGAGGTCACGGGAGAAGTCATGTTGCAAGTAATCATGTGAAGTTGATATGTGTTCGATATTTTGATGATATGAATGTTGTGATTCCCTTAGTGGTGTCATGTGAACGTCAACTACATGGCACTTCACCATCTTTGGGCCTAAGGGAATGCATTGTGGACTAGTTATTAGCCGATGGGTTGCTAGAGTGACAGAAGCTTAAACCCTAGTTATGCACTATTTCGTAAGGGGCTGATTTGGATCCAAATGTTTAATGCTATGGTTAGATTTTATCTTAATACTTTTCTCATAGTTGCGGATGCTTGCGAGGGGGTTAATCATAAGTGGGAGGTTTTTTCAAGTAAGAACAGCACCCAAGCACCGGTCCACCCACATATCAAATTATCAAAGTAGCGAACGCAAATCAAACCAACATGATGAAAGTGACTAGATGAAATTCCCGTGTACCCTCAAGAACGCTTGCTTATTATCAAAGACCGTTTTGGCCTATCCTTTGGCACAAAAGGATTGGCCTATCATGCTGCACTTTATTTACCGTTACCGTTACTTGCTCGTTACCAATTATCTTGCTATCAAATTACCTGTTACCTACAATTTCAGTGCTTGCAGAAATTACATTGTTGAAAACCGCTTGTCATTTCCTTCTGCTCCTCGTTGGGTTCGACACTCTTACTGATCGAAAGGAATACGATTGACCCCCTATACTTGTGGGTCATCAAGGCTCTTTTCTGGCGCCGTTGCCGGGGAGTGAAGCTCTCTTGCTAAGTGGAAATTGGTAAGGAAAATTTTATACTACATGCTGAAATTTATTGTCACTTTCTACTATGGAAAAAAAATCCTTTGAGGGGTTTGTTCGGGGTATCTTCACCTCGACCGGAACCACAATTAGTTGCCCCTCAACCTACTGAACCTACTGAAAATATTGGTTATGAAATTCTTTCGGGTATGATAGAACAACTGCTAGCTAATCCTTATGCAGTAGACGAAACTGAACATCCTGATATGCATCCAATACATGTGGATGAAATTTGTGAATTATTTAAGCCTGTAGGTTTACCTGGAGATGAAGTTAAGAAGAAGGTTTTCCCTTTATCTTTGAAGGGAAAAACATTAACATGGTATAGGCTATGTGATGATATTGGATCATGGAACTGGAATCGATTGAAATTAGAATTCCACCAAAAGTTTTATCCTATGCATCTAGTTCATCGTGATCGGAATTATATATATAATTTTTGGCCTCGTGTAGGAGAAAGCATTGCTCTAGCTTGGGGGAGGCTTAAGTCAATGTTATATTCATGCCCCAATCATGAGCTCTCGAGAGAAATTATTATTCAGAATTTTTAGGCTCGACTTTCTCATAATGATCGATCCTTGCTCGATACTTCTTGTACTGGTTCTTTTATGAAGAAGACTATTGAATTCTAGTGGCATCTCTTAGAAAGAATTAAACGCAACTCAAAAGATTGGGAACTCAACATAGGTAATGAGTCAGGTATTAAGCTTAAGTTTGATTGTGTTAAATCTTTTATGAATACTGATGCTTTTCACAAGTTTAGCACTAAATATGGACTTGACTCTGAGATAGTAGCCTCGTTTTGTGAATCATTTGCTACTCATGTTGATCTCCCTAAGGAGAAGTGGTGTAAATATCATCCCTCTATTAAACAAGAAATTAAAGAACCGGTAAAAGCTAAAAATGAAACTATCATTTACAATGTTGATCAAGTTGTGCCTACTGCTTATATTGAAAAAACACCTTTCCCAGGTAGGATAAAGGAACATGCCAAGATATAAACTGTGGTTCGCAAAAGTAATATTAAAGCACCTAAGCCTCTGAACAAATTAAAGTAGAACCTAGTGTTGCTTTGGTTAAAGATCTCTTGGTAGAAAATATTGATGGGCATGTTATTTACTTCTGTGATGAAGCTGCTAGAATTGCCAAACCCGATGAAAAAGATAAACATCGACCCATAGTTGGCATGCCTGTTGTCTCAGTTAAAATAGGAGAACATTGCTATCATGGTTTATGTGATGTGGGTGCTAGTGTGAGTGCTATTCCTTTTACCTTATACCAAGAAATTATGAATGACATAGTGACGTGGCTTGAGACTGCGTCGGTATTTCCCCAAAGAGGAAGGGATGATGCAGCACAACGACGGTAAGTATTTTCCTCAGTTATGAAACCAAGGTTATCGAACCAGTAGGAGGATGACCACCACCCAAATAAGCAGCACCTGCACACAAACAACAAATACTTGCAACCCGACGCGAAAGAGAGGTTGTCAATCTCTCTACGGTAATAAGATAGATTAGGTAGTGATAGATAGGAGAGATAGATCTCTCAAGAACACAAATAAAAAGAGTAAATATGCAGCAGTATATTTTTGGGTTTTTGGTTTTGTAGATTTGAAAACAAAGATTGCAAAAACGTAGATCGGAAAGTAATATGATGGAAAAGTAGACCTGGGGGCCGTAGGGTTCACTAGTGGCTTCTCTCATGAGTATAGCGCACGGTGGGTGAACAAATTACTGTTGGGCAATTGATAGAGAATCGAATAGTCATGACGATATCCAAGGCGATGATCATTATATAGGCATCACATCCAATATAGATAGACCGACTCCTGCCTGCATCTACCTCTATTACTCCACACATCGACCGCTATCCAGCATGCATCTAGTGTATTAAGTTCATGGAACAAACGGAGTAAAGCAATCAGAACGATGACATGATGTAGACAAGATCTATTCATGTAGGAATAGACCCCATCTTGTTATCCTTAATAGCAACAATACATGCGTGTCTTGCTGCCCCTTCTGTCACTGGGAAAGAACACCACAAGATCAAACCCATCACAAAGCACCTCTTCCCGTGGCAATAAAAATCGATCTAGTCGGCCTACCTAAACCAAAGATTCAAAGAAGAAATATGATGCTATAAGAAATCATGCATATAAGAGATCAAAGAAGACTCAAATAATATTCATGGATAGAAACTGATCATGAACTCAAAATTAATCGGATCCCAACAAACACACCGCAAAAGTTTACATCAAATAGATCTCCAAGAGACCATTGTATTGAGAATCATAAGAGAGAGAGAAGAAGCCATCTAGCTACTGCCTACGGACCCGTAGGTCTATGGTGGACTACTCACGCATCATCGGAGAGGCACCTATGAAGAAGATGAACCCCTCCGTGATGGTGTTTAGATTGGATCTCGCGGTTCTGGAACTTTCGGCAGCTGGAATTGTGTTTCGTTGACTCCCCTTGGGTTTTTGGAATATTTGGGAATTTATAGGCATCAGAGGCGGTGCGGAGGGGCTCCGTGGAGGGAACAACCCATCAGGGCGCGCCGGGGGCCCCATGGCGCGCCCTGGTGGGTTGTGCTCTCCAGAGCCCACCTTCCTGGCTCTTGTTGGGCCCACTGGGTGTCTTCTGGTCCAGAAAAAATCTCCAAAAAGTTTCGTCGCGATTGGACTCCGTTTGGTACTGATATTCTGTGAAGTAAAAACAAGCAAAAATAGCAACTAGCACTTTGGCACTATGTCAATAGGTTAGTCCCAAAAAATGATATAAAGTTGTTATAAAATGATTGTAAAACATCCAAGAATGATAATATAACAGCATGGAACAAGCAAGAATTATAGATACGTTGGAGACGTATCACATAGCACCTACTGAAATAGAAGGCATAGATGTTACTATTAAACTTGCTAATAGAGACACCATCACACCACTTGGGATTGTTAGAGATGTTGAAGTATTGTGTGGGAAAATAAAATATCCTACTGACTTTCAAGTTCTTGGTTCCCCACAAGATGACTTTTGTCCCATTATCATTGGAAGACCTTTCTTGAACACGGTTAATGCTAAGATAGATTGTGAAAAACAAACTGTCGGTGTTAGTTTTGGTGATGTGTATCATGAGTTTAACTTTTCCAACTTTGGTACACAATCACATAATAAAGAATTATCTAGTAAGGATGAAATAATTGGTCTTGCTTCTATTGCCATACCTCCTACTGACTCACTAGAACAATATTTGTTGATTTAGAAGTTATTGTTCACACTAATCATGCTGCTATAAAATATCTTATGGAAAAGAAAGATGCTAAACCTAGATTCATATTAGGTGGGTTCTCTTGCTTCAAGAATTTGATTTACATATAACTGATAGGAAAGGACCTGAGAACCCCGTAGCTGATAACTTGTCTAGGTTAGAAAATATTCTTGATGACCCACTACCTATTGATGATAGTTTTCCTGTTGAAGAGTTAGCTGCAATAAATGTTTCTCAAAACACTCCTTGGTATGCTGATTATGCTAATAACTACTCAAAACATTACATTGTTGCTAAATATATACCACCTAGTTTCACATACCAACAAAAGAAAAAATTCTTCTATGATTTAAGATATTACTTTTGGGATGACCCTCATCTTTATAAAGAAGGGGTAGATGGTATTATTAGACGTTGTGTACCTGAGCATGAACAGGAACAAATCCTACGGAAATGTCATTCTGAAGCCTATGGAGGACATCATGCGGGAGATAGAACTTCTCACAAGGTATTGCAATCTTGTTTTTATTGGCCTACTCTCTTCAAGGATGCCCGTAAGTTTGTCTTGTCTTGTGATGAATGTCAAAGAATTGGTAATATCGGTAAGTGTTAGGAAATGCCTATTAATTATTCACTTGTTGTTAAACCATTTTATGTTTGGGGTTTTGACTATATGGGACTTTTTCCTTCCTCTAATGGGTATACTCATATTTTGGTTGCTGTTGATTATGCTACTAAGTGGGTAGAAGCTATTCCAACTAGTAGTGCTGATCATAACACCTCCATTAAAAAGCTTATAGAAGTTATTTTCCCGAGGTTTGGCATCCCTAGATATTTAATGACTGATGGTGGTTCACACTTTATTCATGGTGCTTTCCGTAAAATGCTTGCCAAATATGATGTTAACCATAGAATTGCATCACTCTATCATCCTCAATCTAGTGGTCAAGTTGAACTTAGCAATAGAGAAATAAAATTAATATTACAAAAACTGTCAATAGTTCCCGAAAGAATTGGTCTAAGAAAGTAGATGATGCACTTTGGGCCTATATAACAGCTTATAAAAATCCTATGGGTATGTCTCCATACAAAATGGTATATGGAAAAGCTTGTCATTTGCCTCTAGAGTTAGAACATAAAGCATTTTGGGCAATTAAGTAACTCAATTATGATTTCAAACTTGCCAGTGAAAAGAGGTTATTTGGTATTAGCTCACTAGATGAATGGAGAACCCCAGCTTATGAAAATGCCAAATTGTTCAAAGAAAAAGTTAAAATATGGCATGACAAAAGAATCCAAAAGCGGAAATTCAAAGTTAGAGAATATGTTCTTTTGTACAACTCTCGTTTTAGATTTTTTGCAGGAAAGCTTCTTTCCAAATGGGAAGGACCATATATTATTGAAGAGTTTTATCGTTCTGGAGCTATCAAGATTAATAATGCCGAAAGTACTAACCCAAAGGTGGTCAATGGACAAAGAATTAAACACTATATCTCAGGTCTGAAAATATGTCGTCTCAAGATTCGGATGGTGAGAGCTCTGTCGCTGACTATATCGCAGACCCCAGGATCTATGTGGATGTGGAGCGCCACGGCTAGACCTCGGAGGAAGAAGAATATTATGACTTGAAGGGAAAGGAAGAGACAAGCTCTGATGATGAAGAAGTCCCACTACCTCAACCCGGGGACATGCACGTGGAATTCAAGAAGTCAAGTCTCCCTAATAAAGCAAATAAACCTAAGATCCAGTTTATCCCTTTTCATCTTGTGCAGGAAAACAAGCATGCATTATGCGAAAAGATATTAGAGCTTTAGCAGGAGATCGATGGCTTGAAGGAGGATAATTTCATCCTCAAGTGTAAGCTGAAAAGGGACGCTACCACTTCATCACCACCTTCATCATCTTCACCACCAAAGGAGACTTGAGTACACGGGTATGGGCACTCCCCTTGGCTTGTGCCAAGCTTGGGGGAGATGCCCCAGTATCGTATCACCATCACATTTATTTACCTTTATCTATTTTAGTTTGATCCTTAGCTGTTTCGTGATCTAGTTGCATAAAAGTTTAGTATGATCTATTTTCGAGTGCTAGTTTCATGATCTATCTATCTATGTAATCGAGTGAGAGTTATATAATAAAGTTTAGTTTGAGCTTTTGCTTCTTTACTTTCTTGTTGCAATCAAAATAAAAACGAAATAAATGAAAAGGATCATATGCTAATCTTATGGTAAGTAATGACATCACATAAGAAAAAGTATAAGTGGTAAAATTTATTGGAGATTGACAAACGTAGCATTGGTCAATGATGCAATTCATAAAAGGATTAATAAGGGAAGAGAAGATTCACATGCAAATACACTATCTTGGACATATTTTATGATTGTGAGGCCCCATTAAATATTATATGCCAAAATTGTTGACGTTGGACAAGGAAGACAACGTAATGATTTATGTTTGTTCATATTCACATAGAAGTTATATTGTCATAGATCCTTCAACATGTGGTGCTTGCTCAATATCTTTGGTAGCCAAAAATTCCGCACTAAGTAGAGATACTACTTGTGCGTCCAAAAACCCTAAACCCAAACTCATGTTTTGAGAGTCCACCATACCTACCTATGGATTGAGTAAGATCCTTCAAGTAAGTTGTCATCGGTGCACTAAGGCAATAAAAATTGCTTATAAATGTGTTGGATCAATTAGTGTAAGAGAAAATCGAGCGTTGTACGAACTTGTGATGGCAAAGTAATAAAAGCGACGGACTGCATAATAAAGGTTGCTATCATAAGGGGCAATATAACGTGACGTTCTTTTGCATTAAGGGATTTGGCATACAAACCAAAAAGCGCATGACAACCTCTGCTTCCCTCTGCGAAGGGCCTATCTTTTACTTTTATGTATTTACCTTTATGCAGGAGTCAAAGTATTCTTCCCTATTCCTTTTTACTTTTTCTTTTTGCAAGCATCATGTGGTGAGGAAAGATCTAGGCACATATATCTAGTTGTATATGAGTGAGCATGAGTTATTATTGTTGACATCACCCTTGAGGTGAATACGTTGGGAGGCAAAACTATAAGCCCCTATCTTTCTATGTGTCCGGTTGAAAACTTTTTGCTCATGGGTATGCTGTGAGTGTTAGCAATCATAGAATATTAAATGATGGTTGAGTATGTGGACTTGCCAAAAGGCTCCGACATGAGACCCTTCCTGAAAATATGATGAATTGTGGTTGCAAAGTTGTCTAAGAACATAGTTTGTTGGTTTTCAATAAGGTTTATGCTTTATACTTCTATGTTGTGATGAATTGTTACTTGTTCATGAGAAGTTATATGATGAAGTTATATAATAAAGGTTATATGAAAAAGTCCTATGACAAAGTTTGTTGCTGCTATGATAATAAGCATGATGCTACTATGTCCGTATTTTGCTTTTATCGACCCCTCTCTCTCAAACCATGTGGACATGTTTTTCGATATCGGCTTTCGCTTGAGGACAAGCGAGGTCTAAGCTTGGGAGAGTTGATACGTCCATTTTGCATCATGATTTCCTACTGTTATTTATAATGCTTTTATGCATAATAATGCTTTATGGAGTAATTCTAATGCCTTTTCTCTCATAATATGCAAGGTTTACACAAAGAGGGAGAATGCCGGCAACTGGTGGACCTGAAAAAGCATATCAGAGACACCTATTCTGCACTTCTCCAAATAAGCTGAAACTTCACGGAGAATTATTTTGGAATATACAAAAAATACTGGAGCAAATAACTACCGGAGGGGGGCCACCTGGTGACCACAAGACACCAGGGCGCGCCAGCCCCCCCAGGCACGCCCTGGTGGGTTGTGGCCAGCCCGGCCCACCTCCGGTGCCCATCTTCTGGTACTTAAGGTCTTTTGAAATAGAAAAAAAATCAATAGGGTACTTTCGGGACGAAACGCCGCCGTCTCGAGGCAGAACTTGGGCTGGAGCACTTTTGCCCTCTGGCGGAGCGATTCCGCCGGGGGAATTTCCCTCCCGGAGGGGGAAATTGAAGCCATCGTCATCACCAATAACCCTCTCATCTTTGGGAGGCCAATCTTCATAAACATCTTCAACATCACCATCTCCTCTCAAACCCTAGTTCATCTCTTGTGTTCAATCTTTGTACTGTAACCTCAGATTGGTACCTGTGGGTGACTAGTAGTGTTGATTACATCTCGTAGTTGATTACTATATGGTTTATTTGGTGGAAGATTATATGTTCAGATCCATTATGCTATTTAATACCCCTCTGATCTTGAGCATGAATATCATTTGTGAGTAGTTACCTTTGTTCTTGAGGTCACGGGAGAAGTCATGTTGCAAGTAATCATGTGAAGTTGATATGTGTTCGATATTTTGATGATATGAATGTTGTGATTCCCTTAGTGGTGTCATGTGTCGACTACATGGCACTTCACCATCTTTGGGCCTAAGGGAATGCATTGTGGAGTAGTTATTAGACGATGGGTTGCTAGAGTGACAGAAGCTTAAACCCTAGTTTATGCGCTATTTCGTAAGGGGCTGATTTCGATCCAAATGTTTAATGCTATGGTTAGATTTTTTCTTAATAATTTTCTCGTAGTTGCAGATGATTGCGAGGGGGTTAATCATAAATGGGAGGTTTGTTCAAGTAAGAACAACACACAAGCACCGGTCCACCCACATATCAAATTATCAAAGTAGCAAACGCAAATCAAACCAACATGATGAAAGTGACTAGATGAAATACCCGTGTACCCTCAAGAACGCTTGCTTATTATAAAAGACCGTTTTGGCCTATCCTTTGCCACAAAAGGATTAGGCTATCTTGCTGCACTTTATTTACCGTTACCGTTACTTGCTCTTTCCCAATTATCTTGCTATCAAACTACCTGTTACCTATAATTTCAGTGCTTGCAGAAATTACCTTGCTGAAAACCGCTTGTCATTTCCTTTTGCTCCTCGTTGGGTTCGACACTCTTACTTATCGAAAGGACTATGATTAACCCCCTATACTTGTGGGTCATCAGGTGAAATTAGGGTTGATTGATATGTATCATTGGTGTTATTCTAGTAGGAACTCTAGGGCTGTTTGTCACACTTATAGGAATAGCCCAATAGATTGATCGGAAAGAATAACTTTGAGGTAGTTCTACTACCTAAACCAATTTCATCTTATTGTTCTCCGCTAGATAGGAACTTTTGAGTGATTATTTGTTGCACGTTGAGGTATGATTATATGATTCAACTATGTTAGCATTGTTGGGAGATTGCACTAGCGAAAGTATGAACCCTAGGCCTTATTTCCAAGCATTTATACACCGTTTTGCTCGCTGTTTTACACTTGCTACCTTGATGTTTTTATATTTTCAGATTACAAAAACCTATATCTATCATCCATATTGCACTTGTATCACCGTCTCTTCGCCGAACTAGTGCACCTATACAATTTGCCATTGTATTGGGTGTGTTGGGGACACAAGAGAATTCTTGTATTTGATTGTAGGGTTATTTGAGAGAGACCATCTTAATCCTACACCTACCATGAATTGATAAACCTTAGGTCATCCACTTGAGGGAAAATTGCGACTGTCCTACAAAACTCTGCGCTTGGAGGCCCAACACGAGTCTACAAGAATAAAGTTGCATAGTAGACATCAAGCTCTTTTCTGGCGCCGTTGCCGGGGAGGAGAGTGCTTGAAGGTATATCTTTAGATCTTGCAATTAAATATTTTAGTTTCTTGTTTTTCACTAGTTTGGTTTTATAAAATAAAACTACAAAATAAATATAAATGGATCCTCACCCACTTGCTAATCTTTTCAAAAGACCCGATTATGTTGGAACAATTGCTAGTGAGAGTTCACTAGATTATCTTTATGAGGTCTTGCTTGAAAATCATGAATCTAAAAATTGTGAAATTTATAAAGTGATTCATGATAGTTCCTTGAATGAAAAGCATGATAGAAATATTGTTATTATGAATTCTCTGAATATCCATGATGCTAATGATATGCAAAGCCACAAGCTTGGGGATGCTATGTTTGATGAAGATGATCTTTTTAGTACCCCTACTTGTGATGATGATATTTACTATGATTATAGAATGCCTCCTATCTATGATGATTATTATTATACAACTTGTCACAATTATGAATACCCTTTCTTTGAACATTACTCTTTTAATGTGGAAACAATTTATAATATTCAAGTCTCCTATGATACTCCCACTACTATGTATGAGAAGTTTTCTTGGGGGAGAATAATAAATTTTCTATGCTTGTGAATCATGAAAAGAAGGCTTTATGTGATAGTTATATTGTGGAATTCCTTCATCATGCTACTAAAAACTATTATGAGGGAGGAACTTATGCTTGTAGGAATTGCAATAGTATCAAGTTTCCTCTCGATGTGTTCAATTTTTTGAAGATATGCTTGTTTTGCCTTCCTATGCTAGTTGATTCTTGCTCCCATAAGTTGTTTGCTCACAAAATCCCTTTTAATAGGAAGTGGGTTAGACTTAAATGTGCTTGTCATATGCTTCATGATGCTCCCGTTGTGTTTCAATCCTTTACTTTTATGTGAGCATCATTGAAATCATCATGCCTAGCTAAAAGGCATTAAACAAAAGCGCTTGTTGGGAGACAACCCAACACTTTTATCTTCTGTTTTTGTGTGCTCACATGATTAATATACTGTATTAATCATGTTTTGTGTCTTTTATTTCAATAAAGTGCCAAGTAAAGCCTTTGGGATAGTGTGGAAACTTGTTAGTTTGATTCTGTGCAAAAACAGAAACTTTTGCCTGCAGTAAAGAATTTCTCTGAGTTTACTGGAGCATCAAACAATTCTGAAATTTTTACAAAGTATTTATATGCAAATTCTATAATTTTTCCTAATTTTTCTTAATTTTTAGAGGCAGGGAAGTATGGTGATCATTCAGATCTTCACAGACTGCTCTGTTTTTGATAGATTCTGTTTTGCATGCATAGATTGCTAGTTTTAATGTTTCCACAGCTTATATTGAGTGATATAAATTATGGGAATGTTATAATAAAGTAGGTATTATGTGAGAACAATTATGAATCTTGTCTTGACAGTACCTAAGTGAATGATCTATCTTTATTATACTAACCCATCTCATGAGGTTCCCTTAAGTTTTGTGTGATTGAAAATTTCAAGTTTTGGGTGAGATACCTATATGAGGTGAATAAGGAGCAGCAAGGACCTAATCTTGGGGATGCCCAAGGCACCCCAAGGTAATATCCAAGGAAGACTCAAGCGTCTAAGCTTGGGGATGCCCCGGAAGGCATCCCCTCTTTGGTCTTCAACATTATCGGTGCTATATTTTTATTCGTCACATAATATGTGCTTTGCTTGGATCGTCATTATATATTTTTTAGTTTCTGTTAGGTGTTATTTATAATCTTGTTTTTAATAAAAATTTCCAAGAATGGACTTTAGAATGCTTGAATTGCATGTTTGATGTGTGCTGTGTAGAAACAGAAACTTTTGCTGTAGTGTTTGAATTTTCATATTTTACTGGAACGTGGAAAGTCTCTGAAATTTTTACACAGTATTTTCATATAAATTCTTTAGCCTGTCCTAAATTTCATAACTTTTTGAGTTACAAAAGTACACTGGTTTAATAGATTGCTACAGACTGTTCTGTTTGGACAGATTGTTGTCATAGTCTTGTTATCTACCTATCCTATAGTTTTCATAGCCTATATTGGTAGATATAAATTGTGGAAACGATAGTAAACAGTAGCTGATGTTTGAAAATTATTTTGTAACTTGTCTTGGCATTACATGAAGTGTGGATTTATTCTTATGCGTACAAACCTATCTCACGAGTTCTTTTCGAGTTTTGCGTGGATTAAGTTTTTGAGAATAGGTGAAACTATGATATGAGAGGATTGAACGAGATACAAAAGCTCAACCTTGGGGATGCCCAATGCACCCCAAGTAGATATTTCAAGAATTCTCAAGCATCTAAGCTTGGGGATGCTACGCATCCCACCTCTCTTCATCAACAATTATCGGTTAGCCTATGTTGAGCCTAAATTTTTATTTGTCCACATGATATGTGCTATTCTTGGAGTTCTATTTTTCTTTTGCTCGCTGTTTAAACAAAATACTCAAATCTGAAAATCTTTATTGAGAGAGAGTCCTCACATAGCTACTTTATTCTTTACCTACTCATTGATCTTCACTTATATCTTTTGAGAGTAGTTTGAGGTTTACTCATGTGCTTCACTTATAGCCGGAGAGTAAATTGTGAATGAATTGAATATCATAAATATGAAATTATCAAATAGTTGAAGTAAAATCTATTAGTAGCTTCACATCTGGTTTATAATGTAAAATCTATTGAAGTTTGACAATCATCAAATTGGTCATACAAGCAATTCATGAATGATTAGTATAAGAAAGAGAACTTTCACACATAAATATATTATCTTGAACACCTTTTATGATTGTGAATACCCATCCATTATTTTCAACCTTGATCAAATAGTTGAAGTTGGACAAGGAATACAATGTAATGGTTATGTTTAGGTATATTTGCATAGAAGTTATATTGTTATGGATCCTCCAACATGTGGTGCTTGTTTATAGCCTTTTGCTAGCCAACACTTCGTACTAAGTAGAGATACTACTTGTGCATACAAATCCTTGAGCCAAGTTTCTTCCATAATAGTCCACCATACCTACCTATATATGGTATTTCACTGCCATTCCAAGTAAATTTGCATGTGCCACCTCTAAACATTCAAATAAACATCCGTTTTGTGTGCTCGTACCACTCATGGAGCGACGGGGCGGTCATTATCTTCCATGCTAAGCAAGTTATAGTCAAGATGAGTGTTTATTCACTTGTCATTGCACGAGAGAGGCTGGTAAAAAGGATTCCCAGTCCTGCATAATACAAAAATAAATAAACAAGAACTCCCCCTAGAAAGTTGATTGTTTGGAGGGCAACCATGGATTCGGCCAGCCATGGAATGTGTTTGAATGGTGGAGGGGGAGTAAAAAATTTAAATTCTGTTTGGGAACTGCCAATAATGTGGTTAGCATGGAAGATATTGAATACTCTGTTGTGACGTTGACAGGAAAGGCACACCACTCAAAATTACATATTCATCTCTGTTTTAAACAATGAGCTCTGGCACATATGCAAATCCCTGCTTCCGTCTACGAAGGGACGATCTATTTACTTTCATGTTACTTACTTTCATGTTGAGTCAACTTCTTATTCCAACCTCAATCTATTAGTTGCAAGCACCATGTGGTGGGGAAAGACCCAAACATATATATCCACTCAAATATATTTGATCATGATTCATTATTGTTGACAATTATCTTTATGATAAGCATGTTGGGAGGCGAAACATTAAGCCCCTATCTTTCTCTGTGTTCGATGGATGTTGTTTGTTCTAAAAATATGCCTTGAGTATTAGCAATCATAAAAGACTAAATGATAATTGAGTATGTGGAGCTTTTACTTAGATTTGATGATGCATTGAAATTGTTTGGTGACCAAGAACATAGATTGTTAAGTTTCAATAGAATGCATTGCTTGGACCATGACATGTGAATTGATTGCTACTCTATCATGATGATTTTTATGAGAAAAAGTTGCTGGTTATGATGCTAGAAAGGTGACTAAAATTATCAATGATCAAAACTATTCACAAAGCTAGCATTCACACTTCATAAATTATTTCTTTTATCATTTACCAACTCGAGGACGAGCAAAATTAAGCTTGGGGATGCTGATACGTCTGCAACGTATCGATAATTTATGAAGTATTCATGCCATATTCACCTATGTTTACAATACTTTTATATGGTTTTGATGCACTTTATATGATTTGTTTAGAACTAACCCGGACTGACGCTGTTTTCACAAGAATTACCATGGTGTTGTTTTTGTGCGGAAAATGGAGGTTCTCGGAATCGCCCGAAACTTTTTTGTGATTTTTTCTGGAGGAAATAAGTAACATTGGAGCGAAGACCTGCTGGAGGGGGTGGACCAGAAGGCCACCACGCAACTTGTGGGGCCCTCATGGCTCTGTTTAGCGTGATTCCAACGCTGAAAAATCCCATAAATACCAGAAACCCCAGAAATAAAGAGAGACTCCTCGTTGCGCCGCCGCAACTCTCTTTATCGACGAAAAACCAATCTGGAGGCATTCCAGTACCCTCCCGGAGAGGGTAGATCATCTTCGGTGGCCATCATCATCATCCCGGCAGAGGTCATGACGAGGAGGGAGTAGTCCACCCGCGAAGCTGACGGTTTGTACCGGTAGCTATGTGTTCAGTCTCTGTCTCTCTCGTGTTCTTGAGATGGCACGATCTTAATGTACCACAGGCTTTGTTAATATAGTCGGATCATATGATGTTATTCCCTTGCTACCTTGTTGTGATGAATTGAATCTTTATCTTTGAGATCTTGTTATGTTGGATTGAATATTATGGTTTGAGAACACTTGATGTACATCTTGCGTGGGATACCCGTAGTGGCATTGGGGTATTCTATTGATTCACTTGATATATATTGAGGCATCAACTTGCAGATTGCGGTGACCTAGGGGATCTATGCATAGGGGTTGATTGCACGTTTTCATACAACGTTCTCCGATAGAAATCTTGGGGTGCTCCTTGAAGTTCTTTGTGTTGGATTGAATATGATAGATCTTAAATTGTTTGATGCATGTCGCATAATTTACCCACGGATACTTGAGGTGACATTGGAGTATGTAGGTGACATTAGGGTTGATTGAGATGTATCATTGGTGTTATTCTAGTAGGAACTCTAGGGTTGTTTGTGACACTTATAGAAATAGCCCAATAGATTGATCGGAAAGAATAACTTTGAGGTGGTTCTACTACCTACACCAATTTCATCTTATTGTTCTCCACTAGATAGGAACTTTGGAGTGATTCTTTGTTGCATGTTGAGGGATGATCATATGATTCAACTATGTTAGCATTGTTGGGAGATTGCACTAGCAAAAGTATGAACCCTTGGCCTTATTTCCAAGAATTTATACACTATTTTGCTCACCGTTTTACAGTTGCTACCTTGCTGTTTTTATATTTTCAGATTACAAAAACCTATATCTATCATCCATATTGCACTTGTATCACCATCTCTTCGCCGAACTAGTGCGCCTATACAATTTGCCATTGTATTGGGTGTGTTGGGGACACAAGAGATTTCTTGTATTTGATTGTAGGGTTGTTTGAGAGAGATCATCTTCATGCTACACCTCCCACGGATTGATAAAGCTTAGGTCATCCACTTGAGGGAAAATTGCTACTGTCCTACAAAACTCTGCGCTTGGAGGCCCATCACGAGTCTACATGAATAAAGTTGCATAGTAGACATCAGGTATCCACATGCAAGACATATATCAAGTGATCTCCAATCCAATATTCATATATAAAGTTGCATAGTAGACATATATCAACAAAATCTCAAAGGTAAAGATTCAATTCATCACAACAAGGTAGCAAGGGAATAACATCATATGATCTGACTATATTAACAAAACCCGTGATACATCAAGATCGTGACATCTCAAAAATACGAGAGAGAGAGGGAGAGAGATTGAACACATAGCTACTGGTACATACCCTCAGCCCCGAGGGTGAACTACTCCCTCCTCGTCATGGCCTCTGCCGGGATGATGAAGATGGCCACCGGTGATGGTTTCCCCTCTCCGGCAGGGTACTGGAACATCTCCAGATTGGTTTTTCGTCGATACAGAGTGTTTCGGCGGTGGAGCGGAGAGTCTCTGTTTATTTCTGGGGTTTCTAGGATTTACAGGATTTTTCAGCGTTGGAATCACGCGCAACGGAGCCACGTGGGCCCCACAAGCTATTAGGGCGCGACCCTAGGGGGGCCGCGCCTTCATGGCTTGTGCCCCACGGGTGGCTCCCCTCCGGTGGTTCTTCGCTCCAATATTGCTTATTTCCTCCAGAAAAAATCATCAAAAAGTTTCGAGCGATTCCGAGAACTTTCATTTTCTGCACAAAAACAACACCATGGTAATTCTGCTGAAAACAACGTCAGTCCGGGTTAGGTCTAAATAAATCATATAACGTGCATCAAAACCATATAGAAGTATTATAAACACAGGCAAATATGGCATGAATACTTCATAAATTATCGATACGTTGGAGACGTATCAGTGCTCTATATCGCAGTGACAGAAAGGGACAAGGCACGTTTTTGTATTGTTGCCACTAAGGATAAAACAATGGAGTTAGTTCATATTAATTGAGTTCTCTCTGTCTACATCATGTCATCGTTCTCCAAGCATTACTCTGTTTTACTTAATACTCTAGATGCATGCTGGTTAGCGATCGATGGGTGGAGTAATAGTTGTAGGTGCAGGCAGGAATCGGCCTACTTGCTTATGGACATGATGCCTATATACACATGATCATTGCCGTGAATATTGCATAACTATCCGTTTTTCTATCAATTGCCCAACAGTAATTTGTCTACCCATCGTATGCTTATTTTCATGAGAGATGCCAGTAGGGAAAACTATGCCCCCCGGGTCTACCCACTTATAAGTTTACAAACACTACTATTTACTTGTTGCTATTATTTGTCTTTTATTTTATTTCGCAATTCAAAATTATCTACTACCAACCACACTACTCATAAGCTTGCAAATAACGAGTCCAAGGGGATTGACAACCTTCTTTCCCGCGTTGGGTGCATGTGTTTCTTTCTTTGTGTGTAGCCGCTGAAGACGGGGGTTGGTTGTTACTCCTTTTTGTTCGATAAACGTTGGTTCTCTACTGAGGAAAATACTTACCTATATTGTGCTGCATCACCCGTTCCTCTTCACGGAAAAACCCAATGCAAATCACAAGTATCAAGAATTCATCCATGCATTGACTAGGATTCTTAGTATAAGGTATATCACTTTCATTAAAGGCATGGAGAGAATTTACCTCTACTACCTGTGTCGGGGTGTCAAGTCCATGTATTTCTTCGATAGGTGATTAATTCTAGTTTTAATACATTTTTCTTTCGTAGATCTCTTGGCTTCTTGCATATCTTCAGGATTGAGGAATAGATACCTCTCTTCTTTTGAATAGGTTCCGGCGGTGGTTTAGGAAGTGTCCAATCATCGACATTTTGCAATATGTTATTCAATAATTCTTGATCTTGTCCAATAGTCTGTTCCCTGAAAACACAACCAGCACAACTATCTAGGTAATCCCTAGAAGCATCATTTAGTCCATTATAAAAGATATCAAGTATTTCATTTTTCTTAAGAGAATGATCAGGCAAAGCTCTAAGTAACTGGAGAAGCCTCCCCCAAGCTTGAGGGAGATTCTCTTCTTCAGTTTGCACAACGTTAAATATTTCCTATAAGGTTGCTTGTTTTTTATGATCGGGAAAATATTTTTTAGAGAAGTAATATATCTTATCCTGGGGGCTTCGCACATAACTAGGAGAAAGAGTGAGGAACCATTTCGTAGCATCACTTTTTAGCAAGAAAGGAAAAGGCTTAAGGATATAGTAATAACACATCTTTTCCTCACCAGTAAAAAAAGTGGCAATATCATTCAGTTTCGTGAGATGTCCCACTACAGTATCAGTTTCATAACCATGGAAAGGATCAGATTCTACTATCATGATTAACTCAGGGTCAACAGAGAATTCATAATCCTTATCAGAACACATAAAGGAGAGGTAGGCAATTTAGGATCATGTTTCATTTTCTGCATCATAGATTTTTCTTTCAGTTTACATAGTAGTTTCTTCACATCATCCCTATCATTACAAGCAAGAAAGTCTCTAGCTATTTCCCCATCCATAACATAGCCCTCAGGTACATCAGGCAATTCATATCTATTAGGAGAGCTAGGCATAGTAGGTGATTCAAAGTTTTCATCAATTTCAGCATTCTCATTTTCTCTAGTCCTAGCAATATGAGCATTAAGTAAATCACCTAGTGGCACAATTTCAGTTTCATCAAGCATAGTAGTAGCATCATAATTAATTTCGGAAGTAGCATCATCAAGTACTTGCGACATATCAGAACGAGTAGCAACTGGTGGTGTCATAAGCTGATTCAAAACAGTAGGTGACTCAAAAGAAGAGCTAGATGGCACTTCCTTACCTCCTCTCTTGTACGAGAGGGAACGATCATGGTTTTAGAGTCTTTCAGATTCTTCATAGTGACAATAGGATAACCTTGATGAACACAATAAATAGAGCTATGCTCCCTGACAACGGCACCTGAAAACAGTCTTGATAACCCACAAGTATACACTAGTAGAGAAATGGCTAGCCACAACTCCTGTTGGTGGCGCACCATTTCCCGCTAACGCCAGCAGTAATATTTTCAAATAGTGGTGGCGTTGCCTAAACTCGTACGTTATTGGTACACACATAGTGGTGAAGTTCAAATTCGACCGAACGCCACTTGTATGTGGACCCCAGCGCTCCCCCCTTTCACATATTATTGTTGGCGTGGCTAATGTTTCCACGCCAGGACTATGCATTGTACTTGTGTCGTGCTACTTATACGGCATGCCATAGGTATATTTTGTGGAGCCCACAAATATTGTGGCGGTGTTTGTAAATGTAGAACGCCATTAATTAGTAGTTGCATCTCTATATATAGCTGACCCGGCCGGCCTGGTTTATCATAGGCAATCTCTTAACGGTACTCTCACATATATGTGTGTATAGAGATACACGACCGGCAAACTCTGCCTTCGATCCATTGAGAGAACTAGGCGACTGTTTTTTGTGTGTATATCATTAATTTAGGTATGTAATGCCCGCATATGTGTGTGTATATATTGTACATAATATGCTGATATTTTTTTTGACCTTTTTTGTAGGCACTGTGGAAGTGAATGATTTATGCTGGAATATATATATATGGATCGAACTATAAATGGGTTATTTAAGATCGCGTTGGAAGATATGAATCAGAAAGGGGAAACAAAAATAGTATGTCCATGTAAGAAGTGCGAAAACATAGTTTTGATTGACCCTTCTACTGGTCGTGTGAAGATGCACTTGTTGAAATATGATTTCATGCCTGGTTACACATGGTGGACAAGTCATGGTGAGGAAGAGAAGGATGTCGAAGTCGAAGGGAAGGTACATGATGATGAGCTAGAAGGTGGTGTGAAGAATGTTGCAGAACATGAAAATCACCTCGACGGGAAGAAAGAACGCAGAGGTAAAGAATTGTCAAAGGAAGATCTAGATGACTATGACGAATTTGGCATCTATCAAGAAGAAGATGACGTTATTCGGAAGGAGAAGTGTAATTTCGATTGACCCTTCTACTGGTCATGTGAAGATGCACTTGTTGAAATATGATTTCATGCCTGGTTACACATGGTGGACAAGTCATGGTGAGGAAGAGAATGATGTCGAAGTCGAAGGGAAGGTACATGATGATGAGCTAGAAGGTGGTGTGAAGAATGTTGCAGAACATGAAAATCACCTCGACGGGCAGAAAGAACGCAAAGGTAAAGAATTGTCAAAGGAAGATCTAGATGACTATGACCAATCTGGCATCAATCAAGAAGAAGATGACGTTATTCGGAAGGAGAAGTGTAAGAAAAGACGTAGAAGCACGTCGGATGCAGAAACTTCCGTTGAGAGCCCCCGCAAAAATAACAGAAAAGCTTCCGTTGAAAGCCTCCGCACAAACAGGAGGAAAATATCGGTTCAGAGCCCCCGCACAAACAAGAGAAACTGAGAAACATCATCGTAGTTGATTTTTATCTATCTTTTATTTATTGTTAATTCAGCAGTTCGATCATATTTTAATATTGATGCGTATGTGTGCAATCTTCTTTCGGATGTGACCTTATCGAACCCCTTTTAACATTTTTGTCTTGAATGTATTTTATTATTCTACATTTGTTAGTTTGGAAGGAAAATAGCTATGGCATTGTTGACGCCACCAACGACATAACTAATATATCTATGGCGTTGCATACATCACCAATGCCATATCTATTTTTTCCATTGTCTTTGCCCGTTTGGGGGGAAGTTTTCACCGCAGACTTTCGTTTCGCGCGCTCGTACACCCTCCGCTCCGTGCGCCGCCGCCACCACCTTCGTCGTCGTCGCCGCCACCCCCCTCCCCCAGCGCCGACGGAACCTTCGTTGTCGTCGCCGTGATCCCCCTCCCTCGCCGCCATTGCCCACCTTCCCCTCCGGTCGCCGCTCCTCGACTCGCCATCGACCCCAATCGCCTCGACCTCGCCGTCCGCCCCAACCACGTCGACCTCGAGCCGCCTTTAAGCCCTCCCGCCGCCGGCCGGCCCGAATGACCTCAACCTCCCCTGCCATCGACCTCAACCTCCCCTGCCGCCACCTCGATTCCTCCGGTAAGTGCTCGAAATGTGTTCGAGGATATGTGGTTCAAATTTTGTTTCGATGGAAATGTGGTTGCTTGTGAATTGTTTGCAGGGAATGCATAGGGTTGCCAATGTTTTGGCGAAACGTTGATTAATTTCCGTTTCGTCAAATTTCTGGCAACCAATATGTCCTATTTTTAGCAAAGCTCATGCCGAAATTTTGTATTTTATATATGAATTAATAAGGTTGCCAATGTTTTGTTTTTGTAGATGTCCAATCAAACGAACGACGCGCAGGACTCTTCTTCGACACATTCGGCACACGACAGTGATGCATTTACGGACGCGTAGGGACAGGAAGATTATGATGATGAGCTTAATCCAGATGAGTACTATATGAGAGGCAGAGGCTACAGTGTTCCTCCTGGTGCGGACAGTAATCCTGATATGGACACTAATGGAGAGGACACAGAGGAGTATTCTCCCTCGGAAGAGGTGGATGTGGAGGTCGAGGAGCATGTTTCAAAATCCAAGAAGCAGCGGAAACCTAGGAGTCGAAATGCTATAGGCACCGACAGGTTCGTCGTCACACGAGTTAACGAGACTGGTGAGCCTGTTAGTCCGCGGAAAGCCGCTGCTCACTATGGCAATGCCCTAGGTGTTATCCTTCGAGAAGTTTGCTCCATCAACGAGACAAATTTAAGGGATATGGACAAAGCTAATCTGCGAGAACTCCTCATAAGAAGGGTGCACGCAAGATTCAAGTTTCCTGACGAGTATGATAACCTATCGTACCCAAAGAATCAGGTAAACAACCATGCAATCCATAAGTTCTTGAAGAATTTGAGTTCTTGGAAATCTGCCACAAGAACAGATATTGCAACGAAACCAGACATAAATATCTCCGAGATCCAGCAGAAGTGGCCTACCATTAGTGTAGATGATTGGAACATTTTCAAGATGCAAAATCAGGAGAACTCAGTGATGACCCAGTCATCATGGGGGAAGGAAATGCGATCGAAGACATTAAGTAACCACACCCTCGGCAGCCTTGGTTTTGTTGGGAAGGAGCTCGTATGGGACAACCAGGATGCTGCACTTGCATCAAAGGGCATCCCAAACCACTTCGCGCAATTCAAGGACCCCCTTGAATATAACTATGTCAGGGGGCGGTACCATTATGATCAAAAGACAGGGGAATTTACCACGGATCACCAAACAAGGAAACTAGAAGAAGAACTGGTAAGGCAGCATGCAGAACCTCATAGCTTGCAAGGGTCATCGGCCAGGTGGAACACTCCTGTTAACTGGTCGATCAACATTACCCTTGGCAAGGAACCGTTAGCACCGCCGGTGGGTGGCCGTGTGAACGGTGCTGGATGCGGTGCCAAATGGGACTATCATTATCCCGAAGACCGGGAGCTGCAACGGCAGAGAAGGAGAGCCAACAAGTGGAGCATTGAACAGCAAATAATGGAAGCCACGGCCACAGCCACCGCCGCAGCCACAGCCGCCGCCACAACCAACATCGAAGAACGCATCAACATTCAAAGCCAAGCCCAAGCCCAAGCCATGCTGCCTTCAATAATCGAGGGCGTGAAGAATTGGATCAAGAACGGCGAACAAGGAAATGTTGTGATCCAAACTAATTCGGCCAAGGATAGCAGCCATCATTCTGTCACTTTCATTGGTAAGCCGTCAGCAATGGATGCTCTCAACACTCTTACTGAAGACACTCCATGCAGTCTCTTAGCTTATGTGCATGATGAACTGGTTAAAGTTGCAATTGTGTCGATCATTCGCCGCAAAGATACCATGATGCATGGAGTGCCCATGCCTGAGGGGGTCTTCAAAGTTGAGGTGTCTGTTGTCATAAGGGGTTTCAAAGATATTTCTCCTCCGATGCAACCTCCGGGTGCGGATAGCCAGTTGACCATCTTAGAATGTTTGGGTTGGACAGTGCAGTAGCCGAAGAATCAAATTCAGCTAGGAAACGTCCAAATCTCCCCAACCTCGCAGCAGATGAACAATGACAGCACACGTGGGTGAGGACCATCTCCTTTGACGACAATGTGGTTCTCGGCGGTGAGGACCATGTCAATGGTGGTGATTTGGGCGGTGAGGACTATGCTATCAATGGTGGGGATTTGGGCGGTGACGGCCATGTTAATGGTGGTGATTACGGCGGTGAGGACAATCTAGTTGTCAATCGATACTTCCTTATTGACGAATATCAGAAATCAGCTCCCAACATATGCAATCTTGATGGACCTATGTCTATTGGTCCTGCTCTTGGATTCTCATCTATGCCTCCGCTTGCTCAACCGGAATGTGTTGTTACTTGCCAGAAGAGTCTTTTCAATGAGGACTTCACACCACCAGACACACAGGTGCCCCCACACAGGGGAACATTGCAGAGTCCAAACACACTTAATGCGACGGTCGCAAATGCATTGCCAGACAATATAGCCATCCAGCCTAACTCGACACGCAAGAAGAAGAGAAAGAGACCAGCAGCTGGTAATAAGACGAAGGCACATGCTGCCAGCCAACCGGTTCAGACCAGTAAACAAGTTCAGCATGTCGTTCAATGGAGGAATTACCATTCCCCAGGTGATCCCATCCTTCTGAAGGAGCTCAGCGATCTTCTACAGACAGAATTGGGGATTCTGCATGACACCGTTCTATCTAGGGAGAAGTATGCATTCTTTGCTGGAGGTGGGTTTCGCCCTGTTTTTTCAGTGATGGTGCCACCAAATCTTGGTTTGTGGGACGATTTCCCCACGGAAATATTTTATGTGCCGTTCGAAGAAATCTTCAACCTGTTCCATCTAATGAAGCTTAGTTCTTCCTTAGTAAGCCTATGGGCAATCAATGTTGCCTAAAATGCAAAATGTGAGCTCAACAAGGATTTCGCGGTAGCGGACCCTTACCTCATGCACGAGACCAACACCAATCACCCTGAGCGCCGACAAGCTATGCGGAAGTATTCGACAGACTTCCTGATTGCCAACATGGACAAAGACTGCCTTCTCGTGCCCTACTATCCGAAGTAAGTCATTCTGTCTAGCTAGATTACTATTTCGTACAATCTCATTATGCATGCTTCCACGTAACACCATTAATTAACTCGATCGACTTTGTATGCAGAGAACATTGTGTCGCCGAAACTTATTTCTTGGATTCGACGAGGAAAGTGAAAAAAGACTATAGAGGCATCAAGAAGGTCCTGGATGAAGCACTTTTTGAGTATACGAGACGGGAAGGAGTGATCAGAGACGGATATCGCAAGTTTGACAAGTTTAAAGCGATACGCTTCGGCCACAAAACTGACTTTTGTTGCGTGTAGTAGCCATAAAAAAGTGATATAGATGGCTACTACGTTGTCCACCACATGGAGGACTACATACGGGAGGGAGAACGCCTTAAAAATAACTCAGACGTCATCGCATGGGGGAAGAAAATGGGGGAAATTAGCCCGAGAAATAACAGAGATGAATTCAGATGCATCCAGGTGAAGTTTGCTACCATCCTCAACAAGGATGTCATCGACCATGCCGGGGTTTTCAATGGTGGCGCACCTTCCGGCCCGGAGGAGATAAAAGCTCGCCTTCAGAAGCAGGGGCTTGATGCTGATGGCCATGTGTCTAGCGCGAATCCGGCGAAGAAATACGTTAATGATCCTTATGCCGATATGTAATAGGATAGTGTCAGCTACCAATGCGGTTGGTTCTACACTACTTCTAGCTCGATCAACTACATGTTCGTGTGGTTTTGTGTTTTAGTACTTCAAAACTTGATCACTAGCTATCTTAACTAATTATTTAAGCACTATCTACGAATCTAAAATGTCTTTCAATTGCCTTTATTTGTTACCTTATTCTGCCAGGTGCCCTTTCCCGCTGTCGTGGCAGCGATTTTGCGATGCTTACAAATTAAGTAATGGCGTGCTGAGAAGGTACAACGCCTGTAATGTTTTTCAGTTATCTGTGACGTCGGAATAATGTGTACGCCATAGATACAGGTCATAATACCGGCGTACAACATAATACGACACCATAGGTATTCTAAATACTGCTGGCGTAGGCTCCAACGCCACCACTATTTTTTAACTGTGGCGCCATATTGCTGGCGTCGGGTGTCTACGCCAGCAAGGCCCTTTTTGCCACGCCATAGCTAGGCTTTTCTGCACTAGTGATAGGAGATCATAACAGTCTCCGAGGGAAGTATTTACCCATATTTGTTGATTCGAGGCAAGGGGATCCAAAGAATATTTATTGGTCTTAGAAGTTGAGTTATCAATTCAACCACACCTGGAGTATCCTTATGTAGCAAAAGTTTAGTAGCAAAGCAGAATAGTAGTAGTAACAGTAGCTGTAACAATAACAGTTTTGTAGTGATTATAATAGTAGTAGCATCAATAATAACTTAGCAAGATTCAGTATATGAAAAGCGTAGGCCATGGATCAGCGATGGATAGATATGGATGAAATTCATCATGTATACACACTAGAGCGACACAGAACTAGCTCCAATCCATCAATGTAATGTAGGCATGTATTCCGTATATGGTCATACGTGCTTGCAATAAGAACTTGCATGACATCTTTTGTCCTACCGACCCGTGGTAGCGGGGTCCTTAAGGAAATCTAAGGGATATTAAGGCCTCCTTTTAATAGAGAATCGGAACAAAGCATTAACACTTAGTGAATACATGAACTCCTCAAACTACGGCAATCACCGAAAAGAATCACAATTATTGTCACCTTGGGGTATGCGGATCATGACTCATAATAGGTGCATACAACTTGCAAAATAGGATCTAAAACACTCTCATATTTATGAAAACATAATAGGTTCAAATCTGAAATCATGGCACTCGGGCCCTAGTGACAAGCATTAAGCATAACAAAGTTATAGCAACATCAATCTCAGAACATAGTGGATACTAGAGATCAAGCCCTATCAAAAAATAACTCGATTACATGATTAATCTCATCCACACCTATTGGGGATATACCCCACGGATAACCGCCATACAGGTTTAACCCGGTAGGTGCAAATGGTGGCTTAATGGAGATTAAAGCGGCAGCTCTTTAGACCAAAAAGTAAAGATACTAGGAGCTCATGGGCTGGACTAATTAGCGGGCTGGTTCATTGGTGACACCATAAAGAAACCTATGTACTTGTAGGACAAGACAAGTAGGAATTAGATTAGGTCACGGGTTATAGCACGACCCGGGATCCATCGTATCCTCGGGGCCTCCACCTATATATAAAGGGGAGCACCCGCAAGAAAAAGATCAAGTAAAAAACAAACCCTCGATAGCTAGGTTAGCGATTCCACACCCTTGTAATCGAGATCATCCTCAATACACACAAAGCAGGACGTAGGCTTTTACCTCCATCGAAGGGGCCGAACCTGGGTAAACTCTCGTCTCTCGTTCCCAATCAACCCCTTCAAGTCGCCGCCTAGCTGCGATGGCCTCACACCTAAGTTCTCGCACGAGGACATCTACCCTGACAAAACCACGACAACACCCATCACTATCCAACAAGCCTACAAAGGAATTACTCACACCTAGTAATGAGCATCATGGAATTGTTGATAGAGAAGGGTTGGTGATAACGACGTCGACGATCTCCACTCTCCGGAGCCCCAAACAGAATCCAGATCAGCCCTTTCGAGGAAGAACGGGAGGTGGTGATGGCTCCGTCTCAAGGAAGAACGGAAGAATTAGTGTCGGAGGAGCCACGTGGGCCCCACAAGCTAACAAGGCGCGCCCACGGCTTGTGGCCCATAGCTTGCCCCCCTTCGATAGGTCTTTGCTCCATAATTCTTCATATATTCCAGAAAAAATCCACAAAAAGTTTCGTACGATTCCGAGAACTTTTATTTCTACACAAAAATAACACCACGGTAGTTCTGCTGAAAACAGCGTCAGTCCGGGTTAGTTTTATTCAAATCATGCAAATTAGAGTCTAAACCAAGAGCAGAAGTGTTTTGAAAAGTAGATATCTTTGACACGTATCAATCACCATGATATCACACTTTACCAAATGGACATTAAAAATGCCTTTTTAAATGGTTAAATTGAGGAGGAAGTCTATGTTAAGCAACCTCTCGGATTTGTCAACCCACCTAATAATGTCTACAAACTTTGCAAAGCTCTTTATGGTCTTACACAAGCCCCTCGAGCTTGGTACAAATGCTTAATGAAGTTTCTTATAGAAAAGGGTTTTTAAATTGGTAAAATCGATGCGAACTTGTTCACTAAAAGGGTTAATGGTGAATTATTTGTGTGCCCAATTTATGTGGATGATATCATATTTGGATCTACTTACCCTCATTTTAGTGACAAATTTGGAAGGTTGATGTCCGAGAAATATGAGATGTCTATGATGTGTGAGCTGAAAATTTTCCTTGGTCTGCAAATCAAGCAAACGAGAGACGGCACATTTGTACCTCAAACCAAGTATACCAAGGACTTGTTAAAAAAATTAAACATCCAAGAATACAAAGGTATGAAAACCCCCATGCCTACTAGTGGATGCAAAGGAGGACAAACTGGTTGATCAAAAAGTTTATCGATCAATGATTTGTTCATTATTATATCTTGGTGCCTTCCGTCCGGATATCATGCTAAGTGTATGCATGTGTGACCGATATCAAGCGACACCTAAGGAGTGTCATCTTAAGGCCGTGAAAAGAATTGTGAGATGCTTGATACATACACCAGACTTTGGCATTTGGTATCCTAAGCGATCTTCTTTTGACCATATGGGCTATTCTGACTCAGACTATGCCGGAGATAAGGTTGATAGAAAATCCATTCTGGGTACTTGTCAATTTCTGGGGAGATTGATACGTCTCCAACTTATTGATAATTTTTTATTGTTCCATGCTATTATATTATCAAACTTGGATGCTTTATAAGAAATTGTATGCTATTTTATACAATTTTTGGGAACTAACCTATTAACCCAGTGCCTAGCGCGAGTTGTTGTTCTCTGTGTGTTTTTTGGCTTTTCAGGAAATCAGTACCAAACGGAGTCCAAATGGTATGAAACTTTTTGATGATTTTTTCTGGACAAAAAGCGGACCTGGAAACTTCGGAGGGAGACTAAATGACACATGAGGATACGACAAGGCAACAGGGCGCGCCGGGGGGGTAGGTGCACCCTGATGCCTTGTGGGCCCCACATGGCCTAGTCTGACCTAATTCCACCTCCATAATTCCTCTAAAATCGTGAAACCAACAGAGAGCCAACCAAAACACTTTTTCCGTCGCCGCAAATTTCTGTTCCGAGGGGAGGCCATCTGGAGACCTTTTTCGATGCCCTACTGGAGGGGGGATCGATCACGGAGGCCATCTACATCAACCTTGCTGTCGGTGTCAAAACCGGCGGATCTCGGGTAGGGGGTCCCGAGCTGTGAGACTAGGATCGATGGTAACAAAGGGACGAAGGAGACAATGTTTACCCAGGTTTGGGCCCTCCTATGGAGGTAAAACCCTATGTCCTGCTTGATTATATTGATGATGTGAAGGTTACAGAGTTGATCTACCTCGAGATCAACTAGGTAAAACCCTAGATGAGTTTTGGTATCCTATGATCTAAAACCCTCTGGCTTATATAGACGCCAGGGGGTCATTAGGGTTACATATGGACGGTTGGCCACCGGAGGGAAAAAACATGCCTAAACTACCATCTTCAACTTGACGGACACGTCACGGCTCCTGAGGTCTCCTGCCTAGCGACGAGGCCTTCGATAAATCTTATCTTCAACAAGTGGCCCATTAACCCGACCTATGAGCAATAGTTCGGCAGTCCGAGGACCCCTTAATCCCGGACTCCCTCAGTAGCCCCCGGACTAGCCTCCAACGCCGAGGTATATCCGGAAAATATTACGTGCCGAAGTCTTCGACTTGCGAGGCGAGTCCCTCAACTTCTTCTGGCTTGGCAACCATCCCGTTATCGGAGAGTCCTCGATTGCTGAGGACTTGCGGGACCCAATATAATAACCTTCAGCGCTTCTCGATCCTTGTGCGCCGAGGGGAGATGAGCGGCCCGGCAGTTATTTACAAAACTACCCCTCCCACAAGGGAGGTACCACTTATTTAAACAAGTTGAATTGCGGTCTGGGTCACAGCTTCCTCTTCTTCCCCGTTTAGAGAAAAACTTCAAGTGAGAGACCACCACAAAATCATGGCAAGCGCCCTCAGCTCTTCCTCGTGCCCTTACGGCTCCCGTCCCGGGGATTGGACGAGTTTCTCTATATCCCTTCTTCGGTTGCACGACCTCGAGACCCAAGGGTATCTTCCTTCCTCAGATCTGGCGGCAACTCGCGCTGGCTTGACTTCCTTTGACGGCGAAGCTTTCGCGGAGAATTTCCCCAATCCTAACTAGGGCGAGCGGGTATGCTTTGTGACCTACCTCTTACGGGGCCTAGGGTTCCCCATTCATCCTTTCCTCAGGGGGTTACTGGAGTTCTATGGGATCCAACTCCATCATCTTACCCCCGGATCCATTCTGCATATTTCGGGCTTTGTCGCTCTCTGCGAAATGTTCTTGGGCTGCGAGACGCACTTCGAATTATGGAGGAAGTACTTCTGCCTCATGCCCCGAACTCGGGGTGAGACAATTCGGGAAATCAGAGGAGCCGAAGTGTGTCGCATAGCGGGAACATGATACCCAGCGGGGACACCGAAGAAGGAATCCGAAGAGTGGTCTTCGGAGTGGTTCTACATCGAGGACGTTCCCCTATTCGATCCAGCTTGAAGGGGCTTGCCCGAATACTCCGACGCTCCCCCGAAGAAAAAGTATAATTGGCGATCGAGGAGTTCGTCCCAAGAGGACAGTGCCGAAGTTCGGCGTTTGGCCGCCCACGTAAGGATACTGGCTCATCACAAACTGACAATGATTGACGTGATGGCCGCCGCCATCTCCCGATGCGTCCAACCTCTCCAACAAAGGATACATCCTCCGTGGCAATACAACGGAACGAGCGACACCACTCGCTCCGACGGGGTCTTTTACCATGAGAGCCTTGATCGATCCTGGGTGGCCATCTTAGCCGATCACCCCGGATCGCTCCCCTCCTCCACTGCGGGCAGGAAGAAAAATTCTACCCGCAAAAGGCAGGCGTCCTCCGTTGACCCAAACATACCGGATCCTACTCCCAAGCGCCACCGGTCCTCGCGATGAACGTCGGCTACAGCAGCAATGCCCGAGCCGGGCGCCAACAGGAGTCCCTCATGTGAGCCGGTCATGGAGACGGTGCCGAACACTCGATCAACCAAAAGGTACTTTGGTCGGTCGCTTAATCTACTATTGTTGTGATCGGTAGGATCTTACAGAAGATCTTATGTCGAATTACTCAACTTACTCAGGAAACGAGTACAACCCTCCTCCGCCGAAGACATTGCCGGGATGCCCGGCAATACGCATGAGCCAAGATCTTCTGCTCATGCCGAACCCGCCACGGAGGCCCCCATGGCCAATCCGACCCCCGAAGACTCTGGGGGCGAGGTATCAGTCACTAAATCCGAAGTAGGGAGCGCTATGAGACATCGGCAGCGGCGAGGAATCCTGTGCGATCCGATGTTTTCCGAACAAGAGTTCAATGCTCTACGCTCGGTGGACGCACACCTTGGAGCTACCCGAGCCGGGTTTGGCGAAGCTTTGAAACTAATATCGTCTGGCCTGAAGGTAAGTGATTAAAAATCCGGACCCCAATGTAAACCCAGTAGCCCCAAAGCCTTGATTTGGTCGGGACGACTGAATTAAGGATCCGCATATTGCTTGCATGGATGATGCAGGCTTCGAGGCAGCAGAACGAGCAATTGGCCAATGAATTGGCAGCGAGCCGAACACAGGTTGAAAACTTGAAGGCCGAGCTTGAACAAGTGAAGAAGTTTACCCGGGAGGCGCATGGTGAGTATAACTTATTCTGCTGATCTTAGCGTATAATCCCATGCTGACGCAATGGTACTTTTAGCAGCTGAATCAATAGGGCAATAGCAAAAAGATTTGGATGCGGCCCGAGAATCCCATAGGTATGCCGAATCCCAGTATGAGGCTGGCTGCCTTTCGCTTCAGCGAAACCTGGAGGAGAAGAAATGCCTCCAGTTGGAAAACAAACAGCAAGCCGAAGAAATTGTGAGCTTAAAGACTCAATTGGCCCAGGCCCAAGAAGAGAACTAGAAATTATAGAGGGGCATGTTCGGTAAGTGTGATTACAACATCGGACGGTGCTTCTAATATATGAAGTATAATGGACATGCCTTGGCTCATGTATAGGTCTCCTATCCAGGCGACCCGAAGAAGAGATCGGATCCTACCGGGGAAGCCTTATGAAGGAACTGTCCGCCCTTCATGAGCGGGCTCGGAAGGCCATGAAGAGCATGATAAAAGCGCTATAGCCTGCCGAGCAACCTCCGGAGGAGATGACCGAACTTGTTGATCGATTCAAAGGGGCCCGAAGTCGATTCGAGCTATGGAAGACTTCGGCCTGTCGAGAGGGAGCACGGGAGGCGTGGGCGATGATCAAGACCCGTTATACCGGCCTTAACCCCGAGCATATGGCTCGGGTTGGGCCGGTAGGGTCGGATGGGCAAGAAGTGCCGCTTCATTTGGTGTATGACCAAGTGATGCCCGCCGCCCGTCTCTCGCAAGAAGATTGCTCCCTGGACGCCTTAATAGATAATCTCAACTAGCAGCCAGATGTGTGATTATTTGTAACCATGTACTGATAATCAAGAAATTGCTCCGTCTGTGTTGTAAACTTTGTCTTAACCGGCCATCGGCTTTGACCTCCCGCGCTAAGAGCTTGGGAGTGTTCCTTAGAAAATATCACTCGAGAAGAGTGAAATGTGTTCAGGGAAACAGGCAATCCGGCCATTTGGTACGAACGGACAAAAAGCACACAGGGAGATATGTTATATTACTGCTTAGCGTAAGAAACATCTTCCGAAGAAAATAGTACCTCTATCGATACCTTTCTTCAGGATGCTACGTAAATCGTAGATAATAAGGCCGTATACTACTAGTATGCGACTAATGGCTCTCGTGAGAGAAAAAGCCTGAGTAAGGGCGATAACCACCGTAATTTTATTTGTTGATCCCGTCGTAGCCGACCAATTTTCTGCTGAAGATAGCTAGCTTTCGGCTTCACCCGTCTGAGGTACGTATCCGGATGACCCAGTCGTAACAATCACAGAGGTGCTCCCTTTACCCTCTAGCCGAACAATCGGGAACATAGAGGGTAAGCACAGGAGCGAGGCAACCCAGCTTGGCAAAAATCTTAGTTCGAATTGATTCATATAATGGCGTAAATAAATCGACAAGGGAAATGTGCATACACAATAAATGTGAATAGATGCTTAAAATATATAATCATCGGCTTCGGGAAGAAGCCCCCAGGTGCTGTGTTCGGATTTGGCATTTGAGGTTGCATGCCGAAAATCTTAATACAAGACCGGTTGAACCGAACATGGACTTGGGAAGAAAAATTCAAGGTGGGAGGGAAAAAATAAAGAAAAAGGAAAGAAAAAGGAGGTAAAGGGTAAAGAGTATGATGACACCTGTTTATCCGTAGAAGCGCCGAAGACGAGCTGCGTTCCATGGGTTTGGTTCAAGGCGGTTATCCGATGGGTTTCGAGGACGGTAATCCCCTCCCGCGAGTACTTCGTCGAATGTGAAGGGGCCCTCCCATTTGGGTTTAAGTTTATCCTTCTGCTTCTCTGGGAGCCGTAAGACGAGTTCACCCACATTATATGCTTTTGCCCTGACCTCCCTACTCTGGTAACGTCGGGCCTGCTGTTGATAAAAAGTAGAGCGAGCCCAAGCTATGTCGCGCTCTCCTTCTAAGGTGTCCAGGTCGTCCTGCCGATCTAACTCGGCCTCCTTTTCCTCGTACATGCGCACCCTTGGTGCATCGTGAATAATGTCACAGGGGAGGACTGCTTCTGCCCCAGAGACCATGAAGAACGGTGTATATCCCGTTGATCGATTCGGGGTGGTACGCAGGCCCCACAGAACGGAATCAAGTTCCTCGACCCAATGGCAGTCGGACTCATGAAGAGATCAGACCAAACGTGGCTTAATACCACTCATGATGAGGCCGTTGGCTCGTTCGACCTGTCCATTGGTCTGCGGGTGAGACACCGATGCGTAATCGAGCTTAATGCCCATTTTTGCGCACCAGTCTTTTACTTCCTGGGCGGTGAAATTGGATCCGTTGTCCGTTATTATACTGTGCGGGACAGCATAACGGTGTACGACGCCGGATATAAAGTCGATTACTGGTCCGGACTTGGCTGATTTGACAGGTTTTGCTTCAATCCATTTGGTGAACTTGTCCACCATGACCAGTAGGTACTTATTTTTCTTGGTCCCCCCTTTAAGTGGTCCGACCATGTCCAGCCCCCAGACCGCAAAAGGCCAAGTGATAGGGCTAGTCCGAAGAGCCGTTGGGGGCATGTGACTTTGATTTGCAAAAAGATGGCATCCCACGCAATGCTGGACAAGCGATTGGGCGTCCATTCGAGCGGTGGGCCAGAAGAAACCAGCCCGAAAGGCTTTGCTTACTAAGGCCCTTGTTGCGGCGTGATGGCCGCCCATTCCTGCGTGGACTTCGGCCAAGAGCTGCCGCCCTTCTTCCTCAGATATGCATCGCTAGAGTACTCCGGTGGTGCTTTTCTTGTATAACTCACCCTCGTGGACTTTGTAGGCCTTGGATCGCCGGATTATGCGTTGCGCCTCTGTCTGATCGTCGGGGAGTTCTTTGCGAAGAAGGTAGGCAAGGAAAGGCTCGGTCCATGGTGCGATTACTGCCATGACCTCATGAGCCGAAGGCGTTTCGTCCAGTACGGAGCCGCCGATGATTTGGTCGTCTGGTTCGTTTATAGGGGGAACAACCTCTTCCGCACTGATGGATCTGATGCCCTTATTATCGTCCTGCCAAACCACTGATGGCTTAAAGAGCCGTTCCAGGAAAGTGTTTTTCGGGACGGGGTCGCGTTTCGCCCCCATGCGGGCCAATATATCAGCGGCATGGTTGTTGTCTCTAGCGACGTGATGGAATTCCAGCCCCTCGAACCGCGTGGATATTTTAAGGATGGCGTTTCTGCATGCCGCCATCTTCGGGTTTTTGGCATCGAATTCACCGTTGATTTGAGAGATGGCCAGGTTGGAGTCTCCCCGTACCTCTAGCCGTTGTATGCCCATTGAGGCTGCCATCCGAAGACCGTGCAAGAGTGCTTCGTATTCGGCTACATTGTTGGAGACCGCATACATGATCTGCAACACGTAGCGAACGTTGTCGCCTGTGGGGGATGTGAGGATAACTCCAGCCCCCAGTCCGGCCAAAGTTTTGGATCCATCGAAGTACATCGTCCAATGGGAGTATGTACTATATTCCCTAGGGAGCTCGGCCTCTGTCCATTCGGCGAGGAAATCTGCCAGCACCTGAGATTTAATAGCTCATCGTGGTTTGTAGGCAATTTCAAAAGGAAGGAGCTCAATGGCCCATTTGGCTCTGCGGCCGGTGGCGTCCCTGTTGTTGATTATATCGTTCAGGGGTACTTCGGATGCCACCGTAACCAAACACTCTTGGAAGTAGTGTCTTAGTTTCCGTGATGCCATAAATACTGTATAGGCTATCTTCTGGTAGTGCGGGTATTTGGACTTGCACTGCGTTAGTACTTCTGACACGTAATAGACCGGCTTCTGTATCCGGAATTTGTGTCCCTCCTCCTCTCGTTCGACGACGAGCACTGCGCTAACGACTTGGTTGGTGGCCAATATGTATAATAACATGGGTTCACCAGCGCCTGTTGCTGTGAGTATGGGATTACTTGCCAGCAGTGTTTTAATTTCTTCTAACGCAGCCGTTGCTTCATCGGTCCATTCGAAATTCTTGCTCCGTTTCAGCAATCTGTAGAGCGGTAAAGCCTTTTCACCGAGGCGGGAGATAAAGCGACTTAGCGCCACCACGCAACCAGCCAACCTTTGGACATGCTTTAGCTCTGTGGGAACTGCAAGTTCTGATAGGGCACGGATCTTGGCCGGATTCGCTTCTATTCCTCTATGGGAAATGATGAATCCGAGCAGTTTACCAGTGGGAACTCCGAATACACACTTCTCCGGATTGAGTCGTATATCGTACTCACGCAGGCTGGCAAAGGTTTTCCTTAGGTCGTCAATCAGTTGGCTGACGTGTTTGGTTTTGACTACCACATCGTCCACGTATGCCTCGACTGTTCTACCGACTTGTTTGGCGAGGCAAGTCTGGATCATGCATTGGTACGTAGCCCCAACGTTTTTTAGCCCGAAAGGGATCGCGTTGAAGCAGAATGGCCCGTAGGGGGTGATGAATGCGGTTGCGGCTTGATCGGATTCCTTCATTTTGATTTGATGGTATCCGGAATAAGCGTCGAGGAAACACAATGAGTCGTGTCCGGCTGTGGCGTCAATAATCTGGTCTATGCGTCGTAAGGGGAAAGGGTCCTTAGGGCAGGCCTTGTTGAGGTCTTTGAAGTCGACGCACAGCCGCCAGGAGTTGTCTTTCTTTCGTACCATCACCAGGTTTGCCAACCATTCGGGGTGCTTAATCTCCCGAATGAATCCGGCCTCTAGCAGTTTGGCTAATTCTTCACCCATAGCTTGTCGTTTGGGCTTGGAAAAGCGGCGCAGAGTCTGCTTGACGGGCTTGAAGCCTGAGATGATGTTCAGACTATGTTCTGCTAGCCGCCGTGGGATTCCGGGTATATCGGAAGGGTGCCAGGCGAAGATGTCCCAATTTTCTCGTAAGAATGCTCGGACTGCTTCGTCCACCACGGGGTCCAGCTGAGCTCCGATGGACGCTGTCTTGTTGGGGTCCGTCGGGTGTACCTGGAATTTAACGATTTCATCTGTAGGTTTAAAGGACGTGGATTTGGGCCTTTTGCTAAGGATCACATCGTCCTTATCTACTGTTGACCGGAGTGTGGTCAGTTCTTCTACAGCGAAGGTCTCAGCTAGTGCCTCGAGGGCGAGCGCTGCTGTTTTGTTTTTAGCTCGAAGGGCTATGTTCGGATCACTGGCAATTGTGATTACTCCGTTTGGGCCTGGCATCTTGAGCTTCATATACCCGTAATGTGGTATAGCCTAGAATTTTGTGAAGGTGTCACGCCCCTGCAGGGCATGGTAGCCGCTGGGGAAGGGCATGACATGGAAGAGAAGTTCTTCGGATCGATAGTTTTCGGGCGTGCCGAACACTACGTCCAGGGTGATACGTCCTGAACAGCGCGCCTCTCTCCCCGGAATGATCCCCCGGAATGTTGTGTTGCTATGCTCGATGCGAGATCGGTCGAATTGCATTTTTTACAGGGTATCTTCGTAGATAAGGTTTAAACCACTGCCGCCATCCATTAGCACTTTATTCAACCTGAAGCCATCGATGATGGGGTTTAAGACCAGCGCGGCCGGTCTATGATCGGGACGGATGGTTGGTCGGTCAGTATCTCCAAAGGTGATGGGTATGTCTGCCCATGAACTTGTTGCTCCCACATGATAGACCTGTTCGAGTTCTCTAAGAGCTCTTTTCCTCCTGTTCCTTGAGGGGAACGTTTCGTAGATCGTCAGGACTTCGGCATTGTATTTTGGTGGCGATGTGGAGCGCTTGTTCGGCGGTAGTGCCTCAAGGATTGCTTCACCACTTTTTGCAACCTGCCTGACGACCCAGCAGGCTCTAAGGCTATGAGGCGGGCTTGTGTTCAGCAATACGGAATGTATAGGGCATGGTTTATCCAATAGCCCGCCAAGGACAGTTCTGACTCCCGCAAGGGGCCGATTTCTCTTTTCGGCGGGCTCGAGTTCGGCTAGCCGCTTCGGAGGTATCCTCTTTTTCCGGTCTCCTCTAGGGTACTCGGTAAAGGTTGGTTCCAAAAGTAGCTTCTCGGCTTGCCAGGTGCTCCCCATGGCACAATATTTTTGCACCAAGTCAGAAAGCTCGGCGAAGGTGCGAATGTGCCTACGAGCCAGGGCGTTGAGAGTCCCTTCGTCGTGGCAATTGCGATTGAAGGTTGTCATTATCTCCTGGTCACTAAGATCTCGTACTTTGTTTCTAGCGAGGAGGAATCTAGCCGAAAAATGATGAACCGACTCTCCTGGTAAATGCTTAACATCCCGTAAGTCCGAGGACTTGGACTCTGGTGCGATGCTTGAGTGCTCGACTTGGGTGGTGGGTGGGAAAAACTTTAATTCCACGCCGCGATGTGAGTCCGAAATTACGGGTTCCGAGTTGCATGCTAGATCAGAGACCGATACCGATCTATCTCCGGAGCGAACTCCAGGGTCTGGGTTACAAGCGAGGCCTTGATGATCAGAGATTGGGGTATAAACCGTTTTTAATTCCGGTCGTTGGGGGGACGAGCCCCCAGCAGGACACTCGACAGTGGCGACTAGGTGAGTGACCGTGGGGATGTGAATTTCCCTATTGTCGGGTTTAAGCCCGAGCCGATCATAGACCGGGATCTGGTCGTCAGTCATACGCATGGTCTGAATCCGATCAAATAGCTCGTTTAGGAATGAGGCGACGACAGGATGCGTGTCGCTGAAGCGAGTGGGTTCGATCTGCGGCGTGGCAGTTCCGGAGTTGCTTGAAAGCGGATCCGGATCCTGTTCGGCCATAGCGGATCCGGTCACAACGACTGGATTGGGCGTTCTAGACAGCCCGAGGGTGAAGGCCGCCTCAGAGGTGGGGCCCGATGTCTTCGACGTCAAGGCGTCGGGATCTGCGGGCTCCTCCATGGGAGTGGAGGGTCCTATCAAGAGAAGTTCTCCCCGCGAATCAGCGACGAACTCTAGGTTTCCGAATCTGATTCCTTGATCGGGGGCAAAGCTTCCGATCTGGCCAAGATGGCCGGTCGGGACGGCATGCGATGAGACGTCGCCGTCTGTGAAGATCTGATCAGGGATAAAAATATCCTGGCTGCAGATCTCGTTGCTCATGACAAGGCGAGCCATCGATTCTTCCGACGATCACATCGAAACTCTCAATGAAAGCACCAATGTCGGTGTCAAAACCGGCGGATCTCGGGTAGGGGGTCCCGAGCTGTGAGACTAGGATCGATGGTAACAAAGGGACGAAGGAGACAATGTTTACCCAGGTTTGGGCCCTCCTATGGAGGTAAAACCCTACGTCCTGCTTGATTATATTGATGATGTGAAGGTTACAGAGTTGATCTACCTCAAGATCGACTAGCTAAAACCCTAGATGAGTTTCTGTATCCTATGATCTAAAACCCTCTGGCTTATATAGACGCCAGGGGGTCATTTGGGTTACATATGGTCGGTTGCCCACCGGAGGGAAAAAAACATGCCTAAACTACCATCTTCAACTTGACGGACACGTCACGGTTCCTGAGATCTCCTGCCTAGCGACGAGGCCTTCGATCAATCTTATCTTCAACAAGTGGCCCATTAACCCGACCTATGAGCAATAGGTCGAAGTCCGAGGACCCCTTAATCCTGGACTCCCTCACTTGCTGCCTCCATGATGATGTGTGAGTAGTCCACAACAGACCTACGGGGCCATAGATAGTACCTAGATGGCTTCTTCTCTCTTTTTGATCTTCAATACAAAATTCACCGCGATTCCTATGGTGATCTATTCGATGTAATGTTCTTTTGTGGTGTGTTTGTTGAGTTCCAATGAATCATGGGTTTATGATCAGATTATTCATGAATATTAATTGAGTCTTCTTTGAATTCTTCTATGCATGATTGTTGTAGCTTCGTATTTCTCTCCGATCTATCGGTTTGGTTTGGCTAACTAGATTTATTTATCTTCAGTGGGAGTGGTGTGTTGTGATAGGTTCAATCTTGCATTGCTCAATACCAGTGACAGAAAGGGACATGACACGTATTGTATTGCTGCCATTAAGGATAAACCGACGGGGTCTGAACGTATTGCTTGTCTTACTTTGTCTACATCATGTCATCTTGCTCCAAGCATTACTGCCATGAAGGATAAAACGACAGGGTTTACTCATGTTAGTTGAGTTTACTTTGTCTACATCATGTCATCTTGCTTCAATCATTACTCTGTTTCATACTTAATACTCTAGATGCATGCTGGATAGTGGTCGATAAGTGGAGTAATAGTAGTAGATGTAGGCAGGAGTCTGTCTACTTGTTCATCGATGAGATGCCTATATACATGATCATTGCCTTGAATAACATGTCATAACTATGCACTATTATGTCAATTGCATAACAATAATTTGTTTACCCTCCGTATGCTATGTTCAAGAGAGAAGCCTCTAGCGAAAACTATGGCCCCCGGGTCAACTGAAATATAATTACTAAAACTACAAAAAATACTTTGCTGTCATTTATTTACTCTTACTTACTTTTATTTATTTCTATTATCTATCTACCAGTATTTAATCCTTGCAAGTAATGAGTTCAAGGGGCTTGACAACCCTCTTGCCCGTGTTGGGTGCAAGTGTTTTGTTCTGTGTGTGTAGGTGATGTCGAAGGGGTTTTGCATGATTCTCCTATTGGTTCAATAACCTTGGTAAGGGAAATACTTATCTCTACTGGGTTGCATCTCGCTTCCTCTTTGGGGGAAACCCCAACGCAGATTAAAAGTAGCAGGAAGAATTTTCGGGGCCGTTGCCGGGGAGACATCATCAAATTCTCATCAGGTACCTACACACACACACACAATCATTTACTTGTTCTACTTTCTACTTGCCTAGTATGCTATCCTTATCGTTGACGCAAAAAAAACAGAAGTTAATAACAAAAATCTAAGGTAAATGGATCCTCGTCCGCTTGCTAATCTTTTCAAAATGGCTGCTTATTGTAAATCAATAGATAATAATGAAGTGATAAATTAAAAGGATATTGGGATACATTTATTGAATGAAAAGCATGATTGGAATGTTGTTAGTAGAAATTCTATGAATATCAATTGTGCTAATGATCATGATTGGGGTGATAATCATGATGTTTCTTGTGATCTTGAGAATTCTAAGCTTCATGATGAATCTATTATTGATTATGATACTTGCAGTACTACTAAAAGTGGGTTTGGAAGAGTGTTAATGTTAAATTTCATAAGATTAATCATTCTCCAAAGTAGTGATGATCAATCTTATGAAATTTTTGATAAACGTGGGCTTGGAGAGGTCATGACTTTAGTTAATCTTAATCCCACTATCTTGGAAGATCGTAAAACTTTCGTGCATGTGGACCATGGATAAAATATTTTATAAGATAGCTATATTGTCGAATTTGAATAATATCCTACATGTAATTAATATGAGAGAGGCATATACTATTATAGAAATTTTCATATTACTCACTTACCTCTCTAGATGTTCAAATTATTAATGCTTAATTTTTCTTACTTGCATATGCTAGACAATCCTTGTCTTGATAATTTGTTTGCTTATAAAATGCCCATGCATCGGAAGTATGTTAGACTTAAATGTGTTTGTCTCACATGTTTTATGATGCTCTCTTTGTGCTTAAATTTTTGTCTTTTATGCGAGCATCATTATTATCCCAATCTTATCTCAATGGCTATAAAGAAAGAGCTTGTTGGGAGACAACCCAATACCTTCTGTTTTTGTGTGTTGACATAATTATTGATACTGTAATGATTGTGTTTTTATGTTTTAATTAGTTTTTATGGCAAGTAAAGCCTTTGGGATTGATTTGAATGATAGTAGAATTGATACGGTGTAAAAACAGATTCTCTTGCGCGTGGTAGAAGATTTTTCACTTTTTTACTGGAACGTGATAAATTCCTATTTTTTTGCACAGTATTTCTCTTCAAATTTTCCAGGTTGTCCTAATTGTTCAGACTTTTCGGAGTTATAGAAGTATGGTTTTAGTTCTGATCATTACAGATTATTCTGTTTTAGACAAATTATGTTTTTGCCTGCATAGTTTGCTTGTTTTGATGATGCTATGGATTATATCGGGAGGTATAAGTCATGGAGAAATTAGAATACATTACCTTATGCAATAATTAAATATGAAACAATTACAAGAATACCTAAATTTTATGATTTGCCTATTATACTAACGGATCTCACGAGGTTTCTGTTGAGTTTTGTGTGCTGAAGTTTTCATGTTTTGGGTAAGACAACGATGGATGAAGGAATACAGAGTGGCAAGACCCTAAGCTTGGGGATGGCCAAAGCACCCCAAGGTAATATTCAAGGAAGACCCAAGTGTGTAAGTTTGGGGATGTCCTGGAAGGCATCCTCTCTTTCTTATCCATTCTATCGGTATGTCACTTGGAGCTATATTTTTATTCATCACATGATATGTGTTTTGCTTTGAGCGTCGTGTATTATAGTTTGCTTTTATTTTAGTTTGCCACAATCACTGTTTGCTGGACAAACATTTTTGTGAGAGACACATGTTCATCACAATTTGCTAGAATACTCTATAGGCTTCACTTATATCTTTTGAGCTAGGCAGTTCCTATAGTGCTTCACTTATATCTTTTAGAGCACGGTGGCGTTCTGATTTTATAGAAATAATTGTACTCTCATGCTTCACTTAAATCTTTTTGAGAGTCTAAGAAAGAGTGATGGTAATATTCACGGGTTATAAGACTAGTCCAAACAGGATAGGCATCCAAGAGGGATATAATAAAAACTTTCATGTATCTCACTAAAAGAGAATTGTGGGTTAATTATATTGATGTAGTATTATGAAAGAACTTGAGTACATGATTATTTGTTAATAGAAATATCGATAGTAAAGCATGTTATTAATTACTCATCTAAATATTGGTGAGGGCATGGTGATGATGTGTGAGAGTTCTTATGTCTGATTGAAATCCTATCGTGTTGTTCGGGTCGGAGGCGCGCGATGGTTAACTCCTACCAACGTCCTTCATAGGGGTATGCGGTAGTACTTTGCTTTGAGAGAGAAAATAGGATTTGCAATAAGTATATGAGTTCTTTATGACTAATGTGACTCCAGGGATATGCGCACTCTCACCTTTCAATAGTTGCTAGCCTCTTCGGTACCGTGCATTGCCCATTCTCACCTCGAGGATCGGTGCAAACATCACCGATGCATCCATACCCCGTGATATGATATGCTCTATCACACATAAGCCACCCTATATCTTCCTCAAAACGGACACCATACCTACCTATCATGGCATTTCCATAGCCCCATCTGAGATATATTGCCATGCAACTTTCACCGTTCCGTCACATAACTTGTGTGTTCATCATCATATTGCTTTGCATTATTATGTAGCTTACATAATATTCGTGGCAAAGCCACCGTTCATCATTACCTACGTGTTATGCTAGATCATTGCACATCCTGGTACACTGCCAGAGGCATTCATATAGATTCATCTTGTATAGTAGTTTTTCATATCAAGTGGCAAGTAAATAAAAGTGTGATTATCATCATTACTAGGGCACTGTCTTAGTGAGGAAAGGATGATGGAGACCATAATTACCCCACAAGTCGGGATCAGACTCCAGACGAAAAAAGAAAAAATGGAAAATAAAAATGAGAGAAAAGAGACAAGGGGCAGTGCTACAATCTTTTTCCACACATGTGCTTAGAGGGAGCACTATGTTCTTCATATAGAGAGTTTCCTGAGTTGTCATATTCATATGCTAGTGGGAATTTTTTCGTTATGGAACTTGGCTTGTATATTTCGATGACGGGCCTCCTCAAATGCCTGAGGTCTTCATGAGCAAGCAAGTTGGATGCACACCCACTCAACTTCCATTGAGCTTTCATACACTTATATCTCTAATGCTGTTGTATGGCAATCCCTACTCCTCGCATCGATATCGATTGATGGGCATCTCCATAGGCCATTGGTCTGCCTAGTTGACGTGAGACTTTCTTTCCACTTTAACTCCTTTTGATCTCTACCACCATACTCTATTCCACCCATATGCCATCTCCATTGTTCACACTCATGTATTGAGTTAGGTTGAAAAGGCTGAAGCGTGTTAGACGTACGATCCAATTGCCTGACTTGACACCGAGGTGCTCATGATTTATACTTATGCGGTGAAGACGGAGTAATGCCATGCTAATATGATAAAGTGAGTAGGGAATAGCATTCTTTAAGGATCGTATATTTTGAATATGAATGATTATGTTGTTTATGTTTATGGATATTATTATGTTGATATAAATTTGTTCATCGTTTCTCAAGATCATACCTAAAAGAAATTACAGGTTGGGTAGCATGTCACATCAAAAATTCTGTTTTTATCATGTACCTACTCGAGGACAAGCAGGAATTAAGCTTGGGGATGTTGATATGTCTCCAACGTATCGATAATTTTTGATTGTTCCATGCTATTATATTATCAATCTTGGATGCTTTATATGCAATTATATGCTATTTTATATCATTTTTGGGAACTAACCTATTAACCCAGTGCCTAGTGCCAGTTGCTATTTTCTGCGTGTTTTTGGCTTTTCAGGAAATCGGTACCAAACGGAGTTCAAATTCTACAAAACATTTTGATGATTTTTTCTAGACAAAAAGAGGACCTGGAAGCTTCGAAGGGAGACCAGACAACACCTGTGGAGATAGCAAGGCAACAGGGCACGCCCAGTGGGTTAGGTGCACCCTGATGCCTTGTGTGTCCCACGTGGCTTCGTCTGACCTAATTCCACCTCCATAAATTCTCTAAAATCGGGAAACCAATAGAGAGCCAGCCGAAACACTTTTTCTTCTGCTGCAAGTTTTTGTTCCGACGGGAGGCCATATGGAGACCTTTTCCGGTGCCCTGCCAGAGGGGGGATTGATCACGTAGGCCATCTAGATCAACCTTGCTGGCTCCATGATGATGTTTGAGTAGTCCCCACAAAGCAACGGGTCCATAACTAGTACCTAGATGGCTACTTCTCTCTCTTTGATCTTCAATACAAAGTTAACCGCGATTCCCACGGTGATCTATTCGATGTAATATTCTTTTGCGGTGTGTTTGTTGGGATCTGATGAATTGTGGGTTTATGATCAGATTGTTCATGAATATAAATTGAGTCTCCTCCTGAGACAAGACACGTATTTGTATTGTTGCCACAAAGGATAAAACAATGGGGGTCTGAACATATAGCTTGTCTTACTTTGTCTACATCATGTCATCTTTCTCCAACCACTACTTGGTTTCTTACTGATAACCCACAAGTTTAGGGGATCACAACAATTTTCGAGGGTAGAGTATTCAACCCAAATTTATAGATTCGACACAAGGGGAGCCAGAGAATATTTGCGAGTACTAGCAGTTGAGTTGTCAATTCAACCACACCTGGAGATTAAATATCTGCAGCAGAGTGATCAGTAGCACAGTAGTATGATAGTTTTGATAGCAGTAGTAGCAGTAACGGTAACGGTAGCAGTGGTAGCAATAGTTTTGTAACAAGTGTAACAGTAGAAGAAGCAGTAGTAACTTAGCAAGAACAATATGTGGAAAAATCGTAGGCACTAGATCGGTGAACTCGTTGGATGATATTCATCATATAACAGTCATAACCTAGGGCGACACAGAACTAGCTCCAGTTCATAAATGTAATGTAGGCATGTATTCCGTAAATAGTCATACGTGCTTATGGAAAAGAAATTGCATGACATCTTTTGTCCTACCCTCCCGTGGCAGCGGGGTCCATAAGGAAACTAATGGATATTAAGGCCTCCTTTTAATAGAGAATCGGAACAAAGCATTAACACATGGTGAATACATGAACTCCTCAAACTATGGTCATCACCGGAAAGTATCCCGACTATTGTCACTCCGGAGTTTACTGATCATAACACATAGCAGGTGCATATGACTAGCAAGATCGTATCAAGAACATAGATATAATGGTGATAACATAAATGGTTTAGATCTGAAATCAAGGCACTCGGACCCTAGTGACAAGCATTAAGCATGGCAAAGTCATAGCAACATCAATCTCAGAACATAATGGATATTAGGCATCAAGACCTAACAAAACTAACTCGATTACATGATGAATCTCATCCAACTCCTCACCGACCAGAAAGCCTACGATGGGGAGCATCATGGAATTGGCGATGGAGAAGGATTGATGATGACGAAGACCAAAGATTCCCCTCTCCGGAGCCCCAAACGGGCTCCAGATCTAGCCTCCCGATGAAGAACAGGAGGTGACGGCGGCTTCGTATCGTAAAACGCGATGAAACTTTCTCCCTGATTTTTTCTCCAAAAATAGTATTTTATAGTGCTGGAATTAGGGTCAGTGGGGCCCCGAGGAGGGCACAACCCACCAGGGCGCACGTGGAGGGGGTGGCGCGCCCTGGTGTATCGTGCCCAACCAGAGCACCCCCTCCGGTGGTTCCTGGCTCTAGTATTTTTATTTATTGTAAAATAATCTCCAAAAAGTTTCATCCAGTTCCGAGAACTTTTATTTCTGCACAAAAAACAACACCATGGTAGTTCTGCTGAAAACAGCGTTAGTCCGTGTTAGTTTCATTCAAATCATGCAAATTAGAGTCCACAACAAGAGCAAAAGCTTGACGAAAAGTAGATACGACGGAGACGTGTCAACTCCCCCAAGCTTAACCCATTTCTTGTCCGCAAGTCATTCAGTTGACAAACTGAAAGTGATAAAGAAAAACTTTTACAAACTCTTTTGTTCTTGTTTACATATATATGCTTAAGTAGCACCCAGGTTTTCAGCAAAGATTATGACTAACCATGTCAGCAATAACTCTTAGAAATTATATTAACTCATATCAATGACATAAGCATCTAGCGAGCAATAATAAAATATCTCAAGCGCCAACACTTTGTCAAAACAATCATGATATAATAGGACAACAGTGGTATCTCGCTAGCCCTTTCTGAGACCACAAAACATAAATGCAAAGCACCTCCAAAGTTCAAGCAGCGACTAAACATTGTGATTCATGGTAGAAAAGATCCAGTCATGCTGCACCCAACATAAACTATACACAATGCATGAGGATGACAATAGTGCTCTCAGATCTGGCACTTATTCGAGAGGGTGATGACTCAACATAAAAGTAATTAATAGATAGTCCCTTCACAAAGGGAAGCAGGGATTTGCAGAGGTGCCAGAGCTCGAAGCTTAAATCAGAGATAAATATAATTTTGGGAGGTACACCCTTCCTGTCAATGTTGTGACCAAGAGTTATCAATATCTTCCATGCTAAACACATTAGCAGCGGTTCCCAAGCGGTAAAAGTAAAGGTTTACTCCCCCTCCACCCACAATCACACTCCACGGCTAGCCGAATCCACGGGTACCGTCCATACCAACAACTTTCCTGGGGGAGTTTTATTTAATTATTCTTATTTTTTTATTTCAGGACTGGGAATCCCTATTACTGCCCCTCTCATGCAAGGACAAGTGAATAAACACTCATCATGAGAATAACCCGCTTAACATGGAAGATACTGACCGCCCCCTATCGCTCCATGAGCGGTCCAGGCACACAAAACAGATGTTCATTTGAATTTTTAGAGGTGGCACATGCAAATTTACTTGGAACGGCAGGGTAATACCGCATATAGGTAGATATGGTGGACTCATCTGGGATAACTTTGGTTTAAGGATTTTGATGCACAAGCAGTATTCCCACTTAGTACAGGCGAAGGCTAGCAAATAGATTGAGAAGCGGCTAGCTAGAGAGCGAAAACGGTCATGAACATGCATTATGAATAATAAATATTGACTACTAGCATGAGTAGGATATGGACACCATGAACATAAATATCATGAAGGCTATGTTGGTTTTGATTCAACTACATGCGTGAACATGTGCCAAGTCAAGCCACTTGAAACATTCAGAGGAGGATACCATATCATCATACTACATCACAATCATTTTAATGCATGTTGACATCCAAGAGAAATCATTATCCACTCCTAGCTACTTAAGCATGGCATGAGCAACTATAATCTCTAATTGTAATTGCAAACATGTTTGAACATAATATGCTAAATCATGGATACTAGGTTAAACATATTTACAAAAACAAAAACAAGTTGAGTTTGTACCTGCTTTTTTCTGCCACAGTCACTTCGTCAAATATCGTCATTATTGCCTTTCACTTGCACGACCGAATGATATGAAAATAATAATAGTGCAAGAGTGTCATGGACTAAGCTGGAATCTGCAAACATTTTATTCAAGAGGAGAAGACAAAGTAACATGGGCTCTTTGTTAGATTAACAATGATGCATATGAGAGCCACTCAACATTTTCATTATGGTCTTCTCCTTGGTACGACTCAAATAAAAGGAAAAGGATTTTAGAGAAACACACTGAAATATTTTGGTTTTCTTGAAGAAAGCAAATTAAAGAGGGAAAAACAAAAACAAGAAAAACTATTTACACGGGAGAGCTCCCAACAAGTAAAAGAAGAAACGAGAAATATTTTTGGGTTTTCTTTTGATACTACAGCTGAATTAAACTAGAAAGAAAAACCAAAAAGAAGCAGGAAATATTTTTGGATTTTCTCAAAGGTTTTAAACACACAAGAAGAAAGCAAGAGAATAAATCTAGCATGGATAATACAATGAAAAAGTGTGAACACCGACAACTGAATGAAAAGTGTGAATATGAATATAATGTCGGTGGATATACGTACTCCCCCAAGCTTAGGCTTTTGGCCTAGCTTGGTAATCACCATTCGCGGCCTGGATAATAGTCTGAATGATAGCCCACCGAGGCTCTTGGTGCAGCTTCCTCAGCCCACCTGGCAGCCTCAACCTCCGCATTGTACGCACGGTCCTCGCTCTCAAGAACATAGTATCTTCCCCTACTGTGAAAATCAAATAGAGCAGGAGTAGGCAAAGTAACAGGTACAATGGGATCTTTATTGAATCTCAAATTGTAGGTATAGTTAGTGACTATGCCCTTAAGGAACCTATGATGTTTCATAACCTCAAAGTCTAAGTCCGAGTAGGTAAAATGGGGTCGTTAGGCCAAGGTGATACATTTAGCTTTTCAGCTACACGGGAGGCATTAATTCCTCCATAAAAATGACCACTAGCAGGGTTGTGCTGTAATCTCTGCGCAACAATTTCTCCAAGATTATAACGTTTATCTCGTGTTATAGCAGTGTGTATGAGACTCAAATCATGGGCACACAGTGTGCTGCAATCTTGTTTGCCTATGATGCATTTGCCATTAAACAGTGCAAAGTAATGTATTGATGGAAAATGGATGCTTTTTATTCTACCTTGTGTCACACCTCTATCTTCACCGTAGGAGAGATTAATCAAAAATGACTCATATTCAGATGTTGGTGGTTCGTCTAGCGAACCCCAATATGGAATTTTGCATGCTTCACAGAACAATTCTAAGGGCATGGTAAAGGGAAGGTCATAAAGGTTGAATGAAACTCTAGACTCACGAGGAAAATATTTGAATTTCTTGGTGAATGTTTTTGTGAGTTTGAGATGTTGAGGGCACTTATCTGCGATGAAGGGAGCAAGTTCTGCATTGTGGATAAATTGTTCGAATTCCTCCTTAATACCTGCACCTTCCATGAATTCGTTGCATGGCCATAAGCATGATTTTGTAGCGGCATCTCATATAGAGCTTTCACTTGGCTCAACATAAGATTGTCGGACCGAGCTTCCACTTGATGAGGCCCCCGAGGACCTCCTCCTCGAAGACCTCCTAAAGAATTGCATTTTTATTTGCAAACAAATTTCTAAAATATTTTTGGGACACAAAATTTTTGTCAACAAAACTTCGTAAGATTGGTAGCAACTACTCGTAAGGAAGCATAGAGGCCATATTAAGCATTCAAACTACTTAGAACTCTAAGAATTCAACATGCAAGCCCATCTACAGCAGCACCAAGAGTAGCTAATTATTCTAAAAATAACCCACTAAATCAAAAACTAATTGGAGCAATGGAGGAGTCACATACCAAGTAGCAATCCCCCAAAACAGTTTCGGAAACGGAGCTTCGAGCAAAGAGATCGAAATCCGCGGGTTTGAGAGCAAGAACACGGGAGTGAGAGCTATGGTGATTTTTTTCTGGAGGTAGGAGATGACATGGGCTAAAGGGATAAGTGAGGGGACCCACGTGGGGGCCACAACCCACCAGGGCGTGCTTGGGGTTGCTGTCGCGCCCTGGTATCCTGTGAGCACCAGGTGCACCTCCTCTGATGTTATTTGCACCAGAAATTTAGAAGTATTCAGAAAAAAATTGTATCAAATTTTCAGAACATTCTGAGAACTTTTATTTTTGGGTCATTTTTATTGCACGGAGAAAACAGAAAACAGGATAAACATGGCATTTTATTTTATTTGACTAAATAAAATAGAAAACAAAAGGTGGGATCAGAAGGTTGTGTCTACTAGGTTCATCAACTTCATACCTCTAGAAAATGATCCACTAATAAGGATGATTAAGTCTTATTAACAACCACTTCCGATTAGCATGAAACCGAAGAACTTTCGTAAAACACTAACTTACCTCAATGGGGATATGCATATCCCCAACAATAAGTATGCCATATTTCTTTTTGGCAGTAGGTAGAGGTAATTGAAAACTTCCAATAGTGAGTGTCGGGGATTCTTCAATAACATTTATACCATTCACTTGGAATTGTTTCTTCGGAAAGTGCATCGTATGCTCGTTGCCATTGATATGAAAAGTGACTTTACTTTTGTTGCAATCAATAACAGCCCCTGCAGTATTCAAAAAGGGTCTACCAAGGATAATCGACATGTTGTCGTCCTCGGGCATCTCAAGAATAACAAAGTCCGTTAAGATAGTAACATTTGCAACAACAACGGGCACATCCTCACAAATACTGATAGGTATGGCAGTTGATTTGTCAGCCATTTGCAATGATATTTCAGTAGGTGTGAGTTTATTCAAATCTAGTCTTTTATATAAGGAGAAAGGCATAACACTAACACCGGCTCCTAAAGCACACAAAGCAGTTTTGACATAATTTCTTTTAATGGAGCAAGGTATAGTTGGTATTCCAGGATCTCCAAGTTTTTTAGGTACTCCATCCTTAAAAGAATAATTAGCCAGCATGGTGGAGATTTCAGCTTCAGGTATCTTTCTTTTATTAGTGATGATGTCTTTCATGTATTTTGCATAAGGGGCCATCTTTAAGATATCAGTTAAGCGGGTGCGCAAAAAGACTGGCCTAATCATTTCAGCGAAGCGCTCAAATTCTTCATCATCCTTTTTCTTAGATGGTTTAGGTGGAAAGGGCATGGGTTTCTGAACCCATGACTCTCTTTCTTTACCATGTTTTCTAGCCACAAAGTCTCTTTTGTCATATCGTTTATTTTTAGGTTGTGGGTAATCAAGATCAACGACGGGCTCTATTTCAACATCACTATCTGGTTCTTTATCATTGTTCGGTTGAGTATCCTCATGAACATCATCATTATCATTTTCATTATCACTAGGTGAATGTTCATTACTAGATTGAGTTTCAGCATCAGAAATAGAGACATCATTATTATCAGCAGGTTTTTGTATCTCAGGTTTACTAGAGGTATGCAAAGTCCTATCATTTTTCTTTTTCTTTTTCTTTTTAGAGGGACTAGGTGCATCAGTATTAATTCTCTGAGAGTCTTGTTCAATTCTTTTAGGATGACCTTTAGGATAAAGAGGTTCTTGGGTCATTCTACCTCCTCTAGTTACTACTCTCGCAGCCAAATCATTCATATTATTATTCATTTCGTCAAGCAATTCTTTTTGAGATTTAGCAACTTCTTCTAACTGGGTTTGAACCATAGAGGCATGTTTTCCTACACCTCTCACATCATTACTGATTCTAAATAACAAGTCACTCAAGCGAGCAATCATATCAGAATTATATTTCAATTGTTTCAGAACATTTGCATTGAAGTGATCTTGTTTCATAATGTAGTTATCAAACTCATATAAGCATTGACTAGGATGTTTATTGTAGGGGATATCACTTTCATCAAACTTTAATAAAGAATTTACCTCTACCACCTGTGGAGGTGGTGGTGTGTCAAGGCCATGTATTTCTTCAATAGGTGGTAAATTCTTAACATCATCAGCTTTAATACCTTTTTCCTTCATACATTTCTTTGCCTCTTGCATATCTTTAGGACTGAGAAATAAGATACCCCTCTTCTTTGGAGTGGGTTTAAGTGGTGGTTCAGGGAGAGTCCAATTATCATAATTCTTCAATATATTATTCAGTAGTTCCTCAGCTTGTTCAACAGTTTGTTCCCTGAAAACACAACCAGCACAACTATCTAGGAAGTCCCTAGAAGCATCAGTTAGTCCATTATAGAAGATATCAAGTATTTCATTTTTCTTAAGAGGGTGATCAGGCAAAGCATTAATCAATTGGAGAAGCCTCCCCCAAGCTTGTGGGAGACTCTCTTCTTCAATTTGCACAAAGTTAAATATTTCCTGTAAGGCAGCTTGTTTCTTATGAGCAGGAAAATATTTTTCAGAGAATTAGTAAATCATATCCTGGGGGCTATGCACACAACCAGGAGCAAGAGTATTGTACCATATATTAGCATCACCCTTTAATGAGAATGGAAATAATTTGAGAATATAGTAATAGCGAATCTTCTCATCATGAGCAAAGAGGGTGGCTATATAATTCAGCTTAGTAAGATGTGCCACTATAGTTTCAGTTTCATAGCCATGGAAAGGATCAGATTCAACCAAAGTAATTAACTCTAGGTCAAAAAAGAATTCATAATCCTTATCAGTAACAAAGATAGGTGAAGTAGCAAACTTAGGATCACATTTCATTCTAGCATTCAAAGTCTTCTCTTTATACTTGCGTAATAATTTCTTAAGATCATCTCTATCCTTACAAGAAAGGATTTCTCTAGCTATCTCTCCATCCAAAACATAACCTTCAGGTATCTTAGGCATTTCAAATCTAGGAGAGCTAGGTCTAATAGGTATTTCATAGTCATTAGTTTCAAAGGCTTCGTCAGTTTCAGTAATTTCATTCTCTTTAGCTCTAGCAATTTGTTCATCAAGAAATTCACCTAGTGGCACATTATCATCAAGCATGGTACTAGCATCATCATAAGCATCATTCATAGCAGAAGTAGTATCATCAATAACCTTCGCCATATCAGGATTAATAGCATGTGGTGGTGTTGCAAACTTACTCATAACCGAAGGTGAATCAAGTGCAGATCTAGATGGCAATTCCATACCTCCCCCCGTCTTAGAGGGAAAAATCTTGGTTTTTGGATCCTTCAGATTCTTCATAGTGATCAATTGGTATAAATCCCAAGTGACTCAACAAATATAGGTATGCTCCCCGGCAACGGTGCCAGAAAAGGGTCTTGATAACCCACAAGTATAGGGGATCACAACAGTTTTCGAGGGTAGAGTACTCAACCCAAATTTATAGATTCGACACAAAGGGAGCCAAAGAATATTTGCAAGTATTAGCAGTTGAGTTGTCAATTCAACCACACCTTGAGATTAAATATCTACAGCAGAGTGATCAGTAGCACAGTAGTATGATAGTTTTGATAGCAGTAGTAGCAGTAATGGTAACGGTAGCAGTGGTAGCAATAGTTTTGTAACAAGTGTAACAGTAGCAGCAGAAGTAGTAACTTAGCAAGAACAATATGTGAAAAACTCGTAGGCACTAGATCGGTGAACTCGTTGGATGATATTCATCATATAACAGTCATAACCTAGGGCAACACAGAACTAGATCCAGTTCATAAATGTAATGTAGGCATGTATTCCGTAAATAGTCATACGTGCTTATGGAAAAGAACTTGCATGACATCTTTTGTCCTACCCTACCGTGGCAGCGGGGTCCATAAGGAAACTAAGGTATATTAAGGCCTCCTTTTAATAAAGAACCGGAACAAAGCATTAACACATGGTGAATACATGAACTCCTAAAACTACGGTCATCACCAGAAAGTATTCCGACTATTGTCACTCCGGAAAGCCTTGTACTTAGTTTCCTTGATTTGACTCGTAGGCGTAGCGCTCAAATTTCTCTTTACTAACTTAGGTGCCCCCGAGATGGTGTGCGGATAAGATGGATTGTTGGGAGGCGTTGGTGGATGAGTGGTGCTCACACGAATGGCTAGTCGTCCACAACAATGCCAAGGAATGGCGTGCCAAAATGGTTGGTGTGCCACACCATCAAGGCAGCGCCAACTTATATCAGTTCGGGCAGAACTGGGTATGTGGTTTGCTTCATGATTCATGCAATTCATTCTTGATGCTAGCTTGAGCCCTTTACTAATACTTTGTTCCTCTCTTTTAGGCGCACTACAATAACACAGAGGTGCCAGAGGTGTACGACCTCTATGGCATGGCCCATACTGCCTCGTAAAAGAAGGCCAAGGCATTCTCTAAGTCTGACCTCGATCATCCCGAGAACTTCACCAACATCTCCTCCCACCACAAGCTCGTGAGGTACAGAGATGAGGGGAAGGCGAGGAAAGGGGAGGACTTTAACCAGAGCCAGCATCCTATTGATCCAGAGCTGGTGATGATGGCTGGCGGCGGGAGGCCCCATGGCTCGATAGCCATTGGAGATGGACTTATACGGTCTTCTCGCACTCTCCGGGAGATCAAGGCGCGCTGTCGTGGTTTTGTCACGGTAGATGCCCCAGTGAAAGGTCTTAGGGGTGAGGCCATCGCTACGGTGACTAGCTCGAAGGGGTTAGTCGGGACGAAAGACACGAGTTTACCCAGGTTCAGCCCCTCACGAAGGAGGTAAAAGCCTACGTCCTGCTTTGTGTTGTATTGATTGGGTATCGATTACAAGGGAGCGGATTCGCTTGACCTAGCTTTCGATCAATTGTTTCTTACCCTAAGCCGCCGCAGGGACTCGCCTTTATATACACAGGTCGAGGCCTTGGGCTTACAAGAGTCCGGACCAGGTTATACTTCGTAACCGATCTTGCACTACTAGGAGAAAGCCTACTAGTAGCGCTTGAAATACCTATAGCAGTAGCGCTTGTTGGTGCAGCGCTACTGCTAAGTATGGTTAGCAGTAGCGTTGCATTGACCAGCGCTACTGCTAACTATCTGTAGCGCTGCAGAAAGGCAAGTGCTGTTGCTAATCCAGCGCTGCTGCTAGATGCCTTCCAGCGCTGCTGCTAGTATTCCTTCTTTCACAGATTCATACCCCCTCTACGTATTTGTGATGTATTTGTACAGGCTCTATACAGTAGGTTCATCAGATCACAATAAACATGGTCTATTCTCATCATATCATACAGATACAGTAGTCTCGTCATACCATCATCATCATTCAACACAAATATAATCACATATCGAAAATAGCGATACACAAGTCATGTCATGTCTCGAATAAGTGCAACTGCATGGTCATGGCACACACACAAGTTTCATCATCTCTATCTAAACCATGATGTAGAAGAGAAGAGCGATCAGCATGAGCAAGACCATGAGTATGTAGTACTTGAGGCACCGGCGGTTCCGCCCCCGCTCTTGCCGGAGCGTCCACCTCAAGTAACTACTTTCCGCTTCGGCTCTGCTGTCGAACCCTCTGTGGCTAGCACCCGGGTACTTGTGCACCTGGGCTTGAGCGTCTGGCCATTGGTCGTAGACTCCTGGAACCCTCCCAACGAACACGGCGTAGCAGTCCTTCGCCATCTCTGATCTATGTACCTGCATTGTCAGTTGATGAACTGAACGATAATATGCAACATAATGTACTTAAGAAAACAAAGAGGCATAATTAGCAAAATACAAGCAACCTATAGTAAACATAAATGACGAAGTTCCTCATACCCAAACTAATTAACTAGAGCGATCTACGCTAGTTCAGGACCACGGTTTAATTACATCACATAGTTTCGCCGTGCATAAATTCAAAGTTTTGCGATAGAAAGACAGTAGTGACACATATATTGTCAACGACAATCAGTCCTCCATGTCGGTGGTCCAATCTTCATAGTCAGGGAGGAAGCACCCGAGCTTCTTGAAAGGCTTCAGGTCCAGACGCTAAGCGATTAGCAGTGCTCGGACATCATCCCGCGTGATTGGCCCATGGTAGAACATCCCTGTTGGTTGGAGGACCTGCTTCATGATCACTTGGGCAAGTTCACACTGTACGTGATAAAACTCAGCTCGGATTCGATGATCCGGTGTCTTTCCTATGCTTGTGGCCCAGTTGACAATCTCGGCATCGTGGGTAGTAGCTGACATGCGAAGGCGTTGATTATCCCTTCTGAACTCGAGTAGGTGATGCATGAGGTAGAATCCATCAGCCTTACTGGTGTGCGGTTGCTGGATGCAGCAGAACTCGGTCTTATGGCCGAAAACCAGCCCGTTCTTCCTGTACTTTTTCACCTTGATATATCCACCAGACAGGCTGAAGGTTAACAGGGCACTATCGAGAACACTCTTTATGTGCTTGTAATCCTTTTTCTTGATGTTCTTCGATGAGTCCAAGTACATAGCATGGGAGTATTCTGGGTACAGAACGATGAGGACAGCGCCCCCCCCCCCCCGCTGCGCAAATTAAGTACACCTCAAATTAGCCTCCATGCTTGCAAAGGAATGATTAACACTTACGAAAGGATATGCGCGGATGACTTACGTGGGATGATAAGGCAGGAGAATCGCTTCCTTGTCCTTATTAGCGATCATGAAGCCACCGATGTACTTGCTCGCATAGTCACGGTGTTCTTTGCAGACTGCCAAGAAGCTCTCGTGCATATGGTACGAGTCCGCGACGCAGATATATTTTATGTTCTCGATCCTGATGAAGTAGTTGAGATACAGCGCATACATGCGGATGAACTGGAAATCCAGCTTGGTCATGTGGAACATGTCGTAGATGTAGTCAAATCGCAGGATGAACTTATCCGCGGGCCATCCCTCGACGTACAACTTCCCACCCGGCACCTGAGCCGCGTAAAGCGGGTATCCTAGTTTTTCTGAGATGAGAAGGCTTTTCTCTCTGGCCAGCACATCTTCATGGAGTCTCCTTAGATCATTGTTCAGTATGTGCTCTAGCGCTTTTGTAGGTAGGATCGGGTCACCGGCGACATGGACACGCTTCGCACCTTTGACAGGTATTCTATCTACCACCCGGGGCTTTAGAGGCGGCTGGCTACTTGAAGCAGCTCTGGCGCCTTTAGGGCCTTTCCTGTCCGGTCTCCTCCTTTGCTTCTTGGCGGGTGGCGGTAGTGAGCCCACCATACCTTCCCTTACCACCACCCCCAGTGTCGTCGGGCTAATTAGTGGACGGCCCTCGGGTTGCTGCTGGGTAGAGGTGACATCTAGAGGCGTCTTCTGCGAGGATCGCTTGAAGAGAGACCTTTTGCATTCCGCCTTAGGACGTTCCGGCTCTGGCAAATCAGGCAACATCAAGTCATCATCTCCACGCTCATAGCCTGAGTCTTCGTCGTCCTGAGCCATCAATCCTCCATCATCATAGGCGGTATTGAAATACTTGTCTGGGTCATCATCATCCTCCTCCATGTCATCATCAGCATTTGCTTCTTCGACAACGGGGGCGACGTCATCTGGCACTAATGGAGGCTCTCCCTCGTGTCATTCGCTATCACCCGCCACGACAGGTGCAGGTAATTTGGTAGGTGGGGTGGTGTTCATACCTTCTTGAGAAGCTGTCGTTGGTGTGATACTGGGCGCCTCAACACGAAGAAGAGTCTTCGGTCAAGGCAAGAACCAGCTCTTGCATACGCCAATCCGTTGAGGGGTCTCCTCGTCATCGACTGGTACCGGAGGAGGCAAATCCTCGAAGCCCGCTAAGACACTGGCCACGTTAACCTTGAAGACGCCATCGGGCATCTCTCTCTTGTGGAACATGCGGTCCTTCGGCTTCACGATCGTTGCCTTTCCCACGGCCACCTTCTGGCCCTTGATGTCATACAGTAGGGTGCACGGGGTATCGTTGGCCTACGAAGACATGTCTGCGACGTCAAACATGCGAAAGGCAACTGAAACGGAAGACTATATAGACATGCTGGTGAAAAGGGTATGATGCGTAATTACCGTGAGGGCGTCGAGCTCAGCCATAGACGAAGGCCCGCCGAGCATGCCAGAGACGAAGGTTGGGCTGCTATGAACAGGAGCGGGACCTTTTGCGGTTGCTTGAGCAGGTACTGGTGGTGTGATGGTCACCGAATTGCTCCCGACGTAGCTAGGAAGGGGAAAGTCCTCTGGCCCTTTCTCTGGATTGCTCTTAGACCAATCGATAATTGCCGGAATCAAGCTGGTAATAATTGCAGATTGGAAGTTATTGATCGCTGCATTGACTACCCGGAGCAACTCTTCTTTGGTCTCAGCTTTGGTCTTATTGACCGCAATCGCGACCTTCTCGTCGATGGTCTGCTGGTTGAGCGCCCGTCTCTTCCTTCTTTCCTCTGGCTCCTCGCGGTATCATGTCTTCCACGAGGCGCCATCTCCGACGCCGTGCACACGTCCATAGGACGGCGGTTGGTCCTCCGGGACCTTTTTCAGTATGTTCAGGGCCCGGTTGAAATGGGTGTCCCACTTGGGCCTCGCCGATGACTGTGACGACTCGTAACCACGACTTTCGAGGCGGTGGGGAGTCGTGTTCCTGGCCTGGAGCGCCTTCATTTTCTCTGACTTTTTCTTGGTTTTTTCAAAATCAAATAACATCAATGACATATATCATATAACATCAATGACATATGAGCATCACATGAGCACATAGTGAAATGACCTCACTAAACATTGCAAATTAGTGGTCTTTTAAAAAACCAAAAACCTTTGCAAAATGACCTCACTAAACATTTGCTACTATTTTTTATATATAGTTAATTTATATACCTACAAAAATTGCCCTAGCTAATTTCCTAAAACAATTGCTACTGTTTTTTTGCTAATTTTGCTAAATTTGCTACTGCCCTAAACTAAATTTGCTACTTCCCTAAACAAATTTGCTACTGCCCTAATTAGACAAATTTGCTACTGCCCTAAACACTAGGGTTCATCATAGTATAGCTAATTTCCTAAAAAAATTGCTAATTTTTTTTTCCTAAATGCTACAAAAATTCCTATTGTCCTAAAAATATCCCTACTAACCTAATTCCTAATCACAGCAGCAACATCTCATCTCATAGGGTTCATACATCCAACTCCTAGCTAGGGTTCATATTAGAGAGAGAGAGCAAAGAGCAGAGAGAGAGAGAGAGAGAGAGAGAGAGAGAGGAGGGCAGGGGAGAGGAGAGGGAGATGCTTACAGGGCGGCGGCAAGGTCGAGGGCGGGAGAGAGGGCGGCGGCGGCGAGGTAGAGGGCGGCGGCAGCGAGGTCGAGGGCGGGCCCGCGCGGCAACGGTGAGGTCGAGGGAGGGCTCGGGCGACGGCCGGCGTCGAGGTCGACGGCGGGCAGGGGCAACGGCGGGCAGGGGCGACATCGTGCAGCGGCGACGGACGGCGGCGAAAGAGTGGTGGGAGAGGGCGGCGGCGGCGAGGTCGAGGGCGGGCCCGCACGGCGACGGTGAGGTCGAGGAAGGGATCGGGCGACGGCCGGCGTCGAGGTCGACGGCGGGCAGGGGCGACAGCGGGCAGGGGCGACGGCCGGCGGCGACAGAGTGGGGGGAGAGGGCGGCGGCGGCGAGGTCGAGGGCGGGCCCGCACGGCAACGGTGAGGTCGAGGGAGGGCTCGGGCGACGGCCGGCGTCGAGGTCGACGGCGGGCAGGGGCGACGACGGGCAGGGGCGACAGCGGGCAGGGGCGACGGCCGGCGGCGACAGAGTGGGGGGGAGAGGTGGAGATCGAGGGGGGGAATAAGGACTTGGCCAAATTTTGAGCCCGCGCGGCGGGGTTAACTAAAATTAGCAGTAGCGCTGGATTAGGACCAGCGCTATAGCTAAGTTAGCTATAGCGCTGGATTAGGACCAGCGCTATAGCTAAGTTAGCTATAGCGCTGGTCCTAATCCAGCGCTATTGCTAATTCTTATTATTTTCTTTTTATTATTTTCCTTTTCTAGTTTTTAGATTTCTTTTCTTTTTATTATTTTCCTTTCCTTTTCTGTTTACTTTTCTTTTTCTTTTGTATTTTTTTCTCCCTTCTGTTTTAGTTTTTTGTTTTTCTCCCGACGGCCTCGCACGCAGTCGACGAGAACGTCTCCCTCCCACACTGCGCGAATATCACCGGAACCATGTGGTGGTAATTGAAGGGGATACGATGTATACATCAGTTGACCGATAACGGTTACTTAAGTGCGTACACAAAATAGATACATATATATAAATGATGGTTTCTCAGGTGCGTCGACGACGTTTCACATGGAGCTTCTTCCCTTTCTTGTTCGTTGCCGAATAATTGAGCCCCTCCTTGTGACTTTTCCTGAACCATGGAGTACGATCTTTCTTACGTAATGTAGTATTGATTCTTATTTTCACATATGCTTCATCGTCATCGTCATCTTCCCTCATCGGGTTGCCGTATGGGTCGTAGTCTTCCTCGTTGGCGACTCCATCCATTCCGATGATGCTCCTTTTGCCTCTCCTCACGACAAAACGGCTAGGATTGGTCGGGTCGGTTATGAAGAAGCATTGTGTCACGTGCTTAGCGTGTACCCATGGCTCAGTTTTGGCGATGACGTTAACGTTCACGGTTGCGCTCTTCGCGTCGGGTATAGACATGGTAGTGAAATACTTGTTTTCTCTTACGACGTCCTTAGCCCATCTGACATGGAACATCGTCGCATCGTGCATTCCAGCATAGTCAAGCTCCCAGATCTCTTTGACCCTTCCGTAGAATCTTTCAGTTGTGCCGTTGGCGTCGGTCACGCATTCAATCGTCACCCCGGAGTTCTGGTAATCACTGTCCATGTCTTTGTCCTCCGTGTAGAACGTGTACCCATTGATATCGTATGACTGATAGGTCGCGAGTTTGGGCGCGGGGCCATGTGCTAAGGCGTGTATGAGCAATCCGTCCGAACTGCCCTCTTCCGGGGGATTTTCAAGAACTTGCTCTTTGAACCAACGCAAGAAAGTGGCGTTGTGCTCTACAGTAACTTCATCGTCCGTCTTGAGCATCCCCTTATCACGGTACTTATTTGCGATGGTTTCTTTGTGCCATGCCACATAATCATCTACCACATCTAGGTGTTGTAGCACTACTAAGTTATCCCTGTCAAAGTCGTTCCGTCGATCCGAGTAGTCCACGTGCAATTCCCTCCGGCCGTTGTTGTAACCTTCTCCTCTGAGCCTCCCATCGTGCTTCTTCACGGGCAAACCAACAGCAGGGTCTCCGACGCCTATATAATTCTCGCAAAAGGAGATGCACTCATGCGTCAGATACCCCTGGACGATGCTCCCATCGGGACGGGACATGTTACGAACGAATCCTTTGATGACCCCATTCATCCTATCGAACGGCATCATGCTGTGAAGGAATGTCGGCCCGAGGTCGATGATGTCGTCCACGATGTGGATACACAGATGCACCATGACGTCAAAGAACGCGGGCGGGAAGTACATCTCAAGCTCACATAGTATGACAACGATCTCTTCCTGTAGCCTTCGGAGCTGCTTCACACTGATGGACTTTCGAGAGATAACGTCGAAGAAGTTGCAGAGACCAGTAAGTGTGTCACGGACGTGCTTGTCCATTATCCCTCTAATGGCAACCGGGAGTATCTACGTCATCATCACGTGACAGTCATGAGACTTCATCCCGCTGAACCTTTTCTTCTTGGGGTCTAGAAATCTGCTTATCTTCCAACAGTAACCGGAACTGACTTTGATTCCCATAAGGCACTTGATGAATTGATCGATCTCCTTCGCACTTAAGGTGAAGCAAGATGGGGGCAATAATTCTCCTCCTTCTTGTTGACTTTTCTGCCCCTTCCCCCCTCCTCCGTCTCCGTCTCCATCTCCTCCGTCTACTTTTTACGGTGGAGATCTTTCCTGATCTTCAAATCTTCCAAGTCTTTCCTTGCCTTCGGTCCGTCCATGGTCTTCTCCGGCATGTTCATCAGTGTGCCAAGCAAGCTCTCGAGGACATTCTTCGTGATATGCATTTGATCAAGGCAATGAGGCGTGTCGTGATTGGGCCAGTACTCCAAGTCCCAGAAAACAGACCTCGTTTTCCATACCTTTAGTAGCGGCTCCGGCACCTTTTTCATCTTTCCCGGCGCGGGGCACTGTTCCCAGTTTTTCAATAGCTCGTTGATTTCGGCGCTGCTCCTCTTACGTGGAGGTCCTCGATGCTCAGCCAACCCATTGAATAGATCTCCACGCTTTCTCCACGGGTCATCCTTCTCGAGCCATCTACGATGCCCCATGTACACGATTTTCCCGGACCCGCCATCTTTCGTTGACATAAGCTGCTGAGACATTGTATCATCCATGCACCTCGTCCATCCACAGTATCCATGGCACACCTGGCCTGAGGTGTACCCGTAACCGAGATAGTCGTGCACCGTCGTCATCAGCACGACTCTCATATAGAAATACTCTCCTTTGCTCGCGTCCCATGTCCATGCCGGTGTTTTCCATAACGTGTCTAGCTCCTCTTTCAGAAGCCCCATATACAGGTTAATATTATTTCCCGGTTGTTTCAGGCCTTGAATCAGCATGCTCATGTGTATGTACTTTGTCTTCATGCACTTCCATGGGGGGAGGTTGTACATCCATACAAAGACGGGCCATGTGCTGTGGTTAGTGTTTTGGTTTCCAAACGGATTCATGCCATCGGTACTCGCACCAAGCACGATGTTCCTTGGATCTTCTGCAGCAAATCCATGTACGGCATTGAATGCTTTCCACTGGCTACCATCTATGAGGTGTCTCAGCTTCGGATCATCTCCATCGTCGGGCTTCTTCCTCTCCGCGTGCCAGCGCATGAGCTTTGCTTCCTTAGGATCTACGAAATACCGCTGCAGACGGGGAGTGATCGAAAAGTACCATACAACTTTCTGAGGAGCTTTCTTTCCTGCCTTCTTGTATCGAGAAGCATTGCACACTGGACAGCTGGTTTTTTCCGCCTGCTCCCCCCGATAAATGATGCAATCGTTGATGCATGCGTGGTACCTAATGTGCGGCAAATCAAAAGGGCAAACGATTTTCTTGGCCTCATCGACACAAGTAGGACACAGGTTCCCCGCGGGAAGAACTTTATTATGTAGATACTTCAAATGCTCATCGAAGCTTTTGTCTGTCCATTTGTTTTTGGCCTTCATCTTTAGAAGTTTGAGCGTGAAACTCAAGCGGGTCACCTTGGGATCGCAACCGTCATACAATGGAGTCTTCGAGTCTACTTGAAGTTGCGCCAGCTTGGCCTCCTCTCTAGAAGCAGCTCTCTCGCTAGTCGTACTCTTGCGAAGGAGGTCTCAAACATAAGGGTCCTGCACGACTGCACTTAGTAGCGTCGAAGACTACGGCATGACCACCGCCTCTTCTCCGCCATCTCCGGACTCTTCTTCGCCATGTCCGGAATCTTCTCCTCCGCCGTCATTTAACTCTTCCCCGCCGCCATGTCCGGCGCCATTGTCTTCATGTCGATCGGTCATCTCTTCGTCTAGCCCCATGTCGTTATTCCCTGCCATGTGGACGTCATCATCATCATCATCTTCACTTATCCACTGAGTATAGCCATCCATGAAACCATTCATCAGCAGGTGCGCCTTCAACCTGCCACGATCAAAAGGGTCCAAAAGGACTCCTTCTTTGCAGATTGTACACGGACATCTAATCCTAGTCCGATTATTTGCATACATGTCCATCACCGCGGATTGCATGTATCGCTCCACCTTCCATCCACTCACCTTCATGACCGACTGCATGCACGGTATAACAAGCAAAAGGGTTATAAACAAAATGCATGCATGCATCAAAGTCATATAAAATTTTGGCATGACCTTGCCTAAAAATAGGACATATCGAGTTTGCTCGAAATTCACCGAAACGGAAATAAATCGACATTTCGGCAAAACATAAGCAACTCGGGGTCATGTCACTCGCACAAATCTCTCCATATCCCAAACACACATATTCCCATTCACACACATATTCCCATTCTTGAAATGAACAACTTTTTACTCACCTATCTCCCGAGAGAGACCGATCGACCGGATGAGGCCTTTCGCTACCTATAGGGATCGAAAGTGTGGATGGCTAAATAGCTAGCTAGATCTAGTTGTTGGGGAGGAGAGATGACTCTAGGTAACTAATGGAGAGGGAGAGAGATGAGCTAGCTAGATCTATATCTAATGGAATGGAGGGAGAGCCAAATAAATGAGGTAGGGGGGCATTTATGGAGCTAGCTAGAGATGAGAAGGCCATTTATGGAGGAGAGTTATGCTGGAGGGGGGCATTAATGGGGAGAGAAGAGAGGTAGGAGGAAGAGAGAAGAAGGACAACAATGGTGAGGTGAGAGGGGAAAGGAGGGGGAGAGAGGGCAAGGGGGGGGGGAGGAGGGGGAGGGGGTGAAAAGGTGGCACCAGCCACGCCTAGCAGTAGCGCTATTTTCCAGAAAGCGCTACTGCTATGTTACTTAGTAGTAGCGCTTTCCAGAAAGAGCGCTACTATTAAGTGGGGCCCAATAGCAGTAGCGGTTCCACGAGAAAAAGCACTACTGCTAAAATCTTAGTAGTAGCGCTGCTACTACCAATAGTGTCGGTGGGCTCGTCAGGTCCCACTTAGCAGTAGCGCTCTTTATGTTTCCAGCGCAACTGCTAAGTCTTTACTTGTAGCGCTATCGAAATCCAGCGCTACTGGTAATTACCAGCAGCGCCTGTTACTTTCCAGCGCTACTGATAGTGTCCTGCCTATAAGGTTTCTCCTAGTAGTGTTGCCTCTAAGTCGCCTTGCCTTCTCCGGCAAGCCACCTCCAGACGGCTTACGCCTCCGGGTCACACACTGTCTTCTGGCTCTGGGCCTCCGTCCGGCCCGCCTGGTAAGTCACCTCCAGGCTTGTCTTGGTCTTCAGGCCTGTTTAAGGATTTATTGTTAAGTCGCCAACCACCTAACCCGGCCCCTCCCGGGCGGGTTATACCGCGGGGTTATATCCCCAACATTAGTCCCCAGATTGATTTGAACCTGTTCATGTCAATCTTCAATTCTTCTGGTTGGCGAGTCTCTTGTTTCTTTTAATCATTTAATCCAGAATAAATTTTCACGACCTGCCATACAGAATGGATGACGTCATCTCTTGGTAAATCCAGAAAATCTTAATGACATCCCAACGGATCTTTGCATTAACTAATCTTTCCGAAAATCGAGGCGCTTCTTTGGTCAGTCATTATCACGTCTCCTCGATTCTCGCACTTGACTGTTGATGTTCCACCTCCTTCCTTCCTTATAAATAGGCACGGGGGTCCATTATTTTCACTTTCCCGCGTTGCCTTTTCCTCTTCTTCTTCCTCCCAAAGCTTCATGCGACCGAAGCTCCGCTGCCCCAGCCGGACCGCGCCGTCCACCCTGCTAAGGCCGCTGCATCAACCTGTTGCGACCAGAGCTCGTCGGCACGTGCTCGTGCCCTTTGCCTCTTCTCAGGTTCCGTTCTTCGGCTTTCTCAGATCCGCACTAGGTCACTGTTGTTCTTAGAGTTCGTCGCCATTCATCGGAGTTCATATCTTTGTTTGAAGAGAAATCACCTTTTAGCTTTGGAAACGCTAGCAAAATCACGTGGTGCTTAGTTTAGCATCTACTTTGTATCTTGAATAGACTGCATCTTCCTCAGAATCAGTGCATAGCCTGCTAGCCCTCTCCACGGCCACTTTTAGGGCTTGTAGTTATTTCCCCTTTTTATCTTCGTCTCTAGATCCATAGATGCAGCTGTAACTTGTGAAACTTATTTGCCCACACTTTGCAATATTTTCGGTATTCACCGCGTTATTGACCCGCCACCACGTTGCTTGCTCACCCTGGCAAAATATAACCCGCCATATTCATACTCCAAGGCGTCTTATTCCTGTAGCCGAAGGCGGCTCATGATTTATCAATGACCCGCCAAGTAATGTTGTCGTCTTATAGTCACAACTGGCTTGTCATGTAGCACTCCTAACCCGCCATAATCTTATACCTTTCCACAGCTTTTTACCCGATCAGTCATGACTAAGGCTCCCTCCTCTTGCGATTGGGTAGCCTCTGGAGTTACCGATCTCATGCTTAATGAATATGTAACCATGGGGGTTTTACCGGATAAAGAAGTCATCCATTGGCGGGTTCCTGGTCCCAAAACTACTCCCAAACCCAAGGAGGGGGAAGTTGTTATCTTTACGGATCATCTTCTCCGTGGCTTCTCACCTCCCGGGTCAAGATTTTTTCGGGACAACTTGCATTTTTACAAACTTCACCCTCAACACATTGGCCCCAATTCTGTCACCAACCTGTGCCAATTTCAAGTATTCTGTGAAGCGTATCTGCAAGAACAGACCACTATTGATCTTTTCAGAGATTTCTTTTATATCAACCGCCAGACTGAGATAACAGATGGACCAAGTCTTGAACTCGGAGGCGTTTCCATCTAGAGACGGAGAGATGTAACTTTTCCCTCAGCTGCTCTGCCCAGCCATCCCAAAAAATGGAACCGCACTTGGTTCTACTGCAGAGACACCACTCCAACTGAAGAAAATCCCTTGCCGGGTTACCGCCCCTACTGGCTCATCACCACTACTGAGCTTCCAGATCGTTTATCTGCCCTGGAGTGAGCTCAATATGCTCACACTTTTTCAAGAATCAGGGCTTTAATGGCCAATGGGTTAACCGGAGTCGATTTGACCCGCTGCTGGGTTTTCTGGAGAATTTTGCCATTGAGCCGACGCGGTGGCTTAATGTGTCAATATACTGGCAATGTGGATGATTCTCAGCGCTATAACCAGGCGCCTTTGACGGATAAAGAAGTCAATTTAATTGTCAAATCACTGCTTGGAGAACCTCAAGAAGCTTGCAATAAAACAGGATTGAGCCTTTTCTGCATTCTTAACTCGGCTCCCGCAGTAAGACCCTTTAAGTTAATCTTCGCCTTTTCCTTTTAGATTTTGCACTTCACATCTCTTTTAACTTTCTGCCAATGCATTTATGTTTGTAGGCCGACTCTCCCTTCTGGAAGAAAAGAATAACTCCAACCTCCACTATGAAGAAGAAGATCAAAGCGGCTGAACCCCGTGGTCCGGGCCGTCCTAAGAAGCAAACAGCCCAACAACTACTCGAACTGGATGATTCGGAGGTAGAACTTGACTCCCTTGGCCTTCTTTTCATGAAACTTAATGATGCTGACTCCTCTCAGGGCGAAGCGGAAAGAAGCCAAGCCGGTGCAGCAGAGGTAACTATCATCTCCTCCGACTCAGAACCTTTGCCAAGAGAGAAAATACGGCGGGTCATCCGAAAAGTAAAGTTTTCACACCCTCTTGCTCACTTGGATCCCAACTTTCTTTTGAAGAAGCAGCAACACGATTCTAGGCGTCAGACCCGGAGCGGCGGCTCTGAAGACCTAGTAGCTAGCTCATTCAACACACCAGTTCCTCGGAAACGCCGCAATGAGGTACTTCATAGCTCTGCCTTTATCTCTTCTGTGCGTTAGCCTCATGCCGTGACCTGCTTATACTATCCAACTCTGATTATCAGGAAACACCTCCGTCATCGGTCGACTCAACCGGCACACAGCTGCCCGCCTTCGTTGTCAACCCTGGGTAAGGATTTTGCCCTTGTTGGTATCTAAAAATTTGTTTTCGTATGCTCATAAGCTTGTCCATTCCTGTCACATGGCCAAGGCAAAGATGGGCAAGAAACAGAAAGTGGGCGACTCTTCCAAGACCTCCAAGGTTTCTGAGCCAGAGAAAGAAGCGTCAAAGCCCCCTGAGGCCCGAATCCAAAGTTCTGAATTTCCTATCTCTCAGCAAGACAATCCTCCTCTGCAGGCTGACGAAATCTTTCCTGATGCCATGGATATGGACGCTGATCCGGCCAACATTTGTGACCCGCCAAGTCAAGTTCCTGCCCAACCAACTGAGGAAATCCCTTTAGAGAAGAACACTTCTGACCTTGTTATCACTGGGGCGGGTTATAAAACACCAGGAGCCCCAACTGTATTGGCTAAGCATAAAGAAGAGCCACCTTTGCTGGAGAAAGGCAAGGCTAAACTGGATCTGCTGGGTTATGCGGATTTCAGTGCAAGCGAGCTGCACGCAGGTTACCTAAACCGCCTTCATACAAGCCATGATATGGAAGTCGGCTTAGTAAATATGATGAAGCAGAAGTATGAGGTACGAACTTTAACCCTTTTCCGTTTCACAAATATGTACCCATGCAGCCCCCAAGGGTCGGCTTATCTTGAAAGGATGAGCCGGGTCTTAGAAACAATCACTTTGAAAGAACCCGTATGTAGCCCCCAAGGGTCGGCTTATCCTGAAAGGATGAGCCGGGTCTTACAAATAATAACTTTGAAAGAACCCGTATATAGCCCCCAAGGGCCGGCTTATCCTGAAAGGATGAGCCGGGTCATAATATACTTTGAAATGACCTACATTAGCCCCCAAGTGCCAAGTGTATTGCTTGCAATGTGCTTGGGACTTGAATAATTGAGTCATAGCAAACCTGTTTTATAATGACTTCCAAATGTACTCTCAAATCTTTGATGTAGGAAGCGTTAAACTTGAAGGAGTCCCGTCTTGGCGACTTAAGCAAAAGCGTGAAGGCTCTGGAGGCTAAGAGCAGCAAGGCCGAGTCAAATCTGAAATCTGCCTTGGAAGACTTAGAGAAGCTGAAATCCGACTTTACCGCTGAACGGTCCACTCTTGAATCGGAAAAGGCTGCCTTGCTGAAGCGTGCAGAAGACGCCGAAAAACAGCTGAAGCCGGTTACTGAAGAGCTTGCCGGCTTAAAACAACAGGTAACTCGAATGACAGCCGCAATCTTCGGTAAATTCGAAAACTTGCTCTCAATTGAAGCAATTCATAACTCAAGGAAATCAAAATGCTAAATTGATTTTATGCTCTTAACTGTCTGACAGGTGCTAGGAGTGCCAACCTTGGGCAAAACATCTTGTTGAAGCTAAAAGTTGTTTATTCATTGACTGAGCAACTGTACGCCGGGAGTCTGCGAACGCTTGTAGCCGTATCCTCTGGAAAAAAGCCTCCAACACTCATCAAGATAGTGCTGCATCATCTATCAATTGTGCCATCTTAGATTGTAGAATTGAAACTGTCAACCGCCCGCTCAGGAGCCATTACTGCCTTATGCCGGGCAAAGGCGTGGCAATCAGATCTAGACCCGGCTGAGATGGCTGGCGGGTATCCAGAGTATAACGATGACGGAACTGTCTTCAGCGAGACAAACTTTTCAAGATGTGTCAAAGACATGAGGCCGCTGGCATGCCAACTTGCACAAGGGCTAAATTTGACCAACTATCAACCAGCTTACAACAGCAGCAATACTCGTATCAAGGCGCCTTCTCATCCGGTTGTCGACTTAACTCCTCAGAGTATAACGATGAAGCCACTTTTGAGGCATCAACCGGCATCGACTGGACTTTGGATGATCCCCAGATGACCGATGACGAAGAGCCGACACAGGATGATCCTGAGCCTTCCACCTCCAAACGTGAGGATGACACTAATCCTGCTGGTTCTAACCCGGATGGCACTAAAGCCGGCTCAGAATAATGCAACCCTGAAAAAAAAACTTCACCAGAAAAATTGAAGGGCCCAGCTACGGCCTTGTAATAGCGTAGTTCTAAAACAGCTGTGATTTTGCCATGCCTTCGTGCATGTTTTTACCAACTTATATCTTGGCGGCTTAACCGCTGCAATCTTTATCAAACATGTGTATGTTTGATGTGATCATATCTCTTAATTCTCCCTGAAATTTTGATCAGTGACAATTCATCAACTCCTTGACTGGCGACTTATAGCCACAATCTGGGGCGAGTTAATAACTCAATACCCCATAGTCTTGAAAATACTGAAACAAACCCGCTGGTGGGTCATGACGGTTGTAAGCTTGATCAATGAGTAATACTAAGCCGGATCAGTTGTCATCCAAAGACTTAGAACCTCCTCATGAAAAATCCCTGTAAGACAACAAGCAGGAAATATATACATGTATATCTTCAATTTTTGTAAGGCGGCTTTGAAGGCACAACAAGAAGAGATCAACTCTCGTTTCTATTTTTGATAAAACTCAAGGTTTTTGCTTTGAAGAAGCTAGGCATGAATGCCTGAAACCCCGTAAGCCGGCTCTCACGTGACATAAATCCGTCGTTTTAATCTTAACTAGTTCATGGTCTTAAAAAAGATTGACTGTTAAGAGTACGAACGGGCCACATAGCGGAGAAAACAACAGCAAACGGGTGAGATTTTCCTAGCTATCTGTAAGCCGGCTCTCTCGTGACATAAGCCACCATTTTAACTTTGACAAGTTCAGGGTCTTACTGAAAGATTGACTGTCAAGCGTACGGCGGGTCACCTGGCGGAGTAGCAAGTTGCAAACATGCAGGTTTAACTCAAATATGGCATGTAAGCCGGTCAAGAGGGTATGAAAGCTGAACTCATTGAGTTGGAAGCCCCCAAGTGACCTTATGAATAACCAGCTCTTGCACAAAAATCGTTGGATGAAAACGACAGAGGCCCCGAATTTTGGGGGTGCCGGCTTTATTATACTAATTATAAAAAGGTATATACAATGACAAAGGTATGTACATTGATGAGAGCCAATGACTCAAGTGTAGTAAGGCCGAAGATGAGCAATGTTCCACGGCCTGCTAGTCTCCTCCCCAGAAGTATGTGACTTGTCGCTCTCCCGTATATCAATGAGATAATATGACCCATTGTTGAGATTCTTACTAACCACAAAAGGTCCTTCCCAAGGGGGTGATAACCTATGCATATCTGTCTGATCTTGAATCAAACGGAGCACTAAGTCGCCTTCTTGGAACGTCCGGGTATTAACTCTGCGGCTATGATAGCGACGCAGATCTTGTTGGTAAATCACCGATCGTGCTGCTGCAAGATCCCGCTCTTCATCCAAAGCGTCCAGTGCGTCCTGACGCACTGTCTCATTATCAGTTTCAACATAAGCCACCACCCTGGGCGAGTCATGACGAATATCACTGGGGAGAATTGCTTCTGCGCCATAAACCATGAAGAAAGGCGTGTAGCCTGTTGATCTGTTGGGGGTGGTTCTGATGCTCCAAAGAACTGAAGGTAGCACCTCAACCCCACAACCCGGCGTTCGTTCCAAAGGAACCATAAGCCGGGGTTTGATCCCTCTCAAAATTTCCTGGTTAGCACGCTCTTCTTGACCATTAGACTGTGGATGGGCCACCGAGGAGACATCCAGGTGGATGTGTTCACGTTGACAAAACTCTTTCATAGCCCCCTTAGATAGATTTGTACCATTATCAGTGATGATACTATGGGGGTACCCAAAACGGAAAATCAGTTTTTTGATGAACTGAACTGCAGTTGCTGCGTCGCATTTGCTGACCGGCTCCGCCTCAATCCACTTGGTAAATTTATCAACTGCTATCAAAAGGTGGGTCTTCTTATCCTTAGACTTTTTAAATGGTCCAACCATATCAAGCCCCCAGACCGCAAAAAGCCAGCTGATTGGAATCATCCGCAATTCTTGAGCTGGCACATGGGCTCGTCCTGCGAATTTCTGACACCCATCGCAGTACTAACTATGTCCTCCGTATCTGCATGAGCTGTCAACCAGTAAAACCCATGCCGAAAAGCCTTGGCCACCAAGGATTTTGACCCGACGTGATGACCGCAGTCGCCTGCATGTATCTCTTGTAAGATTTCACGGCCCTCCTCAGGAGAAACACAACGTTGAAAAACACCAGTTACACTGCATTTATGTAAATCGCCATTGACAATAGTCATGGACTTAGACCGCCTTGTGATTTGTCGCACCAAGGTCTCATCCTCAGGTAACTCGCGACGAGTCATATACGCCAGATAAGGTAGTGTCCAATCAGGAATAGCGCGAAGAGCCGCCACCAACTATCTTTTTGGGTCAGGTATAGCAAGATCTTCCTCAGAAGGTAACTTGACCGACGGATTATGCAACACATCAAGAAACACATTAGGAGGCACCGGCTTACGCTGAGACCCCACCCGGGACAGTGCATCAGCCGCCTCGTTCTTCTGTCGATCAATGTGATCTACCTGATACCCCTTAAAGTGGCCAGCGATGGTGTCAACTGCCTGGTGATAAGCCGCCATACGAGGGTCTTTAGAATCCCACGTGCCTGAAACTTGCTGAGCCACCAAGTCTGAGTCGCCTAGACATCTGACCCGGCTCAAATTTATCTCCTTGCCATACGGAGCCCGTGGAGCAAAGCTTCATACTCAGCTGCATTGTTGGTACAAGAAAACATTAACCTTAACACATAGCAAAATTTATCACCTCGCGGGGAGGTTAAAACAACTCCAACCCCTGAACCTTCCAATTGCCTGGACCCATCAAAGTGGATTGTCCAATACGTGTTGTACGGCTTCTCCTCAGGTGCTTGACACTCTGTCCAATCATTGATAAAATCCACCAGGGCTTGAGACTTGATAGCTGTTCGGGGTACATACCTCAAATTATGAGGCCCAAGCTCAATCGCCCATTTAGCAATCCGTCCGGTGGCTTCTCTATTTTGAATGATATCTCCCAACGGAGCAGAGCTGACCACCGTGATCGGATGCCCAAGAAAGTAATCTTTCAGATTGTGACTCGCCATGAACACTCCAAACACCAGCTTCTGCCAATGCAGATATCTTCGCTTGGACTCGGTCAGAACCTCACTGACGTAATAAGCCGGTGGCTGGACTGGGTATTCTTTACCTGTCTCCTTGCGCTCCACAACAACTGCCGCGCTGACGGCCTTGTTATTAGCTGCCACGTACAAGAGCAATGGCTCTTTGTCTACGGGAGCAGCCAAGATAGGCGGCTCAACTAACTGTATTTTGAGTGCTTCAAATGCATCATTGGCAGCATCACTCCAGACGAAATGATATGTCTTCCTCATCATCTGATATAAAGGGATAGCCTTCTCTCCCAGGCGGCTTACGAATCGGCTTAAGGCGGCAATATGACCCGCCAAACGCTGAACGTCATTGATACACGCCGGTTTAGAAATTGAAGTGATGGCCTTTATTTTCTCCGGGTTAGCTTCAATGCCCCGCTCTGAGAGCAAAAATCCCAGAAGTTTGCCTGCAGGCACACCAAAAACGCACTTGGCCGGATTAAGCATCATCTTGTAGACCCGGAGGTTATCAAAAGTTTCCTTCAAATCAGTGAGCAAAGTCTCCTTCTTCCTTGACTTGACCACAATATGATCCACATAAGCATGAACGTTGCGCCTGATCTGATCATGAAGACAATTCTGTACACAGCGCTGGTAAGTCGCCTGAGTACTTTTAAGTTCGAAAGGCATAGACACGTAATAGAAAGCCCCAAAAGGTGTTATGAAAGATGTCTTCTCCTGGACCTCAACTGCCATCTTGATCTGATGATAACCCAAATAAGCATCCAGGAAACATAAGCCCTCGCAACCTATCGTCGCGTCAATGATCTGGTCGATACGGGGGAGAGCAAATGGATCAACCGGACAAGCCTTGTTAAGGTCTGTGTAGTCCACACACATACGCCACGTGCCGTTCTTCTTAAGGACGAGCACAGGGTTAGCCAACCATTCCGGGTGAAAAACCTAGAGGATAAACCCAGCTGCTAAGAGCCGGGCTACCTCTTCTCCAATTGCTTTACGTTGCTCCTCATTGAAACGACGGAGGAACTGTTTAACCGGCTTAAATTTAGGATCAACATTAAGATGCTGCTCAGCGAATTCTCTCGGTACACCCGGCATGTCAGAGGGTTTCCATGCGAAGATGTCCCGATTCTCACAGATGAATTCGATGAGCGCGCTTTCCTATTTGGGGTCCATATTATCCCCTATAGTGAACTGTTGCGAGGAGTCGCCAGGGACAAAGTCCACCAACTTGGTCTCCTGTGCCACAAATTTCAGGGGCGGGTCAGACTCTGTGCTGGGCTTCTTCAATGGGGTCATATCAGCCGGGTCGACATTATCTTTATAAAACTTGAGCTCCACGTCCGCACAGCTTGTCTCCGCATACGCAGCATCACCTTCCTCACATTCTAGAGCAATTTTCCGATCACCATGCACCATAATTGTCCCCTTTAGCCTTGGCATCTTAAGCTGCAAGTAAACATAACAGGGTCGAGCCATGAACTTAGCATAAGCAGGCCGTCCAAACAGAGCATGATATGGGCTCTTGATTTTGACTACTTCGAACCACAAAGTCTCTGCTCTGTAATTGTACTCATCGCCAAAGGCCACCTCGAGGGCAATTTTCCCTACTGGATAAGCCGACTTGCCTGGTACTACGCCGTGAAACACTATGGACGACGGCTTAAGATTCTTGTCAGTCAGATTCATCCGGCGAAAAGTGTCGTAGTACAAGATATTGATGCTGCTACCACCGTCCATCAGCACCATGGTGAATTTGTAGCCTCCTACTTGAGGGGCTACCACAAGGGCCAAGTGCCCCGGGTCATCAACTCGTGGCGGGTGATCCGCCCTGCTCCACGATATTGTGTGTTCAGACCACTTCAAATACTGCGGAACAGCCGGTGTTGCTGCGTGAACCGCCCTCTTGCGCACCTTCTGATCACGTTTGCAAAGACTTGTAGTGAAGACATGATATTGGCCTCCATTAAGCTGCTTCGGGTTACTCTGATATCCTGATTGGTTGTTTTGTTGCTGACCACCATTACCGGACTGTTGATTGTGGCCACCCTGGTTACCTTGACCCTGATAACCCGAGTTTGAGCCGCCGCCACCGAAGCCTGACCTGTGAGAACCGGATCCTGACCCGCCACGCGGTCCATTGCCGTTACCATGATGCTGGTTAAGGCTGTAATTCCAGAATTCTCGCATGATATAACAATCTTTCCAAGCATGAGTGGATGGCTTGTTGGGAAGACTGTGCTTTGTGCAGGGGTCGTTAAGCATTACCTCTAAGTTGACAGGCTTGGCCTTGCCAAAAGGCAGTTTACCATTGCCCTTGGCACGGTTGTTCCCAGTGTTGGTGTTGGCCACTAGATCTGACCGCCGTCTGGGTGCTTCCGTTTGCCGCCATTGCCCGGGTTGTTATTTCCTGCCAAATTCTGTTGTTGACCCTTACCGTTGCCATTCTTTTTACCCTTAGCAGACTTCTCATGATTAGAACCAGGATCTTTTGTGCTGTCAGAATCTGCATATTTAGTAAGAGCCGCCATGAGCTCACCCATGTCCTGGCAAGAGCGCTTGAGCCGTCCAAGCTTCTGTTTGAGGGGCACGAAGTGACAATTCTTCTCCAGAATCAAAACTGCCTGAGCCGCCGTGATATTATCAGATGAGTGGATAATGGCTGAGACCCGCCGGACCCAATGATGGGCCGACTCATCCTCGCGCTGCACACAATGATCTAAATCAACGATCGTCATAGGCTGCTTGCATGTCCCTTGAAAATTCATGATAAATCGTGCTTTCAACTCGGCCCAGGAGTTCATGGAATTAGGGGGCAGACCCTTTAACCATGTACGAGCCGGCCCTTCCAACATCATGATAGAGTACTTCGCACAGACTGCAGCACTGACGTCCAACATCTCCATGGCTAACTCATAACTTTCAATCCAGGCTTCTGGGGGTAGATCAGCTGTGTAATTAGGCACCTTGCGTGGACCCTTAAAATCCTTTGGCAAGCGCTCATTTTCTAGAGCCGATACTAAACAAGGCACTCCAACAGCCCTAGAGGTGGCTCCGGCTCCCACCGAAGTTGAAGGGGCCACCGGGTCCTGGTAAGCCGCCGCAGCCGCCGTCTCACGTTCGGCTCTGGCTTTATCCACAATCGCCTAAGCATCGACACCGGGTGGGTCATCATAGGGTGGGTTGCGTCATCGCTCGCTGCTGGATACTACCGGCGACTCCATGCGTCGGCTGTAAATGCGGCTTGGAAGAGGGGTTGAGTGCACATGACTTCGACTATACATATACTTCTCCTGTTGAGCCACTGCTATTTGCAATAACTCGATGGCATTCCGTGCCTCCTCGGCGAAGGGCATCCCATCGGCGAGAGGGAGTGCATTGATCCTGGTAGCCGCTGCTATCATGTTCTCCACCAGGTTAGAATAATGACCAGGTGGTGTCAAAAAACGCTGCGGCAGGGTCTGATTTCTACGGGGCGGGTTTGGCTGCCGAGGCCGAGTTGTCTCCCTATTCCCAGGCACTTCCATGGTTCGGGTCATGGCCAGTGGCGTATTCGGTCCTGCCCCCGGGGTGTTGAGGAGATTCCTGGGCTCATACTGCACAGGCAGGCGGGTTTGATACCTCATCCGAAGAACTGCCTCGGAGGCGTGTTGATGCTAATTTAAACGAAAAGCTTCCGCCTTGAGACGCTCCAATTCAGCATCCATCTAAATCTGTATTGCATTAATATCCTCTTGGGCCTTGGTCATCTGCTCTTTAAACTGTCGTTGTTTTGTCATGGCAGATGCCCTAGCTAAAGGACTTAGGGGTGAGGCCATCGCTACGATGACTAGCTCGAAGGGTTTGGTCGGGACGAAAGACACGAGTTTACCTAGGTTTGGCCCCTCATGAAGGAGGTAAAAGCCTATGTCCTGCTTTGTGTTGTATTGATTGGGTATCGATTACAAGGGAGCGGATTCGCTAGACCTAGCTCTCGATCAATTGTTTCTTACCCTAAGCCGTCGCTGGGACTCGCCTTTATATACACAGGTCAAGGACCTGGGCTTACAAGAGTCCAGACCGGGTTATACTTCGTAACCGATCTTGCCTCTAAGTCGCCTTGCCTTCTCCGGCAAGCCACCTCCGGACGACTTACACCTCCGGGTCACAAACCATCTTCTGGCTCTGGGCCTCCGTCCGGCCCGCCTGGTAAGTCACCTCCAGGCTTGTCTTGGTCTTCAGGACTGTTTAAGGATTTATTGTTAAGTCGCCAACCACCTAACCCGGCCCCGCCCGGGCGGGTTATACCGCGGGGTTATATCCCCAACATGCGCCATACGAGCTCCTGTCCTGAGATAAGGCCTCGTCCACGGCTAGTCGAGCTTGCCATCGAGGTTAGTTATACGGATTCAGATAGCTTTCCTCCATTACATTGTGTGTGCAAACAAACATGATTACAATGCTAACGAGGAGTTGTGTTGCGGCTGCTTCAGAAAGATAGAGAGGCAACCCAGGCGCTTCTGGAGGATAGGGACCGGCAGGCGGCGGGGAAGGAGAGGGAGTTCGAGGAGAGGATGACTAGGTCGTTGGAGGAGGAGAGGGCACGGAACGAGGCGTCTCACCGGGCCATGTACGAGCTCTTCATAGTAAGTTTCTTCTTCATATTAGCCGAATCATGCATGTAATGTTCATTTCATTAATAACTAATATGATTGACTTGTCAAAACCAAATGTGTAGTCTATGTGCGAGAAGTTCGGCCAGACCCCTTCACCGATGCCAGTCATTACCATGGCGGGAACGGTGAGTTTCATTTGAATGGTCATTAGTTACAAGTCTTAACATTTCAATGTCATCATGCTAGCGAGACATTGCAAATGATCTTTGGTGCAGCATAACTCCCGAGCCGCAACGCATGACCCTTCTCCAGGGCATCCTTCCAGGTGAAACCGGCCCGAGCAACCCCGGTGCGTCACCTCCATGATGACGAGGACGGTAAGCCCTAATATGCCACTTACTTGGCTCATTTTCCCAAAGAAAGACATACTTAGCTAATTATCCGCAAAAATGACATAGTTTAGCTTATTTACTTCATTTATGACATAATTAGCTTAGTTAGGTCAAAAATAGCATAATAACCTTGGTTAGATCATAAATGTCATATACTTAGCTTGTTTTCCTCCAAATTGACATAATAAGCCCATTTAGCTCAAAAATGGCACAATTACCTTAATAATGACCTAAGACTTGCCCTATTTACCTAAGTTAGCTCTTTTTCTTCATCTTCTACTCCTTCTTCTTCTTCTTGTCTTCTCCTTCTCCTTCTTCTTCTTCTTCTTCTAGTCTTCTTCTTCTTCTTCTAGTCTTCTAACTGTCTTAATTACTTCTTCTTTTTGCAGATTTGATTCACTTGGAAGCTAGCATTGATGGACTGCTAGTGTTTGCGTTCTGTTTTCATTCATGGAAGCATGGAGATTTGCTAGCCTATGTGTTCTGATTCACTTGGAAACTATGTATTTTGCTAGCCTATGTGTTCTCTTGTGAAATATTCCATGATGATGTTGGATTACATGGCCTATGCCTCTTTCATGATGATGTTGGATACATGGCCTATGCCTGTTTCTGAAAATGTATATATATATCATATATGTGCTGTGCAAATGCAGGGAATTAACAGAAAACAAACAAAAAAGATGCAATATAGACACTTTGCCGTCTGCCACCGACGGCAAAGGGTGCTTTGGCGTCTACCACCGACGGCAAAGGTGACATGTGGCGGCAACCTGTGCAACCTGGGAGCACCAGGTCTGAGCCATTTGGTCACTTTGCCGTCGGCTGGCAGACGACAAAGTATGACATTTTGCCGTCGGCTGGTCGACGGCAAAGTGTTGCAGTATCCCATCTGGTCACTTTGTCGTCTCTGGCATTCGGGAAAGGAGCTTGACAATTTGCTGTCTGCGGGCAGACGGCAAACGCTGCCGTTAGCCACCTAACGGGGCTAACCTTACTACTGTGCCGTCCGTGTGCATTACCGTCTGCAGGTTCTACATGGCAGACGGTAAAGGAGTTTGCCATCCATTGTTCTAAAGCAGATGGCAAAGCACCCCTTTACCGGTACTTTCTGTGCCGGAAGTGGGGCCGTCTGCTGGCAGACGGCAAAGGAGTTTGCCGTCTGCAAACCTATCCTTTGCCGTTTGCCATGGCAGATGGCAAAGTACCTGATTCCTATAGTGAACTCCTCAAACTACGGTCATCACCGGAAAGTATCCCGACTATTGTCACTCCGAGGTTTACGGATCATAACACATAGCAGGTGCATATGACAAGCAAGATTGGATCAAGAACATAGATATAATGGTGATAACATAAATGGTTCAGATCTGAAATCATGGCACTCGGGCCCTAGTGACAAGCATTAAGCATGGCAAAGTCATAGCAACATCAATCTCAGAACATATTGGATACTAGGGATCAAGCCCTAACAAAACTAACTCGATTACATGATGAATCTCATCCAACTCCTCACCGACCAGCAAGCCTACGAAGGAATTACTCACTCCCGGTGGGGAGAATCATGGAATTGGCGATGGATAAGGGTTGACGATGACGAAGAACGAAAATTCCCTTCTTTGGAGCCCCAAACGGGCTCCAGATCTGGCCTCCCGATGAAGAATAGGAGGTGGCGGCGGCTCCATATCGTAAAACACGATGAAACTTTCTCTCTGATTTTTTCTCCGAAAATAGGATTTTATAGCGCTGGAATTAGGGTCAGTGGGGCCCCGAGGAGGGCACAACCCACCAGGGCGCACGTGGAGGGGGTGGCGCGCCCTTGTGTATCGTGCCCAACCAGGGCACCCCCTCCGGTGGTTCTTGGCTCCAGTAATTTTTATTTATTGTAAAATAAATCTCCAAAAAGTTTCGTCCAGTTCCGTGAACTTTTATTTCTACACAAACAATAACACCATGGTAGTTCTGCTGAAAACAGCCTCAGTCCGGGTTAGTTTCATTCAAATCATGCAAATTAGAGTCCAAAACAAGAGCAAAAGTGTGAGGAAAAGTAGATACGACAGAGACGTATCACATACTTAATACTCTAGATGCATGCTGGATAGCGGTCGATGAGTGGAGTAATAGTAGTAGATGCAGGTAGGAGTCGGTCGGACATGATTCCTATATACATGATCATTGCCTTGAATAACATGTCATAACAATGCCCCATTCGGTCAATTGTCCAACAACAATTTGTTTACCCACCGTATGCTATGTTCAAGAGAGAAGCCTCTAGAAAAAACTATGGCCCCGGTTCTACTTAAATATAATTACTAAAACTTCAAAAATACTTTGCTACAATTTATTTACTTTTATTTATTTCTATTGTGTATCTACCAGTATTTAATCCTTGGAAGTAACAAGTTCAAGGGGCTTGACAACCCTCTTGCCCACGTTGGGTGCAAGTGTTTGATTTTGTGTGTGTAGGTGTTATCGAAGGGGGTTTGCGTGATTCTCCTATTGGTTCGATAACCTTGGTTCTCACTTAGGGAAATACTTATCTCTAGTGTGCTGCATCTCCCCTCCTCTTCGGGGAAAATCCCAACGCAGTTGACAAGTAGCAGAGATCCCTTGTGTCTTGGTCCTAAGTTTTTGAAGGTACCTGGATCAACTACGCTCTACAAGGTTGCCATCAACTCAAATTACAAGCAATTTTTTCATGGCCAAGTATCAACAATTATTCATTGTGATAAAGGAATAGGACAATACAAACTATATCCTTGATGACACTGGACTCAAAACTTCACTCATGTCATTTTGGATATGCTGATGTTATTCCTTGCATGACTAACCAATGTAGGAGGAGCTACTTCAAAGAAAGAAGGATAGTTCCAAACTCCAACACTTCAGAATCCACAACAAGTCCACCTACATGCTTTCACCATCAACATCACCCAAAGGTATGTAATCATATCCTTGAAGAAGCTTAACTCCAAGTCATGAGTCAAAGCATCTCTAATGATACGAAAACATCAAAATACTTAAACAAGAAATGGTAACCCCATTTTGAGCTGAACAATGAGTGTGACCTATGATCAAGTGTTCTCACTTGGCTCCTAAGTCAATATACTCTAATATAGGTGACCTAGTTGCCGACTACCATCTAGATGAAGTTTCTGTTGGAAATATGCTCTAGAGGCAATAATAAAATGGTTATTATTATATTTCCTTGTTCATGATAATCGTTTATTATCCATGCTATAATTGTATTGATTGGAAACTCATATACATGTGTGGGTACATAGACAACACTGTGTCCCTAGTATGCCTCTAATAGACTAGCTCGTTGATCAAAGATGGTCAAGATTTCCTAGCCATAGACATGAGATGTCATTTGATAACGGGATCACATCATTAGGAGAATGATGTGATGGACAAGACCCAAACTATGAACGTAGCATATGATCGTGTCAGTTTATTGCTATTATTTCTGCATGTCCAAGTATCTGTTCCTATGACCATGAGATCATGCAACTCACTGACATCGGATGAGTACCTTGTGTGTATCAAACATCGCAACATAACTGGGTGACTATAAAGGTGCTCTACAGGTATCTCCGAAGGTGTCTGTTAAGTTGGCATGGATCGAGACTGGGATTTGTTACTCCGTGTGATGGAGAGGTATCTCGGGGCCCACTCGGTAATACAACATCACAATAAGCCTTGCAAGCAAAGTGACTAAAGAGTTAGCCACGGGATCTTGTATTATGGAACGAGTAAAAAGACTTGTCGATAACGAGACTGAACTAGGTATAGAGATACCGACGATCGAATCTCGGGCACGTAACATAACGAAGAACAAAGGGAACAGCATACGGGATTAACTGAATCCTTGACATAGAGGTTCAACCGATAAAGATCTTCGTAGAATATGTAGGAACCAATATTGGCATCCAGGTCCCGCTATTGGTTATTGACCGTAGAGGTGTCTCGGTCATGTCTACATAGTTCTCGAACCCGCGGGGTCTGCACAATTAACGTTCGGTGACGTTTCGGTAGTATTGAGATATATGTGTTGGTGACCGAAGGTTGTTCGGAGTCCCGAATGAGATCCCGGACGTCACAAGGAGCTCCGGAATGGTCCGGAGGTAAAGATTTATATATAGGAGAGTGGTATTTGGGTTCCGGAAAAGTTTTGGGTATTTCCGGTAGTGTACCGGGAGTGACGAATGGGTTCCGGGGGTCCACCGGGTGGGGCCCACCCACTGTCGGTGTCAAAACCGGCGGATCTCGGGTAGGGGGTCCCGAGCTGTGGGTCTTGGATCGTTGGGTAACAGGAGACAAGGGAGACGGTGTTTACCCAGGTTCGGGCCCTCCTATGGAGGTAAAACCCTACGTCCTTCTTTGCTTGTATTGATGATGGTGTATCGAGTATAGAGTTGCTCTACCACGAGATCGTATGTAGTGGTGTAAACCCTAAGAGCTATGCTCATATGATGATATGATCTATGATGATCTGATTGTCCCTAATGACTAGCCTGGCCTCGGCTTATATAACACACCAGAGGCCTAGGATAACAAGAGTCCCAGTCGGCTACATCGGTGGAGAGGAGTCCTTGTCTTGATCACCAAGTCTTGTGGAATCTTCCTCGTATGCATCATGGGCTGTCCGAACTGGCCCATTAATGAACCGCCCTGGGGGTCCTCGGCCCGACCCACTGGTCGGGAGACGACGTGGTGAGTACCCCCTAGTCCAGGACACCATCAGTAGCCCCCTGAACCGGTCTTCAAGTTAGGGACGATCCTCGGTTCTTCCGAACAGTTTTTCGTCTTCGGCCGTCGGTCTTGAAAACAGGTTCAATAAATCTTCCCATCACTGATCTTGAGGATCGCCGAGGTGAATCCGAAGAGTTCACAAGTCGGGCATCCGAGGAGCCCCTTTAAGTTATCGGCCTGTATTAATGCCTCATTATTTTTACGCCACAACTTGGGTCCGAAGTGTTTCCCGTGTGGCGGTATCCTCTTGTGTCTGAGCTCCAACGCCGAACTATATCCGAGGTGTCTTTCTGAGCCCGAGCTCCAACGCTGGTCGGCATCCGAGGTGTCATAGGATACCTCGGTCTCTGAATATTTGAAGTAGTTCATCCGAGCTTAAATATTGGGATAGTCTTTTATGGAGCCAGCCGTTCGCATTCGAGCTTTATGCCGGACTGCTTCCGAAGTGTCTTCGATCTTGAGCTTTATGCCGGAATGCTTCCGAGCTCCAACGCCGGACCGCATCCGAGCTCCAACGATGATCAGCGTCCGAGGTGTTATAAACTACCTCGGTCTTTAAAAGATTGAACGAATTCAGCCGAGCTTAATGCCGGAAATGCCCTCTATGGAGCCAGCCACTTGCGCCCGAGCTTTATGCCAGACTGCTTCCGAGGTGGTGCACCACCCCGACCGCGGGCTGATTTTTTGTGGATATTTTCGATTGGTGCAATTTATTCTCTGCCGACATATATAGCCAGTAGCCCTCAAGGTGCGTGCCGGTCTAAAACCTGAGATGCCCCTGATGGAAAAAATAATAATCAAAATAAAACCACTAATCCCAGTAGCCCCTGAGACTTAGGTCAATTTGCAAAATCGGCCTGAGGATCAAGTTCTTGCTCTGCGGCATTCGTTAGGGATGTAAACGCGGTACGCAGTAGTTTCCGAGACTCGGGTTGGGTGCGGCCGACCAACCTAAGGATCGAATCTCCTCAGAAACCGTATTGCACTTTGAATTTGCTGCATTGAATATGCAATGCAGTAGCCCCCGAGCCTTAATTTGGGCACGGGTGGTCGAATTAAGGATCGATATTTGTTTGACACAAACTTTGTTACGTTTGACACAATTTATGTGTAATGATTCTACGTATCCAAGTACTTTACATCATTAATGCACAGATCCGCATTGTACAAGACTTTGTTGACCGACCATCGGCTTCTAGCTCCTTGGCTAGTAGCCGAGGAGTGTTTGTCCTACTTTATAAAGCGTTTATAAGGGCAAAGATTTACGGCAAACAAGGCAATCCGGCCATACAGTTTTATAAACAAAGGTACGCGGAGAGATATGTTATATTACTACTTAACGTAAGAAACATCTTATGGGAAAATAAGTTCATTTGTAAGTTCCTTTTCCCAGGATATCATGTTGACCATGATCGTGAAACCGCAACTCCGATCAATGTGGGAGGAAAATATTGAGGATTTAGTTCGGCGAATGTTCCCGAACTTTGTGGTCTCGTGAACCAAAATTTTCACTTCCGTCATTGCCGACCAATTATATTCTTAAGATGGCTAGCTTTTGGCTTCACCCAGTCTGAGGTACTAACCCGGAAGACCCGGAAGTAACAATCACAGAGGTGCTCCCTTTACCCCCTAGCTGAACAATCGGGGAACGTAGTGGGTAAGCACAGGAGCCAGGCAACCCAGCTTGGCCAAAATCTTAAGTCAAACTGATGCATATCTATGGCGTTATAACGATCACTATGGAAGGCAGCGTTCGTATATTAAATACAAACACTGATGATATGTTGGGCTCTCCAGGAATCCCAATGTATCTATGCCGAGGTGCCACAAGGAACCCTTGGTATGGTTTATTTTGACTCCGTCGCGACTGTTTATAATCTGAAAGTGGCCTATCGTCGGCTTCCACCCCTTTGTAGATGCTACGTAGGGTGTTTCCGACAAACAAGACAACCCTTAGCCAATGTCTCGGTGCCCGGAGGCGGTTGTGTTCGTGGAAACGAGGCAATCAGATATTTATGCTTTATAACTTTCGCTTTGTCATAGGAGCATATGTTTGGGGGCAACTTAATAGCCCCCGGTATACGTCGACTCCTCGGATTATTCGAGGTCAAACCACCCACAACTTGGCCTTTTCAAGAAAGAAAGGCCCTTCGTTTTACTCGGATAACCTCGATCGGCTATATTTGGTTGAACACCGCCTGCTGTTCGCTGACCGATTTACGCTTGTTCTGACAGTCAGCTTTCGGCTTTCTCCAACTGAGGCACTTAACCAGTTAAACCAGAAGTGACAATCGCAGTGGTTCTCCCTTTACCCCTTAGCCGAATAAAGCGGAAACGTAAGGGGTAAGCACAGGAGCCGGGCAATCCAGCTATAGACCAAAGACACAACTTGAAATCAATGCATATAAATGCGAAATACCGAGGACATTTTGCCGAGGACTGCATGGAGTACCTCGGTGTTTGGTGGGTTCGGTGTTAACCGTAGACCCCCTTTAATACTGCCGATGCGTGAAATGCATCTGGCATTGTACTACAAGAGTTAAGCTCGGAAATACAAAAAAACTTATGCAAAAAACTTTTTTTTAGATAAAAGAAAAATGTGCCAATCCAAAATTGGTCTAAAATTTAATTTGTGCTTCGGTTGTGTTTTAACCTGATACATCCGATCTCCGAACTCCAAGCGTGTCAGCCTTTGGCTTCAACCTCCATATCCCGACGGCGGAGTGTTTCTCTGAGGCCTGTTTAGCGAACTAAATTCGAGCGGCTTTAGAAAGAAACCAGGCTATCCGGCTATTGACCACACGCTAGTGTCGGAAAAAGGAGTAGTAGAAAAAGACTTTGCAACGACTAAGAAGAAAACACAGTTATTATAAAATGGCTCATACAAATTTAAGAGCCCCCGGTTAAATTGGGTAAATAAATTTTTAACAAACAAAGTTTTTTTTGTTTAACAAAAAATATAATGTTTGGTTGCACCGAACAAAAAATAAAATTTCAAAGATAGCTGAGCACGAAAACGACTTAGCCGGTTAATGTGCTCGGTGCGGTTCGGGGTTGTGGCGTGACGAAGACGTTGTCCTCGGCCTGGCAGAGGTCCCAACCCCCAAGCCTGAGGTAACCAAGCGAAGAGCTCGGGTCGAGAAGTGGCAACGCAACACGGTTGATGCGGCGAGGCGAAAGCCCCGGTACAGCCGATGAGAGTAGTTCGGCAGCGTGACAGTGAAGCCCCCAGGTCCGTCGACCATGTCGATGACACAATTTTGTTGATGGAGGCGGGACGACGATGTAGGCACACCAAGGTGACCGCATGACATAGCCGAAGTAGATTACCTGTGCACACAATATAGTGCAAACCAAGAGTAATAACAAATAAAGGTAATAATATATTAAAAAAATCTTCTACTTAGTTAATTTAAGTGAAGCAATTAAGTAAAGGAATATGGCCTGGGCGCCGAGGTGCCTGAGCGAAGAGTTCGGCTTGACGAAGTGGCAATGTTGCACGGTCGATGTGGAGAGGCGAAGTCCCTGGTCCAGCTAACATGGCGAAGCTGGTCAGCTGGTGACGCCGAAGTCCCTGGAGCAGGTTGATGAAGAGATGCCAAAGCCCTCGGTCTAGCCGAGGTGACAGAGCAGGTCGGCTGGTGACGCCGAAGTCTCATGCCAGCCGAGGTGTCGAAGCAGGTTGACTGGTGACGCCGAAGTCTCATGCCAGCCGAGGTGTCAAAGCTGGTCGGCTGGTGATGCCGAATTCTCATGCCAGCCGAGGTGTTGAAGCTGGTCGGCTGGTGACGCCGAAGTCCCCGGAGCGGGTTGATGAGGAGATGACGAAGCCCCCGGTATAGCCGAGGTGATGGAGCAGATCGGTAAGGTGACGCTAGAGCCCCATGCCAGCTGACGTGTAAAAGCAGGTCGGCGTGGTGGACGTCGGCTTGAAAAAGTAACGGCGCGGCGATGCCGACGCAGGTCGGAATTTGTGACGAGGTTAATGCTGGCTTGATGAAGCAACGGAGCGCCCGACCCGTACAACCCGCGGATGACAAGGTTCTCTTGATGATTATTCGGCCCTCGCGATGCCGAACTCTTGGTCGGTTGCCGAGGTGATGAGAAAATTTCCTTCAAGAAGGACGCCTCACAACCCGTTCATGAAAAAGACGAACTCGGGTCGGATTAGTTTTCGCGTAGAAAATAGATCCAAAATTCGTTGTACTCATCGGACGTTTCCTGGAGTTTGGACGGTCGGATCAAGCTGAAATTTTGAGGGGTGATCGGTATAGGAATTCCGCAGCGGTTGAACGGTGGGATTTTCCAACGGATACCCGAGCTAGATACTGGACACCTCGTCCTAAACTCATCCAGATTCCCGTCCAGATTCGATAGGGTTCCGGTATATTGGAGATTGCCGGAGATTCCTCCATCGGAACACGACGAAATTTTGCAGGGTTGTTATAGATACAATTCCGCACAATTCCACTGAAGCAATCGTCAAAACGACGCTCGAGGAAACGGGGACGACAAGCACAAATTTGTTGTCCAGAAAAAAAACTGCGATATGCAGACGAGGCATCGATGCTTCTAGCGATCCCACAGCGGAACTCTCAATGAAAGCACCAATGTCGGTGTCAAAACCGGCGGATCTCGGGTAGGGGGTCCCGAGCTGTGGGTCTTGGATCGATGGGTAACAGGAGACATGGGAGACGGTGTTTACCCAGGTTCGGGCCCTCCTATGGAGGTAAAATCCTACGTCCTGCTTTCTTTGTATTGATGATGGTGTAACGAGTACAGAGTTGATCTACCACGAGATCGTATGTAGTGGTCTAAACCCTAAGAGCTATGCTCGTATGATGATATGATCTATGATGATCTGATTGTCCCTAATGACTAGCCTAGCCTTGGCTTATATAATACACCAGAGGCCTAGGATAACAAGAGTCCCAGTCGGCTACGTCGGTGGAGAGGAGTCCTTGTCTTGATCACCAAGTCTTGTGGAATCTTCCTCGTATGCATCATGAGCTGTCCGAACTTGCCCATTAATGAACCGCCCTGGGGGTCCTCGGCCCAACCCACTGGTCGGGAGACGACGTGGTGAGTACCCCCTAGTCCAGGACACCGTCACCCACCCCTGGGGGCACATGGGCCCAAGAGGTGGCGCACCAGCCCCTAATGGGCTGGGGAACCGACCCCATAAGGGCCCATATGCCCAAGAGGAAAAAAGGTGGAGATAGGAAGGAAAAGGACTCCTTCCTAATATGAATCCACTTCCTAGTAGGAAGTGGATTGGACTCCTCCTTGCCCTTGTTCGGCTGACCCCTAGGGCAAACCCTAGGGAGGCTTGCTCCTACCTCTCCCTCCTACATATACTAGAGGAATAGAGCCCCAAAACACACGGCCACGTGCTAGTTCTCTATTCTCTAGTTTCTCCACCAAATAGATTCCGGTAGTGCTTAGGCGAAGCCCTGCCGGGATAACTCCACCACCACCACCACGCCGTCGTGCTGGAGATCTCATCCACCTCTCCGCCCCTTCTTGCTGGATCAAGAAGGCGGAGATCGTCATCGAGCTATACGTGTGCTGAACGCGGAGGTGCCGTCCGTTCGACGCTAGATCGGGACGGATTATGATTGGATCGCGGGACGGCTAGCGATTTGGATCGCGAAGACGTTCGACTACATCAACCGCGTTTCTTAACGCTTCCCGCTTAGTGATCTACAAGGGTATGTAGATCCACTCTCCCTCTCGTAGATGCTCATCACCATGGATAGATCTTGCGTGTGCATAGGAAATTTTTTGTTTTCCATGCAACGTTCCCCAACAGTGGCATCATGACATAGGTCTATGCGTAGATGAGATCACGAGTAGAACACAAAGGAGTTTCTGGGCGTTGATGCTCAGATTGCTTCCTCCCTTGGTCTTTTCTTGATTCAGCGGTATTGTGGGATGAAGCGGCCCGGACCAACCTTACTCGTACGCTTACGAGAGACCGGTTCCATCAACTGACATGTGACTTTGTTGCATAAAGATGGTTGACGGGTGTCTGTCTCTCCCACTTTAGTTGGCTCGGATTCGACAAAGGCGGTCCTTGATAAGGTTGAATAGCAATTTGTGTATCACTGTTGTGGTTTTTGCGTAGGTAAGAATCGTTCTTGCTAGATACCCATAGCAGCCACGTAAAACATGCAACAACAATTAGAGGACGTCTAACTTGTTTTTGCAGGGTATGTTGTGATGTGATATGGCCAATTACATGATGAGATATATGTGATGTATGAGATGATCATGTTTTGTATAGAATATCACGACTTGCATGTCGATGAGTACGGCAACCGGCAGGAGCCATAGGGTTGTCTTTAATTTTTTTTCGCTGTTTTTGCTTTACTTTATCGCTATGAGTTAGCAATAGTCGTAGAAGCAACAGTTGGCGTGACAACCTCATGGCAACACGTTGATGGAGATCAAGATGATGGAGATCATGTTGTCATGCCGGTGACGATGGAGATCATGCCGGTGCTTTGTAGATGGAGATCAAAAGCACAAGTTCATGGCCATATCATGTCACCTATGATTTGCATGTGATGTTAATCCTTTTATGCATCTTATTTTGCTTAGGACGACGGTAACATTATAAGGTGATCCCTCACTAAAATTTCAAGATAAAATTGTGTTCTCCCCGAGTGTGCACCGTTGCGAAAGTTCTTCGTTTCGAGACACCACGTGATGATCGGGTGTGATAGACTCTACGTTCACATACAACGGGTGCAAGCCAGTGTTGCACGTGCGGAACACTCGGGTTAAACTTGACGAGCCTAGCATGTACAGACATGGCTTCGAAACATAAGAGACCCAAAGGTCGAACATGAGTCATATAGTAGATATGATCAACATGGAGATGTTCACCATTGAAACCACCTCATCTCACGTGATGATCGGACTTGGGTTGGTGAATTTGGATCATGTAACACTCGGATGACCGGAGGGATGTCAATTTAAGTGGGAGTTCTTAAGTAATATGATTAATTGAACTCACTATCATGAACATAGTCAAAATGTCTTTGCAAATTATGTTGTAGATCACTAGCTCGCGCTGTAGCTCCCCTGTTTGTTTATACGTTCCTAGAGAAAATAGAGTTGAAAGATGATGGTAGCAATAATGCGGACTGGGTCCGTGATCTGAGGATTGTCTTCATTTGCTGCACAGAAGGCTTATGTCCTTAATGCACCGCTCGGTGTGCCACCCCCTCAAGCGTCGTCTGTAGATGTTGTGAACATCTGACAGGCACGTTCTGATAACTACTTGATAGTTCAGTGCGTCATGCATTACGACTTAGAATTGAGGCTCCAAAACGTTTATTGAAACGTCACGGAACATATGAGATGTTCTAAGAGCTGAAATTGGGATCTCAGGCTTGTGCCCGTGTTGAGAGGTATGAGACCTCCAACAAGATTCTTTGCCTGTAAGATGAAGGAGAATAGCTCAATCGGTGAGCATGTGCTCAGATTGTCTGGGTGCTACAATCGCTTGAATTGAGTGGGAGTTGATCTTCCAGATAACATAGTGGTTGATATAGTTCTCCAAGTCACTGCCACAAAGCTACTAGAGCTTCGTGATGAAATATGAAATGCCAGCGATGGAAATAATGATCCTCGAGCTATTCGCGATGTTTGACACCGCGAAGGTAGAAATCAAGAAGGAGCAACAAGTGTTGATAGTTAGTAAAACCACTAGTTTCGAGAAGGGCAAGGGCAAGGAGGGAAACTTCATGGATGGCAAGTCAGTTGCTGCTCCAGTAAAGAAACCCAAGGTTGAACCCAAACCCGAGACTGAGTGCTTCTATTATGAGGAAAACGGTCACTGAAGCGGAACTGCCCTAGATACTTGGTAGATAAGTAGGCTGACAACGTCAACAGAAGTATATTTGATATACGTTTTATTCATGTGTACCTTGCTAGTACTCCTAATAGCACTTGGGTATTAGATACCGGTTCAGTTGCTAAATGTTGGTAACTCGAAATAAAAGCTACGGAATAAACGGAGACTAGCTAAGGGCGAGGTGACGATGTGTGTTGGAGTGTTTCCAAGGTTGATGTGATCACCATTGCACGCTCTCTCTACTTTCGGGATTAGTGATGAACCTAAATAAATGTTATTTGGTGTTTGCGTTGAGCATAAACGTGATTAGATCGTGTTTATTGCAATACGGTTATTCATTTAAGTTAGAGAATAATGGTTATTCTGTTTACATGAATAATACCTTCAATGGTCATGCACCCAATGTGAATGGTTCATTGAATCTCGATCGTAGTAATACACATGTTCATTGATGCCAAAAGATGCAAAGTTAATAATGATAGTACCACATACTTGTGGCACTGCCGCCAAGGTCATATTGGTGTAAAGCGCATGAAGAAACTCCATGCTGATGGATCTTTTGACTCACTCGATTTCGAATCGGTTGAGACATGCGGACCATGCCTCTTGGGCAAGATGACTAAGACCCCGTTTTCCGGCTTGATGGAGCGGGCAAGTGACTTATTGGAAATAATACATGTTGATGTATGCGGTCCAATGAGTGTTGAAGCGTGCAGTGGATATCGTTATTTTCTTACCTTCACTGATGATTTGAGTAGATATGGGGATATTTACTTAATGAAACACAAGTCTGAAACGTTTGAAAAGTTCAAAAAAATTCAGAGTGAAGTTTGAGATCATCGTGACAAGAAGATAAAATGTCTACGATATGATCGTGGAGGTAAATATCTGAGTTACGAGTTTGGTATGCAACTTAAGACAATGTGGAAATTGTTTCACAACTCACGCCACCTGGAACACCATAGTGTGATGGTGTGTCCGAACGTCGTAGTCATGCTCTATTGGATATGGTGCGTACTATGATGTCTCTTATCGTTTTGCCACTATCGTTTTGGGGTTATGCATTAGAGACAACTACATTCACTTTAAAATAGGGCACCATCTAAGTCCGTTGAGATGACACCGTATGAATTTTGGTTTGGCAGTAACCTAAGCTGTCATTTCTCAGAATTTGGGAATGCGACGCTTATGTCTGATAAGCTTGAACCCAAAACGGAAAAGTGCATCTTCATAAGATACCCTAAGGAAACAGTTGGGTATACCTTCTATCTCAGATCCAAGGGCAAAGTGTTTGTTGCATAAAACGGGTCCTTTCTCGAGAAAAAGTTTCTGTCGAAAGAATTGAGTGGGAGGAAAAGTAGAACTTGATGAGGTTATTGAACCGTAACCTCAGTTGGATGGTAGCACGACGTAGAAAGATGTTTCTACGGCGCCTACACCAAATTGAAGAGGAAGCTAATGATGATGATCATGAAACTTCGGATCAAGTTACTACCGAATCTCGTAGGTCGACAAGGACACGTACTGCCCTGATTGGTACGGCAATCCTGTCTTGGAAATCATGTTGTTAGACAACAATGAGCCTACAGACTATGAAAAAGCGATGGTGGGCCCGGATTCCAACAAATGGCTAGGAGCCATGAAATCCGAGAAAGGATCCATGTATGAAAACCAAGTATGGACTTTGGTAGACTTGCCCGTTGAACGGCAGGCCGTTGAGTACAAATGGACCTTTAAGAAGAAGACAGACGCTAATGGTAAATGTCACCATTTATAAAGCTCGACTTGTCGCAAAGAAGTTTCCGACAAGTTCAAGGAGTTGACTACGATGAGACTTTCTCACCCGTAGCGATGCTAAAAGTCTGTTGGAATTATGTTAGCAGTTGCTGCATTTTTCGATCATGAAATCTGGCAGATGGATGTCAAAACATCGTTTCCTTAACGGTTTCCTTGAGGAAAGGTTGTATGTGATACAACCGGAAGGTTTTGTCAGTCCTAAGGATGCTAAAATGTATGCAAGCTCCAGCGATCGTTCTATGGACTGGAGCAAGCATCTTGGAGTTGGAATATACGCTTTCATGAGGTGATCAAAGCTTTTGGGTTTATACAAAGTTTCTAAGAAACTTGTATTTACAAGAAAGTGAGTGGGAGCACTATAGAATTTCTGATAAATATATGTGGTTGACATATTGTCGATCGGAAATAATGTAGAATTTCTGGAAAGCATAAAGGGTTGTTTGAAAGGAGTTTTTCAAAGGAAGACCTGGATAAAGCTACTTAAACATTAGGCATCAAGATCTATAGAGATAGATCAAGACGTGTGATAAGATTTTCAATGAGTACATACCTTGACAAGATTTTGAAAGAGTTCAAAATGGATCAGTCAAAGAAAGAGTTCTTGCCTGATTTGTAAGGTGTGGAGTTGAGTGAGACTCAAAGCTCAACCACGGCAGAAGAAAGAGAAAGGACGAAGGTCGTCCCCTATGCCTTATCCATAGGCTCTGTATAGTATGCCATGCTGTGTACCGCACCTGGTGTGTGCCTTGCCATGAGTCTGTCAAGGGGTACAAGAGTGGTCCAGGAGTGGATCACTGGACATCGGTCAAAATTATACTTAGTGACTAGAGGACTAAGGAAATGTTTCTCCATTATGGAGGTGATAAAGAGTTCGTCGTAAGGGGTTACGTCGATGTAAGCTTTGACACAAATCCGGATGACTCTAAGTAGCAATCCGGATACGTATAGTGGAGCAGCCATTTGGAAAAGCTCCAAGTGGAGCGTGGTAGCATCTGCAGTATGACATATAGATTTGCAAAGAACACACGGATATGAATGTTGCAGACCGTTGAATAAAACCTCTCTCACATGCAAAACATGATCGAACCCAGAACTCATTGGGTGTAAGATTCATGACAATGTAAATCACATAGCGATGTGAGCTAGATTATTGACTCTAGTGCAAGTGGGAGACTGTTGGAAATACGCCCTAGAGGCAATAATAAAATGCTTATTATTATATTTCCTTGTTCATGATAATCCTTTATTATCCATGCTATAATTGTATTGATTGGAAACTCTTATACATGTGTGGGTACATAGACAACACTGTGTCCCTAGTATGCCTCTAATAGACAAGCTCGTTGATCAAAGATGGTCAAGATTTCCTAGCCATAGACATGAGATGTCATTTGATAACGGGATCACATCATTAGGAGAATGATGTGATGGACAAGACCCAAACTATGAACGTAGCATATGATCGTGTCAGTTTATTGCTATTGTTTCTGCATGTCAAAGTATCTGTTCCAATGACCATGAGATCAATAAATTCAGTGACACCGGATGGGTACCTTGTGTGTATCAAACGTCGCAACGTAACTGGATGACTATAAAGGTGCTCTACAGGTATCTCCGAAGGTGTCTATTAAGTTGGCATGGATCGAGACTGGGATTTGTTACTCCGTGTGACGGAGAGGTATCTCGGGGCCCACTCGGTAATATAACATCACAATAAGCCTTGCAAGCAAAGTGACTAAAGAGTTAGCCACGGGATCTTGTATTACGGAACGAGTAAAGAGACTTGACGATAACGAGATTGAACTAGGTATAGAGATACCGACGATCGAATCTCGGGCAAGTAACATACCGAAGAACAAAGGGAACAGCATACGGGATTAACTGAATCCTTGACATAGAGGTTCAACCGATAAAGATCTTCGTAGAATATGTAGGAACCAATATGGGCATCCAGGTCTCGCTATTGGTTATTGACCGTAGAGGTGTCTCGGTCATGTCTACATAGTTCTCGAACCCGCAGGGTCTGCACACTTAACGTTCGGTGACGTTTCGGTAGTATTGAGATATATGTGTTGGTGACCGAAGGTTGTTCGGAGTCTCGGAAGAGATCCCGGACGTCACGAGGAGCTCCAGAATGGTCCGGAGGTAAATATTTATATATAGGAAAGTGGTATTTGGGTTCCGGAAAAGTTTTGGTTATTTCCGGTAGTGTACCGGGAGTGACGAATGGGTTCCGGGGGTCCACCGGGTGGGGTCCACCCACCCCGGGGGGGCACATGGGCCCAAGAGGTGGCGCACCAGCCCCTAATGGGATGGGGAACCGACCCCATAAGGGCCCATATGCCCAAGCGGAAAAAGGTGGAGATAGGAAGGAATAGGACTCCTTAATATGAATCCACTTCCTAGTAGGAAGTGGATTGGACTCCTCCTTGCCCTGGTTCGGCCGACCTCTAGGGGAAACCCTAGGGAGGCTTGCTCCTCCCTCTCCCTCCTATATATACTAGAGGAATAGAGCCCCAAAACACATGGCCACGTGCTAGTTCTCCATTCTCTAGTTCCTCCACCAAATAGATTCCGGTAGTGCTTAGGCGAAGCCCTGCCGGGATAACTCCACCACCACCATCACGCCGTCGTGCTGGAGATCTCATCCACCTCTCCGCCCCCTCTTGCTGGATCAAGAAGGCAGAGATCGTCATTGAGCTATACGTGTGCTGAACGCGGAGGTGCCGTCCGTTCGGCGCTAGATCGGGACGGATCGTGATTGGATCGTGGGACGGCTAGCGATTTGGATCACGAAGACGTTCGACTACATCAACCGCGTTTCTTAATGCTTCCCGCTTAGCGATCTACAAGGGTATGTAGATCCACTCTCCCTCTCGTAGATGCTCATCACCATGGATAGATCTTGAGTGTGCGTAGGAAATTTTTTGTTTCCCATGCAACGTTCCCCAACAGTTTCTTGGTTGGTTCATCTCTTAGTTGCATGTATTTCTTGCTAACCAATCAATATTCATCTAGTTGAAAATTCCTTGTGAATCTTATTGAAAATTCCTTGCAGATCTTCTAAAAAAATCCTTGAAAATATTATAAATTCCTTTCAAATCTTATTGAAAATCTCTCTGAAAAAATTGGCTAAGTTGCCTCTGGCAAGTTTATGTTTGCGTCACAGATATAGCAACAATGTTGCATAATGTTTCTTCGCTAAAAACGACATGAAACCCCTCGGTGCCACCGAACTACCTCAGAGACTCAAACCTCTTTTCGGTCCCACCGATTCAACTTGACTCAGAGTCTCCGATGGTTTTTGTTGCCAGAGTTCTTTGCCAAAAAAATATCTATTCAAGACTCTACTCCATGACTCTTCTCTCGAGTATCCCTTACCCTCCGGCCCTTCTTGGAAATTTATGCCGAAGGGGGAGAAATATCAAAGCTATATAGAGAGGGGGAAATTATATTATGGGAGGACGGATCAAAATCAACAAGTGATGATTATTAGAAGGAGAGAGATTAAGGGATTTGGATTTTGTATTTTAGACTTATCTCACCCTACCTACTCCAAATATATACATGCTAAAGTTCAGGGGGAGAGGAAGAAGGAAATTCCACACTCAGGGGAGAAAGTTCTGTTGATATCTTATCTTCGTATTCTTGAAACTCTTGCATTTGTATGAAAGGAACATTCTTGTGTTATATAACCCTTTTTTTCTCAAGTATGTTTTCCCTAGTTAAAATGCTCTAGTATTTCAAGGTAAGTATATGCATCTTCCTCATGGTCAGGATGATCTATTGCTTCTTGCACATATTGTTTGCAAGAGAGAGTCATCAACATGGACATACTTCTTTCACATTGATGTTTGATGCATATAGCCAAGATACATATGAATTGTTATGTATTCTCTTCTATGTGTGTGTTCATGCATTCCAAAGCAACTATTCCTTAAAACAAATCGCACATATATAGGGGGAGCTTGCTTTAGTCATATGTCTCTCAAAGCTATCATATATTGTGTTTCATATTTCAAATCGAAGATTTGATTGTATGTTGTCATCAATAACCAGAAAGGGGGAGATTGAAAGCACAAATGCTCCCTTGGTGGTTTTGATAATTAATTACAACATACATTATCTCTTGGACTAACAGTTTCATCTAGTATATTTCAGGAAAAGTTCAATGATTGGAATGGCTAGGAGATATGGTGAGAAGCCCCTTGGATGCAAAGGAATCTTATTTGTAAAATTTCCAAGACTCTACATTTTGTTGTATGTGAGTTTATCATAATTGAGTCCATAGGAAAGCCAATACAATTAAGAGGGGATGAGGTACTAATGATGATCTGGCTGCTCAAGTGCTTAGAGATATGCCACCAATAGCCTCGATCAAATTCTCACAAAACCATCTGCCTTAAACCCTAAACTCCAAATTCGGTGCCACCAAGAATTCCACTTCGGTCCCACTGAGACAAAGCCTATGCCAAACACTAGCACCTCGGTAGAACCGAAAAACAGTGACCTAGTTTCTGTGATCGAAATATTTAATTTTGGAACTTCCTACTTTTATATTTCGGTGACACCGAAGTACTGGATCTGCCTAGGTTAAGCCAAATTGGTCTCATCGAGATGTTTCATTCGGTCTCACTGAAAAGCCAAAAGTTAGGACATTTTGCACTAGTCAGTAGCACCGAGTTTTTAACTTCAGTATCACCGAGTTGGGCAATAATGTTCACGGTTGGATTTTTGGAGAAGGCTATAAGCGTGTGTTTGGTTCAGGTCATCATCTGGAATGTAACGGGTCCGTCCCATGCCCTGGCATGATTCTCGCCCTTTGGTTGGGTCGAAGAACCAGAACCAAGTCATTCCCTGGAACGGCATATTCGTCCTAGAAGAGGAATGGGCTGGTACCTCCAAATCGGAGGAACCACACGGAATGCCGCACGTCTCCCCTGACTCTGGGCTCTCTCCCTCGACCAAGCCATGCTCTCCTCCACCCTCACGTCATGTCTCACCGCTGGCACACTCATGTCGCTCGTCTCTCCCACTCGACCAAGGATCTTACGAGAGGAGGAGGAAGGAGGCGAGAGCTCGCGGGATCCTCGGTTCGGACTGGGAAGAGGGCGGCGGCGGCAGCGGCCGATCTGAAGGCAGAGCAGTGGCGGCGATGGTGGCCGATCTGGGGCAGAGCAGCGCCCGCGACGGGCAGGAAATAGGCGTCCCCATCCTTGCCGACTCTCCATCCCGTACGCCCGGCCACGCCGCGTCATCTTTCCCGCCACCTCCTTCTCGATGCGGCTTCCTGACGCCGCCTCCACGTTGGGCACCGTCGCCCATCAGCGCTGCTCGGCTCTCCCCGCTTCCTCGCACATGCTTTGCAGTGCACGTTGATGGGCGGCAAGCAGTCACAACAAGCAGCAGCAACAACGGCCATTTTACTTGGTAGCTTCTCATAATCACAATAAGCTCTAATTGTGAGGATAATTATGTTCTAAACCTTGCTAGCTTCTATACCTCCAACGACTTGTGTTTTGACAGATCTTTTGACATTATACGACTGGATACCTTGTATTTTGATATGAATAGAGATGGATGACATGTATTCTGGTAGATTTTTTACATGTATATGAGTGAATAAGTAATATTTTCTTTGACAATTCTTTATTATGTGTTAAAAATACAAAGACTAGCTAGTGACAGTTGTGCATATATATATATATATATATGAGAAGACACATCATTATTTTTATGCAAGAGGTGAGATGAACCGAAATGCATTCTAAAATTCCATACCTCCAACCAAACACTAAAATGGAACCGCTCCATTTCACCTACTTGCCCAAACCAAACAAAGGAATAGAACCAACCCATTCTAGTGGAATGGAACCATGGCATTACATTCTACTTCGTTCCCCAACCAAACACAACCTAAATACCCCTCCACCCCCTCTCACTCATTGAGAGCCATCAGAACGAAACTACACTTCCACCATTCATTTTTCTAAGCCAGAACCACCCACTCTATCGGATTCGGGCTCCGCATACCCAAGAAGGTTTGAACACTGGGGTCCGCTCGCTCTCCGGCCCTACTCTACCTCGCAACCTCACGACGACTCTCCGGTGGTTTGAGCTAGGAAGACGAACAAGGAGACACAGAGTTTACCTAGGTTCGGGCCACCTCGTGGTGTAAAACCCTACTCCTGCTTGGTGGATTGCTTGAGGAGGAATAGGAGTACAAGGCTTGTTCTCGCCGAACAAAAAGTGATCTCCCCCCGCCCACGGGGTCCGGTTCCTTCCTTATATTAGCCCTGGTCCTCCTCCCCCGAAAAATATCAGGCGGGAAGGGTTGCCACAACGGCCATTTTGAAAGGGGACAAGGTTGCAGCTAATCCTGACAAAAGGCGGTCTTCGCTTGCTAAAGCTCCCTGCTGTGACGCGCTCGTGGACTCGGGGGTGACATCCGTCCCACCGCACCCTTGGTCTTGGTCTCCTTGCACGGAAGAGGAAACCTTTGGGGGATGCTTTGGGAGCCCGCGAGCTGGGGCCCCTCCTCTATCACCAAAGAGAGGATCCTCGCCGTCCGCGGCTGCTGGCGCTGCTGCCGGCACCGTTTGGCACGGCGTGCGTCACACATGTGCGGGTACGGAGTTACGGGGCCCGGCCCGGCTAGCTCCAGGCGGACCCGCCCCCAAAGGGCGCCGCGGGGAGCTTCGCGGGGGGGGGGGGGGGCCATGAGGTGCTTGGCGGAGACGTCGCCTTGCGCCTCGCGATGCGCTGGCTCTCCCGAGACCCGGCTCCTTGAAGCCTGCGGGTGGGGCCACTTAGTGTTTGAGGCAATCTTTGCGTCTTGGGCTGCAGGCAGACAGGCCAGGGCACCCCCAGTCCTAGAGGCCCGACAGTAGCCCTCGGGCCCACGGCGTGAAGGGCTTCGCCTGTTGGGGAGGTCGAAGTGATGCCGCCCCCCACCGCCTATGGGCCAGGCGCGATGTGTGGTGTTCGGTGAGGCGTTCGTCGCCTCCACTCCCCCACGATGCTCCGGGAACCGCGCCTTCGCTGGGCAACCGTCACGCATGGTAGTCATAAAAACCCTCGCCCCTCTGCTTATCCGGTATGCCTCCTCCCCTTGCCGTTTCTTCCTTTTCGCTCCCTTGCCCAATCTTTGCCTCCCTTCCTTCTTCTTGCTCATGGCGGCGAAGAAGGGTGCTGCGAACACCGGAACGCGGACGGGGCCCTCAGCACCACCCTCAACCTCCGAAGGCATGGAGGTCGGCCCTCAGGGCCAGCTCCGATGCGGCGGCGCTGGACCGCCAACGACGTGTAAGTGTGCCGCCATCTTGGTCCTTTCTTGCACTTCAATCTTGGTCGGCGAGCCTAACTGCCGTGATTCCTAGAGCGCCCACGCCCAAGAGATGGAGGGAGGCCTCGCCTAGTGCCTCCTCCTGTGCGCAGCCTGCTGGCGAGGTCTCTGCCCCCGCGCCCGACTCGGCGGGAGCCGGGGGGCGCACGCCTCGCGCCGCCGCCCATGCTGTGCCAGGCGCCGAACGCGAGGTGGAGCTGGCCCGCAGGGAGGCTGTCGTCGTCGAGCAGGAGGCCGATGTGGCCCTCCGCGAGCGGGAGGCCGATCGGACCGCCTTCGATCAGGAGGCGGAGGGTGAGGGCCTCGAGACCCTGGAAGCCCGGGTCCTTGCCGACGAGGCCACCCTTGCGGCAGTACGCGAGGAGGCTCGCGTTAATACCGATGCGAGGGTGGCTCGGGAGCGGGAGGCCACCTTGGAGGAGTACCAAGGCGAACTGGCCAGGTAGGAGGCCCGCCTCCAGCTCCGTTGCGACGGCCTCCAGGGGGAGGTGAGTGCGCTCCGGGCCCCGCTGCAGGACGTCGAAGCTGATCTCCAGGGCGCCCTCGCAAGCAAGGAGGACGCGAAGGCGGAGCTGGTGGCGCTGGCCCAGGTCGGTGAAGCTGCTGACGCCGTGCAGTTGGCCCAGGACGACGCGGAACGGGCGCGTATGATGGAGGCGCAGCGTGCCCAGCAGTTCCTGGGCGTCGTGGGTCGCGCGGGCGGCGCGCTCCGTCGCTTTGTCAGGGACGTCCTGATACGTCCATTTTGCATCATGATTTCCTACTTTTATTTACTTTGTTTTTTTGAATAATAATGGTATGGGGAGTGATTCTAATGCCTTTTCTCTCATAATATGCAAGGTTTACACAAGGAGGGAGAATACCGGCAGCTGGAATTCTGGACCCAATAAAAGCACGTCAGAGATACCTATTCTGCACAACTCCAATGAAGCTGAAAATTTACGGAGATTATTTTTGTATCTAATAAAAATTACTGGAGCTGAAAACTACCGGAGGAGGGCCCCCAGGTGGGCAAAACCCACCAGGGCGCGCCAGGCCCCCCTGGGCGCGCAGGATGGGTTGTGCCCAGCCTGGCCCGCTTCCGGTGCCCATCTTCTGGTATAAATTCCCAAGAAAACCTAAAAAATTAGGAGGAGGACTTTCGGGACGAAGCGCCGCCGCCTCGAGGCGGAACTTGGGCAGGAGCACTTTTGCCCTCCGGTGGACCGATTCCGCCGAGGGAACTTTCCTCCCGGAGGGGGAAATCGAAGCTATCATCATCACCGACACCCCTCTCATCTTTGGGAGGCCAATCTTCATCAACATCTTCAACAGCACCATCTCCTCTCAAACCCTAGTTCATCTCTTGTGTTCAATCTTTATACCGGAACCTCAGATTGGTACCTGTGCGTGACTAGAAGTGTTGATTACCTTGCGTAGTTGATTACTATATGGTTTATTTGGTGAAGATCATATGTTCAGATCCATTAAGCTATTCATTACTCCTCTGATCTTGAGCATGATTATTATTTGTGAGTATTTACCTTTGTTCTTGAGGTCACGGGAGAAGTCATGTTGCGAGTAATCATGTGAATTTGATATGTGTTCGATATTTTGATGATATGTATGTTGTGATTCCCTTAGTGGTGTCATGTGAACGTCGACTACATGACACTTCACCATTCATGGGCCTAAGGGAATGCATTGTGGAGTATTTATTAGATGATGGGTTTCTAGAGTGACAGAAGCTCAAACCCTAGTTTATGCGCTACTTCATAAGGGGCTGATTTGGATCCACATGTTTAATTCTATGGTTATACTTTGTCTTAATACTTTTCTCGTAGTTGCGGAGCCTTGCGAGGGGGTTAATCATAAGTAGGTTGTTAGTTCAAGTAAGAACGGCACCTTATCACCGGTCCACCCACATATCAAATTATCAAAGTAGCGAACACAAATCAAACCAACATGATAAAAGTGACTAGACGAAATTCCCGTGTACCCTCAAGAACACTTTGCTTATTACTAGTGATTGTTCTGGCCTGTCCTTTGCCTCAAAAGGATTGGGCTACCTTGCTGCACCTTGTTTACCATTACCGTTACTTGCTTGCTACCAATTATCTTGCTATCAAACTATCTGTTACCTACAATTTCAGTGCTTGCAGAGATTACCTTACTGAAATCCGCTTGTCATTTCCTTCTGCTGCTCGTTGGGTTCGACACTCTTACTTATCGAAAGGACTACGATTCATCCCCAATACTTGTGGGTCATCAAGACTCTTTTCTGGCGTCGTTGCCGGGGAGTGAAGCGCTCTTGGTAAGTGGAAATCGGTAAGGAAAAACTTATACTACGTGCTGAAATTTATTGCTACTTGCTACTATGGAGAACAATCCTTTGAGGGGTTTGTTCGGGGTATCTTCACCTCGATCGGAACCACAATTAGTTAACCCTCCACCTACAGCACCTACTGAAAATGTTACTTATGAAATTCCTTCGGGTATGCTAGAAAAACTGCTTGCTAAACCTTATGCAGGAGATATAACTGAACATCCTGATATGCATCTTTTATATGTGAACGAAATATGTGGATTATTTAAGCTTGCAGGTTTACCCGGAGATGAAGTTAAGAAGAAGATTTTCCCTTTATCTTTGGAGGTAAAAGCATTGACATGGTATAGGCTATGTGATGATCTTGGATCGTGGAACTGGAATCGTTTGCAATTGGAATTCCATCAAAAGTTTTATCCTATGCATCTAGTTCATCGTGATCGGAATTATATATATATTTTTTGGCCTCGTGAAGGAGAAAGTATCGCTCTAGCTTGGGGGAGGCTTATGTCAATGTTATATTCATGCCCCAATCATGACATTCCGAGGGAATTTATCATTCAGAATTTTTATGCTTGACTTTCACATAATGATCAATCCATGCTCGATACTTCTTGTGCTGGTTCTTATATGAAGAAGACTATTGATTTCAAGTAGGATCTCTTAGAAAGAATTAAACACAACTCTGAAGATTGGGAACTCGACGAAGGTAATGAGTCAGGTATAAAGCTTGAATCTTATTGTGTTAAATCTTTTATGAATATCGATACTTTTCATAAGTTTAGCACTAAATATGGACTTGACTCTGAGATAGTAGCCTCTTTCTGTGAAGCATTTGCTACTCACGTTGATCTCCCTAAGGAGAAGTGGTTTAAATATCATCCCCCTATTAAAGAAGAAATTAAAGAACCGGTCATAGCTAAAGAACAAACCATCTTTTACAATGTTGATCCAGTTGTGCCTACCGCTTATATTGAAAAACCACCTTTCCCTGTTAGGATAAAGGAACATGCTAAGGTATCCACTGTGGTTCGTAAGAGTAATATAAGAGCACCTAAACCCCCTGAGCAAATTAAAGTAGAACCTAGTGTTGCTATGGTTAAACATCTCTTTTTAGAAAATATTGTTGGGCATGTCATCTACCTTTGTGATGAAGCTGCTAGAATTTCTAAACCTGATAAGAAAGATAAACATAGACCTATAGAAGGCTTTCCCATTGTCTCGGTTAAAATAGGAGATCATTGCTACCATGGTTTATGTGATTTAGGTGCTAGTGTGAGTGCTATCCCTTTTACCTTATACCAAGAAATTATGAATGAAATAGCACCTACTGAAATGGAAGATATTGATGTTACTATTAAACTTGCTAATAGAGACACTATCACACCACTTGGGATTGTTAGAGATGTTGAAGTCTTGTGTGGGAAAGTAAAATACCCTACTGATTTTCTAGTCCTTGGTTCCCCACAAGATGACTTTTGTCCCATTATCTTTGGTAGACCTTTCTTGAGCAACGTCAATGCTAAGATAGATTGTGAAAAACAAACCGTCGGTGTCAGTTTTGGTAATGTGTCTCATGAGTTTAATTTTTCCAAGTTTAGTAGATAACCTCGTGATAAAGCGCTACCTAGTAAGGATGAGATAATTTGTCTTGCTTCTATTGATGTGCCTCCTACTGATCCATTAGAACAATATTTGCTTGACCATGAAAATGACATGCACTTGCGTGAAAGAAATGAAATAGATCAAATTTTCTTCGAACAACAACCTCTCCTGAAACACAATTTGCCTATTGAAACCCTTGGAGGTCCTCCTCCACCTAGAGGTGATTTTGTGTTTGAATTAAAACAATTGCCTGACACTTTGAAGTATGCTTATCTTGATGAGAAAAAGATATATCCTGTTATTATTAGTGCTAACCTTTCAGAACATGAAGAAGAGAGATTATTGAAAGTTCTAAGGAAGCACCGGGCTGCTATTGGATATACTCTTGATGATCTTAAGGGCATTAGTCCCACTCTATGTTAGCACAAGGTCAATATGGAACCTGATGCTAAACCCGTTGTTGATCACCAATGGCGATTGAATTCTAAGATGAAAGAAGTAGTAAGAACTGAAATATTAAAGCTTCTGGAAGCAGGTATAATCTATCCCATAGCTGATAGTAGATGGGTAAGTCATGTTCATTGTGTCCCAAAGAAAGGAGGCATTACCGTTGTTCCTAATGATAAGAATGAACTCATTCCCCAAAGAATTTTCACTGGATATAGAATGGTAATTGATTTTAGAAAATTAAATAAAGCTACTAGGAAAGATCATTACCCTTTGCCTTTCATTGATCAAATGCTAGAGAGACTATCTAAGCACACACACTTTTGTTTCCTAGATGGATATTCTGGTTTCTCTCAAATACCTGTGTCACAATTCGATCAAGAGAAAACCACCTTTACTTGCCCTTTTGGAACCTATGCTTATAGACGTATGCCTTTTGGTTTATGCAATGCACCTGCTACTTTTCAAAGATGTATGACTGCTATATTCTCTGATTTTTGTGAAAAGATTGTGGAGGTTTTCATGGATGATTTTTCCGTTCACAAAACTTCTTTTGATGATGGCTTAAGCAACCTTGATCGAGTTTTGCAGAGATGTGAACAAACCAGTCTCGTCTTGAATTGGGAGAAGTGCCACTTTATGGTTAATGAAGGTATTGTCTTGGGGCATAAAATATCTGAACGAGGTATTGAGGTGGATAAAGCTAAAGTTAATGCAATTGAGAAAATGCCATGTCCTAAAGATATTAAAGGTATTCGAAGTTTCCTTGGTCATGCTGGTTTTTATAGGAGGTTCATTAAAGACTTCTCTAAAATTTCTAGGCCTCTTACTAATCTTTTGCAAAAGGATATCCCTTTTGTTTTTTATGACGATTGTGTGGAAGCCTTTGAAACACTCAAGAAAGCGTTAAGCTCTGCACCTATCGTTCAACCACCTGATTGGAACTTGCCTTTTGAAATTATGTGTGATGCTAGTGATTATGCTATTGGTGATGTCCTAGGACAAAGAGTTGATAAGAAATTTAATGTTATCCATTATGCTAGTAAAACTCTAGACAGTGCCCAACGAAATTATGCTACAACTGAAAAAGAATTTTTAGCAGTTGTGTTTGCTTGTGATAAATTCAGATCCTATATTGTTGACTCCAAAGTTATTATTCACACCGATCATGCTGCTATAAAATATCTTATGGAAAAGAAAGATGCTAAACCTAGACTTATTAGGTGGGTTCTTTTGCTTCAAGAATTTGACTTACATATCGTTGATAGGAAGGGAGCTGAGAACCCCGTAGTTGATAACTTGTCTAGGTTAGAAAATATTCTTGATGACCCACTACCTATTGATGATAGTTTCCCTGACAAATAGCTAGTTGCAATAAGTGTCTCACACAACACACCTTGGTATGCTGATTATGCTAATTACATTGTCGCTAAATATATACCACCTAGCTTTACATATCAACAAAAGAAAAAATTCTTCTATGACTTGAGACATTACTTTTGGGATGACCCACATCTTTATAAAGAAGGAGTAGATGGTATTATTAGACGTTGTGTACCTGAGCATGAATAGGAACAAATACTACGGAAATGTCATTCCGAAGCTTATGGAGGACATCATGCGGGAGATAGAACTGCTCACAAGGTATTGCAATCTGGTTTTTATTGGCCTACTCTCTTCAAGGATGGCCGTAAGTTTGTCTTCTCTTGTGATGAATGTCAAAGAATTGGTAATATCGGTAAGCGTCAAGAAATGCCTATGAATTATTCACTTGTTGTTGAACCATTTGACGTGTGGGGTTTTGATTATATGGGGCCTTTTCCTTCCTCTAACGGGTACACTCATATTTTAGTTGCGGTTGATTATGTCACTAAGTGGGTAGTAGCTATTCCAACTAGTAGTGCTGATCACCACACCTCCATTAAAATGCTTAAACAGGTTATCTTTCTGAGGTTTGGAGTCCCTAGATATTTAATAACCGATGGTGGTTCACACTTTATTCATGGTGATTTCCGTAAGATGCTTGCCAAATATGATGTTAACCATAGAATTGCATCACCCTATCATCCTCAATCTAGTGGTCAAGGAGAACTTAGCAATAGAGAAATAAAATTAATATTACAAAAAACTATCAATAGGTCTCGTAAGAATTGGTCTAAGAAATTAGATGATGCACTTTGGGCCTATAGAACAGCTTATAAAAATCCTATGGGTATGTCTCCATATAAAATGGTGTATGGGAAAGCTTGTCATTTGCCTCTAGAACAAGAACACAAAGCATTTTGGGCAATTAAAGAACTCAATTATGATTTCAAACTTGCCGGTGAGAAGAAGCTATTTGATATTAGTTCACTAGATGAATGGAGAACCCAAGCGTATGAAAATGCCAAGCTATTCAAAGAAAAAGTAAAAAGATGGCATGACAAAAGAATCCAAAAGCGGGAATTCAAAATAGGAGATTATGTCCCTTTTGTTCAACTCTCGTTTAAGATTTTTTGCAGGAAAGCTTCTCTCAAAATGGGAAGGACCATATATTATTGAAGAGGTTTACCGTTCTGGAGCTATCAAGATTAATAACGCCGAAGGTACTAACCCGAAGGTAGTCAATGGACAAAGAATTCAGCATTATATCTCAGGTACGCCAATTAACGTTGAAAGCAATGTTATCCAAACCATGACACCGGAGGAACACATAAAAGAAACCTTCCGGAAGACTCCAGAATATTTAAAAATAGGAGGTACGTGATACGGTAAGTAAACGGACTCCGAAAAATCCGCAAAAATATTTTTTGTCAGTTTTGGAATATTTAAGAATTTTGGAAATAAAAAAAATAAACCGGAAGGTGATCAAGGTGAGCACGATACACCAGGGTGCGCCAGGCACCCCTGGTGGGTTGTGCCCACCTCGGATGCCTTCCCGACTCCGTTTTCCTTCCAAATACATGCTTCCCAAGAATAAAAATTCTCTATATATACCCCCGACTGTTTTGACGACCGCATCGCAGAAAAATCCCCTGTTCTTGTTTCGTGTTGTTTTCCTGATAGATCCAAAAAATATGTCGTCTCAAGATTCAGATGGGGAGAGCCATGTTGATCCCTATGTTATAGACCCGAAGATCTTTAGGGAAATTTACCCCTATCTATGGACCTAAGAGGAGGAAGAAGATGCCACCATGCAAGAATCACAAGATGACAGCTCTGAGGAGGAGGATGATCCATTGCCTCAACCCGGAGACATGCATGTGGAGTTTAAGAAGTCAAGCCTCCCGAGAAGATACAAACCTAAGGTCCAATGTATCCCATCTCGTTTTCTGCAGGAGAGCAAGGAGGCCTTATGCAAAAGGATATTAAAGCTTGAGTTGGAGAATGATAATCTAAGGGAGGAAAACTTTATGCTTACATATAAATTGAAGAAGAAGGCTTCCGCATCACCACCACATACATCAACACCTCCACCTTCTTCATCATCACCACCAAAGGAGAATAGAGCACATGGGTATGGGCACTCCCCTTGGCTTGAGCCAAGCTTGGGGGAGGTGCCCCGGTATCGTATCACCATCACTTTTATTCACCTTTACCTATTTTGGTTCTATCTTTAGTTTCCCTTTGCCTTAGTCGAATAAAAGTTTAGCGTGATCTATTTTCGTATGTTAGTTTCGTGGCCTACCTATCTATATAATCGAGTGAAAGTTATATAATAAAGTTTAGTTTGAGTTTTTGCTTTTCTACTTTCTTGTTGCAATCAAATAAAAGAAAGACAAATAAATGAAAGAATCATATGCTAATCTTATGGTGAGTAATGACATCACATGAGGAAAAGTATAAGTAGTAAAATTTATTAGAGATTGACAAACATAGCATTGGTCAATGATGCAATTCATGAAATAATTAATTAGGGAAGAGAAGATTCACATGCAAATACACTATCTTGGACATCTTTTATGATTGTGATCCCCCGTCAAATATTATGTGTCAAAATTGTTGACGTTGGACAAGGAAGACAACATAATGATTTATGTTTGTTCATATCCACATAGAAGTTATATTGTCATAGATCCTTTAACATGTGGTGCTTGCCCAATATCTTTGCTAGCCAAAAATTCCGCACTAGAGATACTACTTGTGCATCCAAAAACCCAAACCCAAACTCTTTCCTTGAGTGTCCACCATACCTACCTATGGATCGAGAAAGATCCTTCAAGCAAGTTGTCATCGGTGCAACAAGGCAATAAAAATTGCTTCTAAAAGTGTTTTGATCAATTAGTGTAAGAGAAAATTGAGCGCTATACGAACTTATGATGGCAAAGTAATAAAAGTGACGGACTGCATAATAAAGGTTGCTATCATAGGGGGCAATATAGCGTGACATTCTTTTACATTAAGGGATTGGACATAAAAATCAATAAGCGCATGACAACCTATACTTCCCTCTTCGAAGGGCCTATCTTTTACTTGTATGCACTTACTTTTATGCAAGAGTCAAAGTATTCTTCCCTATTCCTTTTTCTTTTTCCTTTTGCAAGCATCATGTGGTGAGGAAAGATCTAGGCACCTATATCCGGTTGGATATGGGTGGGCATGAGTTATTATTGTTGACATCACCCTTGAGGTGAGTGAGTTGGGAGGCAAAAACTATAAGCCCCTATCTTCCTACGTGTCCGGTTGAAACTTTTTGTTCATGGGTATGCCGTGAGCGTTAGCAATCATAGAAGACTAAATGATAGTTGAGTATGTGGACTTGCCAAAAGGCTCCGACATGAGACCCTTCCTGAAAATATGATGAATTGTAGTTGCAAAGTTGACTGAGAACATAGTTTGTTGGTTTCCAATAAGGTTTATGCTTCATACTTCTATGTTGTGATGAATTTTTACTTGTTCATGAGAAGCCTTATGATAAAAATGTATTGAAATAAGTTCGTATGTTAGAGTTTGTTGTTGTTATGTTAATAAGCATGAGGCTTCTATGCCCGTATTTTGTTTTTATCGACACCTCTCTCTCAAACCATGTGGACATGTTTTTCAATATTGGCTTTCGCTTGAGGACAAGCAAGGTCTAAGCTTGGGGGAGTTGATACGTCCATTTTGCATCATGATTTCCTACTGTTATTTAGTTTGTTTTGTTGAATAATAATGCCTTGGGGAGTGATTCTAATGCCTTTTCTCTCATAATACGCAAGGTTTACACAAAGAGGGAGAATACCGGCAGCTGGAATTCTGGACACAAGAAAAGCACGTCAGAGATACCTATTCTGCACAACTCCAATGAAGCTGAAAATTTACGGAGATTATTTTTGTATTTAATAAAAATTACTGGAGCTGAAAACTACCAGAGGAGGGCCCCCAGGTTGGCACAACCCACCAGGGCGCGCCAGGCCCCCCTAGGCGCGCCCTGATGGGTTGTGCACAGCCTGGCCTGCTTTCGGTGCCCATCTTCTGGTATAAATTGGCAAAAAATCTAAAAAAATTAGGAGGAGGACTTTCGGGATGAAGCGCCGCCGCCTCGAGGCGGAACTTGGGCAGGAGCACTTTTGCCCTCCAGCAGAGCGATTCCGCCGGGGGAACTTCCCTCCCGGAGGGGGAAATCGAAGCTATCGTCATCACCAACACCCCTCTCATCTTTGGGAGGCCAATCTTCATCAACATCTTCAACAGCACCATCTCCTCTCAAACCCTAGTTCATCTCTTGTGTTCAATCTTTGTACCGGAACCTCAGATTGGTACCTGTGGGTGACTAGTAGTGTTGATTACCTTGCGTAGTTGATTACTATATGGTTTATTTCGTGGAAGATCATATGTTCAGATCCATTATGCTATTCATTACTCCTATGATCTTGATCATGATTATTATTTGTGAGTAGTTACCTTTGTTCTTGAGGTCACGGGAGAAGTCATGTTGCGAGTAATCATGTGAATTTGATATGTGTTCGATATTTTGATGATATGTATGTTGTGATTCCCTTAGTGGTGTCATGTGAACGTCGACTACATGACACTTCACCATTCATGGGCCTAAGGGAATGCATTGTGGAGTAGTTATTAGATGGTGGGTTGCTAGAGTGACAGAAGCTTAAACCCTAGTTTATGCGCTACTTCGTAAGGGGCTGATTTGGATCCACATGTTTAATGCTATGGTTAGACTTTGTCTTAATACTTTTCTCGTAGTTGCGGATGCTTGCGAGGGGGTTAATCGTAAGTAGGTTGTTAGTTCAAGTAAGAACAACACCTTAGCACCGGTCCACCCACATATCAAATTATCAAAGTAACGAACACAAATCAAACGAACATGATAAAAGTGACTAGACGAAATTCCCGTGTACCCTCAAGAACACTTTGCTTATTACTAGTGATTGTTCTGGCCTATCCTTTGCCTCAAAAGGATTGGGCTACCTTGCTGCACCTTGTTTACCGTTACCGTTACTTGCTTGCTACCAATTATCTTGCTATCAAACTATCTGTTACCTACAATTTCAGTGCTTGCAGAGATTACCTTGTTGAAAACCGCTTGTCATTTCCTTCTGATCCTCGTTGGGTTCGACACTCTTACTTATCGAAAGGACTACGATTGATCCCCTATACTTGTGGGTCATCACGTCCCAGAGCTTCCCCGCGCGTATGGTGATGGCGGCTACCACGACTTCTTCTCGAAGGTGGTGGAGGTGCTAGAGTCGGGCGTCTCCAGGGTGGAGGAGGACATCGAGTCAAGCGCGCACGATCTCCTGGACGGCGCGCTGACGCGCGTCTTCTCCAACCTGCGTTGCCATGATCCCGCCTTCGACCTGTCCAGCGCGATGGACCTGGTGCCCGAGGTGCTCCAACGCCCCCTCAGGGAGGAGGTGCGCGAGTACGTGGAGACGCTGGTTGGGCGGTTCGCCCAGGACGCGCCTTCCGGGGAGAGCGGGAGCCTCGACGCCGCGGCCTCCGGCGACCACGACGAAGATGACGCCTCTTCCGCTTAAGTTTTTATGCTTCTCCCTGTAATGTTATGGACCACCAGGCCCCGTGCGGGCGAAAGACATTTGCAAGTTACTTTTGCTTAAATTGGTAACCACTTATCGTATTTTAGTCGCCTTCGCCCCCCTCGCGGGGTCCTCTGCTTTCTTTTACGTAGCCCCCATGCCCCAGCTGGTTGGGGACCATCCCGTGGCGATCCTTGCATTGTTGATGGGGTTCGCGAGCCCCCGTGCCAAAGGGCTCCTGGATCGCGATGCGACCTCAGGCGGCATCCCCCGAGGCCTGCAATACCTAGCCCGTGCCTCTCCTGGCTATTGCCCTTCGCCCGTCCTTCCTCGGGGAGTTTTCCCGCAGGGTGCCCTGCCCGGGAACTCATGCGCTCGCTAGCCTGCGCTCGGGCCCCGTGTGGGGAAGTGCATTTCCCGAGGTCCTCATGAGGTGACAAGATGTTCCCGACGCACGCAAGGATGGTCTCTGGGCGTGGGCCCATTTCTTAGAGCCAACCCTGCTTGGGCTAGTGCGGTCTGCCGAGTGCGGGCCTCGTGCCCCCTTCTTTTGATGAGTCTGCCTAGGCAAAATCCCCGAGACATCTCCAGCGCGCGGCCTCACGTGAGGTGCCACAGAGGCCCTTGACGATGGCCGTCGGCGTGAGCCACGAGGGTGGGACCCTTGCGGGGATACGGCCTACGGGGCTTGTTGGTGGGCCATTTTTGGCGGGCGGCGCATGCCACGCCCTCGGCCGCAGACGGCCGGGTCCATGTGCCTCCGCCCCCCCCCCCCCCCCCCCCCCCCGGGCTTGGCGATGCGGTCCATGGGCTTGTGACGGTTGTGGCTCCTCCGGTGGGGGGAGGTCGAAGCGGCACGGGCCCGAACCGCCTGGGAGTTCGCAGCACGTGGCGCACGACGGGGCATGGGGCCCCTCCACTCCCCACGACGCCTTGGTAACTGCCCAGGGCTGGCGTGAAGCCCGTGCCGCATATAAAGGGGAGGGGAGGATTCCCTTAACCCATCCCCCTTGTCTTCGGTCTCCACCGCCACTTGCCACCGTAGCAGCGATGTCACCCGTGAGGAAGTTCTCCTCCGCCGAGAAGGAGAAGGCGCTGATGGATGAGGCGGGCGCGTCGAGGCCGGCAAGGGGCGGTGGCCGTCGTCGTGCATCCATCGCTATGCTCGAGGCGCCTCGTCGGGGGTGCGGTCGACCTTCGCCGGTAGCCCAAGTCAGCTCGAGCAGCCGCGAAAGGAGCCCCGCGCGCGGGCGCCAGCGCGGCGGGCGGGGTGGCAGCGGGCGAGGCCAGCGGGACGGTGCAGCCGCCCGACCGCCCCGGTCGCGAAACTACTCCGCCGACGCGGTCCACGAGTTTATCGTGAGGGTGGAGGGCCGACCTCGCACCTGGCTCCGGCTCCCAGACCCCTTTGCGAGGGAGATGGAGGGACGCTCTCCCCTGGGCCTGTGGTTGCAGCTGGATGGCTGCTGCAACGCGTCCTCATGGGTGGCGACGGAGTTCAACCCACTCGGCTTCATGTTTTTGAAGCGTGGGTGGAAGTCATTCGCCCTTGCCCGCGGTCTGCGGGAGGGGCACGTCCTTCACTTCAAGTTTGAAAGGGCCTCCACGCTCTTCATGAAGATCTTCGGGGAGGCCGGCGATCGCTTGGACAGCTGCATGGAGAGCGGCCGCAGCAGCAGCGGTAGCGGCGGCAGCAGCTGCAGCTCCTCCTCCGGGGGGAGTGGGAGTGATGACGGCTCCAACGGCTCGCCCAGCATCCGCATCAAGGAGGAGGACTCTGACTAGGCGCGGCGGCGTCAGGGTCAGCATCTTCGGGGCGCCGCGTGAGTCCAGCTCCTCCTTTGTGTTGTTTTTCTTTTCCTATAATGAACCATGTTGAACCCGTGGGGGTGCGCAAAAAACGGGTTATGTCTGTCGTGCCTCAAATTGAACGCTTTTGGGTTGAAAATTAGCCTCTCCTCCTTGTCCTGACGTTATGCGTTGCCGGGGCTCAGCCCCCGGGTGCATCTCAGTCGTCACTGGTATGAAGGGTCCTGCCGCGCGACGGTTCTTGGGGGAACCGTCCTGGGGAGAAATCCTGCGTGAAAGCATTTGCTCCTAGGTCGGAACGCGCTTACCTGTTTACACTTGGGCATCACGTGAGGAAGATAGGCACCACATGCCTTGGTGAGGTGACGTGCGTGTGGGCATGTCCGCGAGCAAAAACCCAGTCCTCTGGGTCCCGATGTCGCTAGGACTTGCCCAGGCGCAGGCACCGTGCCCAGCCCCCGCGCGCGTGAGGCCCAAGGGGGTCGGTGGGCGCGTGCCGCGGGATGGGCCGGTGGTTTCCGAGGCGGGCACCATTTGCCTCGAGGCTGTTACGGCCCCCGCCGCGGGGTTTGTTCCTGTCTCACCCAGCGCGGAACATGGGGCTTCCACTAGGCGTGGGCGGGAGTCCTGCCGGGGCCGAGAGGTGGCCCTTCGAGAGGCTCCGGGGCGTGTACAGCCCCAACCTCATTATTAAGTGAGAGGGTCACGGGCGGTGATTTTAAAAGAGCGGTCGGATACCCCAGGCACACGGCTCAGGAGCTCCTTCCTCAGTTCTTCTTCCACCAGCACGGAGCATGGGGCTTCCACTAGGTGTGGGCGGGAGTCCTCCCGAGGCCGAGAGGCGGTCCTTCAGGAGGCTCCGTGGCATATACAGCCCCACTCATTCTTACGTGAGAGTGTCATGGGCGACGATTTCAAAGGAGAATAGGATACTCCAGGCATAAGGCTCGGAGTTCCTTCCCCAATTCCTTAGGTGGCTTTCCGCCTAGTTTCCAGCACGGGTGCGCGTCTCGCGACCCATAATATGGGTGCGGGACGCACCGCGCGATCGTCATGGTGCTGCACCGGGGTGGCGAGGCACCCGTCCAGGGACGGATTTACCCCCGCTGCCCCGAGCCGTGCCCCCACTACCCACCCATGACGGTTCTCTGAGAGGGCGGGACACCAAAGACCTTGGTGAGATGACTAGCATGGGGGGCCATCCCGTGAGCCAATGCTTGGTCATTTGAATTTCTCGGCGCAGACGCCGTGTCCAACCCTCCTCCATGGAACCGCCGAGGGGGCGGCACAGGGAGCGAAGATCCTGGCTGAAAGTGCGTTATATCGACTAGAGGGGGGTGAATAGGCGATTTTTACAAATTCATCACTAAGGAATTTCAACTTGAGGAATTTGAAATGTGATGAATAACTAGCAGCGGAATAAGTACTCAAGTGCATACGAAGCATAGCGATCGCATAGTCATCATGATGAAATAAAGCATGCACAGATTACAGGTAGCGTGATACAGGATAAGCAGGTGAGGAACAAGGTAGCTTGAAGAATTTGAGGTGAGGAAATTGAGAAAGTCTTCAGTCAAATTCTTCAAACAGTAACGATCAATTTCATCAACAAGTATACGAGTAAATTAAAGGGTTGAGGAAATGGAACCAGGTAGCTCGATGAAGACAATGGTTTGATGACCCAGTTCCAACTGCTGTGACAGTCGTACGTCTGGTTTGGAGCGGCCTGGTATTTAAACTAGAGGACACACAGTCCTTACCGTATTCTACTTGAGCTAAGGTCACACAGACCTCGCCCAACACTCGTGGTAAGTCTTCAGGGTAGACTTCCAAAACCCTCACAAACTGGTCACCCGGCCATCCACAATTGACTGCTGGATGCTCTAGACCAAGGTCACTTCGTGATTCCCAATTGACTGCAGGATGCACTAGACCATGACGCCTAACCGTCTGGAAGATACACAGTCTTCAAAGGTAACAAGCGTCGGTTCCACACAGGAACAATCTCTTCAGTGATGCTCAATCACTTTGGGTTTGGTGGTTTGGTTTTGGGGTTTTTCCTCACTGATGATTTTCTCTCAAAGTCCTCGGAGGATGGGTTGCTCTCAAATGACAAGTGTCAGTTCTCTCTCGGAGCAGCCAACCAACTAGTGGTTGTGGGGGATGGCTATTTATAGCCAGGGTGCAACCTGACATGATAAGACATAAATGCCCCCAATGATATGACCGTTATGTGGATAGGATGATTGGGGACAGCTGGCGCTTAGCACAGCAACGGTCGGAATTTCAAACTATGAAAGTCCTCAGGCTTATCATATTCCTCACTTGTAGGCAATTCGCACTGGCGAAATCCTAACTCCTCAGTCAGACCAATTTCCTCAGAGACCAGAAGAACATCGTCTCTGTCACTAAAGAACTTGACTGAACTGCAAGAGATTTCCAAAGGCTTCACTCGAAGGATTTGATAGGTTGAGGCTTTTGAGTTGAGCATCAGTTGGAAATTTTCCTTAGTATTACCTCGGCCCTCTTTAACAGTACGGTGTTTCCTATGACTCAAAGAAAGGAAATGAAACTACGAAAACAAAAGTCTTCACGCTTCATAGTCCTCGTTCATATCTTCAAGGTCACACCAACTTCTTCTTTATCAAAGTCTTCAGGGAATACCAAAGTCTTCAGCAAAGTCTTCACCAAAGTCTTCAGTTGAAGACATACATTTTTTGGTCGATAATATCCGAATGTATCAAACTCCTCAGCGACTTATAGATCCTGTGTACACTTACAAACGCATCAGTCTCTTAACCTATAAGTCTTCAATACACCAAAATCACTAAGGGGCACTAGATGCACTTACAATCTCCCCCTTTTTGGTGATTGATGACAAATAGGTTAAGTTTTCAACGGGGATAATAATAAGAAGTGTAAGTACTGAGTTTGAGGAATTTGGTTTGCAAGATATAGAAGAACTCCCCCTGAAGATGTGCATATTTGAGGAATTTGCTTTGGACTGCAAATGCACATAGCAGGTTAAAAACATGGAGAACTCCCCCTATATCTTGTAATTCATACACGCATGTAACATATGATATGAAGAATTTGAAATGCATGATGAAAATGGTGTCTGACGAAATTCAGCATGTATGCATTAAGGTACTTGATGAAATAGGCATGCGGAAAGCAGTTCAAAAACGTCAGACCACCATCGGACTTAAGTTTACAACTCAACCAACAAAAGCTTCAGAAGAGCGAGAGTTATAACTTAAACAAAAACAGCCCATATATATAGACCCGCTTGAAGACTAACTCAAATTTCTCCCCCTTTGTCATCAAGTGACCAAAAGGGACAAAATTGAGGACTAACGCCCCTGAAGAACTTCATCTAGAAGGTGGTGGAGGAGCGCCAGCGTTGTCGGGGTCGGTTGGTGGAGCAGGGCCTGCAGCAGTGTCGTCAATATCCTCAGCTTCATCTGCCTGGCGTGATGAAGAATATGGGCTTGTAACCAGCTGAGGAACTTGAACTTTCTTCCATTTCTTCCTTGGAGGGATGGACCAATCAAAGTCCTGCTGAAATTCCATCTCCTTGAGTTCTTCAAGAGTCTTGAGGTGAGACAGGATGGCCCATGTGCGGTCGAAGACTTCATGAAGATAATAGTGGTTCTTCCTCACAGAGTTGTGCATGACAGTCATGTCTCGAAGAAGTGAACCAAACTGACGCTTTACCCACTTGTGATTGCGATCAATCTTCTGATGAAGACTTAGAAGAAGCTCTCGATCAGTCATCACACGAGGGGCAGTCTCTTGAAGATTTTGCGCTGAGGCTTTTGCAGCAGAATCTTGGGTAGCGGTGTTATCATTGGTGGAATAAGATCCAGCTTTGCGAAACTGACCATCCAATGGACGAGTACCTTCATCAATGACAGCTTTGCCTTTACCCTCAACAGAAGAAAATGAGTTCTTGAGGACTTCGATTGGAGGCAGAAAGCTAAGGTGATTCTGAAAGTCAGCCTTGAATGGAAGTGAAGACCTTGATCCTGATGAATTTCATGATCCAGGGAGCGTAAGGCTTCAATTCAAATGGGACTGAAGCAGCATTGGCCAAAGTCCTCATGAAGAAATCATGGTAATTGATGGGAATCCCATGAATGATGTTGAATAGCATGTTCTTCATGATTCCCTCCACTTCTTCTTCAGAGTTGTGGCCCTTCTGAGGACTGAGGGTTTTGGTCAGAATGTGATAGACTGTCCTGGGCACATAGAGCAATTCCTTCACAAGGAAGGAAGTCCTTTGAGGTTGTCCAGGAGCCAATGGCTTCGGCCGAAGGTTTGGCTTGAAGCGGCCCACAATTTCCTTCGGCATAGGATAATTTCTTCAGACTCAGGAATTTGAACAACAGTTTCCTCAGTTGTAGTTGGAGCAGCAAATTCTTCAGCTGATGCAGCTGGAATATCTTCAGGGACAGGTGCAGCCAAGTCATCAGATCCTGTATGAATTTCTTCAGTCTGGGCTGGAGACTGAGGAATGTGAGTGAGGGGAGTGGACATTGGTGAATTTGGGTGTGCAGCTTCCCAATATTCATCATTGATAAGAGGAGTTGTGTTTCCAATGTCCACATCCTCTTCCATTTCTTCAACGCCGGCCACTTCAGCAGTCAACTGAGGCTGGGGCGATGATACCAGTGGGGTTGAGGCATTTGCTTCCACCTCAATTTCTTCATCAATCTGCTCTGAGGAAGCAGCAGAATGATCTTCTTCATCTTCATCATTTGGAGTGACATAGTCAACACCAAATGGAATTATCTCATAGGCAGGTATGGAGGAGATTGGAGTTGCATCAATGGGCTCAGTTGAAGAACTTGGCATAGTCTTCAACTTCTTCACAGTTGAGGAATCTGAAGTTGATGCTTTTCTTTTCTTAGTAGCTCTCTTCTCCACAGCCTTAGTTTTCTTCACTTCTGATGCAGAAGGAAGGTTGATGTTCTTCACCCTTGAGGATTTTGCAGTTTCAGCAGAGGGTGAAGGGGGGCAGTTTCTTCAGGCGCAACAGTGGAGGTTGCCCTGACAGGTTCTTCAGCAGCCTGAATTTCTTCAGCTGCGCGTGCAGTTTCTTCAGCAGGCTGAGCAGATTCTTCAGCCTGAGGAATTTGCTGTTGCAATTGAGGTGCAATCCTTGAGTTGTGATTTTTAACTGCAGCTTGGGCTGCCCTGACAAATTTTACTTTGGTGCCCTTCCATTCAGCATCATACTTTGCTTGTTCTTCAGTAAGGCAGCGAATCTCACACTGAACTGTGATGAGTTGATTGGGAGTCAAATTCATCACATTGTTCTTTAGGACTTTTCTTTTCTGGCCCTGCTTCTCTTAGCTCTCTGAGCTTGTTCTCTCTTCCATTTTTCTTCAGCTATGAAGTGTGTGAGGACATGGTCCACACCAAGAGGTAGGTTCAGTGAGGAAAGTGGACTGTTGGGATCCTCATGCCATATGTCGATGAAGTTGAGGATCATCTTAGGATCCAGCATGAGAGGAACAGAGCTGCCCTTGGCTATTGCAGCTCTCTGCTGACTGTTTCTGATTATTTCTTCCAATTCTTCATTAGTAGCCTCATCATCATCCTCAGATCCTGAGGGTACATTCACAGTAGCTTTGCTATTGTGAGGACTTGCTCTCTGACCTCGTCCAGCAGTTCTCTTTATCTTCATTAGAGTAGGGCTTGTTGAAGACTGTGCTTGGGCTGAGGAATTTGCAGAGACCCCTAGAGAAATTGAGAAGCCAGTAGTCCTCTGACATGTTGCAAGATGTACAGGTGTTGAGGACTTTGCGGCAGTAGCTGATGATTGTTCAGCTACTGAAGGCATTGCAGTGGCCTTTGAAGAACTTGCATGAGGATTTTGCAGTGAGGACTTGGAAGTTGAGGTTTTTGGCTTCACTGCAGACTTCTTCACCATCGATTTCTTCGGACCACTAGCAGACGCTCCGGCAGAGGCAGTAGCAGCAGCAGAATCTTCATTGAATTTCTTCACAGCAGCTTTGGCAGTTTTCTGAAGTTTTAGTTGATGCTTTGCCCATTCAGCTGGAAAGTATTCACCACGAGCAACGCTAGTGGGATCGACTTCTTGATCATCAGCAGGAGGAGCCCTTTTGCAAGGAGGTTTGAGGGCGAATTTCTTCATGTACTTGGGAGTGACATAGCGATAGTCTCTCCACTCCTTCACCCACCTCCGTTCAATCCTCTAAATCCTGATTTTTCTCTGCTCTTTTGTTTCTTTGCCATGAATGGCCTCATCAGGAGTACAGTAACCGGAATACAGAGGCTCAGGTATCTCAAAAGCAGTGTTCTGTTTAGCCTTCTTTCCACCCTTCTGAGGTCTTTTACCATCTGCCATTTTCTTCGCTTGATGACTTTGAACTCTTGATGATTCTGAAGATGTATACAGTTTTTCCTCAAGAAATGCTGCAAATGAGTTAAGTTGATGAGAACCTAGTGATTCATCAGAAAACATTTTGTACCTGTGAACAGAGTATAGGTGCGAGGAATTTGAAGAGGTCATATGCGTTCTCAGAAATTTTCAAAATACATCAAGTTGAGGATTTTGACCATAGATGTCTTGAGGAATTTCACTAAGTGTTCTTTGTCTTAGGAATCTTGAAGAAAATCATAACTTAGAAAAAAAACATCAAGGGATTGAAACATGTAAGGTGCTTAAGAAGATGATTCTTGAAGAATAAACACTTTTGAGGATTTTGTGGAAGACATGAAGATCAAACAAGGGCAGTAAAATTAGATTTTATTTACCCTGATAAAGAACACGACGAACAGAGAGATGAAATCGGGGAAGTTCGTCCGTTCAGATCTCCCACGCCCTAGCTTGGCAGAGGGAGACAGCTACAACGGCGGCGGGGTGAAGACTTCCGCGGCCGATGCGAGTACGGCGACGGCGAGGTCGAGGCAGTGAAGCTCTTCCTCTCCGACGGCGATGATTTTAGCGGCGGCGCTAGGTTTGAGCTCGGGAGAGATGGGAGTGAGGAGTGTAACTCGAGCACAGTGAAGGGAAGGGGGTATATATAGTGGCAGTAAAAACGAATCGGCCCGAAGATTTTGGACCAGATTGCCCCTGACCCTTGCTCTCCATGTCACATGTGTCACCCACGTTCTGAGAAGTGGAGATAGTGGGGGATCGTGGCTTATCCAGTCGTGGGAATCGGAACTGTTTGAGCGGGAAGCGCCGAAAAAAATTGATAGTGAAAATTTTAAAGTTTCCGTTCGCAAATTTTTCAGCTGTCAAGGATACAGTGAAGACTTTGAACGAGTTTCAAAGTAGAACGCATATGAAGAATTTGTGAACATACTGGGTTGAGTTTAGCATAGAGGGGGAACGGGTCCGATCACATTCACTTAGATGAAAATCAACTTGAAGAATTAGCAATAAGTGAATGCTGTTGAGGACATTGAAAACTCAAATATATATCTATAGTCAATGAAGAACATCAGTTTCATAGTTTGAAGAATTTGAAAAGTTGAGGAATTTGCAAACTTGAGGAATTTGAAAATTTGAATAATTTGCAAAATGATGAAAAACTCAACTCTGACGAATTTCAACTATTGTTGGTGGCGTGACCCACCGTATAAGAATGATGATTTCAGACACCGCGTACAATTGTCGTAGGATTCTGAGAATCATGTTCTTCATTAATTTCTTCACACTTAGAGAGTTATTCTTCATTGATTGAAGAAAAACGTTACTTCGTGTGTTGCACATCAAAGTCATCAATTTTGCATGAGTGTTAGGATGTGTGTCTTTTCAAAGAACATTCGAAGATTCCAAGATATTTAGCTCACACCGCAACTTGCAAAATCTCTTTTCATCCAAGGGCTTAGTGAAGATATCGGCCAGTTGTTCTTCAGTGGGGATGTGGTCGATGGAGATGTCGCCCTTGAGTATATGATCTCGAAGAAAATGATGACGAATCTGGATGTGCTTGGTCTTGGAGTGCTGAACTGGGTTGTAAGCAATCTTGATAGCGCTCTCATTGTCGCAGTAGAGAGGCACATTCTTCACCTTGATGCCATAGTCCTTGAGGGTTTGCTTCATCCACAGCAACTGAGCGCAGCATGAACCAGCAGCAATGTACGCAGCTTCAGCTGTAGAAAGTGACACACAGTTCTGCTTCTTCGAGGACCAACAGACTAAGGATCGTCCGAGGAAATGACATGTGCCTGAGGTTGACTTGCGATCCACACGATCTCCAGCATAGTCAGCATCTGAGTATCCGACGAGGTGAAGATTTGAGCCCTTGGGATACCATAATCCAAGTGTTGGTGTGTGAGCTAAGTATCGAAGAATATGTTTCACAGCCTTATGGTGTGATTCCTTCGGTGTTGCTTGGAATCGGGCACACATGCAAACACTCAGCATAATATCAGGCCTAGATGCACATAGATACAATAAAGAGCCAATCATGGAGCGGTATACCTTCTGATCGAAATCTTTACCATTTTCGTCAGTGCAGAGGTGGCCTTTTGAAGGCATTGGAGTTTTGACGCCTTTGCAGTCTTGCATGTTGAATTTCCTCAGAACATCCTTGAGGTATTTCTCTTGTGAGATGAAGATGCCATTGTCTTGCTGACGAATTTGAAGACCTAAGAAGAATTTCAACTCTCCCATCATAGACATTTGATATTCTTCACTCATCATATAGGCAAATTCATCACTGTAACGTTTGTCAGTACAGCCAAAGATAATATCGTCTACATATATTTCGCATATGAACAGTTCATTGTCATAGGATTTAGTGAAAAGAGTTGGGTCGAGTGAACCGGGTTTGAAGCCTTTCTTCATGAGGAATTCCTTCAGAGTGTCATACCACGCCCGAGGGGCCTGCTTGAGGCCATAGAGGGCCTTGTTGAGTCTGAAGACTTTGTCAGGATGCTTAGGGTCTTCAAAACCTGGGGGTTGAGCAACATATACTTCTTCCTCAAGCTTACCATTGAGGAATGCACTTTTCACATCCATTTGATATAAAATGATATCATGATGGTTAGCATAAGCAAGCAATATGTGAATAGCTTCAAGTCTAGCAACAGGTGCAAAAGTTTCATCAAAGTCAATTCCTTCAACCTGTGTGTAGCCTTGAGCTACAAGACGAGCCTTATTCCTTACCACAAGGCCATTTTCATCTTGCTTGTTGCGGTAGATCCAATTGGTACCTATGATGTTATGCTTGCGAGGATATGGCCGCTTGACAAGTTCCCACACGTTGTTGAGCTTGAATTGATGCAATTCCTCTTGCATAGCTTGAATCCACTCAGGGTCTTTGAAAGCTTCATCAACTTTGGTGGGCTCTATGATAGAGACAAAGGCAAAATGCCCACAAAAGTTAGTCAAATGTGAAGCTCTAGAGCGAGTGAGAGGACCTGATGCATTGATGTTGTCGATGATTTTGTCAATTTGCACTTCATTTGCAATTCTCGGATGAGCAGGTTGACGTGGCTGAGGATTTTCTTCAGCACCATTTTCTTCAGGTGTATCAGCATGAATGTCTTCATTGGTTGGAATGACTTCCTCAGTAGGTTAAGGATTTTCTTCAGTGGGTACGACATCCTCAGTAGCTTTCAACTTAATGGATTCCTCAAGAGACTTTTCATCTAACACAGAAGGCAGGTGCTCTCTATGCGAGCCGTTAGTTTCATCGAACCGCACATCTACAGTTTCAACAACCTTTTGATGGTAGGTGTTGAAGACTCTGTAGGTGTGCGAGTACTTTCCGTAACCAAGCATAAAACCTTCATGTGCTTTCGGTGCAAATTTAGAACTGTGGTGAGGATCTCTTATCCAGCATTTTGCACCGAAGACTTTGAGATAACTTACATTAGGTTTCTTGCTAGTCATGAGTTCATATGATGTCTTCTTGAAGAATTTGTGAAGATATACCCAGTTGATGATGTGGCATGCTGTATCAATTGCCTCAGGCCAGAAGCGACGAGGAGTCTTGTATTCATCAAGCATGGTGCGAGCCATCTCAACAAGAGTCTTGTTCTTGCGTTCCACGATGCCATTCTGCTGAGGAGTATATGGGGCAGATAGCTCGTGAGTAATACCAAGTTCATCAAGATATTCATCAAGATTGGTGTTCTTGAACTCAGTCCCATTATCACTCCTGATATGCTTGATCTTGACGCCGAAGTTCGTTGAGGCCCTTGAAGCAAATCGTCTGAAGACATCCTGCACTTCAGACTTGTACAGAATAATATGCACCCAAGTGTAACGAGAGTAATCATCAACAATGACAAAGCCATACAAACTTGAAGAATTTGTTAGTGTGGAATAATGAGTGGGACCAAATAGGTCCATGTGAAGCAATTCAAAAGGTCGAGTCGTGGTCACGATTGTCTTCGAGGGATGCTTGGATCTGGTCATCTTCCCAGACTCACAAGCACCACAGAGGTGATCCTTGAGGAATTTGACACCTTCAATGGCAATGACGTGCTTTTTCTTCACGAGCGTGTGCAAGTTCCTCATACCAGCATGTCCAAGTCGTCGATGCCACAGCCAGCCTTCTGAGGACTTTGCAAGTAGGCACGTGGCAGGCTGAGGACCTGTAGAGAAATCAACAATATACAAGTCTCCTCTCCTAAAGCCTTCGAAGACTTTGGAACGGTCAGATTCCATGATGACAACACAACGATATTTTCCAAAGATGACAACCATATCAAGATCACAAAGCATTGAGACAGACATGAGGTTGAACCCGAGGGATTCGACAAGCATCACCTTGTCCATGTGTCGGTCCTTGGAGATTGCAACCTTACCTAGACCCAATACCTTGCTTTTTTCCTTTGTCAGCGTAGGTGATATGCTTCAGATGAGATGGGGCAAGTGGCATATTCATCAGTAGACTCTTGTCACCAGTCATGTGGTTGGTGCATCCACTATCGAGGACCCACTCAGTAGTTTTTGGAGTTTCATCCTGCAGATGAATTAGTACAACTTACGAACTCATATGCTTCAGAGTGAAGAATATGACATCAAATTCATCAGGCAGAATTTCATCACACAACATAGTAAGTAAAGCAGTGTGAGGCCGTGAGAAATGAGGAATTCATTTCTGCATGATTAGCTTGCGTCCTTTCAAGCATTTCCTCAGATCTCCAGCAAATTCATCAGACATTCAAGTTCGTCTGGAGACCTGACCCTGCATAAGAAGTTAGTTCAATTTCTTCACCACCCACATCTGGAGGGGTGGCAAAGAGTTCATCATTCTGTGAGCTCCATATGAGAAGGGAGGCATTGAAGCTAGTGCACTTTGTTTCACAGGACTAGGGTTAGAGTACTCATATGAATAAGCAGATAAATTCTTCAAGGACTTATGAACATAATGATTTGAAGAATAATGCACATATTCAGAACTCTTAGATTTTCCCTGCGAAACAGATGCATTAGCACGAGAATGATACTTTTGACCATTTCAGGAATTTGGTCCAAGTGAAGACTTTGGTCCATATGAGGAATTTGATCTGGGGTTCCTTTTCTTCATGGGTGGTGTCGTGAGGACATTCACTTGAAGATTTTCCAAGCAGCTCTTAGGAACCCAGATTTTCCTCATAGGTGAACCGTTCCTGCAGTTAGTTCCAACAAATCTGGCAAATACTTCACCTTTCTGATTTTTGAAGAATTTGTAGTTGGAGTCAAGTGACTCATCAGAGGAATATGAAGTTTCACAAGTAAAGCCAGATAAAGTGGATGGATCCACAGAAGGTCCTTTTGCAGCAACCCATGAGGTTTTGGGGTACTGCTCAGGTGTCCAGTAGGATCCATCAGCATTGAGTTTCCTCTCAAATGCAATACCCTCTTTCCTAGGGTTCCTGTTCAGAATCTGCTTTTTGAGCACATCGCAAAGGGTTTGATGCCCTTTGAGACTTTTGTACATGCCTGTCCTTCAACCCTGCATTTTCGTCAGTGATACTTGTGGTATCCTCAGATGAGGAATTTGTGACCACGGGGATAGTTGAAGAATTTGCAGCAATAGAAGCATTTGAACATTCAGGTGAAGAATTAGCAGTTTCACATTCGATGCATTTCATACATGGTGGAACAAATTCTTCCTGAGCGGTACTGATCTGTTGAGCCAGTAAGGAATCGTTTTCCCTTTGGAGATCCTCATGAGACACTCTTAGTTTCTCGAGATCTTGCTTTCTTTGAAGAAATTCATAAGAAAGCTTCTCATGGTCAACTAAGAGAGCATTATGATGACTCTGAAGGTTATCATACTTTGTCTGAAGACTTTTGAAATCATCAGACAGAGTTTGAGTCTGATCCACTTCCTCATTCAACATATCATCGCTTTTGTCTAGCAGTTTCTGAAGCTTTTCAAGTGCACTTTGTTGCTTAGTGGCAATATTAGCAAGTTTGGCATAGCTAGGTTTCACATATTCATCAGATTCACCTTCACTTGATTCAGAAGAAGAGTGATGCTTGTGTACCTTGGAACCTTTTGCCATGAAGCAATAGGTGGGAGCGTAATCATCATTTCTGACGTCAGAGTCGTTGGAGTAGTCATTTTCTTCATTATTGAAGATGGACTTGCTCACGAAAGCAGTAGCGAGAGCAAGGCTAGCAACACCTGATTCTGACTCCACCTCAGATTCTTCCTCTTCTTCATATTCTTCAGATTCTTCTTCAGAATCCATTTCCTTGCCAATGAAAGCCCGAGCCTTTCTGGAACCATTCTTCTTGTGCGATGAGGATTTTGAAGATGAGGACTTTGAAGTTGAGGACTTTGAAGATTTCTTCTTTTTCTTCGAGTCATCAGAACTGTAGTCCTTGTATTTCTTCTTCTTTGATTCTTTTTCCTAGAGAGGACAGTCAGAGATAAAGTGACCAGACTTCTTGCATTTGTGACAAGTTCTCTTCTTGTAGTCGCTTGAGGAATCTGATTTCCTCAAACCACTTTTTGATGACTTTCCAAATCGGCCTCTCCTTGAGAACTTCTGGAATTTCCTCACGAGCACTGCCAGCTCCTGACTCAGCTCTTCAGGATCACCAAGGCTACTATCAGAATCTTCGTCTTCGGATGAGAAAATTGCTTTTGCCTTGAGAGCACGAGATCTTCCATAGCTTGGTCCGTAGAGGCCTCTCTTCTCAGCTTGTTGGAATTCATGAGTATTGAGTCTCTCAAGTATATCAGCAGGATCAAGTGACTTGTAGTCTCCACGTTCTTGAATCATCAAAGCCAGAGTATCGAATGAGGAATCAAGAGATCTTAGCAGTTTCTTCACCACCTCGTGGTCGGTGCTGTCAGTGGCGCCCAGAGCTTGAAGCTCGTTGGAGATATCAGTGAGAAGATCAAAAGTTTGCTGAACATTTTCATTGTCGAGTCTTTTGAAGTGGTTGAAGAGATTGCGAAGGACATCAACACAGGAGTCACGTTGAGTGGAAACACCTTCGTTGACTTTGGACAGCCTATCCCAGATAAGCTTAGCAGACTCCAAAGCACTCACTCTGCCATACTGACCTTTGCTCAGATGGCCACAGATGATATTCTTCGCTTGTGAATCAAGTTGCTTGAATCTCTTCACATCAGCAGCGTTGATCGTGGGAGTGACAGAGGGAACACCATTTTCCACAATGTACCAGAGATCGTTGTCAATAGCCTCAAGATGCATGCGCATCTTGTTCTTCCAGTAGGGATAGTCTGACCCATCGAAGGTAGGACATCCTGCAGAAACCTTGATCATACCTGCAGTCGACATAACTAGAACTCCAGGTGGTTAAACCAAAATCACACAGAACAAGGGAGTACCTTGCTCTGATACCAATTGAAAGTGCATTATATCGACTAGAGGGGGCTGAATAGGCGATTTTTACAAATTCATCACTGAGGAATTTCATCTTGAGGAATTTGAAATGTGATGAATAACTAGCAGCGGAATAAGTACTCAAGTGCATACGAAGCATAGCAATCGCATAGTCATCATGATGAAATAAAGCATGCACAGATTACAGGTAGCGTGATACAGGATAAGCAGGTGAGAAACAAGGTAGCTTGAAGAATTTGAGGTGAGGAAATTGAGAAAGTCTTCAGTCAAATTCTTCAAACAGTAACGATCAATTTCATCAACAAGTATACGAGGAAATTAAAGGGTTGAGGAAATGGAACCAGGTAGCTCGATGAAGACAATGGTTTGATGACCCAGTTCCAACTGATGTGACAGTCGTACGTCTGGTTTGGAGCGGCCTGGTATTTAAACTAGAGGACACACAGTCCTTACCGTATTCTACTTGAGCTAAGGTCACACAGACCTCGCCCAACACTCGTGGTAAGTCTTCAGGGTAGACTTCCAAAACCCTCACAAACTGGTCACCCGGCCATCCACAATTGACTACTGGATGCTCTAGACCAAGGTCACTTCGTGATTCCCAATTGACTGCAGGATGCACTAGACCATGACGCCTAACCGTCTGGAAGATACACAGTCTTCAAAGGTAACAAGCGTCGGTTCCACACAGGAACAATCTCTTCAGTGATGCTCAATCACTTTGGGTTTGGTGGTTTGGTTTTGGGGTTTTTCCTCACTGATGATTTTCTCTCAAAGTCCTCGGAGGATGGGTTGCTCTCAAATGACAAGTGTCAGTTCTCTCTCGGAGCAGCCAACCAACTAGTGGTTGTGGGGGGTGGCTATTTATAGCCAGGGTGCAACCTGACATGATAAGACATAAATGCCCCCAATGATATGACCGTTATGTGGATAGGATGATTGGGGACAGCTGGCGCTTAGCACAGCAACGGTCGGAATTTCAAACTATGAAAGTCCTCAGGCTTATCATATTCCTCACTTGTAGGCAATTCGCACTGGCGAAATCCTAACTCCTCAGTCAGACCAATTTCCTCAGAGAACAGAAGATCATCGTCTCTGTCACTGAAGAACTTGACTAAACTGCAAGAGATTTCCAAAGGCTTCACTCGAAGGATTGGATAGGTTGAGGCTTTTGAGTTGAGCATCAGTTGGAAATTTTCCTTAGTATTACCTCGGCCCCCTTTAACAGTACGGTGTTTCCTATGACTCAAATAAAGGAAATGAAACTACGAAAACAAAAGTCTTCACGCTTCATACTCCTCGTTCATATCTTCAAGGTCACACCAACTTCTTCTTTATCAAAGTCTTCAGGGAATACCAAAGTCTTCAGCAAAGTCTTCACCAAAGTCTTCAGTTGAAGATATACATTTTTAGGGGTCGATAATCTCCGAATGTATCAAACTCCTCAGCGACTTATAGAGCCTGTGTACACTTACAAACGCATCAGTCTCTTAACCTATAAGTCTTCAATACACCAAAATCACTAAGGGGCACTAGATGCACTTACAATGGCGAGTACGATATGCTACACTTGCAGCTTGAAACAAATGACACAATCTTGACAGGGGTTAATATGGTTCATTACATAACAAGGAAGTCCCAGCTCCAGAGTAACGAAAGGTACACAAAAAGGGGGGACGGGGGGTCGCCTGATTTGAAATGACCACGAAAATAACCTGGCGGCCACGCCGTTGTGGGAGCGTCGGGGTGTTCGTTGATGCGTGTCGTGCAGGTTCATCCTTCAGGGGTGGACTGGTTCCTGAGGCTTCGAATATTCTGGAGGCTCGAGGGGCCTTGGTGCCATGCGAGGCGCCATCGCGAACTGCGCCAGCCTTTGGAATACGGCGCCGGCGTTCACCAAGCCAGAGGGCATGCGAACGCGGTGGGCGGCGACGTGCGGCCGGAAAAGGCCTTGAGATACGGCCCGGTTAAGGCCTGTGATGTCGACGCACATGCGAGTCTCGCCGCGCTCCCGGCGATACTCCTCCCGCACCCTGACGTCTTCTTGGTCGATGAATTCCCGCGACGCCTGTGCCTGGCGCCGCGTTCCTTCCTTCCGGGGGCGCGCCACGAGGCACGCCTCTAAGTGGTGCCCGAGCGCCTCCCTCGTCACGCCGGCCAAGTCGGACGCTTCCCACATGAAAGCCCCCGAGCCCAACCTGAGGGGGGCGCCGGGCATGCCTTCCTATGCGGGGAAGCGGTTGGCACCGGCAACGGGCGCGGGACCCGCGTCGGCAGGGGCTGCGTTCTTGGTCTCAACGAGGCTCGGGACGGGCAACAACTGCTTCTTCCTCGGGGGCGCGGCCACGCCAAGCCCAGATCCCCCCTCGTCGTCGGGGCGCTCGGTCGCGACCGCCTTATAAGCCCCGCTCGAGGGAACGGACCGCGTCTGTTTCGTCGCAGGTGATGGTGATGACGCCATCAGGACTCGGCATCTTGAGGATATTGTAACCGTGGTGAGCCACTGCTATGAACTTGGCCAGGGCCGGGTACCCCAGGATAGCGTTGTACGGGAGACCGATGCGCGCTACGTCGAAGTCGATGAGCTCGGTGCGGTAATTGCCGCGCGTGCCGAAGGTGACGGGGAGGCGGACCTGCCCTATGGGGGCGACGGAACCACCGGCGGCGCCGTGGAACGGCATGGTCGGCGCCAGCTCACGGTAGAGCACCCGGAGGGTCTCGAACATCTCCACGGAGAGCACGTTGAGGCCGGCGCCTCCATCGACGAGGGTCTTGGTGACGGAGACGTTGCATATAATGGGGGTGCATAGCAGGGGGAGCGTACCTGCGGCGGTCATGGACTTGGGGCCATCCCTGGGATCGAAGGAAACGGGACACTGGGACCACCGGAGGGGCCGTGTGGCTCCGGGCACCTGGAGAGAGCTGCTAGTCGCGCGGCGAAGCTGTCCAAGCCAGGGGTTTGACGAGAGGGCTTGGGCTCCGCCAAGGATGCAGGCCGCCATGCGAGGCTCCTGGCCTTCCCCAAACCCTTCGCTAGACGAGCCGCTGCTCCTCTCCCTGGGCGACGGCGGCCGCGACGTCCTGGAGGCGGACCACGTGGGGCTGTCCTTGCCGGGCGTCCTCCCGAGGCCACCCGCGCCCGTCGTCGCCGCGAGGCTGCTCACGTTGGTCTTGGTTAAGGTTGTTGCGGTTGTTCCTCCTGCTGCCACCGCTGCCATCCCCGCGACCGGCGTCGTGGATCCTGCGGCCCTGACGTCGGCTGGTGCGCTCCCTGTGGGACGGCCCAAACGCCCGATAGTCCCCCGTGTTGTCAGTGTGTACGTTATGGTGATCCCAGAACATTCCGCCGCCTCCCCCGGGGGCATCGCCGCCAGGGCCGGCCTGCAAGCCATAGCCGGTCACCGAGACTCGAAGGAGAAGGAGAACGGCGCGAGGTGGGCCTTGCTCGGGCCCGCCGGACTGAGGCCCGACCAGGTCGTCACCTGGTGGGGGGGAGGCCCGCCGCCCGCGCTTCCTCCTTCCAGCGCCGGGGCCCGGAGTGGGCGGTAGGGCGCCAGAGCCCTCCTGGCGACGGTGACGAGCTCGGCAATGTGGTTCACCCAGGCATCGTGGCCCCCGTCCGTCGGGCGGTGTCGGAGCAACTCGCTGGCCATGAGTAGCGCGTCTTGCACGTTCTGGTCTCCCACATGAACGCGGGTCGGGGGGCACGCGACAGGGTGGTTGCTTCGCCACGCAGGGGGCCGCAAGAGGTCCCGCCACTCGCGAGCGTCGCGGTCGTCGACGGCTTCGCCCGTGGCTTTGTGAGGGCCATGGCGCTCACTCGATGCTGAGCGCCCTACGTGCGCGCGGCGGGTGTCGACCATCGGGTCGGCGCGAGTGGAGACGAGGCGGAGCTGGAGAGCTGCGGCGCACCCCTACCTGGCGCGCCAAATGTCGGATTCGGCACTCCGTATACCCAAGAAGGTTCGAACACTGGGGTGCGCTCGCTCTCCGGCCCTACTCTACCTCGCAACCTCACGACGACTCTCCGGCGGTTTGAGCTAGGAAGACGAACAAGGACACACAGAGTTTACCCAGGTTCGGGCCACTTCGCGGTGTAAAACCCTACTCCTGCTTGATGGATTGCTTGAGGAGGAAGAGGAGTACAAGGCTTGTTCTCGCCCAACCAAAAGTGATCTCCCCCCGCCCACGGGGTCCGGTTCCTTCCTTATATTAGCTTAGGTCCTCTTCCCCCGAAAAATATCAGCCAGGAAAGGTTGCCACAATGGCCATTTTGAAAGGGGACAAGGTTGCAGCTTATCCTGACAAAAGGCGGTCTTCGCCTGCTAAAGCTCCCTGCCGTGACGTGCTCGTGGGATCGGGGGTGACATCCGTCCCGCCGTGCCCTTGGTCTTGGTCTCCTTGCGTGGAAGAGGAAACCTTTGGGGGATGCTTTGGGAACCCGCGAGCTGGCGCCCCTCCTCTATCACCAAAGAGGGGATCCTCGCCGTCCGTGCCAGCTGGCACTGCTGCCGGCACCGTTTGGCATGGCGTGCGTGACCCATGTGCAGGTACGGAGTTGCGGGGCCCGGCCCGGCTAGCTCCAGGCGGACCCGCCCCTAGAGGGCGCCGCGGGGAGCTTCGCGGGGGGGGGGACCCCGTGAGGTGCTTGGTGGAGACGTCGCCTCGTGCCTCGCGAGGCGCTGGCTCTCCCGAGACACGGCTCCTTGAAGCCTGCGGGTGGGGCCACTTAGTGTTTGAGGCATTCTTCGCGTCTTGGGCCGCAGGCAGACGGGCCTGGGCACCCTCAATCCCAGAGGCCCGACACACTCATGTGTTGAGATAAAGTGATTCTACTCCAACCAATAGATCCTTGATTTCTAGCCTCCGCAAGTTGCTTTCCACCCAATCATCCTCTTCTACCAAGCCAAATTCTGTGAGAGAGTGATTGAGTGTTGAGGAGACTATCTTTTGAAGCACAAGAGCAAGGAGTTTATCATCAACGCAACATCTATTATCTCTTGGAGTGTGGTGTCTCCTAAATTGGTTAGGTGTCGCTTGGGAGCCTCCAAATCGTGTGGAGCTGAACCAAGAAGTTTGTAAGGGCAAGGAGATCGCCTACTTCGTGAAGATCTACCCTAAGTGAGGCTAGTCCATCGTGGACGTAAGCCATGGTGGAATAGACAAGGTTGCTTCTTCGTGGACCCTTCGTGGATGGAGCCCTCCATGGACTCGCACAGCTGTTACCTCCGTGGGTTGAAGTCTCCATCAACGTGGATGTACGATAGCACCACCTATCGGAACCACGCCAAATACCTTCGTGTCTTCATTGCATTTGATCTTCCTACTCTACCATCCTTTATGTTTCTTGCAAATGCATGATACTTACATTTCGCTCCTTGATCTCTAGATATGCATGTGTAGGACTCATTGGATGCAACTTAACGTGTGCTAAAATCTGCTTAAATCTCAAGCAAATTAAAAAAATGCACATTTGTCTTGTTAAGTGTCTATTCACCCCCCCCCCCCCCCCCTCTAGACGCCACTTATCAATCCCACAATAACTCAACATTACTCTCCGGGGAAAGAGGAAGGGAACCTTTCTGCTATCCTTACCGGATCATAAAGGGAATCACCATGAATCTTAAATATCAAATTATTTAACTTTTTGGTGCAACGATAACCTTTTTACCGCAATGATAACTACCATAACCCATAAAAGACAAATGAGAATTCATAATTTAGCACAAAGTCAGATGTGCGACGTGCCCGATAAGTGGTCAAACAAAAAACTCAGACAGAAGTTGACGTCGATCTATCAAGCCGCATAACACACTCCCATTAAAGGTGCTCCCGAAAAAGATATAGGCGAATCCACAACAAATGTAAGGTGCCTTCATTTATGAGCCAACATAGACAACACATCGGTCGTGGTTTCATTCATGTAGAAAATTTGTGCAGCCTACATTCCTCGCAATATTATGGGCCACCAAAGTACGATACAATTGATCTAGTAATTATAAAACTTTGACATATATATAACATTAATGAAAACAAAAGGAAACAAACTAAATAAAAGTAACATTGGTCATGACAATGTGACCTTGTGTTGGATTCTTATGATCTGCCGCAGTGGGGGTGGGTGGGGAGTATAGGGATGGAAGGGGGGTTGATTTTTGGAACCTCACCTATTCCGTGAATAATCAGGGAAAGGCAAGTAATTTAGTAGAACATGGTGCATTTCTATATATGAGGAAAATGTATTGATGGATTAGATGAGAATACATACAAGACACTACAAGTACAACCATATGAAGGCACCGAGTGACTTCCCTATGAGTCAACTTTTGCAGAAGTACTATCGCTTTTACTTTGGATGCTATGATTTATTTAAAGTGCTCAAATTCTACATCATTCGAATAAGCATAAAGCAACAACTGCCTAAGTGTTTAGGCATAGTTTGTGTACTAGATGGTGTTTGTTGTATTGTTGAAATTCGAATGAATAGAATCGTATAAATTGTTTCATGTTGAGACTAGATAAAATTATTTTGATGTTACCAGCAAAAACATTATTTTGATGTTGTAAATCTTAAAGGGCATGTAATTTTCACTTCCGGTGTAACGTAAACCGTAACGTAAACCTGGTTTGTCGCCATGATATCTATCATAACGCATACTAAAGACAAAACAAAAGTCGTACTCTAGCTCGAAGTCAGATGTATGACATGCCAGATATGTGCTCCAGCGAAAAAGTGAGACACAAGTTGACGTCGATATATCGACCCACATTACACCCCTATATTAAAAGTGCTCCGGAAAAAGATGCGAGTGAACACAACCGAAACTCCGTTGCGGTTTCCTTGATCTAGGCCAGTCACACATAGTGACGGTTTCCGCAGCCCACATATCTGTCGAAAGTCCGCTACCGTTTCCTTGATCTAGGCCTGTCACGCGTGGCGACGGTTTGTGCAGCCCACATATCTCGCATCATAAAGTGGTGCCGCGAAATATTCGCGCCATCAAGTATATAAAAATTAAATAGATTAAAGCAAATAAAACAACTCGACTACATAAAAAAGCAATAGTGGCCGTAATAATGTGTTTCTGTGTTATGTCAAAACCAAATAACCCACATTGGTTGGGTTTTTCCCTATCTAAAAAAGGTTAAGTTTTTCCTCTACCTCGGCAAAACCAAATCATCATGCATATACTTGCATAGAGCAGGCATTTCCCGATATAGAATAATAGAGACCGGGTGGTTTTACTGCACATGTATATGTGGGCGGCGCGAGGGTAACAAACTGCCTTAATCGCTACAATTCCATATCAAAAATCACCAGATCAAAAGCATCCAAGTGTCTGGAGTGGTGACTGGGCGGCCCAGATCTCACGTGGTCGACCGCCCCCCCTCTTTTTATGCTCCTGCCCCGCTCCTGCCCAAAACCCCTCTCCCCACCATTCAGTCTCTCTCCAAATCTTGGGACAGAAAGGCCACCGTACTGAAATAGAGCTTGATAGAGGCGGGGCGGGAACCAGCGAGCGAGCGAGCGAGCTCGGCGCAAATCTGGTCCGACGAGATGCTCAGGAAGCGGCAGAGGAGCATGGTGATGCGCCGGACGACCAGCCTGGCGTCCATGCCGAGGCAGGTGCGCCAGGTGGGCGGCGACGTCAAGCAGGCACGCGCAAGGCCGATCTTTTTTGTGTCGGCTGACACCGTGGAGATGGGCGCCTCCCCCTATATGAGGAGGGACGCCTTTGCCGGGCTGTGGGTGGCGGCGGCGTTCCTGGCGGCCTGCGGCATCTGCAGCAAACCCCTCAAGGACAAAGACATATACATTTACAGGTACCAGCGTCACTGTTTTCCCATTCTTTGTTCGTCGTAGCGTGGAAATGTCCGGTAGAATTCTCGTGTTTCGGCCTCGCGTTCCAGTTTTATCTATTTCGGTAGCTTCCTGGTGATTTTTGGCCAGGATCCGATCAGTCTCTCAAGTTGCTTTCTGATGTGAATTCCGTGCCGTTCGTCGTTTTCCACGTCAAGGTTGCACCTGATCATATCTTCTTATGATGTTGCTGGCAGCTTACGATTTTGTGATGGTTTCGTGGCTCCCCTCGTCTACGTGAGGAGCTTATTCCAGATCCGTTTTCATTTATGAAAATTTAGTAATCATTTGTGACCCTCCCTGTTTAATTTAGACAAGTACTCCGTACTAATTTTGACTAATCTCGTTCATTAGAAAGATGCTGATTCAATGCTAGCTAGTATAAGCAGTTCATCGATGCTACTAGTGTAAGCAGTTCATAGCATGAATCTCATGCTCTCCCATATTTTAGAGGAATGTTAGATGCAAATGTTAGGGGGTAGATTTATATTTATGTTCTTTATTTGTTGCGTACCTTATTTTTTTCCGCAATAAATAAAGAACATTAATCACCCAATCATATGAGTCGTTTGATTATCATACCATAAACTTGTCACTTGTTACCATCTAACGCTCGTATTTCTTTAATTGTCACAATCCTTCATCAGCCATAGAGAATTAAATAAATGCTAAAAAAATGCATGGTTTCTTCACTGTAGTAAAAGAAGGTTACATTTTTTTCCTTGGAGATGTCTGTGACATGATGGTCCAATTCCTTCTTTTCAGGGGCGAGTTTGCATTCTGCAGCGATGAGTGCAGGGAGCAGCACATCGAGGAGGAAAAGAAGTGCTCCCGCGGATCCAGCAGGAAGGCCCCGTCGGACCAGTCCGGCAGCGGCGCCGGCTCGTGCGGCGGGCCGGGCTAACTCATTAGCTTATACTAGCTCCTAGTGATGTGCCATACATATATGTGGTACAATCTCCACCATGTTTGAACCGTCCGTCCATGTATACAAGCTAGTGGTCTCGAATAATGGTCGGTTCCATCCCCGTTCCATGAGTCAGTTCCGCACCTTTGTTGCTGATATGGAGCTGTGAGATATTTACCTACATGGTGGGCGGTTTACTTGGTCCAACGAGCGGGACTACCCCACGCTCATGCACAATGACCTTGTTCTCTGTATGCCAAGTTGAGAGGCCTCGCACCCATACTGTGTGCTGCGCAGCTTGGCCTCGACCACCACCGGTCATTGCCTCCCTCCTTGTGAATTGTGTGCCCTGTTCTAGCCATCCCACAGGTTTTCACTTTGAGCATTTCTGGCCTAAGATGGACGGCTTCCTTGAGGTAGTTGTTGCTGCTTAGGATTTCGGGGAGCCGGATCCGGATCCCTTTTATCGTATCTACTCGCGCCTCAAGTTCATGGCGCACGGTTTTCAAAGTTTGAGTGCGCGCTCCATCGGCATTATATTTCTTCACCTGCTGCTTGCGCACGAGCTCATCGCTTGTCTTGATGAGGCGTAAGACAAGAGACCCTCTCGCCTGAGAAGACACGGTTGAGGGCGTCCGGGACTAAGGGATTCTCAGGCCGTCGACCCATTTCTAATAGACCGGACAGATGGATCACTCTGGGCCCAATACATGGAGGCCGAACTACAATCCAACCTCGTGTTCGGGAAGGAAAGTTTAGATGTCTTGGTGTGTCCTTCAAGTCAAGATCGCAAGATCGACAGGTTTAACCCTTGATGATAACCGACCATGTGTAACCCTAGGTACCCCTGGTGTCTATATAAACCAGGGGGTCTAGCTCGTACAAAGGGAGAACCATTACTACGACTCATCTAGGGTTTAGTTCATCTGATCTCTAGGTAGATCGACTTTGTAATCGTCATACACCCATCAATACAATCAAAAGCAGGACGTAGGGTTTTACCTCTTCAAGAGGGCCCGAACCTGGGTAAATACCGCATCTACGTTCCTTGTTACCCATCGATCTAAGATCTACAACTCGGAACCCCCTACCCGAGATCTGCCGGTTTCGACACCGACATTGGTGCTTTCATTGAGATTTCCGTTGTTGGATCGCCAGCAGGATCGATGGCTCGCCTAGTTTTCAGCAACGACATCTGTAACTGGGACATTTTCGTTCCTGGATAGATCTTTGCGTTCGGCAGCATTGTGCTACACGCCGGACCGACCGGCCATCTCAACCTGGTCGAATGCTTGGCCCCCGGTCATGAGATTCGCTTTGGGAGCCTCGAGTTCGTCGTCGACCCCCGAGGGGATCTTCTTCTAACAAGGCCCTCGGCCACCCTTGAGGACCTCGCAAGTCCCGACGCCTTAACGTCAGGGGTCGTGGAGCCGTCCACCGAAGCAACTCCTGTCCCAGGTCCGACCTTAAAGTCTGATCCGGTCAAGGTATTCGGGTCGATTGCAGCCGAACACTGCCCGGGCGCGGTTTTTAGCACCCCCGAGGCCGCAACTCTGCGGATCGACCCCCTACGCTCCGAAGGCATGGGCTCCGCTGACCTCTCGTCATTGAACGGACTACTTGATCGGATCCAAGCCATCGGGGCTACTAACGACCAACCCTCGATCTATGATCGGGTCGGGCTTAAACCCGACGATAGGGAAATTAATATCCTGCCTATCACACACTTGGTCACCACCATCGAGGACGCGACCGATGGTTCGCCCTCACACCCACCAGAGCTAAGAACGGTCTATGTTCGGGTTCCGAACCACCAGGATCGATCTCCTAGTTCGGAATCTGGACCCACTCCTGAAAGAAGTTCGGGGTTAAACCCCAGCCAGATGCGTGACCTGGAGCCCGCACAACCGTGCTCGGCTGACAAGCCGGACCCAGAACCCATCGCGCCAGACACCACTATGGAACAAGACACGGCCGTCAAAGCTTTGAGCTCTCACCCCGCATGGACACAAAGCTTTTCCCCACCCACCCACTACGTTGAATACTCTCCAAGTGATTCGGGAATACCTGACGTATGGGACCTAATGTACGTCAAGCAGCAGCCAGGGGAAACGGTCCACCATTACTGGGCTAGATTCCTCCTTGTCAAGAGCAGAATGGAAGAATGCGGCGACAACGACATTATATCAACCTTCTGATACAACTGCCATGACGAAGGAGTCCTTAACGCCCTCGCCCGTCGCCACGTCCATAGTTTCGACGCATTAGCAGACCTGGTGCAAAAATACTGCGCCATGGAAAGCACCTGGTAGGCTCAACAGATGTGCACGGAGTCAGGCCACGCCGGGGACCCTAGGAGAACTCGGCGGAAACACGTACCTTCACGACGCCCGGCCGAGTATGAGCCTGCCGAGAAAAAGAACAAACCAATCGCAGGATCTAGAACTGTCCTGGACGACTTATTAGATAAGTCGTGCCCTATACACTCTGTCCTGCTGATCACAAACCCCACGCAAAGTCTGCGTGCTTCCCGGGTCATCAGGCAAGTTGCAAAGAGCGGAGAGACTATCCTTGGGATCTCACCCTCAAGCAGACGATCGCCCACACCACCAAATAACAGCGCCGAGATCCTAATGATCTACAAGACGTTCCCCTCAAATAATCAGAGGAAGAGAGCTCTTCGAGAGCTCGACCAAATACATCAGGTGGCAGCGAGGAATTCATGGACGAACACACCTATCACCTTTGATGAGGAAGATCAACCTCGAATCTGCCTCGACCAAACACCTGCCGCCCTGGTCCTCGACCCCATTATCGATGGTTTCAGGCTCCATAAAGTGCTAATGGACGGCGGTAGCGGGCTGAACCTCATTTACGAGGATACCTTGGCCAAAATGCAATTCGATAGATCTCGCATCGAACACAACCATACAACCTTCCCAGGAATTATCCCCGGAAAAGAAGCACATTGCACCGGATGTGTTAACCTTGACGTGGTATTCGGCACCCCTGAGAACTACCGGTCCGAAGAACTTATCTTCCTTATTGTGCCTTTTCATAGCGGTTACGACGCCCTATTGGGCCGTGACGCTTTCACAAGATTTCAGGCTATACCACATTATGGGTATATGAAGCTCAAAATGCCAAAGCCCAACGGCATGATCACAATCATCAGTGACCCGGATAGAGCCGTACGGGCCAAAAACAAAACAGCTTCCCTCGCCCTCGAGGCACTCTCCGACGGAATAATTAACCACACTCCGATCTATGGTGGATAGGGACGATGTAATTCTTAGCAAATGGCCCAAAGCCACATCCTTCAAACCAGCAGACGAGATCGTCAAATTCCAAGTACATCCGACGGACCCCAATAAAACGGCGTGATACGTCTCCAACGTATCTATAATTTTTGCTTGTTCCATGTTGTTATATTATCATTCTTGGATGTTTTGCAATCATTTTATAACAACTTTATATCACTTTTTGGGACTAACCTATTGACATATTGCCAAAGTGCTAGTTGTTGTTTTTGCTTGTTTTTTACTTCGCAGAATATCAGTACCAAACGGAGTCCAATCGCGACGAAACTTTTTGGAGATTTTTTCTGGACCAGAAGACACCCAATGGGCCAAAGAAGTACCAGAGAGGTGGGATGTGGAGGCCACAACCCACATGGGCGCGCCAGGGGCCCCTGGCACGCCCTGGTGGGTTGTGCCCTCCACGGGCCCCCCTCCACCGCCTCTGACGCCAATAAATTCCAAAATATTCAGAAAACGCTAGGGGAGTCGACGAAACACAATTCCAGCCGCCGCAAGTTCCAGAACCTCGAGATCCAATCTAAACACCATCACGGAGGGGTTCATTTTCTTCATAGGTGCCTCTTCGATGATGCGTGAGTAGTCCACCATAGATCTACGGGTCCATAGGCAGTAGCTAGATGGCTTCCTCTCTCTCTTTTGATTCTCAATACAATGGTCTCTTGGAGATCTATTTGATGTAAACTTTTGCGGTGTGTTTGTTGGGATCCGATGAATTTTGAGTTCATGATCAGTTTCTATCCATGAATATTATTTGAGTCTTCTTTGATCTCTTATATGCATGATTACTTATAGCCTCGTATTTCTTCTTCGAATCTTTGGTTTAGTTAGGCCAACTAGATCGATTTTTCTTGCCATGGGAAGAGGTGCTTTGTGATGGTTTCGATCTTGCGGTGTTCTTTCCTAGTGACAGAAGGGGTGGCAAGGCACGCATGTATCGTTGCCATTAAGGATAACAAGATGGGGTCTATTCCTACATGAATAGATCTTGTCTACATCATGTCATCATTCTTATTGCATTACTCCGTTTTTCCATGAACTTAATACACTAGATGCATGCTGGATAGCGGTCGATGTGTGGAGTAATAGTGGTAGATGCAAGCAGGAGTCGGTCTACTTATCTTGGACGTGATGCCTATATAATGATCATCGCCTTGGATATCGTCATGATTATTTGATCTTCTATCAATTGCCCAACAGTAATTTGTTCACCCACCGTGTGCTATACTCATGAGAGAAGCCACTAGTGAATCCTACGGCCCCCGGGTCTACTTCTCCAACATATTGCTTTCCGATCTATCTTTTTGCTTCTTTGTTTTCAGATCTACTAAACCAAAAATCCAAAAAAATATTGCTGCACTTTTTATTTGCTCTTTTTATTTTGTGTTCTTGACAGATTTATCTCTCCTATCTATCACTACCTAATCTATCGTTTTACCGTAGAGAGATTGACAACCTCTCTTTCGCGTCGGGTTGCAAATATTTGTTATTTGTGTGAAGGTGCTGCTTATTGGGTGGTGGTGATCCTCCTACTGGTTCGATAACCTTGGTTTCATAACTGAGGGAAATACTTACCGTCGCTGTGCTGCATCATCCCTTCCTCTTTGGGGAAATACCGACGCAGTCTCAAGCCACGTGACGGCGTCCATTGGAGCTCAGCTGGACCCCGAGGTAGACGAAGCATTGCGCACATTCCTACGCGCAAACTAGGATATATTCACCTGGCACCCTTCAGATATGACAGGATCCCACGGAGACTGGCGGAGCATAGCCTGAACATAATCCCAAGTTTCAAGCCCGTCAAGCCGGCGTTACGCCGATTTTCCAAACCCAAGCGTTAAGCCATGTGTCGGTGTCAAAACCGGCGGATCTCGGGTAGGGGGTCCCGAACTGTGGATCTTGGATAGATGGGTAACAGGAGACAAGGGAGAACAGTATTTACCCAGGTTTGGGCCCACTTGATGGAGGTAAAACCATACGTCCTGCCACTACTACAGAATGGTCCAAACACGACACATCAATCAGAGACCCTTCGACAAAACTGTGTGCGATGCATGAATCGCAAATGGTATAGTGCAAGCTCCGTCGCTAATGGCACGAACTGTGTGCGAAGGTGGATGCATCAAATACGATTCAGAAAGTAGTTACATGTGCAATCTACGGCAAACAGTTTGTTCTTATGAACCGTTTGTGATTAGGGAAGATAACAGAAGCGGTTACCAAAACTACATACGTGTGCGAAGTACGGCATACAGTTCACTCGGATAAACTGTGTGCGCTGATACAGCAGAACACAAACGACTCGGCATAACACGATGTGTGCGATATACAGCAAACAGGTGAGTAATGAGAATCGTGTGCGAACACCAGAAATAACACAGACGATTCATACTGACAAGCCGTGTGTGTTGTGGCAGTCGGTTGCTGCCAAATAATTGTCAGCAATGGATGAAATCAGTACAGACGCTACGTTGGGAAGTGTTGTTTGCGTGTATTAATATCGCAGACGTTTTATTATTTTGACCGTGTGCCTCCGCTCAGTCCGTCCTCCTCTCTCACGTCTTGTCACCGCGTTGTTGATAACCCACAAGTATAGGGGATCGCAACAGTTTTCGAGGGTAGAGTATTCAACCCAAATTTATTGATTCGACACAAGGGGAGCCAAAGAATATTCTCGAGTATTAGCAGCTGAGTTGTCAGTTCAACCACACCTGAAAGACTTAATATCTGCAGCAAAATATTTAGTAGCAAAGTAGTATGGAAGTAACGGTAACGATGGCAAACGTGACAGTAGCAGCTTTGTAATGATTGTAATAGTAGCAACGGAAAAGTAACTTAGCAAAGATCAATATGTGAAAAGCTCATAGGAAACGGATCAGTGATGGATAATTATGTTCGATGGCATTCATCATGCAACGGTTATAACATAGGGTGACATAGAACTAGCTCCAATTCATCAATGTAATGTAGGCATGTATTCCATATATAGGCATACGTGCTTATGGAAAAGAACTTGCATGACATCTTTTGTCTTACCCTCCCGTGGCATCGGGGTCCTAATGGAAACTAAGGGATATTAAGGCCTCCTTTTATTAGAGAACCGGACCAAAGCATTAGCACTTAGTGAATACATGAACTCCTCAAACTACAGTAATCACCGGAAAGAATCCCAGTTATTGTCACCCTGGGGGATGCGGATCATAACTCGTAATAGGTGTCTACAACTTGCAAGATAGGATCAAGAACACATATATATTCATGAAAACATAATGGGTTCAGATCTGAAATCATGGCACTCGGGCCCTAGTGACAAGCATTAAGCATAGCAAAGTCATAGCAACATCAATCTCAGAACATAGTGGATACTAGGGATCAAACCCTAACCAAACTAATGTGATTACATGGTAAATCTCATCCAACCCATCACCGTCCAGCAAGCCTACAATGGGATTACTCACGAACAGCGGAGAGCATCATGAAATTGGTGATGAAGGATGGTTGGTGATGACGACGGCGTCGATTTCCCCTCTCCGGAGCCCAAAACGGACCCCAGATCTGCCCTCCCGAGGAAGAACAGGAGGTGGTGGCGGCTCCGTATCGTGAAACGCGATGAACTCTTCTCCTTGATTTTTTTCTCCACGGATGTGAATATATAGAGTTGGAATTGAGGTCGGAGGAGCTGCAGGGGGCCCACAAGCCACCTGGGCGCGCCCTAGGGGGGGGCGCGCCCCCCTGGCTTGTGGCCAATGGGTGGACCCCCTCCGGTTGATTCTTTCGCCAGTATTTTTTATTAATTCCAAAACTATTCTCCGTAAATTTTCAGGTCAATCCGAGAACTTTTATTTCTGCACAAAAACAACACCAAGGCAATTCTGCTGAAAACAGCGTCAGTCCGGGTTAGTTCCATTCAAATCATGCAAATTAGAGTCCAAAACAAGGGCAAAAGAGTTTGGAAAAGTAGATATGATGGAGACGTATCAACTCCCCCAAGCTTAACCCATTGCTTGTCCTCAAGCAATTCAGTTGACAAACTGAAAGTGACAAAGAAAAACTTTTACAAACTCTGTTTGATCTTGTTGTTGTAAATATGTCTAACTGATGTTCAGATTTTCAGCAAAGATTATAGACTAACCACATTCAAAATAACATTTAGGTCTCACATTTACTCATATCAATGGCATAACCAACTAGCGAGCAATATTAATAAATCTCGGATGGCAACAATTTTATCAAAACAATCATGATACAATATGATATATGGTATCTCGCTAGCCCTTTCTGAGACCGCAAAACATAAATGCAGAGCACCTCTGAAGAACAAGGACTGACTAGACATCGTAATTCATGGTAAAAGAGATCCAGTCACAGTCATACCCAATATCAATTAATAACAAAGCATACAAATGACGGTGGTGCTCTCTAACTGGTGCTTTTTATAAGAGGAGGATGACTCAACAGTAAAATAAAATAGATAAGCCCTTCGCAGAGGGAAGCATTGATTCGCAGAGGTGCCAGAGCTCGAGCTTTTAAAACAGGGATGAATAATAAGTTGGAGCGGTATGCTTTCATTGTCAACATAACAACCAAGAGATTTCACCATCCTCCATGCTAGATACATTATAGGCGGTTCCCAAACAGAATAGTAAAGTTTTTACTCCCCCTCCACCAATCAATCACACTCCACGACGAGCCGAATCCACGGGTACCGTCCATACAAACAACAATCCTGGGGTAGTTTTGTTTTATTATATTTTGATTTGATTTTTGAGCATGGAACTGGGCATCCCTAATACCAGCCACTTTCTCGTGAATGATAGTGAGTCAACACATATCGTGAGAATAACCCACCTAGCATGGAAGATACTGACAGCCCCTAGTCACTACATGAGCGATTCGGGCATACAAAACAGAATATTATTTGAAGGTTTGGAGTTTGGCACATGCAAATTAACTTGGAACGGTAGGTAAATACCGCATATAGGTAGGTATGGTGGACTCATATGGAACAACTTTGGGTTTATGGAAATGGATGCACAAGCAGTATTTCCGCTTAGTACAGGTGAAGGCTGGCAAGAGACTGGGAAGCGACCAACTAGAGAGCGACAACAGTCATAAACATGCATTGAGATTAACCAACATTGAATGCAAGCATGAGTAGGATATAAATCACCATGAATATAAATATCGTGGAGGCTATGTTGATTTTGTTTCAACTACATGCGTGAACATGTGCCAAGTCAAGCCACTTGAATCATTCAGAGGAGGATACCATCCGATCATACTACATCACAACCATTTTAAAATGCATGTTGGCACTCAAGACAAACCATTATACACTCTTAGCTAATTAAGCATGGCATGAGTAACTATAATCTCTAATTGTCATTGCAAACATGTTTCATCCATAATGAGCTGAATCCAGAACGATGAGTTGATCATATTTACAAAAACAAAATAGGTCGAGTTCATACCAGCTTTTCTCCATCTCAATCACTTCATCATATATCGTCATTATTGCCTTTCACTTGTACGACCGAACGGTGTGAATAATAATAGGAGTACATGTGCATTGGACTAAGCTGGAATCTGTAGACAATAAATCAAAGGAGAAGGCAAGGTAATATGGGCTCTCCGTAAGATAAACAACAAAGTATATGAGAGCCACTCAACATTTTCATTGTGGTCTTCTCCTTACGACCCAAAGAAAAAAAATTCAAAACAAGAACGAGAAAAACTATTTACACGGGAAAGCTCCCAACAAGCAGAAGAAGAACGAGAAATCTTTTTGGGTTTTCTTTTAATACTACAACTAAACAAACTAAAAGGTAAAACTAGAACTAATTTTTTTTGGATTTTTCTCAAGGTTAATTAAACACACAAGAAGAAAGCGGAAAGAAGAGATAAAATGCCATGGATGATACAATGAAAAAGTATGAACACCGACAACTGAGATGAGTGTGTGAACAAGAATGTAATGTCGGTGAGAAATACGTACTCCCCCAAGCTTAGGCTTTTAGCCTAAGTTGGTCTAGGGCCATGGCTGGAAATAACCATCTCCTGGATACTCCGGAGGGTCCTGAGGGTTCCACTGGTTGGCGAGCTCCTGTGGCTCCCACTGAAAAACCGGATCCTAATACGGATCAATATCTGTAGATGTCCTCGGGCATAATAGTGTACCTGCCTGAATGGATATCGAACAAAGAAGAAGCAGGCAGAGCAATAATTTCACAAGTACCCTGACTAAATACTAAGTTGTAAAGCAGCCTCTTATCATTATCCTTCCTAATAAAATCATGTGCTACCATACTGTCATAATCTAAATATCTTGTAGGTAGCAGCATTTCCTCTTCCTCGTCAAGCCTAATGGGCATCTTAAAGTGTTTGGCTAGACGAGATGCATAGATACCTCCGAATATGGGGCCCTTCGAACGGTTTAAGTTCAACCGTTGGGCCACCATAGCGCCTAGACTAAAAGTTCTATCAGCAAGTAAAGTGTGGCGCAGAATGGCGAGGTCGGGAGCACTAAGGCTTCCACTCTCCCCACGACCAACTAAACATCTCCCCGCAAATAATGAATAATAGCGTAGAACAGGAAAAATGTAAACTAGCTGCTCTTGCCTTTGACACCCCTCTCTCTTCCCCCACAGTGGTTGCGGCAATAAAGTCCTCCATGTCTCTAGGACGTGGTTCACTGATGCTGCCCTCATAAGGTATTTTGCAAATTTTGCAAAAATCGTAAAGTGACATCTTCTTAGGCACATCATACAAGTAAAACTCTACCATGGGAGGATCCTTCCTAGGATAAAAGTGAAAGTTTTGCACGAAGATATTAGTGAGTAGGAGGTACTGGTCACACTTATCGTTGAGGAAGTCGGTGATGCCCGCATTCTTTGCCAAATAATAGAAATCTTCATAAATTCCAGCCGCCCTCAAGAATGCATCACTTGGCCATTCACATGGCCGAACCTCCGCGGTGCGGGGAATATTGTATCTTGGCTTCTCATTTTCATTTTCTTTAGAACCCCGGCTTGAAGAGCCTCTTAACAATCTCCTCATCATTTCTTTCTCTAAAAATTTCCTGAAATTTTTAGTGACTCAAAATAAAGGTGAACAAAACTCAATCAAAACTTATAGCAACTACTCCCACAACTGCCTAGAGGCTATATCATGCATCAAAACTACTTGGGGCCATACAAATTTGACATGCAAGCTCAAGAACAAGGTCACCACAGCAGCAAAAAATTTCAATATATAAAGCACTAAAAGAAAAACTAATTGGACCATTGGAGGAGTCACATACCGAAGATCAATCCCTCAAACCAGTTTTGCAAATAGAGCTTTGCACAAGGAGATAAAAAATGGCAGCAAAATGAGCTAGAACACGGGTTGAGCAATGGTGGGATTTTTTCTGGAGGAAGACGAAGTGAATGGGTGCTGGAATAAGTGAGGGGGGCCTACGTGGAACCCACAAGCCAGGGGGTGCGCCCCGGGGGGTGTGCGTCCCTGTAGGCTTGTGGCCCACTGGTGCAGCCCCCTGATGTGTTCTCGGTGCCAGAAATTCTTAAATATTCTAGAAAAAATCATACTACATTTTCAGGGCAATTGGAGAACTTTTATTTTCAGGTCATTTTTCTATTGCACGGGTAAACCAGAAAACAGAAAAATAATAGCATTTTTACTTTATTTAATCTAAGCAACAGAAAGTAAAAGTTGGGTACAGAAGGTTGTGCCTCCTAAATTCATCCATCTCATGCTCATCAAAAATAATCCATCAATAAGGTTGATCAAGTCTTATTGACAAACTTTTTTTGAATGACACAGAACCGGAGAATTTTCGAATAACACTAGGTTATCTCAATGGGGATATGCATGTCCCCAACAGTAAGTATATCATATTTCTTTTTGGCAGTAGGGAGAGGGAATTCAAAATCTCCAATAATAATCGTTGAAATTTTTCCAATGGAGTTGATACTATGAACTTGAGGTTGTTTCTTCGGAAAGTGTACCGTATGCTCATTACCGTTAACATGAAAAGTGACATTGCCTTTGTTGCAATCAATAACAGCTCCTGCAGTATTCAAAAAAGGTCTACCAAGGATGATCGACATACTGTCGTCCTCGGGAATATCAAGAATGACAAAGTCCGTTAGGATAGTAACATTTGCAACTACGACAGGCACATCCTCACAAATACCGATGGGTAAAGCAGTTGATTTATCAGCCATTTGCAAAGAGATTTCAGTAGGTGTCAACTTATTCAAATCAAGTCTACGATACAAAGAGAAAGGCATAACACTAACACCAGCTCCAAGGTCACATAAAGCAGTTTTAACATAGTTTCTTTTAATAGAGCAAGGTATAGTAGGTACTCCGGGATCTCCTAGTTTCTTTGGTATTCCACCCTTAAAGGTAGCAAGCATGGTGGAAATCTCAGCTTCCGGTATCTTTCTTTTATTTGTCACAATATCTTTCATATACTTAGCATAAGGAGACATTTCCAGAATATCAGTCGAGCGCATACGCAAAAAGACAGGTCTAAGCATTTCAACAAAGCGCTCAAAATCCTCATCATCCTTTTTCTTGGATGGCTTAGGAGGAAAGGGCATGGGTTTCTGAACCCAAGGTTCTCTTTCTCTAGCATGCTTCCTAGCAACGAAGTCTCTTTTATCATATCTTTTATTCTTAGGTTGTGGGTTATCAAGATCAACAGCAGGTTCAATCTCCACATCATTATCATTACTAGGTTGAGCATCAACATGAACATCATCATTAATATTATTACTAGGCTCGTGTTCATTACTAGATTGTGTCTCAGCATCAGAAATAGAAATATCATTTGGGTTTTCATGAGTATCTATAACAGGTTCACTAGCAGCATGCAAAGTCCTGTCGTCATTCTTTTTTCTTTTATTACTGGAACGACTAGGTGCACCAGTATTAATTCTCTGAGAATCTTGCTCAATTCTCTTAGGATGGCCCTCAGGATACAAAGGTTCCTGAGTCATTTTACCACCTCTAGTCACAACTCTAACAGAATGATCATTGTTCTTACCATTCATCTCATTAAGCAAATCATTTTGTGCCTTAAGTACTTGTTCTACTTGAGTAGTTACCATGGAAGCATGTTTACTAATAAGCTTAAGATCATTGATAGTTCTACTCATATAATCACCTAAGGGATCAAGCATGTAAGCATTATGTTTCAATTGCCTACTAACATAAGCATTGAAATTTTCTTGCTTAACAATAAAGTTATCAAACTCATACAAGCATTGGCTAGCAGACTTATTATAAGGAATATCACCTTCATCAAATCTACGGAGGGAATTTACCTCTACTACCTGTGTCGGGTTATCAAGACCATGTATTTCTTCAATAGGTGGTAGATTCTTAACATCTTCAGCTTTAATACCTTTTTCTTTCATAGATTTCTTTGCCTCTTGCATATCTTCAGGACTGAGAAATAGAATACCTCTTTTCTTTGGAGTGGGCTTTGGAGGTGGTTTGGGAATAGTCCAATCATTATCATTGCTCAATATATTATTCAATAGTAGTTCAGCTTGTTCAACAGTTCGTTCCCTGAAAACACAACCAGCACAACTATCTAGGTGGTCCCTAGAAGCATCGGTTAGTCCATTATAAAAGATATCAAGTATTTCATTTTTCTTGAGAGGATGATCAGCCAAAGCATTAAGTAATTGGAGAAGCCTCCCCCAAGCTTGTGGGAGACTCTCTTCTTCAATTTGCACAAAGTTAAATATTTCCTGCAAGGCAGCTTGTTTCTTATGGGCAGGAAAATATTTTTCAGAGAAGTAATATATCATATCCTAGGGACTACGCACACAACCAGGAGCAAGAGAATTAAACCATATCTTAGCATCACCCTTTAATGAGAAAGGAAACAACTTAAGAATATAGTAATAACGAATGTTTTCCTCATGAGTAAATAGGGTGGCTATATCATTCAATTTAGTAAGATGTGCCACAACAGTTTCAGATTCATAACCATGGAAAGGATCAGATTCAACCAAAGTAATTAACTCAGGATCGACAGAGAATTCATAATCCTTATCAGTGACAGGGATAGGTGAAGTAGCAAACTTAGGATCATATTGCATTCTAGCATTCAAAGATTTTTCCTTCCACTTGCATAGCAATTTCTTAAGATCATCTCTATCCTTACAAGCAAGAAAGTCCCTAGCTACCTATCCCTCCATAACACCCTTAGGTATATTAGGCAATTCATATCTAGGAGAGCTAGATCTAGCAGGTGTCTCATAGTGTTCAGTTTCAATAATTTCATCAGTTTCAGAAATATCATCAGTTTCAGCATTGACTCTAGCAATTTGTTCATCAAGAAATTCACCTAGTGGCACAGTATTATCAAGCAAAGTATCATCATAAGCATCATGCATAGCAGAAGTGGCATCATTAATTACTTGCGACATATCAGAATCAATAGCAGGTGGTGGTGTCGCAAATTTACTCATAACAGAAGGTGAAGCAAGTGCAGAGATAGATGGCAGTTCCTTACCTCCCCTCGTAGTAGAGGGATAGATCTTGGTTTTTGGGTCTTTCAGATTCTTCATAGTGATCAACAGATATAAATCCCAAGTGACTCAGAGAATAGAGCTATGCTCCCCGGCAACGGCGCCAGAAAAAGGTCTTGATAACCCACAAGTATAGGGGATCGCAACAGTTTTCGAGGGTAGAGTATTCAACCCAAATTTATTGCTTCGACACAAGGGGAGCCAAAGAATATTCTCGAGTACTAGCAGCTGAGTTGTCAATTCAACCACACCTGAAAGACTTAATATCTGCAGCAAAATATTTAGTAGCAAAGTAGTATGGAAGTAACGGTAACGATGGCAAACGTGACAGTAGCAGCTTTGTAATGATTGTAACAGTAGCAACGGAAAAGTAACTTAGCAAAGATCAATATGTGAAAAGCTCGTAGGCAACGGATCAGTGATGGATAATTATGTTGGATGGCATTCATCATGCAACGGTTATAACATAGGGTGACACAGAACTAGCTCCAATTCATCAATGTAATGTAGGCATCTATTCCATATATAGTCATACGTGCTTATGGAAAAGAACTTGCATGACATCTTTTGTCCTACCCTCCCGTGGCAGCGGGGTCCTAATGGAAACTAAGGGATATTAAGGCCTCCTTTTAATAGAGAACCGGACCAAAGCATTAGCACTTAGTGAATACATGAACTCGTCAAACTACGGTAATCACCGGAAAGAATCCCAGTTATTGTCACCCTGGGGGATGCGGATCATAACTCGTAATAGGTGTCTACAACTTGCAAGATAGGATCAAGAACACATATATATTCATGAAAACATAATGGGTTCAGATCTGAAATCATGGCACTCGGGCCCTAGTGACAAGCATTAAGCATAGCAAAGTCATAGCAACATCAATCTCAGAACATAGTGGATACTAGGGATCAAACCCTAACCAAACTAACGCGATTACATGGTAAATCTCATCCAACCCATCACCGTCCAGCAAGCCTACGATGGGATTACTCACGAACGGCGGAGAGCATCATGAAATTGGTGATGACGACGGCGTCGATTTTCCCTTTCCAGAGCCCAAAACGGACCCCAGATCTGCCCTCCCGAGGAAGAACAGGAGGTGGCGGCAGCTCCGTATCGTGAAACGCGATGAACTCTTCTCCTTGATTTTTTTTCTCCATGGATGTGAATATATAGAGTTGAAATTGAGGTCGGAGGAGCTGCAGGGGGCCCACAAGCCACCTGGGCGCGCCCTAGGAGGAGAGCGCCCCCCTGGCTTGTGGCCAATGGGTGGACCCCCTCCGGTTGATTCTTTCGCCAGTATTTTTTATTAATTCCAAAAATATTCTCCGTAAATTTTTAGGTCAATCCGAGAACTTTTATTTCTGCACAAAAACAACACCAAGGCAATTCTGCTGAAAACAGCGTCAGTCCAGGTTAGTTCCAGTCAAATCATGCAAATTAGAGTCCAAAACAAGGGCAAAAGAGTTTGGAAAAGTAGATACGATGGAGACGTATGAGTTGCCGCCCGAGTATTCCAGTGCACGCTTCGGCACCGCTTTTGGGTTTTGGCCACGCGCTCGCTCGATGATCCCGTTCCCGCTCAGAACCGCGCAGGTTCCCGCGCGCAAAACCGTCCTACGGCTCTAGCTTCCCGCCATGCTCGGTGAAATCCCCAATCCTTGCCAGCCTGCTATATAAACCCTCACGGCCAGTGACTCCACATTGCCTTCATCCCCCCCTCCCCGTATCTTGTCTAGTTTGCTTCTCCCCCAATCGCCAATGGCACCGGATGTTCATCGTCGCCCAGCCACTCCGCCAGTGGACAGCTCCAGCTAGGAGGCTTCACCGGGTCGGTGCGGCAGTCCTCTGAAGCGTGTAGTGCACGTGGAGTCCCTGGTGGGTGTGCGCATGCCACCAACTACACGCTCCACCACCGCTGCCCGAAGGCAGCTGCTGCCGGTGGCCGCCATGGCCGCCACCACGCCGGTCGCTGCCGGGGCCGCCACCCCACCGTCGTCCGTCTTTGCCACGACCCCGCCGACAGGCTACGGGGTCATAACCCGCGCCGACACCAAGGCCCGAATGCGGGAGGTGGAGTCCGCCAAAGGCCCACCGCTGGGCTTCTGCGTCGCAACCCTTGCGCGCTACATTTACTTCCTAGAGAAGGAGGTGGAGCGCTAGGTCGCGCACGCGAAGAAGGTCACCGACGCCGTGGCCGGAGGAGAAGCCGCAGCAGCGGCGCGGAATGCCGAGATCTATGCAGAGTCCCGTCGCTTCGAGGAGGGGCGTCTTGAGCGTCGGAGGGCAGCACTGGCAGGCAACGGACACATCTCCGCCAACTCGTCGGCAGGCTCCTCCTCCACTTGCTCTTACTGAGCGCGCTCGATGCTGGAAGTAGTACAAAGCCCCTCCGTAGTACTAGTATTTAGGGGCTATTTTGTTCAGTTCATATAACTATAGATATGGTTGAATTGTACCACGTACTTTAATTAGCTAGTATATAGTTGAAGTAGCTAATTCAGTACTGTAACACCCTGGTTTTCGCTCTCTGTTTTTTTTCCTTTGCGGGATTTGACTCCTGTCTTTTTTCTCGGTGTTATCGGATTTCTCTAGCTCTTGGGTATGTGAATATGGTCATCTAGACTTGCCTTCCCTATCCAACCAGAGATTCTCCCCAGTCCAACCTTGCCACCCAAGATCTATCTCCGGACTTTGCTATCGAAACTATGCCTTCCGAGTCACCGGAAGGGAAACCCTAATCCTTTCAGTTACAAAGGAACCCCAATTTCCTTTGATCTTCTGCCTCCCAAACCTTTCCCAGTGATCATCCCACCTCTATAAACCCTGGATATGTAAAAATATTGCCAAGTCATTTGCAATATTTTTCATTTATAATTAATTCCTTTTTCTACCAGTTAAAGGAATTAAATCCAGGAAAATATCTATCCATCTCCAAAGTTCATGAAAACTTGTGGAGATATTTTTTGTGGTCATATTGAGCTCCCATAAAAATATTGGCCATAATTAAATAAGGGAAATGGCATTTTCCTATTTAATGCCAATATTGCATTTTGGGCAGTTTCTAAAGGAACTACCATTTTGGTAGCCAGGAAAAATCCCAAATAATTTGTGTAGCTTCTCCTATCCATATATTCACCATTTCCATCAAAATCCCAAGTTCCATAGTTCAAATTTTGAGCACAACATCAATTGGCAAATTTTGTCTAGTTGGGCAAATTGCAAAGGAAGTGCTTGAACCCTTGATCTATTTGAGCTGAAATTTTTCATGGTGATTAACATTGATAAATCACTCATGGAAACCAAAAATCAGCTCAATTCATCTATCTATTCTCCCACAGCAATTTTCCCAAGTTTCTGTCCATTTGGAAGCACTATGAAGAAAGTACCATTTTGGTGTACCCAAATGGTATGAAACCTTTACAGTGGTTTCATATGTCCGAATCATCACTCTCCACCAAATTTGAGCCAAATCCATGTAGCCATTTTTCCCCAGCACTAGCATCTCCATTTTTGGCCAGAATACATGGTTACAAAGGAAGTACCATCTATACTGGTCTATTGGTGTTGAGACTTTGGCATCATGTCCACCTTAGTGGATGACTAATCCATGCCAAAGATCAGGCCAAGATCACTACTGTGGTGGCCACCCCACATGGCAAACACCTTCCTGTCAGAAGCTGTTTCTGCTAGTTTCTCTCACCCCAGAGCCTTCCAGTTGATTCCAGCCACTCCTATCATCTAATTGAGCAGTGAGGCACATGTTTGACAAGCCTAGAGAGGCTGAGCCATGCCAGAACACGCGGACCGTGTGGTGACCGCGTAGCCAGAAAGCAGAACTGGCGCTCTGCGCCGTGCGTCGCCTATGCCGACCGCTCCGGCCAGCCGTAGCTTGTCCCTTGGTGCCGACTTGACTCCCCGTCGTCCACACCCTCCTCTCTGGTCATTTCCCCCCTCTCTTCTTCTTCCCCACGCAACGGCATCTCCGGCGAACTATTCCGCCAGTGACGCCGATGTCGTTTTCTCCTCTGTCCTCATCTCCCGCAAGCGCCCTCGAGCTCTCTCTCCTCCCCGCGAAGCCACCCGACCCCGCTACCATCCAGCCACATCCTCCCCACGCTCCAGTGCGCCGATGAGGTCGCCGTCGTGGCTGTCCTTATCGCCTCACCTCGCCCGGCTATTTATAGCCGTCCCCGAGTCTCTCTGAGCTGACCACCCACCTCACCTCAATCCTCTACGCCTCTCCGACCACCATCGCCGCCGTGCCGCCGCCGGCCCCCCTCCTAAATTCCGGCGACCTCGAGTCCCTCCCTCCTTTCTGCCACCTCCTTCAGCCTCCCCGGAGTCAGGCGAGGCTCCGCCCAAGCTCCTCCCTACCCCTCCACCGCCGTAGCCCCGAGCCCAAGGGCGCCCGTGGCCGCCGTCCGCCATGGCCGAGGGGGTGCTCGCTGCCGCCATCCCCGAGACTCGTGCCCCTCATGGATGGACGCGGCTCGGTCCCCTGATCTCGCCGGTAGCCCGAGCGCCGCGAACGGTGGCCAGAGCTGTCGGCAGTCGCCGCCGGAGTGCGCCACCTCCTCTGCTCCGTGGGCGCGCGCGAGGTGGGAGATGACCCTCCCAGCGGGGCCCACCTGTCGGCGTCCTACGGCCGGCCACGTCGGATAAGTGGACGCGCCCTCGGCGCGTTTCCGTTTTCCCTGTGGGAAGGCGCATTCTGCCCAAATGCGCGACCAGCTGCACTGCTCAGGGACCCGGATGTGATTATTCTTCTTGCAGATCAATCCCTGGCAGAAAAACCTTTGTAACTTTTCTCTCGAAACTCCGATTCAGGTGAAACCAACGCTCACATCTTCAGTGCGTCGAGCCCGTTCCGATGAGGTCACTTTCATAATGGTTACACATTCTGAAAATGACCATTTTGCCCTTGCCTCTAAACAGCCCTCTCCGAGAGAGAACGGTTTCCGGCGATCCTTTCCGCGGACTCTCCGCACTTCTTCCCGGAGTATTCTTCACCCCCAAGCAAGCCGACCATCTGATATATGCCCTAAAGCATTGCTCTGTGTTATTCTTGCGTGTTTAATTAATGATATGCTTGTGCTAGAAATAATTAAACTCCTGCCATTTCGATATTGTCATTTACATTACCTGCTACTGCTCATCTTATCATTGCACTAACGACTTGTCGTGATATTATATGGAGATAGGTGGTTATGTTTTTATCATGCTTGGCTACTGCTATCTCAAGTTATTGTGATAAACAACCATGCTTGTTAAATACTTGCTAAAGCTAAACCTAGTCGGTTGATCTAGAGTCACCTGTCCGGGCTTATCCGTGCAGCCACATTTGCCGGTATGGGACGGCCTTGACTTGGTCTGACCGCGTGCTCTTTCACCGGTACCTCCAGACAGGGAAGGTTATGCGTGCGTGCTACCCTGGCCCGGTAGGCGGCGATAACCTTGTGAGCCCAGTTGATTGTTTAACCCGGGGGTCCCCGTTTGGGACAATTTGTGTGGCCACAACGGTGGCATGTGTCACGAGGTGACACAGGGGCCACCCAGGGCAGGACTCCGGGGGAGGATGAATGCCGGTGGTACGATGGGAGAGTCACGGGTCAGGCGGGTTTTGTTGGAGCAACGCTGGTCCACCCGAATGGGATCACGAGTCCAGGTGCTCCATGGTGTGGGTAAAGTGCGCAACCTCTGCAGAGTGAAGAATCTATTCGAATAGCCGCGTCCACGGTATTGGACAGTCCGTCCAGGCCTCACTAGGTGGGCAACCATAGTAATGATAATAATGATGGAAGAACTTGTCCTATGATCAGAAGTACTCGATGACTCGTGAGTATTCCGAGGGATGTGGGACAACCCGTAAGAGAGTAAGTTGGATCTGGTTAAGAGTTGGATTGGATCCTGAGAAGGTTCGGAGTATGGAGTATCTACTTGCCATGCTTTACTTTACTCTAGTAGTATCACACTGGATAATCCTGTTACAACATGATAATTAATATTGCTAGATAGGTATGCTATGTCATGATGATTAATATTGCTCTAATAACAAATGCATGCTTGAATGCCATGGATTGCATTGCTTGGTGTATATGTTAGTTTGGTTTGCTTGCGAGTACATTCAAAAGTACTCAGCGGCCTTTAACATGGCCAGGTTCACATAAGGATCCGTCGTTCGTCGACGAGGAGCCGGAGCGTTCGCGAGCTAGGAGAGTAACCCAGTCAGATCCCTGTGGATTGGAGCCGCACCAAGACCATGCTGCCTTAGATAGAGCTTTTCCGCTACCATCACTCTTGTAATATATCTTATAAGACTGATATATCCATTAATAGAAATGCCTGTGTTCATGATACTTGTTGTAAACGCGCATGCCAGAGTGATTTCCTGGGCTGGCGTGCGTGGCGACCGTCTGGGTACAGTGGTAATCAGGCGGGACGCCATAACAGATGGTATCAGAGCAGCCAGGCTGACTATAGGTTACCCTAGCTAGACTTCACTGTCTTGTGTTCAGTAGAAAGCCCAGATGGATTTCAGCCATCTTTGCCACCTGGCACGGCTACTATTGATCATGAGGCAACCCCATAGGTCTTTGGCTCCATCAGACCCCAATTCTCGTGGCCCTTGCCTCCGGTGTGAAACGCTCGCACCGGGCAACGACCCGTGAGCCTTGAAACCCCTAGGTAAACCAGATATCCTTACCCTGCTTGCTAACCATGGCACTTCTCTTCTTACTCTAGTTTCCTTTGGGAAACGCATATAAATTCTATCTCTCCTCGACAACCTTAGGAACGTTGACTAAGCCACTTTGTCTATGGTCCTGTGTCGAGTGTGATGCTCCCTAAGGAAGTAGTAGAAGCTTGACACCAGTGCTACCAGGAGCATTGTGTCGTTTCGCTTCTAAATCCTTGGAGGTGCATCGAGTGCGCTATAATAGTTATACTAGTGGATCCCTGGCCACGTGTGTAAGGTCCGCAACACTTGAGCTTTATTTGCTTCCTGTTTTTTTCGCGGTTTTTGTTTCTTTTGTCGGTTCCGTTTCTTCGCTCCGACTGGATCCATCCGCAAGTGCCGTCAAGAAGACCAGCATACAACTTGGATAATACCCAATAATCCAGATTCAACAAAAGTCAAGCCATGCCAACTGCCTAATATTCAGAACAGCAACCTCGGATCTGTCAAGAACGAAGAATGGGTCAGAAGCAAAATATGTGTGCAATAGACAAGGCCAGAATATACCTGAGAGAGTTTGCCTCAGAACAGATCACGCCTGAGGAACAGACGGATGACTTACCAAGAATGAACACCAGTAGGGACAAATGATTCCGTCCGCGATACAGGGATTATTTCAGTCAGTGAAGTGAACCCTGAGTCTTCTCTCAATGGACCCAAGAATCATTTATTACCCACAGAAGACATATTTCAAGAATGAAGGTGCCGAGAGCAACAACTAAACTCTGGTATGATGATACGAATTTCAAAGCATATCTTGGAGTTCACCGATGCAAATACAAAAAAAATCTGGGCACTGTGAACAAGGTTTGCGAGAAATATGGGTAAGTTTGCGGTTGCCTAGAATCAATGAGAACTTCAAATGCTTGGAAGTTCAACTAAATCAAATGGAATTATCCGCCGACTATGTACTACCGGTAACATATGGTATTCACGATTAATTGTGAACATGAGGTCTGCATCAGTCATGCAACCTTTACAGCAGCAATAATCAGACCAGCAGAAGGACAAGCGATGTGCATGACCAATGGAATATCTTCAGTCAAGGTATGGCCTATATCAAGTTTTGGCTCTGCTATGGGTAAAATTCCGGATACTTCGGAAGGAAGCCAGAATCGGCCATAGATCCGACTGTGTACACAAGGCTTCTGGTATAAGGAACCCAGCCTTCCCCCACAAGCTACCAAGAAGAGCTTACGATACCAGACTGCCAATCTTCCTCGGTACGCCATTCGGTGAGAGATCCTTCTGGGATCCGGCACTCCCATCTTCCACAGCGTGCTACCGTGGAAAACTTCCGGCATAAGGCACCTGACCTTCCGCAGTAAGCCACATGAAGGAAAACTTTTGAGGCACGATACCCAGCCTTCTTCAGCACGCTACCTTAGCAGCAGCTTCGAGCATAAGGAATTCAGCCTTCTTTAACACACCACGACAATCTTGTCAAAAACACGAACTAGTCTGGGCACACATCCGCCTCAGAACTCAGTGGTTATGAAAGGATTTACCCTACACCTGCATGTGTTGTGAGTATGCAGTCCAGTGGATCAGTTCATGCGAGCCACTCGTACACGGGAATGACTGTGTCCAGAGAAACAGTGGCCCCATACTTCAAGGAAGGATATGAGCACAGCAGTCCCTACGAGGTATGCAAGAGTAAGTTGTGAGAACAAGGCCGACAAGCCGGGAAAACAATCAATGAGCCATATTGGCAGGTCATTACAGGTCCATCAAAGGAACCCTCAAGAACAAGGAAGTGGTGTACAAACAACCTCCGTGACGGTCAACAAGATACAGCTTCACGGACAGAGTGGTAATACCAATCCTTGTCAGACTCTTGCGTATACGGCCACAACAATGCAGCTAGCATGTCATACTCATCCTAAATATGGGCCATCAACCAAGGTAAGAGGCTATACTCCAAAAGATACACCGGATGCTAGCCATACTATGCTCAGCTCAGTGGTCATAGCAAGGACTACAGAAGCTATATATAACAGAATTCTCTCCACAAGCGACAGAGTTTGAAACAAGGCATTCAGATAGAACGACTCAAAGCACATCAGCATCAACAGCTCGTAGACATCATGACATCATTGGAATAAGAGATTACTGTCTATGATTACTTTGTGATCATGCCTGACATTTCAGTTAGGGATGCGACAGTAATAACCTGGTCATACTGGATTGTGGAACACCTAGGACAAAGTCAGAATGCCTAAGGCAGAGAGAAACATCAGTATGGAACCCACAACCAGACTGAGCATTCTGACACGGCAAAAAGAAAGTCATCCCACCCACTCGAGGCCATACGAGCACGTAGGCCTTGTACCAGGAAAGGAGGTCTTGCCCATGGCAGTCAAGGTACGAAGTATCGCAATAAAACCGAAGAAGTTACTTCCAGGCCATGGAAACCGAGCCGTCTATTGGTACTACTCTCTACCCCACCCAACAACACCACTACCAGGACAAAAGGTACACCTGACAGGAAAGAGAAGGATTCAAGAAAGCTGTGTGTAGAGACAACACATGGTCCATCAAAAGAGGCAGTTAAAAGGTCAGTGAACCAGCGAAGACAGGACAACTGATGGATCCAAGTCGCACACAGGTAAGTTCCCCTTCACCGGGAGGTAAGCCCGGAAATCTCGAGGACGAGATTTTCTTAAGGGGGGTGTTGACGCTCAAAAGTGGCACGATCATAAAGAGTAGCTTGAAGTTATATCAAGATGAAGTCAAAATTATGGTTGTAAGTCACCATTGGATGACTCTTTTAGAGAAGATCAAAATTCATATGAAGACGGTCCAAGACGGAGCTCTTACGCAATAGTTATGACAAGTTCAGAGATGCTCATGTTGACACCAGATTAAACAATGGCATGAAACTCAATTAAGATGGCCTCTGATGGAAAACGTTTCAACATGAAAGTTGTGCGTCTCATCGAAACGGTTGATTTTGATATAAAACTCGTCCCAATCCGAGTTTGTATGCAAAAGTTAGAGCCATTGGAATGCGGCCCTGTCAGAGGCCAAAACGGGGCGCGCCCCACCACACCCACATAGGTGATGTTTGATGGGTAGCGCCCCAAATTGCCTGTTTTGCGCGAGCGATTCGGCCCTCAAGATGGCCTCTAATTGAAAAACGTTCAACACGAAAGTTGTTCGTCTCGTCGAAACGGTCAAATTTTCTTTTGGGCTCATCTCAATCCGGGGTCGTTTGTGGCCTGTGAGACCTAAAAACCGAACTGTTGTCCCAGACTTTCCTAAATCCGAGTTCGGTTAATTTTGGAAAGTTCGGACAAAAACCATCCGAATTTGACTAGGGTTTTGGACGTGAATCCAAGCATTTTCCTTGCACGGGAAGTCCAGCAGCCTCTTATATACCTAAGGGGTGACGGCCGATTGAACAACAACACACAATCGAACAAACACATCTACTACTTTTTCGTGTTCATCTATCTCCTACCCTCGTATCTTCTTCCTCGTTCTTCGTTCGTTCTTCTCTTGAAGGGCAGCGATCCACGAGGCCCTAGGGGCGATCAGGTCGACCTAGGGCAGCCCATAGCCGCCGCGCGCCTGACGGGGTCCCTCCCAGGCGTGTGGGGTTTCGGGTCCTCAAAAGCACCCGCCGGATTGCTTGCGTACCGCGCTTCCGGACGGGTCTCCTTCGACGTGAGCTGCGGTGCATCACCCCCGGCGTCGAGGGTACACGGTGACGTGTTCGTGTGTCAACACACTTTTTGGTGACTCTGCTGGGGACGAAGCTTTGAATGGTCTCTAGCCCGTTCTTGCTACGAAGAGATCATCATCTAGGGTTTGCATTCTACAAAGGTAATATGAATACCCAGTCCCCTAAAGTAGATGCAAATAATTCATATGGTGTTACTAGATCGTTCAATGAGTATACTCTATCGGCCAGCCCTAGTTTTTTCAATCATGCATCTAACTACGTGCAATGACCGATTCAAAGTAATTTACATGCTTCAACTTCTTATGATACTAGTAACATGCACCATATGTATCCAACTCTCATGCATCGGCAACCCCTCAAATCGTTATGCCGATGAACAACATGGTGAGTTCGGTTAATAAATTTGAAACACCTCATGTTAGAATTTCCAATGCCAAGCAAGAAAGTGTTTCACCCTTTTATTCATCGGCAACTAATTTGAAATATACTAGTTCAACCATGCCGATGGATGGGAGAATTGGCCATGCTACTGCTAGCTATTCGGCCAGTTACTGTCAACCGTCATATGCTACACATCATGTTAGTAATTTTTTGGCACCATATACAACTGTAGATGCTCATAATTCGGCTTCGCACCTTCATGGTCATAGCCGAATAAGTGAAAATTTTGCAGGAGTGCACATGCCATCATCTAATATTGTAGCATATAATGCATCCTCTACGCAATTGCATAATTTTGGCAACACCTCATTGCCGAAAGAGTCTAAGAGTATTGTGGAGCAATCCCTTACAAAATGGGAAGTGGCTGCATTAAAAAGGGATATAGCCCGAAATAACAAGATTAGTGCTATTTGCATTGAAGAACATGATAAGGGGCTAGTTCCTGATTATAACGCAAGAAGAGCTAGAGTTTTGCAAGAAGATGAATCTTTGCCAATTGATAGAATTGGCGAGCAAAAATATGGTTCTACAACAATGCATATGCCTTCACCTAGTACTACATCATATTATACACCCCCTACATAATTGCAAAGTTTCGGCAACACCCACGTGTCATTGCCGAAAGAGTCTAATAGCATTGGGGGGCAATCATATCCGGAGTGGGATGAAATTGAGAAAAAGCTTAAAGCCAATTTTGCCGCTCGCCGCCAGGAACAAAAAGAAAAAGAATTGGCTCAAGTAAAAGAAGCATTGCCAATTGGTAGTATCAATGAAAAGAAGGATAATTAGAAACATGAAAGTGCCTCGGTTGAAAAAGCCGAATCAAGTAGTATACATTCTGAATCCATCAAATCTAAAGAGGCAAGCATTGTTGAGAAAGGGCATGGAAATTTAGCAAAACAGCCATACTTGATTTTTCTGAAGTTAATGGAACCTACTTTCTGCCCTATGAGTTTCGTGCCATAGAAATTGACGAGCTTCAAGAACAAGAACAAGTAGCCGAACAAAGTTTGGTGAACAAAGATCTTCAAACTAATGATGCACGAAATCAAGAAAAAGATGATGACAAGGCGTTGGGGAGCTATCTGAAGGCGGAGCAAGATATTCTTCAAGTCACACCACCATCATGCTCTCCCAACAAATTTGAAGAGGTATGTCTAGCAAGTAATTTACCTGTTTTCAGATTTGGTCACAACTTTATTGTTGATGCATCTATTAGAAAAATACTCATAAGTAATTTTGAAAGACCAATGAAGAAGGGTAATTTACTTGTTAGCAATAAAATTGTTATTGAGCATATCGGTCAACCCATTGCGCCATTTATAAAAACCGATAGTGACTTATTGTTGCAGCCAAGGCTTTCCCCATTGCTTTATCTAAAGTTCATATCTAATTGGGTAGCTTTGCTTATTTATTACTTGGCTTACCCTTGTTCTCAGTTAAGACATGTGTGTTCTAACTATTTTCGTTTCAGAAATTTAAAGCCAAGGTTAAAATATTTTGAGAAAACCGATGCTAGTATAGTTTCTTATTTAAAGACATCGGATATAGAGTGCAAAACACGACGCATGGCCGAATGGGGGGATGCAAAATCTGAACCATTCGTTTGCTTACTTCCAAAGCCGTTCTCACAACAAGAGAGAATGAAAATTATACCTTCAATTCTAACATGTGTGATCAAATCTTTGATTTGTTGTTGAGAAATAATTATATTAGAATTCTTGGTCACAATGTCGAGCCATCTATCCATGGACGAATGTATTGTAGGTTGCATGATTCGTTCAAGCATAATTTTGAGGATTGCAACATGTTTCCTCAAATAGTTAAATCGGCCATTGAAAAAGGACGATTGAAATTTGTTGAAACACCAAGAGATGACTAGTCCATTCCAATTGGTCCGGATGGCAAAAAGTTTATGCATCGGCTGCTTCAAGCCGATCCATTTAAAGAGAAGGTAAAAACTGCAGGTGACGGGATCAAGCTTTCAAGAAGAGAAATTGTTGAAGAGCATAATGCACATAATCTTGAGGGCAAGAATTCTGTCGAAGCTACAATGAAGACGCCAAGGACTGGGGGGCAGCAAGCAAATCCAAAGATCGGTGCAAGCACAACCAAAGAAAACAAAGGCTGAGGTAAGCACAAAGGTAAAAAGCCGAAAGTCACTTTCGCGCAACTATTGGAAAAATATCAGAAAATAAGTGAGGAGAACATTGCTTATCGGCCAAGTAATTCAAGAACATCAAGACCACCCCCTAGGCACAAACCCGAGGATCGGTATTGGCAAAATGAGAATTCTAATGCAGTATATTCATATCCATATTTTGGGCCGCCAATGCCAATGCCGTGGATGCCTCCCTGTGCTCATGTAGATCCATATCCATCATGGGACAGGTATGATACAACGGCACATTATCCATCTTATTTTAGATCATCTCACCAGTATTATGCAGCTCCGAGAAGATCAACATTTGAACAATCATATTTTAAAGACCGTTTCAATCATAAGGAATCGGTCCGGACCCTATGGATGAAGAAAGAGGTGGTCAAGCAAGTATACCGGGTCAAGAAAGATGGTCGTAAGAGTGCTATTTCAGATTTGATCTCAAATGAAAAAGAGCCAATGAAAGTGTTGACATTGGCTACGAAAGGTAAAGAAGTGAAGCAATCAATTGTTAAAAATCAAAGTGCCAAATCTGAAGAAAAGAAGTTGAGGGTGCATAAGGTAAAACAAGAATTGCCATTGCTTCAAACAAAATCACAGCCGGGGTGCTCACTCGGCTTATCGTATTGGCAAAACAAGAAGTTGCAAAAACTTAGTGCACAAGAATTGAGAAAGAAGAACATGGCATGGGTTCCCAAGGGTGGCAATCAAAACAAAAATGATGTGCAAGATTCTATTGCACCAGGTACAATACAAGTGAAGAAGGAGAAGAATGAAATCAGTAAACAATTCAGCCGAAGGTTTCCATCACCCCGTCAAAATCTTCGGTTAGCACATCATCCATATTCATCAAACATGCCATTGATTCCTATGCCATGGAACTCATCCTCAGGTATGATTGGTTACCCTCCATGGGCTTATTTTGATCCAAGGTCGCAATATAATTTTGTACATCATGAAAGGGTATTACCAAATCACTATACATTTGATTAGCTACAAGTTTGTTGCTGATCCAAAGGGCCGAAATTCTTGATTTGCCATTTCATTTGTTTATTTCGGCTATACGTGCTTTGTTTTTATGAAGTTTACATGGACCTTATGGTAATGGCCGATATTTATCTATCGTCCTAAGAGTATGTCAATGCATGGCCAGTGTAGTATTCTAACATCGTTCTTAGTTCGATTGGAGGGCGAGACAAGGTTCATGCTCATGGAAATTTATATGTATGCCTATATCATGCTTGCATGGAATTGATACATTACTTATTACGTGCTTGTATGATAATTTGTCGAACCGATGTTATTGAATATATGTTGCATAGACCAATTCATAGTTGCATAATTGGTTAGTGGGCTTATACTTTGTTTGGATATGATTTGGCTTGTGCATCTTTCAAATCTATAAGAGGCCAAATCATAGCTGATTTTATTACTGAACATCGGATTAATGACATGCATAATATTGATATTAGCCTTGTCTCTCTAGTACTATGGAGATTATATTTTGATGGTTCAATTCGTAGCAATGGCCAAGGTGTTGGTGTTGTTTATATATCTCCTTATAGTACTATTTTTGAAGCCTCATGCCGCTTAGAATATTTTTTGCACAATTAATCAAAGCCGAATATGCATTGTTATTCGGATTAAATCTTTTACTTGCTATAGGTGCTATACATATTGAGGGTTTCGGTGATTCGTTATTAGTAGTGCAATGAGTATCGAAAAGTTATCAATGTTTTGACGAATCACAATAATTTATCTTGAGGCATGTCTAGATGTAATATTCTCCTTGCGTTACTTACAAATTTTCATATATCTAAACATGACAATTGGAGAAAGTTTGCACTGCAAGCATCCGGCTACCATGTTGATCATAGTGTATTGCATATTTATCAATAGCCGATGCTTCGTCTCGTCAACATAGGTAAGGCCGAACTGAAGCCCACCGCTTCGGCCACTAATGGAATTTTCATGCAGGCGAAATCAAGGATTCGAGAAAACTCATTGTTGATTACCTGCAAGAACCTAGCAGAAGGGTGAACAATATGGTTCGGAGAATGGCTTTGAGGTACATATCTATGGAACTTTATCACCAGATTGTTAATGAAATTGAGAGGGTTTCACCCAAGTTTGCATCAAGGATTCAAACAAGTAATGGCCGATATATACTTATCGCCCTAAGCACATGCAAAATGGCCGATGGAGTGTTGACATTGTCCTTAGAACCAACATGGTACAAGTTATTTTTCGGCACGCTTGCTTTGCCGAAAAACAGGGGGCATGTGTTGACCTTTAAAAGTGGCACGATCATAAAGAGTATCTTGAAGTTATATCAAGATGAAGTCAAAATTATGGTTGTAAGTCACCATTGGATGACCCTTTTAGAGAAGATCAAAATTCATTTGAAGACGGTCCAAGACGGAGCTCTTACGCAATAGTTATGACAAGTTCAGAGATGCTCATGTTGACACCAGATTAAAGAATGGCATGAAACTCAATTAAGATGGCCTCTGATGGAAAACGTTTCAACATGAACGTTGTGCGTCTCGTCGAAACGGTTGATTTTCATATAAAAATCGTCCCAATCCGAGTTCGTATGCAAAAGTTAGAGCCACCGGAATGCGGCCTGTCAGAGGCCAAAACGGGGCGCGCCCCACCAGACACCCACATAGGTGATGTTTGATGGGTAGCGCCCCAAATTGCCTATTTTGCGCGAGCGATTCGGCCCTCAAGATGGCCTCTAATTGAAAAACGTTCAACACGAAAGTTGTTCGTCTCGTCGAAACGGTCAAATTTTCTTTTGGGCTCATCTTCATCCGGGGTCGTTTGTGGCCTGTGAGACCTAAAAACCGAACTGTTGTCCCAGACTTTCCTAAATCCGAGTTCGGTTAATTTTGGAAAGTTCAGACAAAAACCATCCGAATTTGACTAGGGTTTTGGACGTGAATCCAAGCCTTTTCCTTGCACGGGAAGTCCAGCAGCCTCTTATATACCTAAGGGGTGACGGCCGATTGAACAACCACACACAATCGAACAAACACAGCTACTACTTTTTCGTGTTCATCTATCTCCTACCCTCGTATCTTCTTCCTTGTTCTTCGTTCGTTCTTCTTTTGAAGGGCAGCGATCCACGAGGCCCTAGGGGCGATCAGGTCGACCTAGGGCAGCCCATAGCCGCCGCGCGCCCTGACGGGGTCTCTCCCGGGCGTGTGGGGTTTCGGGTCCTCAAAAGCACCCGCCGGATTGCTTGCGTACCGCGCTTCCGGACGGGTCTCCTTCGACGTGAGCTGCGGTGCATCACCCCCGGCGTCGAGGGTACACGGTGACGTGTTCGTGTGTCAACAGCGGGTAGGTTTGTAACACCCTGGTTTTCGTTCTCTGTTTTTTTCCTTTGCGGAATTTGACTCTCGTCTTTTTTCTCGGTGTTATCGGATTTCTCTAGCTCTTGGGTATGTGAAGATGGTCATCTAGCCTTGCTTCCCTATCCAACCAGAGATTATCCCCAGTCCAACCTTGCCACCCAAGATCTATCTCCGGACTTTGCCATCGAAACTATGCCTTCCGAGTCACCGGAAGGGAAACCCTAATCCTTTCAGTTACAAAGGAACCCCAATTTCCTTTCATCTTCTGCCTCCCAAACCTTTCCCAGTGATCATCCCACCTCTATAAACCCTGGATATGTAAAAATATTGCCAAGTCATTTGCAATATTTTTCATTTATAATTAATTCCTTTTTCTGCCAGTTAAAGGAATTAAATCCAGGAAAATATCTATCCATCTCCAAAGTTCATGAAAACTTGTGGAGATATTTTTTGTAGTCATATTGAGCTCCCATAAAAATATTGGCCATAATTAAATAAGGGAAATGGCATTTTCCTATTTAATGCCAATATTGCATTTTGGGCAGCTTCTAAAGGAACTACCATTTTGGTAGCCAGGAAAAATCCCAAATAATTTGTGTAGCTTATCCTATCCATATGTTCACCATTTCCATCAAAATCCCAAGTTCCATAGTTCAAATTTTGAGCACAACATCAATTGGCAAATTATGTCCAGTTGGGCAAATTGCAAAGGAAGTGCTTGAACCCTTGATCTATTTCAGCTGAAATTTTTCATGGTGATTAACATTGATAAATCACTCATGGAAACCAAAAATCAGCTCAATTCATCTATCTATTCTCCCAAAGAAATTTTCCCAAGTTTCTGCCCATTTGGAAGCACTATGAAGAAAGTACCATTTTGGTGTACCCAAATGGTATGAAACCTTTGCAGTGGTTTCATATGTCCGAATCATCACTCTCCACCAAATTTGAGCCAAATCCATGTAGCGATTTTTCCCCAGCACCAGCATCTCCATTTTTGGCCAGAATACATGGATACAAAGGAAGTACCATCTATACTGGTCTATTGGTGTTGAGACTTTGGCATCATGTCCACCTTAGTGGATGACTAATCCATGCCAAAGATCAGGCCAAGATCACTACTGTGGTGGCCACCCCACATGGCAAACACCTTCCTGTCAGAAGCTGTTTCTGCTAGTTTCTCTCAACCTAGAGCCTTCCAGTTGATTCCAGCCACTCCTATCATCTAATTGAGCAGTGAGGCACATGTTTGACAAGCCTAGAGAGGCTGAGCCGTGCCAGAACACGCGGACCGCGTGGTGACCGCGTAGCCAGAAAGCAGAACTGGCGCTCTGCGCCGTGCGTCGCCTCTGCCGACCGCTCCGGCCAGCCGTAGCTTGTCCCTTGGTGCCGACTTGACTCCCCGTCGTCCACACCCTCCTCTCTGGTCATTTCCCCCCTCTCTTCTTCTTCCCCACGCCACGGCAACTCCGGCGAACTTTTCCGCCCGTGACGCCGATGTTGTTTTCTCCTCTGTCCTCATCTCCCTCGAGCACCCTCGAGCTCTCTCTCCTCCCCGCGAAGCCACCCGACCCCACTACCGTCCAGCCACGTCCTCCCCACGCTCCAGTGCGCCGATGAGGTCGCCGCCGTGGCCGTCCTTATCGCCTCACCTCGCCCGGCTATTTATAGCCGTCCCCGAGTCTCTCTGAGCTCACCACCCACCTCACCTCAATCGTCTATGCCTCCCCGACCCAACCAACCATCGCCGGAGCGCCTCTCCGACCACCATCGTTATCGTGCCGCCGCCGGCCCCCCTCCTAAATTCCGGCGACCTCGAGTCCCTCCCTCCTTTCTGCCACCTCCTTCAGCCTCCCCGGAGTCAGGCGAGGCTCCGCCCAAGCTCCTCCCTACCCCTCCACCGCCGTAGCCCCGAGCCCAAGGGCGCCCGTGGCCGCCGTCCGCCATGGCCGAGGGGGTGCTCGCTGCTGCCATCCCCGAGACTTGTGCCCCTCATGGATGGACGCGGCTTGGTCCCCTGATCTCGCCGGTAGTCCTAGCGCCACGAACGGTGGCCGGAGCTATTGGCAGTCACCGCCGGAGTGCGCCACCTCCTCTGCTCCGTGGGCGCGCGCGAGGTGGGAGATGACCCTGCCAGCGGGGCCCACCTGTCGGCGACCTACGGCCGACCATGTCGGATAAGTGGACGCGCCCTCAGCGCCTTTCCATTTTCCCTGCGGGAAGGCGCATTCTGCCCAAATGCGCGACCAACTGCACTGCTCAGGGACCCGGATGTGATTATTCTTTTTGCAGACCAATCCCTGGCAGAAAAACCTTTGTAACTTTTCTCTCGAAACTCCGATTCAGATGAAACCAACGCTCACATCTTCAGTGCGTCGAGCCCGTTCCGATGAGGTCACTTTCATAATGGTTACCCATTCTGAAAATGACCATTTTGCCCTTGCCTCTAAACAGCCCTCTCCGAGAGAGAACGGTTTCCGGCGATCCTTTCCGCGGACTCTCCGCACTTCTTCCCGGAGTATTCTTCACCCCCAGGCAAGCCGACCATCTGATATATGCCCTAAAGCATTGCTCTATGTTATTCTTGCATGTTTAATTAATGAAATGCTTGTGCTAGAAATAATTAAACTCCTGCCATTTCGATATTGTCATTTACATTACCTGCTGCTGCTCATCTTATCATTGCACTAACGACTTGTCGTGATATTATATGGAGATAGGTGGTTATGTTTTTATCATGCTTGGCTACTGCCATCTCAAGTTATTGTGATAAACAACCATGCTTGTTAAATACTTGCTAAGGCTAAACCTAGTCGGTTGATCTAGAGTCACCTGTCCGGGCTTATCCGTGCAGCCCCATTTGCCGGTATGGGACGGCCTTGACTTGGTCTGACCGCGTGCTCTTTCACCGGTACCTCCAGACAGGGAAGGTTATGCGCGCGCACTACCCTGGCCCGGTAGGCGGCGATAACCTTGTGAGCCCAGTTGATTGTTTAACCCGGGAGTCCCCGTTTGGGACAGTTTGTGTGGCCACGACAGTGGCAGGTGTCACGAGGTGACACAGGGGCCACCCAGGGCAGGACTCCGGGGGAGGATGAATGCTGGTGATACGATGGGAGAGTCACGGGTCAGGCGGGTTTCCTTCGAGCAACGCTGGTCCACCCGAATGGGATCACGAGGCCAGGTGCTCCATGGTGTGGGTAAAGTGCGCAACCTCTGCAGAGTGAAGAATCTATTCGAATAGCCACGTCCACGGTATTGGATAGTCCGTCCAGGCCTCACTAGGTGGTCAACCATAGTAATGATAATAATGATGGAAGAACTTGTCCTATGATCAGAAGTACTCTATGACTCGTGAGTATGCCGAGGGTTGTGGGACAACCCGTAAGAGAGTAAGTTGGATCTGGTTAAGAGTTGGATTGGATCCTGAGAAGGTTCGGAGTATGGAGTATCTACTTGCCATGCTTTACTTTACTCTAGTAGTATCACACTGGATAATCCTGTTACAACATGATAATTAATATTGCTAGATAGGTATGCTATGTCATGATGATTAATATTGCTCTAATAACAAATGCATGCTTGAATGCCATGGATTGCATTGCTTGGTGTATATGTTAGTTTGGTTTGCTTGCGAGTACATTCAAAAGTACTCAGCGGCCTTTAACATGGCCAGGTTCACATAACGATCCGTCGTCCGTCGACAAGGAGCCGGAGCGTTCGCGAGCTAGGAGAGTAACCCAGTCAGATCCCTGTGGATTGGAGCCGCACCAAGACCATGCTGCCTTAGATAGAGCTTTTCTGCTGCCATCACTCTTGTAATATATCTTGTAAGACTGATATATCCATTAATAGAAATGCTTGTGGTCATGATACTTGTTGTAAACACGCATGCCAGAGTGATTTCCTGGGCTGGCGTGCGTGGTGACTGTCTGGCTACAGTGGTAATCAGGCGGGATGCCACAAGTACGTGGTTGGCAACAATTGGGGAAAAGTTTGTTCGGTTCAGCTGTCGAGTTGAACTGTATTGTACAAAGACCAGTGCTTAATGTATGAATGAAAGCCATGTTTAAAGTGAATTTTAGTTGCAAAATTACACCCTAATTGTGATTTTGTTTCTGCAATACTTGACAAATGCCAGTGCTACAATGTTGACAAATGCCAGTGTTACTAGATCGACAGATGCCAATGTTTCCGATTTGACACATGGCAATTTACCCAGTATGATAGATGCAAATCTTCCCGGATTGTATGTACTAGTCACACGGATCATATTGGAGAAACGTTTGCGATGATGCATTGGACCAATCCTTCGCGCCAATATTTTGACTTGGCTTACGGGCGAAGATAGTTGTCGATCTTCAAACGGGTATTCAACCTGAACCGTTTGTGATGTGTGTTCATTCAGATAAAACTATGATGGTTTTTTCTTTGCTACGTGAATTCAAAGATAAATACTTAGTTCATCAAACCATAGATTTCATTCAGTCAAGCTTTCACTTTACATTCATACAATCGAGATACGATTTAAAGAAAACTAGTTGCGGCGGCGGCGGCGGCCTCCTGCGGCGGCGTTCTCGTGCTCCGGGGCGCAGTTGTACAGTTCTTCAACCGAGACCAGAATGTTATGGACTTCACAATCAAAGAGCCGGTTGTCGCGCGATCGACGGGCGCGGGGCCGGGGGGCGGCGACTAGCGGCGCTGCGAGAAAGCTGTCGACGGCGGCGACCCAATCCGCTGAGGGGGGGCGTGACGGGTGCTAGCGCGCGCACGGGCACGGGCGCGGTGGGTGCAGGCGCGCGCAAGGGGTCGGCCGTCGTCGGTGCGGGCATGCGCACTGGGACTGGCATGCCATGTGCAAGGGCGCGCACGAGCACGGGGGCAGGAGGAGGTGCTAGCGCTTGCACGTACACGAGCTCACGCGGGTCGGCGGGGACCTCCCTGACGCCCGCGGTTTCCAGTGCTGCGATGATGCTGGGTGACCAGCCCGTCAATGCCACGGGGATGGTGGCTGGCGCGGGCGCGGCGATGGTTGATGGCGAGTGCGTCGGGGCAGCATCTGCTGCGGCATGCAGCTCTTCCAGGGCCATGTCAATGGCGTCCCATTCGCCTTTATGTTCTATCTCTTCCGGCTCGGTGTTAACTTGACCAAACTGGAAGACTAGTGGCATATCATCCTTCTGCACCATGGCGTAGGTCGCCGTGGAGGTCTGAAGATGGAGGGGAATGTGAGGCGAAGATATATGGAGGATTGTGAGTGAGTGGGCAGTAAAGCTGCGTATTAAACAGCGGCTCGGGCGCCATTGATGGACAGGTTGGAAGCGAGGAGGGCGGATACGGAGGTCAAAGGGCTCGATTCCCGGTGAGTCCTCGGCGTACTGACCGCACGCCTCCCGATGAGCCTGCGCGGCGGATGCCAGCTCGCATCCTCCTGTCAACTCAAGCAGATGCTCGCACGGCACCTCCTAAGCCCTAGCCAATAAAAGAGTGCTACTCTTGGCAGCACGTACTCTTGGCAGCACGTAATGGGCAGTAGAATGCCAACGATTTGAAAATAATGCAACCGTGTGCGTTGAAACGTGACAGTTCTTTGTTCCAAAAAGCTTTTGTTTGCTATTAATGAAACAAAAAATACCACAGCATATTTGTGCTATATAATGACGCCATGCCAAATTTCTTGAATTTTGTGTGAGTTCTAGATTTACTATAATTTAATTAATATTCTCAATGTTGTCTCTAAAAGAAAATATATATTAAAAAACAAGTATCAGATAGGAAAACAAAATGCTATGACGCCTCTACGTGCCATGTTCATGAAACCATGCCAACTTTCATGAATCGCCTGACGAGTTTTTGATTTACATGATTTAAAACCCTAGTTTCTCAATGTTTCTGTGGCCGAGCCAAGACCCCAAGATGTTTGAAATTCATTCACATGCCTTGCAATGGACCTGTCGTGGTTTTGTCATGGCATGATGTCCTCGTGAGAGAACTTAGGTGTGATGCCATCGCAACTAGGTGGCGGCTTGAGAGGGGTTGGTCGGAATCGAGAGACGCGAGTTTACCCAGGTTCGGCCCCTCCGATGGAGGTAAAAACCTACGTCCTGCTTTGTGTCTATATTGATGATGAGGATGATCTCGATTACAAGGGTGCCGTATTGCTACCTCTAATCTCGAGAGCCCCTAATCTGTCTATCTCTAATGACTTGAAGTTGTCCCTCTAGGGGTGCTCTACCCCTCCTTATATAAGTGGAAGGGGTAGGTTTACATGTAGAGTCCTACTAGGAGTAGGATTAGGACTAGTCTCTCTTGAGTCCTAATCCGGGTCTTGTTCTTCTTGTAAGGGAATCCTTCCTCTTCTTTGGGCCTTATCTGTGAGCCGCCTCATGCCGGCTTACATGCTGGGCCTTGGGCCTGGTCATCTTGTGACCCGGTAATAGAGGTGACCTATGAGCCACCATACGATGGGTCGGGTCATACCTCCTGCTGGGTCATACCTCTTGCCGAGTCACCAATGAGTCACCAAGCTCGGCTGGCGCAGCAATGAGTCGCCAAGTCCCGGTCGGGTCATACTTCAGGCCGGGTTATACCGTGGGGTAATATCCCCGACATTAGCCCCCAGGTTAGCTTGAATTTATTCATGGTAAGCTCCTGAAATAAGGATAAATATGTTAAGGGACCAGCTTGCTCAACTGGCCGGCTTAATTTAATGAAGTAGCTCCTTGAAAATCCGGGTTTCTTCTTCATATTAACGAGCCGTCTTCACAAACATCTTGCAGGTCCGTGTCCTTTGCCAAATATTGGGAATAAAACACCCATATGCCGTTGAGTCGTCTTCCAATGCTTCGGCTTTGATGAAAATATCGGAGATAAGAAAATCATATGAAGTTGAGCCCGCTTTCCATTACTTCGATTGGGAATAGAAAATCGTCCATTGTTAAACCCCTTCCACGTGTGAACCGGGTTGCTTATATAGAATCTGCCGGGTCATGATTTTTTACAATGCCGGGTCATGATCGTTGGTGACGCCGGGTCAAAATAAGTGGACTCCAGTTGACTTGATAAATTTATTGGGAATAAAGAAAATATGTGTAATGTTGAGCCGGCTTTCAATTCTTCAGCTCCACCAAGACATGAGACCTTGCTCACTCAAAATTGATAGCTTGAAAGTGTTCTGCTATTTTTTGATATATCCATATTACCTGTAGCCCCCAAGTGCCGGGTTGTCTTGCCTGCAGCAACGTGGGACTTGTAAATGTCTTATGCTCATAAAACTTCAGCCAGTGTAGCCCCCAAGGGCCGAGTCATTATGCAATAATGAGCAGGGACTTTTTGTAGATCTGATCATATAGACTTGAGGAGCAATGTGTAACCCCCAAGGGCCGGCTCAGTAAGAAAATACTGGGCTGGATCTTAGAAAAAGATAGAAAGGCCGGCTCATCTCCTTGAGATAATAGGATCTGTTGACAATGTAACAACTTTCATTAGCCCCCAAGTGCCGTGGTGCATGCTTGCAGCGACATGGGACTTTGAACTTGGTGTTGAATGTTGAGAAATCTGGTTTGTCATCTAAGTCGCCAGATATAGACTGAATGTCTTGTATTTCACATGTGTAGCCCCCAAGGGCCGGCTCATCAGTATGTGACGGGCCGGGTCTTTTAATTTGGTCCTTATAATCTATTTGAACAGCTGAATACTGTAGCCCCCAAGTGCCGGGTCGCATGCCTGCAGCGACTTGGGACTTTAGAAACAAATTCTCTGAGCAGTGTAGCCCCCAAGTGCCGGGTCGTATGCCTGCAGTGACTTGGGACTGTGTGAGAATAATATAACTCATCATAATTTGTTGAATGACTCCTTGACCGTGGTTGTAACCCGGTATTTTGTTGAATATCCTGGAATAATGCCTTTGCCCTCGAAATGAAAATCCTTGCTCGTGGTTGCGGTGCAACCCGGCAAATATATGTATGAGAAATCCATAAGTGTTGTAGTTTACTACAGAGCACAATTTGAAAGAATCCAAGAGCCGGTCAATTAAATGACACGGCATTATATGTGATAGGGCGGCTCTTCGAGAATAGTCAATTCTTCCTAGTTGGCTTAAAAAACCCCAATCCATTAATACTGTTATGATAAACCATGATGAAGATCCAGCCATGTTGGCTATTTAAGATAATAATATAACTTGGTTTGAGAACCTCAGGTATTCAATATTGGTTATAACAACCATAATGGAAATCCAGCCATGTTGGCTATTGAAGATTAGAATATGTATCCCGGTTTGAAAACCGGCTCCTATAATATAAACCAGGATATTCATGCATATATGATGCATCGTATGACGATGCAATGATGATGCAATGTATGATGATGTATGTGTATGATAACAGAATATAAAAATGTCGGCTTTCAAGGCTCGACAAAAAGAGACTAGCTCTATTTTGTTTTTTGAAAAAAAACTCAAGTTTTGCTTCAAGGAAGCTTGGCATGAAAGCCGGAAACCTCGTAAGCTGGCTCTCACGTGACATAAATCCATTGTTTAAACCTTAACAAGTTTAGGGTCTTAAAAAAGATTAACTGTTAAGAGTATGAACGGGCCACATAGCGGAGATACTACAACAAACAAGGCGAGTTTATCCTAGCTCACTGTAAGCCGGCTCTCTCGTGATAAAAGACGCCGTTTAAACCTTGACAAGTTCAGGGTCTTTGTGCGAGATTGACTATGAAAGTTCAGGGTCTCTGAGCAAGATTGACTGTCAAGAGTTCGGCGGGTCACATGGTGGAGTAGCGAGTTGCAAAAAGGCAGGTTTAACTCGAACATGGCATATAAAGCCTGGCCAAGAGGGTATGAAAGCTAAACCCAGTGGGTTGGAAGCCCCCAAGTGACCTTATGATGATCCAATAAATCAGGGCACCCATGTTTGAACGGCGCATCATGGCGGCTCGTCCTCTTGGGCGACTTTAAATCTTCCGCCAATAAGGTAGGGCACCCATGTTTGAACGGTCGCATCATGGCGGCTCGTCCTCTTGGGCGACTTTAAATTTTCCGCCAATAAGGTAGTGCACCCATGTTTGAACGGTCGCATCATGGCGGCTCATCCTCTTGGGTGACTTTAAATTTTCTTGAGAACTCGAACTTGCGAGAGATGAATTCCTTTTGAACCAGATGTTGAGCCGGATATCAAGATCTCAAAACTTTGTGAGAGACAGACTTCTCTTGAGCGGGGTTTTAAAGCGGAACCTTTTCTGAAACTCCGGAATCCTTCTTTTGAGCCGGAACTCTCAGATTGCTTGGCACTTCTTTAGCTAGAAATTTTCTGACAGCCTTTAAGCTTTCACCAATGTGGCAGTAGCCCCCGAGATCGGGTTATTTCTTCTCCAATGACCCAATGTTCTTGAATTTGCTGAAACTAGCAACATTTGTTGAATCATGTCTGTGTAGCCCCCGAGTCTTAAGACGACTCGAGGAGTTGGATTGAGATTCTCCATACTTGGCCGTGGCATAACCCGGCGTATAGTTGACAGCAGAAACGCCGGAATGTGTTGAGGCTGGAGGCAAGGTGGTGAGTTTGATGATCTTCGCAACACTCATTGTATGTCCTTGGCGTTGATAACGCAACATGAACCCGCGGAAGGTCGAGATGACGGGTTATAAATGATCCCATATGAGTTTTGCCAGTAACCCGGCCGATGGTTCGACCCGGCTGTTTGTTGAAGTTTAACCAAACTGCGGTGGCGGCGACTTGTGCACCTATCCATTGAGCCATCCGGTGGAGGCAGAGGCTGATAATATATCATGACTTGCTTCAGAGTTGTTGGAATAGACCGGGCTGCAGGAGCGGCGACTTGCGTGCGCTCATTAAACAGCTTGCGCACACAGGTGCGGCCCGATGTATTGATGTAGACCAGACTATAGGAGCGGCGACTCACGAGCGTCCGTTGGGCGGCTTGAGTGAGCAGGCATGGCACCAGCGCGTCGATGTAGACCGGACCGCGACGTTGTAAGCTGGCGCGGACGGAGAGTCGGCCGCGGCGCTATAAACCGGCACAGACGTGCGAGTCGGCCGTGGCATTTTAAGCCGGTGCGGACGCGCGAATCAGCCGCGGTGTTGTTGATGGAGACCGGATCGCGAGGGCGGCGGCTCACACGCATCCGTTGGACATATGCTGGCGCATGATGATTTTGGCGCGGGCTCCATGCACGCAATATAACACCACTTTTGTAATCAATAATTGTCCTGTGTAAAATATATGGCAGGGCAGAGTAATTTTCCTCAGAGAAATAATATGTAATGAAACACAGGTAGGATGAATATCACCTGATGATAATTTCGTCCGATGACGTACGCGATCGGTTGAAAAAAAACAAAGTTGATGTATGTATGCTTCGTGCTCTGAATTGATAAATTTGAAAAAAGGGCTGTTGTGCAAACTGTATGTCCGCTTGATTGACTTTTGTCTTGGTTCCTTCCAGTGCTTCTCCCTCTCCGTCATGAACTTGGACTCTAGCACCAGGCAAGAGTCGAGTGGAGGATTTGAAGGTCAAACGAGTAGGACAGCCAGTCGCTCGATATCCTCGGCGGAGAGATGGGCGTTGTTGCTGCAGCCGACGAGCAGTTCTTGTGACGGCAGGGCTTGTGGCAACTCCGGACTGCGCGAAAGTGGCGAAGGCCTCATAGTTGGGGTGCATGACGACAGCAGCGGCAGCGTAGTAGTAGTCATACTTCTGATCTATGAGCGGGCGAGCCGGGAGTAGCGGCCACAGCGGCGGCCGGCTCGGCGATCGGGCGATGCGGGAACAACGGCCACAACGGCGGCCGGCTCGACGAGCGGGCGATGCGGGAATAGCGGCCACAACGGCGGCCGGCTCGGCGAGCGGGTGATGCGGCCAGTATTGGCGGCAGAGCCGACGGGCTTGGCACGGGGCGATAGCTCGCCGGACAGCGGCTCGAGCGGCGAGCACAGCGGGATGGTGAAGTCGACCAGCGGCGCGAATGACCTGCCGATGCAGGGCGTCACTGGAGGCCAGCGGGCAGGGCGGCGGAGGCGCGGCCGGCTCCAGGGCGAGCAGCCGTGGCGGCGGAGGCGAGGCCGGCTCGAGAACGAGCGCAACCGCGGTGGCAGAGGCGCGCGGCCGCCTCCAACATCGCGATGGATCAATCCATCCAGGGAAGAAAACTCAGTGGCGGCGGTATTCCTTCCTCTGTTTCTATTCCCGTCTTGGTTTCAGTTTTCCTCCTTTATAAAACGTGATCTTCCCGCAACGATTGTAGCAAGCTAACTAGTAATGGGATTGCCTTTTGTTCCTTTCCCGATCAGTGTGGAAGTGCTTTGAGGATTCTTTGGACTTTGACTCAGTCCTCACGCAGGAAAAAGTAGCAGCAATCATGAGGGTTGCTTCCCTCGGTATTTGAAGTATGAGACTTGAGTACATGAAACATCCTTGAAAAAGTCAAACTGATTTATTTTGTCGCACCAGAGATCTGTTTCTCGGCGGAAACTTGCGTTTGGACAGGCCACGCGGTGTATGGCACACTGCCTAAACAAAGAAAATCTTCTCAACTCCTCTCGGACTCGCGACTTGTGGCGGCGCAGCAGCGAAAACTGATGTTTTGTTGGATTTAACGGATCCTCGAAGATGGGTGCGGCGGAAAGACCGCAACCCTAACTCCCGTCTCAACCTAATCTCGTGTATGCCGTTCCGACTGTTCGTCGATGATGTAGATCCTTTTCACGTCGGCTCTTCGTCATCTGGCTTACCACATCGCCCTTGATCCCTGGAGAGCTCCCTACAAGAACTCAACACCACCGTGCATCGCCCCACGGTGGGCGCCAACTATCGCAGTTTTGTCACGGCATGATGTCCTCGTGAGAGAACTTAGGTGTGATGCCATCGCAACTAGGTGGCGGCTTGAGAGGGGTTAGTCGGAATCAGGAGACGCGAGTTTACCCAGGTTCGGCCCCTCCGATAGAGGTAAAAACCTACGTCCTGCTTTGTGTCTATATTGATGATGAGGATGATCTCGATTACAAGGGTGCCGTATTGCTACCTCTAATCTCGAGAGCCCCTAATCTGTCTATCTCTAATGACTTGAAGTTGTCCCTCTAGGGGTGCTCTACCCCTCCTTATATAAGTGGAAGGGGTAGGTTTACATGTAGAGTCCTACTAGGAGTAGGATTAGGACTAGTCTCTCTTGAGTCCTAATCCGGGTCTTGTTTTTCTTGTAAGGGAATCCTTCCTCTTCTTTGGGCCTTCTCTGTGAGCCGCCTCGCGCCGGCTTACACGCTGGGCCTTGGGCCTGGTCGTCCTGTGACCCGGTAACAGAGGTGGCCTATGAGCCGCCATACGATGGGCCGGGTCATACCTCCTGCCGGGTCATCAATGAGTCGCCAAGCTTGGCTGGTGCAACAATGAGTCACCAAGTCCCGGTCGGGTCATACTTCAGGCCGGGTTATACCGCGGGGTAATATCCCCGACAGGACCTAAAGATGCATGCACAATAATATGGTTTTCAACCCATTTTGATGCACCGGACCTTCTGATTGTAGTTCGGATTTGAATTGTGCACGTTAAATAATGCATATAAAAGTCAATTAATGTATTAAAAGGCCAAACGAACCATGTATATTTTCATATTTTGACACGACACTCTCATTTCGGTATATGTTGCCTATAGAAATAGTTCAAGACGAGAAGAGGCAACGGATGTCGATTCGCCCAGATAAGGTGACACATTCCATATCGAAACAACAAAGCTTCACGTGATAATTAATCTTTGGTTTGTGCTGGTCTTGTGCCAAAACTTGTCCCAAATTGGACATTATTTTACCAAGGCACATATGGGCCATCCATGTTATGACACCATGTCAAGTTTCATGAATTTTCTGACTAGTTTTTGATTTACACATGATATAAAACCCGAGTTTCTCAATGTTTTTGTGGCGGAGCTAAGACCGCGAGATGTTTGAAATTCATTCCCATATATTGCATGGGATCCTAAAGATGCATGTACACTTATACGGTTTTCAACCCATTTAGATGCACCGGTCACTCTGATTATAGTGCAAATTTGAATTATGCACCTTAAATAATGCATATAAAAGTCGATAAATGTATAAAAAGGCCAAACGAACCATGTACAATTTCATATTTTGGCACGATACTCTCATTTTGGTATATGTTGCCTATAAAAATAGTTCAAGACGAGAAGAGGCAGCGGATGTCGATTCGCCCACATAAGGTGACACATTCCATATCGAAGCAACAAAGCTTCGCGTGATAATTAATCTTTGGTTTGAGCCAAAACTTGTCCCAAATTGGACATTATTTTACCAGGGCGCATATGAGCCATGCATGTTATGACACCATGCCAAGTTTCATGAATTTTCTGACTGGCTTTTGATTTACACATGATTTAAAACCCGTGTTTCTCAGTGTTTGTATGTCCAAGCCAGGACCGTGAGATGTTTGAAATTCATTCCCATATATTGCATGGGATCCTAAACATGCATGTACAGCTTATACGGTTTTCAACCCATTTTGATGCACCGTACCTTGTGAATGTAGTTTAAATTTGAATTATATATGCACGTTAAATAATGCATATAAAAGTCAATTAATGTATAAAAAGCCCAAACGAACCATGTATAATTTCATATTTTGGAACGACGCTCATTTTGGTATATGTTGCCTCTAGAAATATATAGTTCAAGACGAGAAGAGGCAGCGGATGTCGATTCGCCCACATAAGGTGACGCATTCCTTATCGAAACTACAAAAGCTAGCTTCCCCATGAGTAGCTGAGGTTTGTAAGGGCTTGTGCCAAAACTTATCCCAAATCGGACAATTTATCATCAGGACACATATGAGCCATGCCATGACATCATGCCAAGTTTCCTGATTTTCTGACGAGTTTTTGATTTATACATGAATGTAAAACCAAGTTTCTCAATGTATGTGGCCGAGTCAAGACCCCGAGATGTTTGAAATCCATTCCCATATCTTGCATGGGGCCCAAAGTAGACATGGACACTTATATGATTTTTCAACCCATTTTGATGCACCGGACCTTGTGATTTTAGTTCAAATTTTAATTATCCACATTGTATGCCTAGAGAACTCAGTTAACGTATGAAAATGAGAAACTCGACACAGAACCCCCCGGCCCTACCAGCCATGGCAGACGGAATGAACGACTAACAAAGAAAGGCCTGTTTTTTTGGTGGCGGGTTGAGGAGGAGTTCCGGGTGAGGAATGTACGACAATTTTCGAGTAGGTGGTTTTATAGCCTACTACAGTAAACACTGCTAAGTGGGAACACGTTTACGTTTGGTATGTGTGAACTGATTTGCAATAAATTTAGCGTGTGGTAATTTGGAATGTGACGGGAAACAAACTCAAGATTTATTGAAGGTTTTAGTTCCCAAGCACGGAACGCTTTATGGTTTTTAGAAACCGTGTGGGATGGCGTACGTGGGCCTGCGTTCTCGAATGTGTGTACGTGTGTGCCCACTCTTACTGCGGTATCGGGGCCAAGACCCAGGACGGTGTCGTGGTGGCCAAGACGGCCGCCGCTATGGTGGCGGCCTCGGCGGCTGCCGGTGGGTGGCGGCCACGGTGGCCACCGGCAGCAGCTGCCTTCGGGCAGCTGTGGCGGAGCGTAGTGCGTAGCATCCTTTTGTGTGCGGTTGTGTGTGGGAATGGGCTCATCGAGCAGACGCGTGGCCCCGCCTCTATGAGAGGTGGGCCCCGCCAGTCAGGGAATGTGAAAATTAACGTAAAACTAAGTTTTTTTTTAGAAATCTGTAAAAGGTTTGTAAATTCTAATCTCAATAACAACATAATATTTAAATATTCATGTGGTATACACATTATACATAGAAACTAAGTAAATTACGTTTCATAATTGTTCAAATATACATACAAAAAAATGTTCGCGCAATTTATAAAAATACAAATATATGTCAATATAATTAAATGTTAGTATTAGCAACAAGTGTATAATTTTTCTCTATTATTTAATATTTTTGGTCACAATATTAGCAACCGGTGTAATTTACTATATTTTATTGGCAAGGAGGTGCTGTGGGTGCAGGTTTGATTAGACGGGACGCGTGCGAGCAGTCCACTGCGCAGGCTCAAAGGGACGCGTGCGAGCAGTCCGCCGCGTAGGCGCAGCCGCGTAGCTGGCTCACCGAGAATCAAGCCCTTTGACCTCGGACATCCACCCACAGCCCTATTCTCTCCCAAGTTCTCCATTAATGCTCCACCTTCTCCTCCGGTCTTATCTATAAGGGACGCCGCCGAGGATCGCCTCCTTTTTCGATGGACGACGAGACGGCCAACAAGTGGGGGCGGGTCGAGGCTGAACCACACGAGCCTCCGGCAAGCGTGGAGTTCATTAGCATCATCCTCGACAAGATGTTGGTAACCATCATGTCCCTCCTCCCCATCAAATCTGCCGTGCAGACCACCATCCTCTCCAGGCAGTGGCGGCCCCTATGGCACTCCACCCCCATTGACCTCCTCGACGACGACGAGCTCTACAGCGGGGATCGCAAATGCTTGGACGCATTGTCCCACATCCTCGCCATGCACACTGCACTAATCAGACACGTTGCCATCGGCAGTTTCCGTTCTAACTGCAAGGCCGAACCCAAGTTTCACGAGTGGTTCTTATCCCCTGCCCTAGATCAGCTCGAGGAGCTCAAATTTGTTGCTGGACATGGGCGCTCACTGCCTCCGTCCGTCCTCCGCCTCGCACCCACGCTTCGCCACGCTACGTTCATGTGGTGCCTTTTCCCCAAGATTAATTGAAGCACCTCGCGCTCATTGGCGTCAGCATCTCAAAGGCGGATTTGGAGCGCCTGCTCGGTGGATGTACAACGCTCGAGTACCTTCGTCTTCAGATGATGTTTGGGTTCAGTAGCCTCCACATCGCTACGATGAATCTCCGTACGATTTATGTGCATGGCTGGATCCATACTCATTCATGTACAACAATCTTCTTCTTATTCTTATTATTGTACATCACATTTTATCTAATTTTGTTGATCTATGTTCGTGTGTCATCCAGAAAATGATTCCCGCAGGCCTCGCATTGTCTCTGCGCATAGTGAAGATCTTGGCACTACAATCTATCGGCCCCGGTCTGGATGAAGTTGTTAAGTTCCTTAGATGCTTTCCGTGCACGGGGAAGCTATACGTCGAGGTGATGTTCCTTTCCTGTTAATTGTTAACCACAACGGAGTTTAATTTGTTGGTACTTTTACCCATGGTTACAATCACGGATGTACTATACATTTTTTGAGATGTTAATCATGAACGATCGAAGATGGCATGCCAATGTATTAGTGTATTTTATAAATCATGCAAATCAAAGAGGCTCGTAGTGTTCAAACTGCATCTAAGCAGTGATATGTTGTCTTCGTTTGCAGATACAAGCGGGACTTGGAGTGGAAAAGGTGGCGCAATATGAAAATCCCATCGAATGCCTTGAATTCCATCTCACCGAAATTGCTTTGAATGAGTACCGAGGCACCAATCCAGATATTCAGTTCGCAAGTTTCTTTGTTCAGAAAACAAGGGTACTCAAGGTAATGAGGTTTGCACTATATTTAGTGCGCCACAATGGATGGTTTACTGATCAGCGGAGGCGTCTACAGCAGAATGGAAAAGGCTCTACAGAAGCTGATTTTCACTTTGGAAGTTCATATGACTGATTATTCGGAAGCGATTCTATCGAGCCGATATATGACTTCTCGGTGGCTGATCCCTTTGCAGAAATCTTTCATCCCATGAATCCTGAAGATTGGATTTGATTTCTAATATCAGTTTGTACCTTGTAATCTTTGAATTTGGGCCTTGTAATGCTGGAATTTGAACCTTGTAATATTGCTGGTATTTGTCATACAATATTTGAAATTGCATTGTGTTCTTTTTTGTTTATGCAATCATGTTCTTATAAGTACATATGTTGTTGTTCTGTAGGCACAACATAGATGTTGTGCAGACAGAGCAAATCACCATACACACATACTAAACTACAAAACCCGTCGGTGATGATTTTATCAATCGCTGACAATTGTATACCAGCAAGCGTTTTCCCTCAACGCACACAGGTTATTAGCACCAATCGTTTGTGTTATTTTTGGTGTTCGCACATGATTCTGATTACTCACTTGTTTGTTGTATATCGCACACATCTTGTTATGCCGAACCGTTTGTGTTCTGCTATATCATCGCACACAGTTTAACCGAATGAACTGTATATCGTACTTCACACACGTATGTAGATTTGTTAACCATTTATGTTATCTTTGCTAATCACAAACGGTTCATAAGAACAAACTGTCTACTGTAGATCGCGCACGCAACTATTTTCTCAATCGTATTTGATGGATCTACCATCACACAAAGTTCGTGGCATTAGCGATGGAGCTTGAACTATACCGTTTGTGATTCATGCATCGCACATAGTTTCGTCGAAGGGTCTCTGATTGATGTGTCGTCTTTGGACCATCCTGCAGTAGTGAGGTTCCCTCCAAACAAGTTGCTCTCCTCCTCGGGACGCCCGGTTAGAAGGACTAACCAAAGAGACGTGGAATGTTCCTTATATTAGCACATTATGCACATGACAAGGAAATTCAAATTGACATTTCACTTACCGAACATTCCATTTTTTAGTTTCTGGTTCTCCTCATGGGCTTGTGCCAGCTGATTTTTTAAACTCTCGATCTCTTCAGCTTGTTGCCGGTTGGTCTCTTTGAGAGCGTTCTTCTCTTCGTGACAAAGTTTTAGTAATCGGTTGCCAGCCTCGTGTTGCAACTCAGCATACCTCTGAGATTCCCTAGCCTCCTCAAGATCTTTCTGTAGTTGGCCTATGAACTCGGCTACTATAAAGCAATGTTTCATTAGAAATAAATGCCAAAAAACAATTTTGCATGATAAAACTTTCCTTTTTGTTACTCACCGTGTGCCTCCCTGGTGAACTTCTTGACATTTTCTAGCTCGGCCTTCACGCCCGCTAGTTCTGCTTGGTTCAACTCCAGGTCTTCGGACAACTTCCGGTTTTGTTCCCTTGAGGCCTGCATCACATCACGGTATTATTCAGACCCTTAACTCGACCGTCCTGATCAACTTAAGGGTCGGGGCTACTGGGTTAGTGTTTATGTTAGTATAATTGAAACCGAATACTCACCTGCACACTGACTGACAAAAGATTGGCAGCTCCCTCGAGGCTAGTCCGGGCCGCTCCAAGATATGCGTCTATCGAATTAAGAGCATTGAACTCCTGTTCGGAAAACGCGGGATGGCGCATGAATTTTTTCCTGCATCAACGACTCATGACACTTTCAAATTCGGAATTAGTGCACGAGACATCCTCGAGAAGATGGTCAGCTTTGGGTACCTCCGCACTAATTTTGTCTTTTGCCGATGACCTAGGAACGGGGCAGCCACCGAACACTTCCCGGATGTCGTCAGACGAACACGGTTGCACCTGTCACCTGTAAAGACCGGTAACGGTCATAAGCGCTCTTTATGGCTGTGACAAAATCCGACCTATTTGTTCGTAAATATTACCTCTTCGGCGGGGGTGCGACCGAGGTAGTTCCGGAGTCCCCAGCACGCTTGGAAGCTCCGCCACCATTCGGAGCCACACTACTTGTTTCCGCCCTCGCCGACGTTTGGCGCGTGGTCCGATGGCCCTTGGGGATAGAGGTCGACGCATTCGGAACAGCGCGGGACGAACGCCCCTTTCGGGAAGATGCCTTCTTGTTACTTGTCGTGGAGGAAGGAAGGGTGTCGGGGTTGTCGGCCACGAGGGCTACTAAGGAGCGGTCAAGGCTCTCCTGGTAAAAAACCCCATCTTCAAAACTAAGCGTCGTCTCAGGGTCCTCGTGGAACCCCGGCTCGTCGTCACGAGAATAGTTCTTCGGTTGAGGGGAAGGGCAGCTGATTGTCTCAATCCAGCGCCTCCAGTCCTGTTCGGAAGATTAAAGAATTCGGTCAGCCAAAAACGGGCGTTAAACCCGAACTATGGGAATATAGTCGTACTTACCCATTCGATGGGGTTATGGCTTGAGTAGTCGTCCTTGGTATACGGGCGTGTAAACTCTTCTTTTCCTACCTTGTAGAGGTCAGCTAGTATGGTCGCTAAAGCCGCCTGGTTGGTAGGACATTGCCGTTTATAGCGGGTCATGTCGTCTGACCCGTTGTACTGCCATGAAGGATGAATCATCTGCTGTAGAGGATGGACGCATCGATTTATGGCAGCGGCCATCACATCGATGATGGTTAGCTTGTGGTGGGCAAGCAGCCTCACCCGGGCCGCAGGACGCTTCACTTCTTCGCTTTCCCCCTGGGACGGACTCTTCGGTCACCAATTGAACATTTTCTTCGGAGGAATATCCGAGTATTCGGGCATTCCTCTCCGAGCTAGATCGAAGAGTGGAACGTCCTCAATATAAAACCATTCCGAGCTCCAAAACTCGGGATCCGTCTTCTGAGTCCCCACAGGGTACCAAGTCCCAGCTATGCGCCACACTTCGGCTCCGCCTACTTCGAACATCGTCTTCCCCCAAGAGCGGGGAACGCGGCAGAAGTACTTTATCCATAGCTCGAAATGGGCCTCGCAGCCCAAGAACATCTCGCAAAGAGCGACGAAACCCGAGATATGTAGGATGGATCCGGGAGTGAGATGGTGAAGTTGAATTCCGTAAAATTCCAGCAGACCCCTAAGGAAAGGATGAATAGGGAAATCGAGGCCTCGTAGGAGGAAGGGCACGAAGCATACCTGCTCCTCCTTGCGAGGGGAGGGGAAGTTTTCGGCGAAGGCCTCGTTGTTCGCGGAAGTTAAACCGGAACGGGTGGGCGCGAGATCTGAGGCAGGAAGATATCCCTGCGCCTCAAGGTCGCGCAATCGAAGCCTTGACACCGCGTAGCTAGCCCAGTCGCCCGAGAGGTTGTGGTGAGGACGTGAGGATGAGCCTAGGACGCTAGCCATATCTCTGGGCTCCTAGATCTTCTTTTCTCTCGATGGTTGGGAGAATGAGGTGCGTTGTTCGTGGTACATTTGGCCTATTTAAATAGGCAGTTTTCTCCTCCGACGCCTCGAAGAGGGCAATTCTGTAAAAGATTAATGGGCTGTTAACCCCCTGGTGACGCACGGGAATTGAAGGATGCCATTAATCCTAAGCATAAAAATCAACGTCATGGGCCCCGCGATGCTTTGAAAATATCGGCAGCCGGATTGTTGCAGCCGGACATGAGGGGGGATGAGAACTCGCCTTGCAAGCCGAAGACTTTTTGTAGGACAGCCGGTCACTAGTAGAGAAATGGCTAGCCACAACTCTTGTTGGTGGCGCGCCATTTTCAGCCGACGCCAGCACTAATATTTTCAAATAGTGCTGGCGTTGCCTAAATTTGTACGTTATTGGTACAGACTTAGTGGTGGCATGCAAATTCTGCCGAACATCACTTGTATGAGGACCCCAACGCTCTCGGCTTTCACCTATTATTATTGGCATGACTAAAGTTCCTACGCCATAGGTATTTTCGTAGGCCCGACGTTGCGCATTCAGGCCCATTAGGCCCATGCCAGCACTAGTCGGTTTTAACAGGTAAAATCCTTTTGTCCTCACTCTCTCTGGATCCCCAACTCCACCCGTCCTCCTCTCGATCCCCGCCGCCGTCCCCCTGCCGCTGCCCGACACTGGCCATCTCCGCCTCGCCCGACGCTGCCCGTCTCCACCCGACGCCGCCACGCCCGACCTGGCCCGTCTTCGTCGGAGGAGGAGCGTGAGCCCCCCCCCCCCCCCCCGTCGCCGCCCAACGATGCCTGTCTCCACCCGACGCCGCCTTGACCCGCCCCGCCCGACTCAAGCACAGGTAAGTTCCTTATGTTCTAGTTCCAAGAGTTGTGGCTAGAGATTTTTGTTCCTTATGTTATTGTATATAGAAGATAAGTCATGATAGATAATTTTGTTCTTTATGTTCTAGTTCCAAGAGTTGTGGCTAGAGAATTCCTAATAGTGGGGTCTTGCTATTTAGATATAGAAGGTAAGTCATGAAAGATAATTTTGTTCCTTATGTTCTAGTTCCAAGAGTTGTGGCTAGAAAATTCCTAATAGTGGGGTCTAGCTATTTAGATATAGAAGATAAGTCATGATAGATAATTTTGTTCCTTATGTTCTAGTTCCAAGAGTTGTGGCTAGAGAATTCTTAATAGTGGGGTCTAGCTATTTAGATATAGAAGATAAGTCATGATAGATAATTTTGTTCCTTATGTTCTAGTTCTTTTTAAATTTTGCATGTTATTTTTAAATTCTTCATTCTATAAGATGGTGAGCTTTCATTACAGCACATATGGACAATTCATCAGCCAACAACGAATCGGTGGGCGACGTGCAGAACTGGAATCAATGGGGATTAGAGTCTTTAGACTGGCGCATCAAAAGTCAAAGAAGGCAATGCCGCACTGAAGAATGAAAGGGATAGTCTGCTCGCAGAGGGTGCTAATGCCCGAACTAAGTTAAACAAACTGAGGGATCTGAGGGATGAGTTGACGAAGAAGAGAGACAACTTGAAGATGGAGAAAAAAAATACAGGCTAGAGAAGCATAACCTACAGACAGATGTTGATCACCTCAAAAAAGATGGAGAGAACAATCGGAGAAAGCTTCCCCAGCTGGACTTAATCCTTGATGATGTTGAGTAGTTTTAAACTATGAAGTTTATGAGTATGTTTAGTTGTTGAGTACTAATTAGCTAAGTTATGAAGTCTGAAGTTTATGAGTATGTTTAGTTCATTAGTACTAAGTTTTAAACTCTTATTAAGTTTATGAGTATGTTTTGATCTGTACCTTTTGTGAAGTTTAAGCTCGTAGTTTCTGAAGGAGATTTTTTTTATTAAAAAAAACAAATTGCTGGCGTTGGACAACAACACACGACAAAGGTAGTGTGGATGTATAGCTGGCGTTGGCCAATTTTGATGCCAGCATCATGTAATATACTGCTGGCGTAGGATCGAACGCCACCACTATGTTTTAACTGTGGCGCCATATTGCTGGCGTCGGGTGTCTACGCCAGCAAGGCCATTTTGGCCACGCCATAACTAGGCTTTTCTGCACTAGTGGGTGATCGGCAGCCTCAGCATTGGAGGCTTGTTCGGGGGCTACTGAAGGAGTCCGGGACTAAGGGGTCCTCGGATCGTCGACCTATTTCTAATAGTCCGGATAGATGGACCACTCCGGGCCCAATACATGGAGGTCAAACTACAATCCAACCTCGTGTTTGGGAAGGAAAGTTTAGATGTCTTGGTGTGCCATTCAAGTCAAGATTGCAAGATTGGCAGGTTTACCCCTTGATGATAACCGACCACGTGTAACCCTAGGTACCCCTGGTGTCCATATAAACTAGGGGGTCTAGCTCATACAAAGGGAGAACCATTACTACGACTCATCTAGGGTTTGGTTCATCTGATCTCGTGGTAGATCAACTCTATAATCGTCATACAGCCATCAATACAATCAAAAGCAGGATGTAGGGTTTTACCTCTTCAAGAGGGCCCGAACCTGGGTAAATACTGCGTCTACGTTCCTTGTTACCCATCGATCCAAGATCTACAGCTCGGGCCCCCCTACTCGAGATCTGCCGGTTTTGACACGGACAACGGTTGCGACGCAAACTGACTATTTGAACAATCCTAGTTAATTTTACGTCCCATTACACGATGACGCGACACGTATGGGCAAACAGGGACAAAAGCTCACACGCGAAAGGCATGTCTAACCGGACCCAACAAAGAACCAGCTAAGCAAGGTCTCTTAGAAAAAATAGGTTGGGCTTCAATTAGTTCACTTAACATCCATTCTATCTTCCAAATAGTTCACTTAGTTTCACGTTGCAGTTGGTCTCTGCGTCGATGGCATTATTATAATGTTATAGATAGGCAATGCTGCTATTCGACGATGTCGCTAAAAGGGTATACACAGAGTTGATCGGAGTCCATAACCACCACCCTCGTTGCCGGACATTCAGAGTCTTCCAACCTTTAATGACGGTGCTCGTCTCCGCACGCGGGGGCAGTTAAGCTCTTGTCGGTGCCTGTGCTCGCTCAGGCATCCACCCAAGTGTCTGCTACGCTCGTGATACTATTGGAGCGCAAACTAGATATCCTCTTGGCTTATTTCATTAGAGATTAACTCCACGACGTGATGGGCATGTTTCTCTGCTTTGCCAAGGACGTCACGTCTGCCAAGGATGAGCTCAAGCCTAGCGAGAAGCATGTTGTCATTGAGGGGAGCATGAACTATGGCATCGGCGAGGACGGGTTCCGGTGTAAGTGCAGCGTAGATGGCCGTTGCCCATTCCTAGAGAGGAATCGAAGCCACCTACAACAATCCGCCTTGTGGGTCAGCCAGGCAACAACGACGTGGGTCTTACTTTACGGCACGAAGCCGCTCTTGGTCTGAGGCGTGGCGGACTTCATCTGCGTCGAGGGTCTGCTGCATCAGGGTGATTATGCGCAACACATCGTTTGTCGGGTTGACGGGGGAGCTCTCAGCCTCGAAGGGTCTTGGCGCTTGCATCGGCTCTTGCTCCCTGGCCTGCTCCGGCTCGTTCTCCTCGTGGTGGAGGTTGATGACGCAAGCGACGCTTCGGCGGGTGATGGTGTCCTGGACTAGGGGTACTCACCACATCGTCTCCCGACTAGTGGGTCGGACCGAGGACCCCCCAGGGCAATTCACTAATGGGCCAGTTCGGACAGCCCATGAGGCATACAAGGGAGATGCCACAAGACAAGGACTCTTCCTAACCCTAGGCGTCTGGTGCATTATATAAACCGATGCCAGGCTAGTCAATAGAGAATATCATATTCATTACAACAATATCGTGGTAGATCGACTCTGTAATTGTCATACACACATCAATACAATCAAGCAGGACGTAGAGTTTTACCTCCTCGAGAGGGCCCGAACCTGGGTAAATACTGCCCCTTTGTTATCTTGTTCCCCATCGATCCAAGATCCACACCTCGGGACACCCTACCCGAGATCCGCTGGTTTTGACACCGACATTGGTGCTTTCATTGAGAGTTCCGCTGTGAGAACAACAGAAGGATCGATGGCTCATCTGCAGATTGCAGTTTTTTCTGGATAGCAGAATCGTGTTCATCGTCCCCGCCTCCTCGAGCGTCGCTTTAATGATTTCTTTGGCGTAATTGAGTCTAGAACAACCCTTTAAAACTTCATAGCGTTTCGATGGAGGAATCTCCGGTAAACTCCAATCTACCGGGCCCTGTCAAATCTGGACGAGAATCTAGACGAGTTTAGGGCGAGGAGTCTAGCGTCCAGCTCGGACATCGTTTGGAAGATCACACCGTTCATCGACTGCGGAATTTTCATACCGATCACTCCTCAAAATTTCAGCTCGATCCAACCGTTGAAACTCCGGGAAATGTCTGATGAGTGCATCAATTTTCGGATCTCTTTTCTGCGCGAAAATGAATCCGACCCGAATTCATCTTCCTTCATGAACGGGGTATTGGACATCCTTTTTGGAGGAATTTTTCTTAGGGTATTGTGCGTTATTCTCAAACACGTGCCCACAAATTTTAAAGCCTTTTTCCGAGGTAATCTTCGCCGTCGTGTTGGTGTCAAACCAGCCCGACAACGTTTCTACACGGCTGCCGACCTGCGCTAGACAGATCATCGCTTCGTCGAGCCGAGGTCAACCTCATCGGATCATCACCTCGGAGAGCCGATGAAGAGTTCGGCATCGCGAGGGTCAAATAATTATCAAGAGAATCTCGTCGCCCCACGGCTTACACTGATCGGGCGTGCCGTTGCTTCATCAAGCCAGCATTTACCGCGTGACAAGTTCCAACCCGCGTCGGCATCGTCGCGTTGTCGCTTCTTCAAGCCGAGGTCCATGACGCCGACCTGCTTCGACACGTCGGCTGGCATGGGGGCTCTAGCGTCGCCTTACCGGCCTGCTCCGTCATCTCGTCTAGACCGGGGGCTTCACCATGTCTTCATCAACTTACTCCTGGGACTTCGGCGTCACCAGCCGACCAGCTTCATCACCTCGGCTGGTCCGGGGGCTTCGCCTCGCCACTTCGGCCATGCTGCGTTGCCACTTCATCAAGCCAAGCTTTTCGCTCGGGCACCTCGGGACCGGCCTGGGGACTGGGACCTCGACCCGCTACAAGCTCTAGACATGTCATCAACACCGAGCACATTAACCAGCTAAGTCGCTTTCATGCTCACCTTTTTTCAATTTTTAATTTCTGTGCGGTTCAACCAAGCACTATATTTGTCTTAAACAAAAAAGTTGTTTGTTCAAAACTTAACTTGTTAAAAGCGTCGTTTGTTAAAAACACTTCCTTTTATAATAAATATTTTCTTCTTGGTCGTTGAAAGTCTTTTTCTACCGCTTCTTTCTCGACTCGAGTGTGTGGTTAATAGCCGGATAGCCAGGTTTCTTTCTAAAGCCGCTCGAGTTTAGTTTGCTAAACAGGCCTCGGAGAAACACTCCGCCTTCGTGATATGGAGGTTGAAGCCTAAGGATGATCCGGTTGAAGTCTTGAGATCAGATGTGTCATGTTAAAGCACGACTGAAGCACAAACTAATTTTAAGACCAATTTTCAGATTGGCACCTAATAATTGTGATCTGCGTTGGGTTTTCCTTGAAGAGGAACGAGTTATTGCAGCACAAAGTGGGTAAGTATTTCCCTCATTTATGAAACCAAGGTTTATCGAACCAATAGGAATATCACTCATCATCCGTCTTCAGCGGCTGCACACAAATGAACAAACAACTTGCACCCAACGCGGGCAAGAGGGTTGTCAATCCCCTTGATCTCGTTATTTGCAAGCAAATGAGGTGTGTAGATAATTGTAGAGAATTGTAAATTGCAAAATAAAATAAAAAGTAAATAAAGGCAGCAAGGTAATAGTAGCGTTTGTAAATATATAAGTGAATAGACCCGGGGCCACAGTTTTCCCTAGCGACATCTCTCATGTAGGCAGCATACGGTGGGTAACAAATTACTGTTGGCCAATTGATAGAAAAGCCAATAGCTATGCGATTTTCACAGCAATGATCATGTGTATATAGGCATCACGTCCATAAACAAATAGGCCAATTCCTGCCTGCACCTATTAATATTACTCCACTCATCGACCGCTATCCAGCATGCATCTAGAGTATTAAGTAAAACAAAGTAATGCATGGAGAACGATGACATGATGTAGACAAAGTAAATTCAAGCAATATGAATGAACCCATCGTGTTATCCTTAGTAGCAACAACACAAAGACGCATCTTGTCGCCTACTTTGTCACTGGGATATAGAAATTTGCTAGGTTGAACCTACCAGAACGCACCTCTCTCACCGATGAAATATCAATCTAGTTGGCCAAACTATTTCAATAGATCGGAGAGAATTACGAAGTTATAATGATAATGCAATTAAGAGACATAATACATATTAGAGATATCTCAAATACTTTTCATGAATAATCTGAACATAAACCCACAATTCATCGGATCCCAACAAACACACCACACAATAGGATTACATCGGATAGATCAAAGCAAAGATGCGATGATCATTGTATTGAAGATCAAGAGACAGAGAGATCGCCATCTAGGTATTAGCTATGGACCCGTAGGTCTGTGGTGAACTACTCACACATCATCATGAGGGCAGCAAGGTTGATGTAGAGGCCCTCCGTGATCGATCCCCCTCTTGCAAGGTGCCGGAAAGGAGCTCCAGATGGTCTCGCGACGGAACAGAGACTTGCGGCGGCAAAAAACGGGTTTTAGGACTGCCTCTGGTGTTTTCAGGGTAGATGAGAATTTATAAGCCAGAGAGGGGCGTCGGGAGACGCCCAAGGGAGGCACAAGCCATCAGGGCGCCCCGCCCTGTTTGCTTGTGCGGACCTCGTACGGCCCCCGGCCTCCTTCCGAAGCTCCCAGGTCTTCTTTTGGTCCAGAAAAAATCATCAAAAAGTTTCGTAGCAATTGGACTTCGTTTGGTACTATAAACCTAAAAAGTGAAAAACACGCAGAAAACAGCAACTGGCACTGGGCACTGGGTCAATAGGTTAGTGCTCAAAAATATTATAAATTGGTAAATAAAGACCCAAAAAGTATCCTAGAATGATAATATATCAGCATGGAACAATCAAGAATTATAGATACGTTGGAGACATATCAAGCATCCTCGAGCTTAATTCTTGCTCGTCCTCGAGTAGGTAAATGATAAAAATAGAATTTTTGATGTGACATGCTATCCATTATGTAATCTTATGCATGTATGCTCATTGAGAAATGATGAATCAACAAATATTAACATAGCAATAATTAAAGTGTAAGAAACAAAATCATCAATCTTTCAAAGTGTATGATCCTTAAGGAATGTTTACCGCCCATTCATCTTATTATATTAGCAAGTCATGGCTCCATCTTCACCACATTAATACAAATGTTAAGCACCACGATGTCCAAGTCAGGCAATTGGATCGTACCTTTTCAATATGCATCAACTTTTTATTCTTCACGCAATACATGAGCGTGAGCCATTGGACATAGCATTTAGGTGGAATAGAGTATGGTGGTAGATATCAAAGGGGCAAAAAGTGGAGAAGATAGTCTCACATCAACTAGGTGTACCAACGGGCTATGGAGATGCCCATCGATAGATGTCAATTCAAGGAGTAGGGATTGCCATGCAAATGATGCACTAGAGCTATAAGTGTATGAAAGCTCAAATGAAGCTAAGTGGGGTGTGCATCCAACATGCTTACTCATGAAGACCTCGGGCATTTGAGAAAGCCCATCATAGGAATATACAAGCCAGGTTTGTAATAACGAATAGGTAATTCCCACTAGCATATGAAAATGACATATCATGAGACTATCTACATGAGGAGCATAGTGCCACTTTGAGGCGCAAGTGTGGAAAAAGATAGTATCAAAGTCCCTTCTCTCATTTTCTCTCCTTTTTTTGGATGGTGGGCTCATTTGGCCTCCCCCATCTTTATTTTTCGTCCGGAGTCTCATCCCGACTTGTGGGGGAATCATAGTCTCCATCATCCTTTTCTCACTGGGATAATGCTCTAATAATGATGATCATCACACTTTTATTTACTTACAACTCGATATGGAGAACTGATATGAAGATATGACTCTTTATGAATGCCTCTGGCAGTGTACCAGGATGCACAATGATCTAGCATGACACGTATCAAAAATATGATGAACGGTGGCTTTGCCACAAATACTATGTCAGCTCTATACGACCATGCAAAGCAATATGATGATGAACGAACTAGTCATGTGAAGTGACGATGGAATTTGCATGGCAATATATCTCGGAATGGCTATGGAAATGCCATGATAGGTAGGTATGGTGGCTGTTTTGAGGAATATATAATGAGGCTTATGTGCAACAGAGCGTATCATGTCACGGGGTTTGGATGCACCGGCGAAAGTTGCACCGATCCTCGAGGTGAGAATGGGCTATGCACGGTACCGAAGAGGCTAGCAAATATGAGAAGGTGAGATTGCGTATGTCCATGGTTTCACATTAGTCATAAAGAAATCATATACTTATTGCAAAGTTTTATTAGTTTTATCATAAATCAAAGTACTACTCGCATGCCCCGAGGGAAGAGGTTGGTAGGAGTTAACCATCGCGCGCTTCCGACCCGAAACAAGACTAGGATTTCAACGAGGAATAGAAATGCTCACACATCATCACCATGCCTCTTTAATTTTTAGATGAACAAAAAGTTAACCTTTCTTAATATCGACACTTCCACGGATCAACAATTATGAACTCACACATTTTTCATATTACCACATCAATATCATTGACCCACAATTTCTCTATATGTGCTACTTGATGGTTTTGATTATCACTCACTGAATACCTAATATTTTTGGACTAGTCTTATGACCCATGCAAATTACCATCACTATTTACCAACTCTCAAACAAATATAAGTGAAGAACGATAGTGAAATTATTTCTATAAAATCTACACGCCACCGTGCTCAAAAAGATATAAGTGAAGTACTAGAGCAACTGCTAAGCTCAAAAGATATAAGTGAAGAACGTAGAGTATTCTAACAAATTATGATGAAGGCATGTATCTCTTAAATAGGTGTGTCCAGCAAACAATTATTGTGGCAAACTGAAAGTAAAAGCAAAACAAAAGCAAATGACGCTCCAAGCAAAACTCATATCATGTGACGAATAAAAATATAGCTTCAAATGGCATACCGATGGAATGAGACGAAAGAGGGGATGCCTTCCGGGGCATCCCCAATCTTAGACGCTTGAGTATTCCTTAAAATATTACCTTGTGGTGCCTTGGGAATCCTCAATCTTAGGCTCTTGCTACTCCTTATTCCTTTGTCCATCGCAATAACACCCAAAACTTGAAAACTTCAATCACACATAACTCAACAAAACTTCGTGAGATCCGTTAGTATAAGAAACATATTGCAAACTTTAGGTACGGTTATAAATTGATTACTATTTAATAAATCCATAATAGGTAATGTATTCTAACTTCTCCATGGCTTATACCCCCCGATACAATCCATAGCATAATCAAAACAAGCAACTATGCAAGCAAAAAAACAGAATCTGTCTAAAACAGAATAGTCTGTAGCAATCTGTAGAGAACCTATACTTGTGTAACACTAAAAATTCTCAAAAATTAGGAAAACCTCAAAAAATTGTATATAAACACTGTGTAAGAATTTCAGATCATTATCACGCTCCAGTAAAAAATTAAAATTCATGTACTGAAGTCAAAAGTTTCAGTTTTGTTTTAGCATCGATTCTACTCATCTTGTGAGTCATCCCAAAGGCTTTACTTGGCACAAATACTAATTTAAACACAAAAACATAATCATTACAGAGGCAATAATCATGTTATAAAAAACAAACAGAAATTTTAAAGCAAAAATTTAAAGATAACTGTTGGGTTGCCTCACAACAAGCGCTATTGTTTTATGCCCCTAGCTAGGCATAATGCATAGTTTCAAGTATTGTCATCTTTGACATCAAGATCCTCAATAACACAACCATGGATAATATGGGCAATAGGATCTTTGATCAAATTTATAAAGTTGGGATGAACGCTAATCATCTTTAGATCCTCATTTCTTTTGGTAGGAGGTGTACTAATGCTCTTAGGAATATATATGAACTTGGGGTTTTTGTTTTGAGGAGTACTAGCATTAGTTTTAGTAGGTGTGAAAGCGGAACCTACTTTGTCAATGACCTCCACCATTTTATCAATTCTATTCAGACCTTGTTCTATCCTCTCATCAATAATAGTGTCTTTTTCCTTTAGAGCTTTCAAAGTCATTCCTACCCGTGACCCAAGTTGAGTGATATGATTATGGAGCTTTTTATCCAACTCCTCAATTGGTTTATTTGAGATCATTTTCTTTTCAATATTATCAAGCCTTTGCATAACATGTTCCAAGGTCAAACTAGTTTCATTAACGGTAATGGGTGGTGCCCCTACAAGATTTTCAATTGCATTATAAGCATCCAGGGTGTGACACGTTAGGAAGTTCCCACCGGTGATGGTGTCAAGGATAAACCTATACCAAGTTGTCATGCCAACATAAAAAGAAGAACTAGCCATGACTTCAAACAAGAAACTAGTAACAAACAAATATGAATATTTTTGTATTTTTGATTTTTATGAGACAAGCTAAATATAACAGCAAATAGAAAGAACAATAAGTGAATGAAAATTTGTGTGGAGTTACTTGATAGTTGATGATGATATTCTCTGGCAACGGCGCCAGAAATCCTTCCTGATACTTGTGATCTGCGTTGGGTTTTCCGTGAAGAGGAACGGGTTTATCGAACCAGTAGGAATATCAATCATCAACCGTCTTCAGCGGTTGCACACAAATGAACAAACAACTTGCACCCAACGCGGGCAAGAGGGTTGTCAATCCCCTTGATCTCGTTATTTGCAAGCAAATGAGGTATGTAGATAATTGTAGAGAATTTTAAATTGCAAAATAAAATAAAAAGTAAATAAAGGCAGCAAGGTAATAGTAGTGTTTGTAAATATATAAGTGAATAGACCCGGGGGCCATAGTTTTCCCTAGCGGCATCTCTTGTGTAGGCAGCATACGGTAGGTAACAAATTACTGTTGGGCAATTGATAGAAAAGCGGATAGTTATGCGATTTTCACGGCAATGATGATGTGTATATAGGCATAACGTCCATAAACAAATAGCTCGACTCCTGCCTACACCTATTACTATTACTCCACTCATCGACCGCTATCCAGCATGCATCTAGAGTATTAAGTAAAACAGAGTAATGCATGGAGAACAATGACATGATGTAGACAAAGTAAATTCAAGCAATATGAATGAACCCCATCGTGTTATCCTTAGTAGCAACAACACAAAGACGCATCTTGTCCCCTACTTTGTCACTGGGATGTAGAAACTCGCCAGGTTGAACCTACCACAACGCACCTCTCTCATCGATAAAATATCAATCTAGTTGGCCAAACTATTTCAATAGATCAGAGAGAATTACGAAGCTATAATGATCATGCAATTAAGAGACATAATATATATCAGAGATATCTCAAATACTTTTCATGCTAGAATTGTATTGATCGGAAACTCAGATACATGTGTGGATACATAGAGAACACCGTGTCCCTAGTGAGCCTCTATTAGACTAGCTCGTTGATCAAAGATGGTTAAATTTGACTAACCATAGACATGATTTGTCATTTGATAACGAGGTCACATCATTAGGAGAATGATGTGATGGACAAGACCCAACCGTAAGCATAACATTTGATCGTATTAGTTTATTGCTACTGCTTTCTTCATGTCAAGTATCCGTTCCTAAGACCATGAGATCATGCAACTCCCTGACACCGGAGGAATGCCTTGTGTGTATAAAACGTCACTTCGTAATTGGGTGATCATAAAGGTACTCTATAGGTATCTCCAAGGGTGACTGTTTGGTTGGCATGGATCGAGTCTGGGATTTGTCACTCCGTATGACGGAGAGGTATCTCTGGGCCCTCTCGGTAATACAACATCACAAGAAGCTTGCAAGCAATGTGACTATGGAGTTAGTCACGGTATCTTGTATTGCAGAATGAGTAAAGAGACTTTCCGGTAATGAGATTGAACTAGGTATGGAGATACCGATGATCGAATCTCGGGCAAGTAACATACCGCTGGACAAAGGGAACTGCATACGGGATTGACTGAATCCTTGACATCGTGGTTCGACCGATGAAGATATTTGTGGAACATGTAGGAACCACTATGGGCATCCAGGTCCCACTATTGGTTATTGGCCAGAGAGGTGTCTCGGTCATGTCTACATGGTTCTCGAACCCGTAGGGTCCGCACGCTTAACATTCGGTGACGCTAGAGTAGTATTGGGATATGCACATTGGTGATTGAATGTTGTTCGGAGTCCCGGATGAGATACCGGACGTCACGAGGAGTTCCGGAATGGTCTGGAGGTAAAGATTTATATATGCGAAGTCCTATTTTAATCGCCGGAAAAGTTTCGGGCATTACCGGTAGTGTACCGGGGTGCCGAAAAGGGTTCCGGGGGTCCACCGGGGGGTCCACCTGCCCCGTGGGCCTACATGGGCCATAGGGGGTGCGCCCTAGACATCATGGGCCAGGTGCATCAGCCCCTAGAGGCAAATGAGGATTGGGGGCAAGAGTCCCAAAGGGACAAGGCACCCCGGAGGTGCCTTGGAGGAGGGGGACTCCTCCCTTCCTTGTAAAGGGAGGACTCTCCCTTGGCCGCCGCCCCCTCCCTTGGAGGAGGGGTCAAGGCTGCGCCTCCCCTCTCCCCTTTGCCTCCTATATATAGTGGAGGGGAGGGGATGGCTGTACACACCAATTCATACGCCCCGGTGTCAGCCCTCCCTCTCCCGTTACTCCGTTTTCTCCTTAAATCGCATCTACGGTAGCGCTTGGCGAAGCTTTGTCGGGATTGCTTCACCACCATCTCCACCACGCCGTCGTGCTGTTTGAGATCCCAACTACTTCTCCTCCCTCGCTTGTTGGATCAAGAAGGAGGAGACGTCATCGAGCCGCACGTGTGCTGAACGCGGAGGTGCCGTCCGTTCGGCGCTAGATCAGATCGGATCGCGATTGGATCGTGAAGAGTACGACTACATCAACCGCGTTATATACGCTTCCACTTAGCAATCTACAATGGTATGTAGATACACTCCCCCTCTCGTAGCTATGCATCTCCATAGATAGATCTTGGGTGTTCATAGGAAAAAAATTGTTTGCCATGCAACGTTCCCCAACATCTTCATCCTACACCTCCCACGGATTGATAAACCTTAGGTCATCCACTTGAGGGAAAATTGCTGCTGTCTTACAAATCTCCATGCTTGGAGGCCCAACACGAGTCTACAAGAATAAAGTTGTGTAGTACACATCAGCCGGGGCCGGATGTCTGGCGCCTGTAGCTGCTCTGGCCCTGCCTTGGCGCTCGTGGGATCTCCAGGGGCCGGACGTCCGGGGTGGGGGCCGAATGTCTGGGGCTTGGAAGGTGTCGTGGCCTTCCTTTGGTGCTCTCGTTCCTCCGTCTTCGGGTCCATCTTCACGGAGACTTGGCCTTCACTCCGAACGTCTTCTAGATCATCTTCATGGTACCTAAGCATGCATAGTGTTTCCGCTTTAGGTAGCATCAATGTCTCGAGTGAATTGAAAGGTGAGGGACTTAGGAGCGAGTTCACCTTATGTCCAATGGGACATGGCGCTTGGGGAGTCGGAGTGTACATGGGGATGACCGTAGGATGCTCCGCATCAGTTGTTCTAGATCTGCAAACAACTCAGCACACAAAATTCAAACCAAACTCGACACTAAAACCAAAAGCGCTCAGCTCCCCAGGAACGGCGCTAGAAAAAGCTTGATGTCCTGCACGTGCACATGGTTTAGTTGTACCTTTTTTAAAGTAAGAGTATCGATCCCACAAGGAGCACGTGAATCAATCCTTCGTCTTTTGTAGGGTGCAATTAGTGTGTCTGTAAATTCTAAGTGAACCAGAACAGTGGTATGGTAATTAAAATAGTGTTGCAAACGTAAAGGTGAATAAATCAACTAAAGTGAATAACTAGAATTGTAAATGAGAGACTTAAGACAAATGAGATTAAATCGTTCCCCGGGGTCCAGAATCCCCTCTAGTGTGCATTTATAGCAGTGCCTAAACACAATGTTATGTTGGATTCCTAAGCCACTTTACATATTTCTCTCTGTGGGCGGAGCCGGGATAGATACGTCTATACACGTGGAAACTCCGTACACATACGCCACCATCGTTCTTCCCCACTCCGATTATCAAACGATGATTAAGGGGAAAGATGTCCTCATGGACGCAGCCAAAGTGGTCCCCGTTTCACCCCCTACTGCAATGATCCGCTATGAAGGGAGATGGGGCATGGCACACCACCCAAGTCTGCAACCATGCGGTCCGCCAACAGTAATAACCTTCTGTCCAAAGTTGGCATACAATGGATGGTCGACTTCACCCAATGTCAGGAAGATCATTAACATAAACATGTAAAGATGATGTCAAATCCTAATATCAAACAATCTATTACACATTAGGTTTAATCCATATCCCGAGAACTAAGGGGACTACTCACTCATGAAGGAAACTAACATCATACCATCAATGATAAAGAACATGGACGGATCACACATGTAATATACAAGTTATTCCTCTAGGGTTCTTGAGATTAAAATAGGGAAAAAGTAGGTGGTGGCTCGACCATTTACGGATCTAGGGGACACTCTCCCACTAGACGGGATGGCTACCAATCGTGGCTCGACCGCAATCACAGAAGCCGGGAACAACACTGGGCCCAGACAACAGCCGACTTCCGACGTGACGTAGCCCGGATCAGAGGTGGCGCGCACCCACTGTGTTTCACAGACGAGGTCATGCAGCACCAGTTCCCCGAAGGGTTTAAACCCATAAACATAGAACCATATGACGGAACGACGGACCTGGCCATGTGGATCGAGGACTTCCTCCTTCAAATCCATATGGCTAGAGGAGACGATCTCCATGCTATCAAATACCTACCACTCAAACTGAAGGGACCAGCTCGACACTGGTTAAACAATCTTCCCGAAAACTCCATTGGGAGTTGGGAGGAGCTCGAGGACGCCTTCCGATCTAACTTCCAAGGCACTTATGTCCGGCCCCCGGACTCTTCTGATTTAAGCAACGTCGTCCAAAAAGTCGGCGAATCAGCCAAGCAATTCCGGAATCTGTTCCTCAATAAGAAGAACCAGATCGCCGACTGCCCGGGCACTGAGGCAATAGACTCGTTCAGACACAACATCCTGGACGAATGGCTAGCCCGCCAGCTTGGCCAGGATAAGCCGAGAACAATGTCTGCCCTCAAATCACTCATGACCCGCTTTTGCGCGGGCGAAGACAATTGGCTAGCTGGTCGAAGCCACAATCCCGAAGACCCCGACACCTCTGAAGTGCGGGATGGTAACGATAAGCCGAGGCGCAATAAAAAAATGCCGCCATAACAACGGCGACTCAAAAGACACGGTCGTAAACGCCGGTCTCCGCAATTCCAAATCTGGACAACGGAAGAAGCCCTCTAAAGGGAACAGGGATAGACCTATCGCTTTGGACAAAATCATGGATAGGCCCTGCCAGATCCACGACACACAAGACAAGCCGGCGACCCACACCAACAGAAACTGTTGGGTATTCAAACAAGCCGGCAAGCTCGCAGCCGAGGAGTAGAGCAAGGGCCTGCGCAGCGAGGACGATGAAGAACCTCGCGGCCCGAGCAATGGCGGGCAGAAGCAATTCCCTCCTGAGGTAAAAACTGTGAACATGATATATGTCACACACATACCAAAAAAGGAGAGGAAACGCGCCCTTCGGGAGGTCTACGTCGTAGAGCCCATAGCCTCGAAGTTTAATCCATGGTCGGCTTGCCCGATCACCTTCGATCGTAGGGATCACTCGACCAGTATCCGTCATGGAGGCTCGGTCGCCCTTGTACTGGACCCCATCATCGATGGGTACCACCTCACTAGCGTCCTTATGGGCGGAGGAAGTAGCCTTAACCTGATTTACTCAGACACGGTGAAAAAGATGGGTAATGACCCTTCAAGAATTAAACCCAGCAACACTACCTTCAAAGGAGTCATCCCTAGTGTTGAAGCACGCTGCTCGGGTACCGTGACGCTGGAAGTAGTGTTCGGCTCGCCCGACAACTTTCGCATCGACGACTTGATCTTTGATATCGTCCCTTTCCGCAGTGGCTATCATGCACTGCTGGGCCGTATAGCGTTCGCTCGCTTTAACGCCATTCCCCACTACGCATACCTGAAGCTCAAAATGCCAGGACCCAAGGGGGTCATCACCGTCAACAGCAATACAGAACGCTCCCTCCAGACTGAGGAACACACAGCGGCTTTAGCAGCCGAATTCCAGTCCGGCATCGAGGCACAGAGGCCCCAACCAGACGACAAGCTGCGACACACGAACAAGCGGGTTCGAGTGCGACCCGATCTCCCAGAGCAACCCGCTGCTCGCCACAAATAGGGATACGCCCCCCACAGCAAGGCCCCGCTACCCGCCAGGTACGTACCCAGAAGGCACAATTTCACACTTAAAATACCATGGGCAGCTGGGGGGGACACACTATCAACATCGAGTGGTCGGCTCGACCCAATTACTCTCAACACAGCAGGCGCCATCCAGGACCTAGAAAGCGTCAAGCTCATGCATGCCACGACGATCCTACATGTCCCTCTCTCAAAGGTCCGTTCGCCGATTAAAACTACCTCTAAAGGAACACGCTACTCTTCAAGAGCAAAGGAGCGGAGGTGCACCGGGACACGCCAAAGACATCAAGCCGCCTATCAAGAACCCCGAGCGAACCTCCCCTTTGTAGAAATTTGTTTCTAAAACAAAATACATGTAACAGTTGGGTCCGCAGTATGAATTGTAAAAATTCATCATATATAAAGATCATCTTTTACGGTCTGGTTATGACATTTTATAAAGTGTTTTCCAACTCCCCGCCTCCAAAAACAAAACTCTTTGGTACATGTTTGATGCAATCGGCTAATAGACCGGGGGTTGACTATAAAGCTCGTCCCAAGCATCGTCCCGGCATTATCCTTTATATGTCCGGCGTCTCGGATTTTTGTGTTATATGCATCGGTTCCGAATTATGTCTTAGGTCAAAGGTTGGGTTGCCTCGCTCCTGTGCTTGCCCTCTTACGTTCCGCTCGTTCGGCTAAAAGGGTAAAGGGAGAACCACTGCGATTGTATTTCCAGCTCGCCTGGTCAAGTACCTCAGCGGAGAAAGCCAAAAATCGACTGTCATAATAAGCGAGAACCGGTCTGCAATCCGAGCACAAGTGTCAAACTAAAAATCGATAGAGGTTATTCCGTGTCATACGAAGGGTTTGTATCTTCGCAAACCATGTGGTAATGGTTTTTCACCTCGGTACACCCGAATATCACAAAACACTGGGGCTAGTAACCAGCCCCCGCAATCATGCTCCTTCGGCTAAGTGAAAGCACTAAAGCCACATAGTCTGATTGCCTTGTTCCCCCCTCTCACACCACCGCCTCTGGGTTCCGATAATTCGGCTAAGGATAAAACTGCAGAGGACGGAACACCTCTTGTAATAATTACATAGGGGCTTAAAGCCGACGACTGGCAACTTTCAGTTTCAAAAAACGGCAACACAGGAGTCAAAATAATCCAACACCAAAAGCATGATAAACCGTGCATACGCATTATAAAACGAAGTGTTCATCGGACATACAATAATGTGTTCATTCGAAAATTACATCCTTGGGGCACTGTGTTGGAAATATGCCCTAGAGGCAATAATAAATTGGTTATTATTATATTTCCTTGTTCGTGATAATCGTTTATTATCCATGCTATATATTGATTGGAAACTCAAATACATGTGTGGGTACATAGACAACACTGTGTCCCTAGTATGCCTCTAGTTAACTAGTTCGTTGATCAAAGATGGTCAAGGTTTCCTGGCCATAGACATGAGATGTCATTTGATAATGGGATCACATCATTAGGAGAATGATGTGATGGACAAGACCCAAACTATAAACATAGCATACGATCGTGTCAGTTTATTGCTATAGTTTTCTGCATGTCAAGTATCTGTTCCTATGACCATGAGATCATGCAACTCAGTGACACCGGAGGAATACCTTGTGTGTATCAAATGTCACAACATAACTAGGTGACTATAAAGATGCTCTACAGGTATCTCCAAGGGTGTCTGTTGAGTGGGCATGGATCAAGACTGGGATTTGTTACTCCGTGTGACGGAGAGGTATCTCAGGGCCCACTCGGTAATACAACATCACAATAAGCCTTGCAAGCAATGTGACTAAGTGTTAGCCACAGGATCTTGTATTACAGAACGAGTAAAGAGACTTGCCGGTAACGATATTGAACTAGGTATAGAGATACCGACGATCGAATCTCGGGCAAGTAACATACCGAAGAACAAAGGGAACAGCGTACGGGATTAACTGAATCCTTGACATAGTGGTTCAACCGATAAAGATCTTCGTAGAATATGTAGGAACCAATATGGGCATCCAGGTCCCGCTATTGGTTATTGACCATAGAGGTGTCTTGGTCATGTCTACATAGTTCTCGAACCCGCAGGGTCTGCACACTTAAGGTTCGGTGACGTTTCGGTATAGTAGAATTATGTATGGTGGTGACCGAAGGTTGTTCGGAGTCCCGGATGAGATCCTGGACGTCACGAGGAGCTCCGGAATGGTCCGGAGGTAAAGATTGATATATAGGAAGTCCTGTTTTGGTCACCGGAAAAGTTTCGGGTATTTCGGTAGTGTACCGGGAGTGCCGGGAGGGGTACCGGGGACCATCGGGAGGGGTGTCTCGACCCAAAGGACCTCATGGGCTGTGGGAGGAGTCAAACCAGCCCCTAGTGGGCTGGCCTAACCCCCCCACTAAGGCCCATGTGGCTTTGGTTGGAAAAATCCAAAGGAGGAAAGGTGGAAAGGGTTTCCAAGTAGAGAGAAGGAATCCTACTCCTAATAGGATTGGAGTAGGACTCCTCCACCTCCAATTTCGGCCAAACCTTGAGGGTTTGAGGCTGCCTCCTCCCCTCCCTCCCTCCTATATATACTAGAGGATTTAGAGGGAAGAGCTAACCCTAATTGCCACGTGCTCCCTCTACTTCATCTAGATCGGTTTCTCCTCTAGTCTAGTTTCAGCGGTGCTTAGGCGAAGCCCTGCCGGAATTGTTCCACCACCATCGCCGCCGCGTCATCGCGCCACCGGAGAACTCTTCTACCTCTCCGCTCCCTCTTGCTGGATCAAGAAGGCGGAGATCATCATCGAGCTGTACGTGTGCTGAACGCGGAGGTGCCGTCCGTTCGGCGCTAGATCGGAAGGACCGTGATCAGGATCGCGAGACGATTCATGATTTGATCGCGGGATGGATTGTGATGGGATCGCGGGACGGATCGAGATTGGATCGCGAGATGGATCGTGATGGGATTGCGGGACGCTCGGCGATTTGGATCGCGAAGACGTTCGACTACATCAACCGCGTTTCTTAACGCTTCCCGCTTAGCGATCTACAAGGGTATGTAGATCCACTCTCCCTCTCGTAGATGCTCATCACCATGGATAGATCTTGCGTGTGCGTAGGAAATTTTTTGTTTCCCATGCAACATTCCCCAACAGTGGCACCATGAGCTAGGTCTATGTGTAGATGAGATCTCAAGTAGAACACAAAGGAGTTTGTGGGCGTTGATATTCAGATTGCTTCCTCCCTTGGTCTTTTCTTGATTCGGCGGTATTGTGGGATGAAGCGGCCCGGACTAACATTACTCGTACGCTTACGAGAGACCGGTTCCATCAACTGACATGTAACTTCGTTGCATAAAGATGGCTGGCGGGTGTCTGTTTCTCCCACTTTAGTCGGATCGGATTTGACAAAGGCGGTCCTTGAGAAGGTTGACTAGCAATTTTTGTATCACCGTTGTGGTTTTTGCGTAGGTAAGAATTGTTCTTGCTAGATACCCGTAGCAGCCACATAAAACTTGCAACAACAATTAGAGGACGTCTAACTTGTTTTTGCAGGGTATGTTGTGATGTGATATGACCAATTACATGATGAGATATATGTGATGTATGAGATGATCATGTATTGTATAGAATATCACGACTTGCATGTCGATGAGTACGGCAACCGGCAGGAGCCATAGGGTTGTCTTTAATTATTTTCGCCGTTTTTGCTTTACTTTATCGCTATGAGTTAGCAATAGTCGTGGAAGCAACAGTCGGCGCGACAACCTCATGGCGACACATTGATGGAGATCAAGATGATGGAGATCATGGTGTTATGCCGGTGACGATGGAGATCATGCCGGTGCTTTGAAGATGGAGATCAAAAGCACAAGTTCATGGCCATATCATGTCACTTATGATTTGCATGTGATGTTAATCCTTTTATGCATCTTATTTTGCTTAGGACGACGGTAGCATTATAAGGTGATCCCTCACTAAAATTTCAAGATAAAATTGTGTTCTCCCCGAGTGTGCACCATTGCGAAAGTTCGTCATTTTGAGACACCACGTGATGATCGGGTGTGATAGACTCTACGTTCACATACAACGGGTGCAAGCCAGTGTTGCACGTGCGGAACACTCGGGTTAAACTTGACGAGCCTAGCATGTACAGACATGGCCTCGGAACACAAGAGACCGAAAGGTCGAACATGAGTCATATAGTAGATATGATCAACATGAAGATGTTCACCATTGAAACCACCTCAACTCACGTGATGATCGGACTTGAGTTGGTGGATTTGGATCATGTGTCACTCGAATGACCGGAGGGATATCAATTTGAGTGGGAGTTTTTAAGTAATATGATTAACTAAACTCATTATCATGAACATAGTCAACATGTCTTTGCAAATTATGTTGTAAATTACTAGCTCACGCTGTAGCTCCCTTGAATTTTTATATGTTCCTAGAGAAATAGAGTTGAAAGATGATGGTAGCAATAATGCGGACTGGGTCCGTGATCTGAGGATTGTCCTCATTGCTGCACAGAAGGCTTATGTCCTTAATGCACCGCTCGGTGCGCCACCCCCTCAAGCGTCGTTTGTAGATGTTGTGAACATCTGACAGGCACGTTCTGATGACTACTTGATAGTTCAGTGCGTCATGCATTACGGCTTAGAATTGAGGCTCCAAAACGTTTTGAACGTCACGGAACATATGAGATGTTCTAAGAGCTGAAATTGGGATCTCAGGCTCATGCCCGTGTTGAGAGGTATGAGACCTCTAACAAGATTCTTTGCCTGCAAGACGAAGGAGAATAGCTCAATCGGTGAGCATGTGCTTAGATTGTCTGGGTGCTACAATTGCTTGAATCGAGTGGGAGTTGATCTTCCAGATAAGATAGTGATTGATATAGTTCTCCAAGTCACTGTCACTAAGCTACTAGAGCCTCGTGATGAACTATAAAATGCCAGGGATAGAAATAATGATCCCTGAGCTATTCGCGATGTTTGACACCGCGAAGGTAGAAATCAAGAAGGAGCATCAAGTGTTGATGGTTAGTGAAACCACTAGTTTCGAGAAGGGCAAGGGCTAGGAGGGAAACTTCATGGATGGCAAGTCAGTTGCTGCTCCAGTGAAGAAACCCAAGGTTGAACCCAAACCCGAGACAAAGTGCTTCTATTATGAGGATAACGGTCGCTGAAGCGGAACAACCCTAGATACTTGGTAGATAAGAAGGCTGGCAACGTCGATAGAAGTATATTTGATATACGTGTTATTGATGTGTACCTTGCTAGTACTCCTAGTAGCACCTGGGTATTGGATACCGGTTTGGTTGCTAAATGTTAGTAACTCGAAATAAAAGCTACAGAATAAACGGAGGCTAGCTAAGGGTGAGGTGATGATGAGTGTTGGAAGTGTTTCCAAGGTTGATGTGATCACCATCGCACGCTCTCTCTACCTTCGGGATTAGTGATGAACCTAAATAAATGTTATTTGGTGTTTGCGTTGAGCATGAACGTGATTAGATCATGTTTATTGCAATACGGTTATTCATTCAAGTTAGAGAATAATGGTTATTCTGTTTACATGAATAATACCTTCAATGGTCATGCACCCAATGAGAATGGTTTATTGAATCTTGATCGTAGTGATAGACATGTTCATAATATTGATGCCAAAAGATACAAAGTTAATAATGATAGTACCACATACTTGTGGCACTGCCGCTAAATGTCATATTGGTGTAAAACGCATGAAGAAACTCCATGCTGATGGATCTTTGGACTCATTCGATTTCGAATCGGTTGAGACATGCAGACCATGCCTCATGGGCAAGATGACTAAGACCCCGTTTTCTGGTATGATGGAGCGGGCAAGTGACTTATTGGAAATGATACATGTTGATGTATTCGGTCCAATGAGTGTTGTAGCGTGCGGTGGATATCATTATTTTCCTACCTTCACTAATGATTTGAGTAGATATGGGGATATTTACTTAATGAAACACAAGTCTAAAACATTTGAAAAGTTCAAACAAATTCAGAGTGAAGTTTGAGATCATCGTGACAAGAAGATAAAATATCTACGATATGATCGTAGAGGTAAATATCTGAGTTACGAGTTTGGTATACAACTTAAGACAATGTGGAAGTTGTTTCACAACTCACGCCACCTGGAACACCATAGTGTGATAGTGTGTCTGAACGTCGTAGTCGTGCTCTATTGGATATGGTGCGTACTATGATGTCTCTTATCGATTTGCCACTATCATTTTGGGGTTATGCATTAGAGACAACTACATTCACTTTAAAAAGGGGCACCATCTAAGTCCGTTGAGATGACACCGTATGAATTTTGGTTTGGCAGAAACCTAAGCTGTCATTTCTTAATGTTTGGGGCTGCGACGCTTATGTGGAAAAAGTTTTCAACCTGATGAGCTCGAACCCAAAGCAGACAAATGCATCTTCATAGAATACCCTAACGTAACAGTTGGGTAAACCTTCTATCTCAGATCCAAGCACAAAGTGTTTGTTGCTAAAACGGGTCCTTTCTCGAGAAAGAGTTTCTCTCGAAAGAATTGAGTGGGAGGAAGATAGAACTTGATGAGGTTGTTGAACCTTTGTTTCAACCAGAGAGTAGCGCAGCGCAGAAAGTTGTTTCTGTGGAGCCTACATTAGTTGAAGAGGAAGTTAATGATGATGATCATAAAGCTTCGGATCAAGTTACTATCGAACCTCGTAGGTCGACAAGGACGCATACTGCTCCTGAGTGGTACGGCAACCCTGTCTTAGAGGTCATGTTGTTGGACAACGATGAACCTACGAGCTATGGAGAAGCGATGATGGGCCCGGATTCCGAGAAATGGTTAGAGGCCATGCAATCCGAGATGGGATCCATGTAAGAAAACAAAGTATGGGCTTTGGAAGTATTACCTGAAGGGTGAAAGGCCATTCAGAACAAATGGATCTTTAAAAGGAAGACGGACGCGGACGGTAATGTCACCGTCTATAAAGCTCGACTTGTGGCAAAGGGTTTTTCACAAGTTCAAGGAGTTGACTACGATGAGACTTTCTCACCCGTAGCGATGCTAAAGTCTGTTGGGATTATGTTAGCAGTTGCTGCATTTTTCGATTATGAAATCTGGCAGATGGATGTCAAAACATCATTTCCTTTACAATATCCGTGAGGAAAGGTTGTATGTGATACAACCGGGAGGTTTTGTCAGTTCTAAGGATGCTAAAATATATGCAAGCTCCAGCGATCCTTCTATGGACTGGAGCAAGCATCTCGGAGTTGGAATATACGCTTTGATGAGGTGATCAAAGTTTTTGAGTCTATACAAAGTTTATGAGAAACTTGTATTTACAATAAAGTGAGTGGGAGCACTATAGAATTTCTGATAAGTATATGTGGATGACATATTGTTGATCGAAAATGATGTAGAATTTCTGGAAAGCATAAAGGGTTGTTTGAAAAGGAGTTTTTCAAAGGAAAACCTGGAATGAAGCTACTTAAATATTGGGCATCTTGATCTATAGAGGTAGATCAAGACGTCTGATAAAACTTTCAATGAGTACATACCGTGACAAGATTTTGAAAGAGTTCAAAATGGATCAGTCAAAGAAAGAGTTCTTGCCTGATTTGTAAGGTGTGGAGTTGAGTGAGACTCAAAGCTCGACCACGGTAGAAGAAAGAGAAAGGACGAAGGTCGTCCCCTATGCCTTATCCATAGGCTCTGTATAGTATGCCATGCTATGTACCGCACCTGTGTGTGCCTTGCCATGAGTCTGTCAAGGGGTACAAGAGTGATCCAGGAGTGGACCAATGGACATCGGTCAAGATTATCCTTAGTAACTAGAGGACTAAGGAAATATTTCTCGATTATGGAGGTGATAAAGAGTTCGTCGTAAAGGGTTACGTCGATGCAAGCTTTAACACCAATTCCGGATGACTCTGAGTAGCAATCCGGATACGTATAGTGGAGCAGCCATTTGGAATAGCTCCAAGTGGAGTGTGGTAGCAGTGTTTACAGTATGACATAGAGATTTGCAAAGTACACACGGATCTGAATGTCGCAGACTCGTTGACTAAAGACCTCTCTCACATGCAAAGCATGGTCGAACCGCAGAACTCATTGGGTGTTAGATTCATAACAATGTAAAACACATGGTGATGTGAACTAGATTATTGACTCTAGTGCAAGTGGGAGACTGTTGGAAATATGCCCTAGAGGCAATAATAAATTGGTTATTATTATATTTCCTTGTTTGTGATAATCGTTTATTATCCATGCTATAATTGTATTGATTGGAAACTCAAATACATGTGTGGGTACATAGACAACACTGTGTCCCTAGTATGCCTCTAGTTAACTAGTTCATTGATCAAAGATGGTCAAGGTTTCCTGGCCATAGACATGAGATGTCATTTGATAATGGGATCACATCATTAGGAGAATGATGTGATGGACAAGACCCAAACTATAAACATAGCATATGATCGTGTCAGTTTATTGCTATAGTTTTCTGCATGTCAAGTATATGTTCCTATGACCATGAGATCATGCAACTCACTGACACCGGAGGAATACCTTGTGTGTATCAAACATCACAACGTAACTGGGTGACTATAAAGATGCTCTACAGGTATCTCTGAGGGTGTCTGTTGAGTGGGCATGGATCAAGACTGGGATTTGTTACTCCGTGTGACGGAGAGGTATCTCAGGGCCCACTCGGTAATACAACATCACAATAAGCCTTGCAAGCAATGTGACTAAGTGTTAGCCACAGGATCTTGTATTACAGAATGAATAAAGAGACTTGCCGGTAACGAGATTGAACTAGGTATAGAGATACCGACGATCGAATCTCGGGCAAGTAACATACCGAAGAACAAAGGGAACAGCGTACGGGATTAACTGAATCCTTGACATAGTGGTTCAACCGATAAAGATCTTCGTAGAATATGTAGGAACCAATATGGGCATCTAGGTCCCGCTATTGGTTATTGACCGTAGAGGTGTCTTGGTCATGTCTACATAGTTCTCGAACCCACAGGGTCTGCACACATAAGGTTCGGTGACGTTTCGGTATAGTAGAGTTATGTATGGTGGTGACCGAAGGTTGTTCGGAGTCCTGGATGAGATCCTGGACGTCACGAGGAGCTCCGGAATGGTCCGGAGGTAAAGATTGATATATAGGAAGTCCTGTTTTGGTCACCGGAAAAGTTTCGGGTATTTCGGTAGTGTACCGGGAGTGCCGGGAGGGGTACCGGGGACCATCGGGAGGGGTGTCTCGACCCAAAGGACCTCATGGGCTGTGGGAGGAGTCAAACCAGCCCCTAGTGGGCTGGCCTAACCCCCCCCCCCCCCACTAAGGCCCATGTGGCTTTGGGTGGAAAAAATCCAAAGGAGGAAAGGTGGAAAGGGTTTCCAAGTGGAGAGGAGGAATCCTACTCCTAATAGGATTGGAGTAGGACTCCTCCACCTCCAATTTCGGCCAAACCTTGAGGGTTTGAGGCTGCCTCCTCCCCTCCCTCCCTCCTATATATACTAGAGGATTTAGAGGGAAGAGCTAACCCTAATTGCCATGTGCTCCCTCTACTTCATCTAGATCGGTTTCTCCTCTAGTCTAGTTTCAGCGGTGCTTAGGCGAAGCCCTACCGGAATTGTTCCACCACCATCGCCGCCGCGCCATCGCGCCGCCGGAGAACTCTTCTACCTCTCCGCTCCCTCTTGCTGGATCAAGTAGGTGCCGTCCGTTCAGCGCTAGATCGGAAGGACCGTGATCCGGATCGCGAGACGATTCATGATTTGATCGCGGGACGGATCGTGATGAGATCGCGGGACGGATCGAGATTGGATCACGAGATGGATCGGGATGGGATCGCGGGACGCTCGGCGATTTGGATCGCGAAGACGTTCGACTACATCAACCGCGTTTCTTAACGCTTCCCGCTTAGCGATCTACAAGGGTATGTAGATCCACTCTCCCTCTCGTAGATGCTCATCACCATGGACAGATCTTGCGTGTGCGTAGGAATTTTTTTGTTTCCCATGCAACGTTCCCCAACACACTGGGTCTCTATCGACCGAGCACCCTCCATCGCAGCGGCGAAGTACAGCTCGGGGCGCCTATGCTCCTTCCTAGGCGGCGGGGGCGCTGTAGCCATCTCGAGCGGCTTCATCCCTGGCCAGTGCATCATAGTCCTCGCGAAGGCCATCCGCGCTCCCTCAATGCATACAGAGCGCTTCAGGACCTCAATGCGGGAGGAGGCGTCGCAAAGCTTCTACACCAGGCCGAAATAACTGCTCGGTAGTGGCTCTGAAGGCCACAACCGAATGCAGAGGTCCTTTCAGGCCGGCTCCGCCATTCGATGCAGCTCCATTAGCTGCTTCATTTGATAATTGAGAAGGGGACGGGGCTCGGGGGTCTGAAATTGCGCCCAGAACAGTCTCTGTTCCGCATCCCCGTCCCGAGATGCAAAGTGCTTGGCCGTGTCCGCCGCACTCCTCGAAAGATCCGTAAAGGCGCCTGAGGAACGCCACAGCCGTGTAAGACGAGCAAACCTGTTACCACCAAAGGCACATTGCAGTAAGTACGGCTTACCATCCGCGATCATCCTGACTTGTCGAAGTTCTTCTTCAAAAGACCGCCTATCTACACGCTCCGATTTAAGCTCGGAAGACAACATGGATAGCTCGGCCGCTTGGTCCTTGGTCTTCTGCTCAAGAGTCTCGCACTTAGCGCTTGCATCTTGGAGCTCTTGCTGCACCTCGGCCACCCAAGCTTCGTGCTTGTCACTGGCAACCTTCAGGGAGCTCAGTTCGGCAGCCGCTTGTTCGACTGCCATCCTATGATCGGCGGCCTCTTGCTTGGCCTTCTCCAGCTCAGCCTTGAGGTTCTCGACCTCAGAAGTAACGGCTGCAAATACAATGGGAGGCCAAATTTCAGGAAATGAAAACTCGAAAACCTCAATCAATGAGGATGACACAGGGTCTTCGCGATAAAATTCCAACTTACTTTGCATTTCATCAAACCGTTTGTTTAGACGGTCAAGCTCCTCGTCGGAGTTCTTGAGCTTCTAGTTCAGCTCGGCCAATTCCACGTCATGGAAAGCCGTCGCCGAAGACGAGGCCTGCAAAGCAAACTTGTGTGAGACACACCTCCGAGCTGTTGGTCCTAGACCCTTTTCGCCAGATCATCTCCGGAACCAATCAATTTCTGAGGGACTCGGATCATTTTTGCTCGGAACCTTAGATTCTCTGATCCCCGGGTAAGTTTCTCAAACTCACCCATGGCTCGGGGGCTGCTATACCTATACGGGATATATAAACCTCACAAATAAATTTCCCTGGAGAAAAGAACATTACATGGCTTACCTTGAAGCCCGCCAACACACCGCCGAAGGCCTCCTTCAGTCCGCTATCAACGGACTGAATGCCTTGCAGAACCGCACCCATAAGGGCGCGGTGATCTTCGGCGATGGAGGAGCTACGCAAGGCTTCCTCCATCATGGCTGGCCACCCGGTTGTGGCCTGCCCCGTCACGGGTGGCACCGGTGGCGGCACCTCGGCTTCCCCTTCCTGAGAAGGTAAAATCGTCGACGTCGGAGGCTCGGGGGCCTCCGAAGCCGTCTTCGGAGGGAGCTCTGATGACTCACGGCCTCCCTCTTTGTTTACTAGGAGGGGCTCGACCTCCTGGTCTCCGGTCATCAAGGTATGGGCCTCGGTCATGACCTCCTCGCCCTCAGTATTTGGCCGAGGAGGGGTTCGCCGGGATATCACCTCCATGGCCTCTTCAGTGGCCTGAGGAGGAGAGGTGCGGGATGCAGTTCCGCTCTCCGCTAGCTCGGCTGGCGGGGGATCTCCCTCCGAGACTTGTTCGGTCAGGAGATCGCGGGCCGGACCGTAATATGGAAGACATTCGTCAGGTCAGTAACATAAACTTTGAATAAATATAACGTAAAGTGTTCGGACTCGGTACCTCTTGGCCGCGGGCTTGGCCCTGGGGGACCTCCGGGGGATCCTCTCGAACGCCTCGGATTCCTCGTCGGAATCCGGACTGATGTCGGGCAGGACCACTTTGGCCCTGGAGGGTCTCTTCGGGGAAGGGGGAGCTGGATCCTCCTTGACATCCACAGATGTCGCCCTCTTCCTTGTCTGGGGGGAATCAACTTCCCCCATCCCCCGTCTGCTCCTCCTCGTGAGCAGAGGAGGCCTGGGTCTCCCCGGACCTAGCGTCCGGAGGGCCTCTTGAGCGAAGACCTTCCTGGGTCTCCTTTTTCTCGCCCTTCTTCTTCTTCTCCTTCTTCTCTGGTGCCGAGTACAGCGCCACTACCAGCATCGCCGTCAGAAGAGCCGATCTGGGGGCTTCGGGCAGCGGGGCAGGGCCATTGATCCGCATGGCCTTAGCCAGCTAGCCCAATGGAGACCAAGGAAGGAGAGGTTAAAATCCTTGCTAAAAGATTGAACCTGAAGATAAAAATGGAAACTTTACCTTGAGCAGAGGGTTTTCGGCGTCCAGGCCGGTGTCCTCCTCCTTGGCCGGCCATTCCTCCCGAGGCTTGAACAGTGCCTTCCACAACTTCTCCCGAGTAGTGTGGTAAAGCTTGCGCACGGTGGGAGGATCGTCGGACTTATAGGCCCACATTGTGTAGCCCAGAGCTGGCAAGGAAGGAGACGGCGACGAAGCATGACCTGGATCACGTTGGTCAGCCCGACATTCGCTTCCAGCATCTGCGCGATGCGATCCTGCAGTGCTTTCACTTCCATGGCCGACCCCCAGTCCAGGCCCTTCCTGATCCACGAGGTCAGCCTCGCGGGAGGTCCAGATCTGAATTTGGGAGGGGCCGCCCAGTCTGCGGCATGTGGTTCAGTGATGTAGAACCACTCCTTTTGCCAGGATTTGACGGTGTCGATGAAGGTGCCCTCCGGCCACTGGACCCGCGGGAGCTTGCTGATCACCGCCCCTCCACAGTCCGCATGCTGGCTGCTTACGGTCTTCGGCTTGACGTTGAAGACCTTCAGCCATAAGCCGAAATGCGGCTGGACCCGCAGAAAGGCCTCGCAGACAATAATGAAAGCCGATATATGCATGATGGAGTTTGGGGGAAGATTGTGGAAGTCCAACCCGTAAAAGAACATCAAGCCCCTTACAAAGGGGTGCAGCGGGAAGCTCAGTCCCCGGATGAAATGGGGAATGAACACCACTCGCTCCCTGGGCTTTGGCGTGGGAACTACTTGACCCTCTTCAGGGGCGTGGTGGGCGACATCAACTGGGAGGTAACCGGTGCGCTTCAGCTCCTGGATGTCGTCCTCGGTGACACACGAAACCTCTCACTTGCCCTGTGAGCCTGAGCCGGCCATGGCCGCACTTGGGGAAAGGGAAGGGGGGATCTGGGATGGAGCTGGAAGAGGATTAGGTTTGTACGCTCGGAGCGAAGGAGGCTTGAGAGAACGAATCTGAGGAACGTGGAAAGGCTTTGGGGATTTTCCTCCCTTTTATGGAAGGCCGTAATACCAAGCGTCCTCTTACTGCGCCAAGAGCTGCGCCGTTTCCCGAAGCAACTGCTCCATTATGCGCGCGTGAGATAACCCAAATCATTGATCATATCCCGTAAAAAATGGAGCACGATCTTCACGTCGATTAGACGTGCCAATAAAAGGGTGGCCTCGAACCGCGAATTGAGTTTTTGTAACTGGCTAAGTGGCCACGGCCTGTCTTAGCCTTTCGTCAGGAAAGTTGTCAGGAAGGGCACTATTCATACTCAGGCGTTTGGCCTTCGAGGCTAGTCAAGGTATGTTCGGAAAGCAAGGTGTCATCGGTGGCAGAGCTAAGGGTGACCGAGCATGAAGGGAAGAAAGGAACTCGCCCCACAAGCCGAACACTCTGGACGTGCAGAGCAGCTGGATGTCACGAAGATCGGCGTTGGAGGCTAGTTTGGGGGCTACTGAGGGAGTTCGGGATTAAGGGGTCCTCGGGTTGTTGGCTTATCTTCTATGGACCAGCCCGGTGGGCCGCTTTGTGGCATCTTCGGGAAGGCCGGACTACACAATGACCCCATGCTTAGGGGGGAAGGTTCCGAAGACTTGGTGTGTCCTCCAAGTAAGAATGGGCGTATCTATGCCTGGATGGAAACCGACCATGTGTAACCCTAGGTACCCCTGGTGTCTATATAAACCAAGGGGCTTAGTTCGTAGAGGGACAAGTCAACTCATCTAGGGTTTAGCTCATTTGATCTCGAGGTAGATCAACTCTGTAACCTTCATACTCATTAATACAATCAAGCAGGACGTAGGGTTTTACCTCCTCACGAGGGCCTGAACCTGGGTAAACATCGTCTCCTTCGTCTCCTGTTAACCATCGATTCTAGATTCATAGTTCGGGACCCTCTACCCGAGATCCGCCGGTTTTGACACCGACAGTGATGATGACGACAGTGGGGATGATGTTGGAGCCCTCTTGATGGACATGGTGGAGGCGGTGGCCTCCTTCGTCGGATTCTCCCTCCGGATCACTCCGGCGGCTAGGATTCCTGCTTCTGGATGAGTTTCTGGTGTCTCTGGGTCTCCGATCCACGATCCGACTTCACGGGGTGAATATAGTTGATGAGGCGGCGACGACAACACTCCATACGACCGCTCATACCGGCGAGCTCAGTCATATGAAACGCCGCCTTTTGCTCTTGACGTCGTGTGGTGACCATTCCTTTGCTCATTTTGCTTCTTTCTTTTATGATAGGTGATTATCACTTTAATTGTGTGATTCCACTACCATTTTTTGAGATTTCTTCCATAAACTAATATTTGATCCAAAAAGCAATATCTCAGGGAAACGACAAAAAAAGTGCGCGAATGCGGTAAAATCCCACAAGCCTACGCGATAAAATCCCACGAAGCATACGGAGTAGGCACAAAAATACTAGCAAAATAATCACATAATTTGGACTCATCAGTTGTTGTCGAACCCTAGGTATAGGAGGGCCTGCGGCATGGCCGCAACGACGAGGGCCTTGTTCTCCACGATGGCGGCCTCCTGTTGGCCCACCGAGGCGAGGGCGGCAGCGGCCACGACTTCCAGCTTGTCGGCCTACACCTTCCTCCGGCCAACCCTCTTTGACGACTTGTGCGGGCTTTAGTTCCTTCTTATTGGACTGCGGCGCCTTTTTGCGGATATCGCGGGGTTTGTCGACGATGAAAGTGAGGTCGGTGACGGCATCAGGGTTCGACACGTCGGGGTTTGGTGCGTCGGCTATGGTGAGCGGGAGGGAGAGCGAGCAGACGGGAGGGTTTTGGAAAAAGGGAGGGAAATGGGGGTGGATGTGCCATCGACTGGCGGGTCAAGAAAGGACAAGGACCGGCGTCGCGCGCGTCCGCGCCGACACAAAACCGACTCAAATTTGGACCCAAACAAAATACAAATGCTCGTTCATTTTTATCGACGCATTGGACCGTGATTTGTGTCTGTTTGATTCGGACATGCGTCTGACAGTTTAGGTCCGCGCCTTCGAGTTAGCCCTTACCTTTCCAGCCGTCTCCCCATCTAAAAAAACTGTCTCCTCCAGCCTCGTGCGCGCACGCCCCCACCTCCGCCCCCCATGGCCGCCGCCGCCGCGGGCGTGACGCCAGCGACGGCGCGGAAGGCCCTCGCGTCCACGACTTCCGCCCTCCTCTCCTCTTCACTCGCACTCCGCCGTCGCAGCTTGTCCTGCTCCGCCGCATCAGCAGCGACCGCCCCACGCATCGCGCAGCAGCCGCCGGACCTGCTCCGGTGGGTGCAGCGCGAGGGAGGTTTCGTGCACCCGGCTCTCCGAGTGGCCGATCACCCCGAGTACGGCCTAGGGGTGTCCGCGACGGCGGCCGACGGCGTCATCCCCCCCGGAGCCGTCCTCATTGATCTCCCTGGGCGCATCCCGCTACGACTCCGCCGCCCAGCCGATGCTGCGGACGCAGCACTGATGCAGCTCGCCGACAAAGTCCCCGGTATTGGCCCATCTGGTTCTATTCCGCTGGTCCGTTATGTTCTTGGAATAATGTGGTAGCTTAATCGTGGTTGTAATTGGGAATGCATCGACCTAAAGATGCATTTTGACAATACATTCAGAGCATAACTGGTAACAATGCGTTTTTTTTTTTTGGCATCAGGGCGGCTCATCGTAAATCTTCTAGTAACAGTAGATGATTAACTTTTGAAAATAGGCATAGCATCGATGATGAATGAAATTTCCTTGTCTGCTGTATGTTGTAGATTCATGGGCTAAATTATGCTCTGAACTGTTGCTGTTTTCTGTTGGAAGCTTCCAGTTGTGGAATCACAATATGAAAACTAAGGGTTCGTGAAACTTATTAGTCTCCAGCTTACAACTGTAGTTGGTATAAGCTGAGACTGAGAAGAGTTCAGTGCATAGTAGCCTGGTTCGCGGGTCGAGGGTGCGATCCCTGTCCCGGGGTCGATTGACCCCGATCGAGGGTAGGGTACGAGGTCAGGTTGAGCTGGGTCGCTTGCCGGATCGTGACCCCGACTGATGGATTTTTACCCAGATCAATATGCAAAATTGCCAAGAAGCCAATAAATTTTACGGGAGTTCATGATGAATTGAGGCTTACCAGCGTGCTCCAAAAATCTGAACTCCGCTGGACTGCCGGAGTCCGCCCTTCTGCGGTACGCTACTTCCATGCTGGCCGGCGAGCCGTCCGCTGACGTACGCGGCACCCCCTGTCCCTCTGCCCCCATTGATACGCCGTACGCCAGCGATGAGCTGCTTGAGGGACAAGGAATTTGCGGGAGGGGCAAGGGAAACAGGAGAGGTAGAGGCTGATGGTCGGAGGCTTGGGGCTGGATCCAGGGCAGACTGGAGTACTAGACTAGCTTTGAAGATGAACCAATGTGAAGAGGATGAAGAGGGATTTGGGGAGATTAGTTCTGCGACCAATGCTCCGGGCGGAAAAAAAATTGCAGATGGAGAAAATCACGCCATAAGCGGCTGACTTTTGGCCCCACTTCTTTAATCTTTCTATATTCCTATCTTGTGATATTTTAGGCTGGATTTTTTTCCTTCCTGCAATATTGGGGAAATATACGACGACCCAACGCATCGTACCGGTGTCATCGACCCAATTTTTTTTGGATCGCGATCCACGTCCCCAAACAGTGACCCGAAGAAGTACACCCCTCATCGTACCTCGTTCCGGAGGGGCAGCGACCCTCGACCCCGTTCCTCGACCCGAACGACCCGGTTTTCTGGCAACTGTGGTTCAGTGCATAGTAATTAGTATATGGTGTTCTAACTTAATTGACCTCAGGTTCAGTCTATTGGTCTTCTAGCTAAAATTGTAAAAGGCAGAATTCTGAATACCATATCGCTTACATGCCTCTGTCTTTATTTTCTAGATTCTTCTCATTATCTTTCCATGTTGAATTGTTTAAGCCTGGACTCATCTCTCATGTTGTTAACTTGTTCTATAACCCATCCTTCTATGTAACTGATGTTGCTTCGTGGTCGAATAGCTGCATGATGGAAAATTTATGTACACATCTTCCTATCTCTGTTTATAGTATATGAGGGACATTTTTATTCTGTATTTTCTTTTGAGAACATAATTCCATTCTGCAAAACTAGGCAAACTATTTTTGAAGTAGTAAATCGAATCTTGTGGGAAGCATGTGACAGAGGAACTGTGGGCAATGAGACTGGGCTTGAGGTTGCTTCAAGAAAGGACAAAATCCGATTCGTTTTGGTGGCCATATATCGCGAACCTGCCAGAGACTTTTACCGTGCCAATCTTCTTTCCAGGGGAAGACATAAAGAACTTGCAATATGCTCCTCTCCTCCACCAGGTTGTGCAAAACTATAGCGACCGCTAGTGGATACTTATCGTATTATCATGTCTGTTTTCTCACTGATGCTATTTCAGATAAATAAAAGATGCCGCTTCCTTCTCGAGTTTGAGAAAGAGGTAAAACAGAAGCTTGGTACTGTGCCCTCAGGAGATCATCCTTTTTGTGGACAAGATGTACACTCGTCTTCCCTTGGATGGGCTATGTCCGCAGCGTCTTCACGAGCATTCCGTCTGCATGGTGAAATCCCAATGCTGTTGCCCCTTGTTGATATGTGCAACCACAGTTTTAGCCCGAATGCTAGGATTGTCCAGGATGGAGATGTCGAGAGCCCTGATATGTCAGTTAAGGCAAGTACTCTCCAACCTTACACGTGTAAATTGTCATTATTGTGTTAAGAAATTGCTGATTTCCTGTTCTCTAATCAGTTACCGTGTTCTGTATTTGTGCATTTCCTTCACAAATGTGGATGCTATAACAAGATACAATTATTGTGTGTAAAAAACACATCAACAGTGCATAACACTCTTAGAACTCAAAGTTTGTCTGCGTACTCTTGACTGGCATGCTAGCCTTTCATGAAGCATGACAGTCGTGTGCTAATATCTACTTTAGTAGCATTCTTTACATACACTTTCTAATGTGGTATATGGTTGTTAAGCATGTCCTTGCTCTTTAAGCTAGTAATGTAAGTGTTTTCATCTTTCTGCAAGAACAGTAGTGAAAGTATCTGGCTGTACATTAGTCACTGTTGAATTCATTTTTCAGTTATTAACTTGCATGTGCATTGGTTTAGCGTATACTGTAGTAATTACTTCAACCATAAGACTGTTTCCTAGAGATAATTAGTTTCTTGGTTAGTAATATATTTTGCCCAAAAGTGGCAAATATATAATCAACTGATTTATTGAATGCATATAGTTTTTTACTGTTTGAATGTGGTGATGCATTTGCTGGAAGATACAGAGTGTTTTTTGTCTAATGTTTTGTATGTTGTGCTGTAACACAGGTTGTTGCTGAGACGCAGATTGATCAAAACGCTGCTGTTACTCTGAACTATGGTTGCTACCCCAATGATTTTTATCTTCTTGATTATGGATTTGTAGTAACATCGAATCCATACGATCAAGTGGAACTGAGCTATGATGGGAATCTTCTCGATGCTGCTAGCATGGCAGCAGGGGTTTCTAATCCCAACTTTTCAACACCAGCCAAGTGGCAACAGGAAATCTTGGCAAAGCTAAATCTACACGGAGAGGGTGCTATTCTGAAGGTTTTGCCCACATTCTTCCACTATAATTTGTTTGTTTTATTTTGTGAGTCGATCGAATCCAAATTCAAGTCTACTGTGTGCGGTATTCCTGTATGAGTCCGAACCTGATATATTTTGCGGTGATCCTGACTTGGTTATTGCCTTTCAGGTCAGCTTAGGAGGTCCGGACATAGTAGATGGGCGCTTATTAGCTGCGCTGCGAGTTCTTCTTGCAGCTGACCCAGAGGCTGTGGGTAAGCATGATCTGAAAACTTTGATGTCGCTTAGCATGAAAGCTCCTCTAGGCCCTACCGTCGAAGCCTCCGCGCTCCGAACGGTTCTCGCGCTTTGCGCCATTGCCCTCCAACACTTCCACACCAAGATAATGGATGACCAGGCCGTCCTGAAGGGAGAACCCCCTCTGACTACTGAACTGGCCGTCCAGTTTAGATTGCAGAAGAAGCTGATGCTCGTTGACATAATGCAGAATCTTAGTCGGAGAATCAAGACGCTGTCTCTGGAGAAATCTACTGCCTAGGATGTTAACTATTTGTGATAACTCTCTTTTGGACAATCAACTACCATCTTTCTGTATTGGTGATTACTGGATATGTAACAAATAAATCCCCAATTTTGATCTTTTACCATTTCCCCTATCGTCTGTGCAGCAACCAGAATTGAACACGAGAGGCGTTTTACACATGTGACATGTTACTCCTGTGTTGGTATTAGACCAGGGGATATCTTAAATTATCCTGGAAGAATTACTTCAACCAGTCTCCGCGCAATGAACTTCAGTGAAATGTAAGTTATACTTGTCATTAACCTGTAATCGGCAATCTCTTAACTGAATAGCATTGTTGAGCCATAGTTCAGGTAAGATAAGAGTTGACATCTTCAGACCCATAGCACAGAACTCTGATCTAATCTAAAGCTGTATGCATAATCTCTTTTCACAATCGCAAGCATAATAATAAATAAAGAAAGAAATGAAAACGCAGCATCATTCATCCAAAAATTCCTGTTTCCTATAAACTGAAAAGGGGAAGAGACTGACAACTCGCACATAGGAGTATGATGAAGTATTTACAGAACCATCATGGAGAGATGGGAACGACCGGCACCCTAATCACCAGCAAAAGATGATCCTCTGCCCCATCCACAGATGGACAGGATCACCAAAGAAAAGAAAAGAAAAATCCTAATACACCGACCAGAGAGCACGAGGGGACGAGCGGTCGCCTTCTAGGAGTCGCCGCCGATGGAGATGGCGGGGCGGCCGACCCGGCCGAGCGGCGAGCGCGAGCGCTGCCGGCCCAGGTCCCGGAGGACGAGGCGCATCCCGGCCAGCTGCTGCTGCTGCTGGTACGTCTCGTCCACCCTCACCTTGTCGCCCTCCTCCTCCTTGATCTTCCTCACCTGGCTGTGCACCACCCGCGCCGCCGCCAGCCGCTGCCCTTCCTCCTCCCAAGAAGAATTCTCCATCTGCAAACCTCACGTGGCTTCTTCTTCTGCTTTCTCTTGTGCCTCTTGAGGAATCAAGACGACGACCACCGCGATGAGATGGGACTATGGGAGATGTAAAATGCAGTGGCACTACTACCGGTTCAACCCAGCCCATGCGCTGCATGAGGCGGGCCGCATAAATAGGGGCCACGTATGGCGGTGTGAAACGGGACGGGACGGGATCGGGGGGGCCCCTGACCGGTACCTCACGCATCCGTGCCGTTTTTGCTGGGGCGACGAGCGCACGCAGCGTACCGCGTGTCCAGCCCCGCCCCCCGGTTTACCCGATCCTTCCCTTTCCGCCGTCGCTTTCTTGGCCGATGGTTTTTGATCCCGTCAGGTGGGTAAGGTCGAGGGAAGAGGAAGACATATCCGTCCATGTGTACACGTTGACGCTGTCACGTTGCGAGGAGCATGCCGTTGTGGCGGGCGGGCCTCCACGTGCCCTGCTGCCCGGCTGTTGCGTCGGTTCGATTTGGACGGATAAGGCGCGTCTATCCGATCCAACTCCAACCGGTCTTCTGAAAATAAGCCGTGCAGATCCAACCGAGTATGTCTGTGCCGCTTTTGTTTTTGGATGGATAGTTCGTTGTGCGTGTGGGTCTGTGGGAGCGGAGGAACGAATGGAAACGGATACTCCATGTTTGCTTCTTGAGACGGACATTTCCTCTCTGTTGGGACTGGAACGAACACGCGAGTACGTGACGCGCCTACTGATTGCGGCTAGCGAAAGGACGCGTCGGGTTTTATTGTGTGGTGGCTGTTGTTGTACGATCGGGAGGGCGGGACGGCGGCCGCAAAGCCATGAGCGCGTGCAATTAGTTTGGATAGGAACGGGAAGCTTAGCACTGTAGCACTGGCTGTCGATGGAGGCCAAGGGTGGCTGCAAGGCACCCGCGGATGGATCGCCGGCCCGACAGGTGTACGTGCCACGGAAGGGAGGAGCCTTTTTTTTCAAAAGGCACCGTGTTGAAACATTTCATCTGTCAACTTGTTGTCGCAGCGGGGTTGACAAAGGACGTCGTAGATACGCTTCTACTCCAGTAAGTCGCAGTTCCGTTGGTAATAAGCGATCGAGGGGTGAAGGAAACCGAGGCTGTCGTCGAGGATCTTCCCGTGATCTAGAGAACTGAGATGTCGGGAATATGGTACGGAATTGCTACTTTACATTGACAATATACTTGTGAAGTAACGTACTCCTGCGTTTCTACATACTTCGCATATTAGTTTTGATTTAAATCAAGCTTTATGAAATTTGACCAAGTTTAACAAAAACTGTTGGATTATATATGGACTTTGGCCCATATAAGGAAATTTCTAACTGATCTATCTTCCCTAATAATAATAATAATAATAATAATAATAATAATAATAATAATAATAATAATAATAATAATAATAATATATATTTATATATTTATATTATATATATATATATATATATATATATATATATATATATATATATATATATATATAATAAAGTGACTATTGCTTCCGTCGGGTTCACCGTCGTCTATTTTTTTTTTCAAGTTACGATTTTTTATGTACGTCGAACAACTAGCTGGGCGCACAACTCATAGGCTCCTATGCTGGGAGCATTTCGGGGTATAGGTCTAACCACCTCAACTCCCCGTTTCTGGCATGCTATAGTTCTTTTAGTCTCTCGACGACCACACGGACCGTCGGGGCCGATTTGGGCCTCAAGCAGCGCAGTCTGCGTGGGCAAGTTGGCCATCAAGCAGTGTAATATTGGCCGGACACTTTTTTCGTACATCTAAAATATATACGTGTATATATAGTGTGTGATTCGAACCTAGACCAACAGGTTGAGTACTAAAAACTGGTACGGCGGTGGGGTTTGATCTCCTCACGTCGAAAAGATTTTATTCGTTCGTCGTTGTTGTATGGGATTCGTCCTTTGGTCCTGCAGCGCCGCGTGGTCGTACGTCGGTGGGGTCACAGCTCCTGACAGCAGCGCCAGCTTCCTCCATGGTCCGCGGCTTGCCGTAGTTCGCAACACTGGGCGGCCACAACAAGCCTCTCCTCTGTCGGCTGTCGCCACCTTGCAGGCGCCGCCGCCGTTCCGTCCTGTTTGTTCTCTCCAGTATGGATCGAACGCAAGCAACTAGAACGTCAGGGCGGCGAGTAGCAGCCAGAGAGGGCGTCGGTTGAAGTTGTACGGCAAGTAAGAAGCCAGCGCCAAAATGGGCCGCGCTATACCTGCGCCTCGACTGCTCGGATCAGATTCAGAGGGGAGACCTGTGGGTTGCCGATGTCTCAGATCGGGTATCGATACGAATCAGGAAGGGGTGGCGGTTAGGAATTTGGACATGTCTAACAATTCAGTTTTGATGGGATCGTATTGGCTGGTGGCGGCCAAGGCACGATTGTTTTTCCACCTCTGCTGCAGCGGTGTTATTTTTGCTGGAGGCCATTGCTAGCTTCGTACTACTGCTCGACAAAAGAGGGAGGCAGCCAGGCAAAGTGAAGAAGCTTTTTCTGAAAAAGATCAATGCCGCATGCCAATAGGTGATGACAATTAATCCCTCCCTGATATGTCTAATTACACAGTCAACAAGGTTTACTGCTAATCCAATAATTCCCGCGTGATCCATGGTGACCGAAGACCAAAAGCTTCCCTTTGCAGTCTTTCAAGCAAAGAATTCCGTGGAAGTCTAGGGCTTATATATACCTGTGCAGTTTCTTCCATGTTGATCCGTCAGTTGTTCAGCAGCATATGCGTTGATGGATTCCAATTCTACATGCGTGCACACATTGACTGCTCTAGGCTTGATCGCTCAATTGTGGATTTCCAGAAAAATAAATTAGGATTATGTACAGCAGACCACATATGCTTCACCTTGCATCACCAGGGCAGCACTGTCGTTGCACTAACTACCGTGATGGGCAACGTCCCGTGATGCTATCAAGTGCACAAGGAGAGGCACTATGGATGTTAGGATTCAGGTTTCTATTAACTGTAGGCTAATTCCAGTGTAGATTGTCGTCACTTACCTCACCTTACAGTATAGTGTGTATTTTTCTTAAACTAGCTGCTTTTTATAGTTATAAATTAAATATAAAATGAGGTTGAGACAAGGATTATTCATGGTTGGATATTTTTACATCGCTGGGCATAGCACTGGCCAAACTTTTCCTTTGTGTTATCGATAATTCAAAATACTTTGATTTATAAAAACCACGGTATGGTGTACCCACAAGCAAAAATACTATATATTTTCAATACATACTTTGACGTCAAACACAACCTTAATCTTTTATTAGCGTGTGACCTATTATTAATTTTGAATCGTCTGACTCTAGATATATTAGGAATCATTTAAGGCATCCGAGAGGGAAGAATCCAAGAGAGAAGGAGGACTATTCCATAACAATTTTCAGGGGGAACAAGTCAACACCAAAGACAACAACTTTATCGTCACTCTGCACCCGACCACCCGTACCCCATGTACAAGATGCAACTCTTTCTTAGCGCCAAATCGATTGATGGTTGACGAGGCCACTAATAATGTCAACTGCATCATCACTCTAAGCCCGGACAACATGGACATGTTGCAGCTTTCCGTGGCAACACAGTCCTGTTGAAGAGATACACTACCAATCTATTCTTCCTAGATGCAAGGCTCAAGATATTATGACATGGTCGACCAGGAAGCGTGAGGGTAGATGGAATGGACGACGGCGAGCAGTTCACTAGGTAGACTGCGGCAATGTCAACCATCATGCATCTCATCCTACGGCCCCACGACATGTCCAATAAAAATAAATAACTCAATAATATGATCCTTAAAGATCCATGTTTTGTTTTCTCCCATTGCAACGCACGGGCACATTTACTAGTAATAACCTGTTAGCCAATCCCCAATCGCCGTTAGAGGAGCAAAAATTATACTCAGCCGCGGCGAATCTCTCTATATTTACTCCACCGTCCGACGGTCGAGTAAAAAAAATCTCCCTCTCTTTCCCTCCTCTACATCCTCCCCCCCCCCTCTGATATGACCAACTAGATCGTCGATGGCGCGCGTTGCCGCGCCCATCTATTTCAACAATGAAATGGTAGATTTTAGGGAAAAAATTCACATGAAACATATTAAATTTGCATAAACAAAACCATACGTTAGTTGGTAATTGGGGGAAATCTCATATATAATCGGTAAAAGCAAGGTTCGCAAATAGAAATTCGCTCAGTATGACAACATACACAACAATGTAACACTGAATTGCAAAATAAAATTCATCAGTGCATGATATGATACTTTACAATGATCAACCTCAGCTAAAAGAGATGACGTGAATATATATCATATAGTCTCATCATCGGAATTTGATCCTTGCAAAGCATCATGTCCAAGTGATATAATTTTTGAAAATATACCAAGGGAGACTTCTACAGTTTTACTCTAATTGAAGAAAGGGAATAATCAAGTACTACAATAATCCATATGTTCCTGTAGCCCGTAGGTGATCAGTTCTTAGAGAGAGAGCATTCAGCCTGAAGTCCAAAATTAGCATCTTGGCAGCTGGCACTCATTTACGAATAGGAAAATCCAACCAACATATTCATGCATCAGGATGCAATTCAGGCATTAGGTACATGTATAAGCAAAAAAAAAAGGATTTTTCATTCTAACTTGGCTAATGCAAATTAATACTCCTTTCGAAGAAACAACTATGTGTGGCGAAGATAAGAAATCGAGATTTAAAGAGCGTATATGTTAATCAAATCAGGAATTCTCCTCGTCACAAGATTAACCTTGGCATCAATTTGAGTAGCACTTTCATTTTGAAAGCAAACTTCTCTCACTGACGGACTTTATATTGCAACATGAAGTAGTACCTTGCTAGGAACTTGAAGATATCCAGGAAGTTCCACGCCGAAGTAGCCTTTCACATTGGCTCCGTTTCCGCGGAGCAAAAACTGCATCATGGTAACTGAACTCTGAAGGTTTCACAAAAAATTCTTGGTGGGATTTTTTGAATAACTAACCATAATGCATCCAGTGTGCTCCCTATGTGGGTCTTCAAGTATTCCACCCTGTCGGTGTCATCGAGAATGTCATTCGGGGATGTCTTGCCTGAAGAAAGATCATGTCCAAACTATATCAAACTTATTGAATCAATTAATTTAAAATGAAAACTGAACCAAAAATTTGGAGATCGGTGTGACCAGGAGGTAGATCAACTTGCCATTCTCTTGGACATAAATGGGGAGGCCCCCATAGGCTTCTGCCAGGTACTGCAACACACATCGCAATCCTTCTGGGTCATCTGGATAAGCCGTTGGGACATACTGCACTCAAGAGAAAAAAAGTAGCATGAACCAGAATTCCTAGTTCAACTACTTCATGTCCAAAACAGATGAAGCAAGTAGCACTTTTGACAAAAATAGTTGGAAACTTACCTCACTTGTTGCTGGGCCTGTTGTAGAACCTGCATCAGGGAAGCAAATATCCTGTAAGTATATGTTTCGAAAGATTCAACAAACTATTTGGTCAGCATATATGTTTAACAAATCAAACTCCTAGTCTCATGCATAATGCAGCAATATGCCGCTGCAGATATAAAATTTACCTCTCTGGTAAACTCACATGTCTGTTACATAGTCACGAACACTTTTCTTTAAAGGCAGATTGTTCACATAGAGAGAATAGTAACAATTTATTCCTATGAAATCAATAGCAACCTTAACAAATTAAGGTTGGGATTTTCTGAACCATGAGAGGCGAGAACTAACATTCGTCTTCATTGCTCGTGGGTAATTTCCAAACACCAAGAGTCCTAATGTCCTATACAACACCACAAGTTGATTAGTTAGCTCCATGTTTCTTGTACATTCAACTGCAGAATTTGGAAGCAACGATAAGAGTCTAAATAACATACCAGACGAACATGAAGTCTTGATATCTTTTAGTTGCTTCTAAATCCACCATAGATTTCGTCAAAGGATAAATCCAAAATGAGTACACGTTTCTGCTAACAACCCCCTTTTGCACAACTTACACCCAAGATACATTTTGTCAGGACACAAGTTTTGGCACATGAAATTCAGTGTGCTGAACTAAAATAAGTCTATCTCTACTCCTAATTGGGGAGTTGGTAGCTTCTTGTCCAGGGTTTTTTTCGTCTCCCCCTTTCATCTTCGTTTGGTTTTTTTTCGTCCGGTTTTTTTTTGTCACCCATCCAATAAAAAACTTTCCTAACCAAACACGTTACAAACGGGAAGGAAGTGATTCTTTTTCGATCCACCTCGATCTCCTTCCTGATCCATTCCCGATTCTGATTTTGCTTTCCTTGTAACCAACACTTTCCAAACGTATAAAATATCACACATATAACTTTCCTAACTTACCCAAATCAACCGATCTTTGTCATCAATGCAATTTACTTTAGGAAACAAAATAACGGATTTTACGGAAACAAATAACGAATTTGAAAAAAAAACATTGACTAATCGATAGATATGTATCTCAACCTTCCTTCTTCAAATCTCTACTTCTAAAGGGGCACTTGATAGCTTCTTTTTTTTGTTTTTTTCGTCATCCCTTCCACCTTCATATGGTGTTTTTAAGTCTCCATACCCACCTCCTACAAACCAGAGCGTACGTCCGTAATCCCCTCATAGGTTGCGAAATTAAACCGGACGCAGGAACCTCCCACCTACGAAACGAAGAAAAAACGGACGAAAAAAGGCCGATCGAGGCTCCCAAAGTCCCAAGTACGTAACGAAAAAAATCAAAAGAAAAAGACCCCGTCGCTAGACGCTCCAGCCGCGCCGCCATTCCACCGCTTCCATCGCGAACCTCAGATCGCCTCCATCCCGGATCCCTTCGCCGCCATCCCGGATCCCTTCGTCGTGGCCTAGAGGAGCCGCCACCGCCTTCAGTGCAGACCTCCAGGTCGCCGAGGTCTGGGAGGAGCTGCCACTACCTTCTCTGCGGAACTCCAGATCGATCGTCGCGACACACCGCACGACGGACGCATCCATGCCGCCGCCTACATCCTCACTCTCCACCGCACGCCGCCGCCTCCATCCTCTCCCTCCACCGCACGCCGCCTGCTGGATCTCGCCGTCAAGCGCATCGGCCACCCAGGGCACCAACCTTGCAATTGGCCATCTCGCCCACCATGCTCTGCATCGACCAGGACCTCGGGGTCACCGACCACGTTCGGACCCCTAATCTTTGTGATTTACAGCCTCCTACGACGAGGCGCCCCTCCCCTGCATCTACAGACGTTCACCATTGGGTCTACTTCCTCCTCTGTTCCCATTTAATCACACAGCGTGACCATGGAAACATGAGGACATGGCATAGGCGAGGGTGGAGAGGATGCATAATATGGAGGGTCCTTCCTCTTCATGGCAGGGAGGAACATAGAAGGAGTGGAGGCACGTCATGTGGACAAGAAGCCGCCGAGACATCCAGTATGTTTGCTTAGGGCGCCTTTTCTTTTAATATTGATCTCATGGTGTGTCGATTCAATTGCTTAAACTCCACCGCGACATAGGCCGTGAAGGTGTCCTGAAGAGGGATAATGGATAGGCAGGACGTACATATGAATATTGAAGCAACTCTGATAGAGAGGGTTGGTGAGCCTACTAAGAAGCTACATACTGCTAGGAGCTGCAATGGCCAAATTGTCACGGATCTTAGACTGGTGTCAAGGTGCTATTGACAAGATTTTGATGTGCATCAAACGGTTTCAACTACACATGAATTTGTGTTCGATCAATTGTCATTTTAATTATTCTGGCCTGGTATACCACTTCAACATTTGTGAAATTATTTGAAAAGTCAAGATATTCATTGTTATTTCTCCAGTAAGATATCCCCCTTTGTTAATATAATACTTCCCTATTCCTTTTCCTTCTTTCACGAAAGTCACTTGACTGATGAAGAACTGAAAGATAGTTACAGTGGGCGTTTTTTTATAGGAACAAAACTGAAGAATTTGACATTAACATAATTTTAGTACTAATTCAGGTGTCCCTGGTTCTGTTAGCATGAGCACATGTTGACCTAATTTTCCATGGTGTTACACTCATCTTCAAATGGCACAACTTGTTTTGCTGCTACATCTTCTCTTACCATGCGATGAACAGGTATTCTATGTTCCCTCCCTCTCTTATTTCACATTGCATTAACAATGTTTTTTCAGCGTGTGGATTTGCATAACTTTGCCTTATTGATTACTGATTTTGTTACTAATTACGCTGGTAGTGTACACAAACCCTGCCTAATTCATTTAATCCACTATATATAACCATATGAAATGTGAAAGTTGATTCTGACAACTTGCCTGGTGGTGTGGTGCATTACGTCTGTTTTTTTTAACTATGAGGGCAGAATGATGGCGCCGACGGGGACGACTCGGAGCTCAACCTTGTCAAGGGCCGCGGGCAGCGACGGCTTTCTTTTCAACGAGAAGATGACCAAGACGCCGTCGGCCACTTTGTCGTCGTCGTCGTCGAAGAGTCCAAGCTCGTTCCTGCATAGGTCGCATTGGTGCCGATCAGGTGCTAATCTGAATCCTTGTCCAATTGCAAGTGACCTATAAAAAACCCAGGGTTGAATGCACATTACCATCACACTCCCATGTAATTTTTGTTGGTGCCCAATCATGTTGCTACAGTTCTATTTATAGATTTTTTGGCCATTTTGTCTTTGTCTTTGTCCATGGTCAGGTCATGGTGTTTAGGCTTGAATGTTATGAGTCAGTAAGGTGAGAATGAGCGGTAATGGTTTAACTAATCATGCCATCGTGTTTTTAGTATCACTAAGTTATTTATGCTAATTCTTTCAACATTATTGTCGTTGTTGACGATTCTCAAAGGTAAAGAGAAACGTTAAATAATTCATCTTCTGCTATGGCACGCGACCCCGCCGGCTCCACGGATGTCTATGCGGTCGTCGTCCTTAACCACTGTCTAGTGCCACACTCTGGAGCTTGTGTGACCTCTGTTGGCCTCCTCATGGCTCCTTCACCCTCCCGCTGCTCGCTTGCTTCTCTGTTTGTGTAGCTCAAGTATAGGTTTGCGCCGTTGGGGCGTCAATCACCTGTTCAGCGGCATGCCAGAGCAACTCTCTCGCCAGAACCCCAACTATGTGCGCTTCAGGTAATGCAATCCATCAGATATGTATGTTCACGTTCGTCAGTTGGGTTACACTAGGATCAAGGGGTGCGCACAAGAACTTTCCTTCCTAGGTGGTTGCCGGTCTTCTAGATTGGTTTGGCTGTTATAAAAAAAGTAGAACCAGTTCCATCAAAATCGATAGTTTATTTGTGTAATGCAATCTCTATTATGCTCAGAGTCTGATTGGTATTTGCGAAATCCCAGCTAAAGGAAAAAAACTACCTGACGCATTACTAACACTTTTATAGGCATCCTAGCCCTAAATATATGAGTGACAATTTCAGTATGGTTGAGGGGTGCCTATTGGTGGTCTTTCTCTAGCAGCATTAAATGAATGACTACTAGCAGTAGCATTGTCTGTGTCAAAGTTGTACCTGGCATAGTAAGATGACTCCTATTCTTAAGAATACATACCTGAGAATATTGTAGTGTTAGGGGATTAGCTTTTCCTTCTTTCCATTGATTGCTACATATTTTGGGAGAACACCGTTGTCCACGTTATATCGTATACTTCCAAATTATAAAGTGTTCTTGTTATATGCAGGTTGCCTATTATCCACACAATGCAAGCAGTGGTTCAGAACTACAGAGAAAGGAAGCACCAATAATTTGTTTTTTCATTTCTTGTTGGTGACATAAATGGATTTTGCTTTGTCGTGATCCTGTGTCGGTGCCTTTGTCTCTATCAAATATTAGGGGTAATGACTTTTTCTGTGCTGGATCAACATGCAGATCCTGTCCACCTTGAAGCCATAAATCCAGTGAAGTCAATTTCAGTATATTGAGGACAAGCCAAAAAAAGGACATTGTTGTATATGAATTTATGAATAAAAAAGGAGGTACAATAATGATTTCTCATATGCACTTTCCTTACAACCAATGTCGAGGGTACCAACTGTAATAATTGTGCATATGAACTTGATAAAGATAGTACTGCTACCTTGAGTTTGACAAAGAATAATGACACTAAATTGCCAACCAGTCGTCTTTTTCCCCACTAGGGCGCTTCCTTAAAATTTTACTTTAGAGACATGGGGATCGTGAAGTTGACACACTTGATTCTTACTGCTGCTTATGCATCCATTAACTTATGTTAAATGTATGATTATCTAGATATTCCCTATACTTTATCAAGTGTAGGGTTCTGAAAATAAGGACAACCATTTGTATATTGCTATGCACTTAAAATGGTCTTAGGTACCTCCAGTTTCAGTATATGTGATGTAAATGCTTCCACTATTGCAGGTTCAATTTGAATTCACTTCGGTAGGCATGTAACTGATTCACTTCTTGATAAGTTTTTAGCTCACCGATTCAAATCCATATACACTACTAGGAGAAAGCCTACTAGTAGCGCTGGATCCAGCGCTACTGCTAACGCGCTACAGCTAAGTTGTAGCAGTAGCGCTGGTTGGTGCAGCGCTACTACTAAGTATGGTTAGCAGTAGCGCTGCTCTGGCCAGCGCTACTGCTAACTATCTGTAGCGCTGCAGAAAGGCAAGCGCTGCTGCTAATCCAGCGTTGCTGCTAGATGCCTTCCAGCGCTGCTGCTAGTATTCCTGCTTTCACAGATTCATACCCCCTCTACGTATTTGTGATGTATTTATACATGCTCTATACAGTAGTTTCATCAGATCACAATAAACATACACTATTCTCATCATATCATACACATACAGTAGTCTCGTCATACCATCATCATCATCATTCAACACAAATATCATCACATCTCGAAAATAGCGACACACAAGTCATGTCATGTCTCGAATAAGTGCAACTGCATGGTCATGGCACACACACAAGTTTCATCATCTCTATCTAAACCATGATGTAGAAGAGAAGAGCGATCAACATGAGCAAGACCGCGACTATGTAGTACTTGAGGCACCGACGGTTCCGCCCCCGCTCTTGCCGGAGCGTCCACCTCAAGTAACTACTTTCCGCTTCGGCTCTGCTGTCGAACCCTCTGTGGCTAGCACCCGGGTACTTGTCCACCTGGGCCTGAGCGTCTGGCCAGTGGTCGTAGACTCCTGGAACCCTCCCAACGAACACGGCGTAGCAGTCCTTCGCCATCTCTGATCTATGTACCTGCATCGTCAGTTGATGAACTGAACGATAATATGCAACATAATGTACTTAAGAAAACAAAGAGGCATAATTAGCAAAATACAAGCAACCTATAGTAAACATAAATGACGAAGTTCCTCATACCCAAACTAATTAACTAGAGCGATCTACGCTAGTTCAGGACCACGGTTTAATTACATCACATAGTTGCGTCTGGACGCTAGTGACACATATATTGTCAACGACAATCAGTCCTCCATGTTGGCGGTCTAATCTTCATAGTCAGGGAGGAAGCACCCGAGCTTCTTGAAAGGCTTCAGGTCCAGATGCTGAGCGATTAGCAGTGCTCGGACATCATCCCGCGTGATTGGCCCATGGTAGAACATCCCTGTTGATTCGAGGACCTGCTTCATGATCACTTGGGCAAGTTCACACTGTACGTGATAAAACTCAGCTCGGATTCGATGATCCGGTGTCTTTCCTATGCTTGTGGCCCAGTTGACAATCTCGGCATCGTTGGTAGTAGCTGACATGCGAAGGCGTTGATTATCCCTTCTGAACTCGAGCAGGTGATGCATGAGGTAGAATCCATCAGCCTTACTGACGTGCGGTTGCTGGATGCAGCAGAAGTCGGTCTTATGGCTGAAAACCAGCCCGTTCTTCCTGTGCTTTTTCACCTTGATATATCCACCAGACAGGCTGAAGGTTAACAGGGCACTATCGAGAACACTCTTTATTTGCTTGTAATCCTTTTTCTTGATGTTCTTCGATGAGTCCAAGTATATAGCATGGGAGTATTCTGGGTACAGAACGATGAGGACGACGCCCCCCCCCCCCGCTGCGCAAATTAAGTACACCTCAAGTTAGCCTCCATGCTTGCAAAGGAATGATTAACACTTATGAAAGGATATGCGCGGATGACTTACGTGGGATGATAAGGCAGGAGAATCGCTTCCTTGTCCTTATTAGCGATCATGAAGCCGCCGATGTACTTGCTCGCATAGTCACGGTGCTCTTTGCAGACATCCAAGAAGCTCTCGTGCATATGGTACGGGTCCGTGACGCAGATATATTTTATGTTCTCGATCCTGATGATGTAGTTGAGATACAGCGCATACATGCGGATGAACTGGAAATCCAGCTTGGTCATGTGGAACATGTCGTAGATGTAGTCAAATCGCAGGATGAACTTATCCGCGGGCCATCCCTCGACGCACAACTTCCCACCCGGCACCTGAGCCGCGTAAAGCGGGTAACCTGGTTTTTCTGAGATGAGAAGGCTTTTCTCTCTGGCCAGCACATCATCATGAAGTCTCCTTAGATCATTGTTCAGTATGTCCTCTAGCGCTTTCTGAGGTAGGATCGGGTGGCCGGCGACATGGAAACGCTCCGCACCTACGACAGGTATTCTGTCTACCTCCCGGGGCTTCAGAGGCGGCTGGCTGCTTGAAGCAGCTCTGGCGCCTTTAGGGCCTTTCCTCTCCGGTCTCCTCCTTTGCTTCTTGGCGGGTGGCGGTAGTGAGCCCACCATACCTTCCCTAACCACCACCCCCAGTGTCGTCGGGCTAATCAGTGGACGGCCCTCGGGTTGTTGCTAGGTAGAGGCGGCATCTGGAGGCGTCTCCTGCAAGGATCGCTTGAAGAGAGACTTTTTGCATTCCGCCTTAGGACGTTCCGGCTCCGGCAAATCAGACAGCATCCAGTCATTATCTCGACGCTCATAGCCTGAGTCTTCGTCGTCCTGAGCCATCAATCCTCCATCATCATAGGCGGTATTGAAATACTTGTCTGGGTCATCATCAGCATTTGCTTCTTCGACAACGGGGGCAACATCTGTTGGGGAACGTAGCATGGGAAACAAAAATTTTCCTACGCACACACAAGATCTATCCATGGTGATGAGCATCTACGAGAGGGAGAGTGAATCTACATACCCTTGTAGATCGCTAAGCGGAAGCGTTAAGAAACGCGGTTGATGTAGTCGAACGTCTCCGCGATCCAAATCGCAAGTCGTCCCTCGATCCGATCACGAACTAGCGCCGAACGGACGGCACCTCCGCGTTCAACACACGTACGGCTTGATGACGCCTTCACCTCCTCGATCCAGCGAGCGATGGTGAAGTAGTGGTTGAGTTCCAGCAGCACGACGGCGTGGTGATGGTGGTGAGGAACAATCTCTGCAGGGCTTCGCCAAGCGCTACGGAGATTATGACGGAGGAACTAGAGGGTTAGGGTTGCCGCACACGGCTTGGGGAAATCTTGATCTGTCCCGTGTGCTAGCCCTTCCCCTCTATTTATATGTTGAGCCTTGGGGTCTAAACTTGGAGTAAAAGCCTCCTCCAGGTCGGTTTTGCCCGCACAAGGTCGGTTTGGCCCGCAGGGAAAGAGTCCAACTCGGATCCCTGCCGAACCGTGCACAGCCGCGCACAAGCGGTAGTACCGCTTCACACAAGCGGTAGTACCGCTCGGGCGGTAGTACCGCTTCACACAAGCGGTAGTACCGCTCGGGCGGTAGTACCGCTTCACACAAGCGGTAGTACCGCTCGGGCGGTAGTACCGCTTCACCAAGCGGTAGTACCGCTTACGCGGCAGCAAAACTACTTTTGCACTTTCCAATACCTCGTGGGCTTTTATCCCTTGGCCCATATAAAGTGTTCTTGCACCCGAACACTTCGGTAAACATCCAGAATCACTTCCGGTGAATTCCGGAACCCTTCCGGAGATCAAAACACTATTATCACATATATCAATCTTTACCTCCGGACTCTTCCGGAGATCCTCGTCATGTCCGGGATCTTATCCGAGACTCCGAACAACTTTCGGTCACCAACATAATAACTCAATTATACTAATCGTCACCAAACGTTAAGTGTGTAGACCCTGCGGGTTCGAGAACTATGTAGACATGACCGAGACACCTCTACGATCAATAACCAATAGCGGGACCTGGATGCCCATATTGGCTCCTACATATTCTACGAAGATCTTTATCGGTCGAACCTCTATGTCAAGGATTCAGTGTAACAGCCCGGAACCGCCGCTCCAGAAGATTCCCCTTTCATGTCGTTGTCGTCGTGTGTTTCGTCTGGTTGTCGCATTCATCATCGCATCATTCGCATCATGTGCATAGCATCATCACTTGTTTTCGAAAACTTGCTTCCGTTCGTAGCTGCCGGTTCTCTCCGTTCGTGTCATCGTCCGTTTCGAGCCCAACCACACACGCACGCGCCCGTGGCTTTGAAAAAAATATTGTTTTCAAAAGTGTGTATAAAACTTTCTCGGATTGGGTCGGAACTTGGCGAGCGGTCGTAATATATTGTAAGTAGGCCGCCTGCCAAATTTCGTCGCAATCAGAGGTCGTATGATACCCGGACGGTCAACCGTAGCGGCACCGTCATCGTTTTATTCGTCGGATGTTTTATTGTTTTAAAAAACCCTGCCGTCGGGCCACCACTTCCCTCTCTTCTCAGCCCAACCCTCTCTACACAGCCCACCTAGCCCACCTAACCCAACCCCGCGACCGGAGCCGTCCGATTACGATCGCACGGCTCGAAAACGGTGCAAAACCCCCTCTCCTAGCCTCCCTGCCTATAAATAGATGCCCTAGGCGTCCAGATCGGGAAACCCTAGCCCCATGCCTCGAATTCCGTGCCCACCAGCCTCCAGCCGCCACTCCACCGCGACTGCCACCCACCTACCGGACATGTCCGCGGCCAACCCGGACATGTCCGGCGACCGTAGAGCGCTGCGGCAGCCCGCGCCCGAGCCAGCAACCGCCGCCCGCCCCGTCGGAGCCTCTCCAGCGACCCCGCGCCGCCCCGCCGGAGAGGGTCCAGCCTCGCCGGAGCGCCCTGCAACCGCCGCCCTTGCGCGCCGGCCACCGCGACCAGCCCCGAGCTCCCCGTCGCGCCGCCGCCATGGCCCGACCTCGCCTTGCCGCCGTTGACCCTGCCGCCGGCCGGATCCGGCCAGATCCGGACCGGGGGAGCCCATCCCCGTCCGCCTCCGAGCCCCAGCGCCCTCCTCCGACGACCGGCGCCTCCGCCATCGACCGCCGCCGGCCCTGCCTCGCTCTTCCAGGCGGGAACGGGAGGTCGGGGACGTCCACGCGACCCCGTTGACCTGCTCGCCCCGTTCCAGCGCCCACATGGGCCAGGCAAGGCCCAGCCGGCCTCCTCCGCTTCGACCTGGGCCGAAGCCCACTAGGTGAGCGCCCCTAAATCCCGCCCGTAGGCGCATGTTAGAATATGACGCCCATGTTCCTTTTCGAGCCTGTTGTAGATCCGGCCCATGAGCATTTTTTTTTAAATGTACAGAAAAATGAATGTTTTTAATATGCTCATATTTAATTAACCGTGCACCGGATCGAAATAATTCATATATGTAAAATGCTTAGAATTTCATGTAGATTCACAATATGTCATTTTCACCCATGTTTGAAATACCTAAGCTTACTGTTTTGCATCATTTTGCATAATTGCCATTAATTGCATTGTCATAATTATATACCCGTGCATTGGAATTAATCCAACCATATATTAAAAATGTTCATATTATCCGCATCGCATTTTCATGCATGACAAACATGTCCATTGTGATTTTTGCATTTAACTTGCATTTATAATTGCTAAAAGGGGATTAGGCCATAAACTTGCATAATTAATTGTGACTTATTTTTCCACATGAACCTATGCATATTATATGTGTTTTCGGGGTAGGAAAATCCATAGAATTTAACTGTGCATTTAGTTTTGTCATTGGAGGAAGTTTGAGTGCATGTCATTTTTGCCATGATGCCCTTTTGTCTATTTCGTGTGATTTAATCCATGCATCATATGAAATAATTTTGAACATGAGATATGCCCTTGGACATGTATGCTAGGCCTTGGTATTTTTGGTTGTCATAGAAATGCATGTTTAGGTGTTGTTTCCTTGTTGCCATCATGCTATAAAAATCTGATGTTTTGAGGGTCCAAAATATTTCCAAGTCTGGAAATCTGTTATTTTGTTGCTGTGTTGCGATGTGATTTGCTAGTGTTCTAGGAGTCTTTTGGTGATGCCACCAAGGAGTCTTTTGTTAAGCATGTTATGCTCTTTCATGTTGTGCCATTAGTTTGCATAAATAGGTTTTGCATCATAATTATTTCTGTTGCTCAATATGTCAATCTGTTAAAACTGCTGCACATGACTATCCTAATTTTCACTAAGTCTGAGAATCTGTTTTCTTCAATATGCCATGTTGTGTTGATGGTTGCCATGAATCTGAGCATAATTTGATGTTGCCCTAATGTAATGATTTGTAGAGCATCATGTCTACTACCATGCTATTAATTTTCATGCCATTATATGCCCTGTAGCATATAGTTTTACTGCTGTCAATATGCCTCCATGAAAATCTGCCATGCTAAAAAACTGTTATTTTCACTAAGTCCTAATCTGCCATATTTTGTTGCCATGTTGTGAGCTTCCTACCATGTGTTCCATAACTATTTTGAGTATGATATGTGAAGTTGGAATGAAGTGTATGTTATATGCTACTGCCCCATGCTTAGTTTGTGCATTTTAGTATATTGTAACTTGTTGTTTTCATGTGTGCAAAATGCTATCTTGCTGTTTTGGGCAGATTTCATCTAAAACTTGTGTTGCTTGTTATTGTTGAACCGTAGCTCCATTTTGAACATGTTGCATATGTAACTTGCCTAGAATCTCATGTAGTTTCATAATATCTTGCTGCATCTATGATTTAACATGTTTGTGGTGGGTGTTTGCATGCATTTTGCATTCATGTCACGTGCATCTTGTGAGTGTCATATCTTTTAAACCGTAGCTCCGTTTCAAACGTTCTATATATGTAAATCGACTAGAATGACGTGTAGAATTGCATGGTTCACTTTATTTTGCTGTTTAACAAATATAAAACCTGATTAATTCAGATCTGGACCAATTTCGAAATTAACATATGGGGTCGTTTCGGAAATGCTATATGTTGTTTCCGGCCTCATTTAATATGCCTAGATGTGTAGTTTACTTATGCTTCACCTCTTGCCATGTTTAACAACATTTAATATTGTTGTGTACCTAAACGAGAGTGAACTAAATATTCAAATGTGGAGTTTCGTCAATATGCAACTCGTTGCATATTGAGCTTCACTTAATGTGTAGTATTTGATTGTTGTGGTTGCCATGCCTTGCATATTTAATCCGGACATGCATCATGTTTGTTTGCGCATCACGTCATGCATTTGTTGTGGTGTTCTCGTGTGTTGATTGTTGTTTCCGATTGCTTCTTCTCGATAGAGTTCCGAAACCGCTTCGGAGTGTGAGGATTCGTTCGTCTACGTTGCTTCGCCTTCTTCATGGACTCGTTCTTCTTCCAAGCGGGATCTCAGGCAAGATGATCATTTCCCTGGATACCATTACTATCATTGCCATGCTAGTTGTCTCGTTTCTATCGCTGTCTCGTTACCTACCATTTGTATGTCAAGCCTCCCAAATTGCCATGAAAAGCCTCTAACCCCTCCACATCCCAGCAAACATTGTTTGGCTATGTTACTGCTTGCTCAGCCCTTCTTATAGCGTTGCTAGTTGCAGGTGCAAGCTGTTTCCATGTGCCAACATGGATGTTTCGATATATCACAATATTATTGCTATTTAATTTAATGCACATATATACTTGGTAAAGGGTGGAAGGCTTGGCCTTTTGCTCGGTGTTTTGTTCCACTCTTGCCGCCCTAGTTACTTGTGTACCGGTGTTATGTTCCATAATTGAGCGCTCCTAACATGCTCGGGGTTGTTATGGGGACCCCCTTGATTTTCGTTTTAGGATAAAACTTGTCTGGCAAGGCCCAACATTGGTACTACATTTGCCTAATAATTAATAAACCTGCATAGGGAGTAATTAACCCGAGGATCTTTAATCAACCACCCGGGCCAGTGCTCCTCATGAGTGTTGGTCCAAACTAGAGCACCGTGCGGGGCCAACCCGGGGCAACTCGGGAGATGTCTATCAGGCCACCGTACGCTTCGCTTATCCGTCGTGTCCTGAGAACGAGATACGCGGCTCCTATCGGGATCGTCGACACGCCGGGCGGCCTTGCTGGATTTGTTTTACCTTTCTCGAACGTCTTGTGTGAGGAATTCCGATATTTTGGGCTAACTCGAGGTTGAGGTTTTCCAATGGAATTGCCTAGGAAGATCACGAGATTCGTGGTCGAGGTTATTCCCGCTGAGTGTGGTTAATTTGTGATGGATGAGTAGGAGCACCCCTGCAGGGTTAAATCTTTCGGAAAGCCGTGCCCGCGGTTATGTGGCAAACTTGGAAACTTTGTTTAACACCCGGTCATAGCAAACTTGAAGTAAACTCAAATAAAATACACCAACCGTGTGCGTAACCGTGACTGTCTCTTCTCGTGAATTTCTGATCCGGGAGAGAACACGGTGGGGTTATGTTTAACGTAAGTAGGTGTTCAGGATCTTTTAGAGATCGTAACTAGTTTACGTCCGTTTATTCGACAATCATCCCCCTTTATTCTTGTACTCGTAAGTTAGCCACCCAAATAAATGCTTAGTCGCTTGCTGCAGCCTCACCACTTAACCTTACCTCACCCATTAAGCTTTAATAGTCTTGATACCCTTGGAAATGAGATTGCTGAGTCCCCGTGGCTCACAGATTACTACAACAACAGTTGCAGGTACAGGTAATGAGATGATATGACGTGAGCGCGATGCTTTGTTTGATTTGGAGTGCTTCTTCTTCTTCTTCATCGATCTAGGATGGGTTCCAGGCGGCAGCCTGGGATAGCAAGGATGGATGTCATTTTATCGTTTGTTTTCGTCCGTAGTCGGACCCTGCTCTTCTGTATGATGTTTGTATTTGTTGTTGTATTGATGTGATATTGATGTAGCTTGTGGCGAGTGTAAGCCAATTCCATATACTCACCTCTTCTGTACATGTACTTGTAATGATATCCATTCTTGCAACACGACGAGATGCGCTTCTATCCCTGTCGAGGCCCTCGTGCCAAAATAAGGATAGGATCGCATCTTGGGCGTGACATTCAGTTAATCCCGTATGCTATTTCCTTTGTTCTTCGGTATGTTACTTGCCCGAGATTCGATCGTCGGTATCTCTATACCTAGTTCAATCTCGTTACCGGCAAGTCTCTTTACTCGTTCCGTAATACAAGATCTCGTGGCTAACACTTTAGTCACATTGCTTGCAAGGCTCATTGTGATGTTGTATTACTGAGTGGGCCCTGAGATACCTCTCCGTCATACGGAGTAACAAATCCCAGTCTTGATCCATGCCAACCCAACAGACACCCTCGGAGATACCTGTAGAGCACCTTTATAGTCACCCAGTTACGTTGCGACGTTTGATACACACAAGGTACTCCTCCGATGTCAGGGAGTTGCATGATCTCATGGTCATAGGAACAGATACTTGACATGCAGAAAACAATAGCAATAAACTGACACGATCAAATGCTACGTTCTTAGTTTGGGTCTTGTCCATCACATCATTCTCCTAATGATGTGATCCCGTTATCAAATGACATCTCATGTCAATGGCTAGGAAACCTTAACCATCTTTGATCAACGAGCTAGTCAACTAGAGGCTTACTAGGGACACAGTGTTGTCTATGTACCCACACATGTATTTGAGTTTCCAATCAATACAATTATAGCATGGATAATAAACGATTATCATGAACAAGGAAATATAATAATAACCAATTTATTATTGCCTCTAGGGCATATTTCCAACAGTCTCCCACTTGCACTAGAGTCAATAATCTAGTTCACATCACTATGTGATTTACATTGTAATGAATCGAACACCCATGCAGTTCTGGTGTTGTTCATGTTTAGCCCTTGGAAGAGGTTTAGTCATCGGATCTGCAATATTCAGATCCGTGTGTACTTTGCAAATATTTATGTCGTCCTCCTTGATGTAATCGCGGATGGAATTGAAACGTCGCTTTATGTTTCTGGTCCTCTTGTGAAATCTTGGTTCCTTGGCTAGAGCAATGGCACCAGTATTATCACAAAACAGAGTCATTGGGTTAAGCGCACTAGGCACTACTCCAAGATCTGTCATGAACTCCTTCATCCAGACACCTTCCTTCGCCGCCTCCGAGGCAGCGATGTACTCCGCTTCGCATGTAGAATCTGCTACCACGCTTTGCTTGGAACTGCACCAGCTAACCGCACCCCCATTTAGAATAAATACGTATCCGGTTTGCGACTTTGAGTCATCCGGATCAGTGTCAAAGCTTGCATCGACGTAACCCTTTACGACGAGCTCTTGATCACCTCCATAAACGAGAAACATGTCCTTAGTCCTTTTCAGGTACTTCAGGATATTCTTGACCGCCGTCCAGTGTTCCATTCCTGGATCACTTTGAAACCTTCCGACCATACTTATGGCAAGGCTGACATCGGGTCTTGTGCACAGCATTGCATACATAATAGAGCCTATGGCTGAAGCATAGGGGATGACACTCATCTTTTCTCTATCTTCTGTAGTCACTGGGCATTGAGTCTTACTCAACTTCACACCTTGCAAAACAGGCAAGAACCCCTTCTTGGACTGATCCATTTTGAACTTCTTCAAAATCTTATCAAGGTATGTGCTTTGTGAAAGTCCTATTAAGCGTCTTGATCTATCTCTATAGATCTTGATGCCTAATATGAAAGCAGCTTCTCCTAGGTCCTTCATTGAAAAACTCTTGTTCAAATATTCCTTTACGCTTTCCAACATTTCTATATTGTTTCCAATCAGCAATATGTCATCCACATATAATATTAGAAACGCTATAGAGCTCCCACTCACTTTCTTGTAAATACAAGCTTCTCCGTAAACTTGTATAAACTCGAACGCTTTGATCACCTCATCAAAACGAAGATTCCAACTCCGAGATGCTTGCACCAGTCCATAAATGGATCGCTGGAGTTTGCAAACTTTGTCAGCATTCTCTGGATCGACAAAACCTTCTGGTTGCATCATATACAACTCTTCCTTAAGGAAACCGTTAAGGAACGCTGTTTTGACATCCATCTGCCAAATTTCATTATCGAAAAAGGCAGCTATTGCTAACATGATTCTGACGGACTTAAGCATCGCTACGGGTGAGAAGGTCTCATCGTAGTCAACTCCTTGAACTTGTGAAAAACCCTTTGCCACAAGTCGAGCTTTATAGACGGTGACATTACCGTCCGCGTCTGTCTTCCTCTTAAAGATCCATTTGTTCTGAATGGCCTTACGCCCTTCAGGTAATACTTCCAAAGTCCATACTTTGTTTTCATACATGGATCCCATCTCGGATTTCATGGCCTCTAACCACTTCTCGGAATCCGGGCCCATCATCGCTTCTCCATAGCTCGTAGGTTCATCGTTGTCTAACAACATGACCTCTAAGACAGGGTTGCCGTACCACTCGGGAGCAGTACGCGTCCTTGTCGACCTACGAGGTTCGATAGCAACTTGATCCAAAGCTTCATGATCATCATCATTAACTTCCTCTTCAGCTAATGTAGGATCCATAGAAACAACTTTCTGTGCTGCGCTACTCTCAGGTTGAAGTAAAGGTTCAACAACCTCATCAAGTTCTATCTTCCTCCCACTCAATTCTTTCGAGAGAAACTCTTTCTCAAGAAATGTTCCGTTTTTAGCGACAAACACTTTGCCTTCGGATCTGAGGTAGAAGGTATACCCAACTGTCTCTTTTGGGTATCCTATGAAGACGCATTTCTCCGCTTTGGGTTCCAGCTTTTCAGGCTGAAGCTTTTTGACATAAGCATCACATCCCCAAACTTTAAGAAACGACAGCTTTGGCTTCTTGCCAAACCAAAGTTCATATGGCGTCGTCTCAACGGATTTCGATGGTGCCCTATTTAAAGTGAATGCAGCTGTCTCTAATGCATAACCCCAAAACGATAGTGGCAAATCGGCAAGAGACATCATAGATCGCACCATATCCAATAATGTTCGATTACGACGTTCGGACACACCATTACGCTGTGGTGTTCCAGGCGGTGTCAGTTGTGAAACAATTCCACATTGTCTTAAGTGACTGCCAAACTCATAACTCAGATATTCTCCTCCTCGATCAGATCGTAGGAATTTAATCTTCTTGTTACGATGATTCTCAACTTCACTCTGAAATTGTTTGAACTTTTCAAATGTTTCAGACTTGTGTTTCATTAAGTAAATATACCCATATCTACTTAAGTCATCAGTGAAGGTGAGAAAGTAACGATAACCACCGCGCGCTTCAATACTCATCGGACCGCACACATCAGTATGTATGATTTCCAATAAGTCACTTGCCCGTTCCATTGTTCCAGAGAACGGCGTTTTAGTCATCTTGCCCAAGAGGCATGGCTCACATGTGTCAAGTGATTCAAAATCAAGTGACTCCAAAAGTCCATCAGCATGGAGCTTCCTCATGCGTTTTACGCCAATATGACCTAAACGGCAGTGCCACAAGAAAGTGGTATTATCATTATCAATTCTATATCTTTTGGCATCAATGTTATGAACATGTGTATCATTACTATCGAGATTCAATAAGAATAAACCCCTCACATTGGGTGCATGACCATAAAAGATATTACTCATATAAATAGAACAACCATTATTCTCTGATTTAAATGAGTAACCGTCTCGCAATAAACAAGATCCAGATATAATGTTCATGCTTAACGCAGGCACCAAATAACACTTATTTAGGTTCATCACTAATCCCGACGGTAATCGAAGAGCGAGCGTGCCGACGGCGATCACATCAACCTTGGAACCATTTCCCACGCGCATCGTCACTTCGTCCTTTGCCAGCCTCCGTCTATTCCGCAGTTCCTGTTTTGAGTTGCAAATATGAGCAACCGCACCGGTATCAAATACCCAGGCACTACAACGAGAGTTGGTAAGGTACACATCAATAACATGTATATCATATATACCTTGTTTATTGTTGGCCGCCTTCTTGTCAGCCAAATACTTGGGGCAATTCCGCTTCCAGTGTCCAGTTCCCTTGCAATGAAAACACACAGTTTCTGGTTTGGGTCCAGCCTTGGGTTTCTTCACGAGAGGAGCAACTGCTTTGCCACTCTTCTTGGAGTTACCCTTCTTACCCTTGCCATTTTTCTTGAAACTAGTGGTTTTATTGACCATCAACACTTGATGCTCCTTCTGAATTTCAGACTCAGCGGCTTTCAGCATCGCAAACAGCTCGGCGACTGACTTGTTCATCCCGTGCATGTTATAGTTCAACACGAAGCTCTTGTAGCTAGGTGGCAATGATTGAAGAACTCTGTCAGTGATAGCCTCTGGCGGAAGGGGCATCCCTAACTCAGCCAGACGGGTGGAGTACCCAGACATTCTGAGCACGTGATCACTGATAGACCCGTTCTCCTCCATCTTGCAAGCATAGAATTTATCGGAGATCTCATATCTCTCGATCCGGGCATTCTTCTGAAAGATAAACTTCAACTCCTGGAACATCTCATATGCTCCATGACGTTCAAAACGTCTTTGAAGTCCCGGTTCTAAGCCATACAACATTGCACATTGAACTATTGAGTAATCATCAGAACGAGCCTGCCAGGCGTTCACAACGTCTAGAGACTCAACTGGAGCGGGTGGATCACCAAGCGGTGCATCAAGGACATAAGCCTTCTGGGAAGCCGTAAGGATAATCCTTAGATTACGGGCCCAGTCCACAAAGTTACTTCCATCATCTTTCAACTTAGCTTTCTCTAGGAACGCATTAAAATTCAGGGGTGCTACTGCGCGAGCCATGATCTACACCATAAATATAGCAAAGACAACTTAGACTATTGTTCTAGATAATGAGTTTAGTTAATCATATTATTTAAAAAACTCCCACTCAAATTGACATCCCTCCGATCATTCGAGTGTAACATGATCCAAATCCACCAACTCAAGTCCGATCATCACGTGAGTCGAGGTGGTTTCAATGGTGAACATCTTCATGTTGATCATATCTACTATATGACTCATGTTCGACCTTTCGGTCTCTTGTGTTCCGAGGCCATGTCTGTACATGCTAGGCTCGTCAAGTTTAACCCGAGTGTTTCCGCACGTGCAACATGGCTTACACCCGTTGTATGTGAACGTAGAGTCTATCACACCCGATCATCACGGCGTGTCTCGAAACGACGAACTTTCGCAACGGTGCACACTTGGGGAGAACACAATTTATCTTGAAATTTAAGTGAGGGATCACCTTATAATGCTACCGTCGTCCTAAGCAAAATAAGATGCATAAAAGGATTAACATCACATGCAAATCATAAGTGACATGATATGGCCATGAACTTGTGCTTTTGATCTCCATCTCCAAAGCACCGGCATGATCTCCATCGTCACCGGCATGACACCATGATCTCCATCATCTTGATCTCCATCAACGCGTCGCCATAAGGTTGTCACGCCGACTGTTGCTTCCACGACTATTGCTAACGTTTAGCGATAAAGTAAAGCATTACATAGCGCTTAATGATTGACACGCAGGTCATACAATAATTAAAGACAACTCTATGGCTCCTGCCAGTTGCCGTACTCATCGACATGCAAGTCGTGATATTCTATACAACACATGATCATCTCATACATCACATATATCTCATCATGTAATTGGCCATATCATATCACATCATACCCTGCAAAAACAAGTTAGACGTCCTCTAATTGTTGTTGCAAATTTTACGTGGCTGCTACGGGTTTGCAAGAACCGTTCTTACCTACGCAAAACCACAACGTGGTGTAGTGATTGCTTTTTGATCTTCTAAAAGAACCCTCTTCATTCAAATCGATTCAACTAAAGTGAGAGAGACAGACACCCGCTAGCCATCTTTATGCAACGAAGTTACATGTCAGTTGAAGGAACCTGTCTCGCGTAAGTGTACGCGTAATGTCGCTCCGGGCCGCTTCATCTCACAGTACCGCCGAATCAAATATCAACTAGTAACGGCAAGCAATATGTATACACCCACGCCCACAACTCGTTTGTGTTCTACTCGAGATCTCATCTACGCATAGACCTAGCTCATGATGCCAGTGTTGGGGAACGTAGCATGGGAAACAAAAATTTTCCTACGCACACACAAGATCTATCCATGGTGATGAGCATCTACGAGAGGGAGAGTGAATCTACATACCCTTGTAGATCGCTAAGCGGAAGCGTTAAGAAACGCGGTTGATGTAGTCGAACGTCTCCGCGATCCAAATCGCAAGTCGTCCCTCGATCCGATCACGAACTAGCGCCGAACGGACGGCACCTCCGCGTTCAACACACGTACGGCTTGATGACGCCTTCACCTCCTCGATCCAGCGAGCGATGGTGAAGTAGTGGTTGAGTTCCAGCAGCACGACGGCGTGGTGATGGTGGTGAGGAACAATCTCTGCAGGGCTTCGCCAAGCGCTACGGAGATTATGACGGAGGAACTAGAGGGTTAGGGTTGCCGCACACGGCTTGGGGAAATCTTGATCTGTCCCGTGTGCTAGCCCTTCCCCTCTATTTATATGTTGAGCCTTGGGGTCTAAACTTGGAGTAAAAGCCTCCTCCAGGTCGGTTTTGCCCGCACAAGGTCGGTTTGGCCCGCAGGGAAAGAGTCCAACTCGGATCCCTGCCGAACCGTGCACAGCCGCGCACAAGCGGTAGTACCGCTTCACACAAGCGGTAGTACCGCTCGGGCGGTAGTACCGCTTCACACAAGCGGTAGTACCGCTCGGGCGGTAGTACCGCTTCACACAAGCGGTAGTACCGCTCGGGCGGTAGTACCGCTTCACCAAGCGGTAGTACCGCTTACGCGGCAGCAAAACTACTTTTGCACTTTCCAATACCTCGTGGGCTTTTATCCCTTGGCCCATATAAAGTGTTCTTGCACCCGAACACTTCGGTAAACATCCAGAATCACTTCCGGTGAATTCCGGAACCCTTCCGGAGATCAAAACACTATTATCACATATATCAATCTTTACCTCCGGACTCTTCCGGAGATCCTCGTCATGTCCGGGATCTTATCCGAGACTCCGAACAACTTTCGGTCACCAACATAATAACTCAATTATACTAATCGTCACCAAACGTTAAGTGTGTAGACCCTGCGGGTTCGAGAACTATGTAGACATGACCGAGACACCTCTACGATCAATAACCAATAGCGGGACCTGGATGCCCATATTGGCTCCTACATATTCTACGAAGATCTTTATCGGTCGAACCTCTATGTCAAGGATTCAGTTAATCCCGTATGCTGTTCCCTTTGTTCTTCGGTATGTTACTTGCCCGAGATTCGATCGTCGGTATCTCTATACCTAGTTCAATCTCGTTACCGGCAAGTCTCTTTACTCGTTCCGTAATACAAGATCTCGTGGCTAACACTTTAGTCACATTGCTTGCAAGGCTCATTGTGATGTTGTATTACTGAGTGGGCCCTGAGATACCTCTCCGTCATACGGAGTAACAAATCCCAGTCTTGATCCATGCCAACCCAACAGACACCCTCGGAGATACCTGTAGAGCACCTTTATAGTCACCCAGTTACGTTGCGACGTTTGATACACACAAGGTACTCCTCCGATGTCAGGGAGTTGCATGATCTCATGGTCATAGGAACAGATACTTGACATGCAGAAAACAATAGCAATAAACTGACACGATCAAATGCTACGTTCTTAGTTTGGGTCTTGTCCATCACATCATTCTCCTAATGATGTGATCCCGTTATCAAATGACATCTCATGTCAATGGCTAGGAAACCTTAACCATCTTTGATCAACGAGCTAGTCAACTAGAGGCTTACTAGGGACACAGTGTTGTCTATGTACCCACACATGTATTTGAGTTTCCAATCAATACAATTATAGCATGGATAATAAACGATTATCATGAACAAGGAAATATAATAATAACCATTTTATTATTGCCTCTAGGTCATATTTCCAACAACATCATCTGGCACTAATGGAGGCTCTCCCTCGCGTCGTCCGCTATCACCCGCCATGACAGGTGCAGGTAATTTGGTAGGTGGGGTGGTGTTCAAACCTTCTTGAGAAGCTGTCGTTGGTGTGATACTGGGCGCCTCGACACGAAGAAGAGTCTTCGGCCAAGGCAAGAACCAGCTCTTGCATGCACTAATCCGTTGAGGGGTCTCCTCGTCATCGACTGGTACCGGAGGAGGCAAATCCTCGAAGCCCGCTAAGACACTGGCCACGTTAACCTTGAAGACGCCATCGGGCATCTCTCGGTTGTGGAACATGCGGTCCTTCGGCTTCACGATCGTTGCCTTTCCCACGGCCACCTTCTGGCCCTTGATGTCGTACAGTAGGGTGCACGGGGTATCGTTGGCCTACGAAGACATGTCTGCGACGTCAAACATCCGAAAGGCAACTGAAACGGAAGACTATATAGACATGCTGGTGAAAAGGGTATGACGCGTAATTACCGTGAGGGCGTCGAGCTCAGCCATAGACGAAGGCCCGCCGAGTAGGCCAGAGACGGAGGACGGGCTGCTATGAACTGGAGCGGGAGCATGTGCGGTGGCGTGAGCAGGTGCTGGTGGTGCGATGTTCACCGAATTGCTCCCGACGTAGCTGGGAAGGGGAAAGTCCGCTGGCCCTTTATCTGGATTTTTCTTCGTCCATTCAAAAAATGCCGGAAGCAAGCTGGAAATGGAAGATGTGAAGTCAGCCGTGACGCCAGCTACTGCTGCACTGACCCTTGCATCGACTATCTGTTCCAACTCTGCTTTGGTCTCAGCTTTGGACTTATTGATCGCAAGCGCGACCTTCTGGTCGATGGTTTGTTGAGTAAGCAACTTTCTCTTCCTTCTTTCCTCTAGCTCCTCGCGGTAGCACGTCTTCCACGAGGCGCCATCTCTGACGCCGTGCACACGTCCATAGGACGGCAGTGTGTCCTCCAGGACCTTTTTCAGTATGTTCAGCGCCCGGTTGAAATGGGTGTCCCACTTGGGCCTCGCCGACGACTGTGACGACTCGTCGCTTTCGGCTGCCTTTTGGTGCTGCTCTTTCTGCAAAAGGAACGTGGATGGTTTACTAATAATGTGACAAAACTTGTAGCCGAATTGATTGGAAGCTAATATGATAATGTGGTAATATAACAATTACTAGAAGTCTCATGAACTCCCTCGTGTTCGGGTCCGTGTAAAAGGTCTTCTTGACGTGGTCCCACTTGTACCGGGCCCTGATCCAGTCACGCTCCAGCGGGTCGGTGAACTCTGCCATGGGGTCTGGGATTCCGTGACTTTCACGTTCGGCGTCCTCCTTGGCCCATACGTGCCTCTTCCCCTCGTAAACATGGCTTCCGAGGCGGTGGGGAGGCATGTTCCTGGCCTGGAGCGCCTTCATTTTCTCTGACTTTTTCTTGGTTTCATCTTTAGCGCAAGTCTCCTTGAATTTTTCAAAGTCCTCTTCCGTAAGTGTCGGATTGTCAGCATGAATCTTGGACCACGGTTCATTCTTATCAATCGCTTTTTTCACCCGAACTTTCCAGGCGGACAAGTCGTTGGTGAACGTCACCATCGCCTTGTTGTTTATCTTTGTCATGGCGTCGTCGTCCCACGGTTCTTTGCTTTCTGTGCGGCCGGGGAACAGGAACCTATTGTGCAACTTCTTTAGGAGCATGTGCTCCATATGTGGTATCTTCTTCAACTTCTCGTCGTTGATGTTGGCGGTTTCCCTGAGGATGCATCCTAGTTGATTGCCCCAGCACGAGCGCGCTTCATTCGGCGCCGTTGGCTCTAATTTCTTGGGGTGCATCTCCGTGACCACAATTTGTCCGATGCCGAGCTCGTTTGGTCTTCGTGACCTCTTCTGCTTCGGTGCTTTACCGGCTACGACATCATCGTTTCCGGTCTCGGGGGTGGTGTCGGTGCCGGTGCCAGTGCTGGTGCTGGTGTCGGCGTCGGTGTCGGGGTTGGTGCCACTGCCGCCACCATGCACCTCCATCTGGTGTTCGTCCAGGTAATCAAAATAGTGATTTGCTGCCTCGATGGGGTCTTCTTCGAGGCGAGCAGAACCCCCGGCTGAGGCGTGGCTAGACATGTTTCCTATTCAACAATTGTAAATAAAAGATATAATGAAGAGAAAAAAGGGACCTATATTTGGTCGGAATGTTGATTCATTCCCCTTCCGGCAAATCCCGGGCACTCCATATGTCCTAGTTTCTAGCACAAGTCATGCCGAAAATCACGGAAATTTTCGGCATGACCTTTGCTAAAAAGTGGACATATGGAGCGCCTGAAATTTGCCGGAATGGAAATGAATCAACATTCCGGCAAAACATAGGCCACTCGGATATTCTTCGACATTCAACCAACATTGCAAACATTTTGCAACCAACATCAATTTGCAACATTTTGCAACAAACATTTTGCAACCAACATCAATTTGCAACAAACATTTTGCAACCAACAGGAGCACATATATAACATCAATTTGCAACCAACATTCAACCAACAGGAGCACATATACAAAGCAACCAACATTCAAATATTTTGCTACTGTTTTTTATAAATTTTTGCTACTGTTTTTTATAAATTTTTGCTACTGTTTTTTATACCTACAAAGCCTAGCTAGTTTTTTTTATTTAAAGCTACAAAATTTGCTACTGTTTTTTATTTATAGCTACAAAAATTAATTAATTCATACTGTCTTCTATTACTAAGTAGCAACAATTCTGTTTTTAACCCTAGATAAGAACCCTAGATTTTTTTTCCTAATTGACTAGAGAGAGGGGGAGGTGGGGGGGGGAAGGGGGGGGTACCTGAAGGGCGGCGACACAGAGAGAGGGTGAGGTCGACGGCGGCGGCGCGGACGAGGAGGCCGGAGCGGGCAGGGCGACGGCCGGCGGCGACAGAATAGTTGTCAGAGCGGGCAGGGGCGGCGGCGGTGAGGTCGAGGGCAGGCCCGCGCGGCGATGGTGAGGTCGAGGGAGGGCTCGGGCGTCCGCGCGGACGAGGAGGAGGTCGGAGCGGTGGGCAGGGGCGACGGCGGCGCGCGACAGAGAGGAGGGGGAGAGGTGGGAGAGTGGGGGGGGGGGGGAATGGGAGTTGGCAAAATTTGAGCACGCGCGGCGGTTAACTCAAAATAGTAGTAGCGCTGGGTTAGGACCAGCGCTATAGATAAATTAGCTATAGCGCTGTGTGGTAATCCAGCGCTACTGCTAACTGTTTTAATTTTCAGTTTTTTTAATTCTAAAATACACATAGTAGTAGCGCTGTGTTAGGATCCAGCGCTATAACTATATTAGCTATAGCGCTGGTTCATAATCCAGCGCTACTGCTATGTTTTCTTTTCTTTTTATTATTTTCCTTTTCTTTTCTGTTTACTTTTCTTTTTCTTTTGTATTACTTTCTCCCTTTTGTTTTTGTTTTTTTGTATTGCTTTCTCCCTTTTGTATTTCTTTTGTATTGCTTTCTTCCTTTCTGTTTACGACGGCGTCTCCCTCCCACACTGCGCGAATATCACCGGAACCATGCATGTGGTGGTAACATATATATCAGTTGACCGATAACGGTTACTTAAGTGCGTACACAAAATAGATACATATATATAAATGATGGTTTCTCAGCTGCGTCGACGACGTTTCACATTGAGCTTCTTCCCTTTCTTGTTCGTTGCCGAATAATTGAGCCCCTCCTTGTGACTTTTCCGGAACCATGGAGTACGATCTTTCTTACGTAATGTAGTATTGATTCTTCTTTTCACGTATGCTTCATCGTCATCGTCATCTTCCCTCATCGGGTTGCCGTATTGGTCGTAGTCTTCCTCGTTGGCGACTCCATCCATTCCGACGATGCTCCTTTTGCCTCTCCTCACGACAACACGGCTGGGATTGGTCGGGTCGGTTATGAAGAAGCATTGTGTCACGTGCTTAGCGTGTACCCATGGCTCAGTTTTGGCGATGACGTTAACGTTCATGGTTGCGCTCTTCGCGTCGGGTATAGACATGGTAGTGAAATACTTGTTTTCTCTTACGACGTCCTTAGCCCATCTGACACGGAACATCGTCGCATCGTGCATTCCAGCATAGTCAAGCTCCCAGATCTCTTCGACCCTTCCGTAGAATCTTTCAGTTGTGCCGTTGGCGTCGGTCACGCATTCAATCGTCACCCCGGAGTTCTGGTAATCACTGTCCATGTCTTTGGCCTCCGTGTAGAACGTGTACCCGTTGATATCGTATGACTGATAGGTCGCGAGTTTGGGCGCGGGGCCATGTGCTAAGGCGTGTATGAGCAATCTGTCTGAACTGCCCTCTTCCGGGGATTATCAAGAACTTGCTCTTTGAACCAACGCAAGAAAGTGGCGTTGTGCTCTACAGTAACTTCGTCGTCCGTCTTGAGCATCCCCTTATCACGGTACTTATTTGCGATGGTTTCTTTGTGCCGTGCCACATAATCATCTACCACATCTAGGTGTTGTAGCACTACTAAGTTAGCCCTATCAAAGTCGTTCCGTCGATCCGAGTAGTCCACGTGCAATTCCCTCCGGCCGTTGTTGTGACCTTCTCCTCCGAGCCTCCCATCGTGCTTCTTGACGGGCAAACCAACAACAGGATCTCCGACGCCTATATAATTCTCGCAAAAGGAGATGCACTCATGCGTCAGATACCCCTGGACGATGCTCCCATCGGGACGGGACATGTTACGAACGAATCCTTTGATGACCCCATTCATCCTCTCGAATGGCATCATGCTGTGAAGGAATGTCGGCCCGAGGTCGATGATGTCATCCACAATGTGGACACACAGATGCACCATGACGTCAAAGAACGTGGGCGGGAAGTACATCTCAAGCTCACATAGTATGACAACGATCTCTTCCTGTAGCCTTCGGAGCTGCTTCACACTTATGGACTTTCGAGAGATAATGTCGAAGAAGTTGCAGAGACCAGTAAGCGTGTCACCGACGTGCTTGTCCATTATCCCTCTAATGGCAACCGGGAGTATCTGCGTCATCATCACGTGACAGTCATGAGACTTCATCCCGCTGAACCTTTTCTTCTTGGGGTCTAGAAATCTGCTTATCTTCCCACAGTAACCGGAATTGACTTTGATTCCCATAAGGCACTTGATGAATTGATCGATCTCCTTCGCACTTAAGGTGAAGCAAGAAGGGGGGCAATAATTCTCCTCCTTCTTGTTGACTTTTCTGCCCCTTTCCCCCTCCTCCGTCTCTGTCTCCGTCTCCTCCGTCGACTTTTTACGGTGGAGACCTTTCCTGATCTTCAAATCTTCCAAGTCTTTTCTTGCCTTCGGCCTGTCCTTGGTCTTCTCCGGCATGTTCATCAGTGTGCCAAGCAAGCTCTCGAGGACATTCTTCGTGATATGCATTTGATCAAGGCAATGAGGCGTGTCGTGATTGGGCCAGTACTCCAAGTCCCAGAAAATAGACCTCGTTTTCCATACTTTCAGTAGCGGCTCCGGCGCCTTTTTCATCGTTCCCGGCGTGGGGCACTGTTTCCAGTTTTTCAACAGCTCGTTGATTTCGGCGCCGCTCCTCTTACGTGGAGGTCCTCGATGCTCAGCCAACCCATTGAATAGATCTCCATGCTTTCTCCACGGGTCATCCTTCTCGAGCCATCTACGATGCCCCATGTACACGATTTTCCCGGACCCGCCATCTTTCGTTGACGTAAGCTGCTGAGACGTTGTATCATCCATGCACCTCGTGCATCCGCAGTATCCGTGGCACACCTGGCCTGAGGTGTACCCGTAACCGAGATAGTCGTGCACCGTCGTCATCAGCGCGGCTCTCATATAGAAATACTCTCCTTTGCTGGCGTCCCATGTCCATGCCGGTGTTTTCCATAACGTGTCTAGCTCCTCTTTCAGAAGCCCCATATACAGGTTAATATTATTTCCCGATTGTTTCGGCCCTTGAATCAGCATGCTCATGTGTATGTACTTTGTCTTCATGCACTTCCATGGGGGGAGGTTGTACATCCATACAAAGACGGGCCATGTGCTGTGGTTGGTGTTTTGGTTTCCAAACGGATTCATGCCATCGGTACTCGCACCAAGCACGATGTTCCTTGGATCTTCTGCAGCAAATCCATATACGGTGTTGAATGCTCTCCACTGGCTACCATCTACGAGGTGTCTCAGCTTCGGATCATCTCCATCGTCGGGCTTCTTCCTCTCCGCGTGCCAGTGCATGAGCTTTGCTTCCTTAGGATCTACGAAATACCGCTGCAGACGGGGAGTGATCGGAAAGTACCATACAACTTTCTGAGGAGCTTTCTTTCTTGCCTTCTTGTATCGAGAAGCATTGCACACTGGACAGCTGGTTTTTCCGCGTGCTCCCCCCGATAAATGATGCAATCGTTGATGCATGCGTGGTACCTAATGTGCGGCAAATCAAAAGGGCAAACGATTTTCTTGGCCTCATCGACACTAGTAGGACACAGGTTCCCCGCGGGAAGAACTTTATTATGTAGATACTTCAAATGCTCATCGAGGCTTTTGTCTGTCCATTTGTTTTTGGCCTTCGTCTTTAGAAGTTCGAGCCTGAAACTCAAGCGGGTCACCTCGGGATCGCAACCGTCATACAATGGAGTCTTCGAGTCTACTTCAAGTTGCGCCAGCTTGGCCTCCTCTCTAGAAGCAGCTCTCTCGCTAGTCGTACTCTTGCGAAGAAGGTCTCGAACATGAGGGTCCTGCACGACTGCACTTAGTAGCGTCGAAGACTGCGGCGTGACCGCCGCCTCTTCTCCGCCATGTCCGGACTCTTCTTCGCCGTGTCCGGAATCTTCTCCGCCGCCGTCATTTAACTCTTCCCCGCCGCCATGTCCGACTCCATCGCCTTCGTGTCGATCGGTCATCTCTTCGTCTAGCCCCATGTCGTTATTCCCTGCCATGTGGACGTCCTCATCATCATCATCTTCACTTATCCACCGAGTATAGCCATCCATGAAACCATTCATCAGCAGGTACGCCTTCAACCTGCCACAATCAAAAGGGTCCAAAAGGACTCCGTCTTTGCATCTTGTACACGGACATCTAATCCTAGTCCGATTATTTGCATGCATGTCCATCACCGCGGATTGCATGTATCGCTCCAACTTCCATCCACTCACCTTCATGACCGACTGCATGCACGGTATAACAAGCAAAAGGGTTATAAACAAAATGCATGCATGCATCAAAGTCATATAAAAATTTGGCATGACCTTGCCTAAAAATAGGACATATCGAGTTTGCTCGAAATTCACCGAAACGGAAATAAATCGACATTTCGGCAAAACATAAGCAACTCGGGGGCATGTCACTCGCACAAATCTCTCCATATCCCAAACACACATATTCCCATTCTTGAAATGAACAACTTTTTACTCACCTATCTCCCGAGAGAGACCGATCGACCGGATGAGGCCTTTCGCTACCTATAGGGATCGAAAGTGTGGATGGCTAAATAGCTAGCTAGATCTAGTTGTTGGGGAGGAGAGATGACTCTAGGTAACTAATGGAGAGGGAGAGAGATGAGCTAGCTAGATCTATATCTAATGGAATGGAGGGAGAGCCAAATAAATGAGGTAGGAGGGCATCTATGGAGCTAGCTAGAGATGAGAAGGCCATTTATGGAGGAGAGTTATGGTGGAGGGGGGCATTAATGAGGAGAGAAGAGAGGTAGGAGGAAGAGAGAAGAAGGGCAACAATGGTGAGGGGAGAGGGGAAAGGAGGGGGAGAGAGGGCAAAGGGGGGAGGAGGGGGAGGGGGGTGAAAAGGTGGTACCAGCCACGAATAGCAGTAGCGCTGTTTTTCAGAACGCGCTACTGCTATGTTAGTTAGTAGTAGCGCTTCACAGAAAGAGCGCTACTATTAGGTGGGGCCCATTAGCAGTAGCGGTTCCACGGAAAAAAGTGCTACTACTAAAATCTTAGTAGTAGCGCTGTATTCTGGACAGCGCTACTACTACCAATAGTGTCGGTGGGCTCGTCGTGTCCCGCTTAGCAGTAGCGATCTTTTTGTTTCCAGCGCTACTTCTAAGTCTTTACTTGTAGCGTTGCCGAAATACAGCGCTACTGGTAATTACCAGCAGCGCCTGTTACTTTCCAGCGCTACTGATAGTGTCCTGCCTATAAGGTTTCTCCTAGTAGTGATAGCTTGCCAGGTGCTAGCATAGTCTTATGCGACATTTCATCTACATTTTATTAATAGTCTTTCCCTTAAAGAAATATAGTGCAAAGGAATTAAATTTTAGAAATATCTGCTGGTTACCGTTGTTTGTGAATTCTATTTAATCCTTCACAATTTTTAAATAGTTTATCTTGTGCTTGCTTAACTCTCTGTCTGCATATATATACAATTCATTTGAAATTTGTTCTTAATAATTTCTCGAATACAAAATCTAGGTCGAAGCTATGCTACAGACTAGGTGGCAATAGTGGCCATCATTTATGTGTTTGGAAACTACTAATAATCCACTTGATCATCTCAAGTAACAAACTACTGACTAATTAGCCATGCATCCAGAAAAGCAGAAGTTGTTCATCTCAATAGAACCCCTGATTACCATATTTATTTATTTAGAAACAGTTATATCTTAACCCCATGTCATTTCCAACAAAGCATATATCATTGCATTTTATTTCTGTTGGTACTTTCGATAAGTGTGGGTGGACTTGATAATTGTCACGAGGTAGCTGCTAAAAGCAAGGGCTCTAATAAACAACAAGGATCTTGTAACGGTTTCCTGTTGGTTTATCTGATGGGAGTGTGGAAGGATTTTCATGATGAAAAAACGGGACCGCCTTGTGCACTCATTGATGAGCATGAGGACTATAGTTGCAAACTCTATTGCTCGGGAAGATCACGCACCGGCGCCAAGTTCATAATTGGAACTGACCTGCGTCCAGCAGTGTGAAGCTCGTTTCATATTGATGCGGGCAACGGGGCATGTGGGCTATTCTTCGTGACTCATTTGGGGCCTTCGTTATTGCTTCATGCCGGTAGAAGTAGTCAAGGTTGGACATTCCATCAATGTAAGCTGAAGCATTACTAATGGGCCTGCCGTTAGCAGAAGAATTGGACATCCACCCCCTTGCGGTCGAGAGACTCAATGAAATTATTCAAGCTATGAAGAACCCATCGGAGTACCGTAGTTCAGGAGAGTTTGTCACTTATTGCCGGAATTTGATGTCAAACTTTGGTAGGGCGAGGATTATGCACTGCTCGGTGTTTTTATTGAGAGGGCATGGGAGGTTTGGGGGGATCATCCCCCTTATTTCCCAGTTCCAGTACTTGTAAAGGATATGGTAATAATTCAAAGGAGCTAATGCAAAGTTGTCAAAGTAAAAAAGAAAACAATAAGTATCTACCGTTGCTGAAAAAACACTAATGATTTGCACATTTATTCTTGTATTGATCATGAAGTGAAATGCACCACAAAGGGACATTTTAACTTGTTTTATTGAGAGGGCCTGGGAGGTGTGGAGGGACCACCGGTGATAATACAAAAGGTGTATTTCTATATATGTTTGTTTTTACAGAGTATGAGGGAGACGGAAATGGATTATTTCAATATTCAATTTTTTTTCCATCGACAAGGGTCCTCAGGGAATGTCTTTGGAAGGGACTAAAAATTCTCCAAGTTTTACACAACAATGCAGGTATATATATGCAATCAGGAAAAAAAAACTAAAAGGTTGTGGCAATGCACGGGCATCTAACATGCTAAAATGAACTTTAACCTTGGATACAGCCTTAATTATTTGTTTGATTCATTTCTATATATTGTAGCCCGTAGCAACGCACGGGCATTCTACTAGTTTGTGTAGTTCATGACATCTTATGTCTAAAACTTAGAACATATACAATCGCACCTTGATTGGATCGCCCCACCGCGCCTACGCCCCCTGCCGGTGGTACGGAACTATGCTGCTCGCTGCTTCTCCATGGAAATTCAGCGATCTCGCCAATGGTGGAAGGCCGCCATCGTTGTGCTGCGCCCTTGCCGGTGGCCACGGGACCAGCCGCCCATTGCATCTCCATGGCGACGATGCTCAAGTCGGCGTGCGCACCACGATAGTTCAGTGTTCTCGTCAATGGTGGAGGGCTGCCGCCGCTAGGCTTGCGCCCCTTGCCGGTGGCCACGGGAGCAGCTGCCCATTGCGTCTCCATGGCGATCTGATGCTCAAGGCGGCGTGCAAACGACATATTCTGTATATTGGTTGCCTTCGTCAGCTAAATGGGCTCTATTCGGTGGAGACAGGCCCACTTAACCACATGTCTCGGATTTGGCTTCCAGAATAGCAGCCCTTTAGCGCATGTGGCCCAATTCGCGATCTGAATTAGATCTGACGGTCTAGGATGTCGCTGACACGGAATCTAACGGCCAGAAACGCTAAACGCACGAGAGAGCTGGGATTAGGCTCAGTTTTACTGTCCTAAATTCAATAACTGGAACCATTAATCTAGTAGTTGTTCGCGTTGTCGTCGACGATGTTTCCGTTATACTAAAACAGGAGACCGGTGATGTATATGTAAACATACAACCTTTGATAAAAAATATCAAGAGGAGGTTGCATCTCTAGTTCAGATTACGTACATGCATACCATGTCCATGATGGAGATGCACTCACATAAGAATGAGGTGATGTTATGATGAATTAGACACCGTCGTGTGTTTGGGCAGTCGGCCTTGAGTTCAGAGAAATCTTGTCAAAAAATTTACTGGCGTGTGAGTTTCTGTGACGTATTGCGTACGAGATTACAAGCTGAGCCTATACGGTTCGTCCATATTATTCATTCGAACCGAGGGGTTGGCATGTTGTTTTTGTGAGGTTTGTGAAACATCTTCGTAAACCTACATCTAGTTCTTGCTGCGATAGAGTTTTGTGCAGTGAAAGATCGGACCAACAACGAATCGACCCTCGCCTCAAGGTTCGGTTCTCATCACCCTTGCCCCGTCGCCGGCGCGTCCCCCGTCGTTCCCCGTTGCCCCCTCTCTTCCCAATGGCCGGACGTGGTTGCCGGAGGTCCCACCCTCACCCCGCCGATTCACATCGTGGATCCACGCCGCCACACCGTCTGTTTATGTTCGAGCTGCGCATCTTCGAGCCGCCGCCGCTCGCTAGATCCGCCTGCCCCTGCCCGGTTTGCTGACTTCCTCGAGCTCCCTCCATCGTGGCCGCCGCAAAGGACATACCTCGGCGTTTGGCAGCGATCGTGAGGGACATGGGTGGCGGAGGTCACAGACCGGGAGACCCACACGAGAAAATGGCTCGGGCCGTTTCATGCGGCAAAGTTCGCAGTGATGAAGTACGACCGGTGGCAAGTCCAGTTGTGAGTAAGGTCGAGGGAAGAGGAAGACATATCCATCCATGTGTACACGTTGACGTTGTCACGTCGCCAGGAGCATAGCGTTGTGGCGAGCGGGCGGGCGACGGTGCCAGCCTATCCGCACAACGACCCTCCACGTGCCCTGCTGCCCGGCTGTTGCTTCGGTTCCATTTGGACGGATAAAGCTCGTCTATCCAATCCAATCCAACTCCAACCGGTCTTCTAAAAATAAGCCGTGCAAATCCAACTGAGTGTCTCTGTGCCGTTTTTTCTCAGCAAGTTAGTTAGAGGCGCATCTATAGCCGGACCTAGTAAATCTCCCCTTAAACATCCGCGGACGCGTCCGGTCAGTGACCGGGCGTGTCCGTTTTAAGCCCTTATAATTTTGTCTGCGCAGTCACATTTTTTATTTTTCTTCTAATATGTCCGATCACTTGCACGTCATTGGTGGAGAAGAAGAGAGAGAAAGAAAATAATGAATAAAAAAAGGTGATCTGGAGTGGGGTTGTGTCCTACGTGACGGACTGACCGGGTGTGTCCGGGCGCGTCCGCGAGCCCTCATATTTGAGATGGATATAAGAGGTGTCGGTCAGTTCGAGTGTTTGAAACAGATACAAGGGATCCGGTTGGGTCGCATTTTTGTTATCGGTCTGTGACCGGTAAGACGTTCCCGGTGTTTGAGGAGCATATAGGGGTCTGACCGTAGATGATTTTAGTTGTGCGTGTGGGAGCAGAGGAACAAACGGAAACGGACACTCCATGTTTGCTTCTTGAGATGGACATTTCCTCTCTGTTGGAACTGGGACGAACACGTGAGTACGTGACGCGCCTACTGATTGCCGCTAGCGAAAGGACGCGTCGGGTTTTATTGTGTGGTGGCTGTTGTATGATCGGGAGGGCGGGACGGCGGCCGCAAAGCCACGAGCGCGTGAAATCAGTTTGGATAGGAACGGGAAGCTAGCAGCAAGAGTGGCTGTCGATGGAGACGAAGGGTGGCCGCAAAGCCCCCGCGGATGGATCGGCCGACGCGAATTCGTGTGGCCGGATGGCGGGGAGGAGCCTTTCTTTTTTCAAAAGGCACCGTGTTGAAACATTTCATCTGTCGACTTGCTGTCGCAGCGGGGTTGACAAAGCACGTCATTCTCACGGTTAACATCAGACGCTTCTACTCCGGCAAGTCGCTGTTCCGCTGATACTAGGCGATCGAGGGGTGAAGGAAACCGAAGCCATTGTCGCCTGATCTAGAGGACCGAGATGTCAGGAATATTTTACAGAATTGTTATTTTACATTGACAATAGTTGTGTAATGACATGCTAGCTGCCTTCGTTTTTATTTAATTTGCATATTAGTTTTGACTTGATTAAACTTTATAAAGTTTGACTAAGTTTATAAAAACAATTTAAACTTCCATAGTAAAAAATATATATGATTTGAAAATATATTGAATGGCAATTTCAATGGTATTGATTTGGTATTGTGGATGTTAAATTTTTTTAAAATTGAATCGAGACAAAAGTAATATGCAAAGTAAATGAAAACGGAAGGAGTACATAATCAACGACACGACAAGTACAAACACATATCATGCTTGGTTAACTTCCATCCGAATCACCCTTCTTCGCCAGCTTAGCGAAGAGGCTGCCGTCGTAGACGGTGCGCGCGGTGTCTTTCCGAAGGAACCCGTCCTTGTCCTTGGCGAGGCTGTACAGCAAGCCCCACTCCGCCTTCGACGCCGCCCTGCGTTTTTAAGCAACCGCCGGCGGAGTTAACACGGCGACACTTCGACTGTCGGTGTGAATGATGGTACGACCTGCTAGAGTCGAGAGATGATTACCATCCTTTGGCGTCGCCGTCCTCCCTGTTTGCGGTGCGCATCGCCTCCAGCTCGCTCTCGATCACAGCGTTCGGTTCGACCTTGGCATGCTTGGTGAATATCTCGTCAAACTTCGCGGGGACAAATCTGCATGCCAAGTTGATTCGTATACAGCGGAGATGTTGGCACGATGGTCTTTTACATTTGTGCAGATGTACAAAATGATCAGGGCATATGTGCGGTCTGTATACCTTCCTTGAGCATCGTACGAGCCACTGTCACTTCCGTGGATCCCTTTCAGCTGAATGTTCGCTATGTAGATAGAGAACTTTGATGTAGTAGCATTTTCCTGCATGTTCTCTTTGTATCAGGTATACTCTTTCTATACTTTGTTCTAAACATACAAAGTGTGATTACTCAGCATTACATTACATGTACTGATCTGCAATTTTTCGCACTCGCACCAGGTAATCCAACACCTCTTATGCTACGGAAGACGTCCGTTTTTCCTACTGGTCAACATGTGCAAGAAACAGAGACAGGGAGGGCGAGTGGGAGATCGAGCATGATCGTACAGGTCTGGTCTTCGGTCCGATGGCTCCGTTGATCAAGGTTGCCTTGACTGTGGCCTCGACAGCTCCAAGATCGATGGCGCAAAGCCCTGCATGCACACAAAGATCAAGAAGTCTGCAACCACGAGCAACGATCGACGCGGAAAGAAACGAAAGTTTCTTCCTCCGGGGACCGAGCAAAATGAAGGAAGCCGAGAGCATGCTTCATTTCGTCACCTTGCTCTGTCTCGGAGAAAGAGACGATGCCGTCGTTGTCGGTGTCGAAGAACGCCACGTGCTTCTCCAGCGCCGTCGTCCAGGCCGGAGCGCCGCCGTCCGCCGACGCCACCTGGCTCCCTTCGCGGAATCGGAGTTGAAGCGAATAAGCCAACTGCAATTTGCCAGAAAATATACAACGAAGCTGGTGCCCCGGAAACCATATGGCCTTACAGAAGGGTGTTTAAACAATAAGTTGCGGCTTCATCTCTTTGGTATCTCTTCTGATATGGTAGTTAGATAGAGATAGAATTGTATCTAAGTTAAATGGTTTAATCTCTATCTCCCTCTACCTTGTTCTCCAAGTTGTATGCTATCATGGGATAAGCCCCATCTCTTAATAAATACCGCGTCTCTCCCCTGTCGGGAGAGTAGGAACGCTTCCACAATTTCTACATGGTCATCAGAGCCACCTCTTCCACTACGATCTAAAAACCCATCTACCAAAACCTACCACCCATCCCGATGGCGTCCTCCTCCTCCAACCCACCCTCCGGCCTGTGCCAGGTTACGGAGAAATTGACCAGGGAGAACTACCTCCTCTGGCGGGCACAGATCGTGCCACAGTTCCTTGCCGCCGGCCTATATGGCTACCTTGATGGCTCCACCAAGACTCCTGAGAAGCACATCATCGCCAAGGACAATGACGGGAAGGACGAAGCCATCTCCAACCCAGCGTACGACGCCTGGGTCCGATAGGACCAACAGGTCCTTGGCCACATCCTCAACAATCTGTCGAGGGACGTGCTGGTGTCCGTCATCTCTATCCAGACATCACATGCTCTGTGGACCTCTCTCGGTAACATGTTTGCATCGCAATCTCGTTCCCGTATCAATAACATTCGGATTTCCCTAGCAAATGCTCAGAAGGGAAACCAATCTGCTCTGGCGTACTTCGCACGGATCAGGGGACTGGCAGACGAGCTAGCAGCCGCCGGCAAGCCCCTTGATGAGGATGAACTCGTCTCCTTCATCGTCGCTGGACTGGACCTCGACTACAACTCCGTCGTCTCATCTCTCGACGCCCGCACGGATCCGGTCACCATCGACTTCCTCTACTCGCAGGTTTGTAACTTTTATCAGCGAGTGGAGCTCTTCTCTGGTGGATCCGGCAGCGGAGGGGGCTTCAAGTCCTCTGCCAATGCTGCTGCACGTCGTGGTGGTCCCCCGCCTGCTCAGAAACCAGGTGGCGGTGGCGGCTACAAGAAACAGGGCGGCGACAGCGGCTACAAAAAAAAGCAATCTGGCGGGCGCCCTTTCTACCCTAACAACAAGGGAGCCCGCGCCGGTCCAGGAGGTCCAGGAGGCCCTGGAGGCCCCGCGCCTTCCAACCAGGCTCGCAGCAACGACCCCATTCAATGCCAGATCTGCTCCAAACTTGGCCACAGTGCCAAAGATTGCTGGTATCGCTTTGATGATGATGCGCTCGAGGAGAAGGTTGCTGCTGCCGCACAGTACAGTGTGGACACGAACTGGTATGTCGACAGCGGTGCGACATATCATCTCACCGGCGATCTAGAAAAGCTCGCAGTTCGTGAGAAGTATTGCGGACCGGAGAAAATCCATGGCGCAAACGGATCAGGTATGAGGGTAGAACATGTTGGTCATTCTGTTTTCAAAACCCCTAGTCATCATATTCAACTCAAGAAAATTCTATATTCCCCACATGCCAACATGAATCTCCTCTCAGTTCATCGCATTGCCTTAGATAATCATGTCCTTATTGAGTTTCACTCTTTCTTTTTCTTGATCAAGGATCTGGCAACAAGGAGGGTGCTCTACATAGGTAGATGCGTTGGTGGTCTCTATCCATTGATTCCACACTTTAGGAGGTCAAATAAACAAGTCCTTGCAGTCACCAAGTTATCTTCGTCAAGGTGGCACGATCGATTAGGTCATCCGTCTTTTACTATTGTTCAACGAGTGCTTAGGAAGAATAAACTCCCCTTCTATGGTGAGCAAGCTTAGAAACAATGTGTGATTCTTGTCAACAAGCAAAGAGTCATCAATTGCCATATCCAGTGTCAACTAGTGTTTCCTCTAAACCTCTCGAGTTAATCTTCTCTCATGTATGGGGGCAAGCATCCACTTCTGTTGGTAGACACAAATATTATGTAAGCTTCATTGATGACTATAGCAAGTATACATGGATCTATCTTACCAAGCATAAATCTGATGTGTTTCAAGTTTTTCACAATTTCCAAGCACTTGTTGAACGAAAATTCGGTTGCAAAACACTAGTAGAAAACATGCCATTAGTCCCGGTTGGGAAGGGCCTTTAGTCCCGGTTCCCCAACCGGGACTAAAGTATAGAGACTAAAGGGTCCAAGCCTTTAGTCCCGGTTGGCTACGAACCGGGACTAAACCATGGCCACGTGGCCGGCAGCGCGCGCCAGGGCATGGGGACCTTTGGTCCCGGTTGGTAACACCAACCGGGACTAAAGGTTTAGCGGTTAAGGCTTCATTGCTTATTTTTCCTTTTCATTTTGTGTTTTCCATTTAATTTTTTCCTCTAATTCAACATGATCACTTGCATCCATCTATTTTAATCAAATATATGTCATATAACTCATCATCATCTTACTCATCTAACAACTCATCATCATCTTAATCATACCAAGTTAAAATCTCATAAAACAAAAAAACATCATAATACTAATCATCCTAATCGATCATGCAAGTTAATATAAACCAGAAAAACTTCTCTCTCATAGGACCTACTCCTCCCTCCTAGGTAAAATGACATAAAACAGAATAACACCTATGTCTCCATGATGAAGCAAAGAGATCCAACGGTCTCCAACTTGTGGCTTGCGATCCTTCTTTATTTGTCCCCATGCTTCAATTTGGAGCCGTCTTGGTGGTTTGCGCTCAGTCGAGTATGCAAAAGAGAACTCGGGCTGGAAGGGGCTTTTAATTGCCATATTACCTTCGCCATGCATCAACGGAGGCACAACTTCATTTGGCAGTTTCTGTTGAATAACATAATAGTAGCCTAGTTAGCAATGTAATCAATACCATTTACGCAACAGTAGAGTACTTAATTAGCAACTCTTACCAAGATATTTCGGCGAATGTCATCCGCCCTCAACCTATGCACTAGTGTCCTGTACAATGTATAATTTGGGCCAGTTCCCAAATTATACGGGAAGATCTCCCTACCAACTAGGACACCAATAACAAAGTTGATAAGATCATCCTTCTCCTCCCAAGTTAGATGTGATCCATAAGTGTAGTGTGTCGTGTCGATTATGTTCTGTGTTTCACTCGAAGAAACGAAATAAGCTGTAAATTATAAATTAACAAATTTAGTATGGATGAACACCAACTATTTTTAAATATAGAATGCAAATTACTTGACAAATATGCATGGTTGACAAACTCACATGGAGGTAAAACAGGAAGCATATCGACATCCACCCAAATGTCGATGTTACCTTCAATATGATCTTCAGGACGAAGATCGAAGGTTATTTCCATATCCTCCTGAAATCCATATGCCTTGCAAAGAGCTTCCCAATTTGAGCACCCTAATTCTGTGTTATTAAGTGCATTCATTACTTTCACCAGAAATGTGTGACCATGTTTAGTCCTCAGGTTGGCTGTCCTCGTCTCGAAACTCTCGTGCTCTTCGAAACCGAGCCTCTCCAAGAAATACCGTCTTGCATGACAGGGGATGAACTAGTCGAATTGTATAAAACAGAAATTACGCGTTGAAGGAAAGAAACAGAAGTCATGCTTAATTACGAAAAAACAGTTGTCATCGTTGCGTACCGTAGAAATATCGAAGTCCTCGTAAAGCTTCATGGTGAAGAACCTGCCGTCTCGCAGTCCAGGCTCGTCGCAAAGACCCTTATCTTCGCCGCAGAGTTCACACGCTTGGATCCTATCGTCATCATCAGACGACGACATTTCCTGTGTTCATGATTCAAAAATTGATTATTACTTTCGGTCTGTCAAATATAAAACAATTAGAATGCATTCAATAAGCAGAACCGGAGATATGCAAATCGATACAAGGCAATGCAACAATATGATCATATAATATCACTAATACATCATCGAATAATAGTATCACTAATACATCATCGAATAATATCACTAATACATCATCGAATAATATCACTAATACATCATCGAATAGTATCCACTAATACAGATATAGTTGGCGTCTCGTGGCGCAGGCGGTGGACACCCAAAGAGAAGGAACTATGACAGGATCATAGCTCGGGTGAGATCCCTGAAGAACCTGCCAGGTATTGGAGAACCTGGCGTCCAACGCAGTCATGTAGCGTCGGACGTGCTCGTCCTCCTCCCTAACACGGCGACGTATCACCTCCGCGGGGGCCGGCTCCCTCTGCACCGACAGTGGTCCACGCGACCGCCACCAAATAACCTCCGGGTCGACGACGGGACCCTCATTCCTCACCAAGCTCCGCGCCCCGGAAGGCAGCACCTCCCAGTGCCAGCCCGGCGGAGCCCAGTCACGGACATGGCGCCTCTCAAGCAGGTGGTTGCCGCCAAGTTGACGTCGAGGATGCGGGATGGGCATCGTCGACTCGACGGCTACGCTATGCAATCGATTCGATGGTTAGGAAAGATGCTTTATATGCAATATGTCAATTAGCAAATCAGCAACATCTAAACATTTAAAACATACATTTAAACATACATACATTTAAACTAATAAAATGTATAAACTCCCCCAACGATCGGTAAATTCTTTAGTACCTATGATCATACGTACAATGCTATAAACTCCTAGGGGCAAATTTAAACTAATAAAATGTATCATTTATTTTAATTGCGTCAAAGTGACATATTATTCTAGTATTATCAATTTTTTCTAACATACACATATACACATCAATATATCTAACATACAAATACTATAAACTCCTAGGACTCCTGATTTTATCTAACATACACATATATACACATACAAATACACATATACATCTAACATACACATACACATAGACATCAATTTGGAGGGCGGAGGACAGATCGGGCTTACGGCGTGGAGGAGGAGAGCGGCGTCGGCGGAGCTGAGGGCGACGGCGTGGAGGAGCGGCGCCGGCAGAGCTGAGGGCGACGGCGTGGAGGAGGAGAGCGGCGGCGGAGTCGGCGGAGGTGAGGGAGGATCGGCGGAGGTGAGGGCGACGGCCGGCGGCTGGGAGGAGCGGCGCCGGCGGAGCTGAGGGCGACGGCGTGGAGGAAGAGAGCGGCAGCGGCGCGTGGACGGACGGCGCCGTCGATCGAGGGCGCGGGTGGGGCAGCCTGGTGGCGTCGTCGAAGCGAGTGAAGACGGAGTGAATTTGGGGGAGGAAGGAGGCGCCGCTATATAGGTAGGACCTTTAGTCCCGGTTGGTTATACCAACCGGGACTAAAGACCCTTTAGTCCCGGTTTGTTATACCAACCGGGCCTAAAGAGGCCTTTTCGGCGGCCCAAATTCGCGCGGGAAGGGACCTTTACTCCCGGTTGGTGGATCCAACCGGGACTAAAGGTCTATTTTCTCTTTTTTTGTTTTTCTGTTTTTATATTTGGAATAACTTTTTTTATATTTGCAATAACTGTTAGAATATTTATAGTTTTTTAATGAATCTTTTTTCTTTAGGTCAAAACAATTACAAACTTTCTGTTAGTGCCAGTAGTTTTCAAATTTAAATAGTTTAAATTTGAATCCTTTTGAAATTTTTGTGAATCATTAGTTTGTGAATAACTTTAGTTTAAAAATAGAGTTTTGAGTGATTGTTTTTGCTGTTGTTTAATATTAGTATGTTTTATCATTATGTTAAATTTTGGAATTTTTAGGATATTTTAAATAGGTGATTTAATCAAAACCAGATTCTGTTTAACTCCTTTTAGTTTTATACCTTCATTTGTTTTAATCAAAATCACTATTAATGAAATCTGAAAAGGTTGAAACTTGGCATGGTATCATCATTTCGCCCACATAGCATGTGGTAAAAAGTTGAGAGGGTTACGGCAAAAACTGGATGCACTTCGCGTACAAACTGGACCATCTCCTTCGAAGTATGAGGGTTACGGACGAAAACTCATATGTTACAAAGGCATTTCATTTTTTTAACTTATTTCAACTCCAGACTTTTTGTGCATTCAATATGAACCATTGGAAGCCACATCCTCAAATTTCAACCCTTTCTAACTTCATTTGCTATTTTTCCTGCATTTAATGAATTGTTTTGAGCTAAATGACCCTGAAATGAAAAAGCACCACAAATGAACTCTGAAAATGTTGAAACTTGGCATGGTATCATCATTTCACCCACATAGCATGTGCTAAAAAGTTGAGAGGGTTACAACAAAAACTGGATGCACTTCGTGTACAAACTGAACCATCCCGGCTACTATCACTAGAGAAGAAAAGTGATGACGGTGCAGCCAATCACATCCCAGAGTGGGATCTTGGGGTATAAAACTTTTTCTTCGTGTGTGTCCCTTGATTATTGCGCCGTAACCATGGACAATCTTCATCATTTAACATGATGCTTGGGTCAGTCATCACTGCGAAGGGAGGAATTTCATCAAACTTTTCATAATCTTTTGACATGTCTGTCTTGTCCTCCACTCCCATGATGTTTCTTTTCCCAGAAAGAACTACGTGGTGCTTTGGCTCATCGTATGATGTATCCACTTTCTTATCTTTCCTTTTTTCGGTTTGGTAGACATGTCCTTCACATAGAAAACTTGCGCCACATTATTGGCTAGAACGAATGGTTCGTCTGTGTGCCCAAGATTGTTGAGATCCACTGTTGTCATTCCGTACTGCGGGTCTACCATTACCCCTCCTCCAGTCAGATTGACCCATTTGCACCGGAACAAAGGGACCTTCAAATCACCTCCATAGTCAAGTTCCCATATCTCCTCTATGTAACCATAATATGTGTCCTTTTCCTTGGTGTTTGCCGCATCGTCAAAGCGAACACCACTGTTTTGGTTGGTGCTCTTTTTATCATGGGCGATCGTGTAAAATGTATTCCCATTTATCTCGTACCCTTGGAAAGTCAATATAGTCGAAGATGGTCTCTTGGCCAACAAGTACAAGTCATCTTCAACATTGTCGTCATTCATGAGATGTGTTCGCAACCAACCGCCGAAAGCCTCAATGTGTGTACGTTGAATCCAGGGGTCAGACTTCTCCGGGTTCTTCGAGCGTATAATATCCATGTGTTCCTCGATATATGGGGTGACCAAGGTAGAATTCTGTAGAACTGTGTAGTGTGCTTGCGCCCAAGAATGATCGTCCGTACATATTATTGATTTTGGTCCAAGCGTGCCTTTTCCACGCAGTCTCCCCTCATGCCGCGATTGAGGAACACCAATCGGCTTAATGTCAGGAATAAAGTCAACACAAAACTCAATAACCTCCTCTGTTTCATGGCCCTTGGAGATGCTTCCTTCTGGCCTAGCACGGTTACGAACATATTTCTTTAAGACTCCCATGAACCTCTCAAAGGGGAACATATTGTGTAGAAATACAGGACCCAGAATGGCAATCTCTTTGACTAGGTGAACTAGGATGTGCGTCATAATATTAAAGAAGGATGGTGGAAACACCAGCTCGAAACTGACAAGACATTGGACCAAATCATTCTGTAAGCTTGGTAGGATTTCCGGATCGATTACCTTCTGAGAAATTGCATTGAGGAATGAACATAGCTTCACAATGGCTAATCGAACATTTTCTGGTAGAAGCCCCCTCAACGCAACCGGAAGCAATTGCGTCATGATCACGTGGCAGTCATGAGACTTTAGGTTCTGGAATTTTTTTCTCTGTCATATTTATTATTCCATTTATATTCGACAAGAAGCCAGATGGGACCTTCATACTGAGCAGGCATTCAAAGAAGATTTCCTTCTCTGCTTTGGTAAGAGCGTAGCTGGCAGGACCTTCATACTGCTTTGCATGCATGCCGTCGTTTTCGTGCACACGTTGCTGGTCCTCCCGTGCCTCCGATGTATCTTTTGTCTTCCCATACACGCCCAGGAATCCTAGCTGGTTCACGCAAAGATTCTTCGTCACGTGCATCACGTCGATTGCAGAGCGGACCTCTAGGACTTTCCAATATTCTAGCTCCCAAAATATAGATTTCTTCTTCCACATGGGTGCGCTTCCCTCAGCGTCAGTCGGAACAGATTGTCCGCCAGGACCCTTTCCAAATATTACTTGTAAATCCTTGACCATATCAAGTATGTCATCACCAGTACGGAGGACGGGCTTCTTCCGGTGATCTGCCTCACCTTTGAAATGCTTGCCTTTCTTTCTTAAGGCATGCTTGGCCGGAAGAAATCGACGATGTCCCAGGTACACATTCTTCTTGCATTTGTCCAAATATATACTTTGGGTATCATCGAAACAGTGCGTGCATGCATGGTATCCCTTGTTTGTCTGTCCTGAAAGGTTACTAAGAGCAGGCCAATCATTGATGGTTACAAAGAGCAACGCTCGCAGGTCAAATTCCTGCTGTTTGTGCTCATCCCACACACGTACACCTTTTTTATTCCACAACTGTAAAAGTTCATCAACTAATGGCCTTAGGTACACATCAATGTCGTTGCCGGGTTGCTTAGGGCCTTGGATGAGCACTGGCATCATAATGAACTTCCGCTTCATGCACAACCAAGGAGGAAGGTTATAGATACATAGAGTCACATGCCATGTGCTATGCTTGCTGCTCTGCTCCCCGAATGGATTAATGCCATCTGCACTTAAACCAAACCATAAGTTCCTTGGGTCAGCTGCAAAGTCCGGCCACTCTCTCTCGATTTTTCTCCACTGCGACCCATCAGCGGGTACTCTCAACTTCCCGTCTTTCTTACGGTCTTCTTTGTGCCATCGCAATGACTTGGCATGCTCTTTGTTTTGGAACAAACGTTTCAACCGTGGTATTATAGGAGCATACCACATCACCTTGGCAGGAATCCTCTTCTCGGGGCGCTCGCCCTGAACATCATCAATAGGGTCATCGCGACCGATCTTATATCGCAATGCATTGCATACCGGGCATGCATTCAAATTCTCGTACTCACCGCGGTAGAGGATGCAGTCATTAGGGCATGCATGTATCTTCTGCACCTCCAATCCTAGAGGGCAGACAAACTTTTTTGCTTCGTATGTACTGTCGGGCAATTCGTTGTCCTTTGGAAGCTTATTCTTCATTATTTTCAGCAACTTTTCAAATGCCTTGTCAGCTACACCATTCTCTTCCTTCCATTGCAGCAATTCGAGTGTGGTACCGAGCTTTGTGTTGTCATCTTCGCAATTTGGGTACAACCCTTTTTTGTGATCCTCTAACATGCGCTGCAACTTCAACTTCTCCTTTTCATTTTCGCAGTTTCTCTTTGCATCAGCAATGGCCCGACCAAGATCATCAGCGGGCTCATCTGATGCCTCAGCTTCTTCTTCTTCATTCTCTTCCCCCATTATAGTACCATCATATTCAGGACACCCAGGATAGTTGTCGTCATCCTCTTATTCTTCATTCTCTTCCATTAGAACCCCTCTTTCTCCGTGCTTGGTCCAACACTAAGTAAACCACACCTACACATATGCAAACTAAGGAGTTAATTTGAGCTCAAATTGCATATAAATCAAAAAAGCTATCATATAATTACATCCAAACTAAAACCCACAAATTACTATACTTATAAAGCATTGCACGAGCTGATCTAGCAATAAGAGATGAAAGGACAAAGTTGCTAACCTTTGTGAACACTTGGATGGATTGGGGTGCCTCAAATCTTGACAAATCTTGGCAAAAATGGAGGGATGAGCTCGAGCTAGGGGACGAAACAGAGAGGGGAGTTCGAATGGAGAAAATAGAGAAATGGAGTCAGGCTGGACGAAGGGTTTATATAGGGAAAGCTTTAGTCCTGGTTGGTTAAACAAACCGGGACTATAGGTCAATCTATAGTCCCGGTTTGTATCACAAACCGGGACTAAAAGGGATCGTGGGGGCCCCAGGTTGACACCAGCCTGCCACCACCCCTTTAGTCCCGGTTTGTGATAAAAACCGGGACTATAGGTCCCAGTTTGAACCGGGACTAATGGCCTGACCGCTACTAGCCGTTGGAACCGGGACTAATGGCAACATTAGTCCCGGTTCAAAGCCAAACCGGGACTAAAGTTACAAACGGAAGGCCTGTTTTCTACTAGTGAAATTATCTCTGTCAAATCGGACTGGGGTGGCAAGTATGAGAAGCTCAACTCGTTCTTCCAAAAAATTGGAATCTCCCATCATGTCTCTTGCCCTCATGCCCACCAACAAAACGGTTCAGCCGAACGAAAACATAGGCACATCATAGAGGTTGGTCTCTCACTCCTTGCAAATGCATCCATGCCACTGAAATTTTGGGATGAGGCTTTCCTCACAGCCACTTATCTCATTAATATCCTGCCAAGTCGTGTTATTAATTATCAAACTCCCATGGAACACCTTCTTCATACCCAACCTAATTATGCCTCTCTTAGAGTTTTCGGGTGTGCATGTTGGCCTAATCTACGCCCATACAATGCTAGGAAGCTCTTTTTCCGCTCCAAACAATGTGTGTTCATAGGATACAACCCCCAACACAAGGGTGTTAAAAGCCTTGGTGTGAACACTGGAAGGGTCTATGTGTCCCGTGATGTTGTTTTTGATGAGACGGTCTTTCCCTTCAAAAATCTTCATCCCAATGTCGGAGCCCTTTTGCGCAAAGAAATCCTTTTGCTTGCTAGTCATCTTCTCGGCTTAGATCAAGGGGGTGATGATACTAATGACAACATGACTAACCCCCATAACCATGCTTTTGAGTCTCATGATGATGCAGATGATAACGGGGGACATCCAGGAATTTTTGGTGCAGAAAATGGTGGACAAAATCCTCCAAATAGCTCCATATTTCATGTGGCAGATGGAGACAACGGCGCAGAACACGAGGCTGATTCGCCTGCAGCCGAAGCCTCAGGATCACGCGGCGCCAGATTCCAGGCAGATTCGGCGTAGCAGGCGCCGTTGCCAGGTGCGCATAGACCTGATGCAGCGTAGTTGTCGTGCGGTGCGTGGGCCTGACGCAGCACAATCATTGCGCACCACTGCTCAACGGGCAGCCGACAGCTCATCCGATACGCCTCGCGCTGGAGTGCGCCGGGCCCGCAGGCCAGGGGCTGATCCGCCCTCTCCAGCGGATGCGGGGCCCGCACCCTTCGCGCGTGATTCGCCCACGTGTGGCTCGTCTGGTGGGGCGCATGAGTCCCCCTTGGTTGATTCGCCGTCAGAGGGGGCAGGCGGATCTCCCTCGGGATCGGGCCCGTCTGGTGAGATAGGCGGATCCACCCCGAGATCGACCCTAGGGCGTGACGCGGCGGCCCAGGATCTTTTGCGGCCACACCAACGCCATCTACACATGTTGGCACACAGCTGTGAACAGGGAAAATTCGGCCAGTTAATTATAAAAATATTCTAAAATTTGGATTAGCTTGCTCTACAGGTGAACCCCATACTGTTGAGGGGGCTTTGAAGGATGCTAGGTGGAAGAAAGCTATGGAAGATGAGTACATGGCCTTGAAGAAAAATAACACTTGGCATATAGTCCCACGTGGACAAGGTAAAAATTTGATAGACTGTAAATGGGTGTACAAAATCAAAAGGAAAGCAGATGGAACCATTGATAGGTACAAGGCCAGGCTGGTAGCTAAAGGGTTTAAGCAAAGATATGGTATTGATTATGATGACACTTTTAGTCCAGTTGTTAAAGCTGCTACTATCAGATTGGTTCTGTCTATTGCCGTGGCCAGAAAATGGTGCCTGAGACAGTGAGACATACAGAACGCGTTTTTGCATGGTGTTCTGGAAGAGGAGGTTTACATGAAACAACCACCTGGGTTTGAAAACAAAAATGCACCATTTCATGTGTGCAAACTTGATAAGTCTCTCTATGGTCTGAAGCAGGCACCAAGAGCATGGTACTCTCGTTTGAGCATGAAGTTACAAGCCATTGGGTTTGTTCCTTTCAAATCTGACACTTCACTGTTCATTTATAGGAGGTCTCACATAAGAATGTACATGCTCATTTATGTTGATGATATTATTGTCACTAGTTCATCCAATGAAGCTGTGACAGCACTGCTCAAGGACTTAGGCTCGGAGTTTGCCCTAAAGGACCTAGGAGATCTGAGTTTCTTCCTAGGCATAGAGGTCAAGAAAAATCAGGAAGGTAAAATCTTGACTCAAGAAAAGTATGCTAATGATCTGTTGAAAAGAGTTTGTATGCAGGATTGTAAGCCTTCACCAACTCCATTATCTAGCTCGAAGAAGTTGTCTCTCCATGAAGGTGAGCTCTTGAATCAGGAGGATAGTACCCAGTACAGAAGTATGATTGGTGCTCTCCAGTACTTAACTCTGACTAGACCAGATATATCATTTGCTGTCAACAAAGTTTGCCAGTTTCTGCATGCACCTACCACTTTACATTGGACTGCTGCTAAACGTATTCTCAGATATGTGAAGCACACAGCTGGTATGGGATTAACATTCAATAGATCTTCCTCTACTCTTATCAGTGCATTTACTGATGCTGATTGGGCTGGGAGTATAGATGACAGAAGATCAACTCGAGGTTTTGCAATCCTATTTGGTCCTAATTTAATATCATGGTGTGCAAAGAAACAGGCAACTGTCTCCAGATCCAGCACAGAGGCTGAGTACAAGGCATTAGCTAATGCAATTGCAGAGATTATATGGCTTCAGTCTATGCTCAAAGAACTTGGAGTGAACCCAGTTACAACTCCTTGTTTATGGTGTGATAACCTTGGTGCTACTTATCTTACTGCTAATCCAGTTTTTCATGCTAGGACGAAGCACATTGAAATAGACTTTCATTTTGTCAGAGAACGTGTTGCCAACAAACAGTTGGACATTTGATTCATTCATTCTAGAGATCAAATTGCAGATGGTTTTACCAAAGCTCTACCCACAAGAGAGTTTGAGAAATTCAGACTTAATCTAAACTTAGCTAAGTTGTGATTATGGAGGCGTGTTAAAACAATAAGTTGCGGCTATATCTCTTTGGTATCTCTTCTGATATGGTTGTTAGCTAGAGATAGAATTGTATCTAAGTTAAATGGTGTAATCTCTATCTCCCTCTACCTTGTTCTCCAAGTTGTATGCTATCATGGGATAAGCCCCATCTCTTAATAAATACCGCGGCTCTCCCCTCTCGGGAGAGTAGGAACGCTTCCACAATTTCTACAAAGGGCACGGCGAACAGAAGCAGCAGAGACACGGCCGCCGCCACATGCGGGGATGGCATACGCTGGCCGGCACCCATCATCTCAGGCGATTCCTCCTCGATCGACCCTCTGGCGCGCGCGCCGGCTCATGATCAGTGCTTGTCTTCTTACCTGCGTCTGTGCCTTGGTATGTGTCATGTTTATAGACGATCATATGGCTTGCACCCTGTGTATGCGTGTGGTGGCCTCGTCGTCACAGGCTGGCTAGGAAGACCTCGCATGATTTCATTGGAGAGCAGAAAAACGTGGACTGCTACCTGCAACCGAACGAAAAGTTTGTGAAAGCCAACACGATCCTGAAGCGGTAGGTGCGAAATGAGCCAGATACGCTCCAACCAATCCACGAGCGTGGATCTGGAGAAGATAATACTAAGTATTCACGACCGACATGGATGGGAGAAAATATGGTGCTCACTTCCATCACATGGTCTCATGATCCCGCATTTTAAATTTTGGATTGAAATGTTTTCAAATTTTTCAAATTTCTTTTGGATGATCATGAGACATGTATCTGTAACCCCTAAAATTTTAGATCGAAGTCAAATTACACGTCAAAAGACATAAAAGACAAATCCAGGTATAAGTGGTATTGTGTTTGCTTTTGTCTATTTATCAGAAAAAGGGTTTCCCCCGCTTTATATTATAAAGCAACCAACATCGATCACATAGCAACTGCTATGGCGAACAACACAACAAGCCACCCTCCCTCCCTCCCCCCCAAAAGAAATAAATGCCAACAACGGCAGCTCGACAAAGCTCGGATGCGCCGGCACCGCTGCGCCCTTCGGATTAGTCCTGCCACACTCCAAGGCTCCGAACAACCGCGTACCAAGTAGCACCCTCAAGAAGCAGTGCGACGCCGACGACACTGTTGCCCGGACATGTCCTAGGGTTTCCCCCGGCACACGGAGGGGAGTGGGGGATGGGTAGCACCGACGCCCTTCAAGAAGGAATGGCGGCACACGCAGGCGGCACCGCGTCGGAGTCGGATGAACCAGCAGGGATTTCTTCCGCTCCCCAAACAACACAACCCATTCGATCCGAAGCCATCCACCCAACTCACCACACACCAGCATGCGCCACCACGGACTGACACCACCCTCGACGTCTCACTATGGTCACCATCACGAGGCCTAGAGGACAGGGCATGGAAGCACCGGGGATCCGGGACGACAACACCGAGGCCGTGTGGGAGGGAACTACCTCCACCGCCGTCGCGTGGGAGGTTACTGCCTCCAATGTCGTCGCGGTAGCCAGCCGAACGTGACCACAGTGACACACGAGGCCTCCCGGGCCCGGCTAGGCCCAAAATGGGCCCACAAAGCCGTTGCCACCACGTTGTAGCAAGCCAGCGACGACACCGTCATCACCCAGACTCCCTATGCCCCATCTCCACCTCCAGAAAGCTCCGCCGCCGACGAAGAAGCCGCCGGCCCGCCCAGGCCCAGATGGGGCCCAAAGGGTCCCAGATCTGGGCCGAGCGGGCGTCGCCATCTCGCACCACCGCGTCGCTCTGCCGCCAACGGCCGCGCCGCCTAGCTCTGCTCCGCCCCGCACCAGCGCCAGCGCCAGGTCATCATGTCGCTGCGTCGGACCGTCACCGCCCGAGAGCACCGCCCAGCTTCGCTCCGCCCCGCGCATGAGCCTCACTGGGGGAAAAGCATCGGTCCGCCGCCGCCGCCGCCCAGGCCGAGCCTGGCGACGCACACCGGTGGCAATAGGGGGAGAGAGGGTGGGGGGCTGGAGAAGGGGGACGGAGGCGTGGTCGGTCGCCCGTGGGGGATAAGCCGGACGCGTGTGCTAGTTGATAGGCAGATTGCAAACCGCTCTTGTCTATTTATGACATTATACATGTTGCGTTTTTATTTTTGATCTGTAATATGGGGCATGTTGATGAATTCTTTGGTACTTTTGTCATCTGCAGAAAGCCATTCAATACGGGAGTGTTGCCACCACATGACTTCGTCACAATTGTATAGTTCTTTTTTATTGAAATTTTAGGCAGGAGCACTATTGTATCTATTAGAGGAAAAAGGAAAACCATAAGTCCAACTGAAGCCCAGTTTACAACTCAAAGGATGTAAGCTTAGCCCCCATCATCCTGAACAACTCAGCCCAAAGCCAGCGCTCTCGTTCTGTTCATCTCCTGAATTCTAAAAAGTCTATCTTGAACGCCTAGGTAATTGTGCTCAAACACCCTTTGTCAGTGCTAAAACCGACAGATCTCGGGCAGGGGATCCCGAGCTGTAGGTCTAGGAACAATGGTAATAGGAGACGAAGGGATACGATATTTACCCAGGTTCATGCCCTTTCAAAGAGGTAAAACCCTACATCATGCTTTGATTGTATGATATGATGGGGTACAGAGTACACGATGATCTACCTCGAGATCATATGATTGTCTTCTAAACCCTAAAGGTGGTCATTGTGTCCCTAAAGACTAATACCCTTGGCTTATATATGCAATGGGGGGTACCTAGGTTACGCACATGGTCGGTTGCCAACGAGCCTGCTACAAAGCAATCCTTGAAGTGCGCGCCAAGTCCTCGGAGATTTCCATCCTGGTTACTGATAAATCTCAAATGTATCTACTTTTCCAAACACTTTTGCTCTTGTTTTGGACTCTAATTTGCATGATTTGAATGAAACTAACCCGGACTGATGCTGTTTTCAGCAGAACTACCCTTGGTGTTGTTTTTGTGCAGAAATAAAAGTTCTTGGAGTTAGACGAAACTTTCTGGAGATTTTTTCTGGAATATATAAAAATATTGGAGCAAAGACCTACCGGAGGGGGGCCACCTGTTGGTGCCAAGCCAACAGCACGCGACCACCCCCCAGGCGTGTCCTGTTAGCTTGGGGCCACGTGGTGGCTTCGTGGACCCTAATTCCAATCCTATAAATTCCTAATTCCCGAGGAAAAAATAAGCGAGAAGTTTTCATCGCGTTTAACGGGACGGAGCCACCGCCACCTCTTGTTCTTCCTCAAGAGGGCTGATCTGGAGTTCGTTTGGGGCTCCGGAGAGGGGGATTCGTCGCCGTCGTCATCACCAACCCTTCTTCATCACCACCACCATGTTTCTCACCACCGGGAGTGAGTAATTCCTTTGTAGGCTTGCTGGACGGTGTTGGGATTTAATGAGATTGATCATGTGATCGAGTTATTTTGATAGGGCTTGATCCCTAGTATCCACTATATTCTGAGATTGATGTTGCAATGAATTTGTTATGCTTAATGCTTGTCACTAGGGCCCGAGTGCCATGATTTAAGATCTGAACCTATTATGTTTTCATGAATATACGAGTGTTTTAGATCCTATCTTGCAAGTTGTATGCACCTATTATGTGTCATGATCTGCATACCCCAAGGCGACAATAATTGGGATTCTTTCCGGTGATTGCCGTAGTTTGAGGAGTTCATGTATTCACCATGTGTTAATGCTTTGTTCTGGTTCTCTATAAAAAGGAGGCTTTAATATCCCTTAGATTTCCTTATGGACCCCGCTGCCATGGAAGGGTAGGACAAAAGATGTCATGCAAGTTCTTATTGCAAGCACGTATGACTATATACAGAATACATGCCTACATTATATTGATGAATTGGAGCTAGTTCTCTGTCGCTCTAGTGTATAACTGTTACATGATTTATGTCATCAAAATAATTATCCATCACCGATCCATGGCCTACGCTTTTACATACCGAATCTTGCTAAGTTACTATTGCTACTACTGCTGTTACAATCACTACAAAATTGTTGTTGTTACCATTACCGTTACTACTACTGTTTTGATGTGCTACTAAAACCTTTGCAGCAAAAAGATATCCTAGGTGTGGTTGAACTGACAACTCAACTACCAAGATCAATAAATATTCTTTGGCTCCCCTTGTGTCAAATCAACAAATTTGGGTAAAATATTTTCCTCGAAGATTGTTACGATCCCCTATACTTGTGGGTTATCAGTTACACCATGGTTCACCACTTCGGTGTTCTTTCCTTCTAGTGGTCGGTGGGTCATACGCCTAGCCCATGGACTATCGGCCGTATAGATTAGATCCCCTTAGTCCAGGACAATGTCACCCTCCCTTTCTTATCTTTCCAAATATGAATAGTGTAGGCCACCATTCCATCAAACTTTCTTCGATTCACCTTAGGAATTTCACGCCCTAGGTCAAGCCACCCTGAGTAGACTGTTGGCCTAGACCGCGACGCCGAGTACTTTCCGACGATGACGGTGATCGACGACGAACGACGATGACGAACCAACACTGGCTACTGCACCGCTCATGCCTATGGAATCACGACGAATTACCTTTACGTCGGATGCACCGCACCATAGGAAGCTTCTACTAGCTGATGCCCCGCAGTGCTAAGCTAGCCGTTGAGCTGGTTGATTTGCTCCACGCCTAAACACATACGTATACAATAGCCTTTGGGCGATTGATTGCTTTGGGCTGAATACTCAATGCATGCACAAGAGACTCGGTGTATTGCCAAAGGCTCGTATCGAGCCTTATTGCTTTATTGATCAACTCAACTCACGGTTTATTTGTTTACAAGGGATATGTGGATATATATACTACTCAACCTAGCTAACTTGTACTAATCCTATTCTAAGTCCAATACTAATCCTACACGGACACAATGCTACACATGTATACGTACAAGATGTGGACTCGGATGGGTTTAATTTCAACAATCACCCCCTAAACACGACGTCTTCACGTCACAACTCCGACACCAATCCCTCTTCGCATCTTTAAGAAGTCCTCTTGATCAAAAGCCTTCATTTGCATGTCTGCCAGAGAATCACCGGTGCAAATGTAGTTGACCTTCATCTTACCTTCTTCAATGTAGTCCTTCCTATATTGATACATCATATCAATGTGCTTGCTCCTATCAAGACGCACTAGATTCTCAAGTAGAAAACTTTCAGACTTGCTATCAACATTGAGCACCACTTGTTTCAGATCTCGATCCATGAGATCACCATGTAGCATCCCTAGCCACACACCTTGACACGCCGCAGCAGCTGCTGCAATATACTCTATTGCATCAACTCGGGTACTTTGCCCTTCTTGCTTAGCTCAAGATGAGGTTCCATTGGAGCGTCAATTGGATTGCAATTTTTCATGCCACAGCCTTCAAGTACCTTCCTTTTGTATGCCTCCTGGCATAGTGTGATCCCCTCTGTCTTTTGATGTACCCCTACTCTGGGGTAGTACACTACTGCAGGATGCTGCTAACGCGACACATCAATCAGAGACCCTTCGACAAAACTGTGTGCAATGACCAAATCGCAAACGGTATAGTTATAGCTCCGTCGCTAATAACGTTAACTGTGTGCGATGGCGTATCCATCAAATACGATCTAAAAAATAGTTGCGTGTGCGATGTTTGGCAAACGGTTGGCCTAGATAAACTGTTTGTGATTGGGTAATATAACACAAACGCTTATAAAAATACTAGTGTGTGCGATGTACGGCATACAGTTCACCCCGATAAACTGTTTGCGCTGATCAAGCAGAACACAAACGATTGTCCAGATGATCACGCATGCGATAGACGGCATACAGGTCACTCGGATGTACTATTTGTGATGAGGTAAAATAACATAAACGGTTACATAGATCAAGATGTGTGTGATAGACCGCACAAAGGCCACTGGGATCAACTGTGTGCGATAAGCAAATATAACACAAACGGTTTCTCAGATCAAGATGTGTGTGATGTACACAGGTCACTCGGATGTGTTGTGGGCAAACGGTTCCGGATAAAGAACTGTCAGGGACTGATGAAATCATCACCGACAGATTTGGTTGTTTATTCCGTATGCGATGTGATTTGCTCAATTTGCCCACAAACATCTATGCTCTATTTAGAAGAACATGATTGTATAACCAAATGAAGCATCCAATACACACATAACATTGGCGCACACCTCGGTCGTGGTTCTGCTTCTTAAGGTCCGGATATTAATCGTCAATTGCATATTGATGTCCAGATATTAATCGGCCATTGCATACTAAGGAAAAGATAGTACTAGGAAAATAAGAGCCTCCCTCATAAGATGTCATTTGCATGGTTGTATCACAAATGACAGAAATAGTACAAAGGTTCAAATTCCAGCATTACAAGGCTCAAATTCAAAGATTACAAGGTTCAAACCGATAATAGAAATGAAATTCAGCTTATGTAGGAAACTTTGTCATGCAGCTCTAGACGCCCGCGCTGATCAGCTGAACATGAACATATATGATAGGTTCATACTGATATTACTACTAGTTTCGCAACTTCAATATTTCTGCAAAGGGATCCGCCACTGACTTGTCATTTATGGGCTTGGCATTAGAACTTCCGAATAGTCTGTCAAATGAAGTTACAAAACGAAATTGAGCTTCTGCAGAGAGTTTTCCATTCTGTCCTAGTCGCCGGAGCTGATCATCAAACCATTCTTTTTTACGCGATAAATGTAGGGAAAATCTCATTATCTTTAGCACACTTGCTCTCACAACAAAGAACCTGGCGAATATAATCTCCGGTAAGGTCCCTTGGTAGGAGTTCAAAGTAATTTCTGAGAGATGGAGATCAAGGCATTCGATGGGATTGTTATATTGTATCACATTATCCACTATCGGGCCTAACTGTATCTGCGAAAGAAGAGAATGTATTAGTGCTTGGACACACAACGGACCTCTTACGATTTGCAGGGTTTCAAAATTTGAACTCCCTTGTGGTTAAAATTTAACATGAAAGAGCATCACCTCGACATATAGCTTTTCCAGGCACGGAAAGAATGTCAGCAATCTGACAACTTGGCCCAGGTCGGGGCCGATAGATTCTACTGCTAAGACCTTCACTCCGTGTAGATACGGGGTCAAGCTTGTCGATATGATTTTCTGGATGACAGACGAACATACATCTTTAATAGAGAGAAAAAATGTTAATTCAAAAATGAGAAGAGGGCGATTGTTGTACCTGGACGGTTATGGATCCAAAAACAAGTTCAGATAAGTTGACGGGCGAGTAGCCAAACACAGTCAATTTCGGCGCATGAATGACCCTGATTCTTATTGGACCTTGTTGATCAACAACAAGTAATCTCTCAAGTAAAGGCACGTCCACAATGACTATTTGGTGATTCACCTTGTGCGATCTCCTGTTGCAACACCAGCAATACACACAAATTGCCCGGAGACTCATGGAGGTGATGTGGAGGCTACTCAACCCATTGATCGCCTGAATATGAAGGTACTCGAGCACAGTATAGCCGCGGAGCAGGCGCTCCATGTCGTCGTTGGGGATGCAGACGACGACAAGCTCAAGGTGCTTCAGTCGAGGTAGCAAAAGAGCGGGATTGGCGTTAATCTGGGGGGAAATGGTAGTTCAAAACCTTGCGAAGCGCAGCGTTGGCGCGAGGCGCAACGCGGAGGGTGGCAGCGGGCGCATATGTCCATCATTAAAATGGAGCTCCTCGAGATGATCTTGGGCTGGCGATAAGAACCACTCGTCAAGCTTGGCTTGGTCCTTGCCATTGGAATGGAACTTGCCCATGGTAAGGCCTTTGATTGGGCCACACTGCGTGCCGAGGATCTGGGATAATGCATCCAAGCGTGTGCGATAGCCAGTGCAAAGCATGTGCTCGCTGATGATGCCTAGAGGGGCGCAACGCCATAGGGGGCGCCACCGCCGAGAGAGGAAGGTTGTGCGCACGCCATCTTCGATAGGGAGGAGGAAGATGATGACTCTCAACATATCGTCGGGGAGGCTGCTGATGAAGTCTACGCCTATCGGAGATGCTTGTGTTTTTGGCTTAGCTCGCCTCCGCTTGTTGGCAACCTCGACATCCACGTCCAGAGAATGGCCGCCGACGTATCTTTCTGTCAAGAGTGGAGCAGTGGGAGGATAGTGATTATGTAGCTAGATAAGGGTAGAAGAATAGTGCATTGGTAATTACAAGTTACTACTTACTAGGTAGGAACAGTTTTAACAGATTAAGAAAATGAAATCCCAATTGGTTGCTGAAATACTACATAGTTACATTAATATTGCTACGCAAGTCAACATTCAGATACTACAAAGAACACTTACTTCCGACATAGCATGTACGGAGAATGTCGTCGGGGAAGTTAGCATTTATCATATGGTAAGGCTCTTTTAGGTGCAGCGTAATTTTAGTGCCAGCTTTCAGTACATAAAACTTAGAAATTTCTCCCCAAAGGCCTTCTTCAAAGTAGGAGTAACAATCTTCATCAATTTTTACAGAAACAGCGATTGTAAATCCATGGTTTGTGCTCAATATGACATCCCTGGAGTCTTCAGTTATGTAAAGACAAAGATTAAGCGCTACAGTTGTCGTTGCAGCGCAAGGGATGTACTGCAGGAAATGATAAGATTGTTATAGAACCTGTTAACGTGATAGTATGAGAGTAGTAGTTAAAAGAACAGCATGCACATCAGTTGATTTGAAAGGACAAAAAATTACAAGTAAATAGATAATGTAACCATCATGTCGTGCAAATATATATGAGAGTAAACGAAAGAACAATACAACATTAATTTGCCTAATATAGAAGGAGAAGGATAAGAAGAAGAAATCACATTTGACGTAAATGCTGCATGTGGCACGTTTTATCCAAATGTAGCAATCTATAGTATAGGTTCAGAAAAAGAATAGGCCATGCATGTCAACCCAGGTAGTGTGAGATTGAACATACCATGCGCTCCGTGAAGTCATCTCGTACGGTGAGATGGAACTCCTCGGTTTTTTGGCTGAGTCCGCATAGCCCTGATGTGTCCTTGCACTGTAGACTCTATGAATGAAAACCCTCACATCAGCTAGAAGAAACATGAATCCACGGCGATTTCGGACGGGTGATTAAAAGGGGCCGACGGACTGGGATAAGAGATGAGCGGAAATATTTCAGTAGATTAGTTACCTGGTTTTTCATGGGGAAAACAGTACCGAAGATTCCCCAATCGGGCAAGCTGGGTCGACAATGAGCAGCGTCGAGAAAGTCAGTGCCGATAGGCCGCGGCAATCGGCGGTGGATATATACAGTGGCGTTTTGCGGCAGACGGCGGCGGCGACAGGCGTCGAGCTAAGTGGTTGCCGCGGGGATAGGCGTTGACATGCATGGAGAGTCCCGAAGTACTAGTGTTAGTGTAGGTGCTACTGGGGTGGGGAGGGGGGGCGGGGAGGGGAGCAGGCAAGGGTTTTGTGACGTGTGAGTGCTGAGTTTTTTTTCAAGTGGTGCTGAGGGATTCTGTCCTAGAATAATGTGCTTCGGAGGAAACGGTTTATTAGATCCAACCATGTGTGATTAGTCCTATATAAATATTACTCTAAAGTAAACTAGCACTTCGGTGTGATGGAGATACCGCATAATGAAAGTCGTCGCACAGTTTCAATCTCAGGAAAAAATATAATACACAAGCATAGATATAATACATACAAACTAGATAGATTCAATCCAACATTTTTTTCCGAAACAGTCAATCCAACATCTCATCTTCATGCTTGATGGTTAAGATTCTCCAGGAACTGGGTGTACGCGATGTGCGCTATCCTGCAAGAATACTTCTGCTTGAAGGAGCAAGCGGCTCGTCCTCTAGCATGCGCCAGAACACTCGAGTACGTGTTGTTAATCTTATGGTTGCAGACGGCCATCCATAGCCCCCATTCTTCCTGACACGCTTGTTGTACTTTCCAGCCATAAGCTCTCTGAGCCTTTGCCTCTTGAACCTCTCCTGGACGTATTCATCCTCGCTGTCCACATCGTCAGATAAAACCGATACATAGTAAAAAATGCGACGTCCGTATATTTTATAATGCGAATTCGCAAGGCAAAGTTTATGAAACATAAATTCGCAAGGCAAAGTTTATGAAAAATACTATATCATGCGACAACATGAACCCTAAATCGAAGCTAACTGATTTGATGCCAAAAGTGGGCATGCCATGTTTTGGTAGCAAACCAATCAGCCTATCATATGTATTTACCAAAAATGGGTATATATGACAAACCAGTTCTCCGTCCGAGTCGTTGTCGTCGCTGGAGTGTTCGTCGGAGTCGCTGTGGACCTCCGGCTCCGGCTGGGGAAGCGCGGCGGCGGCGACAACGTCAAGGCCGTGCTGTTGTCCGCGCGATACGTCATCTCCGACGACGGCAATCTCTGTGCCCACCTTCATGCTGTGCTCGGGTGCTTCGCCGGCACCGTTCTGGTTACTCCCTCCCATGGTGCAGGGAGGCCGCTAATGACGATTGAGAATGGCGGCGAGGATGCTGGGGGGTGAGAGAGGATTGTGTGCAGCAAGAATGTGAAAGCCGACGGATCGGGCACGGTTAATAAAGGGGAGTTGGGACATGAGAGGGAGGCAGGCGGCGGTTTAAAGGGATGACTCGCCTCCCGGTGAGGCGCCTGTGCGCCGGACTGCTGGCATGCACACCGTCAATTCACACGTCTGACGACACGTCTCCCTGCGAAACTGCTTAGCGAACACGCCTCCCATCAATTCAACCACCTTCTCACACGCATCCCGGTCAGCCTGCGAGGCGACCTGCTGCTAGCATGCGTCCTGTCAAATCACATCTGCATGCAATGATCGCGCTTGATACAGTTTGACCAAGTTTAAAGAAAGAAATATGAATAATTACCATGACAAATATATATGATGTGAAAGTACATTCAATAAAGAATCCAATGGTAATAATTTTTAATTGTAAACGTTAACATTTTTTTCTAAATTTGGTCAAAGTTTACAAAGCTTGACTTTATCCAATGCTAATACGTGGAGTAAATAAAAAAAGTTTGGATTAGTAAACCGTTTGCGATGTAAACGTGACGGTTCTGTGTTGCATTTATTAATAAGCCCCCGTTTGCAAGAAGCTTGGATTAAAACTTCTCTCAAATTGGACGATTTATTTACCACGACCTATAAGTTCCATATCATGAAATCATGTCAATGTTTCATGAATTCTAGCTTAGCTGGGCGTTTGCTGCAAATTGATAGCCAATAGTCAATGTTTGCGGCCCCGAGAAGTTCGAAATTTATTGTCTTTCCTTCCATGGGGACTATAAACTTGCACCCAACACAAAAAAAATGAATTTCTAATCCATTCGGGCGCACAACCGCCTGTGCATATAGTTCAAATTTGAATGTTACAAATTAAATACCTAAGGAATCAATTTGATGTATATAATGTCTTAATGTTCTTTACAAATAAAATTTTAACACTACACTCCTATTGTCACATGTGCACTACATAAAAAAGTTTGACATGCATGCCTCGAAGTGACGGTGGTGTGGTGGGACGAGTGGGGGTGTGGGGTCCGGCACACAATACGCGTCGTATGTGCGCCACCACGTGGGGTTGTCCGGTTAGTTAGGCATCAAGCTGACAACGGGGATTACTCAGGCGGGTATATTGGAGTCCCATCCCCGTCCCCATCACCGCCCTCCCATTCTTGTCACCATCTCCGTACCCGTGCGCGGGGATAAAATGTTTCCCATCTCCGTCCCGATCACTGCCCTCCCATTCCCGTCACCGTCTTCGTACCCATGCGCGGGGATAAAATGTTTCCCATCCCTGTTGCCACTTCTTTATCCCCTTGGGGAAACCCAACATGCATTTAAGAATAACATTCGATAGTATTTAAGTAAAAAAACCAGTACTCCAACGCAAATAAACAATATGTTGTGGCTAAGTTTGGGATTTCTTAGGGATATTTGGGCCAGATGGGTGGGATCTGTGGAAATTTGGGTGACCGAGGTCGCAAATTACGCGGGGTCTACTAATTTGTGAGCCCACATGTAAGTACTTCATGGTTAAGGCGGGTAATCCTATGTATATCCCATCCCCATCCTCGTCCTGCACGCTGGGTAAGGTATTTGACCCACCATCTTCCCCATGGGAATTCAAGATCGCACTTCTCCGTGCCCTAATATAGTAAACACCCAAGGGGATGCGTGTAACAGTTTTAATCATTGACAGATTCAGGTGAGGCACACATGCCACGTCAAAAGTCATGCATTGGGTATATATTTAAAGCATCTCGATCATGACCTTTTCATGCATATGTTTGTGTCTCATGCATGCGGAGGTGGTCCTCGTACACTCACTCATGCGATTACCACCGACACACCCATTCGTTGCCCCCGCGTTGTCTATCACCGTCGATGGCGCGCGCGAGAGGGGTTTGATCAAAGGTGGATTCATCTTAGTCCATGTTTTGGCGAATATCATGGTGAGATTACAGATGAAAGTTTGGGCGCATGTGTGCATGCGCGTGCTCATTGTACAAGTTGTGAACCTCCGTTTTTTCCGATTTGCGAAGGTGCCACATGAAAGGTGTGCATTGGGTATTCAAAACATCACACAACACCTTCGTACATATGTTAAGGCAGCATGGAGGCGGTGGTTGTCCCCGGACATACCGCCCCCCTCGCACAATTATTAGTGTCACTCCCATCTGTGGCCTCGCATACTTTTGTATCGCAATGAGAGAGTCTAATTATTGTGGATTCTTTTTTGGTCGATGTTTGCGGTAGGCCATGGGTGTGAGATTACATGGTATAATTTGAGTGAGTGTAGTGTACGCATGAATGTCTCTCCCATCGGCTCGAATGGGGGGGGGGTATATATATACCACGCGTCATGAACCTCGCTTTCCATGCGGACTTTAAGATTCCCGAGGAAGGTGTGCCACACTAAAGTTTGTGTGCTGGGTATGTAAACATCACACAACACTTCCATGCATGGTGATTGTCTTTGGATACTCCTTCGCGTGGTTGTCATTGGAAAGTCCATTACTGGGCCCGCGTGGATGTCCATCACATTGACTAACAACGAGAGAGAGGTTACCATGGTGGAATCTTCAATTGTTTTGTGTTATGGTATACATTATATAGGTCATTTGAGTTTCCTTAGCCAAGTCTGAGCACATGCCTACGAATGCGTGAATCGTTCCCTTCGACGCTCGACATACTAGTTGTACGCGTCATGAACACTTGCTCGGGGGGCTGGGGGGGACTTTCCCGTTCCAAAGCATGTGATGCATCAAAGTTGCACACGAGGTATATATTAATGAATTCAAACGCAACACAACATTTCCGTACACATGTCTTGCACCACCAACAGGTGATGGCTGTCTTCGACACTCCACCGCGTGGTTAATTATCGGCGCCACGCCCATTCATGGGCCTAGGTGGACGTCCATCCTTTCGACCGACAACGGGAGAGGTTTGACCAAAAGTGTTGATTCTTTGGTCGGGATGTCCGTGTTTCGAGGCGCACGGGCCGTAGTCCACCTTTGACCAGAATAGAGATGGTGTGGTTCGACCATGCTGGATTCATGTATATGTTTCATTTTCGTGTTACGACATGAGTGATACGCAATACTTGTTTGGGGGCATGTATTCGTGGCTAGGATTCCCCCTCCACCGACACGAAGTGGCGACGGAGGAGACATGTGCCACATCAAAGTTGCACATTAGGTATTTTGAACGATCAAACCACCCTGTGCATACATATTTTTGTTCCACATGCAGGCGTGTATGTTTTTTTTGAGACAACACAGGCGTGTATATGTGTTCTGACCCCTTTCCAGCATTTTTTTGACGAAATGCTCCTTTATATTATTATTCCAGGAGTAAATAGCAAACGATTCGAATGTAACAACCGTTTGCGATTGTACACTCAACAAAAACCATTCCATCCGCCGCTGGCACATCAGCACGGTCCACTGGTGCGCGCCGGACACAATTGGGTTCCACGAGATTTCCCTCGTAAAAATATCTACCACCTTGAGCCATTTCAAAAATGGTGGTTTCGCGGGTTTTTCCTATTTGATAGCACACACTTATTATGTTTTGGCTATGTGCGATGTTTGTTGCTCCCGCCCTAGCCGCGCCGCTTCAATCCCGTAATCTAAATTTTCAGTAGCCCCGACATTCCCGCCTAGTAAAATTTTCAGTAGCCGCGCGGCATTTCCTCAAACACCACCTACCCCCCTCCCCACCACAAAACCTCTGCTCAGATAACGTAAAAAAAAAGGAAAACCTCCGCTCCCGCTCGCACCACTCCTCTCCCTCGCTCGAACCATAGCTAGCCCGGCGCCAACGCCGTCGCCTCCCCGCCCACGACTCCACCGTCATCCTCTACAGGCTTTCCCGTGACTATCTCGAAGTCCTCATGAAGATCCATCACAAGGGGGTTGGACTAGAGTCGTCCGTGCAATCGACAGTAGTGCTCCTCCATGTCGAATAATGCACGCACAACTCTGGTCCACCCCGTAGTGTCGGCCTGCGAAGCACCCTCTTCCCCGCAGATCCACATCCCCATCCTCACCCACACTCCAGAGCGTCGCTGCCTCATCCCGGCTATGCTTCCCGGGCAGCTGGAGGAGCGAATGGCCAAAAATAGGTATATCGAGGCCTGTCCGCTGGACGACGGCGAGGTGGCCGCCGAGGCCCCCAGACGCGGGCTATGACACAGGTTAAGTATATCACCCCCGCCCCTTCGGGTTCAACCTCCTTGGATCTCCTCCACCCCCCCCCGCGCTGCTCTAATCTGCTTTGTTGTCAGGATTTTGCCTTCATCGCCATCGAGACCCTTTTGTCATTACTGAAGGTCGCGTTCTATATATATGGCGGTGGCTCGGCATCGTCAGCTGCCAAGTCAGACCTCATTGACGACGATGACGACAAGGCGCCCTATCCGTCTTTTCCAAGGGGAAATAGCCCATCCACGACATCAGGGACGTCACCCTACAGACGTGCTCTTCCAAAGGCAAGGAGCTAAGCTGCCTCAACAGGGAGCGTACGGTGCGCACCCCCACTCCAGGCTATTCCAAGGGGTATGAATAGTTCCAAAGTGCAATTTGATATGCTGGAGTATGAGTTGTTTAGTTCAATTTCAGTGCTGATGCGTTTGGTTGTCCGTAGTGAGCATATACCTTGTTTAGCGTGATATGTGGTTGTTTGTAGTGAACATATGTCCAGTTTCATTGCTAGATTTGGTTGTTCAATCATACAATTGGTTCCCGTTAAAGCTGGTGTATTTAACACGCCCCCATTTATTTCAGTTTTCTCACAATGTGATGTTGAATCATACAATTTGATGTTTAAGCACATGGTGCGTTCTATCTTCCATGCAATTTCAACAATACTGATATGAATGGCTGTTTGGTTGCTGTTAAGTCTGTTGTAGTGAGCATATGCTTCCTTTAAAGGTTTTTTGGTGGTTAGTGGTTATGATTTGTCCAGTTTCAATTGCTATATTTGGTTGTTTGTAGTATGCCTCTGATCTACTCTCACTAGTGCAGGCGCCTGCTATACAAATGGATTTTAACCCCTTTCCGTGACGTAGTCTCAAACCGTCGCCTTGCAAGTGTGGGCGATAGGGGGGCCTATCGCACACGAACCGAAAAAACCCGTTGGTGATGCCTGCTCCCGGTCACACACGACAGGCAAAATTATGTCTTGTGCAATTGGAAGGACTATCCCAAACAGGTATTTAGGAGAAATTGTGTGAGATGTGCATAGCATCCCACACAGCGAATCCCAAACATACGTTTCCGTTCGTATTGTACATCACACACAATTTTCTGCTTAACATCGTTTGTGTTAGGGGTGGCCATCACGCACGGTCCCTAGAAGAAACTGTTTGGCATAGGGCTGTCCATCACGCGCATGTTTTATGTGAAAACGTTTGCGAATGGGTGTTCTAATGCACACAGTTTGCGCCAGGAAACCGTGTGTGATTGTTCACTGATCCAACACACCAATTTTCTAGCAAGCGTGTGGGTTTGTTGAGGTCATCGCTGACGGTGTTCTATGACAAACCGTCTGCAATATGAAACCCCAATAATCAGGCTAATTGCTCTATTATTTATAATCAAGCTAGTAAACAAATTGATACTTCATATCAAGCACACAATATATTTCATTTCGTATTACGGCAACCAGGATTTCATAATTGAAATACATCAGAGTACAACATCATATAGGCATATACTACCTAGCTACCCAATTACACGACAGGACCGAGTTTCACATGCAACATCTAAAACCTTTGGAAAATAGCATCATATACGGTAAATAGACAGATGAATCTCGTCTAGAAAACTGTTGAAGTGGAAGGAAAATATTGAGCCTTCACTGATGTCGAAGGTTCTTGCAACTTTATGCCAGTGCCTGTGGATGGTTGCCCGCCCATCCTTCATCCTCTTGAGGAAGACTTCAAGATTATACCGTGGGTGCTGTATGAATACCTTCCTCGCCTCTTGACCATACAGGTGGTTTGAGACGTACTCATCGATGAACTGCTTTGGAAAGGACTGGAAACAAAGATATGCTTAAATTGCGTTTCTAAAAATTGAAATGTCACAAAGGGAAAAAAGACAAGGTAAAAGAGATAGTACCATCCTATATTTCACTGATGTCTTCTTCATTGTCCAGACAAACAGCTTGTTGTTTTTCGTCGCAAGTTTCTTTATCTTAACAATCTTTCTGAGTTTCTTGATTTGACTGATATTCATGAACACATCATTTCCCCCACATGCAAAATGGGTCGAGTGGGTCTAAACCTCTTAAGGCAGGACCTACATGTGCAAGACCAAATTATTGTTAGAAACCTAAATATTAGAATGGTTCCTGCAATTGCACAATAATGTGCTATTAGCCAAAGGATCATGAAAGTGCAAACCTCGATGGTAAACCTCATTGTCTCCCATTGTTCCCCCTGTAACGTGTTTAAGAATAGATATTGATCAGTAAAATTTGTGAATGAAAGATAAACTCATTGCATATCCAACATATGAATTCAAGCCACATGGAAAAGCCAAGCGTGCTAAGAACTATGAAATATAGCAATTGTAGGTTTCACATGCATAACAAAACAAAATTGTACCAACAATAATTGAACATCACATTGCGGATGATCACCAAAGCAACTGAACCAAACAGTTAACTGAGCATCACATTGCACAATACAACATAGTAGTAGAAGGTCAGATTGCATACTAGCATTACATTGCATATTTCACTAGAGTTTCTTAAGGGAAGGCAGGAGCAGCACATGTAGCAGGTAAAATAAACATGCGTAACAGGCGTAGCTAGCTGAACACAGGTCATTAGTAATTAAGCTTAAAAAACAAGATATTCCTCGTTGTTGGAGATATCGATAACGCTAGGCTTGGATGAGGGCGAGGCCTCCACATCATGGGTGCCCTCCTCGTAGTGGTGAGTTGCCTCAGCCTGTCCGGGCACCAACCTGCCTGCTATATGGAGTTCAGGAAAGCACGGGCATGCTGAGAAAACAACTCGGAGTCATCGTCGAAGGCAACAGCGGAGCCCTGGAGAAAACACAATGAGCTGTTGTTCAAAGCAGCCATCCGCGTGGCAGCGTCCGCGCGCGGGGCGTCGACGGTGGCCTCGACGTCTAGATGCTGCTCCAAGATCTTGGGGTTAGCACGCATGGCAGCCATCGCGGCCTCATCCGTGCGTGCGGTCAGGTGCTCCTTGAGATCATGGATATACTGAGTGCACCATGTCTTTCGGCGGCGATTATGTGGGGGGTGGGCCGGTGATTTTGGTGGAATGTGTCACGCCGGCGGGCGGGCCATGTGGAATGGAGGAGGAGGGGGTGGAGGGGGGAGGGCGTATGGGGAAGGTTTGGATTACCTGACTATGACTAGCAGGATGAGGCCGAGCAGCAGGAAGGAGCGTCGCCGGCGAGGAGGCGGCGCTGCAAGCAAGCAGTGAAGGTTTGAACTTAGGAAATGAAGGGGGGGCAGGGGGAATGGGAAATGTGGCTTTTGGTTGGTACGATGGGCGGGGGAGGTAGATATTTGCGCGGCAGCCCAAAATTTCGTTCGGTGCGGCGAAAAAGTAGCGCGCATAGTCACATCGGACACAGTACCATTACCATAACTGTGTGCGATATTCAACAACACAAACATATCCTATAGTTTATCCCATGTGTGATGATACTGAACGTGGAAATTTTCGTCTCCAAGCTTCCGGCGTAAGATATCGGATATTACATTGCACACGGTACTTGCATTTCATGTTCATTTCGAAGTGAAAATGGGGATACGGCGGCAAATTTTGGTCCAAATTTCCCTCGTTACATTGGTCATTGCTTAGTTTAACAACACTTGCAAATTTGAGTACTACACAAAAGAGCCTACAGCACAACCCGCACTTACTTAATCGAGCAACTAATAAACATTAGTTAATTGACTTAAACATTACTCTAACAAAACACCATCGCTCTAGACAGAGACTAATATTCCGCCTGGCATTCGTCGATCTCCACCGCCTCCACGATGACCAGCTCCCGCTCGACGAACTCCGGGGAATGGAGATCCATGGGATCCATCGCCACATACTCCAGCATCTTGCAGTCTTCGTGCGCCATCTCTTTGGATAAGGCCGCCATGAGCCGGGCATGGGCTTCCTTGCTCCGGGCATGGACGGCCACAATCTTGGCTAGGGAGGCCGCCGACGAACGGACGCCTGCTAGAGCACACTCAATGACTACCAACTCAACGGAGGTGGGTTGTCGACCGGTGTCCGAGAAGGCAGATGTGATTTGTGTCGCGACCGAGACGAGATGGGCGTGGGCAGCCTCGAGATGGGACTGGGCGTCCGCCATCAGGCCTACGGCGACCGCCGAGGAACTGATAGCTGATGTGTCATTCTCGCCATTTGCTATCCTCGTCGCGGTTGTTGCTGCCGCCGTCTCAGCTGCAGCAGCTGCCCTTTCGGTTGTTGCAGCCGCTCTGTCAGAGGTAGCGGCCGCGTTCAAGCATGTTGAGAGTGCGCTCATGGCTGATGCGGCCGCGCTCGGGCCGGAGTCGGTTGCCAAAGTTGCCCTCACGACGGGGATCCACGTCCCCATCTTTCACCGGCGATGATTGAAAAGTAAAATGGTTTGAGGAGTCAGTGCAGTAAACTGCCCGACGGTGTACTGCAGACGACGAAGCTTCAGGCCTAAGCCATTCATTACGAGGATTGGCCCAAGATATTTTGTACTGCATCCCAAACGATTCATGAACGTCATCTTTTTGTGAAAGACTTAATTTTCAAAATGTTTTTCAAACAAAAAATGAGGTTAATTAGACAAAGGACGGTGTTTGGATTGCAATAAGATTTATGTGCAGTGAACACTGACCAATAGCTGTGTCGTGCTAAAATATGGAATTATTCAGGGTTTGTATGGCATTTTTATAAATTAATTGAGTTTTCTAGACATTTAATGTGTATAATTAAAATTTGAACTATCGTCCCAATGTCCGTGCATCAAAATGGGATGAAAAATCAAATTAGTGTCCATGGCTTCATCTTTAGGTCACGGGCAATAAATGGGAATGAACTTCAAACATCTCGGCATCTTGGCCCGGTCACAAACGTTGAGAAACTTGGTTTTTAAATTACTGTAAATCCAAAACGCGTCAGAAATTCTAAAAACTTGGAATGTTTTCATGACATGGCACATATGTGCCATGGTAAAAAAATTGTCCAATATGGGACAATTTTAGCCACAAGTCCCTTAAAAAGCAGAGCTTCTCCCTTCAATCTTTGAGGTCCCGATAAGGAAAACGTCACCTTACGTAGGCAAAACGACATCTGCTCATATTCTCACCATGAACTTTTGTTAGAGGCAACTCGCACCAGTAAGAGTGTCTTGCTAAAATATGGAATTATGCAGAGTTCTTTTCTCATTTTCATACGTTAATTGAGTTCTCTAGGCATACAATGTGGATAGTTCAAATTTGCACTAAAATCACAAGGTCCGGTGCATCAAAATGGGTTGAAAAATCATATAAGTGTCCATCGCTACTTTGGGCCCCATGCAAGATATGGGAATGGATTTCAAGCATCTCGGGGTCTTGACTCGGCCACATACATTGAGAAACTTGGTTTTACATTCACTTATAAATCAAAAACTCGTCAGAAAAGCAGGAAACTTGGCATGGTGTCATGGCTTGGCTCATATATATGTGTCCGGATGATAAATTGTCCGATTTGGGACATGTTTTGGCACAAGCCCTTACAAACCCCAACTACTCACGGGGAGCTAGCTTTCGTGGTTTCCATAAGGAACGCGTCACCTTATGAGGGCGAATCGACATCCGCTGCCTCTTCTCGTCTTGAACTATATATTTCTAAAGGCAACATATACGAAAATGAGCGTCGTTCCAAAATATGAAATTATACATGGTTTGTTTGGGCTTTTTATACATTAATTGACTTTTATATGCATTATTTAACATGCATAATTCAAATTTGAACTACATTCACAAGGTACGGTGCATCAAAATGGGTTGAAAACCATATAAGTGTACATGCATCTTTAGGATCCCATGCAATATATGGGAATGAATTTCAAACATCTCGCGGTCCTGGCTCGGACATACAAACACTGAGAAACACGGGTTTTAAATCATGTGTAAATCAAAAACTAGTCAGAAAATTCATGAAACTTGGCATGGTGTCATAACATGCATGGCTCATATGCGCCCTGGTAAAATAATGTCCTATTTGGGACAAGTTTTGGCTCAAACCGCGCACAAACCAAAGATTAATTATCACGTGAAGCTTTGTTGCTTCGATATGGAATGCGTCGCCTTATGTGGGTGAATCGACATCCGCTGCCTCTTCTCGTCTTGAACTATTTTTATAGGCAACATATACCAAAATGAGACTATCGTGCCAAAATATGAAATTATACATGGTCCGTTTGGCCTTTTAATACATTAATCGACTTTTATATGCATTATTTAACGTGCATAATTCAAATTTAAACTACAATCAGAAGGTCCGGTGCATCTAAATGGGTTGAAAACCGTATAAGTGTACATGCATCTTTAGGATCCCATGCAATATATGGGAATGAATTTCAAACATCTCGCGGTCTTGGCTCGGCCAGAGAAACATTGAGAAAGTCGGGTTTAAATCATGTGTAAATAAAAAACTAGTCAGAAAATTCATGAAACTTGGCATGGTGTCATAATTAACATGCATGGCCCATATGTGCCCTGGTAAAATAATGTCCAATTTGGGACAAGTTTTGGCACAAGCCCCGCACAAACCAAAGATTAATTATCACGTGAAGCTTCGTTGTTTCGATATGGAATGTGTCACCTTATTTGGGTAAATCGACATCCGCTGCCTCTTCTCGTCTTGAACTATTTCTATAGGCAACATATACCGAAATGTGAGTGTCGTGCCAAAATATTAAAATATACATGGTTCGTTTGGCCTTTTTATACATTAATTGACTTTTAGATGCATTATTTAACGTGCACAATTCAAATCCGAACTACAATAAGAAGGTCCGGTGCATCAAAATGGGTTGAAAACCATATTAGTGTGCATGCATCTTTAGGTCCCATGCAAGACATGTGAATGAATTTCAAACATCTCGGGGTCTTGGCTCGGCCACAGAAACATTGAGAAACTAGGGTTTTAAATCATGTAAATCAAAAACTCATCAGGAGATTCATGAAACTTGGCATGGTTTCATGAACATGGCACATAAATGCGTCATAGCATTTTGTTTTCCTATCTGATACTCGTTTTTTAATATATAATTTCTTTTAGAGCCAACATTGAGAATATTAGTGAAATTATAGTAAATCTAGAACTCACACAAAATTCAAGAAATTTGGCTTGGCGTCATTGTATAGCACAAATATGTTGTGGTATTTTTCGTGTCATTAATAGCAAACAAAAGTTTTTTGGAACAAATAACTGTCACCTTTCAACGCAAACGGTTGCATTATTTTCAAACCGTTGGCGTTCTACTGCCCTTTACGTGATGCCAAGAGTCGCACTCTTTTATTGGCTAGGGATTAGGAGGTGCCGTGCGAGCAGCCGCTTGAGTTGACAGGAGGCGTGCGGGCTGGCATCCGCCGCGCAGGCTCACCGGGAGGCGTGCGGGTAGTAAGCCAAAGACTCACCGGGAATCGAGCCCTTTGACCTGTGTATCCGCCCTCCTCGCTTCCAACCTGTCCATCAATGGCGCCCGAGCCGCTGTTTAATAGGCGGCTTTACTGCCCACTCACTCACAATCCTCCATATATCTTCGCCTCACATTCCCCTCCATCTTTAGACCTCCACGGCGACCTACGCCATGGTGTAGAAGGATCATATGCCACTAGTCTTCCGGTTTGGTGAAGTTGACACCGAGCCGAAAGAGATAGAACATAAAGACGAATGGGACGCCATGGACATGGCCCTGGAAGAGCTGCATGCCGTAGCGGATGCTGCCCCGACGCACTCGCCATCAACCATCACCGCGCCCGCGCCAGCCACCATCCCCATGGCATTGACGGGCTGGTCACCCAACATCATCGCAGCGTTGGAAACCGCGGGCGTCAGGGAGGTCCTCGCCGACCCGCTTGAGCTCGTGTACGTGCAAGCGCCAGCGCCTCCTCCTGCTCCCGTGCTCGTGCGCGCCCTTGCACATGGCACACCGGTCCCAATGCGCGTGCCCGCACCGACGGTGCCTGACCCCTTGCGCGTGCCTGCACCCACCGCGCCCGTGCCCGTGTGCGCGCCTGCACCCGTCATGCCCCCCTCAGCGGATTGGGCCGCCGCCGTCGACAGCTTTCTCGTAGCGCCGCTAGTCGCCACCCCTGGCCCCGCGCCTGTCGATCGCGCGACGACCAGCTCTTTGATTGTGAAGTCCATAACATTCTAGTCTCGGTTGAAGAATTGTACAACCGTGCCCTGGAGCACGAGAACGCCGCCGCAGGAGGCCGCCGCCGCCGCCGCGGTAACTAGTTTTCTTTATATTGCATCTCGATTGTATGAATGTAAAGTGAAAGCTTGACTGAATGAAATCTATGGTTTGATGAACTAAGTATTTATCTCTGAATTCACGTAGCAAATAAAAAACCACCATAGTTTTATCTGAATGAACACACATCACAAACGGTTCAGGTTGAATACCCGTTTGAAGATCGACAACTATCTTCGCCCGTAAGCCAAGTCAAAATATTGGCGCAAAGGATTGGTCCAATGCGTCATCGCAAACGTTTCTCGAATATGATCCGTGTGCCAAGTACATACAATCCGGGAAGATTTGCATCTATCATACTGGGTAAATTGCCATGTGTCAAATGAGAAACATTGGCATTTGTCGATCTAGTAACACTGGCATTTGTCAACATTGCAGCACTGGCATTTGTCAAGTATTGCAGAAACAAAATCACAATTAGGGTGTAATTTTGCAACTAAAATTCACTTTAAACATGGATTTCATTCATACATTAAGCACTGGTCTTTGTACAATACAGTTCAACTCTACAGCTGAACCGAACAAACTTTTCCCCAATTGTTGTCAACCACGTACTGAATTAGCTAGTTCAACTATATACTAGCTAATTAAAGTACGTGGTACAGTTTAACCATATCTATAGTTAGATGAACTGAACAAAATAGCCCCTAAATACTAGTACTACGGAGGGGCTTTGTACTACTTCCAGCAGAATCGAGCGCGCTCAGTAAGAGCAAGTGGAGGAGCCTGCCGACGAGTTGGCGGAGACGTGTCCGTTGCCTGCCAGTGCTGCCCTCCGACGCTCAAGACGCCCCTCCTCGAAGCGATGCAACTCTGCGTAAATCTCCGCATTCCGCGCCGCCGCTGTGGCTTCTCCTCCGGCCACGGCGTCAATGAGCTTCTTCGCGTGCGCGACCTGGTGCTCCACCTCCTTCTCTAGGAAGTAGATGTAGCGTGCAAGGGTTGCGACGCAGAAGCCCGACAGCGGGCCTTTGGCGGACTCCACCTCCCACATTCGGGCCTTGGTGGCGGCACGGGTTATGACCCTGCAGCCTGACGGCGGGGTCGTGGCAAAGACGGACGACGGTGGGGTGGCGGCCCTGGCGGCATCCGGCGTGGTGGCAGCCACGGCGGCCACCGGCAGCAGCTGCCTTCGGGCAGCGGAGCGTGTAGTTGGTGGAGTGCGCACACCCACCAGGGACGCCACGTGCACTACACGCTTCAGGGGACTGCCGCGCCGACGCGGTGAAGCCTCCCAGCTGGAGTTGTCCTCTCGCGGAGTGGTTGGGCGACGACGAACGGCCGGTGCCATTGGCGATTGGGGGAGAAGCAAACTAGACAAGCTATGGGGAGGGGGGGATGAAGGCAATGTGGAGTCGCCGGCCGTGAGGGTTTATATAGCAGGCCGACAAACATTGGGTGTTTCACCGAGCATTGTGGGAAGCTAGAGCCGTAGCACGGTTTTGCGCGCGGGAACCTGCGCGGTTCTGAGCGGGAACGGGATCATCGAGCGGGCGCGTGGCCAAAACCCAAAAGCGGTGCCGAAGCGTGCACTGGAATACTCGGGCGGCAATGCGGTGACAAGACGTGAGAGAGGAGGACGGACTGATGCGAAGGCACACGGTCAAAATAATAAAACGTCTGCGATATTAATATAGGCAAACGACACTTCCCAACGTAGCGTCTGTAATGATTTCATCCATCGCTGACAATTATTTGGCATCAACCGTCTGCCCACAACACACACAACTTGTCAGTATGAATCGTCTGTGTTATTTCTGGTATTCGCACACGATTCTCTTTACTCACCTGTTTGCTGTATATCACACACATCGTGTTATGCCGAGGCGTTTGTGTTCTGCTGAATCAGCGCACACAGTTTATCCGAGTGAACTGTATGCCGTACTTCGCACACGTATGTAGTTTTGGTAACCATTTCTGTTATCTTCTCTAATCACAAACGGTTCATAAGAACAAGCTGTTTGTCGTAGATCGCACATGCAACTACTTTCTGATTCGTATTTGATGGATCCACCTTCGCACACAGTTCGTGCCATTAGCAGTGTAGCTTGAACTATACCATTTGCGATTGATGGATCGCACACAATTTCGTCGAAGGGTCTCTAATTGATGTGTCGTGTTTGGACCATTCTGTACTATTGTCTGCTTTGCTGTCAGGAATGTGCTATGCTGGAGTATGAATTGTAATTTCAAAAGTGCAATTTGATATGCTGGAGTATGAATTGTTCAGTTCAATTTCACTGCCTATGTTTGGTTGTCTGTAGTTAGCATATACCTATATTTGGTTGTTTGTAGTATGCATCAGATCTACTCTGCTTTGCTGTCAGGAAATTTCCTTCATCGCCAATGGGACCCTTTTGTCATTTATGGAAGTCGCGTTCTATGGCGATGTTTTGGCATCGCCAGCTACCAAGTCAGGTCTCATTGACGACAACAACTTGTCGTCGACAAGTGCGCCCCACGCTCGAGTATGAATTTTACAGTTCAATTTCATGAACGCCTATGTTTGGTTGTCTGTAGTGAGCATATACCTTGTTTAGCTGTTTTTGGTTGTTTGTAGTGAACATATGTCCAGCTTCAATTGCTAGATTTGGTTGTTCAATCATACAATTGGTTCCTGTTAAAGCTGGTGTAGTTAACATGCCCCTGTTTATTTCGGTTTTCTAACAATGTGATGTTCAATCATAGAATTTGATGTTTAAGCACATGGTACGTTCTATGCAATTTCAACAATACCGATATGAATGACTATTTGGTTGCTATAGTATGCCTTGTTTATTTAGTTATACACCGCCTGTTTTTTTTACTCTGTGATGTTCAATTATACAATTTGATGTTTAAGTATAAGCTTTGTTCTATGCAAATTCAACAATACCATTATGAATGACTTTATTTGGTTGTTGTTAAGCCTGATGTAGTGAGCATATGCCTATTTTAATGGTTTTTGGTTCACATGGCTATATTTGTTTCCCATGTTATACTCCCTCCGCCCCATAATAAAAGACGCTAATACATCCAATATGTTTTTGCATTGGATGTAATTAGATCTTATATAGTGGGACGGAGAGAGCATCGTGTGAGGTAACTAATAAAGATTGCTAGTACAATGGGTCAAAATGTGGCAATTAAAGTATTTATTTACAGTTTGTCCAAGACAACAGTCTTATGAAGTATATTAAGTCAGAACTATGTACCCTTTTTACTGCACATAATGAGTTGTTAGATGACAATCTCTGTATCTTTTTCCTTTGCAGTGGTTCCAAATGCAGTCTACCCAAGATCACCTCTCAAACTACATGATTATTGGACATGCAAATGTACATGTATTTCTACCAAACTAGAATGACTATCTGGAAGTCATGAAGATATTGAAGGATGGGCGGTCGACCATCACAAGGGATTGGGCTAGAGTCGTGTGTGCAGACGACATGGAGGAGGGCACACTACGGGCATTCCGCTTCACCTTTTACAACAATCAGAATATATTTTGCCTCTTTCTTTGCCGTCTTTAATACAAGTATTCAACCGTCGTTCATCATTCTTTATTTGGTGCTTATGTAATTTTTTTGTTGACGTAATTCTTGAGCGTATGTACCTGTGAATGGAATAATGCATTGTTTGATGAACCTATCTATGTATATGTAAAAAGCTATTCCCTACTTTCAAATTCAAATTCGGTACAATTTTAAATTGTAGCGATTAAAATAATAAAACAATGCTCTACGAGCCATTACGCCGCACACGGTTTGTAAGTCTCAACGTTTGTTATATACCTCAAGATCCGACATGTTTCACAGATAGAAAACATGTGCGACCATGCACATAGTTGCCGTTTGCGAACCGTGTGTGATTTCAGATAATATAACAAACGGTGCAACCGAATGCAACGTTGGTGATACAATCTTTATCACACACAGTTTAAAATGATGAACTGTTTGTGATGTAGTATGCATCGCAAACGTTGGACCACGGAATAGCGCGTGCGATACTTATCCTGTCGGACGGGAGTATGACGTTTCTTAAACCTATCCAATAGTTGTACGATGGTTAAATTATAGTCTTAGTTAAATATCACCAACGGTTCGTCTAGTAAAAGTGTTTGTGATATACCCCTTATCATACACGCTTCATAATCGTGAACTGTTTGTGATTAGGTGCACATCGTAAACGGTGAGCCACAGAACAATGCCTGCGATGTTAGTGTGATCTCACACGAGTTGCAAGGATGGGTCGTATGAGAAGTCCACCATATCTCAAACGGTTGACCGGTGACTCTCGTTTGTGATAGATGCGGACAACCCATACACTTAGTTTTGCCAAACGTTTGCGTTCGTTGGACACCATCGCCGACGATTATTCTGTGTCGTGTGGGATGGACCCCCCTATCGCCCACACATGCAAGGCAACGGTTTCAAAGTACGTCACGGAAAGGGGTTAAAAACCGTTTGTATAGCACGTTGCTGCACCAGTGGTAGCTCAAATGACCGAGATCATCCATCTTGAAAAGTACTTCATTTGTAGCTTGAACTTTGCAATCACCTCTTTATCTGCTCTAGTAATTAACATGTCATCATCGTAGATTCCAATTAGTAGACGATCCATTCGTTCACCTCGCTTGTACATTGCATGCTCTAGTGGGGCTTTCTCAAATCCAAGAGAAATCATCTTCTGATCAAGTTTGATGTTCCATGCCTGAGGGTCTTGCCATAGCACGTACAAGACTTTGTGTAGCTTCAGTACCTTGTGTTCTTCTCCCTCTTTGATGAATCTCGGTGGTTAGTTCACATAAACATCTCCTTCTAACTCCCCATTCAAAAACGCGGATTTTACATGCATGTGATGTATCTTCCATGGTTCCTGAGCCGCAAGAGCTATGACTAATCTCACCGATTCCATCCTTGCAATGGGAACAAACACTTCTTCGAAGTTCACACCTTCATCTTGCATGTACTCTTTGGACACTAGCCTTGCTTTGTGCTTCCCAAAATTTCCTTCGGCGTCTTCCTTGATCTTAAATTCCCACTTGAGCTCTATGGCTTTTTCATTGTTGGGAAGATCCACAAGCTCCAATGCATTATTTTCATAGATCGACCCCAACTCTTCTTCCATAGACCGATGCCAACACACATTTGTATTTATGTCTTCGAATTCCTGTGGTTCCTCGGCACTTGCTAGACACCTTTGCCCACTCCCTTTGATATTTACCGGGTCAATAGTCCGAAGAGTATCCTCAGGATATGTGTGTAACACCAGGTGTAACAATATGGGTGTAGGTGGTGGTGTCCTTTCCTCCATTACTGTCGGAGGCGACACTGCTTGCATGACTCCTTGTTCATTCAAGAGCAACGCCTTGTGGTTTGCTTCTCACACTACTTTTGGCGAAGCTCCGCTGCACTTCTGGGACAACCGCATGGTCCTTGGCCTTCTTCCAGTGTAGAAAGACTTCCACATGCGCATGCTTCCGCTGCTGGGTTGCATCCTGAGTTGCCTGCTGATCCAAATGAAGTAATGATAGCCACATTGCCATATGGCGTTCCTTGCATGCACCCAAGACCCATGGGTGGGCTGCGTCCCTTACTTGGGTAGCCATGCACAACACATGCACACACAACATGGTGTTCACTCATGCCTACTCATGCGATGTGTGGCGTGGCTGTTACATATTGCCCATCCAAGGCCATCGAGTTGGCCTTGATTCCAAAACACTTGAGCCCGTGTCTCAAGCTTCCCGCATGACTCGATGCTCCAGCTTCCTTCGGTACGTCGATAGTGGTAGCACACGTGTCTACCTCTGCAGCAACGATTGCTGCACTTGTATATGTTGTTTCTTCCTGGACTTCCGGCGCCACGGATGTCTTTGTTTTCTCTGGACGCATCACACAAGGACTACTTCTCCATTCCTGGGATCTTGATAATTCTGAGTTTCATGTTGAATCTACTATTGATAATGATATTTGCAAAGCTACTAAAAGTGGGTTTGGATGGGCTTCAACTTTAGGTAATAATGGTCCCACTACTTTGGAGAAAGATCAATCTTATGAATTTTTTGATAAAAGTGGGTTTGGAGAGGTCATGAGTTTAGTTAATGTTAATCCCACTATCTTGGAAGATTGTAAAACTTTTGTGTGTGTGGGTCATGGAGAAAATATTTTATACGATAGCTATACTGGTGAATTTGAATATGATCCTACATATAATTATTATGAGATAGGCAAATATGGTTATAGAAATTTTCATGTTACTCACTTACCTCTCTTGATATCCAAATTGTTAATGCTTGATTCTTCCTACTTGCATATGCTAGACACTTCTTGTCTGGATAAATTGTTTCCTTATAAAATGCATATGCATAGGAAGTATGTTAGACTTAAATGTGCTTGCCACATGTTTTATGATGCTCTCTTTGTGCTTCAATTCTTGTCTTTTATGTGAGCATCATTATTATCCCAAGCCTATATTAATTGCTATAAAGAAAGAACTTGTTGGGAGACAACCCAATACTTTCTGCTTTAATGTGTTTGAATGATTATTGCTACTGTAATGATCGTGTTTTTTATGTTTTAATTAGTGTTTGTGCCAAGTAAAGCCTTTGGAATTGATTTGGATGATGGTAGAATTGATACGGTGCAAAAACAGATTCTGTTGCGCCCAGTACATGATTTTTGGTTTTTTACTGGATCGTGATAAATTCCTGACGTTTAATACTCACGATGCATGCTGGATAGCGGTCGATGAGTGGAGTAATAGTAGTAGATGCAGGCAGGAGTCGGTCTACTTTCTTATGGACGTGATGCCTACATACATGATCATTGCTTGAATAAGATATCATGACTATGCACTATTCTATTAATTGCCCAACAGTAATTTGTCTACCCACCGTATGCTATCTTCAAGAGAGAAGCCTCTAGCAAAAACTATGGCCTCCTGGTCTACACAAATATCATTACTAAACCCTAAAAATATTGTTGTCTGTTATTTATTGTTATTTTATTTTATATTTTATCTATCTATGTATCAGTATTTAATCCTTGCAAGTAATGTGTTCAAGGGGCTTGAAAACCCTCTTCCCGCGTTGGGTGCAAGTGTTTGATTTTGTGTGTAGGTGCTAAAGACGAGAGTTTGTGCGATTCTCCTATTGGTTCGATAACCTTGATTCTCACCGAGGGAAATACTTATCTCTACTGTGCTGCATCTCTCCTCCTCTTCGGGGAAAAACCCAACGCACTTTACAAGCAGGAGGCCCCATGAGTGCTGATGGCGTCCCCTCTACAAGGCGTGCTTGGTGAGCTTGTTACTCCCTAGTGCGTCTTCTGGCCTCTCCCCCAAAGCTTATAGGGTCTCTCGTAGTCCAGAGAAAACCACAGTAAAGTTTCATCGTGTTTGGACTTTGTTTTATATGGTTTTTCCGTGAAACAAAGAAATAGGCAAAGACAAAGACTCACACTGGGCACTAATTTAATAGATTAGTCCATAAAATAATATAAAATGGTATATAAAGCATGCAAGAATGATAATATAATAGCATGAAACAATCAAAAATTATATATACGCTGGATACGTATCATGGAGCTCTTAAGGTGATGATGACATGATCAAAAGAAAATGTTTCTGGGCAAAACAATGGGTCAAGGGGATGCGCTAGTGAAGGGCGAAGATGATGAATGAGGCAGCGGGGTCAATTACTGATGGAGCTCACCTGTGCTAAGCTTGCAGCATCGACGACGGTCGGGTGATAACGAAGTCGAGGTTCCAGGAGGAAAAAGCTCAACGCTGAGATGTCCAATAGATGCGCTCGGTGTCGGGGATCCAACCATGGTTGTTGCTGGTCGGGGGAAGGGACACGCTCATTGGAATCAAGCCAACGGCAAGCTAGGGTAGAACGGCAGCGAGGGGTGATTGCGAGGTATACTGACGGCGTCGGACGATGAAATGTGGGGAAAAAGAACGAGCGGGCGTCAGACAATTTATAGGACATGGTGTCAGGGCTCTGGCATGAGCTACAGACGCGTGGACGTGGGAAGGTCGGCAACATGCACGGCTGGTTCGCAAGAGAACAGGGGCGCATGTGGCTGTTAGAAGTTGGGGATGACCCTGTCAGGTGGGTCCCGGGCATCAGTGGGAGAGAGAGGGGGAGAGAGAGAATGCGGCGTGCGTTTGGGCCGCGTGTGTGCGTCCAGCTGGGCCGGGGTCGGCGTGGCTCGCTGGCCTAGCCTCTTTTTTCCATTTTTCCCTTGTTTATGTTTCTTCTATTATTTCCATTTGATTTTGTGTTTCATTTTTCTTTCAAAACAAACCCTTCTCAAAAATCATTTCTGAATATTTATGACCATGTGAACATTTTATTTGAGTATTTTTCACCAATACTTTCCATACTTTATCTGTAGCTTTTGTTTAAAACATTTCAGGATATATTTCATTTTCCAAATATTTTTCTTCTAATTTTCCTTAACCAAATTTTCTCTCGACATAACTTCATTTCATATTTGAATTTTTTTATTTCCTTTTGAAAATATTTCCTATTTTAACCCCTTTTCGGTTATGTTTAGCTTCCTATTTTTTGTGGCAAGGATTTCAAACAAAGCATAGCCAAGTTCTATTTATCTGCATAGGGCCTTTAACCCTCTTGGTAGATCAATCAATCAAAGAAAGCCATCCAACAAGCAATTCCTATGCAAAATTTTAGCCAGAGGCAACCAAGCATAGGTTTTGCTGCAGAAATTTTCATTCCCTGTGAAATTTCAAACATACCATATTAGGGAAAAAAACTAGGATGTGACACTAAGAGAGACCTTTCGTTGTCTCATAGCGGAAGTATCGTGCCACCGTTCACCGCACGTCTTGGAGTGCTCCATCCACTTTAACCAAAACCACTTCATCCTAAGTGTGGGACTAAAAATCTCAATATTCTTAATCTAGGGACCACCAAGATACTTTGGATGACAAAACCTACGCTAGTTTACCACAATGTCCACCCCTTTCCAAAGGAATTCCATAATGGCATTGTTGATCTGAGCAATAAGTCACTTTGAGGGGCCAAAAATGAATACAAGAAATACCAAGGATGGGATGAGCACCGCATTGATCAATGCCAAATAACCGGCCCTATATATATCAACCTCCCCTTCCAACCGACGGACCGGGATCTGACCATGTACATTATGAATTGTGTTTCTGCCCTCCACAAATGACGTAGATGCAACAGAAGGCCCAAGTACGTGCAGGGAAAGGATATGAGCTTCCTAGGAAGCAGACCAAGCAGTGCCTAAAGATCGACCCCGTCGCAAGCAATAGGTAAGATCTCGGTTTTTGCGATGTCGGTAATAAGCCCCATGGCGTTCCCAAAGGCCTGCAAAATCGCCTGACTGCGACCAATTCCTGCTATGATGAGCCGCATCGTCAGCATAAAGAGATACTCGAAACCTAGCCATGGATGACCTGAATCACTACATGAGATTGGGCCTACTATGACGTGCAAAAGAATGTCATGGAACGGCCAAAAATGTCACAAAATATAGCTTAGTGACGTTTTATGGGCGTCACGAGCATTGTCATAGAATCTCCGTCACATATTACTCATAGTGACGGCGCGCACACTAAACGTCACTGAAAATGGGACCTTCGATGATGTTTTCTACAACATCAATGATTTGGTACTTCTATGACGGCGAGTCAATGTCACGTGTTAGATGAGATTATGTCCTAGTCTACCATATTCAATGACACAACAACATCACTAATGTTGGAGATATGCCCTAGAGGCAATCATGTATGATGATATTTCCTATGTGTTTATGAATAAAGATAGTCCTTGGACATTATCAGTGATGTGTATTAACAAGTATGCGACTTTTTTGTGAGACTATGCATTGTATGATAACTGTCCTAAATGGTCCCTAGTCGAAAGGGGTGTGTGGACGCACAGCCAGTTAGACTAGCATATGACACGGTGGATGGTTCGGTCTCACTGACCATGTCGCATTGGATGCTAGCCGGATAATATGGACTCAGAAAGATCTGGTCGGATTCGATGTAGTCGGATCCCAGTCGAGATAAGGTCTGAGTTGGACAGACCCAACTATGAGACGCAGCGATAGGTCATCTGTGAGTCTGTAGTACAACATACGTTCTATGTCCTAAGACCTGAGCTGGCGCATGTACTCGGGATGGTGACAGACTTGCTTTGGGCCGACCAAACGCTACTCCGTGACAGGGTAGTTATAAAGGTAGGTTTCGGGCTTGTTTAGACCCATGCTGCGAGACGTGGTCGAGCAAAATGGGATTTGCCCCTCCAATGAGGAGAGATATACACTGGGCCCCTCGGGTGATCCGACCTGGATAGTGATGAGGATTATGAGATAATCCGAAGTGTTGGTCGGATTCACCGGAACGAGAAAGAGGTCGTGCAGCAACAAGGATGACCATGTCGCCTTGAGCACGATAGCATATATCGTGTGGCAAAGGGAACGGAAGTGTGAAGTACAGGTTCGCCTAACCAGCTTCATCGGACACTTGGAGTCGGCACGCTTTGCTAGAGGCCGCTACCGACTAGTCGAGTCGGATGTGATCTGACTCGCGACCAAGTGAACGAGAACCTAAGGGGTCGCGCGCTTAAGGGAAGGAAAACATGGGCTTTAGGATCCGTGCGAGGCCCAAGAGTTGAGCCCGTGCTGGATGCCTATATATAGTGGAGGTGCGGCACACCCATCTGGTTGATCGCTTCGGTGCCGTCATTAGGGCTTTGCATGTGTTGCAACTAGCCACCTCCACTCGCCGCCGAACTGTGTGATCGGACCTAGCAGTCTGCCGCACGGTGTTCCTCCTGCATGCGCGGACACCATTAGCGGCGGTGCACTTGCGCCGCTTCGGCGAACCTGTACGTGGGATCCGGCGACCGGCTGTTCGAGGGAGATCAGACGAGGAGGAGATGGACCACATGAACGCGCTGCCCCAACTCTACTTCCACTGCACGTCACTGTGCGTCTAGTGGTAATGATCTGTGATCCATCTCTGTAGCATGTTCTTGGATGTTCTGCGCATAGGAAAATTTTAATTTTCATGCGATGCACCTACGGTAGAACCCAACAGTGGTATCAGAGCCTCTGCAATAGGATTTGGATTCAGATCGGATGCATATTTGATATGTGGAGGCGGCGGATGAGATCTGTCGTCGTTCATAAGATCGGCTATGTGCACGGTCGATGAGATCAACTGCACATCGGGGTCGTTGAGGCTATATTTTCTGTCCATCAGAATCGATGAGGTCGTGACACAACCTACCCCTAGCGGGACCGCCGTGTGCGTAGCATCTTGTATTTCGTACACGATACACAAACCGGTAGAATGCGATTCTATGCATAACTTTGTTTTGCAGGTTTGATGTGAATAGTATGGCTCATATGTATGTGATGCATGTGTATAATTTAACATGACCTGCGTGTCATGATTGTCAGTCGGCAAGAGCCAAAGTGCTGTCATTATATTGTATAACGACCTGCGTGTCGACTTGTGATTCTCTATAAATTCATTACTAATTGTAGTAGTTGGAGAACTGAGATCAAGTTCGAGGCTTTGGTGTCCCAGTGTGACGAACAAGATGGAGTTCCGCCTTGGTCATCGGAGTTGGAGCCAGCCTGGAAGGATGTCCATGAAGGAGCCATACTATTTCACATATTTATGTTTATATGTGATTGATATTGCTTCTTGTTTCTATGCATGTTAAAATGGTAGAAAGATCCCTCTTCAATATCAAGCACATTGCACCTTCGCACGTCAAGTACGTCTAGTGGTGGGCTCATAAAATTGAGGTGCCACTAGGTGTCCTTGAACTGGAGGGTTCGTGTCGGACACGGACATGCACTGCATTAGGTTAACTTGACAAGGCTATGAAAACGGTTTTGGGCCTTGTGGCAAAGAAGGTTGGGAGCCGGGGTATAAGATACCTACCCGACCGACAGGAGTCGTATAGGGATACGATTAGCAAGGAGTAGCTTACCGAATAGGCAAGTTGGCTAGCAGTGATGCTAAAGCTCACTAGTCGCTCGCGCTAGACAGGTCCTGAATCACTGAGAGTTTGCAGAGGGATGCCAACTTCAGTGGGAGTAGTTCTGTTTAAGGCTGGAATTACTCTACATAAACACATTGCTTAGTGATTGCATATTTTCTGTTATAGATCTATGGCACCACCTGCTCAATCCAACTTTGCATTGAAATCAATTCTGGAAAAGGATAAACTGAATGGAACAAACTTTACCACCTGGTATAGAAATTTGAGAATTGTTCCCAAGCACGATAAAAAGGAACATGTTCTAGAGGATCCACTTCCAGAGGAACCTACCGAGAATGCTAGTGCCACAACCAAGAATGCCCATCAGAAACTCGTTGATGAAACCAACGAGATCGGCTGCCTCATGCTGGCTTGTATGGAGCCCGATTTGCAATAGCATTTCAAAAACGTTGACGCTTTCGATATGATCGAGAGTCTCAAGAGCATGTTTCAGGTGCAGGCTAGGACTGAAAGGTTCAACGTCTGGCAATCCTTGACGGATTGTAAGCTGAAAGAGGGTGATCCACTGAGCCTGCATATGATCAAGATGATCGGGTACGTGCAAGCTTTGGCTCGGTTAGGCTTCCCACTTGGGGACGAGCTGTCCACGAATGCAATTCTAGGTTCTCTTCCACCTAGCTATGGGACGTTCGTCTCGAACTATCATATGCACGGCATGGATAAGAAGCTCATTAAATGGCATGGGATGCTTAAGGTGGCAGAGCAAGATATTAAGAAAGGCACACATCAAGTGTTGATGGTGCAGAACTCGGCTAAGTTCAAGAAGAGTTGGTCCAAGAAAAAGGGTAAGGCAAAGGGCACGGGGAAGGTTGTCTCCGCCGCTGCGCTGAAGCCGGGACCGGACTCAAAGAACGTGTGCTTTCATTGCAAGGAAACTGGTCACTGGAAGAGGAACTGTAGCAAGTGGCTTGCTGAGCATGGCAGGAAGGCCGGAAATGCTTCTTCAGGCAAAGGTACACTTGTTACATATGTTATAGACATTTACGTTGCTGACATACCTAGTAGCTCTTGGGTATTTGATACCGGATCGGTTGTTCATATATGCAACTCGATGCAGGGGCTGATAAGAACTAGGCGTGTGGCACAAGGGGCGATTGCCATCAGGGTCGGCAACAAAGCAAGAGTTGCTGCGTTGGAGGTCGGCACGATGCAGCTCAAGCTTCCTTCTGGATTTATTTTGGAATTGAATAATTGTTATTACATTCCCGCACTTAGTCGGAACATTATTTCTGCCTCATGCTTGATGAGTCAGGGTTATGAATTCAGTTTAAAGTACAATGGTTGTTCACTTTATTTGAATGGAATGTTCCACGGCTATGCACCCATTGTAGATGGGCTATTTATTTTGAATCTGGAAACGGAACCAGTCTATAACATGAATTTCAAGAGGCATAAGCCTAATGAGATAAATCCGACATACTTCTGGCACTGCCGGCTTGGACACATTAATCTGAAACGCATGAAGAAGCTCCAAGATGATGGACTCCTAACTTCGTCCGACTTTGGGTTGTTCGACACATGCGAATCATGCTTGCTAGGCAAGATGACTAAGTCTCCTTTTGCAAAGAGTTGCGAACGGGCGTCCGAGCTGTTCGAGCTTATACACAGTGATGTGTGTGTGGTCCAATGAGCACAACGGCCAGAGGTGGCTATCAGTACTTCGTGACTTTTACCGACGACTTGAGTAGGTATGGATATATCTATTTGATGAGGCACATGTCAGAAACTTTTGAAAAGTTCAAAGAGTTTCAAAATGAGGCTGAAAATCAGCTCGGCAAGACAATAAAGCTTCTACGATTAGATCGTGGAGGTGAGTACATGAGCCAGGAGTTTGATGATCATCTGAAAAGCCGAGGTATAGTACCTCAGATCACACCTCTGGGTATGCCGCAGAGAAACGGCGTGTCAGAGCAGACAAATCGAACCTTGTTGGACATGGTCCGATCGATGATGAGCAAATCGGATTTACCCTTGTCATTCTGGGGATACGCTCTAGAAACTGCAGCTTTCACACTTAATAGGGTACCATCAAAATCCGTAGACAATACACCACATGAGATGTGGACTCAGAAGAGTCCTAGTATGCCTTTTCTACAGATTTGGGGTTGTGAAGCATTTGTCAAACGACTTATGTCGGACAAGCTTACACCCAAGTCGGATAAATGCATATTCGTGGGATATCCGAGGGAAACCTTGGGATACAGCTTCTACAACCGAGAAGAGAACAACATGTTTGTTGCTCAGAACGGGGTTTTTCTGGAGAAAGAGTTTCTCAGTCGGGAAGCCAGTGGGAGAACGGTGTGACTCGAAGAAATTCGAGAGCCACTCGGGGACGACTCGGCTGGTGATGAGATCATACCGGAGTTGGTCAGGGAACCCGTAGTGGAATCGGCACCGGAGCCACGGAGGTTGGAAAGATTGCACAGAGTGCGTGATGTGTTGTTGCTAGAAAGCGACGAGCCGGCCACGTATGCGGAAGCGATGGTGAGCCCAGATTCTGAGGCATGGTTGGAGGCCATGAGATCCGAGTTAAAGCCCATGGATGATAATCAAGTCTGGGACTTGGTTGATCCGCCACCCGGTGTAATTGCCATTGGTTGCAAATGGGTCTTTAAGAAGAAAACCGATGTGGATGGAAATGTTCAGATCCACAAAGCTCGGCTTGTCGCTAAAGGTTATGGACAAGTTCAAGGAATTGAGTACGACAAGACCTACTCGGTAGCGATGCTAAAATCGGTGACGATCATACTAGCTATAGCTGCATATTTCGATTATGATATATGGCATATGGATGTCAAAACGGCTTTCCTTCATGGAAATTTAAAGGAGGATGTATATATGATACAGCCTGAAGGTTTTGTCGATCCAAATAATGCTAGTAAAATATGCAAGCTCAAGAGATCCATTTATGGATCGAAGCAAGCAGCTCGGAGTTGGAACATTCATTTTGATGAAGTCATCGTTGACCTTGGTTTCATCAAGAACGAAGAGGACTATTGTTTATAGAAGAAGTCTAGTGGGAGCTCGGTAGTATTTTTGATCCTATATGTGGATGACATACTGCTGATCGGAAATGATGTTTCGATGCTGAACTCGGTCAAGGAATCATTGAATGGAAAAATTTCGATGCAAGACCTTGGAGAAGCAGTGTACATTTTAGGCATCAAGATCTATAGAGATAGATCGAGAAGGCTGCTCGTCTTAAGCCAGAGCACGTACATAGACAAAGTATTGAAGCGGTTCAACATGAGTGAGGTGAAGAAAGGGTTCTTGCCCATCTCACATGGTATAAGGCTAAGCAAGACTCAAAGTCCTACGACTTCTGATGAGCGAAACTGGATGAGTAGGATTCCGTATGCTTCGGCAATAGGATCCATCATGTATGCCATGCTATGTACTCGGCCTGATGTTGCCTATGCAATAAGCTTAACATGCAGATACCAGGCCGACCCAGGTGAGAGTCACTGGACAGCGGTGAAAACTATCCTGAAGTACCTGAAAAGGACTAAAGAGATGTTCCTAGTTTATGAAGGTGAGGAGGAGCTTTGCGTAAAGGGTTACGCTAATGCTAGTTTCCAAACCGACAGGGATGATTGTCGATCACAAACTGGATTCGTGTATGTCATGAATGGAGGAGCAGTGAGCTTTACGAGTTCCAAGCAAGATACGGTGGCCGACTCCACAACAGAGGCCGAATACATTGCGGCTTGTGAAGCCGCAAAGGAAGGTGTTTGGATTCGGAAGTTCCTGGAGGATCTTGGTGTGTTCCCGGGCTGGGCAAATCCGTTGGACATGTATTGCAACAATTCAGGTGCCATCGCACAGGCCAAGGAGCCGAGACAACACCACAAGACCAGGCACATAGACCGAAAGTATCACCTGATACGAAAGCTCGTAAAGAATGGTTATACTAATTTATGCAATATTCATACAGATGAAAATGTTGCAGATCCGTTGACTAAGCCACTTCCACAACCCAAGCATGAGGGGCACATTAGAGCTATGGGCATTCGATGTCTATTTGATTGACTCTAGTGCAAGTGGGAGATTGTTGGAGATATGCCCTAGAGGAAATCATGTATGATGATATTTCCTATGTGTTTATGAATAAAGATAGTCCTTGGACATTATCAGTGATGTGTATTAACAAGTACGTGACTTGTTTGTGAGACTATGCATTGTATGATAACTGTCCTAAATGGTCCCTACTCGAAAGGGGTGTGTGGACGCGCAGCCAGTTAGACTAGCATATGACACGGTGGATGGTTCGGTCTCACTGACCATGTAGCATTGGATGCTAGCCGGATAATATGGACTCAGAAAGATCTCGTCGGATTCGATGTAGTCGGATCCGAGTCGAGATAAGGTCTGAGTTGGACAGACCCAACTATGAGACGCAGCGATAGGTCATCTGTGAGTCTCTAGTACAACATACGTTCTGATGGGGTTATTACCCCTGGGTATGCCAAGACAAGGGAGTTCAGGCCTTTTTTGAAAACTATACAGCCGGCTGGTCCCAAGCCGGCTGGCGAGCGGCCGGCAGGCCCACGGCCGGCTGGTCAGGAGCCGGACGCCCGGCCCCTGGCCAGCCTGCAGCCGGCCGCTCCGCGGCCGGCCCTCCCGCTGACCTCTGGACAGGCAGGCACTTGTCCCCTCCTACTGCGACCAAGTACATCGACAGGACGCGACCCCCACGACGGACTCCGGCGTGGCTACAGCGACCGCTGACGTCCGGGCACGCATGGCTACAGTCCGGGCGGTCGTACCACTGACCATGACCGGTCGAAACACGGCGGCGCAACGGCGCGGCCATGCCGCCGTCCACTCCATTACCTGCCCCGGCGTGGCTACAGCGCAGCTGGCCGTACCGCTGACTTCGGCCGGCAGGCGCAAGACGACGCCGCGCAGGGCGGGCCGTGCCACGGCAGGTAGGCGCAGGCCAATAGCGGCGACCGGCTGGCGGGCCCCAGTCAGTGATGGGACCACACAGCCGGCAGGCCCTACAGGCGACGAGACGGCCCAGCCGGTGGGACCACTGGCCGGCAGGAGAGGCTGCCAGCCGGGTCCCCCCTTTTAGTACCTTATGTATATTGTAAGGGGGGGTTGGCCTATAAAACCCCCCGAGGCCCCCATGCACCAAAGAAGTATTTTTCCCCACTTCACACTCTTATCCCCACGTAGCGAGGCAAGAAGAGCCGGCTGCTCCTTCTTCTTCCTCTAGCTAACAGCTCAAGGAGCACCATTGTAACACTCATCACCCATCAACTAGACAAGCAGGACTAGGGGTGTTACCTCCCACGGAGGGCCCCGAACCTGGGTACATCGCGTGTCTCTCACCGCTTGTCCCCAATCCCGTTACCGGAGCCCGCCGGCGTCCTTCGGCCCCAACCACTCTCGATAAGCCACCCCATGGCATCTGTCGTGAGAAAACGATGACAGTTGGCGCCCACCGTGGGGCCGTCTGCGGCGCCGGCCGGAGTCACGCTCCGGGCAGGACCCTTCACCAACTCCCCCGGCAAACCCCGTGTCCGGGCAGAACTGCACGCTCATGGGGCTTGCTTCCGTGAGGCACGACCTCGTTCCCGCCCACCCTGCGGGCGTCGCTGCCGACCTCTCCGATGAGTGGCGCAGCGGCGACCCTCTCTCCGACGTCGCCATCCTCACCGAGCGCTTCGGTAGGCTAGGCCTCGCCGACGAGCCAGCTGCAGATGAGTACCCTAGCGAGGTGCTCGACTGCCACGACCCGCCCTCGTTTGTGGGCGCACTCGCCCCGGGCGACGCTAATGACTCCTGCGTCCGCGCGGGGGTAATGGCCACCGACGCTTCCATGACCTCCGGTCGCGCCAGGGCCACTGCCGCCGGCACCGGCACCTCCGACCCCCTCGGCTCCGTGCTTTGGGGCCTCAGCACCCCCGTCGTGCCTACGACGAACCTGGCCACGGCTACGGCCGAGCTGGAGGCTGCTCGCCAGCTGCTGTTCGCGGAGGTGACCACGCTCGCCACCACCAAGCGTCGGATGGAGTCCGCGCAGCACGAGTACAACTCCGCTTACGGCCTCACCCCCGCCGGCAACGAGCCCAGCCGGCGCGGTGACGTCTGCAACCGTGGCCGCGTGGTCTTGGAAATCCTTGATGGCAGACTCCCCACCTACGACACGCCGGTGGCCAACATGAGGGCCGCCCAGGTGGCCTACGCCGACCTAGCCGACCTGGTGGGCGGGGAGCGTGTGCAGCAGGATCGGCACATCCAAGACCTTATCGCCGCCGCCAACGCTCAGCAGGCCCGGCTTGACGGCACCAACGCCGGCTCCGAAATGCCCGTCCCTGAGGGGGACGCTCCGCCGACTGCCAGCCAGCGCCGGCCGGCCCAGCAAGCCTCTTCCCCCCGCGGCTCCGGCCGACGGGGTGCTGGATCCCACAACGGACACTACCGCCAGGGAGACGAGCCGCCGGCTGTCACGAGCCAGCACAACGACGCCGCGGCAGGCGGCGGCCGGCGCCGCCGCGCCAACACCCTGCCCCCACGGCAGGAGCGCGTGCTCGCCCGCTCCGGCTGTCCGCCTCGAGCTCACCACTCGGCTCGGCCTGCGCGTCCCGTGGAGCGAGAACGACGCCCGGACCCGCCTCGACCGGCTGGCGCAATCTGCCCTCCTGGAGGAGGAGGGTCCGATCGGGCCGGCGTGCTTCGGTCCCCGGATCCGTGACGACCCGTTCCCCACCGGCTTCACGATTCCTCGCGACACTCTGAAATACAACGGCACCGCCATGCCAGAGGACTGGCTGACCGACTACACCACCGCAGTCGGCATCGCCAGGGGGAACAAGCACGTCGCGGTGCGCTACGTTCCTCTCATGCTAATCGGGTCGGCCCGGACTTGGCTTAACAACCTTCTGGTCGGCAGCATCAACGCCTGGACGGACTTCGAGGAGGCGTTCGTCCGCAACTTCACCGGCACCTACAAGCGGCCCAGCCATCCCCGCGAGCTGGCCATGTGCGTCCAGGGGCCGGAGGAATCCCTCCGCGACTTCCTCACGCAATGGACCGAGCTCCGCAACTCCTGCGAGGGGGTGCACGAGGTGCAAGCCATCTAGTACTTCATCGAGGGCTGCCGAGATGGCACCCTCCTCATGCACAAGCTCATGTGCTCGGATCCAGCTGAGGGAGTCCTGGACTAAGGGGTCCTCGGGCCGCTGGCCTGTCTCCCAATAGGCCGGCTCGATGGGCCGTTCTCTAGCTATCACAGGAAGGGCCGGATATATCGAAGACCCCATGTTCCAGGAGGAAGCCCCGAAGGCGCGTCGTGCACTCCAAGTCAAGATGAGGAAATCGACATTTCCATCCTCGGCAGGAGACCTATCATGTGTAAACCCTAGGTATCCCCCGGTGTCTATATAAACCGAGAGGGTTTTAGACTGTAGGATGGAGAAACTCCTCTAGGGTTTTAGCTAGTCGATCTGGAGGTAGATCAACTCTGTAACCTTCATACCATCAATATAATCGAGCAGGACGTAGGGTTTTACCTCCATAGGAGGGCTCGAACCTGGGTAAACATCGTCTCCTTCGTCCCCTTGTTACCATCGATCTTAGACTCACAGCTCGGGACCCCCTACCCGAGATCCGCCGGTTTTGACACCGACATTGGTGCTTTCATTGAGAGTTCCGCTGTGATCGCCAAAGGAATCGATGGCTCGCGTTGTCATCAACGAAGAGGTCCGTAACATGGACTCCTTCGTCCCTGGACAGATCTTCGCTTTTGGCAGCATTGTGCTGCACGCTGACCCGACCGGCCGTCTTGGCCGGGTTGGGAGTTTCGCCCCTTGTCAAGAGGTCAGATTCGGGAACTTAGAGTTCTCCGTAGACTCTCGGGGCGACCTTTCGCTCACCGGGCTCGCAGTCTCATCCGACGCACCCGAGGACTCCGAGGTCTTAACCTCGGATGTCTCTTTCGACCCCGCTCACGGGACTAACCCCGGCAACAATCTGGCTTTTAATCCGGATCCGGCCATAGCGCCAGACGACCGGACACCATCTCCGGCCGAACACACTTCCTGCGCGGATGCATCGGAGGATAACTCCGAAAGCGCTGAGCAAATTGACCCGATCGAGCTCTAGACTCTCAACGAAGCTCTAGATCGGATCTTATCGATGAAAACTACTGACGACCCAACCCCGATCCACTTTCAGATCGGTCTTAAGCCGGGTCGAGAAGAATTTTTCATCCCACCCACCACCCACTTCGTAGCCACTGTCGAAGACTTAACCGATATGTTGGGCTACGCCTCCGAGGAGGCAGAAGACATGGATGAAGAGGATCGCGCTCCCACCCCCGTAACACCGGGCGATGGACTGCCACCTCCACCTATGACGTCTACATGGTGGATACCCCAGCCGGTAACGGCGAGCGCACACCCGCAAACAATGGCGATGAATCGGGTGAGGCGCCATCAAGGCGCCGGAAAACGCGTAAGCCATCAAAAACAAAAAAGGGAAGGGAAGCTATTGCTGGCACCGGGGAAAACGATACCCTGGAAGACCTCGGCGATCCCGCGATATCCCCGAGTATCCGTTAGAGGACCAGGAAAGGCCGGAGGACCGGTGCGACCCCGAAGATCCGAACGATTCCGAGGATGACAACTACCTCCCCCCTGTAGAGGAGGAGGATAGCCCGGAAGACGAAGACTTCACCATCCCCGAAGACATTGAGGATCAGGAACGGTTTAGGCAACAGCTTATAGCCATTGCCCGAAGCCTAAAGGCAAAAGCGTGGCAACTCAAGGCCGAACAAGACACCCTCCACGATAGATGGACAAGGGTCCTATCAGCCGAGGAAGAATACGGCGCCGGTCTATTAGACCAACCGAAGAGCTATCCACGCCGCCGGCTGCTGCCACAATTCGACGACGAGCTCCCTAATACGCCGTCCCCCAAGCACACTCCATCTGACTAGCCGGACCGCCCTCCCCTAGGACGAGATAGGACGGCTGGCTATTCCGGTTATAGGCCGGCGATACCCCGCAGAAGGGGAAAAGAACCAATGGAGCCTGAGGGCAGGTACGATTTGTGACACGACCTGGATTATAGAATAGACCGCACGAGATCCATCTACGGATCCAGAGGGTACTCCCCCGGTAGATGGGACGAGTACCGGCCCTGGCTCGACCGAAACAATGGAGGTCGGGACCAAAACCGGGCCAGAACAGACGCCGACTACCGGCGTGATATAGCCCGGGTCAGAGGCGCTGCCCACCCACTGTGCTTCACCGACGAGGTGATGCAGCATCAGTTCCCGGAAGGGTTTAAACCCGTGAACATTGAGCAATATGACGGAACAACTGACCCTGCAGTGTGGATCGAGGATTTCCTCCTCCACATTCACATGGCACGAGGAGATGACCTCCACGCCATCAAGTACCTACCCCTTAAACTTAAGGGGCCAGCTCGGCACTGGTTAAATAGTCTCCCCGAAAACTCTATCGCGAGCTGGGAGGATCTCGAGGATGCATTCCGATCTAACTTCCAGGGCACCTATGTACGGCCTCCGGACTCCTCCGACCTAAGCAATGTCGTCCAAAAGGCAGGAGAGTCCGCTCGACAATTCTGGAATCAGTTCTTGACCAAGAAAAACCAGATCGTCGATTGCCCAGATGCCGAGGCTATAGCCTCTTTCAGGCACAATATTCGGGACGAATGGCTGGCTCGCCAGCTCGGTCAGGATAAACCTAGGAGCATGTCCGCCCTTACATCACTCATGACCTGCTTTTGCACGGGCGAGGATAACTGGCTAGCGAGACGGAGCCACAACCCCGAAGACCCCGGCACCTCTGAAGTCCGGGATGGAAACGGGAAACCACGACGCAACAAAAATAAACGCTGGCACAGCACTAGCGACGCCGACGACACGGCCGTTAACGCCGACTTCCGCAACCCTCGATCCGGGCAGCGGAAGAAGCCTCCTAAAGGCAATCGCGATGGACCCACCCCGCTGGAGAAAATCATGGAGAGGCCTTGCCAGATCCATGGCACTCAAGAAAAGCCCACCAACCACACCAACCGTAACTGTTGGGTGTTCAAACAGGCCGGCAAACTCGCAGCCGAAGAGCAAGGCAAGGGCCCACGCAGCGAGGACGACGAGGAGCCCCGCGGTCCGAGCAATGGAGGTTAGAATCAGTTCCCTCCAGAGGTAAAGACTGTGAACATGATATACGCCACTCATATACCTAAAAAGGAGAGGAAGCGCGCCCTTCGAGAGGTCTACGCCGTAGAGCCTGTAGCCCCGAAGTTTAACCCATGGTCGGCCTACCCGATCACTTTTGATCAACGGGATCACCCGACCATTATCCGTCACGGGGGTTCGGCGGCCCTCGTCTTAGACCCCATTATCGATGGGTATCACCTCACTAAAGTCCTAATGGACAGAGGAAGTAGCTTCAATCTGATTTACTCAGATACGGTGAAAAAGATGGGCATAGATCCGTCAAGGATAAAGCCTAGCAACACTACCTTTAAAGGAGTGATCCCAGGTGTCGAAGCCCGGTGCACAGGCTCTGTTAGCCTGGAAGTAGTGTTTGGTTCGCCCGACAACTTCCGCAGCGAGGGCTTGATCTTCGACATTGTCCCCTTCCGCAGTGGTTATCACGCCCTGCTGGGCCGTACAGCGTTCGGTCGCTTTAATGTCATCCCACACTACGCATACCTCAAGCTCAAGATGCCCGGGCCCAAGGGGTTCATCACCGTCAACGGCAACACAGAGCGTTCCCTCCGAACTGAGGAACATGCATTGGCCCTGGCGGCCGAATTCCATTACGAGGACGATCGGCGAACACCGAAATCTGCCATAAAGGCACATAAGGTTGACAAACGAGCTCGGTTTCAGTCCGAACTCCAAGAATCTTCTCCTCCCGAGAAATAGGGACACGCTCCCCATTGCACAGCCCTAATGCCCGTCAAACACGTGCCGAGAAGGCACAACTTTTCACTCAAGATTCCATGGGCAGCAATGGGGAACAACTATCAAAGGGTAAGTGTTCGGCTGAACCAAACTACTACCAATACACGTCCTCGGACATATCACAGGTACCGTCAAGGACCTGTTAAAGCGTAAAGCTCACCTACCCTTCGGCGACTTCTCAAGATCTACTTCCCAAAGTCCGCTCGCCGACAGTATCACCCTTAAAGGAACACAACTCCCTAGGAGGCACAGGAGCAGATTGGCGACAGGGCACATCGAGGACGTCAAGCCAGCAATCGAAGACCCCTAGTACAACCTCTCCTTTGTAAATTTTATATTTCATCTTCAAATACCTGTAAACAGTTGCTTCGGCAATCTGAGCTATAAGAATTATTGAGCAAATACAAGACCATTATACATGGCCACTTCGTTGTATTTTATACATACTCTGTTCTTCCCTCATTTACGCTTCTTGCGAAAACTGTTCGGTATACATTTTGATGCAACCGGCTAATAGACCGGGGACTTGAATTTAAAAAATCGCCCTGAGCATCACCCCAACACAGCGGGTCATGTGCTCGGCGTCTTGGATTTTGCTTTATATGCATCGGATCCGAACTATGTCTTGGGTCAATAGTTGGGTTGCCCGGCTCCTGTGTTTGCCCCCTTACGTTCCACTCGTTCGGCTAAAGGGGCAAAGGGAGAACCACTGCGATTGTGTTTCCAGTTCACCTGGTCACGCACCTCAGGGGAGAAAGCAAAAAACTGACCGTCATAGTAAGCGAGAACCGGTCCGCAAATCCGAGCATAAGTGTCATACTAAAAGATCGATAGAGGTTATTCCGTGTTATACGATGGGTTTCGAACTTGTACAAACCATGTGATGCTGGCTTCGTCCCCGGTATATCCGAGCATCACAACACACTGGGGGCTGGTCATCAGCCCCCGCATTTTTTTTACGCTCCTACGGCTAAGTGAAAGTGATAAAGCATCATAGTCCGATTGCCTTGTCCCCCTCGCACTACCTCCTTCGGGCTCCGATACCTCGGCTAAGGGTCACAGTGCGGAGACAGAGACACCTCGCATAGTATCTACGTGGGGGCTGAAGCCGACGACTCACAACTTTCAGATAAAACGGCCACACGGGAGTCAAAATAAATATTAAAAACTTATAAGACATGATAAACCATGCAACACTAATCATAAAGCGTTAAAAGTCTTTGGACATATTACAATGCGCTCATTCATACAAAACGTCTTTGGAGCATTGGGCCTCTATTGCCCGAGCACCCTCCATCACTTCAGAGAAGTATAGCTCGGGGCGCCTATGCTCCTTTCCAGGAGGCGGAGGTGCAGTAGCCATCTCGGTCGGCTTGAGCATCGGCCAGTGCACCATGGTCTTCGCAAAGGCCATCCGAGCTCCCTCGATGCATGTAGAGCACTTTAGCGCGTCAATACGAGGCGCATCCACGCATAGTTTCTGCACCAAGCCGAAGTAGCTGCTTGGCAACGGCTCTGCAGGCCACAGCCGGATGCAGAGATCCTTCATGGCCGGCTCCGCCATCCTGTGCAGCTCCATCTGTTGCTTCATCTGCTCGATCTGGAGAGGAGAGCGCTCGGGGGACTCAAATTGTGCCCAGAATAGCCGAGCCTGATCCTCCTCCTCCGGCGAAGCATAGAACTTGTTCGCGTCCGCTGCACTCTTCTGGAGATCCGCACAGACGCCTGAGGAACGCCACACCTGGGTGAGCGAAGCAAACCTGCTACCACCAAAGGCGCATTGTAGTGAATACGGCTTACCATCTGTGACAGCCTTGACTTGGCGAACCTGCTCTTCAAAGGACCGCCTGTCCACCCGCTCCTTTTGGAGCTCGGATTTCAGCGCGGATAGCTCGGTGGCTTGCTCTTTGCCTTTCTGCTCAAGGGCCTCGCACTTTGCGCTGGCGTCCTTGAGCTCCTGGTGCACTTCCTCCACCCGGGCCTCCTGTTTACCACTCGCAGCTTTCAAAGTGGAGAGTGCGGCTGCTGCTTGTTCGGCGGCTGCCTTCTCATCCGCGGCCTCTTGCTTCAACTTTGAGAGCTCGGCCTTGAGTTTTTCAACCTCCGCGGCTGAAGCTGTGGAAGCAATAAAAAAATAATTACACTGGGTCACCAGTGCGGATCATTAACAATATACAGCCCGGATATTACAATTCGGCTTACCTTGTGCCTCGTCGAACCGCTTGTTCTGGCTATCAAGCTCCTCTTCAGAGATCTTGAGCTTCCGATGACGAGGCCTACAAAAAAAATAAAAAGCATATATCCGTTTATATGCGTCTCAACCCCCGAACTGTCAAGGATGTGACCATATGTTCGGTCCTATTAAGGGCTTTTAGAACATTGCGGGATTAATGGTGCCTTATGCATCGTTGTTCACTCCTAATTGTTTGACCCCCGGGTGCGTTCTTTGCAAACCCACCCAGGGCTCGGGGGCTACTGCATATATAAAGATAGCATAAACTTAATAAAATTAAAATGGTTAGGGAAAAGGGTATTACGTGACTCACCTTGAAGCCCGTCAAGAGACCATTGAAGGCCTCCTTCAGTCCGTTATCAACGGACTGAATGCCTTGCAAAACCGCACCCATAAGAGTGCGATGATCCTCGGAGATGGGGGTGCTTGATAGAGCCTCCTCTATGACCGGCCACCCAGTCGTCGGTGGCACCGGTGGTGACCGACGAGCCCGATCTCTGATCGGGGACTGGGTCGGTAGCTCCAGAGGTACAGCGTGCTCCGGAGATGTTCTCGGAGGGGAGTGGACATCCCTCCGCCCTTCCTCCTCAGTGGCCGGGGGAGTTTTCGCCCCCTGGTCCCAAGCGGCCAGGGGAGTTCTCTCCACCTGGTCCTCAGCAGCCGGGGGAGTTTCCTCCCCCTGGCGTTCGGCAGCCGAGGCATCAACCTCGGCCATGGCGCGGTCACCCCCACCGCCTGTGTTCGGCTCCAAAAGAGCCTGGTGGGATGACACCTCCGCGGCATCCTTCGTGGCCCCTGGAGGTGTGGGGTGTGACGCAGTCCCACTCTCCGCCAGCTTGGCGGGCGGAGACTCCCCATCCGATATTTGGTCAGTAGGGAGAACGCGCGGTGGGCTGCAGAATAAAAGATGTTCTTGCATTTAAGACATTAAAAACTTTGCATAGATGACCCAGGAAGTCTTCGGATTCATGCCTTCGAGCTGGGGGCTTGACCCTTAGGTTCCTTCGGGAATCTTCTCAAAGTCCTCGGACTCAGCATCAGAGTCCGAGCTGTCGTCGGTCAGGATTAACCTTGGCCTATGCGCCCTCTTCTGGGCGGGAGGAGGTAGATCCTCCGTGGCGTCCTGCGACTCCGCCCTCTTTCTTGTGAGGAGGGAATCGCCTTCCCCCCGTCTTCATGCTCTTCCTCATGGCTGGAAGAGGCATGGGTTTCCTCGGACATAGCGTCCGGCTGGTCCCTTATGCGGAGGCCTTCTCTGGCCTTCTTTTTCTCCTTCTTCTCGGGCGCCGAGTACGGCGCCACGACGAGCATCGCCGCCAACAACTCCGACCTGGGGTCTTCGGGTTGTGGCGCCGGACAACTAACTTTCACAGTTTTCTTCAACTACTTCTGTGAAAATGAAGAAAGACGTTTAGTCCTTTTGTCAAAGAAACAGAATCAGTGGATTAAAACTATATCATACCTAGGTGGGTGGACTATCGGTGCTTAGGCCCGAATCCTCTTCCTTGGCCGACCAGCTTTTCCGAGGCTTGAATAATGCCTTCCACAACTTCTCAGAGGTAGTGCGGAAAAGTTGGCACACGGTAGGCTCATCCTCAGGCTGATAAATCCACATTGGGGAGGCCCGGCGCTGGCAAGGAAGAATATGGCGGTGGAGCATGACCTGGACCACATTGACCAGTTCAACCTTGGCCTCGATCACCGAGGTAATGCGCTTCTGCAGCAACTTCACCTATGCATCCGACCCCCAGTCGAGGCCCTTCTTGAGCCATGTGGTCAATCTTGTAGGGGGTCCGGATCTGAACTCGGCAGGCGCTGTCCAGCTCTCATCCCTTGGTTCGGTGATGTAGAACCATTCTCTCTGCCAGATCTTGATTGTGTCGATGAAGGTGCCAGTTGGCCACTCGACGCGGGGGAGCTTGCTGATCACAGCCGCACCGCAGTCTGCGTGTTCGCCCGCGACAGTCTTCGGCTTGACGTTGAAGACCTTGAGCCACAGGCCGAAGTGCGGCTCGACCCGCAAGAAGGCATCGCAAAGAATGATGAAAGCCGAGATATGCATAAAAGAGTTCGGGGGAAGATCATGAAAGTCCAACACGTAGAAGAACATGAGACCCCTAACGAAGGGGTGGAGTGGGAAGCTCAGTCCCCGGATGAAATGGGGGACAAATACCCCCCTTTCTCCTGGCTTAGGGGTGGGGACGACCTGTTTCGCTTCTGGAGCGCGGTGGAAGACGTTGGCGGGGAGGTAGCCAGCGAGCTTTAGCTCCCGGATATCCTTGTCGGTGACCGTGGAGGCCTCCCACTTGCCCATGGAGCCCGAACCCGCCATGGCTAAGCTCGGAGGGGAAGTTGAGGAAGAACTAGATCTGGGCTCTTGGAGCTTGGGAAGATTGGGAAAGTAGAGGATGCGAATGGGAAGCGTGAGCAATCCTTGGGGTTTTTTCCCCTTTTATGAGGCGTCACACCGATTAGCCTCCTTTTACCGCGCCACGAGTCTCTCCGCTTCCCAAGGCGTGCGTGCCGTTATGCACGCACAAAATAAGCCTAGGGTTCTGATCATATCCCCTGTGAAATGGAGCACGATCTATACATTGATGAGTCGTGTCGATATAAAAATGGCCTCGAAACGCGAATCGAGTTTTCATAGTTAGTTCAGCGGTCGTGGCGGGCCATGACCCTTCGTCAGAAGGGGCATCGGAAAGCACTGTTTACACTTTGACGATTGGCCTTCGGGGCTAAGCAATTCATGGTGTTCGAATGATCGTATGATCGGATGAAATACCTGTCATCGGAAGCCGGATTGGTCTCAGCCAATCATTTACCGGAAGAAGAACTCACCCCGCAAGCTGAAGACTCTGGTCACAGAAGCTGCCAGAGCTGAGACTCTTGGCGTTGGGGGCTAGTTCGGGGGCTACTGAGGGAATCCTGGACTAAGGGGTCCTCGGGCCACTGGACTGTCTCCCAATAGGCCGGCTCGATGGGCCGTTCTCTAGCTATCACAGGAAGGGCCGGATATATCGAAGACCCCACGTTCTAGGAGGAAGCCCCGAAGGCGCGTCGTGCACTCCAAGTCAAGATGAGGAAATCGACATTTCCATCCTCGGCAGGAGACCTAGCATGTGTAAACCCTAGGTATCCCCCGGTGTCTATATAAACCGAGAGGGTTTTAGACTGTAGGACGGAGAAACTCATCTAGGGTTTTAGCTAGTCGATCTCGAGGTAGATCAACTCTATAACCTTCATACCATCAATATAATCGAGCAGGACATAGGGTTTTACCTCCATAGGAGGGCCCGAACCTGGGTAAACATCGTCTCCTTCGTCCCCTTGTTATCATCGATCTTAGACTCACAGCTCGGGACCCCCTACCCGAGATCCGCCGGTTGTGACACCGACACCGGCCACCCTGGCTGAGCTCATGGCCAAGGCGGACAAGTACACCACGGCCAACTCCGCTATGCGGATCAAGGTCAGCGCGACCGGCAAGGCCCTCCCGCCGCCTGCCGCGGCACGGCTGGCTGCCGACTACTGACAGCAGCAGAACAACAAGGGGAAGGTGGACTAGCCGGATCCCCGCTACGGGAGCAAACAAGTCGCCTCCATCGAGCAGGAGCAGCCGGCTGCCCAGGCGCCCAGCCAGCGCTAGCGAAACGGCAAAAACGCCTGGCAGCCCAAGCTCACCTTCGAGCAGATGCTCGACGCTCCATGCAAGATGCACTCCGGGGCAAAGCCAGCCATGCATACGCTGCGGCAGTGCAGCTTCTCCCAGCGGCTAGCCCGAGGCGAGGGCCTTCCGGTTCCTCCACCTCCGGCTCTCCGCGCGCCGGCTCCGGCACCGGCGCAGCCACCTGCTCCAGCCCCGGCTGCCAACGATGGCCGCCTTCACAACCAGTTCCCCGACCAGGACGGGGCCTACATCGTTTTCACCAACGAGGGAACCGACAAGCATAGCCTACGCCAACGCCGACACGAGGTGAACGCCACCGTCCCCTCGGTCCCCAGTTTATGCACTGGTCCGAGAAGCAGGTCACCTGGAGCCGGGCGGACCACCCGGCCGTGATGCCAAACCCCGGCAGCTACGCTCTCGTCCTCGATCCCACCATCGCCTCCGAGAGGCTCACCTGCCGCTTCTCGCGGGTGCTGGTCGACGGGGGCAGCAGCATCAACATCCTCTACCGCGACACACTGCTCAAGCTAGTACTCAGGGAGAAAGACCTGCAGCCGAGCCGGACGGTTTTTCATGGCATTTTGCCGGGAAAATCATGCACCCCATCGGCAAAATCCGGCTCGACGTCCTCTTCGGCAACAAGAGCCACTTCCGCCGCGAGCCGATATGGTTCGAGGTGGTGGACCTCGACAGCCCCTACCACGCGCTGCTGGGCAGGCCGGCCCTCGTCAAGTTTATGGCGGTACCCCATTATGCCTACCTCAAGCTCAAGATGCCGGGCCCCAAGGGCATCATCACCGTCGATGGCGACTACAAAAAGTCGACCGACTGCGCGCGCGACAGCAGCCGGCTGGCCGAGGCCCTGGAGATAGCAGAGGAGAGGCGGCAGCTCGACCGGCTCGTGGCTCACACCTCTGACCAGCTGGCCGTGTCGGCTCCTCCGTCCCAGTCGGCCAGCGAGGCGTCGTTCCAGCCGTCCAAGGACACCAAGCAGGTGCCACTCGACCCGGCCAACCCCAAGCAGTGTGTCACCATCGGCGCCCACCTCAACAGCAAATAGGAAGGCGAGCTCGTCGACTTCCTCCGTGAGAACCGGGACATCTTTGCATGGTCTCCGAATGACATGCCGGGTGTTCCGAGGAAGTACGCCGAGCACAAACTTCATGTGCGGCCGGATGCCAAGCCGGTCAAGCAACCACTGCGCCGTTTCTCCGAGGAAAAGCAGAGTACTATAGGAGAAGAGATCGCCCGGCTGCTCGCAGCCGGCTTCATCATGGAAGTGTTCCAACCGGACTGGCTGGCCAACCCAGTCCTGGTGCTGAAGAAAAACAAGACCTGGCGCATGTGTATCGACTACACCAGCCTGAACAAGGCCTGTCCCAAGGATCCTTTCGCCCTGCCCCGGATCGATCAAGTGATTGATTCCACGGCCGGCTACGATTTGCTGTCGTTCCTGGATGCATATTCCGGCTACCACCAGATCAAGCTGGACCCAGCCGACCGGCTGAAGACCTCCTTCATCACCCCTTTCGGGGCCTACTGCTACATCACCATGTCCTTCGGCCTGAAGAATGCAGGCGCTACCTTCCAGCGCTACATGCAGAAGTGCCTCCTGCCCCAGATCGGCAAGAATGTCCACGTTTACGTGGACGACATCGTCGTCAAGACCAAGAAGCATTTCAGCCTCCTCGACGACCTCCGAGAGACCTTCGCCAACCTGCGCGAGTACAAGATCAAGCTCAATCCGGAGAAGTGTGTTTTCGGCATGCCAGCCGGCCAGCTCCTGGGTTTCTTTGTGTCCGCCCGCGGCATCGAAGCCAACCCGGAGAAAATCAGAGCCATCGAGCGCATGCACAAACCGACCAAGCTCCGCGACGTCCAGAAGTTTGCCGGCTACCTTGCCTTGCTCAGCCGGTTCGTCAGCCCGCTGGGCGAGAAGGCCCTACCCCTGTACCAGCTCATGAGGAAGACGCCCAAATTTGAGTGGACCGACCAGGCGGCCGAGGCGTTCCCCGACCTTAAGCGCGCGCTCTCCAGCGCTCCCGTCCTGGCGACGCCAGCTGAGAAGGAGCCGATGCTCGCGTATATCGCGGCGACCACCCGCGTGATCAGCGTCATTCTGGTGGTGGAGCGGCCGGAGGAGGGCATAGCGTTGCCGGTCCAACGCCCCGTCTATTACCTAAGCGAGGTCCTCTCCGCCTCCAAGCAGAACTACCCCCACTACCAGAAGATGTGCTACGGCATATACTTTGCCACTAAGAAAGTCAAGCAGTACTTCCAGGAGCATACCGTTACCGTGGTGAGCAAGGCGCCGCTCGGTGAGATCATGAGTGGCCGGGACGCCACCGGACGGATCGCAAAATGGGCCATCGCCCTCGCCGACTATGAGATCCGGTACGAGCCGAGCACCGCCATGAAGTCGCAGACGGTGGCTGACTTCCTTGTCGACTGGGCCGAGACCCAGTTCGTGCCGCCTCCCCCGGATTCCACACACTGGCGCATGCACTTCGACGGCTCAAAGATGCGAACCGGCCTGGGAGCCGCCATCGTCTTGTCATCCCCAAAGGGGGACCAGCTCAAGTACGCGCTCCAGATCCCCTTCGCCACCTCCAACAACGTGGCCGAGTACGAGGCACTCGTCCACGGCCTCCGGCTCGCCAAGGAAATCGGGATCCGGCGCATCCTTTGTTTCGGCGAGTCCGACCTCGTGGTGCAACAGGTTTCTAGCGAATGGGACGCCAGGGACGCCAACATGGCCAGCTATCGCTTCCTCGTTCAGCAGCTCACCGGCTCCTTCGAGGGCTATGAGTTCCACCATATCCCCCGGGCGGACAACGAGGCGGCCGATACGTTGGCAAAGATCGGCTCCACCCGGCAGGCCATCCCAGCCGGCGTCTCCCTCGAACGGCTGCTCAAGCCATTGATCAAGCCCTCCCCTGAATCAGAGTCTATCTTCGTGCGGCTGACGCCGCCGGCTCTTCGCCAGGCCCGGCGGCCCCACCAACATCACCAACCCCGGCTGCCGTGTCGGTCCCGTCGGCTCCGACGTCCGACGCCCCCGCGACGGCCGGCTCCGGCTCCACGTCCGTCATGATGACGATCGACGCACCCCCCCACCGTCTCAGTCTCGGGGACTGACGGCCAGGTCCCGGGGACTGGCGAGCCGGCCCCGGGGACTGGCGGGCCGGACCCGGGGGCTCCGGCAACGGGCCCGGGGGCTCCGGTTGCCCCTCACCATCCGCTCGAGCTCGAGCCGGCTCCCGTCTCGACCCCCTTGTGGGCCCAGCCCATTCTGGTTTTCCTCTTGCGCGGCGAACTCCACCCTGACGAGGCCTCGGCAAGGCAAATCCAGCGCCGGGCCCCGGCCTACAGCATCATCAACTGCGAGCTGGTTCATCGCAGCACAACAGGCGTGTTTCAACGCTGCGTCGAGCCAGAGAAGGGCCAAGAAATCCTCCGCGACATCCACCAGGGTGAGTGCGGGCACCACGCCGCCTCCAGAACCCTGGTGGCCATGGCGTTCCTCCACGGCTTCTACTGGCCGACGGCCTTGGAAGAGGCAAAGCGGCTGGTCGACAAATGCGAGGGGTGCCAACGCTTCAGCACGCAGAGCCACCTACCGACAACAGCCCTCCAGACCATCCCGCTCTCGTGGCCCTTTGCCGTCTGGGGGCTGGACATGGTGTGTCCTTTCAAGACCGCGCGGGGCGGCATGACACATCTACTAGTGGCTGTCGACAAGTTCACCAAATGGATCGAAACGAGGCCCATCAAGAAGCTGGACGGCCCCACGGCCGTCCGGTTCATCAAGGACATCACGGTCCGCTACGGCATTCCCCACAGCATCATCACCGACAACGGCACGAATTTCGCCAAAGGCGCAATGGCGCGTTTCTGCTCCCAGGAGGGCATCCGGCTCGACCTCGCATAAGTGGCCCACCCACAGTCAAACGACCAGGCAGAAAGGGCAAACGGCTTGATCCTGGCCGGCCTCAAGCCTCGGCTCGTGGCGCTACTCGTACGGTCAGCCGGCTGCTGGATCGATGAGCTGCTGGCTATCCTCTGGAGCCTCAGGACCACACCCAACCGGTCAACCGGCTACACCCCTTTCTTTCTCGTATACGGGTCCGAGGCAGTCATCCCCACGAACATCGAGTTCGACTCGCCTCTAGTCACCCTGTATACGGAGAAGGACGCAAAGGAGGCACGGGAAGATGGCGTTGACCTACTCGAGGAAGCTCGCGAGCTGGCCCTGAGTCGGACGGTCATCTACCAGCAGAAGCTCCGGCACTACCACAGCAAGCGGATCCGGCCCCTCTCCTTTCGCGAAGGAGACATGGTGCTCAGGCGGATCCAGCGAACAGCCGGCCAGCACAAACTGTCCTCCCCATGGGAAGGCCCGTTCATCGTCAGCAAGGCGCTACAGAACAACGCGTACTATCTAATAGATGCCCAGAAGTCACAGAAGCGCAAAAGAGATGCCTCCGACGAGGAGACGGAGCGCCCGTGGAATGCGGCACTCCTTCGACAGTTCTACTGCTAGAAAGAGTCAGTGTATGTATGTATCTTCCCTCCTGTTGGAACTTAATGAATGCAATGGGTGTCCCGAGCCGGCACTTGGGGCACGCCCCTTTTCAATTCCATCAAGGCATGTCATTTCTTAAGCAAGGCACCCGGGTCCGGCTCCCTGGGCCCGGGTGCTCGCCGGCTCCCCTCCAAGATGGTCAAGTAGTGTGAACAAGCAATCCTCCCCCCTGCCCAGCTAGAGACCGGCCCCCGGCTGTCCGACTGGCGGGACTCTAGGACGGCAAGAAACCTACCACACGAACACCGCCTGAAGAGTAGTTCCCGGATAGGTCCAACCGGACCATTTTGACCTTAGAAACCGGCCTCTGCCGGCTCGCCCCAGCTCTAGCCGGATGACTCTAAGGCCCGCACGGTTTCCCCAAGGACGATGCCCCGCCCCTGCCCCAGTCCGGCTCCCGGCTGGCTGGCAGGCGGGGCGGAAGGCAGAAGGAACCATTGCGTGAGATGCGAGTCGAAGGGTAAAACGCAAAGGTTGAGCCGGCATGCAAACACTTCAAATCCCAAGCAAACTTATAGACAAAAGGCCACAGGCCGAAGATTCTTTACAATACACCCCCAGTGGGTGGAAATGCATCTTAATAAGTCTTGCAGCAAAAGAAAAGATACAATAAACGAAGGGCCACCAAGGCCTCCGGTGCATCACCAACCGGCTCGACAGACTGCCCAGGGGCGGCCGCCGCCTTCAGATCCACCTCCATGGTATCTGTGGCCTGGGCGTCACTGCCAGTGCTGGAGGCGGTGCTCTCGTCGGCAACCTCCTCATCCTCGGGCCCTTGGGGAATGCCGAAGGAGTCCACGGCAACCGGCTCGCCGTCCTCACCAAGCGCCGGCAGGAACTCGTCCGGGTCGACGTACGAGGCCAGCTCGTTGGTCCGGCGAACAAGGGTGCCTTTGTGAGCGACTTGCTCCGCCTCGGGAACCTCGCGCATCGTGGACAGCCGGTCCAAGTCGACGCCGGGGTACCACGACGTGACGAACCGAAGGGCCATCAGCGCCCCGCAGCGGGCCGCCGAAGCCTTCCAGGCCTCAAGCCGCGCCACCGCGTGCTCCAGCCACAGCGCCACGCGGCCGTCCGGGGTCTTGCAACCCGGCCAGAGGGCCGAAATCACCCACACGCCGGCCGTGTGCAGCCGGTCCATACAGCGTTGCAGAAAAATCAGCTGGTTCTCGATAGCCAGTGCAAACTCCGGCAAGTCCCAGCCGGCATGCTCCTCAATCTCCTGCCCACGCTGCCGCAGGCACTCCTGATGCTCCGCCACGACCCGCTCGGCACGGCGCTGAGTCTCCGGGAACCGATCTAAGGGAGACGAAAGAATCAGAAAAAACGGGTCGAAGCGGCCGGCACGGAAAGAAGACTCAAAGAGAAGAAACTCACGCTGAAAAGCCTCGTCCATCTCAATTGCGAACTGGAGGCCCAAGCTCCACTCCCTCTCCCGCGCCTCCTCCGCCTGGGCGAGGGCGGCTTCACGCCTCTCAAGCTCGCCCCTGAGGCAAGTCACCTCGCCCTGCAGGACGGTGGCCCACCGGTTGGCGTCAGCTGCCTGCTTCGCTGCCTCCACCCGGGCCGCAACTTCCTTCCGCAGCTCCGCGGTAAGGCGTTCCTGCGCCGCCTGACCGTCGAGGACCAGGCCGCCCAGCCAGTCCCTCTCCGTCGTGACCGCCTGGAGTTCCCGCTCCAGCCGGTCCCGTTCGGAAGCCACCTCATCCCTTTTCTGCCGGATAGGGGTCAGGACGTCCAGCTCCTTTGCGAAAATCCCAACCCAAGTTACTCAAAGAACGGAAGACTCGAGCCGTCTGTAGCGACGACGGCTGTCCCGTGGCCAGCCTCTTCTCCCCGAGCCGGCTGCTCTTCGATCCTTCCACGTGTCTCCCGCCGAGCTGCGGGGGGAGGCGCATCCAAGATCCGGACGTCATCATCATCATCATCGGTCCAATCTCTGATCGTGGGTTCGGAGTTGAACTCACCAGCCGCCCTGGACCCGCCGGCTCCCGGATCGCCCATCGTCCCGTCCGCCTCAACCTCCCCTGAGGACTCGACCTCTTCCTCGACTCCCCCTCCCAGCTCAAAGTTCTCCAGGTCGGAGTCGGCACGATCCGCCTGGAACACCTGAGGGTGCGGACCATCCGCCGTGTTCTGTCGTACAAAGCGCTGCGGTCAGCATGGCACGTGAGCACGGAGGCCGGCTGAAGAAACACAGAAAAAAAGGAGAGGCACCGCGACGGGACGTACCAGAGGCGCCGGGTCGAGCCGGCTGTACGGCAACTTGCCGAAGTGCCAGGTGCATGGCGCCAACTTGAAGTTGGTGACAGCGTTCACCCGCTCCGCCACCTGAGCCGTTGTCAGCTCGAAGGTGGACAGCCGGCAAGGGTCCCGCCGGTCTCCCATGTCGCATATCCGGTGCGGCCTCAGCTGCAGGGGCAGCACTCGGCGATCGATGAAGGCGGCCACCAGATCGGCCGTGACCAGCCCTTCCCCGCTCCTCATAGTGTGGAGCCGGCCCAGCATCCCGGCAAGCTCCCCGGCCTCCACGTCGGCCATCCAGTTCGTCCCAGAGGACGGGACGTTGACAAAGGGCGGCAGCCGGATGTAGTCTCGAGCCGGGTCGACATTCTTCACATAGAAGAACGACCGGTTCCACTTCTTGACGGACTCGATGAGGGTGAGGCGGGGGAAAAGTGTGCCGCGAACGCACACCACCGCGCCCCCACAGGCGTACACCTCGTTGCCGTTCTTCAAGCTCTTGAGATAGAAGAGCTTCCTCCACAGCTCCACGAAGGGAAGAAGGCCGAGGTAGCCCTCGTAGACGGTCACGTAGCTCGACAGCTGCAGAATGGAGTTCGGCCCCAAATGGTGCGGTTGAAGATCGAAAGTGTCGAGAAACAACATGAAGAACTGGCTCACCGGTAGCCCAAAACCGCGCGAGAAATGCGAAGCGATGACCACGCACTCCCCGTCCTCGGGCTCCAGCACCACCTCACCGCCCGAAGGAAGGGCGGCGACGCGGTCCTCCGGCGGCAGCATGCGGGCGCAGCGGAGGTACGCGATGTCCTCCTCGGTGACGGTGGAGCCGCCCCAGCTGCTAGAGAGACCATCGGCCATCTCTAAGGGGGACCGGAGCGGAGGAACGAACGAGTGGTGCGACGGTGCGAACTCGAAGCGACAGAGGCGAGAGGAGGAAGACGGCGGGGAGAGGGACGCGCTAACTGCCTCCGCCTCTCCCCCTCCCCTTATAAATAAGGGGGCGAAGCCCGGGGGACGTGGGGATTAACTGTGCCCACTTCCCCCGGGAAATCCGCAGAGCGTAGGCACCTCGGGCCGTGGCCGCCGGGGTCTGGGCGCAGAGGATCCTTGCCTGCGGCCCGAGGCCTACTAGGCCAGGCTCGAGGCAACATCCCGTCACGCCCCCAGGTGCGGGGCCCTCGGCGTCACAGCGCCCCGCGTGGCGCGTCGCCGCCCAGCGCGGGTTCCGAGGCGGCGTAGCAGAACCCAAGGCGATGGGCACGGCCGCCGGCCAGGCTGGTCGGTTGGCCCCACTTACCAGAATGGTGTCGTCGGGTGAAGCCGCCGGCTCCCCCTCGTCGGAAGGACGCAGGCCCCCACCGGCTTCGGGGACTACTGACGGGGTTATTACCCCTGGGTATGCCAAGACAAGGGAGTTCGGGACTTTTTTGAAAACTATATAGCCGGCTGGTCCCCAGCCGGCTGGCGAGAGGCCGGCAGGCCCACTGCCGGCTGGCCCACGGCCGGTTGGTCAGGAGCCGGCCGCCCGACCCCTGGCCAGCCTGCAGCCGGTCGCTCCGCGGCCAGCCCTCTCGCTAACCTCTGGACGGGCAGGCACTTGTCCTCTCTACTGCGACCAAGTACATCGACAGAAGTACATCGACCGCCCGGGCGTGCATGGCTTCTGTCCGGGCGGTCGTACCACTGACCATGACTGGTCGAAACCCGGCGGGGCAACGGCGCGGCCACGCTGCCGTCCACTCCATTACCTGCACCGGCGTGGCTACAGCGCAGCCGGCCGTACCGCTGACTTCGGCAGGCAGACGCAAGACGATGCCGCGTGGGGCGGCCCGTGCCGCGGCAGGTAGGCGCAGGCCAATACCGGCGACCGGCTGGCGGGCCCCAGTCAGCGATGGGACCGCACAGCCGGCGGGCCCTACAGGCGACGAGATGGCCCAGCCGGTGGGACCACTGGCCGCTGGAGAGGCTGCCAGCCGGGTCCCCCCTTTTAGTACCTTATGTATATTGTAAGCCGGGGGGTTGGCCTATAAAACCCCCCGAGGCCCCCATGCACCAAAGAACGATTTTTTCCCACTTCACACTCTTATCCCCACGTAGCGAGGCAAGAAGAGCCGGTTGCTCCTTCTTCTTCCTCTAGCCAACAGCTCAAGGAGCACCATTGTAACACCCATCACCCATCAACTAGACAAGCAGGACTAGGGGTGTTACCTCCCACGGAGGGCCCCGAACCTGGGTACATCGCGTGTCTCTCACCGCTTGTCCCCAATCCCGTTACCGGAGCCCGCCGGCGTCCTTCGGCCCCAACCACTCTCGATAAGCCACCCCATGGCATCTGTCGTGAGAAAACGACGACACGTTCTATGTCCTAAGACCTGAGCTATCGCATGTACTCGGGATGGTGACAGACTTGCTTTGGGCCGACCAAACGCTACTCTGTGACAGGGTAGTTATAAAGGTAGGTTTCGGGCTTGTCTAGACCCATGCTGCGAGACGTGGTCGAGCAAGATCGGATTTGCCCCTCCGATGAGGAGAGATATACTCTGGGCCCCTCGGGTGATCCGACCAGGATAAGCATGGCCATGCGATGAGGATTATGAAATAATCCGAAGTGTTGGTCGGATTCACTGGAACAAAAAAGAGGTCGTGCAGCAACAAGGATGACCATGTCGCCTTGAGCAAGACAACATATATCGTGTGGCAAAGGGAACGGAAGTGTGAAGTACAAGTTCGCCTAACCAGCTTCGTCGGACACTTGGAGTCGGCACGCTTTGCTAGAGGCCACTACCGACTAGTCGAGTCAGATGTGATCTGACTCACGACCAAGTGAACGAGAACCTAAGGGGGCGCGCTTAAGGGAAGGAACACGTGGGCTTTAGGATCCGTGCGAGGCCCAAGAGTTGAGCCCGTGTCGGATGCCTATATATAGTGGAGGTGCGGCACACCCATTTGGTTAATCGCTTCGGCGCCGTCATTAGGGCTTTGCATGTGTTGCAACTAGCCACCTCCACTCGCCGCCGAACTGTGTGATCGGACCAGCAGTCCGCCGCACGGTGTTCCTCCTGCACGCGTGGTCACCATTAGAGGCGGTGCACTTGCGCCGCTCTGGCGAACCTGTACGTGGGATCCGGTGACCGATTGTTCAAAGGAGAACGGACCGGCTGTTCGAGGGAGATCGGACGAGGAGGAGACGGACCACGCGAACGCGCTGCCCGAACTCTACTTCCGCTGCACGGCACTGCGCGTCTAGTGGTAACGATCTGTGATCCATCTCTGTAGCATGTTCTTCGATGTTCTGCGCGTGGAAAAATTTTAATTTGCATGCGATGCACCTACGGTAGAACCCAACAACTAACTTGATGGCACGTCAGCATAGGACGGACTATCCCACTGCTAGAAACGTCACAATTTTTGTCATAATTATATAAGACATTATCAAGATATATTTAATTTATTTTGAAATTAAATTACAATGAATTATCAAATCCAATATAATCCAAATGCATATTTTATAAATAAGTTAGAGCCAAATCACATTATAAATTGAAATAAAAGACAAAGTATATTATAAATCCAATCATCATCTAAATAGAGATGATGGTAAAAATAACACGAATTCACAACCCTTGCACTCATGAAAATAGACATTACAAAGTAATATATGGATAAAAAAGACCACAAAAGTGTTGTCCCAAATGGCCTTCATACATAGGTTTGGACTAGGACTACTAAGTTGCTTAAGCCCTTAAGAGAAAACCAACCACTTTATCGATTTCATGTTGCTTCTGTTCCAGGCTTCACTTGTCTTGTTGGCACTTCTTCACAACTTCAGATTCTTCTTGTTGTTTCCTCCCCATCTCTTAAAGAAATCAGAGAAAGGAGTTTATGCTACGAATCCATCTAGAAGATAAGCAGGAGCAAAAACTGGATCGTTTCTACATCCAATCAAAGCATAGAAAGGTGTAGATAAAATCAATCACTGGATGACCAATGCCATGGGGGTGTTTTCCGGATCAATGAAGCATACGATGTGAATGTAAACAAAAGAGAGATTAGCTTACCTCAGATCAGCCAGACGTGCAGAGCTGAATAGAGGGCGCTCCACCGAGGTGGTCGGCGACCCCTACATCCACCGAGGATGCACGGGTGGAGCAACTGGACGGCGGATCCGATGGTGAGGCAGGCAAGGGATTGGCTGTGGAGGATGGTCGTCCTTGTGGCGATGGTGGTGGATCCAGGCGCCGTGGAGGTTGGCCTTGCTCACCCTGGTGGCTGACGACGATGAGCAGACACCGGCAGACGCGGGGAGGGCGGGAAGGTGATCTCCATTGTGGCAGGGCTGGTCTCTGCTCCCACCGCGGTGGAAGTCGAAGGAGGGACACCAAGGTGGTGATGCGGACGTCAACGAGCTTGTGAGGTCGGTCGTGTTCGGGAGCGCAACGTCAGGGAGGAAACGCAGTAGCGGCAGGGGAGATCACGCCATGGACGAGCGGCTCGAGCACATCGAGAAGAGAAGGCGCACAACGGGCTCCTCCTCCCATGCACAACTGTCTGCATCGGTGGCGGCGCTGCAGGTGCTTCCTTCAGGGTCTCTATTGCGGCAGTGCTGCAGGGGCTTCCTTCGAGGTCTCAATGGAGGCGGCGTCAGTTGGAAGATTGGATCGGTATTGAGAAAGCAAAGAGGGGGCGCGCGCGAGATGGGATAATGAGGATTGGTTAAATGGGCTTCGCTCCAAAACATTTGTCAGGCCGCCTAAGCAACAAAAGATGGTCATTCTCTGCGCGCCGGAGGCAAATCGATTCTGCCCTTCAACTAAAAAATACTTGAACCCCTAAAAAAATACTAATGGGTTTGACACGCTTACGTCACAATAAACAGTTGGGTTTTTTTAACAAAAATAAGGAGCAACGCTACGTGTCGACCGACGAATCCTTTTAAAAAAATCCGTCGTCTCCCGAATCATTGAATTCAACGCAAGATGATCGTTAGATTCGGCAGTTAGCTTTGCAACAAGGATAATGTTGCATTCAAATGTTTGCAACAAAGTTTATATTGCAAGGTCATGTCCCATGCGTGTCGGATCTCCGACGAGGTCACCTCGCCGCCATCCTCCTCTTTAGCGACGTGGGCACACTATGTGCTGCCGACGGTCGTGGTGGAGCTGGGCGGCAAAGGCGGCCACCACACCCGACCCCCTGCTGTAACATGGCGTACCATTGATACTTCTCCGTCGTATCTACTTTTTCTCACACGTTTGCCCTTGTTTTGGACTCTAATTTGCATGATTTGAATGAAACTAACCCGGACTGACGATGTTTTCAGCAGAACTACCATGGTGTTGTTTTTGTGCAGAAATAAAAGTTTTCGGAACTGGACAAAACTTTTTGGAGATTTATTTTACAATAAATAACAAATACTGGAGCCAAGAACTACCGGAGGGGAGCCCTGGCTGGGCACGATACACCAGGGCGCGCCACCCCCTCCAGGCGCGCCCTGGTGGGTTGTGCCCACCTCGGGGCCCCACTGACCCTAATTCCGACGCTATAAAATCCTATTTTTGGAGAAAAAATCAGAGAGAAAGTTTCATCGCGTTTTACGATACGGAGCCGCCGCCACCTCCTGTTCTTCCTCGGAAGGCCAGATCTGGAGCCCGTTTGGGGCTCCGGAGAGAGGAATCCTCGGTCTTTGTCATCATCAACCCTTCTCCATTGCCAATTCCATGATGCTCCCCACTGAGAGTGAGTAATTCCTTTGTAGGCTTGCTGGTCGGTGAGGAATTGGATGAGTTTCATCATGTAATCGGGTTAGTTTTGTTAGGGATTGATCCCTAGTATCCACTATGTTCTGAGATTGATGTTGCTATGACTTTGCCATGCTTAATGCTTGTCACTAGGGCCCGAGTGCCATGATTTCAGATCTGAACCGTTTATGTTATCAGCATTATATATATGTTCTTGATCCGATCTTGCTAGTCATACGCACCTATTACGTGTTATGACCCATAAACCCCGGAGTGACAATAGTCGTGCTACTTTCCGGTGATGACCGTAGTTTGAGGAGTTCATGTATTCACCGTGTGTTAATTCTTTGTTCCGGTTCTCTATTAAAAGGAGGCCTTAATATCCCTTAGTTTCCTTATGGACCCCTCTGCCACGGGAGGGTAGGACAAAAGATGTCATGCAAGTTCTTTTCCATAAGCACGTATGACTATTTACGTAATACATGCCTACATTACATTTATGAACTGGAGCTAGTTCTGTATCGCCCTAGGTTATGACTGTTATATGATGAATATCATCCAACGAGTTCACCGATCCAGTGCCTACGAGTTTTCCACATATTGCTCTTGCTAAGTTACTACTGCTGTTGTTACTGTTACACTTGCTGCAAAACTACTGCTATCACTGCTACCGTTACTGTTACTGCTACTACTGCTATCCAAACTATCATACTATTGTGCTACTGATCACTCTGGTGCAGATATTTAATATCCAGGTGTGGTTGTATTGACAACTCAGCTGCTAATACTCGTAAATATTCTTTGTCTCCCCTTGTGTCGAATCTATAAATTTGGGTTGAATACTCTACCCTCGAAAACTGTTTAGATCCCCTATACTTGTGGGTTATCAAGACCTTTTTATGGCGCCGTTGCTGTCGGCGTTCTGGGAATGGGGGTACCCAGACCTGCCTGCCTGCGGCCCAGGGCATGGCCCACCTCATCAGCCAAGCACAGCCTGGCGCGACTTCACACAAGACAAGGCCCTCGCGAGGGCCCTAAGCTCGCGAGGAAGAACAGCACCAAGACCAGCGAAGGGCGGGCCTCCTCAGGCCCCCTCCAGAGCGGCGGAGATCTCTATGCAGAGCCCGGCCTCAGGAGTCAAGGATGACGCAAGGAAGGACAGGCGGGCGCCAGCGCGCGAGGCGGTACAGTTTCCCCTTTGGTGCAAAGGGAGCAAGGACGTACGCGGGTTCCCAAAGAGCCACCCAAAGGTTTCCATTCCGGTGCAACAAGACCACGACGACGAGCCCAGCAGGACGGGTGTCATCGCCGAGCCCACCTCTGCATCATCGACAGCTACTTTGCAGGCGAAGACCACCTTTGGACAGGGCGGGGATGTACTCCTGTCCCCCTTCGAATTTGGCCGTTGTGGGATCCCTTACCGCCATTGCGATAAGGGAAGAGGACCCGGGCCGCTGCTATAAATAGAGGATAGGCTGCACCGTTGAGCGAAAAAAGGGGGAGGGAGAGCGCAACAAACATCCAACAAGGCAGAAAGCCAAGAGCACCACTCGAGCGCCCTCACGAGGCTCCTCACCACTCTACTAGTTCATCCACCACACCTCCTCGTGAGGCAATCCACCAAAGCAGGAGTAGGGTATTACGCTTCGCAGCGGTCCGAACCTGGGTAAACCATCGTGTGCATCTTCTTCCTCGTCATCGTGCGAGTTCATCATCCTAACCATCGAGTAGTGAGCTAGGTAGGGCCAGGCTGCAGGGGATCTTCGCACACGCCTCTGTGTTCGAACCTTGAGGGTTTTGCGGAGCCCGAAATCCGACATTTGGCTCGCCAGGTAGGGGGCGTGTCGGAGTCTTCCTCAAGCCAAGCTCTTCCTCCGCCTCGCCTCTCGGATGTCTGACGCTCGCCGAGCCCGCGCCGAGCGCCGAGCTGCCCGCGTCGCACAGACGGCGCCCGTGGGCCGCGCCGCCGCGCGCCGGTCCCCCTCACCTGTGGCCAATGCCGCCATGGGCCCGGAGGCCCACGAACAACAGGACTCCTCCCAGTCGGTCACCGCGCGGCGCGACGGCCACACCGCCACTCCGTCGATCGTTCCGGCTACCGGGTCGTCCTCCCACGCTCGAACCGGGCCGCCGCGCGGCTCGGGTGCACTCGCCATGGCGCACGAGTTGCTCCGCTACCGCCCTGCCCCCGACCGCCATGACGACTGGCTTCGGCGCATTGCGGAGCTCATCAGTGCTGCCGGCGACGCTTCAGCGCTCTCCTACTCGTTTCGACCCCGGCCAACCCTGGCAGACGACGTGGCCCACGATGCGCCGCCACCTCCTCCACAACGCGACGTCGACCCCGAGCCCAAGCGTGAAGCGCACCCGCGCGACCAGCCCCGCGAACTGTGGGAAAGGGCGAGAGATGAAGTAAGCTGCCAGGTGGTGCCTCGGCCACGCGTTGACGCGCGTATGCTCCCCACGCTACCGAACCAGCGTCGCGACCGCGCACCACTCGAGGTGGCCCCTCAGGAGCATCAAGACCGGGTCCCTCCCGCACACGCAGCACCCGTCGAGCCGGTGGGGTGCCACGCCATCGCCCCAGAGCTCCATCCAACCACGTGGCCCTGCAAGTTCAAGCCTGACCTACCCCCTCGCTACGACGACACCCCGGATCCCGCCGAGTTCCTACAGCTCTACTCGCTGGGCATCCGGGCGGCCGGTGGAGACAACAAGGTCATGGCATGCTGGTTCCCCATGGCACTCAAGGGCGGCGCGCTCTCCTGGCTCCTCAATCTCCCGGAGGGGTCCATCACCTCCTGGAACGACCTGCGCAAGCGCTTCGTCGCCAACTTTCAAGGTACCCGTGACCGAGCGCTCACCATGAACGATCTACGACGCATGAAGCAGCAGGAGGGAGAGACCCTGCACAAGTTCATACAGCGCTTCACGACCACCCGCCTCAAGATCCCGAGGGCGTCGGACGAGGCTATCATCTCCGCGTTCACTGACGGCGTCACGGACCTCAAGATGAAGGAGGAGCTCGCCATGAACGATGAACTGTGCTCAGCCCTAGAGATGTTCAACCTGGCGAACAGGTGCGCCAAGGCCGAAGAGGGCCGCCTGTCGCTCCGCGAGCCTCCGGTGGCAGAGCCAGAGGAAAAGAAGACCAAGGCCAAGGAGGCAAAGCGCAAGGCCCCCGCGGTGGTTGCGGCCGAGCCTGAGGCGAAGCGCAGCCAAGGCGAGGAACCCCCCGTAGGAGGGCGGTCGTCCTGCATCTTACACGGCACCAACAACCACGACACCATCGACTGCCAGGAGCTCAAGCTAGTCCGCGACGAGCACTTCGGTCGGCGCCCTGGACGCGTGGACCGTGGCTTCGGACGCGGCGGAGGCCGCAGCGAAGGCCGTTGGGACAACCGGGAGCCGCGTCAGGAGCGGCGAGACCGGCCTCGGGAGGACCGCTGGCATGACCAAGCTCGGGAGGACCGCTGGCGTGACGACCCTCCGGAGGGGTCACGCCGTGGCCAGCCTCGTGAGGCACTTCCTCGTGAGGCCGGCCTACCACCACTACCGCCGCCACCCAGAAGGAAGGAAGAGGATAGGCAAGATGGTAGGGCTAGGGGCTTCCAGGAGGTCAGGGCGATAGCCTGTATCCTGGGCGGCGCCCAAGCCCCGGCGTCGAACCGCATCTTCAAGCAGTTCACGCGGGAGGTGAACGCAGCTCTCCCGAAGCCCGAGGCCATGCACCCCCTCTCGTGAGGATGCACGCAAGAATTAGAAGCAGCTCCTCCCCACGGGGCGCCAGGGGGCTGGAACCTCCAAGGACGGCGCCTCAGGCTCTGCGCCCCGGGACGGGGCCCCACCCTCCATCGCATAGGAAAGCGCGCTCGGCGCCCCCTTGGGTCGGGTTCGGGGGCTTCCATTCAGGGAGCTTCCGGCCTGGCCGGCGAGACAAGGGAGGCGCTCGGGCACAACCTGAAGGCGCGCCCTGACGCGCGTCTGCCTGAGCCAGGAGCACGGCGCGAGGCGCCGAGCTCGCAAGAGTCCGTCATCAGAGCGATCGAGGAGCTTCAGGAGGCACAGGCCATGCGAGGCGGGAACTGCCCTGCACCACCAAGCGCAGCCGCCATCGTCGGCCCGGTCGACAAGCCGCGCGTCTGCGTCGACGCGCTCGCGATCAATGGGGCCGCGTCCCAGGACCTCTTCTGGCCGACGCGCACCGATCGCGGATGGGTCAACCCGCGCAACTACGTCCGCATCCCTTCGGCCTGGCGAACGCAGGCGCCGCGTTCCAGCGCCTTGCCCAGGCCATGCTAATACCCTGCCTGGCAAGGCGCGATGAGGGATTGGAGGAGATGCCCGGACCGAGCAGGGGTCCCGAGCCTCGGGAGACGACGGGCTCGTGAGGGTCATGCTCATGGAGGTACAAGATTAGGCTACGACGGCAGCTTCGACTCTTCAGCGGCATGGCCGCCAGGTGATTTTTTGGTTTGTGCCAGGTAACTTTTTGGTTTACTCCGTTTGAGGGCGCCCACCGGGCCGCATTATCCTCAGGCGACCAGGGCATACCCCTGCAGCCGCCTCATGTACGCATATTTCAGCAACTTTCCATGCATGTGATCTGTTTCCTAACGTTTCACCTTGCCTGCACGGCTCTTTGCCAGCGTGAATGACGCTGCGCCCGAATGATCCTACCTTCGACCGCCTCATGAGAGTATTGGGCATGGCGTCTGTGCTCGGGTCCGTCCCTGCAGCGTCGATAAATCCAGTGGCTGAGCTCTGTCTGGCGGGTCGGCCCCGTTCACGTCACCTCCTGGGGTCACTGGTGCTTGGCCCTCTCATGCGATGGCCCTCGAGAGCACATTCGGCGCAGGCTTCTCCAAAAATTTGCAGGACCTCGGACGGCGCTATCTACAAGAAGATCCAGGTGCAAACCGCCTTTGAGGTAGGGACCTCGCGAGGCCAAAGCGCCCTCGCGAGCTCCCAGATACACCTCCCAGTTCAACCGTGCAAGCCACACGTACGAACTCAATGGGCTGTACACGCCCGGAGCCCCCCGAGGACGCGGAGGGGTTCCTTCCCACGCAATGTGGAAGCCCCATGCTCCGCGCTGGCGGACAACACGGTCCACCAATGACTATGCCCACGCAAGGTGGAAGCCCCATGCCCCGTGCTGGTGGACAACACGGTCCACCAATGACTATGCCCACGCAAGGTGGAAGCCCCATGCCCCGTGCTAGCGGACAACACGGTCCACCAATGACTATGCCCACGCAATGTGGAAGACCTTCGCTCCGTGCTGGGGATAAACAACTGAGGGTGCCCCAGCGGCTGCATCCAACCTCAGGAAGGCTCCTTGCGGCCCCGTCTCGCTGCATTCCCTGGGATGTTCGCGTGAGGGGGTTGCATGGGGGCTACTACCGGGCCAAGCCTGGTACACGCCACCTTCCCAGGTCTGCCAAACCTGGTCTTCACGCGCCCCTCTCAGGAAAAGCTAGCGAGGAAAGGTATGGGAGCCGCTCGTACGTCAAGGGGGACTCCTGAGCATCGGGACTCAGGAGCCTCACTGGCCACGTAGCCCCTCACCCCTTGGAACCGTCCAGGTTATTCGGACGGCCCAACGGCGGCTGAGGTATGCGCGGGGCCGGGCCCTGCCGACACAGAGCTCAAAGCGCTCAAACCCCCTAAGGAGGACGCTGGAGCTCGTACGTCAAGGGGGACTCCTGAGCATCGCGACTCAGGAGCCTCACTGGCCACGTAGCCCCTCGCCCCTTGGAACCGTCCTAGTGATCCAGACGGCCCAACGGCGGCTGAGGTATGCACGGGGCCGGGCCCTGCCGACGCAGAGCGCAAGGTGTTCGAAATTTCCAAGTTAACCCAATCTTCACCATGTTCCCCTCATGAGGGCTGCTCGTACGTCAAGGGGGACTCCTGAGCATCGCGACTCAGGAGCCTCACTGGTCCTGTAGCCCCTCATCCCTTGGCGCCGTCCTGGTGATCCGGACGGCCCAACGGCGGCTGAGGTATGCGCGGGGCCGGGCCCTGCCGACACAGAGCATCACAGCAAAAAAGAAGGAAACAAGGCAAAGAAAGCAATCACACAGTTCAACAGCTATTACAAGCATTAAAAGTTTTCGCAAATACAAGCAAGTCTAACACCTCCGTGAGGCACGATGAACGTTGCAGGAAAGGAACAAGGAAGAGGAATTAGGAGGAGCCGCCGCCACCACCCGTCCCGGCCGCGGGGAACTCGTCGTCGACATCGCTGGCGTCGTCTTCTTCGCCGCTAACCCTTGCAGCTTCAGGAGGCGGAGGAACGGTGATGCAGGTGAACTTCTTCACCAGCGCCTCCACGGCGCCCTTCACTGCCGCCGCAGCGCTGGTGCGGACCTCGGGGGCGATCGGGCGGATCACGGAGTCAAAGTCAAACCCCGGCTCGCGAAGATGAAGATGGCTGAAGATGCGCGTCGCGGCCTCAGAAAAGAGGTCGCGGCACTTGCTCTCCAGGACCCCCTCCACCTTGGCAACGGCGCCCTCCAGCGCCTCGACGAGCCTCAAAGCGAGCTCCGTGAAGCCGCTCTCCGGAGCCGCCAGGGGCTCCGAAAACCCATCCCGGCAGAGGGAGTGGAGCGCTTGGCGAAGCCTGAGCTCGACGGAGGGAAAGGCGTTGAGCTCTGCAGCCTTCTTCTCCTTGTCCGCGGCGAGAGCCTTCTCCCTGGTGTCGAGTCGGGCCTTCTCCGTGGCAGCTTCTCCCTCCCGCGCGTCCAGGCGCTCTCTCTCCGCGGCCTGGCTGGCCGCCGCCTGGGACAGCTCAGAGTCCCGAGCAGCGAGCTTGGCCTCGCGGGTCTCGAAGGCTTCCTCCTGCCAACGCAGCTGCTCCGCAAGTGCGGACTTCTCCTCCTGAAGAACCTTCAAGCGGGCCTCCACTTCATCACGTACAACGCCTTGCAGCAGACGCCGCATCGGTCAGTGCCGCCTCGCGGGCTACCTTGGCTGATGCAGCCTCCTTCTCGCTCTTCGCCGTGGTGGCCTTGGCCTGGCCCCAAATCGCCACGACAGAGGCGTCGGCCTGGTGCCACCCGGAGAGGAGCCCTAGGCGCCCACTCGCGAGGCGATCGTCAGCGCCCCCGAGGGCGTCCCGAACCTGACCCAGAGCAGTGTAGGCCCCGTCCAGGATGCTGGGGACGCGCAATGCGGACACCAAGGCCTCGTCGGGGGGAGTCGCCTGTGCCATCATAGGAGACGCCCCTGGGGCGGCAGAAGCACGAGGAGCTGGAGGCACCGGAGGCTCCGCCACGACCACAGGGAAGGTGGATGCAGACGAGTCCAAGGGCAGCTGGCCCTCGGGGACTGGCTCCCGGGGCCGCGGCACCGACACGCCCTCGAGAGCAGAAACGGCAGCACCAACGCGCATCGGGGGCTCAGGGGGCTCCGCGGCGGTGACCAGGAGGGTTACCTCGCAAGCCCCCGCCCCCACGGCAGCAGACGCCTTGACAGGCGACGGCAGGACAGCAAGAGCGGGCGGTGCACTGGAAGGCGTCTTCGGCTTGACGCCCGCCTTCTTCTTCCTCATCTTCAGCCCAGCGGCATTCCTGGTCACCAAGCAAAGGAAAAATCATTAGCACACAAGCTACCCGCAGGCGACCAAGGTCGAGCCAGATTACTCACTCTTCGACGTCAACCCACTTCCTCTTCTTCCCCGCCTCGACGACGACGGGGGCGCCCTCGCCTTCCTCCGGGAGGGCACCGCCACGTGGAGGAGCAGGAGCACTGTCCGCAAGGGCAGCAGCTGGAGGGGTCACCATGGCCCCGACCTCGTCCGCCTTGCCCGCGAGCCGTGATTCGGGCGGGGGCGAGGCCGGCACTTCAACCGCCTTGCCGGTAGAGGCAGGGCACACCGGAGGAGACTCAGCCCCGCGCTTCCTGGGGGTCGCCAGGCCGGCGGACCAGGCGGCGCGAGGAGTGGGTCCCAACCCCCTGAGGACCTTGGCGGGACACAGGGAACCCACAGCAGAGGCTCCACCGGCATCGTCGTCATATTCAAGGCCGCGCAGGAGCGAGCTCTATGACGGGGGGGATGCCTCCACTGAATCGTCATCCGCCGTCTCCTCCGAATCCCCCCCGCCCGTGGTGTCGTCGGAGGACACCGCCACCGGGGAACCATGGCCCTCAGCCGGGGAGAGCCCCAGTTTGTCGAAGATGGGCATCGCGGCGACCAGATCATCTCTATCATCGCGACGGTACAGCGGGGCGTAGGCGTCAAGGAGATCGTCGGGGTTGCCGTTGAGCAGGGTTGACACAGCCCTGTTCAGCTCCTCGGATGTTATGCATGCGGACCGAAGCCTGAGGTGGTCGTCGCTGCCCTGATAGTCCCACAAGGGCCTAGAATGAGACTGGAGAGGCGCCAGGCGCTGCGTCAGGAACTCCTTCACTATCATCCCCCCAGTCAGCTTCTTGGCGCTGATGTCGTGAGAGATCAGCTCCAGGACAAGCTTAGCCCGGGGGTTGGAAAGCTTCGCGGAGCTCCACGCGGGGGTCTTCTCCGGCAGCCCCTTCGGCAAATCCAAGCGGGGGTTGGTGCTCTTGAGATCCATGAAGACCCAGCGGTGCCTGAAGTTCTCCACCTTCTTCCCGGCCTTTAAGAGCATGTTACCGCTCTGGACCGCGACGAAGGAAACGCACGCCGAACGCTGAGCGCCGTCGTGCACGTGCAAGCTGAAGAAATGGCGGAAGAGGGCCACCGAAGGCCTCACGCCGACGAAGGCCTCACAGTAGAAGGCAAACACGGACAAGAGCAGAATGGAGTTGGGCTGGAGATGAAGAGCTTGGATCCCGTAATGGTCGAGGATGGCGGTGAAGAACTTGGAGAAAGGCGGGACGAGCCCAGCGAAGACGCTATGGAGAAAGAAGGGATAGGCCGACCTGGATGAGGGCCGCTTCTCCGAGGAGCCGCCCCATATCAGGGTCCGCCCCCACTCGTTGGTCCCATCTGCCGTCGACGGGAGCACCGGGACGAGGTCTCCGTCCTTGGTAATGGTGCACTCCGAGAGCGCCGGTGAGATGGGAGCGGAGGCTGAGCTCTGGGCCTCTGGCTTCGACTTGCCGGCGGGAGCCATCGGGAAGTTTGCGGGGCCGACGCGGCAAGGAGGAGGATGGAGCGGCGCCGGGATCTGGAGAGGTCTCTGCTAGGGCCAGGGATCTGGGAGTAAGAGCAGGTGCGCAGAAGAGGAAAGCAGTAATGGCTCGGCGCTGGAAGTCAGGCTTTTGTCGATTCGAGCGGTGGCCGAAGGGGCGTTGGATGCCCGACATCGACCGCACGACGCGCGCCAGTCCTGGCCCGCAGGCGTTTGGGGCCCGCGGCGCTTCGGGCCGTCCTCAGCGGCTTCACCCAGAAGCCAGCTCGAGCGCGCCTTGGGCCCGAGGGCTACTATCAGCGTTCTGGGAATGGGGGAACCCAGACCTGCCTGCCTGCGGCCCAGGGCATGGCCCACCTCATCAGCCAAGCACGGCCTGGCGCGACTTCACTCAAGACAAGGCCCTCGCGAGGGCCTTAAGCTCGCAAGGAAGAACAGCACCAAGACCAGCAAAGGACGGGCCTCCTCAGGCCCCCTCCGGAGCGGCGGAGATCTCTATGCAGAGCCCGGCCTCAGGAGTCAAGGATGACGCAAGGAAGGACAGGCGGGCGCCAGCGCGCTAGGCGGTATAGTTTCCCCTTTGGTACAAAGGGAGCAAGGACGTACGCGGGTTCCCAAAGCGCCACCCAAAGGTTTCCATTCCTGTGCAACAAGACCATGACCATGAGCCCAGCAGGACGGGTGTCATCGCCGAGCCCACCTCTGCATCATCGGCAGCTACTTTGCAGGCGAAGACCACCTTTGGACAGGGCGGGGATGTACTCTTGTCCCCCTTCGAATTTGGCCGTTGTGGGATCCCTTCCCGCCATTGCAATAAGGGAAGAGGACCCGGGCCTCTGCTATAAATAGAGGATAGGCTGCACCATTGAGCGAAAAAAAGGGGGAGGGAGAGCGCAACAAACATCCAACAAGGCAGAAAGCCAAGAGCACCACTCGAGTGCCCTCACGAGGCTCCTCACCACTGTACTAGTTCATCCACCACACCTCCTCGTGAGGCAATCCACCAAAGCAGGAGTAGGGTATTACGCTTCGTAGTGGCCCGAACCTGGGTAAACCATCGTGTGCATCTTCTTCCTCGTCATCGTGCGAGTTCATCGTCTTAACCATCGAGTAGTGAGCTAGGTAGGGCGAGGCTGCAGGGGATCTTCGCACACGCCCCTGTGTTCGAACCTTGAGGGTTTTGCGGAGCCCGAAATCCGACATTTGCCAGGGAGCATAGCTATATTTGTTGAGTCACTTGGATTTATATGAATTGATCACTATGAAGAATCTGAAGGATCCAAAAACCAAGATTTTTCCCGCTAAGACGAGGGGAGGTAAGGAATTGCCATCTAGCTCTGCACTTGATTCACCTTCTGTTATGAATAAGTTTGCAACACCACCACATGCTATTAATCCTGATATGTCGCAAGTTATTGATGATGCTACTTCTGCTATGAATGATGCTTATGATGATGCTAGTACCATGCTTGATGATAATGTGACACTAGGTGAATTTCTTGATGAACAAATTGCTAGAGCTAAAGAGAATGAAATTATTGAAACTGATGAGATTGCTGAAACTGATGAAGCTCTTGAAACTGATGACTATGAAACACCTATTAGACCTAGCTCTCCTAGATTTGAAATGCCTAAGATACCTAAAGGTTATGTTTTGGATGAGGAGACACCTAGAGAAATCCATTCATGTAAGGATAGATATGATCTTAAGAAATTACTACGCAAGTATAAAGAGAAGACTTTGAATGCTAGAATGAAATGTGATCCTAAGTTTGCTACTTCACCTATCTTTGTTACCGATAAGGATTATGAATTCTCTATCAACCCAAAGTTAATTACTTTGGTTGAATCTGATCCTTTCCATGGCTACGAAACTGAAACTGTAGTGGCACATCTTACTAAGCTGAATGATATAGCCACCCTCTTTGCTCATAAAGAGAAGATTCGCTACTACTATATTCTCAAATTATTTCCATTCTCATTAAAGGGTGATGCTAAGACATGGTACAATAATCTTGCTCCTGGTTGTGTGCGTAGTCCCCAGGATATGATTTACTACTTCCCTGAAAAATATTTTCCTGCTCATAGGAAACAAGCTGCCTTACAGGAAATATTGAAGTTTGTGCAAATTGAAGAAGAGAGTCTCCCACAAGCTTGGGGGAGGCTTCTCCAATTGCTTAATGCTTTGCCTGATCACCCTCTTAAGAAAAATGAAATACTTGATATCTTCTATAATGGACTAAGTGATGCTTCTAGGGACTTCCTAGATAGTTGTGATGGTTATGTTTTCAGGGAACGAACTGTTGAACAAGCTGAGGAATTATTGAATAAAATATTGAAGAATTATGATGATTGGACTCTCCCTGAACCACCACCTAAACCCACTCCGAGGAAGAGGGGTATCTTATTTCTCAGTCCTGAAGATATGCAATAGGCAAAGAAATCTACGAAGGAAAAAGGTATTAAAGCTGAGGATGTTAAGAATTTACCACCTATTGAAGAAATACATGGCCTTGACACACCACCACCTCCACAGGTGGTAGAGGTAAATTCTTACAATAAACATCCTAGTCAATGCTTATATGAGTTTGATAACTACATTATGAAACAAGATCACTTCAATGCAAATGTTCTGAAACAATTGAAATATAATTCGGATATGATTGCTCGCTTGAGTGACTTGCTATTTAGAATCAGTAATGATGTTAAAGGTGTAGGAAAGAGTGCCTCTATGGTTCAAGCTTAGTTAGAACAAGTTACTAAATCTCAAAAAGAATTGCTTGATGAAATGAATAATAATATGAATGATTTTGCTGCTAGAGTAGTAACTAGAGGAGGTAGAATGACCCAAGAACCTCTTTATCCTGAAGGTCATCCTAAAAGAATTGAACAAGACTCTCAGAGGATTAATACTGATGCACATAGTCCTTCTAAAAAGAACAAGAAAAAGAAAAATGATAGGACTCTGCATACCTCTAGTGAACCTGAGATACAAAAACCTCCTGATAATAATGATGTCCCTATTTCTGATGCTGAAACTCAATCTGGTAATGAACATTCACCTAGCGATAATGATGATGTTCATGAGGATACTCAACTGAACAATGATAAAGGACCAGATAATGATGTTGAAGTAGAGCCTGCTGTTGATCTTGATAACCCACAACCTAAAAATAAACGATATGAGAAAAGAGACTTTGTGGCTAGAAAACATGGTAAAGAAAGAGAGCCATGGGTTCAGAAACCCATGCCCTTTCCACCTAAACCATCTAAGAAAAAGGATGATGAGGAATTTGAACACTTTGCTGAAATGATTAGGCCAGTCTTTTTGCGTACCCGATTGACTGATATCTTAAAGATGGCCCCTTATGCAAAATACATGAAAGACATCGTCACTAATAAAAGAAAGATACCTGAAGCTGAAATCTCCACCATGCTTGCTAATTATTCTTTTAAGGATGGACTACCTAAAAAACTTGGAGACTCTGGAATACCAACTATACCTTGCTCCATTAAAAGAAATTATGTCAAAATTGCATTGTGTGATTTAGGAGCTGGTGTTAGTGTTATGCCTTTCTCCTTATATAAAAGCCTTGATTTGAATAAACTCACACCTACTGAAATATCATTGCAAATGGCTGACAAATCAACTGCCATACTTATCGGTATTTGTGAGGATGTGCCCGTTGTTGTTGCAAATGTTACTATCTTAACGGACTTTGTTATTCTTGAGATGCCCGAGGACGACAACATGTCAATTATCCTTGGTAGACCCTTTTTGAATACTGCAGGGGCTGTTATTGATTGAAATAAAAGCAAAGTCACTTTTCATATCAATGGTAATGAGCACACGGTGCACTTTCCGAAGAAGCAATTCCAAGTGAATGGTATAAATGTTATTGAAGAATCTCCTACACTCACTATTGGAAGCTTTCAACTACCTCTATCTACTGCCAAAAAGAAATATGATATACTTATTGTTGGGGATATGCATATCCCCATTGAGGTAACTTAGAGTTTTACGAAAGTTCTTCGGTTTCATGCTAATCGGAAGTGGTTGTTAATAAGACTTGATCAACCTTATTAATGGATCATTTTTTAGAGGTATGAAGTCGATGAATCTAGTAGGCACAATCTTCTGCTCCCACCTTTTATTTTCTGTTGTACTTAATCAAATAAAATAAAATGCCATGATTATCCTGTCTTCTGTTTTCACCGTGCAATAAAAAATGACCCAAAAATAAAAGTCCTCGGAATGTTCTGAAAATTTGATACGATTTTTTTCTGAATATTTCTGAATTTCTGGCGCAAACAACATCAGAGGGGGTGCACCTGGTGCCCACAAGACACCAGGGCGCGCCAGCAACCCCAAGCGCGCCCTGGTGGGTTATGGCCCCCACGTGGGGCCCCTCACTTATCCCTTTAGCCCATGTCATCCCCTACCTCCAGAAAAAATTCACCATAGCTCTCATTCCCGTGTTCTTGCTCTCAAACCCGCGGATTTCGAACTCTTTACTCGAAGCTCCGTTTTCGAAACTGTTTGGAGGGATTGCTACTTGGAATAAGATGGATTTCTTTAGGAAGTTTTCCTCCAAGAAAAATGCTAAAGGTGTCATTGGGGAATCATCGGACAATGACCTCCACACTCCAAGAACGGTGGAGGTGCGGCTGTGTGAATGGCCGCATGATGCCTTCATGGAGGAGGCCGGGTTTCATCAAGAGTTTGCCCAATACGTTGCAAATGATGGGCTGACCGAGTTCCTCGCAGCTAAGTGTGACCAATACCACATCCTTACAAATTCCTTTGTGCAAAGTTTTCAATTTCTGAGACGGAATAATCCTCCCGAGGTGCAGTTTAAGCTATATGCTGAAACGCACAAAATACCGCTCACTGACTTTTGCGACATATGCTTGATCCCTTCTGATGCGGAGTTAAGAGAGCCTAGACCAGGGGAGTTTGAGGAGTTTCTCCTCACTTTAACAGTGGGTGAAGATAGAGGCGTGTTAAAACCACTGCTACCAGTTTGCAGTTTCCTTCTGTGCACTACTTTGCTTTATTCATCGCGAAGTGTTTAACCGCTAGGGAGAAGGTTGGCACAATCAGTGCCCCCGACTTCACCATTTTACGTCATGCACTGCACAGTGATCACACCTTTAGCATGGGGGCTATTATTGCACGTCGCTTACACCTTAAAGGACTAAGGGAAAGATACATGGTGGTATTTATGCTACTCGCTTAGCGAAACACTTTAATGTTCAGATTCACCCACATGATTATCCCTTGTCCCAAGTTTATCTAGATCACAAGGCATTGCAGGATCACCAATTTATTGAGGCGACTGATTCTTTTCATAACATTTGTTACAACTTGGTATTCAGCGTCGAAACCCGTGATGTTATCCCGTTGCCTGCACCTGCTCTGTTTGATTCTATTGCCAGGAACGGATATAGGATCATGCCAGAGGACATTACAGCGTACCGGAACAACCTAGCAGCTGCTGAGGAGGAGCCCCAGGAGCGGGACGCTCAGGTGCCGCCTCCACCTCACTTCGACTTAGGACCGGATGGTTACTACAGATGGTGATTACCAAGCTAGGCCAAAAGCCTCAGCTTGGGGGAGTACGTATATCCACCGACATTATATTCATGTTGATACATTTCATTCCAGTTGTCAGTGTTCATATCTTTTTCATTCTTTTATCCGTGCTAGATTTATTTTCTCGCTTTCTTCTTGCGTGTTTGAAAAACTTTGAGAAAACCCAATAATATTTCCTACTTCTTTTCAGCTTTTCTTTCTATCTTAATTTAATCATAGCATCAAAAGAAAACCCAAAAAGATTTCTTGTTTCTTCTTTTACTTGTTGGGAGCTTTCCTGTGTAAATAGTTTTCCTCGTTTTTATTTTTCCCTCTTTAATTTGCTTTCTTCAAGAAAAACAAAAACTCAAAAAAATATTTCAGTGTGTTTCTCTGAAATTATTTTCTTTTTATTTGATTCGTACCAAGGAGAAGAACACGATGAAAATGTTGAGTGGCTCTCATATGCACTATTGTTAATCTAACAAAGAGCCCATGTTACTTTGTCTTCTCCCGTTGAATAAAATGTTTGCAGATTCCAGCTTAGTCCACGGCACTCTCGCACTATTATTATTTTCATATCATTCATTCGTGCAAGTGAAAGGCAATAATGACGAAATTTGATGAATTGACTGTGGCAGAGAAAAGCGGGTATGAACTCAACTTGTTTTTGTTTTTGTAAATATGTTTGCCTAGTATCCTTGATTCAGCATATTATGATAAAATATGTTTGCAATGACAATTATAGATTATAGTTGCCCATGTCATGCTTAAGTATCTAGGAGTGGATAATGATTTATCTTGGATGTCAACATGCATTAAAATGATTGTGATGTGGTATGATGATATGGTATCCTCCTCTGAATGTTTCAAGTGGCTTGACTTGGCACATGTTCACGCATGTAGTTGAATCAAAACCAACATAGCCTTCATGATATTTATGTTCATGTTGTCCATATCCTACTCATGCTAGTGGTCAATGTTTATTATGTGTAATGCATGTTCATGACCATTTTCGCTCTCTAGCTGGCCGCTTCTCAATCTATTTGCTAGCCTTCGCCTGTACTAAGCGGGAATACTGCTTGTGCATCAAAATCCTTAAACAAAAGTTATTCCAGATGAGTCCACTATATCTACCTATATGCGGTATTACCCTGCCGTTCCAAGTAAATTTGCATGTGCCACCTCTAAAAATTCAAATGAACATCAGTTTTGTGTGCCTGGACCGCTCATGGAGCGACAGGGGGCGGTCAGTATATTCCATGTTAAGCGGGTTATTCTCATGATGAGTGTTTATTCACTCGTCCTTACACGAGAGGGGCGGTAATAGGGATTCCCAGTCCCGAAATCAAAAAATACAAATAATTAAACAAAACTCCCCCAGGAATGTTGTTGGTATGGACGGTACCCGTGGATTCGGCTAGCCGTGGAGTGTGATTGTTGGTGGAGGGGGGGTAAACCTTTACTTTTACCGCTTGGGAACCGCCGCTAATGTGTTTAGCATGGAAGATATTGATAACTCTTGGTCGCAACGTTGACAGGAAGGGTGTACCTCCCAAAATTATATCTATCTCTTATTTGAACCTTGATCTCTCGCACATCTGCAAATCGCTGCTTCCCTCTGCGAAGGGACTATTTATTTACTGTTCTGTTGAGTCATCACCCTCTCAAATAAGCGCCAGACCTGAGAGCACTATTGTCATCCTCATGCACTGTGTATAGTTAATGTTGGGTGCAGCATGACTGGATCTTTTGTACCATGAATTACAATGTTTAGTTGCTGCTTGAACTTTGGATGTGCTCTGTATTTATGTTTTGCGGTCTCAGAAAGGGCTAGCAAGATACCACTATTGTCATATAATATCATGATTGTTTTGACAAAGTGTTGGCACTTGAGATATTTTATTATTGCTCGCTAGTTGCTTATGCCATTGATATGAGTTAATACAATTTCCAAGAGCTATTGCTGGCATGGTTAGTCATAATCTTTGCTGAAACCCTGGGTGCTACTTAAGCATATATATGTAAACAAGAACAAAAGAGTTCGTAAAATTTTTTCTTTATCACTTTCAATTTGTCAACTGAATTGCTTGAGGACAAGCAATGGGTTAAGCTTGGGGGAGTTGATACGTCTCCATCGTATCTACTTTTTCTCACACTTTTGCCCTTGTTTTGGACTCTAATTTGCATGATTTGAATGAAACTAACCCGGACTGACGTTGTTTTGAGCAGAACTACCATGGTGTTGTTTTTGTGCAGAAATAAAAGTTCTCGGAACTGGACGAAACGTTTTGGAGATTTATTTTACAATAAATAAAAAATACTGGAGCCAAGAACCACCGGAGGGGGAGCCCTGGCTGGGCACGATACACCAGGGCGTGCCACCCCCTCGAAGTGCCCCTTGGTGGGTTGTTCCCACCTCGGGGCCCCACTGACCCTAATCCCGACGCTATAAAATCCTATTTTTGGAGAGAAAAAATCAGAGAGAAAGTTTCATCGCGTTTTACGATACGGAGCCGCCGCCACCTCCTGTTCTTCCTCGGGGGGCGGATCTGGAGCCCGTTTGGGGCTCCGGAGAGGGGAATCTTTGGTCTTCGTCATCATCAACCCTTCTCCATCACCAATTTCATGATGCTCCCCACCGGGAGTGAGTAATTCCTTCGTAGGCTTGCTGGTCGGTGAGGAGTTGGATGAGATTCATCATGTAATCGAGTTAGTTTTGTTAGGGCTTGATCCCTAGTATCCACTATGTTTTGAGATTGATGTTGTTATGACTTTGCCATGCTAAATGCTTGTCACTAGGGCCCGAGTGCCATGCTTTCAGATCTGAACCGTTTATGTTATCACCATTATATCTATGTTCTTGATCCGATCTTACTAGTCATACGCACCTATTACGTGTTATGATCCGTAAACGCCGGAGTGACAATAGTCGGGATACTTTCCGGTGATGACCGTAGTTTGAGGAGTTCATGTATTCACCGTGTTTTAATGCTTTGTTCCGGTTCTCTATTAAAAGGAGGCCTTAATATCCCTTAGTTTCCTTATGGACCCCGCTGCCACGGGAGGGTAGGACAAAAGATGTCATGCAAGTTCTTTTCCATAAGCATGTATGACTATTTACGGAATACATGCCTACATTACATTTATGAACTGGAGCTAGTTCTGTATCGCCCTAGGTTATGACTGTTATATGATGAATATCATCCAACGAGTTCATCGATCCAGTGCCTACCAGTTTTCCACATATTGCTCTTGCTAAGTTACTACTGCTGTTGTAACTGTTACACTTGCTACAAAACTACTGCTATCACTACTACCGTTACTGTTACTGCTACTACTGCTATCCAAACTATCATACTACTATGCTACTGATCACTCTACTGCAGATATTTAATCTCCATGTGTGGTTGAATTGACAACTCAGCTGCTAATACTCGCAAATATTCTTTGGCTCCCCTTGTGTCGAATCTATAAATTTGGGTTGAATACTCTACCCTCGAAAACTGTTGCGATCCCCTATACTTGTGGGTTATCAACCATGCATGTAAGTCCATAGTAATCTGATAAAATCCCTAAAAGAAAGTAATCTGATAAAAAAAGTAAAAAGGAAGCAACATGTATTTGTGTATAATATCTGATAAAAAACTAAAAAGCACGTACCACGTATCAAGTATGTTGAGTTTTCGTGTGTGGTGCCATACATGTCCAGTAAGCTGGTACGTCCATGCTCAGGGAACAGATCGAGTCACGCACGCTACCAAAATAAATAAATAACTTGCTTTTTTCACCTAAAAAACTTCTCCTATCAAACTATTTCTCATCCAGTCTATTATTTCATTTTTTTAGATAGAACAAAACAACTACAACGTAATATTCGTCGGCTAAGGAACATCACCAATAAGCTGTTTTTGACCATGATTTGTTTATGTTGGATTGAATAAAATATTTGCATTGCTCAATAACCTATGAAGAAACTATGGAGGGTCGAACTACCATCATTGAAACATGGGACCCATAAAAATACACTGCCGCATGGGTCCTACTGCTCAATAACCCATGAAGTAGCTATGGCAGGTCCCATTCCTAGTAGTTACATGATGAAAAAATGAGCGCCAACCATTTTGTAATAATCGGTGATTGTAGTAGGTTCATCACAAAAATTACCAAAATGTAATTACCGCGAATTTCCCGAACCTTGGACAGGCTCCCTTCGAGAACTAAACTCAATCGGGCGAGAGCCCCACGGTGGGCGCCAACTGTCGTGGTTTTGTCACGGCAGATGTCCCCGTGAAAGGGACATAGGTGTGAGGCCATCGCCGCTAGGTGGCGACTCAAAGGGGTTGAACGGGAACGGGAGATGAGTTTACCCAGGTTCGGCCCCTCCAATGGAGATAATAGCCTACGTCCTGCTTTGTGTTTATATTGATGATGATCTCGATTACAAGGGTGCGGAATTGCTAACCTAGCTCTCGAGGGTGTGTAACTTAAGTCTTTCGGTCCTAGGGGCTCGCCTTTATATACAGGTCGAGACCCTAGGCTTTACAACAGAGTACGAGTCGCATTACAACTCGTAACCCATTATGTCTCTAACACGCCTTGCCTCTCAAGCAAGGAATCTTCTGGCGTCTTCTGCCTTGTGGGCCTTGAGCCGCCGTCTTCACGTGCTTGGGCCGCCCGGCGACTTACTTAGCAACCGCCTCGCTTGCCTTGTCTTCAATGGCACGGCCCATCTTGAGTATAATTCCAGAGCCGCCATTATATTGACCTGGCCCAGTAGGGCGGGTTATACCGCGGGGTTATATCCTCGACATTAGGCCCCAGATTGATTTGAATTCATTCATGTCACTTTCTCTTGGCGGCTTATCATCTGCCTGCATCTGTGTTCTTCATGGATCTCGAAGCACCGGCTTGCGACATTTCTAGACTTGATATTTTTCTTGTGTCGTCCATTTAGTGACGTCACCCGCCAGAAATCCAGGAAGCCAATGATGACATCACAGCGAATCTGAGTGTATCCATTTATCCCGAAAATCGAGGCGTCTTTGTTTCCCAAAATTTACTGCGTCTCCTTGATTTTTGCCCCTACCGGTTGCCCCTTTGGGCTTCTCCCTTTTAAATACTCACTGGAGGGTCCCTTCTTTCACTTTTACCTCGCCCTTCTCGCTTCTTCTTTCTCGTGCCCAAAGGTTTCGTTGAGCCAGTGCCACTGCTCATCTGTCGCCGGTGACCACTCTCAGGACTGCAGCGACGCCGCGTCTTCATCGAAGTCCAGTTGATCGTCTCCGCTACCCCCGGCCTCGTTTAGGTAAATCGTTCTTCTTCTCCAAATCCATAGTAGTTCGTCGGAGTTCTTGAGTGCTCTGGTAGTTCCTCTTTCGTTTATCGCCATTGCTCGTGCATGTGTAGACTCCATGAGTCTCATTATAGAAATAGAGCGGCTTTGAACAACAGATTCATTTCTCGCGTAACGTATTCAAACCCTCCTTAAGAATCTGTACATTAGACCACCGCTGCTCCCATGCCTCGTTGTTAGGATTAGCAAATATTTTCCCTTTTTGAACCATTTGTAGATCCGTAATTGTAGCCAGTTTGGTAGAAACTTGTTTGCACCGTACTTAGCAAAAACTAGAGGTCTTTGATTTAGCGTAAGTCGCCCATATTTTTGCCGGCTCAGTAGTTGTAACCCGCCATGTGACAAACTGTTGAATCAAGACGTTGGCTTCTCGTGAAGCGATTTATCCATTGTAAATGATTAGGCCATCTTTACTTTAACCATGTGCTTAAACCGTTCCTTTTATTTCATTCACGCAGCTTATCATGTCAAAATCCACCACCTGCAACTAGGCAGCCTCCCAAGTTTCTGAACTTATTCTTAAAGATTACCAAGATCAGGGGTTTTTGCCACCTAAAGTAATTGGCTAGCAGGTTGCCCTTGGAGAAGAAATCCCGAATCCGGAAGAAGGGGAAGTAGTAGTATTCTTGGATCATCTTCTCAGAGGCTTTTCACCTCCCAGGTCAAAATTCTTTCGAGATGTTCTGCATTTCTTCCATGTTCATCCTCAAGACCTGGGTCCCAACTCCATATCCAATCTTTGTTAGTTCCAAGTGCTCTGTGAGGTGTATCTGCAGATAGATCCCTCTGTCTCCCTCTTTAGGGAATTTTTCTACTTGAATCGCCAGACTGAATGTGCTGATGGCCCCAGTCTAGAGCTTGGTGGGGTCTCAATCCAGAGGAGGAGAGACGTTGCCTTTCCTGCTGCCACCCTGCCAAGCCACCCTAAAGGGTGGAATAAAACTTGGTTCTATTGCCGGAACACGGCCCCAGCTGATGAGAACCCTTTGCCGGGTAACAGGCCAAATCGTCTTCCCATGGACCTCGAACTTCCTGGCTGGGCTCCTCCAGAAGAACGCGCTCAACACGCTCCTATATATCCAAAGTTGAGGGCCTTAGTAGCCAACGGGTTAATGACGTGGCTTGAGACTGCGTCGGTATTTCCCCAAAGAGGAAGGGATGATGCAGCACAGCGACGGTAAGTATTTCCCTCAGTTATGAAACCAAGGTATCGAACCAGTAGGAGGATCAACACCACCTAATAAGCAGCACCTGCACACAAAGAACAAATACTTGCAACCCGACGCGAAAGAGAGGTTGTCAATCTCTCTACGGTAAGATAGATTAGGTAATGATAGATTGGAGATATAGATCTCTCAAGAACACAAAATAAAAAGAGAAAATAAAAAGTGTAGCAAGGTATTTTTGGGTTTTTGGAATAATAGATCTGGAAACAAAAGAGGCAAAAAGATAGATCGGAAAGCAATATGTTGGAAAAGTAGACCCGGGGGGCGTAGGTTTCACTAGTGGCTTCTCTCATGAGTATAGCACACGGTGGGTGAACAAATACGGTTGGGCAATTCATAGAAGATCAAATAATCAGGACGATATCCAAGGCGATGATCATTATATAGGCATCACGTCCAAGATAAGTAGACCGACTCCTGCCTGCATCTACCACTATTACTCCACACATCGACCGCTATCCAGCATGCATCTAGTGTATTAAGTTCATGGAAAAAAAGAGTAATGCAATAAGAACGATGACATGATGTAGACAAGATCTATTCATGTAGGAATAGACCCCATCTTGTTATCCTTAATGGCAACGATACATGCGTGCCTTGTTGTCCCTTCTGTCAATCGGAAAGGACACCGCAAGATCGAACCCATCACAAAGCACCTCTTCCCATGGCAAGAAAAATCGATCTAGTTGGCCTAACTAAACCAAAGATTCGAAGAAGAAATACGAGGCTATAAGTAATCATGCATATAAGAGATCAAAGAAGACTCAAATAATATTCATGGATAGAAACTGATCATGAACTCAAAATTCATCGGATCCCAACAAACACACCGCAAAAGTTTACATCAAATAGATCTCCAAGAGACCATTGCATTGAGAATCAAAACAGAGAGAGAGAGAGAGGAAGACATCTAGCTACTGCCTACGGACCCGTAGGTCTATGGTGGACTACTACGCATCATCGGAGAGGCACCAATGAGGATGATGAACCCCTCCGTGATGGTCTTAGATTGGATCTCGAGGCTGTGGAACTTGCGGCGGCTGGATGTGTTTTTCGTCGTCTCCCTTAGGGTTTCTGGAATATTTGGGAATTTATAGGCATCAGAGGCGGTGGAGAGGGGCCCCGTGGAGGGCACAACCCATCAGGGCGCGCCCTGGTGGGTTGTGGTCTCAACGGCCCACCTCTCTGGCACTTCTTTGGCCCACTGGGTGTCTTCTGGTCCAAAAAAATCTCCAAAAAGTTTCGTCGCGATTGGACTCTGTTTGGTACTGATATTCTGCGAAGTAAAAAACAAGCAAAAACAGCAACTGGCACTTTGGCACTATGTCAATAGGTTAGTCCCAAAAAATGATATAAAGTTGCTATAAAATTATTGTAAAACATCCAAGAATGATAATATAACAGCATGGAACAAACAAAAATTATAGATACGTTGGAGACGTATCAGCATCCCCAAGCTTAATTCCTACTCGTCCTCGAGTAAGTAAATGATAAAAACAGAATTTTTGATGTGGAATGCTGCCTAACATATTCATCCCATATTCTTTTTTTTGTGGCATGGACATTTGGACTTTTAGATGATTCAAAGCAATAGTCTAGTTTTAACATAATGACTTCAATACTCAAGCATGCCAACAAGCAACCATGTCTTTCAAAATATCAACACTAAAGAAAGATATCCCTAGCCCATCATGCTCAATCATTGATCCATTCATGAAACACACTCAAATATTAGCTACACCCAATGCTCAAGTACGATCATACTGCCCCCTAGTTGGTGCTTTCTAAGAGAAGATGGAGACTCAAAGTAAAAATAAAAATTGCATAAAGTAAATAGATAGGCCCTTCGCAGAGGGAAATAGGGATTTGTAGAGGTGCCAGAGCTCAAAGTTTAAATTGAGAGAGAAATATATTTTGAGTGGCATGCCTTTCCTATCAACGAAAACGACAAAGTAGTTCACAATACTTTCCATGCTAGATACATCATAGGCGGTTCCCAAACAGAAAATAAAGTTTATTCCTTTTTCCACCATTCTTTCACATTCCATGGATGGCCGTATCCACGGTTGCCTTCCATACCAACACTTTCCAAAGAATTTATTATTTGATAACATAAAGTAAAAAAAATCTTTTTTTTCATTTCGGGAATGGGCATCCGTATTACCGCCGCACTCTCGTGCAATGACAAGTGAACAAACACTCATCTTGAGAATAACACATCTAGCATGGAAAAATATTGGACACTCCCTACCGTTTCATGAGCGGTACGAGCACACAAAAGAGAAAATTATTTTGAAAATTAGAGATGGCACATACAAATTTGCTTAGAACGGCATGGAAATACCGCATATAAGTAGGTATGGTGGACTCATAAGGCAAAACTTGGTTTAAGGATTTTGGATGGACAAGTAGTATTTCTACTTAGTACAAATGGAGTCTAGGAAATAGATTGAGAAGCAACCAACCAAGAAACGAAAATTCACATAAGTCAGCATTGAGCATAACTAACACCGAATAATGCACCATAAGTAGGTGATACGTCTCCAACGTATCGATAATTTATGAAGTATTCATGCCATATTCACCTATGTTTACAATACATTTATTTGGTTTTGATGCACTTTATATGATTTATTTAGAACTAACCCGGACTAACGTTGTTTTCAGCAGAATTACCATGGTGTTGTTTTTGTGCAGAAAATGAAAGTTCTCAGAATCACCCGAAACTTTTTGGTGATTTTTTCTGGACCAAATAAGCAATGTTGGAGCGAAGAACCACCGGAGAAGAGCCACGAGGTGGGCACAACCCACCAGGGCACGCCAGAGGGCCCAGGCGCGCCCTGGTGTATCGTTCCCTCCTCGTGGCCCATCTTGGCGTGAAACCGACGCCCAAAAATCCTATAAATACAGAAACCATCAGAAATAACCCTAGACTCTCCACTCCACCACCGCAACTCTCTGTATCGACAAAAAACTAATCTGGAGACGTTCCAGTACCCTGCCGGAGAGGGGAATCCATCTCCGGTGGCCATCTTCATCATCCCGACGGAGGCCAAGACGAGGAGGGAGTAGTCCACCCTCGGGGCTGAGGGTATGTACCAGAAGCTATGTGTTCAATCTCTCTCTCTCTCGTGTTCTTGAGATGTCATGATCTTGATGTATCACGGGCTTTGTTAATATAGTTGGATCATATGGTGTGTTTCCCTTATTATCTTGTTGTGATGAATTGAATCTTTCCCTTTGAGATATCGTTATGTTGGATTGAATATTGGATTTGAGAACACTTGATATATGTCTTGCATGTGGATACCCGTGGTGACAATGGGGTGTTCTATTGATTCACTTGATATATGTTTTGGTACTCAACTTGCGGATTCCCGCGGTGACATTGGGGTAATCTATGCATAGGGGTTGATGCACGTTCTTGTCCTACGTTCTCCGATAGAAATCTTGGGGCACTCTTTGAGGTTCTTTGTGTTGGATTGAGTATTATGAATCTGAAATTGTTTGATGCGTATCGTATAATTAACTCATGGATACTTGTGGTGACATTGGAGTATCTAGGTGACATTAGAGTTGGTTGATGTGTATCATATGGTGTTATTCTAGTAGGAACTCTTAGATAGATCGAACGGAAAGGATAACTTTATGTTATCTTAGTACGAACTCTTGAATAGATTGATCAGAAAGGATAACTTTAAGGTGGTTTCGTACCCTACAAACAATTTCTTCTTATGTTCTCCGCTAGATAAGAAATTTGGAGTGATTCTTCATTGCACATTGAGGGATGGTTATGTGATCCAATTATATTAGCATTGTTGAGAGATATCACTAGCGAAAGTATGGACCCTAGGCCTTGTTTTCAAGCATTGCAATGCCGTTTGTGCTCACTTTTGTTACTTGCTACCTTGCTATTTTTATATTTTCATATTACAAAAACCCATATCTACCATCCATATTGCACTTGTATCACCATCTCTTCGCCGAACTAGTGCACCTATACAATTTGCCATTGTATTGGGTGTGTTGGGGACACAAGAGATTTCTTGTATTTGATTGCAGGGTTGGTTGAGAGAGACCATCTTCATCCTACACCTCCCACGGATTGATAAACCTTAGGTCATCCACTTGAGGGAAAATTGCTACTGTCCTACAAAACTCTGCGCTTGGAGGCCCAACAAAGTCTACAAGATTAAAGTTGCGTAGTAGACATTAGTAGGATGTAATTTCATTGCATAACTATTGACTTTTGTACTTGCATAGGGAATCACAAACCTTAACACCAATATTCTTACTAAAGCATAATTTCTCACTAACATGACTCACATATTACTATCATCATGTCTCAAAACTATCACAAGGAATCAAGTTTAATTTGTCCAATGATCTTCATGAAAGTTTTTATTATATCCTCCTTGGATATCTATCACTTTGGGACTAGTTTCATATATTGCCATTGCTTTTTGACAAGCTCAAACCAATCTAAGTGAGGCACATGAGCATAAAGATTTCATCTATCAAAATAGTATAAGTGAAACATGAGAGGATTTCTTCAAAATTTACTAACTCTCAAATTATTCTAAGTGAAGCAAGAGAGCATTTCTTCAAAATTTTCCAAGCATATCGTGCTCAAAAAGATATAAGTGAAGCACTAGAGCAATTCTATATCTCAAAAAGTTTAAGTGAAGCATAAAGAGCAATTCTAACAAATCATAGCATAATTTTGGCTCTCTCAAATAGGTGTGTCCAGCAAGGATACAAGTGACAAACTAACAAGCAAAGCAAACAAAGACTCAAATGATACAAGACGCTCCAAGCAAAACTCATGATATGTGACGAATAAAAATATAGCTCCAAATAAAATACCGATGGTCGTTAGAAGAAAGAGGGGATGCCACTCGGGGGCATCCCCAAGCTAGGTTGCTTGTTTCTCTTTGGTTATATCTTGGGGGTGCTGTAGCATCCCCAAGCTTAGGCTCTTTTCACTCCTTATTCCTTCATCCATCGTGATCTCACCCAAAACTTGAAAATTTCAATCACACAAAACTCAACAAAATCTTCGTGAGATCCGTTAGTATAATAAAGCAAATCACTACTCTAAGTGTTGTTGCAAACCCATTCATATTTTAATATTGCATTATACCTACTGTATTTTAACTTTACCATGGCTCATACCCTTCAGTATAACCCATAGACTCATCAAAACAAGCACACAATGCAACAAAAACAGAATCTGTCTTAAACAGAACCGTCTGTAGTAATCTGTACTCTAACCATACTTCTGTAACTCTAAAAATTCTGAAACATTAGGACAACGTAAAGAATTTGTATAGCAACACTGTGTTAAAATTTCAGCTCAATATCACGTTCTGGTAAAAAAAATGAAAATTCGAACACTAGAGGCAAAGTTTCTGTTTGAGATTCAGCATCGCTTCTACTCATCTTATGAATCATCCTAAAGGCTCTACTTGGCACAAACACTAAATAAAACATAAAAACACAATCATAACAGAGGCATAATTGTGTCAACACTCAAAAACAGAGAGAAAAAGACAAAAATAAATTTATTCATTGGGTTGCCTCCCAACAAGCGCTATCGTTTTACGCCCCTAGCTAGGCATAACGCATAGATTCAAGTATTGTCATCTTTGGTTTTGGATCCATAGGATGATCTCGTGATTGATTCATATGGTGGCTTAATTCGTGTTCTAGGGAAGTGTTTCATACCCTTTCTTAGTGGAAACTAAAATCTAATATCGCCTTCTTTCATATCAATCACGGCACCTATAGTGCGTAAGAACGGTCTACCAAGTATAATAGGACAAGACGGATTGCAATCAATATCAAGAACAATAAAATCTATGGGCACATAGTTCCTATTTGCAAGAATAAGAATATCATTAATTCTCCCCAAAGGCTTTTTAATAGTAGAATCCGCCAAGTGCAAATTAAGAGCGCATTCTTCAATATTGGTAAGACCAAGCACATCACATAAAGATTTCGGAATCGTGGAAACACTAGCACCCAAATCACATAAAGCAAAGCACTCATAAATTTTAATATTGACCTTAATGGTAGGTTCCCACTCATCATGTAATTTTCTAGGAATAGAAATCTCCAACTCCATCTTTTCTTCAAAACATTTCATCATGGCATCAACGATCTGTTTAGTGAAAGCTTTATTTTGTTCATAAGCATGGGGTGAATTCAACATGGATTGCAGAAAATAAATGCATTCAATCAAAGAGCACCTATCATAATTAAAGTCTTTGCAATCCAAAATAGTGGGCACATCCCTAGTTAAAGTTTTGACCTCTTCAAACCCACTTTCATCAAAAAATTCATCAAGATTTTCACCCTCCAAATTATTGGGATGCCTTCTAGCTAAAGTTGACTCTACTTCAGTCCCTTTACATCAATATTAATATTACTAAACAAAGAATCAATAGAAGAAACACCAATCACTTTAAGATCTTAATCATTTTTCTCCTCTAGATAGATTGGCTTAGCAGCCATTTGATTTATTAAAGTGGCTTGTGCATCGGAGATTTTACCAAGCAAATTTTCAGCATGAGCATACTTAGATTGGAGATTACAAACTTCTCTACTAATATCATCATGTTGCTTTGTTACGGCATCTAGTACGGTAGAGTGTTCTCTAAGCTCATCGGTAAAATACTTGTTATGCTCAAATTGTATAGTCATATATTCTTTAGTACTTTTCTCAATTTCAAGCAAAATATTGGGGCAAGGAATATCATAGTACTTTCGTTGAGGCATCATGACTTCGCAAACAAGATTGCAAGCAAGAAAGAGAAAAAGGCAACCGGAAAAGAGGGCGAATAAAATGGCAAATTGGGTGAAGTGGGGGAGAGGAAAACGAGAGGCAAATGGAAAACAATGTAATTGCAAGGAGATGAGATTTGTGATTAGGAACCTGGTAGATGATGATGGTGTCTCCTTGGCGTCAGAGATTGGCACGTAGAGGAGACCGCTTCCTCCCTGGCAACGGCGCCAGAAATTCCTTTGACGTGGCTTGAGACTGCGTCGGTATTTCCCCAAAGAGGAAGGGATGATGCAGCACAGCGACGGTAAGTATTTCCCTCGGTTATGAAACCAAGGTATCGAACCAGTAGGAGGATCACCACCACCTAATAAGCAGCACCTGCACACAAAGAACAAATACTTGCAACCCGACGCGAAAGAGAGGTTGTCAATATCTCTACGGTAAAAAGATAGATTAGGTAATGATAGATTGGAGAGATAGATCTCTCAAGAACACAGAATAAAAAGAGCAAATAAAAACTGCAGCGAGGTATTTTTGGGTTTTTGGAATAATAGATCTTAAAACAAAAGAGGCAAAAAGATAGATCGGAAAGCAATATGTTGGAAAAGTAGACCCGGGGGCCGTAGGTTTCACTAGTGGCTTCTCTCATGAGTATAGCACACGGTGGGCGAACAAATTACTGTTGGGCAATTGATAGAAGATCAAATAATCATGACGATATCCAAGGCGATGATCATTATATAGGCATCACGTCCAAGATAAGTAGACCGACTCCTGCCTGCATCTACCACTATTACTCCACACATCGACCGCTATCCAGCATGCATCTAGTGTATTAAGTTCATGGAAAAATGGAGTAATGCAATAAGAACGATGACGTGATGTAGACAAGATCTATTCATATAGGAATAGATCCCATCTTGTTATCCTTAATAGCAACGATACATGCGTGCCTTGCTGCCCCTTCTGTCATTGGGAAAGGACATCGCAAGATCGAACCCATCACAAAGCACCTCTTCCCATGGCAAGAAAAATTGATCTAGTTGGCCTAACTAAACCAAAGATTCGAAGAACAAATACGAGGCTATAAGTAATCATGCATATAAGAGATCAAAGAAGACTCAAATAATATTCCTGGATAGAAACTGATCATGAACTCAAAATTCATCGGATCCCAACAAACACACCGCAAAAGTTTACATCAAAAAGATCTCCAAGAGACCATTGTATTGAGAATCAAAAAAGAGAGAGAGAGGAAGCCATCTAGCTACTGCCTACGAACATGTAGGTCTATGGTGGACTACTCACGCATCATCGGAGAGGCACCAATGAGGATGATGAACCCCTCCGTGATGGTGTTAGATTGGATCTCGAGGCTCTAGAACTTGCGGCGGCTGGATGTGTTTTTTGTCGACTCCCTTAGGGTTTCTGGAATATTTGGGAATTTATAGGCATCAGAGGCGGTGGAGAGGGGCCCCGTGGAGGGCACAAGCCATCAGGGTGCGCCAGGGGCCGCCTGGCGCGCCCTGGTGGGTTGTGGTCTCCACGGCCCACCTCTCTTGCACTTCTTTGGCCCACTGGGTGTCTTCTGGTCCAAAAAAATCTCCAAAAAGTTTCGTCGCGATTGGACTCCGTTTGGTACTGATATTCTGCGAAGTAAAAAACAAGCAAACACAGCAACTGGCACTTTGGCACTATGTCAATAGGTTAGTCCCAAAAAATGATATAAAGTTGCTACAAAATGATTGTAAAACATCCAAGAATGATAATATAACACCATGGAACATGCAAAAATTATAGATACGTTGGAGACGTATCAGTTAACTGGAGTTGATTTGACCTGGTGCTAGGTATCCTGGAGTATTTTGCTACTAAGCCGTCGTGACAGTCTAATGTGCTCTTACTCCCGCGACTTAGACGACGCCCAAAGATACAACAATATAACTTTGGATGCTGATGAAATAAATCGGATCGTGAAGAAGCTACTGGGTGAAAGTCAAGCCGCTTGTAGCAAAGACGGATTGAAGCCCTTTTATGCTCTTAACCCGGCTCCTCTAGTAAGAATCTTCGATAATTATTTGTCTGACTTGTATAAATGTCCTTTTCTTTTAAACTCTAAATCCTTACCAGTTAGCTTTGATCGTCAACTTTGCAGGCTAAGTCTTCATTTTGGGGCAAGAAGCGAGTAAAAACCGCAGCCAAGAAGCTTAAGGCCTTTCCAAGTTCAAAGAAAGATAAGGCGGTTGTAGAAGAGCCGTCACTTATGGGCGAATCAGCAGCAGCCGATGTTCAATCGGAGGTAGAAATCAATTTCCTTTAACCGTATTTTATTGAATCTGGCTGATGCCTCCTTTTCTTAGGGCGATGTCGAGACAAACCGGGATGACGATGTTGAGGTAATTTCCGTTTCCTCCGGCTCAGAATCCTTGCTTCCAACAAGAACAAGGCAGGTTATTCGTAAAGTAAGCTTCTCTCATCCAGGTGCTTATTTGGATCGCAATTTTGTTTTGAAGAAAACACAACATAAATCAAGGCGCCAAACTCGGAGCGGTAATGGTGATCTTAGAGCCGGCTTACCCAATAAACCAGTCGCCCGTAAGCAACCAAATGAGGTACCTTTCAGTTCAACTCCTTTTCCTCCGAAGCTGGTTTATAACAGTAATCTTTTAATCATTCTGATTCGGTTTATCGGGAGTCACCACCTTCGTCAGGCGACTCAACCGCCTCCAAGCTGCCGCCATTTGTCATCAACCCTGGGTAAGTTTTTTACTTTTGTTATATGTTTGCCTATGTGAACCTTTATGCTTGCATATTGTTTATTATGTCTTCTTGTTTTGTAGAGCCCAAGCCAGGGCCAAGAAGAGGAAATTTGGCGAGCCATCCACTGATCCTGAGGCCTGTGAGCCGGGGAACCCAGATTTGGTGGCTCCTGAAGTCCATGCTGTTCAGCCTGAAGATCATCAGGAGGCCCAAACTGGTTTACCCCTTCAACCTGAACTAGCAAGCATTGATGTTATGGACACTGAAGCTGACCTGGCGGCTAATCTTAGCCCGCCCAGTCCTCCAAAGATAACTGAAGATGCTCCTTGCGATAAAAATGAGGAGGTCACCATTACTGGGTCGGGTTACACCGTTCCTGAGGCCTCCAGAGTGCTGAAAAAACTTGTTGCTAAAGATAAAATAGTACTGCCTAAGAAGAGGAAGGCCAAGCTGGAGCTTCCAAGTTATGAGAACATGATTGCTGAAGAATTACATGCTGGTTATTTGGACCGCCTTGCTACAAGCCGGGAGATGGAAGTCGGCCTCGTCAGCATGATGAAAAGCAAATACGAGGTATGCTCCTCTTTGTTGTATACTCCATATATCCTTTCATAGCCCCCAAGGGTCGGCTCATCTTCTTGAGATGGGTCGGGTCTTTTTAATAATCATGAAGAATTCGACCTGTAGCCCCCAAGAGCCGGCTTATCTTCTTGAGATGAGTCAGGTATTTTTAATAATCTTAAAGAATTCGACATGTAGCCCCCAAGGGCCGGCTCATCTTCTTGAGATGAGTCGGGTCTTTTTTAATAATCTTTGCTTGGAAGAAACTGGCATGCATTAGCCCCCAAGTGTCAAGTATATTGCTTGCAATCTGCTTGAGACTTGGTATAATTTTTCCATGTTATATCATGCTGCATCTTGTTATCGGCTTATGACCGTTGAATATGATGACTCCTATTGTGCAGGAGGCTTTAAAGTCAGTCAAGTCAAATGTGACCGGCTTGAAGAAAGATCTTGAAGTAGGGCAAAACGCTCGTGCGGCGAATGAGAAGAAGCTTCGACTTGCTTTGGAGGAATTGGAGAAAACCAAGGCACAGTTTGAAAAACAGAGTAAGTCCTTTGAAGCTGAAAAAGCCGCCTTGTTGAAGCGTGCAGAAAATGTTGAGGGCTAATTGAAGCCCATCACAGAAGAGCTATCCGGGTTAAAGCGGCACATTGCCCATATGACCTAGGCTATCTTCGGTAAGTATCTTTTTAGAAATTCTTGCTAACCCACGAAAATACTCTTGTATGCAAATAACCCGCCTGGCGACTTATGTGCATAATCTGTCTTCTAGGCCCGCGAATATGCAAACTCCAAGATGATAGCTTGCTTATGCTCAAGGCTGTATATACACTGACTGAACAACTCTACGCTGGAAGCCATCTCGCAATCAAGGCTGTCATGGGGAACAAAGAGCCACTGAAGCTCATCAAGGATGTGCTAAGGTTTCTCTCGACGATCCCAAAACAAGTTGAAGAGTTAAAAAGATCGGTCGCCCGAGCTGGTGCAACATCTTCTTTAAGCTGGGCTTTAGCTTACTCAGAGGAGCTTGATCCGGCAGAAATGGCAAAGGGGATTCCTGAGCTTAAGGATGACGGCTCGACATTCAGTGATGCTGACTATGTTAAGTGTGTCAAGACATCTCGAGTGTTAGCCACACAACTTATCGCTGAAATGGAGCTGAAGAATTATCAGGCGGCTTACGATGCTAACAACTCACGAGTTCGGCAACCCTCCTTTGTGCCGGTGAACCTGACTCCTCAACGTCGTAAGCACATTTTTGCCCCAGACGTTGACCCGTCCTCCATCCTGAATGAAGAAGTTGTATTCCATGCCTTAACCCATTTCAACTGGGATGTGGACAACCTTCAGATCGAAGAACCAGAAGAACCAGTGGAGGATGACCCGGAGGCGGCTCAGACAAGAGGTCAACCTGAGGTTAACCTGGATGGCACAGAAGGCGAATCACAGAAGTGATATGTAAAACAATTTAAGTCGCCCGGTGGTTCTAGCCCCCAAGTGTTGGGCAGAACATGAATATTTTGTGACTCCTGAGATGAGTCTATAATAGGAGTAGTTTGAAAACTTCTTGAAAAGCTCTGTCATGCCTTCGTGCATGTTTGCATTTGTGAAGGTACTTAAGAAACTTTGATCCTTTTGATCTGTTTCGATAATTGCTGATTGTGCTGCTCTTTTGCTTGTCTTTGAATATCTCTGATGTGCACGATGAGTCTTTTGATTGAAACAGAGAGGACAGGTCAAAGATTGAGCCGGCAAAGAAACTTGGCTTTCGAAGCTCAAGTCTTGTTTGAATAATATTGAAGAAGATAATGATTGAACTGGTCATAATATGAAGACGGTTGATAACCCAGACGCTCATGTATGACTCGGCAATAAAACAATGTTGTACCTACAAAATTTATGAGGTAGTAATAATAGTTTTATAACAATATCAAGTACTGTTAATAAGCCGTCCTAGTGAGACTCGGCAAGAAGAGACTGGCTTTCGAGGCTCAGCAAGATAGACTAGCTCTTCTGAGCTGGTTTGGAAACTCCAATCATCTAATCCTGGTTATAATAAACCGGGATGAGGAACGGGCCAAAAGATTTATTTTTCTGCAGAAGTTTACGATGTAACCCGATCTTGAAGACCGGCTTTCCGCAACATAAACAAATATAGAGATATATATGTATGATGCATGATGTAATGATGCCATGTAGGATGATGTATGCATGTGATAACAGAGTACAAAAATGCCGTCTTTCGAGACTTGACATAAAGACCGGCTTTCGAGGCTCGAGTCTTGCTTCCATGAAGCGGGTATGATAACCATGGTTTATCCTAGCTCTCTGTATGCCGGCTCTCACATGACTCAAGCCGATGTTTTAACCTTGGTAAGTTCAGGGTCCGAAATGGATTGACTTGTCAAGAGTACACGGGGTCACCTGATCGGAGTGGCATCAACCATGCAGGCAGGTTTAACCATATGTGGCGTTTTTTGTCGGGTCAAGAGGGTGAGAAAGCTGAACTCAGTGAGTTGGAAGCCCCGAAATGCCCAATGTATCGTGGCATTTTTGCCGGGTCACAATGGTGAGAAAGCTGAACTCGGTGAGTTGGAAGCCCCCAAGTGCCCATTGTTTCAGAAAATAAAGACTCATGCTCAATTTGTAGGCTGAAACGACAGAAACCCCGAGTTTTGGGTGTGCCGGCTTTATTATATTTGAAACATAAAGAAGTATGTACAGAAAATGTAGGGGGAGAAATTACAAAAATAAAAAGGAGCCGGTGGCTCTAAGTATAATATGGCCGCAGGTGAGCAGTGCTCCAAGGCCGTGTTGTTTTCTTCTTGGAGGTATATGATCCTTCTCATAAATTCTCCAGACAATATGAATTATTATTTGAGAAATCAGTTACTAGTGGTACTAACCGCTATTCAACTGCTTGGGATTACTCTGGAAACCACCTTGGTTATTATGTTGATTACCTTGGCCACAATGATGTCCATTGCCATTATTTGCCTGATGCTAAAAATGAGCTGCTGAGCCGTCCTGTGACCCGCCAGGACTGTGCTGACCCGGGTGTCCTCCACCGTTGCCTCCTTGATGATTCTGGAATGCTTGTTTACGGAATTCCTGCATGATGTAACAGTTTTCACACGAGTGGGTAGCCGGCTTATCCTGGGTACTATGTTTGGGACATGGTGCCTTGAGCGCCTCCTCGTAATTACGAGGCTTATTCCCCTTGTAAGTCCCTCCAGGGCGACCATTACGACATTCATTTTTGAAACCAATATTGGTATTGGCAACAAAGTCCGGCCCGCCATCTGGCTGCTTCCCTTTGCCATTGTTATTATGGGCCCCCTGGTTACCACTGTGATTATGCTAACCTTTACCACCTTCGCCTTTCTTGCCTTTGCTAGTCTTGTCCTCATCTGAGCCGGGATCCTTCATGTTGTCTGACTCGGCATATCTGGTGAGGACATCCATTAAGTCGCCCATATCCTGCACCTTTCGCTTAAGCCGCCCGAGCTTCTGGACCAGCGGCTGAAAGTGGCAGTTCTTTTCTAGGATCAGGACGGCTTGAGCCACCGTGATGCTGTCTGATGAGTGTATGATTTCTGCGACCCGGCAAGTCCAATGATGAGCCGACTCGTCCACGCACTCGATGCAATGCTGAAGATCCACTATCGTCATGGGCTTCTTGCACGTTCCCTGAAAATTCTTGATGAACCGCTCCTTAAGCTCTAACCAAGTGTTGATGGAATTGGGCGGCAGATTCTTCAACCATGTTCGAGCCGGTCCCTCCAGCATCATGGTCAAGTACTTGGCGCATACAGCGTCACTGATATCCAACATATCCATTGCCAACTTGTAGCTTTCGATCCAAGCTACCGGCTCAAGGTCCGCCGTGTAATTCGGCACCTTGCGAGGCCCCTTGAAGTCTTTGGGCATATGCTCGGCACGGAGGGCTAGGGATAAGCAAGGTATCCCAATCGTCCTACTGTTTGTCCCAGCTCCCATGGCCGCCGGTTGAGGATGAAGCTGTTGAATCGCCCGTGCTGCTGCTTCCGCCTCTGCCTGTCGCGCGCCCCTGGCTGCATCGACAACCGCCTGGGCATCTGATGGCACGGGCCGGGTCAGGGAAACCTGAGGCTGTTGCCTACGTCCACTGCTGGAAACAGCCGGAGACTCCACATGGCGACTCTTGCTGCGGCTGGCGTACGTGGTGGAGTGCATCCGATCGCGGCTATAAGAATATTGCGCTTGCTGCACTACCGCTATTTTTAACATCTCTATGGCGTTCATGGCCTCAATCTCAACAGGGGTATTTCCGTGAATAGGTAGCGCTTCTAGGTTCCGGGTCGCCGCCAGCACATTGTCAACTGGGTTGGAAAAGTGACCCTGTGGCGTCTGGAAATGTCGGGGCGACGAGTGAGTTGGTGGTGGCTGAGCTAGCTCATTCTGCTGATTTCAGGGCAGCTGTCCAGCCCCCGGAGTCTGCTGAGGGCTATTAAAAAGTTGTTGCGGCTCGAGGTTCGTTGGCAGCCGGCTCCGGTGTCTCCTCTGAAAAACTGCCTCGGATGCATCTCTCTGAAGCCCTAACTGCCAAGCCTCGGCCTTAAGGCACTTCGATTCATTATGTATACGAGCCTGTAACTCCGCCATCCGAACGTTCTCAGTGTCAATTTCCTTCTGTACCTCAGTCATCTGGTCACGTAGTTTGGCTAACTCCGTGTTGCGTTCTTCCTGATTTTCCGCGGTAACGGGATTCTCCACGAGCTTCGCCATCTCAGCCATTAAATCCGTCATGGCCTGAGCCGGCGCCTTACCAGACCCGCCAGAGCCACCCACCGCTCTAGCTGTGGACGGATTTTGAGCCATCGCGGTTCCTGCCATGTAGACAGCAACTTGGCGAGGCGACTCATGGAATTCCTCGGGGGCTTCAATCTCCAACGAACCCCCGAGTCTGCCATCATAGAGAGGACAGATCGACTCAGTTTCTCCCATGGAAGACTCGCCATCTGAGTTGACGAGGGTGTTCCCGCTAGAAGCTGGCTCATCTGAGAGGATGACTCCCTGGATGAAGCCGACAAAGACGTGACGACGGCCGGCTTGATGCTGGCCGGGATGGGGGCGCCGAGCCGGCTCAACGATGTTGGTGCAGATGTCCGACTCTGGAACCGTAGCGTAAATCTTGCCAAAGGGGACCCAGTATCGGTGCTCAATTGAGTCGACCTCGCCGCCCAGACTGGATCGTCGATGTAGATCTTGTCGCGGCGGCTCTTCGTCATCTGACCAACTGCGAATTTCCCGAACCCTGGACAGGCTCCCTTCGAGAACTCAACTCCACCAGGCGAGAGCCCCACGATAGGCGCCAACTGTCGTGGTTTTGTCACGGCAGATGTCCTCGTGAAAGGACTTAGGTGTGAGGCCATCGCCGCTAGGTGGCGACTCAAAGGGGTTGAACGGGAACGGGAGACGAGTTTACCCAGGTTCGGCCCCTCCAATGGAGGTAATAGCCTACATCCTGTTTTGTGTCTATATTGATGATGATCTCGATTACAAGGGTGTGAAATTGCTAACTTAGCTCTCGAGGGTGTGTAACTTAAGTCTTTCGGTCCTAGGGGCTCGCCTTTATATACAGGTCGAGACCCTAGGCTTTACAACAGAGTACGAGTCGCATTACAACTCGTAACCCATTATGTCTCTAACACGCCTTGCCTCTCAAGCAAGGAATCTTCTGGCGTCTTCTGCCTTGTGGGCCTTGAGCCGCCGTCTTCATGTGCTTGGGCCGCCCGGCGACTTACTTAGCAACCGCCTGGCTTGCCTTGTCTTCAATGGCATAGCCCATCTTGAGTATAATTCCAGAGCCGCCATTATATTGACCTGGCCCAGTAGGGCGGGTTATACCGCAGGGTTATATCCCCGACACGTTTGAAGTGCCTTTGAAGCCGTCCGGGCCCAACACCTCCTCGCCATGGATTGAGAAAAACACTGCCTTTTACTCCTTCATGGAAAAAGGATCATCTAGGTCATGATCAGTGATTCCCAGCCCCTCTGAAAGGATTGATATGGTCAGCTAGAGGGAGAGGGTGCATAGGAGACTATAAAATTTGAGATTAATTGCAAATTTTAGGGATATGGAGAAAAAGTAGGAACTTAATATTGGTTGTCATCCATAATGAAACCAGAAATTGCAGCTATAGCCAATATAGTATGGTCGTTGGGCATGAAATGTATCAAGGTCAAAAGTTTGATTCCTAGTTTACATACAATTTTCTTTATATTTTGCTGGTTTTGGTATACAAGACAAACACCCATTAAAAACCCGGACGACGCCTCGGTTCTGGGTTTTTTCCGTTTGGACCGTTGGTCCAATCTGGTTTTGAAACTATGCTTGCGTCACAAGGAAAACAATATTTCCAAAAGTTTTTAATGATGCAATAATTCGTTTAAAATATAGTGCAAATGAGTCTTTAGAAGAAAAAACTCATATAGAATACAATCCTACTAATCAAATGCCAAACGTAAAAACTTTGTAAGAATTGTAATCTTCTAAAGTTCCTAGATAAGTCTTTCAAATTAAAATAAAGCGGACCTTGAAAGTGCTCACATAAATAAACGGGTGAACTATATGTGAACGCACATTCAAGGCCCATGAGGTAAATACATGTTTTTTTCTCAAGAAAAAAAGGCTCAAACCGAGCTTTGGGCCAAATACTTATGAAGTTATTTCAAGTCGATGAGGGCCGCGGAATTGTCTAGAATTACAAAAATATTGACCATGTATTAAAAAAATACTTAATCTAACATTTGAAAAAAAATGTTCATCAAGCATTTGAATTTTTTAAGATGCATATAGAAAAAAAAATTGACCATACATTATAAAAATGGTAATCGAGCATTTAAAAAATTTAAAAACTTGTATAGAAAACAAATTGACCATGTATTCAAAAAATGCCAATATTATATTTGAAAAATGATAACCAAGTACTTGAAAAAATTCATTAACCTGTAATAGAAAAAATCTTGGCCATGTTTAAAAAATAAGAAAAAAACAAAGAAACGAAGAAAACTAATGAAAACAAAAAAAGTGACAAAACAAATACTAAGAATGAAAACCAAAAAAAGTACCAAAAGAAAATAAGAATGAAAATCAAAAAAGACGGAAAAGCAGAAAACCCACGGAAACCAAGAAAGAAAGAAAGAAAGACAAAGAAAAATAAATTAAATGAAAAAACAATGAAACACGGAAACCGGTGAAAAAGCAAAAAAATATATGACTAAAGAAAACCGTTGAAGAAATAGAGAAAACCAAAAAAAAAAGTAGAAAAGTAAATGAAAAGAAAACCGAAAAAAATACATCAACCACCATGACCGACCTTCTCGATCGAAAACAGCAAAAGGTAATAAACATAAGACCGAAGAAAACCGTTGAAAAAATAGAGAAAACTGAAAGAAAGAAAAAAAGAAAAGGGGGGGGGGGAGATATCTGTACATCGGAAACAGACATCTTCTCAATCGGAAACAGCGAAAGAAAACAAGAGAAAAAAATGGCCAGTCATGTACTGTAGCATGGTTGAAAATGTTTGTGGCGAGACCGAAAGAAGACTCGTTGTAAGAGAGATATACCCTTTGCGTTGGTTTTCCCCATAATCCCTTGGCTAGCATTTTTTAGACAAATTAGGCAACATCCTGGACGCTTGTACCTGACAAAGCACTATTGGCTAGAGCTTGTACTTTTGTCTTTTAATTTTGTTTATGATATCTTGAAATGTTCGCTGAAATATAGACAGTTTGTTCACGTAGCTCGCAAAAATGTTCATACCATTTTTTTTTCAAGGAACTAAAAAAATATTCATGCATTCAAAATTATGTTAATGAAATGTTAAAAACGTTCATGTAATTTGAATAAAATATCTATAACATATAAAAATTGTGATAAGATTTCCAAAATAATCATGAAATTTCAAAAAATGCTCATAATTTTATGAAAATATTCATGAAATTTACAAAACATGATCAACATGTTTTAAAAAAAAGGTTCACAATGTATGTAAAAAATGTTTGATGTGCATTTGACAAATGTTAAATATGTATTCGATTAATGTTTAACATGTATTTTAAAAATATCCAACGTGTATGTATTAAATGTTGAACCTGTATACTAAAAAAATCGAAATATATTTGAAACATTAATATAAATAAATAAAAAGTGGAAAAGGGAAAAATAAAATAAAAACCTGTAGAGAAAAACATAGAAAAAGGAGAGAAAAAATAGAACTGGTTAGTACCTTCCGAAATACAGGTTCCAAAAACAGTGGTTGATGGTTTCCAAAATCAACCTCATTTAGGCCAGCCCGTCAAAGGAAACGCTGTCGGTGAGGCGTGCTTATGTCTGGCAATAAATGCAAAACTGAAATATCATCAATGTAAGATCTAAATTTATCACAAGGCCACGTCACTGAGTCTGATCTCCATGGGGATAAGATATTCATAAGCGGGTACTCCTATTTGCCGTGTGGTGCTCTACGAACATGCCAGCGCGCACCCCCTCTCCTCCCACGCGCCGATATTGGGCCGACCCATGAGCGGGGCTGCACACCCCAGTTGTTTTCGTCCTTTTGCCTTCTGCCTTTTGCTTTTTACTTTTTATTTTCTCTTCTTTAAAATAATTCCTAATTGAAGAAAATCCAAATTTCCAAAAAGAGTGAAGTTTTGAAAAATATTCAGAAATCGTAAGATATTCGTGGTTTAAAAAATGTCATGATTCGCACATTAACAAAATGTTAATCAATTCAAAAAATGTTCATGAATTTCACAAAAACATTCATTGATTAAAAAAAACGCCGATTCAAGAAATGTTTATGATTTAAAAAAACTGTGGGTTGATAAACAAATTTTAAATACACTGAACAATTATTTTGAATTTGAGCTTGTCTGAAATTATAAAACATTTTCCTGATTTTATGAACATTTTTTGAGTATGACTAACATTTAAAAAAAATCATGAGCATTTTTTGTTATGATGAACATTATTTTGTTTTATAAAAAAAATTAGAATATGAGGAACAAATATGGATTTTACAATATTTTTGAATTCGATGAACAATTTTGAATATGTTGAAAATATTTTAAAAGTTCGTGAATATTTTTAAAATATGATGAACAAACGTTGAATTCTAGGAACAAAAATTGAATTTTAGAAAATGTTCACCGATTTGGAAAAAAATGTTCCCGTATTTCAGCAAAATGCTCACGAATTTGTAAAAACCAAAAAGGAAAATGTAGAAAAGAAAAAACGAAATTATAATAGAAACAAAAAAAGGAAAAAGAAGAAGAGAAAAATCAAAATTAGAAAACAAGAAAAAAAAAAGAGAAAAACGGTTTGGTAAGACTCCCAAAACCGGAAACGAGCAAATATGGTCCGGCCCACTTGTTCGCACGGGAAGTAAGGGGTGCGCGCGCGACCTACGTGCCGAGTAGGAGAACCCTTCATATGCCACCTTCACCCAATGAGAAGATTCAACCTCCATTGATCCAGTCCACTCTCAGTGGCAAAACGCTCGTCCTAACTGCGAGGTTGGTGTTGTGCGTATGTGGGGAGGACTCGACCCTCCAGAAATATGCTGATCTTTGTGGTTGTCAGATTGGGCATTTTCCTATGAAATACCCTTGACTACCTATTAGTTACTCTACTTTGAGAAATGTGGATTGAGAATTTGTTGTTGTTCCATACTTAAAGATATGCGACTCTTGGATTGGGGATGTGGCTTCCTCAGGAGGGAGACTTACCCTACTTAACTCCTCTTTATCTAGTATTGCTTACTACTATATGTCTATGTTCCTCCTCTCAAAAACTTTCATTGAGAGGCTGGACAAGTACAGACGCAATTTTTTCTGTGCAGGGGCTGGAGGAGAAATAGAGTGTGTAGATCAAAGAATAAAGGGGGGCTTGGAGTCAAGAATCTCCATAGACAAAAATGTTGCACTGCTTGCTAAATGGTGGTGGAAATTGGATACTGGTAATGGGCTTTGGCAAGAGGTTGTTAAAGCCAAATATTTGAAAAAAGACTCCGTAGCTACTGTTAAAGGAAAATTTAATGACTCACCTATTTGGAAATCTATGCTGAAAGTAAAAGATGTGTATATGACAAGGTAGAAAAATAGTTATTAAATCTGGGGATATTGCCAGAATCTGGCATGACCCCGTGGATGCCTTGCCTCCTCTATGAGAGAGATATCCTGACCTGTTTAGCATTTCTAATTTCCCTGATGATACTTTTGTTCAGTTTCGCAGGAGGGGGACTGGTGTGTTGTTTAGACAGAGACTTAATAGTGAGTTGAGACTCTAGTACAATGGTGTTTGTGCTGCTATCAGCCAATTAAAACTTGGGACTGAGCATGATAAGATTGAATGGTCGTTCGGGCCTAAGGGTAAATATGCTACTAAAGCCATGTACTCTTTTCTTGAGAAGAATCTGGCTGGCAACGACTATAGATGGATTTTGAAGGCGAAGCTTCCTCTAAAAATCCAGATCTTTTTATGGCAGCTCTTTCAAGATGTTGTGCTCACTAGAGATGTGACGCGACGTAGGAACTGGGCTGGCAACACTCGATGCTCGTTTTGTTGCTGTAGAGAGACTTATCTTCATCTTTTCTTTCAATGCCCTGTTGCCAGGATCGCCTGGCACACCGTGGGGTCGATGCTGGGAACGTACTTATGTTCTAATAATCTCCCTCAATTTTACTCTTGGTGCTATGCATTCCTCCCTGAAGGGGGCGTTTTTTTAGTGCTGGTTTGGCAGCGATTTGCTGGGCCATTTGGAACTGCAGAAATTGGGCGACGTTTGAATCCAAGAAAATGTCATCTCTTTTTGAGATTGTTTTTACACCATGTGTTCATTTGAATTACTGGACAGGTTTGCTGAAGAAGGAGGATCATCTGTTGCTGGAGAATGGCGGATCGCTGCTAAGGGAAAACACAAAGAGCATGATGATGATTTGTGTGTCAGCTCATATTGACAGGACAGTGTTGTTCACTGTTTCTATCCATGTTATGTGTAGTTCTTGTTAGACTGAGCTTGGTGTGTTCCTTTTTGCGCCTCTGTGTAGGCTTCGGTTGTACTTTGTGGCTATGGTCAGAACTTTTGGTTGTTAGGTGGCGTGTTGATGGTGCTTCAGGGTTTTCACCCCGTGGTAGATGTTACGATTGCGAACTTCTACCAAGGGTTTTCCTGGAGTGCTTGAACTCGCTTTTTCTGTTTTCTTTTTGTTTTTTTAACTGTTCTAGACTTGTGAACTATCTGTATTTTCATTATCTAATAATGGAAAGGGGATTAGCCCGGTTCATAAAAAAAAGGTTGGTGCTAGTCCGGCACCTCCGGTAGCCAGTAAAAATTTCCTTTTCACTCGCATGACATGTCGTCGTTAATCACGCGCGAGGTACCATCCGGCACGGGCCATCGGGACACACACGCTGCAGCCTGCAGTTATCAATCCTATTCCTACCCAGTTGCCCAACTGTGTGTGCAACGTGTTGGTTCCGCTACTTCCATTTCGGACCGAACCGTCACCGGAAGCTTTCGGCCAGAATATATTCCGCAGTTTCCCCTAACAGCGACCCGGGCTCACATGGCCGGCCACGGACAAACGCAGCTGCATGCTACGCGCGTATGCCTAAATTGCCTAACACCGGATCGAGGAACCTGTACCGTGACCAGCTAAAAGCTTCCCTGATTGTTGCCGCAAGTTCGCAACAGGTTTCGCTTGGGACCTTTCACGTGATACGCTAGGCAGCTAGCTCCTTTTCCACTCTTGTAGTATTATCAATCCATCTTTTTCATCATCATCATCAACAACATCTTCGTACGTACTACTTCCTTTGTACCAAAAATACTTGTAGTTGGGCACAGAGATAGTAGTATTCGCGAAGACACTTCAACTGGATCGTCTCAGAAAAAGAAAGGCGACCCGTTTTAATACTGGATCGATCGAGTCGATCGATCGCCAGAGTAGACCGGTTTCTCAGAAAAAAGAATAGACCACGAGTCCACGTACGAGCATGCATGGAAGAAACTACTGGCCAGGACCGCGCCCGTGTACACCGATCAGCGACCGCTAATTTGCACGCACGCCCGCACGCTAGTCCTACGCTAAAAGAAGGACCGTCGTCCGGACCAGTTAATGCGTGTCTCATGTATTGACCGTCGTAGACGACGGCATTAACCGCTGCCACTAGCTGCGTATTTTCCTGATCCGTAGCGTTGATCGATCAATGAACCGTACGTGCAGATCTACCAGCTTCTTCTATTTTCGGGTTGAAGAGTAAACGTGTGGCGGCAGAGCTGCGCCGTGTCCGTGTCGCGAGCACTCCCGTCGTCTCGGGCACGCTGGTGAATGGTTGATGAGTTGATGACAAGGACGCCTCCTGATCTGCAGATCTTGAGAACATCTACGGTCATCAACGTGATGTAAATCACTGCGCTGCCCCAACAGCACTGGCTATGTAGGATAGCATGGATCGATTGGTCGGTAGATGAGATGCGTGAAGGGAAAAAAGAACCCACGATCGCGCGAGCTTGTCAAGTGAGAGCATCTACAAACAGACACACCCCTCTTACCCGCCTCAAACGTCCGGACAAACCGTCCGGTCGCTGACCGATCATGAAAATACGATCCAGACGGACATTAAACGGGTTTCAAACGCCCGGACTGACCGGCACCCTTCAAATTCATCTTATATATAAAATGTGTATGAGGAGTGCGTGAGCGTGCCCGGTCAGTGGTCCTGCGTCCACCACATAGGATTGTATCCACATTTTCCTTTTGTTTATTTTTACTCATTTCATCTCCATCAATTGCATGCATGTGACCGGACGTATACGGGTAAAGTGAGGGACATGGTTGTGAAATTGAAAATTTGAGAGTCGCCCGCTCGCGTCCGCTGGCGTTTAAGGGGTCGGATTTGTCAAGTCCGACTGTAGATGCTCTGAGAGCTCTTGCATGTGGGCAGGTGGCTCGGGATTTGAGCATCTATAGTCGGACTTGACAAATCCAAACCCTCAAATGCCCGCGGACGCGCCCGGTCAGTGTCCGCAGCGCGTCCTCGGACACTGACCAATCACGCCTCAAATAATGTATTTTACAAGCGGATACCTCAAATTATAAACCTCAAATTCATATCATTACATGCAACGTAAACCTAATACTAAGCGGAGCTCGTTCGGCTGTGCCATGCCCATGTCCCGCGGCTGGCTGCGTCCCTCGTAGTGTCCGGTTGCCGGCGAGGTAGAGTAGGACATGGGACACTAGCCAGCTCACGGGACTCCAGCTCCCGCCCTCTTCATCGACCTCACGTCCATCGCCACCGCCACCGGCGAGGTAACCCGAACGGTGGCGGTGGACGTGAGGTCGATGACGGATCCTTCCTGGGAGGAGCCGGCGTCCACCACGACGCGGTTGCGGCGCCCGCACTGGTGCATCCTGCGGGGCGCTGGAGAGTGTGACTCCGCCTCTCCAACGTCCGTCGCCTTCCGCGTCCACTGGCTCGCACGACGGGCACGCCACGCCATGCTAGCGTCCGCGGATGCCCATGGTGCGTCCTCAGCGCGCCAACGGAGGGGTTGCACGTCCACCATGGCGTTCGGACGCCAGACGGATCACACCGCCTCCGGTGAGGTAGTGACGCCGGATCCAAGCACCGGTTGTGCCGACGCAATGGATTTCCGACGTTATGAGTCAGAGCGCTGCCGAAGGGCGGCCGCCTCCCAGGAGCGGTGGAGCGCAAGCCGGACGGCCATCTCCTCGCCGAGACCGCGTGGGAAGAGCTCGTGGTCGACGGATCTGGAGGTGAAGGACGCGGATCCGCTGCCCGCCATGCCGGAGAAGGTCGGAGATCACCGAATGGGGATTGGGTGGCGGATGGAAGTGGAGGGGAATGGAGTGAAATGGCTAGGGTTTGACCCGATGAACGGATGGAGACGAATATATGTGGGGTCGGTGCGGGTCAGAGCAGGCCAGGCGGACGTGCCCCAACACGCCCGGGCAGCCAGATCCACTCCAAATTTAGACTGGATATAAGGGGTGCCGGTCAGCCCGGATGTTTGAGATCCGTTTGAGGCCTCCGGTTGGATCGAATTTTCGTGACCGGTCAGTGACCGGAAAATCTGTCCGGACGTTTAAAACGGATATGAAGGGTCCGGGTATAGATGCTCTTAATTCGTCCCACTGGCACCGCTGGAGACAATTAATCGATCAGCCATGCATGCACGACTTTCTTCCAGCCGCGCAATCTCGCCGGAGAATGGGTTCCAGTGATCTTTAACAGCCAGCCCCGAGCTGGCACCCAGCAGCAGAGGTTAACCAGAAATCCAATCAGAGCTGGCAATGCTGAAAAACCGCAAGTTCTACGGAGTACATGCGTACACTGTACACACGACTTAGTGCAACGTGGTCGCCCATGCATTTTTGGCCGATCCATCAACATCGATCCATGCATATATGCGTGCATGCCTAGTCCGAAAGTTCACATGTTTACCTACTCGTATCGATTCCACCTCTCTGTAGGGCATATGTACTCCAAAGTCTTCAGAAAGGAAAGGAAATGATCAGTGTCACCTTCCAAGTAACTCACATGCGCTGCAAGAATACGAGTCACTGCACACATCAGACGCTAATCCCTGAGAACATCTGGGACTCTTAACAGTGTCAGTTTGGGTGGGTACGTAGTTAGTGCATGTTACCCGCCGCATCAAGAAGTATTAGCTGCACATGTCCACGTCTGCCGATCGATGCGGTCAAGACAGACAGAGTTGGTCAAGTGTTACCGTTCGCCTCGATCCACCGGATCTCGATTAGTTATTGGATTCATCAACCACCTCCATTAATTGCTACTCCTGCTCAAATTATTTGCATACATATACGTACCCTGACTCAAGCGTTTACTTAAGCCCATTATCCCATATACAGTACTCCTGATTCCAGAGTACTTTCTTGGAAAGTCACTAGCGAAGAAGCCCATTCTTCATAGAAGTACATACTTATCAATTATCATAGCTTCTGCTTCATTTTCAATGTTCTTCGCCAAACTAGGTCCAGATCTGAACTACTCCCTCCGTTCCTAAATATTTGTCTTTTTAAAGATTCAACTATGGACTACATACGGAGCAAAATGGATGAATCTATACTCTAAATTATGTCTATATACATCCGTATGTAGTCTGTAGTGAAATCTTTACAAAGACAAATATTTAGGAACGGAGGGACTAATAGCTAACTGATCACGTGCAGTGGTACTACTTTGAATTATCATTCAGAGAAGTGATTATACTGGACAGTGGTTGATCAGCAATCGGTCAGTAGGAGAATCAAAGAATTATTCGTTATAGTACTGTATTTTATGTTGGAGAAGAGGAAATGATATATGCTCGCAGTTGGCAGACTGGAAGTAGAACATGAAGAGGTCAGTTAAGGTTCTCGGGCATCAATCATGGAATACAAAATCTGCCAATTTGGTAGTCGACGGTCTGACCGAATCTCACTTATATACTTCATATATTCAGGGGAACTGTTGATGCATCATTAAAGATCGTTAGTTCATACCAGTCGCAAATCATGAGCGATTAGTTGCATAATCTAATCAGCATAATGAAGGCATTTTCGGGTGGTTATCTAACAGAAAGACGCTCAGCTTCTGAGGAAAACTTGTGAGAAAAGAAAAAGAAAGAACCAAAGGGCTTCCGGGGAAAACTTGAGAGAAGAAGAAAAAGAGAAAACCAACTGTGGTTAAATGATTAGGAGGATGGTTGATCCCTTAGCCCAACGGAGAGCAAACCCCGGTTTTGACACATCTGTGCCTCATAAAGGAGGAATATTTCTTTCAGTGGAAGGCGAACTTTCGTCGATAGTGAGGCGTATGTGATGACTTCGTCAATCTCATGACCATCAGCTCAATCCCTCGGAGGTTCTCAACTACTTTATAGAGGTAGGATATGTATGCGCGCGTTCAAAATGGTGCGTCTATGTGAACGCCGGCATCCGTACTGTACTTCTTACAAACAAAATCACTAGTTCACATCAGAAGAAACAGAATCCCTGAGGCTAGCTAACTAATCAAGTTAGTTCCCATTGCACAAAAGGTTAAGTAATACCATGTGCTTTTTTAAACACTTTGCATGCTAGTTAGCCAGTTTGTCTTGGCCACTGCTGCTTACTAAATATGTTATTTATGTTGAATGTATGTATACAATGATAGTATGTTTCAATGCTGAATAGACAACAACATATTGTGCAGAATGAAAATTCTACTCCCTCCGATCCACAGTTAATATGTATCGGAGGAAATACTAAAAGTATTGATTTAGTTTTTGGTATATACATGGTCCCAAACAAGGATGTTATCATTACAAGGCGAATTGGACCATAGCTCAACATTATTTCCCCTTTAGACTGCTGACGAATATGCCTTTTTTTGCGAATATGCCTTGATGACGAAGATGCCTTGATGAAGTGGGATCTTAAGGGGTCTATTCGGCTAGCTTCCTTTATGCATGCTGTTATTAATATTCGAGGAGTGATGCTTGTGCATATCCCTATTGTTTGGAAACTTGGAGTCCCTCCACAAATCCATTTTTGGGTGGTAATTGGCTAATAATAAACTCTACTCTAGAGACAATATGAAGAAAAGACAAAATGTGCATGACCTAACCAATTTTTTCTATATTGAGCATGAGTCATGTGTGCACATGTTCTTTGAATGGTCATATGCTTTAGAACCTTGGAAAGTGATTGCTGAATTATCAGGTTTAACTGCCCGTGCTGAGTTGTATACAATTTCATGTTGGTTGGTTAATAACAGTAATCATAAAGTCACAAGTGTTGCCCACACAACCACTTTATGGGCTTTGTGGAAGCTTGACAATGATATTTGCATTACTGTGCCAATAGTTTTTTAGAGAAGAAGCGGTAATGTTAAAGTTGATAGTCTAGCTAAACTTACTTTATCTTTGAATTTTGAACGCCATGTAAGGCTTGTTGCGCCACATGACCTTGTAATATTCCCTTCGAACATCGTTGTTGATCAATAAAGTGCAGCAAAGTTCACTAAAAATAAATCAATGACAGTGTGCTTCCTTGCCGTCTAGAGGCAAACTCCCCGAATTTCATGAAGGATGGGCTACACTTTGTGTCGTTGAAAGCACAACATGCTCCCTTGGTGGTTTTGATAATTCATGACAACATACATTGTCTCTTGGACTAACATTTCTACCTAGTGTATTTCAGATGAAAGTCCACAGAGAGAGATGGGTTGACAAAAAGGATTGTGAGGAGAAGACCCCAAGATGCAAGGAAATGGATTGGCAAAGCTTCAAGCAAGAGGACTCTACATTTTACTTTGTGAGAAATCGCTTTGAGTCCATAGGAAAGCCAATACTATTAAAAGGGGGTAAGGTACTGTTGGTGAACAAAATGCCCATACATGCATAAGTGATAGTCACCAAAAACACCCACAAGCTCTTCCACAAAAGTCTGTCCAAAGTCAAATATCCAAAATCGGTGCAACCAACACTTCCCACTCGGTGCCACCGATTCCCAAACTCAGACATACCCATGCCAAACCCTAGCACATCGGTGCAACCGATTCCACTTCGGTGCCACCGAGTTTGGGTTGCCAACTTTCTGTTACCTCGATTCACAAAATCGGTACCACCGAGTTTGTTGGATCGGCGTCACCGAGTTGCGCAATCTGACCGTTGGTCACCTTATCGGTACCACCGAGATTTATATATCGGTCTCACCGAGATTCAAAAGTTGTCACATTTTGGTCACTTCGGTACCACCGAGATTCACACATCGGTGTCACCGAGTTGGTCACTTAAGGGGTAACGGTTGGATTTTTGGAGATGCCTATATATACCCCTTCACCATCACCCACTCGAAAGAGAAGCACTCAGAACTATTCCATACTTGCCCCATCATATTTTCTGAGAGAGAGCCACCTACCCTTGTGTTGAGATCAAGCTATTCCACTCCATCCATATGAATCTTGATCTCTAGCCTCCCCAAGTTGCTTTCCACCAAATCAATCTCTTCCACCATAGCCAAATCTATGAGAGAGTGATTGTGTGTTGAGGAGACTATCATCTTGAAACACAAGAGCAAGGAGTTCATCGACATTGCCGAGCCTATTACCTTTTGGAGGGTGGTGCCTCTAGATTGGTTAGGTGTCGCTTGGGAGCCTCCTACTTCGTGTTGTGAAGTTGAACCAAGAAGTTTGTATGGGCCAGGAGATCGCCTACTTCGTGAAGATCTACCCATAGTGAGGCTAGTCCTTCGTGGACGGAAGCCGTTATGGAATAGTCAAGGTTGCTACTTCGTGGACCCTTATGGGTGGAGCCCTCCGTGGACTCTCGCGATCGTTACCCTCCGTGGGTTGAAGACTCCATAAACGTGGACGTACGATAGCACCACCTATCGAAACCACGGGAAAAATCTTCGTGTCTACAAATTGCATTTGATCTTCCTATCTCAACTCTTTACTTCCATGTGCAATGTCTTTACTTTCCACTGCCATACTTGTTGACATGCATGTGTAGGGTGTGCTAGACTTGCTATAATTGTTAAAATCTGCCAACCAATTAACTTGGGAAAATGTTAGGTTTTAAATTCCTGCTAGTAGTCTATTCACCCCCCCCCCCCTCTAGACACTCTTCTAGTGATCCCTCAGTCGTTTCCAATATACGAGCTTCAAGTTGTGTTTCCTAGTTGTATGTTTACCAACATATCTTCTTGTTACTTTTTGCATTCTATCATGATGGGTTCAGCATGTGCCGCTTTGCTCCGCTTGCTAAGTGGATGTAATAACTATGTTAATTTTAAAGCTGATGTAATAACAATGGTGGTTTCTTGATCAATAGAACTCGCTCTTCTAAAAATCATGATAAGACCAACAAACAACTCTCTTTTTTGCCATGTGAATCGTCTATAACACCAAGCTCCCTAGTTTTAAAGAGCCCTCATTCAATCGAGGTCTCCAATTTGAATTGTGTCACCCGATTTTGGCCGGGTCAACAATTTCTCAAAGCTCTCTCATTCAATTCTTTTATACTATACACTATGCTTCATAATTTTTAAGGCCTCACAATTAATTGAGGTCTTTAATTTGAAATTGGGTCACCTGATTTTGACCGGGTCAACAATTTCTCAAGGAGCTCTCCCATTCAGTTCTTTTAATTCCATATGTTTTCTAATTTTAAAGCTCTTTCATTCAGCTGAGATATTCAATTTTGGATTTGGTTTACGATTTTGACCAGGCCAATGATTTGTCAAACCAATCAGCATCAATCGGCCTATAAAAAACATATTAACCCCGGGCACCTCCCACCACCTAGAGAAAGTAAGCAACCATGTGATATTGTAGCACCAATATAGTATATGCAACCATCGACGCAAAAAATTTCCCACATAAATATACGTTAGTTAGCGGATAACATAGACCACACTACGAAAGTCACATCAAATCACCACATTATAAATAATATTAAACACACTTCATCATCTATCTCACCCGTCAATCTAAATATTTCATAAGTTCGAAAATATAAGGGTTATTAGTTTTTTGGAAAACAAAATTTCTTTAACTTTGACCAAGTTCAGAGCAAAAACTATCAACATCCACAATATTAAACAAAACAAGTATGGAAATTCATTTCATGATGAACCTATCATACCGATTCGATATTATGGATTTTGATATATTTCACTACAAATTTGATCAAAATTTAAAAAATTGTCTTTTCAAAAAAGTTACACACCTTATATATTTTAAAAGAAAGTGAGTTTTTTTAAAAAAAAAAGGGAACACCAACAACAGAGTAAAACACGCACAACCCTTCTAGTAAATAATGAACCTCAATATACATCAGACATCAGATTTTTAGCGTTAAAATCTGACGCCATGAAGTATGTCGATTCCTGATCGAATGCATGGCAATTACTCGCCCCAAGGACAACAACTTTTTTGACATTTTTTTATATTATATGACAATTTTCACTTTAAAGGATGATAAATCTTACACAATGACATGACAAATTTATCTATTTTCACGTGGCAAATCTGGACGTTCGCTAACAAGAGCTAAAAATCTGATGTCAGATTCTTTAACATTTGCCTAAATAATTCTCCAATGAGTGCCATGTTTGGTGACTTGTCAGCAACATGCCGTAGCTTCAAAAATGCCAAGCGTATGCGTCCAAATTTGTCGAATATAATCCCAACTACTAGTCATTTCTCGTAATCATCAGCAAGTATATAAATTCAAACGCACGTTCTTCCAACCGAAGCCAGCCAGACACGGAAAGGTCACTCATCAGCAGTGCACCTAGTGCCGTTTCGCTGAATGGTAAGTAGTAGGCTAGTAGCACGCACGAGACGAAGATAAACGAGACCTCCGGCTCAGGCATGCGCGCTCCGGTTGAAAGCCAGGGAAAGGTGAGAAGGAATCCAGAAAGAGCGCCAACCCAACGACAACGAGCAACCCGATTGGATCGAGCTTGAGGCAAAAAACACTTGGAGACTTTTCCGCTATGCATGTGGTGTCAGTGTCAGCATGTAGGTACATGCACCATGCAGGCATGCATGCACCGGTTGACGAACGTGGACGGACCCGGCGAGATGAGATAGAATCGAAGCTGTGCATGACATGCGAGGCAATTTCATGTGAGACTTGCAGGCACTTCGGTTTTGTTGGCTCGTATACGTTTGAACGCTGGCCGCAGGACTGAATCGATCGTGTCTCGTACGTGTATATAACAAACTGAACGGAGATAATATGCACGCATGGGCTGCGCAACGCTTGATATAAATTGTGGATCCGATCATACACATTACGGTCCAGAAGATGGGATAAACTAGTGGCTGGTCGCGCGCGTTTACACGGCCCGGCATGGACGTCCCAACAACTCTGCATTCGTCATTGGAACCACGTACGAACTCACAGATGATCGTCACAAGAAGAAGAAAGAAACAGCGAAAAGGCAAGGCAAGTGATAGATTTTCGTGCATTTACATGCGTGCCGCCGCCCCTCGAATGAAAGCAAGGAAAAGAGAAACCAGCAACAACCAAGGCCGGATATGGCAACAAACTGAACAAGTTGCACACCCATGTCGGCGGTTGCGGCGGGCCTTAAGCATTAAGGAAAGCCGCGACCGCACACCTGCCTCTCGGCCTTGCACGTAGCCCTAGAGACCGTGCATGGATGTGATCGATCCATGCCAATGAATGGATGTGATCGACCGATGCATGCCCATGCTGGCGGAGACCGTGCATTCATGCATGGATGCAGATCGTCATAAAACAAGGATTGGACGGGACCGGAGCAAAGCAATATAATCAGGCCGAACGTACGCCATGTCTCTTGCACATGGCGTGCTTTGCCCTTTTTTTTGAACACAGTACAGACGCAAGTGTTCATATACACGTGCATACACTCATCCCTATGAACGCACACACGCACACCCTACCCCTATGAGCACCTTCGAAAGACTGAGCCGGCATATCATCTTGAAATTTACGAAGTCACCATAGGCGCCTCGTCGTCGACGGGAACGTCTCCTCCCACTGAATGCACATCACCGGAAGTCCTGAAATAAATGCGAGCATCAGGATTTGAACCCTGATGGGCTGGGGATACCACAGTCCCTCTAACCATCCAACCACAGGTTGGTTCGCGGCGTGCTTTGCCCTTGCACAGTGTGCCTCGCCGCGGTCACCACGATAGTCCGGTGCGCGAGCGAGGCGCTGTCCCGATCGGCGGTTCGGTTGGTGGGCGCGGACTGGAGCCGGCCGTCGCGCCGCTGGGTTGCAGCGCCTGACCGGCTTGGTCCCGGCCACCAGACGCGCGCTGGCCCTGCCTGCCTGCCCCTCTCTATAGCTATCCTGTGCCCGGTCGTGTCTAACAATTATGCGCTGCTATAATTAAGTTGTGCTGTGCCACTAGAAGGAAAATTCCGGCCGGGGGACGAAAAGTAATATAGAGGCACGTACGTACGCATCGATCGAGCCGGATCCGGTCCGTAGATTAGCGGAGACGACCGAGCCGATTCGATGGATCTAGGTTCATTTCCCGACCTTTTTCTTCCTCTTTGAACTCCAGGTTTCGTGACTTCGTCTCTCATTTATTATCAAGTAGTTCCGGCTTGACGAATAGTGCCAGATCGTATCCGCATCGTCGCAGTTTCAGCATGGTTACTTGATTAGTACAAGTACAACTTCCTTTGTGCTCGCTTGTTAAAATCACGTTATTACCATGGACAGCTTGAGGACACGGTCTTTTCTCGTAATGCTTCTCCGTCTTGGCAAGCCATAAGTTATGGACTAGAGCTTCTGAAAAAAGGCCTAGTTTGGAGAGTTGGCAATGGAGCAAGTATTCGTATATGGAGAGACAATTGGATTCCTAGACCCCACTCTTTCAAACCCGTCTCTCCAAGAGGTAATTGCCGTATCCGCTATGTGTCTGAACTTCTTAATGACAATGGATCTTGGAATATGAACTTGTTGCAGAATTATTTTTGGCCTTGCGATGTGGATGAAATCATTAAAATTAGAGCGTCCCCAAGGCATGAGGAGGATACACTTGCATGGGGACCCGGGAGGTTTGGCCAATTCTCGGTGAAGTCGGCGTATGAGTTTGCTTTTGATGAAGCCAACAGAGAATTCCAACCAGCGTCTAGCACTAATCCGGAGGGCTGCCGAGCCATTTGGAACTTGATATGGAAAACAGATGTCCCCCCAACAGTAAAAAACTTTGCTTGGAGAGTGGTCTTAGACTCCCTTCCTACTTGGGTTAATAAGTATAAGAGGACCTTGGAAATCACCAATATATGCCCAGTGTGTGGCGTGGAACCAGAAGACAATTTCCACCCTTTATGTCGCTGCCCTAGAGCACGGGAATTATGGTTGTATATGTCGGAAGTTTGGAACCTTCCGGCGTTGGATACTGTGGTGAACGTCGGGAAGGAATGGCTATTCCATGTGCTACAACCACTACATGAAATAGAGAGATCCATGCTACTCATGACACTCTGGAGGTGTTGGTTCATACGTAATGAGATAGTGCACAACAAGATCCCGCCGCCTCTTGAAGTATCGAGGAGGTTCCTTGTCAGCTATCTGGAATCTCTAATTGCTATTAAAATGAACACGCATATGGACCCAGCCAAGGGGAAATCAATCATCTCCTATGACCGCATATTACTTCATGCTAATACAACACTGTCACCGCCCGCCCCCCAATGGGCTGCACCACCGGAGGGGTGGGTAAAGCTAAACACGGACGGATCTTTTGATGCTGGCAGGGCTGGAGCAGGTATGGTACTTTGGGATCCTTTGGGAGGCATAATCTTTTCTGCGTGTAGAACACTTTACTCGTGTCGTGAAGCTTTGGAGGCAGAGTTGTGTGCTTGCATGGAAGGGTTATCTCTAGCGATCCAGCGAAGTGATCGTCCTGTGGCTATTGAGATGGATTCACTTGTTGCTATAAAGTTGATCCAAGGGCAAGAGAAAGATAGGTCTATTTATGCTTCATTAGTCAAAGAGATTAGATATCTCTTATCTCTCCGTGAAAATTGTATTACTCATGTAAACCGTACTCAAAATCAGATTAGTGATGGTCTAGCAAACTTTGCTCGTACAGAGGGAAGAACCATGACTTGGATTGGCTCTGGACCCTCGAGTGTGTTTGAGCTAGTCACCGCTGATTGTAATTCTTTGTTGACTTGAGTAATACAATATTTCCACCCGCAAAAAAAAAAAAAAAGTACAACTTCCGTGCCGATCACCACCGGGGACGACGTCAGTAATTGCAACTAACCAACGACTTGTCCGGACTCCGGGATGATAAATCCCTGTACTGCCAACCAGTCTATCCAGACACGATAATCCACCTACGGCTTTCACCTTTTGAAACTGGCCGCACCCGGTTCTGCTTCTGCAACATATATAGAGCCCAAAAATTCGCCCCCTTTGGCCTTTACCGATCGACGCATTTCTACTCAATTTCGCGTCGGTGACAACAACGTCTAGAATGACGGTGTCGCGTTGGGGTAGGGGTGGTACGTAGGCAGCATAGTTAGACCATCGCACCTGCTAACACAAGTGAGAAGTTACCTCGACTTTTCACATTACCCGTGAAGAAACGTGGTCATATGAACATGGGTACAAACACTGCATTCACCACGTGGCCAGATTAGTCAGTGTTGTTAACCACGTGGTGGCAGCAACTGATGTTCATACCGCACCCATCTCAAGAAGAATCGTACAGAGTTCAGACCGGAATTCGTGCACTGAATGTCACCTTCCATCGTCATCCCTGTGTTGGCAACCAAAGAGAGCCGGGCACAACACACTCGGTACGTGCGTGTAAGTGTGTAACGTGACACTTTCTTTACTCCTGATTTTGAAAACACTGTGTGGACATTTCAACATGTCAATTGATGATATTTCGGCAAAGATGATCGCATATGGTTCACCAAGTCGACGGGGAGGAATTGGGAAAGGAGGCAGCGACGTCACCGCGCCATTGAGGACGCCGATAGATAAGATAAACAAGGGACTAATTGAGCTCGCAGGGACTGATTGATGGAGAAGATGGACTTGGCCATATGCCCGTGGACTTTTGAGCGGTTTAACTAAGACAGGGAGGGGTCGATACGCTCACCATGGAAGGCGAGGCGAGGCGAGGCGACGAGAGGAAAGGGAGTGCATGGCATGGGTGAGAGCTGGCCAGCGTACGTGTGGGCGTACACGGATGCGCGTACGCGCGAGATTGAAAACGAGAGAAAGCAGCTGCGAAGGGTGGGCCTGCGAGTACGCGCTCGTCCGGCGCTCTCCTCGCGTCGACACGCCCATTATTTACACCGTCATTTGTTATGCTAACTGCTTTGGGTGGGGGCGGCCTATGGACCGCAGTCACTGTCTACTCGCCTAGATGGTGGATTGATGCTGATGCTTTCCTTTGGTGGCCGCAGATGTTGCGTCCACTGTGGAGTACGCCCTTTCCACTCTTCACGCATCTTGTTGGCCAACTCCAGCGTGATCATTAAGAGCATCTATAACCGGACTTTTTGAACCCGTCTTAAACGCCAAACATTCAAACCGGTCATAAAAAACCAATCCTACCGGACGCCTCAAACCGTCCTCAAACATCTGGTTGACTGTCACCTCACATATCCAGCCCAAATCTAGGGCAGATATGAGACGGCCTGGGTCCGCCTGGCCCACCTCGATCTGGCCCATCCCGACCCCACAGAATCACCCTCCAGAGCAAACCCTAGCCTCACTTCACTCCATTCCGCTCCGCTCCCCTTTTTCCAATCTGTCAACTCCCGCTCCACCGGCGACCATGCCCAACACCGGCAGCCTCTCCGACCTCAGCTTCGGAGACACGGACGAGTTGGCGTTGCGTATCGCGCTGGAGCTCTCTCGGGTGGATACGGGCGGCAGCTTCGATTAAGGTGCGATGCGGCCTGTCGCTCGCACTGACGCCAGCGTCGGCCCTTCCCGCCCCGCGCGCGGATCTGCGAAGGCCACTCAATCGGTGTCGTAGATCTGACGCCTCCTCCATTATCGGCCGCTGGTCCGCGCGGGCAGCGGTCGGTTCTAGTGCCCGCCCCGTCGGCGCCGTGGATGCGTACTCCGGAATCGGAGGTGCGCACCGCCTGCCGCGAGAGGCAGAGGGCAAGGGAGATGGGGGCCGCATCGGACGCGGCTGCCCAGTCCTCCCGTCGGCTCCGCGTGATGCCGCCCGACGAGGATGAGCATATCATCCAGTGGGTGTACCACCGGTCACTTACGACGGCGAAGACGGATGCCCCGTGGCTCCGGAGGATCAACGCCAAGCAGCTCCGGCTCACCATTGAGCTGTCCGAGCGGGAGATGGCGGAGGCAGCGATGGAGGCGGCGAGGGTGGCCAAGCTCAAGCGTGAGAAGGACCGCATCGTCCGACGCTTCAAGGGATACATCATCATCTCCGGTTCCTCCTCCTTCGACGGGTCCGACTCCGACATCAACCCACTTCCTGCCGCGAACGCCTACAGCAGCGCCAATGACTGGAAGGCCAAAGGGTTGGCGAGGAAGTGGTGAAGCTCCGCCCTCTCATATCTAGCTCCTAGTATGTAGTTAGAAGTTACCGGACGTTTGAACGGTGTGAACTATGCCCGTCTGGATGATCTTTTGGTGATGTTTATATGTGAATATGCATGTTTGCTATCGGTTTAGAGTCTGTTTCCTATCGATTTTGCTCGTCTGGTGATCTACATGCTACGTTGCATGAGTTTGTATGGATATGTTGATGAGATACGTGACTGTGGACACATGAATTTGGGGACTTCCAGGTCAATGTCCGCAGACGCGCCCAGGCACACCCGCAGACGTATAGGGTGCTGAATTTGGCAAGTCCGGCTGTAGATGCTCTAATTAAATGGACCTCATCAAATGTTCGCCAGACATATACGCGGGAGATCGTCCAACCAAAGGCATCAAATGTCCACCTCATTTTGAACGGATCATTTAGAAAACGACGTTCATGCTAACATCATCGCACATAGAGATTATACACCTTACCGGTGTATATGTCGTGTCGGTTCGCTGCCCAGTCATGTCGACCGATAGCACATATAGATTATACACCTTAGATGGATCAATCTTATAAGCACACAAAGCATCAATACCCTTAAGGGCATCAATGTGGTGGATATATTCAAAGGAAATGATAGAATTATCCGAAATGAGCCGGACTAGAATAAAAGCTGTTTTGGTTTTCCGAAATCAGCCCTCTTAGCCACAACTGAGCACTTAGAAACTATTTTACAGATCATGTTACAAAGACTGGTAGGCCAAAAAATCTTCCAATTCCTTGGGGTGAGGAACATTTTTAATCATGGTTGTATCATTAACACCTGCGGCATCACAGCTGTCGTCGTTTTCTCACGATAGATGCCATGGGGTGGCTTATCGAGAGTGGTAGGGGCCGAAGGACGCCGACGGGCTCCGGTGACGGGATTGGGGACAAGCGGTGAGAGACACGCGATGTACCCAGGTTCGGGGCCCTCCGTGGGAGGTAACACCCCTAGTCCTGCTTGTCTAGTTGATGGGTGATGGGGATTACAATGGTGCTCCTTGAGCTGTTGGCTAGAGGAGGAAGAAGGAGCAGCCGGCCCTTCTTGCCTCGCTACGTGGGAGTGAGTGAGAGATATCGGGAGAATGCTTGCCCGTGCATGGGGGGTGTCGGGGGGGTTTATAGGCCAACCCCCCGGCTTACAATATTCATAAGGTACTGAGAGGGGGGACCGGGTGTTGGAAATATGCCCTAGAGGCAATAATAATTTAGTTATTATCATATTTCCTTGTTCATGATAATCGTTTATTATCCATGCTATTATTGTATTGATTGGAAACTCAAATACATGTGTGGGTACATAGACAACACTGTGTCCCTAGTATGCCTCTAATAGACTAGCTCGTTGATCAAAGATGGTCAAGGTTTCCTAGCCATAGACATGAGATGTCATTTGATAACGGGATCACATCATTAGGAGAATGATGTGATGGACAAGACGCAAACAATGAAAGTAGCATATGATCGTGTCAGTTTATTGCTATTGTTTCTGCATGTCAAGTATCTGTTCCTATGACCATGAGATCATGCAACTCACTGACACCGGAGGAATACCTTGTGTGTATCAAACGTCGCAACGTAACTGGGTGGCTATAAAGATGCTCTACAGGTATCTCCGAGGGTGTTTGTTGAGTGGGCATGGATCAAGACTAGGATTTGTTACTCCGTGTGACGGAGAGGTATCTCGGGGCCCACTCGGTAATACAACATCACAACAAGCCTTGCAAGCAATGTGACTAAAGTGTTAGCCACGGGATCTTGTATTACGGAACGAGTAAAGAGACTTGCCGGTAACGAGATTGAACTAGGTATAGAGATATCGACGATCGAATCTCGGGCAAGTAACATACCGAAGAACAAAGGGAACAGCGTACGGGATTAACTGAATCCTTGACATAGAGGTTCAACCGATAAAGATCTTCGTAGAATTTGTAGGAACCAATATGGGCATCCAGGTCCCGCTATTGGTTATTGACGTAGAGGTGTCTCGGTCATTTCTACATAGTTCTCGAACCCGTAGGGTCCGCACACTTAACGTTCGGTGATGTTTCGGTAGTATTGAGTTATGTATGGTGGTGACCAAAGGTTGTTCGGAGTCCCGGATGAGATCCCGGACGTCACGAGGAGCTCCGGAATGGTCTGGAGGTAAAGATTGATATATAGGAAGTCCCGTTTTGGTCACCGGAAAAGTTCCGGGTACTTCGGTAGTATACCGGGAGTGCTGGGAGGGTACCGGGGGGACCATCGGGAGGGGCCTCTCGCCCCAAAGGGCCTCATGGGCTATGGGAGGAGGTGAACCATCCCCTAGTGGGCTGGTCGAACCCCCCCAACAAGGCCCATGTGGCTAGGGGTGGGAAAGCCCAAGTGGAGGAAAGGAAAACCAAGTGGGGGAGGAATCCTACTCCTAGTAGGATTGGAGTTGGACTCCTCCACCTCCCCACTTCGGCCGACCCTAGGGGAGGATCCCTAGGGCGCCGGCCCCTCCCCTCCCTCCTATATATACTAGAGGGAGAGAGGGCCATAGCACTTCAACCCAATAGGCCACGGTGCAGCCCTCTCTCCCGATAGATTATTTCCTCTAGTTTTTCAGCAGTGTTTAGGCGAAGCCCTGCTGGAATAGTTCATCACCACCGCCGCCGCGCCGTCGCGCTGCCGGAGAACTCATCTACCTCTCCGCTCCCTCTTGCTGGATCAAGAAGGCAGAGATCGTCATCGAGCTGTACGTGTGCTGAATGCGGAAGTGCCGTCCGTTCGGCGGTAGATCGGAAGGACCGTGATTGGATCGCGGAACGGTTCGTGATTGGATCGCGGGACGGATCGTGATGGGATCGCGGGACGGCTACGATTTGGATCGCGAAGACGTTCGACTACATCAACCGCGTTTCTTAACGCTTCCCGCTTAGCGATCTACAAGGGTACGTAGATCCACTCTCCCTCTCGTAGATGCTCATCACCATGGATAGATCTTGCGTGTGCGTAGGAAATTTTTTGTTTCCCATGCGACGTTCCCCAACAGTGGCATCATGAGCTAGGTCTATGCGTAGATGAGATCACGAGTAGAACACAAAAGAGTTTGTGGGCGTTGATGCTCAGATTGCTTCCTCCCTTGGTCTTTTCTTGATTCAGCGGTATTGTGGGATGAAGCGGCCCGGACCAACCTTACTCGTACGCTTACGAGAGACCGGTTCCATCAACTGACATGTGACTTTGTTGCATAAAGATGGCTGGCGGGTGTCTGTCTCTCCCACTTTAGTTGGATCGGATTCGACAAAGGCGGTCCTTGAGAAGGTTGAATAGCAATTTGTGTATCACCGTTGTAGTTTTTGCGTAGGTAAGAATCGTTCTTGCTAGATACCCGTAGCAGCCACGTAAAACATGCAACAACAATTAGAGGACGTCTAACTTGTTTTTGCAGGGTATGTTGTGATGTGATATGGCCAATTACATGATGAGATATATGTGATGTATGAGATGATCATGTTTTGTATAGATTATCACGACTTGCATGTCAATGAGTACGGCAATCGGCAGGAGCCATAGGGTTGTCTTTAATTTATTTTCGCCGTTTTTGCTTTACTTTATCGCTATGAGTTAGCAATAGTTGTAGAAGCAATAGTTGGCGCGACAACCTCATGGCGACACGTTGATGGAGATCAAGATGATGGAGATCATGGTGTCATGCCGGTGACAATGGAGATCATGCCGGTGCTTTGGAGATGGAGATCAAAAGCACAAGTTCATGGCCATATCATGTCACTTATGATTTGCATGTGATGTTAATCCTTTTATGCATCTTATTATGCTTAGGACGACGGTAGCATTATAAGGTGATCCCTCATTAAAATTTCAAGATAAAATTGTGTTCTCCCCGAGTGTGCACCGTTGCCAAAGTTCGTCATTTCGAGACACCACGTGATGATCGGGTGTGATAGACTCTACATTCACATACAACGGGTGCAAGTCAGTGTTGCACATGCGTAAGACTCGGGTTAAACTTGACGAGCCTAGCATGTACAGACATGGCCTTGGAACACAAGGGACTGAAAGGTCGAACATGAGTCATATAGTAGATATGATCAACATGGAGATGTTCACCATTGAAACCACCTCATCTCACGTGATGATCGGACTTGGGTTGGTGAATTTGGATCATGTAACACTCGGATGACCGGAGGGATGTCAATTTGAGTGGGAGTTCTTTAGTAATATGATTAACTAAACTCATTATCATGAACATAGTCAAAATGTCTTTGTAAATTATGTTGTAGATCAATAGCTCGCGCTGTAGCTCCCCTGTGTTTTTTATACATTCCTAGAGAAAATAGAGTTGAAAGATGATGGTAGCAATAAAGCGGACTGGGTCCGTGATCTGAGGATTGTCCTCATTGCTGCACAGAAGGCTTATGTCCTTTATGCACCGCTCGGTGTGCCACCCCCTCAAGCGTCGTCTGTAGATGTTGTGAACATCTGACAGGCACGTTCTGATGACTACTTGATAGTTCAGTGCGTCATGCATTACGACTTAGAATTGAGGCTCCAAAACGTTTTTGAACGTCACGGAACATATGAGATGTTCTAAGAGCTAAAATTGGGATTTCAGGCTCGTGCCCATGTTGAGAGGTATGAGACCTCCAACAAGATTCTTTGCCTGCAGGATGAAGGGGAATAGCTCAGTCGGTGAGCATGTGCTCTGATTGTCTGGGTGCTACAATCGCTTGAATCGAGTGGGAGTTGATCTTCCAGATAAGATAGTGATTGATATAGTTCTCCAAGTCACTGCCAGTAAGCTACTAGAGCTTCGTGATGAACTATAAAATGCCAGGGATGGAGATGATCCCTGAGCTATTCGCGATGTTTGACACTGCGAAGGTAGAAATCAAGAAGGAGCATCAAGTGTTGATGGTTAGTAAAACCAATAGTTTCGAGAAGGGCAAGGGCAAGGAGGGAAACTTCATGGATGGCAAGCCAGTTGCTGCTCCAGTGAAGAAACCCAAGATTGAACCCAAACCCGAGACTAAGTGCTTCTATTATGAAGAGAACGGACGCTGAAGCGGAACAACCCTAGATACTTGGTAGATAAGAAGGCTGGCAACGTCGATAGAAGTATATTTGATATACGTGTTATTGATGTGTACCTTATTGGTACTCCTATTAGCACTTGGGTATTGGATACCGATTCGGTTGCTAAATGTTAGTAACTCGAAATAAAAGCTACGGAATAAACGGAGGCTAGCTAAGGGTGAGGTGACGATGAGTGTTGGAAGTGTTTCCAAGGTTGATGTGATCACCATCGCATGCTCTCTCTACCTTCGGGATTAGTGATGAACCTAAATAAATGTTATTTGGTGTTTGCGTTGAGCATGAACGTGATTAGATCGTGTTTATTGCAATACGGTTATTCATTTAAGTTAGAGAATAATGGTTATTCTGTTTACATGAATAATACCTTCAATGGTCATGCACCCAATGAGAATGGTTTATTGAATCTTGATCGTAGTGATACACATGTTCATAATATTGATGCCAAAAGATGCAAAGTTAATAATGATAGTACCACATATTTGTAGCACTGCCGCCAAGGTCATATTGGTGTAAAGCGCATGAAGAAACTCCATGCTCATGGATCTTTTGACTCACTCGATTTCGAATCGGTTGAGACATGCGGACCATGCCTCTTGGGCAAGATGACTAAGACCCCGTTTTCCGGCTTGATGGAGCGGGCAAGTGACTTATTGGAAATGATACATGTTGATGTATGCGGTCCAATGAGTGTTGTAGCGTGCGGTGGATATCGTTATTTTCTTACCTTCACTGATGATTTGAGTAGATATGGGTATATTTACTTAATGAAACACAAGTCTGAATCGTTTGAAAAGTTCAAGCAAATTCAGAGTGAAGTTTGAGATCATCGTGACAAGAAGATAAAAAGTCTACGATATGATCGTGGCGGTGAATATCTGATTTACAAGTTTGGTGAAGGACGCCGATGGGCTCCGGTGACGGGATTGGGGACAAGCGGTGAGAGACATGCGATGTACCCAGGTTCGGGGCCCTCCGTGGGAGGTAACACCCCTAGTCCTGCTTGTCTAGTTGATGGGTGATGGGGATTACAATGGTGCTCCTTGAGCTGTTGGCTAGAGGAGGAAGAAGGAGCAGCCGGCCCTCCTTGCCTCGCTATGTGGGAGTGAGTGAGAGAGATCGGGAGAATGCTTGCGCGTGCATGGGGGGTGTCGGGGGGTTTTATAGGCCAACCCCCCGGCTTACAATATTCATAAGGTACTGAGAGGGGGGACCGGGCTGGCAGCCTCTCTAGCCGACCCGTGGTCCCGCCGGCTGAGACGTCTTGTTGCCTCTATGGCCCGCCGGCTGCGCGGTCCCATCGCCGACTGGGGCCCGCCAGCCGGCCGCTGCTATTGGCCCGCGCTTACCTGCCGCGGCACGGGCCGCACTATGCGGCGCCGTCTTGCGCCTGCCGGCCGCGGTCAGCGGTACGGCCGACCGCGCTGTAGCCACGCCGGGGCAGGTAATGGAGTGGACGGCGGCGTGGCTGCGTTGTTGCCCCGCCGGGTCTCGATCGGTCATGGTCAGCGGTACGACCGCCCGGACTGTGGCCATGCATGCCTGCGCATCAGCGGTTGCTGTAGCCACGCTGGAGTCTATTGTGGAGGTTGCGTCGCGTCGTTGTACTTGGTCGCGGTAGGAGGGGAGAAGTGCCTGCCTGCCCAAAGGTCAGCGGCCGGCTCCTGACCAGCCAGCCGTGTGCCAGCCGGCAGTAGGCCTGCCGGCCGTTCGCCAACCGGCCTCAGACCAGCCGGCTGCACAGTTTTCCAAAGGGGCCCGAACCCCCTTGTCTTGGCATACCCAGGGGTAATAACGCCGTCAGTAGTCCCCGAAGCCGGGGGGGGGGGGGCGCGTCCTTCCGACGAGGGGGAGCCGGCGGCTTCATCCGGTGGCACCGTCCTGGCAGGTGGGGCCGATCGGCCAGCCGCGCCGGCGGCCGCGCCCCGCGCCTTGGGTTTCGCTACGCCGCCTCGGAACCTGCGCCGGGCCGCGACGCGCCACGCAGGGTGCTGCGGTGCCGAGGGCCCCGCCCCCGGGGGGCATGACGGGACGTCACCTCGAGCCTAGCCCAGTAGGCCACAGGCCTAGCCCAGCAGGCCTCGGGCCGTAGGCAAGGATCTCCTGCGCCCAGACCCCGGCGGCCACGACCCGAAGTGCCCACGTCCTGCGGGTTTCCCGGGGGCATGGGCGCAATTAATCCCCATGACCCCCAGGCTTCGCTCCCTTATTTATAAGGGAAGGAGGAGAGGCGGAGGCAGTTAGTGCGCCCCTCTCTCCGCCGTCTTCCTCCTCTCGTGATCCGACGCTTCGAGCTCACGCCGCCGCGCCACACGCTCCGTGCCGATCCCCCTCAGAGATGGCCGACGGTCCCTCCGGCAGCTGGGGCGGCTCTACCATCATCGAGGAGGACACCGCGTACCTCCGCCGCACCCGCATGCTGCCGCTGGAGGACCGTGTCGCCGCCCGTCCTCCGGGCGGTGAGGTGGTGCCGGAGCCCGAGGAGGGGGTATTGGGGAACGTAGTAATAATTCAAAAAATTTCCTACGTGTCACCAAGATCAATCTAGGAGATGCTAGCACGAGAGAGAGGGAGTGCATCTTCATACCCTTGAAGATCGCTAAGCGGAAGCGTTGCAAAGAACACGGTTGATGGAGTTGTACTCGTGGCGATTCAAATCGCGAAAGATCCGATCCAAGCGCCGAACGGACGGCGCCTCCGCGTTCAACACACGTGCAGCCCGGGGACGTCTCCTCCTTATTGATCCAGCAAGGGGGAGGAGAAGTTGAGAGAGAGCTCTGGCAGCACGACGGCGTGGTGGCGGTGGAGCTCGTGGTTCTCCAGCAGAGCTTCGCTAAGCACTACGGAGGAGGAGGAGGTGTAGGAGAGGGGAGGGCCGCGCCAGGGGGAAGGGATGCAGCTCCCATGCGCCTCCCCACTATATATAGGGGTGGAGGGGGCTGGTTTCTTGCCCTCCAAGTCCATTGGGGCGTTGGCAAAGGTGGGAGGAAAGAAATCCCATCCTTTCCCTTCCCCACCGATTGTTATCCCCCCTTTTTAGGGATCTTGATCTTATCCCTTCGGGATATGATCTTATTCCTTCTAAGGGGGGATCTTGGTGCGCCTTGACCAGGGGTGTGGGGCCTTGCCCCCACTACTCACGTTCATGTGGGTCCCCCCATGCAGGTGGGCCCCACTCCGGAACCTTCTAGAACCTTCCCGGTACAATACCGAAAAATCCCGAACATTTTCCGGTGGCCAAAATAGGACTTCCCATATATAAATCTTTACCTCCGGACCATTCCGGAACTCCTCGTGACGTCCGGGATCTCATCCGGGACTCCGAACAACTTTCGGTAACCACATACAATTCCCATTACAACTCTAGCGTCACCGAACCTTAAGTCTGTAGACCCTACGGGTTCGGGAACCATGCAGACATGACCGAGACACCTCTCCGGCCAATAACCAATAGCGGGATCTGGATACCCATATTGGCTCCCACATGTTCCACGATGATCTCATCGGATGAACCACGATGTCGGGGATTCAATTAATCCCGTATACAATTCCCTTTGTCCATCGGTATGTTACTTGCCCGAGATTCGATCGTCGGTATCCCTATACCTTGTTCAATCTTGTTACCGGCAAGTCTCTTTACTCGTTCTGTAACACATGATCCCGTGACTAACTCCTTAGTCACATTGAGCTCATTATGATGATGTATTACCGAGTGGGCCCAGAGATACCTCTCCGTCACACGGAGTGACAAATCCCAGTCTCGATTCGTGCCAACCCAACAGACACTTTCGGAGATACCTGTAGTGAAACTTTATAGTCACCCAGTTACGTTGTGACGTTTGATACACCCAAAGCATTCCTACGGTATCCGGGAGTTGCACAATCTCATGGTCTAAGGAAATGATACTTGACATTAGAAAAGCTCTAGCAGACGAACTACACGATCTTGTGCTATGCTTAGGATTGGGTCTTGTCCATCACATCATTCTCCTAATGATGTGATCCCGTTATCAACGACATCCAATGTCCATGGTCAGGAAACCATGACCATCTATTGATCAACGAGCTAGTCAACTAGAGGCTCACTAGGGACATGGTGTGGTCTATGTATTCACACATGTATTACGGTTTCCGGTTAATACAATTATAGCATGAACAATAGACAATTATCATGAACAAGGAAATATAATAATAAGCATTTTATTATTGCCTCTAGGGCATATTTCCAACAGGGGGAGTGCGTGGTATTTGCCTCGCATTTCTCGCGCGGCTTCGGTCTACCGGCGAGCCAGTTCTTCAGGTTTTTTCTTGACACTTTCGATCTTCAGCCGCATCATTTGGGGCCGAACTCCATTCTTCATCTGTCGAGCTTCGTGACCCTCTGCGAGGGCTACCTCGGCCTTCTCCCCTTCGTGGAGCTGTGGAGGAAGCTCTTCTATCTCAAGAGCTTGAAGAACGGCAACGAGGTGTACGCCTGCGGGGGCGCGGTGGTGTGCGTTCGCGGCACGCTTTTCCCCCGCCTCACCCTCATCGAGTCCGTCAAGAAGTGGAACCGGACGTTCTTCTACGTGAAGAACGTCGACCCGGCATGAGACTACATCCGGCTGCCGCCCTTCGTCAACGTCCCATCCACGGGGACGAACTGGACGGTCGACGTGGCGGTCGGGGAGCTCGCCGGGACGCTGGGCCGGCTCCACACCATGAGGAGCGGGGAAGGGCTGGTCGCGGCCGATCTGGTGGCCGCCTTCATCGACCGCCGGGTGCTGCCCTGCAGCTAAGGACACACCGGATATGCGACATGGGAGGCCGGCGGGACCCTTGCCGGCTATCCACCTTCGAGCTGACAGCGGCCCAGGTGGCGGAGCAGGTGAACGCCGTCACCAACTTCAAGTTGGCGCCGCGCACATGGCATTTCGGCAAGTCGCCGTACAACCGGTTCGACCCGGCGCCCCTGGTACGTCCTGTCGCGGTGTATTTCCACTTTCAGTGTTTCTTCAGCCGGCCTCCATGCTCACGCGCCATGCTGACCGCAGCGCTTTGTTCGACAGAACACGCCAGATGGTACGCACCCTCAGGTGTTCCAGGTGGAACGCGCCGACTCCGACCCGGAGGATTTCGAGCTAGGAGGGGGCGTCGAGGAAGAGGTCGAGTCCTCGGGGGAGGTCGAGGAGGACGGGACGATGGGTGATCCGGGAGCCGGCAAGTCCAGAGCGGCTGGTGAGTTCAACTCCGAACCCACGATCAGAGATTGGACCGATGATGATGATGATGATGATGACGTCTGGATCTTGGACGTGCCTCCCCCCACAGCTCGACGGGAGCCACGTGGAAGGAGCGAGGAGCAGCCGGCTCGTGGCCGGACGGCCGAAGCCTCCCGGCGGGAGAAAAGGCCAGCCACGGGGCAGCCGTCGGCGCAGTCGCCGGCTCGTAAGAAAGTGTGCGCGGCCATCGTGAAGCCGCCGCCCCGGGCCAGGCGGCCCCTTCCCGTTGTTGTCGGGTAAGTGCTTTTCCTGATTCTCGTAAGTGGTTTCGTGTTTTGAGACGGCCAGCGCCTGAGGGCCCTTCTTCCTTCTTTCCTAGCGAGGCCATTGAACTCCGCGACACGAAGTCGGCCGCCGATCCGGTGGATGCAACCAACCGGCAGGCCCAGGAGCACGCGGCCACGGTTCGGGAGGAGAAGAGGAGGCTCGCCGAAATGTGAGCTGCGAAGGGGGGCGAAGGGCGCGCCTTCGCGTTCGGCAGCCTCGAGCGACGGGAGGCGGAGGCTGCGCTCGGACCCGGCGCGCGCGTCGGACTCGGCGACGGAATCGACATGGATGTCGAGGCCGCCCTCGAGCGAGCCGCGGGAGCCGGTGCCGGAGACAGCCACGGCCCTGCCTTTGGTGGAGGCGGCCCAGCCGACGGACGCGGTCCCTGAGCCGGTTAGGGAGGCGGTCCAGCCAGCGGAGCCAGTCGTGACTCCGCCTTCCGTCGAGCCGGTCGTGGCAGAGGAACCCGCCGCCCCGGTCGTGCCGGAGACGGCGCTCGGTGGAGGGAGCGAGCCGGTCATCCCGGCCGTCGAGGCTGTCCGGCAGGTGGCGGAGCCGGTTGCACCGGTCGTAGGGGAGTCCGGGGCTGGCTCCCGTGCCCTTGTGGTCACTGCCAACCCCCTGCCGGCTGACGCCGCTGCGGACACAGCGTCGAGCGGCGGAGCGGGCCGCTCGAGGAGGAGCATGCTCGACGTGCTCCGAGATTGGAAGGCGTTGGCCCGCGGGCCAGCCGCCCCGCCCCCGCCTGCTGGCAGCCAGGTCCTTGTGCCTGGGGAGCCGGGCCACATCATGGCGCACTGCCGTGAGGGGCTGGCCAGGTTTGCCGAGGCTGCCGAGAGCAACTTTCGGCGCGTGGAGGAGGCGGTGGAGGTGAGATTCCTCAGCCTGCGCTGAATTTTCAGTGGGGGTGCGCGAGCACACCTACTGGGTGTAGCCCCCGAGATTCGGGCCGACTACGCAGCTATGTGGCAGCCGGGCCGGATCTACTTTTTTTGTTGTCTAACTTTTTCATCTCTTGGCGTGGACTAGGCTGAAAACGCCAAGCGGCAGGCGCTTTTTGACAAGGCGGTTGCCATCCACAACCGAGGCAAGGCCGGCTACTACCAGGTTCGGGAGGAGCTGAAGAAGGCGCGAGGTACGCTTGTTCCAGTGGGGGCGCGCGAGCGGACCCACTGGGTGTAGCCCCCGAGAGTCGGACCGATTGCTTGGCAGTCGGCTCGAGTCTTCCGTTCTTTAAGTAACTTGGGTTGGGCTTTTTTGCCGAGGAGCTGGACGTCCTGACCCCTATCCGGCAGAAGAGGGACGAGGTGGCCTCCGAACGGGACCGGCTGGAGCGGGAACTCCAGGCGGTCACGTCGGAGAGGGACCGGCTGGGCGGCCTGGTCGTTGATGGTCAGGCGGCGCAGGAGCTCCTTACTACGGAGCTGCGGAAGGAAGTGGCGGCCCGGGAGGAGGCCGCGAAGCAGGCGGCCGACGCCAACCGGCGGGCCACCGTCCTGCAGGACGAGGCGACTCGCCTCGGGGGCGAGCTTGAGAGGCGTGAAGCCGCCCTTGCCCAGGCGGAGGAGGCGCGGGAGAGGGAGCGGAGCTTGGGCCTCCAGTTTGCAATTGAGCTGGACGAAGCCTTTCAGCGTAAGCCTCTCGTTTTTAAGTTTTCTTCCTCTGCCGACTGTTTCGACCCTTTTTCTGATTCTTCTCCCTCCCTTAGATCGGTTTCCGGATACTCAGCGTTGTGCCGAGCGGGTCGTGGCGGAGCATCGGGAGTGCTTGCGGTAGCGCGGGCATGAGATTGAGGCGCACGCTGGCTGGGACTTGCCGGAGTTTGCGCTGGCTATTGAGAACCGGCTGATTTTCCTGCAGCATTGCATGGACCGGCTCCACGCGGCCGGCTTGGAGGTTATTTTGGCCCTCTGGCCAGGTCGCGAGATCCCGGGCGGCCGTGTGGCGCTGTGGCTGGAGCACGCGGTGGCGCGGCTTGAGGCCTGGAAGGCATCGGCGGCCCGCTCCGGGGCGCAGATGGCCCTTTGGTTCATCACGTCGTGGTACCGCGGCGTCGACATGGACCGGCTGGCTAGGATGCGTGAGGTTCCCGAGGCGGAGCGGGTCGCTCGCGAAGGTACCCTCGTCCGTCGGGCCAACGAGCTGGCCTCATATGTCGACCCGGACGAGTTCCTGCCGGCGCTTGGCGACGATGGCGAGTCGGTTGCCAAGGACTCCTTCGGCATTCCCCAAGGGCCCGAGGATGAGGAGGTTGCCGACGAGAGCACCGGCAGCGATACCGAGGCCACGGATCCGAAGGGGGCGGCTGCCTCAGGGCAGTCTGTCGAGCCGGCTGGTGGTGCACCGAAGACCTAGGTGGCCCCGCGCTTATTGTGTCTTCTATTTTTTGCTATAAGACTCGTTAGAACGCATTTCCACCCACTGGGGGTGTATTGTAAAGAATCTTCGGCCTGTGGCCTTGACCCTTTGTCTATAAGTTTGCTCGAAATTTGAAGTGTTTGCGTGCCGGCTCCACCTTTGCTTTTTACCTTTCGACTCGTATCTCACGCAACGATTCCTTCTGGCTTCCGCCCCGCCCGCCAGCCAGCCGGGAGCCGGACTGGGGCAGGGACGGGGTGTCGTCCTTGGGGAAACCGTGCAGGCCTTAGAGTCGTCCGGCTAGAGCTGGGGCGAGCCGCCAGAGGCCGGCTCCTAGAGACAAAACGGTCCGGTTGGGCCTAACCGGCTACTACTCTTTAGGCGGCGTTCGTGTGGTAAGTTTCCTCCCATCCCAGAGTCCTGCCAGCCGGGCAGCCGGGGGCTGGTCTGTAGCTGGGCAGGGGGGGATTGCTTGTTCACACTACTTGACCATCTTGGAGAAGAGCCGGTGAGCCCCCGGGCCCAGGGAGCTGGGCCCGGGTGCTTTTGTTTAAGGAATGACATGCCTTGATGGAATTGAAAAGGGGTGTGCCCCAAGTGCCAGCTTGGGACACCCATTGCATTCATTAAGTTCCAACAGGAGGGAAGATACATACATACACTGGTTCTTTCTAGCAGTAGAACGGACGAAGGAGCGCCGCGTTCCACGGGCGCTCCGTCTCCTCGCTGGAGGCGTCTCTTTTGCGCTTCTGCGACTTCTGGGCGTCTATTAGATAGTACGCGTTGTTGTGTAGCGCCTTGCTGACGATGAACGGGCCCTCCCATGGGGAGGACAGTTTGTGCTGGCCGGCGGTTCGCTGGATCCGCCTGAGCACCAGGTCTCCTTCACGGAAGGAGACGGGCCGGATCTGCTTGCTGTGGTAGTGCCGGAGCTTCTGCTGGTAGATGGCCGTCCGGCTCAGGGCCAGCTCGCGTGCTTCTTCGAGTAGGTCAACGCCGTCTTCTCTCGCCTCCTTTGCGTCCTTCTCCGTATACAGGGTGACTCGAGGCGAGTCGAACTCGATGTCCATGGGGGTGACCGCCTCAGACCCGTATACGAGAAAGAAAGGGGTGTAGCCGGTTGACCGGTTGGGCGTGGTCCTGAGGCTCCAGAGGACAACCGGTAGCTCATCGATCCAGCAGCCGGCCGACCGCACGAGTGGTGCCACGAGCCGGGGCTTGAGGCCGGCCAGGATAAGGCCGTTCGCCCTCTCTGCCTGGCCGTTTGACTGCGGGTGGGCCACTGAAGCGAGGTTGAGCTGGATGCCCTCCTGGGAGCAAAAACCCGCCATTGCGCCTTTGGCGAAATTTGTGCCGTTGTCGGTGATGATGCTGTGGGGAATGCCGTAGCGGACCGTGATGTCCTCGATGAACCGGACGACCGTGGGGCCGTCCAGCTTCTTGATGGACCTGGCTTCGATCCACTTGGTGAACTTGTCAACAGCCACCAATAGGTGCGTCATGCCGGCCCGTGCGGTCTTGAAAGGCCCTACCATGTCCAGCCCCCAGACGGCAAAGGGCCACGAGAATGGGATGGTTTGGAGGGCTGTTGCCGGCAGGTGGCTTTGCGTGCTGAAGCGTTGGCATCCCTCGCATTTGTCGACCAGCTGCTTGGCCTCTTCCAAAGCCGTCAGCCAGTAGAAGCCGTGGCGGAACGCCTTGGACACCAAGGTTCTGGAGGCGGCGTGATGCCCGCACTCGCCCTGGTGGATGTCGCGGAGGATTTCCTGACCCTTCTCTGGCTCGACGCAGCATTGGAACACGCCGGTTTCGCTGCGATGAACCAGCTCGCAGTTGATGATGCTGTAGGTCGGGGCCCGGCGCTAGATTTGCCTTGTTGTGGCCTCGTCAGGGGGGAGTTCGCCGCGCAAGAGGAAAACCAGAATGGGCTGGGCCCACGAGGGGGCCGATACGGGAGCTGGCTCGAGCTCGAGTGGATGGCCAGGGGCAGCCGAAGCCCCCGGGTCCGGCTCGCCAGTCCCCCGGACCTGCTCGTCAGTCCCCGAGACTGAGACGGGGGGGAGGCGTTGATCGTCATCATGACGGCCGTGGAGCCAGAGTCGGCCGCCGCAGGGGTGTCGGATGTCGGAGCCGACAGTACCGATACGGCAGCCAGGGTTGGTGACGTTGGTGGAGCTGCCGGACCTGGCGAAGAGCCGGCGGCATCAGCCGGCACGAAGATAGACTCTGATTCAGCGGAGGGCTTGATCGACAGCTTGAGCAGTCGTTCAAGGGAAACACCGGCTGGGATGGCTTGCCGGGTGGAGCCGATCTTTGCCAACGTATCGGCCGCCTCGTTGTCCGCCCGGGGGACGTGGTGGAACTCACAGCCCTCGAAGGAGCTGGTGAGCTGCTGGACGAGGAAGCGATAGCTGGCCATGTTGGCGTCCCTGGCGTCCCATTTGCCAGAGACCTGTTGCACCACGAGGTCAGTGTCGCCGAAACAGTGGATGCGCCGGATCCCGATTTCCTTGGCGAGCCAGAGGCCGTGGACGAGCGCCTCATACTCGGCCACGTTGTTGGAGGCGGCGAAGAGGATTTGGAGCGCATACTTGAGCTGGTCCCCCTTTGGGGACGACAAGACGATGCCGGCTCCTAGGCCGGTTCGCATCTTCGAGCCGTCGAAGTGCATGCGCCAGTGTGTGGAATCCGGGGGTGGCGGCACGAACTGGGTCTCGGCCCAGTCGACAAGGAAGTCAGCCACCGTCTGCGACTTGATGGCGGTACGCGGCTCGTACCGAATCTCATAGTCGGCGAGGGCGATGGCCCACTTGGCGATTCGGCCGGTGGCGTCCCGGCCGCTCATGATCTTGTCGAGCGGCGCCGTGCTCACCACGGTGATGGTGTGCTCCTGGAAGTACTGCTTGACCTTCTTGGCGGCAAAGTATATGTCGTAGCACATCTTCTGGTAGTGGGGGTAGTTCTTCTTGGAGGCGGAGAGGACCTCGCTGAGGTAGTAGACGGGGCGTTGGACCGGCAGCGCTTTGCCCTCCTCCGGCCGCTCCACCACCAGAACGACGCTGATCACGCGGGTGGTCGCCGCGATGTATGCGAGCATCGGCTCCTTCTAAGCCGGCGCCGCCAGGACGGGAGCGCTGGAGAGAGCGCGCTTAAGGTCGCGGAACGCCTCGTCCGCCTGGTCGGTCCACTCGAATTTGTGCATCTTCCTCATGAGCTGGTAGAGGGGTAGGGCTTTCTCGCCCAGCCGGCTGACGAACCGGCTGAGCGAGGCAAGGCAGCCGGCAAACTTCTGGACGTCGCGGAGCTTGGTCGGCTTGTGCATGCGCTCGATGGCTCTGATTTTCTCCGGGTTGGCTTGGATGTCGCGGGCGGACACGAAGAAACCTAGGAGCTGGCTGGCTGGCACGCCGAAAACACACTTCTCCGGATTGAGCTTAATCTTTTACTCGCGCAGGTTGGCGAAGGTCTCTCGGAGGTCGTCGAGGAGGCTGAAATGCTTCTTGGTTTTGACGACGATGTCGTCCACATAGACGTGGACGTTCCTACCGATCTGGGGCAGGAGGCACTTCTGCATGCAACGCTGGAAGGTAGCGCTTGCATTCTTCAGGCCGAAGGACATGGTGATGTAGCAGTAGGCCCCGAAAGGGGTGATGAAGGAGGTCTTCAGCCGGTCGGCCGGGTTCAGCTTGATCTGGTGGTAGCCGGAATATGCGTCCAAGAAGGACAGCAAATCGCAGTCGGCCGTGGAGTCGATGACTTGATCGATCCGGGGCAGGGCGAAAGGGTCCTTGGGACAAGCCTTGTTCAGGCTGGTGTAGTCAATACACATGCGCCAGGTCTTGTTTTTCTTCAGCACCAGGACTGGGTTGGCCAGCCAGTCCGGGTGGAACACTTCCATGATGAAGCCGGCTCCGAGCAGCTGGGCGATCTCTTCTCCTATAGTATGCCGCTTCTCCTCGGAGAAACGGCGCAGGGGTTGCTTGACCGGCTTGGCATCCGGCCGCACATGAAGTTTGTACTCGGCGTACTTCCTCGGAACACCCGGCATGTCTTTTGGAGACCATGCAAAGATGTCCCGATTCTCACAAAGGAAGTCGACGAGCTCACCTTCCTATTTGCTGTTGAGATGGGCGCCGATGGTGACGCACTGCTTGGGGTTGGCCGGGTCGAGTGGCACCTGCTTGGTGTCCTTGGACGGTTGGAACGATGCCTCGCTGGCCGACTGGGACGAAGGAGCCGGCACGGCCGGCTGATCAGAGGCGTGAGCCACGAGCCGGTCGAGCTGCCGCCTCTCCTCCGCTATCTCCAGGGCCTCGGCCAGCCGGCTGCTGTCGCGTGCACACTCGATCGACTTTTTGTAGTCGCCATCAATGGTGATGATGCCCTTGGGGCCCGACATCTTGAGCTTGAGGTAGGCATAATGGGGTACCGCCATGAACTTGACGAGGGCCGGCCTGCCCAGTAGCGCGTGGTAGGGACTGTTGAGGTCCACCACCTCGAACCATATCGGCTCGCGGCGGAAGTGGCTCTTGTTGCCGAAGAGGACGTCAAGCCGGATTTTGCCGATGGGGGTGCAGGATTTTCCTGGCACAATGCCATGGAAAACCGTCTGGCTCTGCTGCAGGTCTTTCTCCTTGAGCCCCAGCTTGAGCAGTGTGTCGCGGTAGAGGATGTTGATGCTGCTGCCCCCATCGACCAGCACGCGCGAGAAGAGGCTGGTGAGCCTCTCATAGGCGATGGTGGGATCGAGGACAAGGGCATAGCTTCCGGGGTTCGGCATCACCGCCGGGTGGTCCGCCCGGCTCCAGGTAATCGGCCGTTCGGACCAGTGCATGAACTGAGGGACTGAGGGGACGGTGGCGTTCACTTCGTGCCGGCGATGGCGCTGGCTATGCTTGTCGGTTCCCTCGCTGGTGAAGACGATGTAGGCCCCGTCCTGGTCGGGGAACTGGCGCGAAGGCGGCCGTCGTTGGTAGCCAGAGCCGGAGCAGGTGGTTGCGCCGGAGCCGGAGCCGGTGCACGGAGAGCCGGAGGTGGAGGGACCGGAAGACCCTCGCCCCGGGCCAGCCGCTGGGAGAAGCTGCACTGCCGGAGCATGTGTGTGGCCGGCTTTGCCCCGAAATGCATTTTGCAGGGAGCGTCGAGCATTTGCTCGAAGGTGAGCTTAGGCTGCCAGGCAGCCTTGCCAGTCCGCGGGCGCTGGCTGGGGGCCTGGGCAGCCGGTTGTTCTTCCTCGATGGTGGCCACCTGCTTACTCCCGTGGCGGGGATCCGGCTGGTCGGCCTTCCGCTTGTTGTTCTGCTGCGACCGGCCGTCGCCCGCCGGCCACGGGGGTGCCGGCGGCTGGATGGCTTTGCCAGGGGCGTTGACCTTGATCCTCATAGAGGAGTCGGCGTTAGCATATTTTTCCGCCTTGATCATGAGTTCGGCCAAGGAGGTCGGCTCGGAGCACATGAGCTTGTGCTTGAGGAGGGTGCCGTCTCGGCAGCCATCGGTGAAGTATTGGATGGCTTGCACCTCGTGCACACCCTCGCAGGAGTTGCGCAGCTCGGTCCAACGTGTGAGGAAATCACGGAGCGACTCCTCCTGCCCCTGAACGCACATGGCCAGCTCGCGGGGGTGGCCGGGGCGTTTGTAGGTGTCGGTGAAGTTGCGGACGAAAGCCTCTTCGAAGTCCGTCCAGGTGTTGATGCTGCCGGCCGGGAGGCTGTTAAGCCAGGTCCGGGCCGAACCGATCAACATGAGGGGGACGTAGCGCACGGCGACCCGCTTGTTGCCCCGGGCGATACCGACGGCGGTGGTGTAATCGATCAGCCAGTCCTCGGGCTTGGCTGCGCCGTTGTATTTTGGGGTATCGCGAGGGAGCGTGAAGCCGGTGGGGAAAGGCTCGTTGCGGATCCGGGGGCCGAAGCATGCCAGCCCGATTGGGCCCTCCTCCTCGAGGAGGGCGGACTGCGCCAGCCGGTCCAAGCGGAGCCGGACGTCATTCTCGCTGTGGGGGACACGCGGCCCGAGCCAGACCGCGAGCTCGGCGCGGACGACCGGAGGGGGCGAGCGCGCCCGCTCCCGCCGAGGGGGCGGGGTGTGGTCCCGGCTGCGCCGGCTGCCACCAGCCGGGGCGTCGTTGCGCCGGCTGCCGCCAGCCGAGAAGTCGTTGCGCCGGCTGTTGACGGCCGGCTGCTCGTTCCCGTGCTGGGAACGCCGGCTGCGACCTCCGTCGGTCTTCTGGCTGGAGGCGCGAGGGAGGGAGGAGTGTTGGGCCGGCTGGCGGCCATCGGCTGCCCCGAGGCCCTCGCCCTCGGGGCGGGGGAGCTCGGAGTCGACGCCGGTCGGGTCGAGGCCGGCTTGCTGGGCGTTGGCGGCGGCGATGAGGTCCTTGATGTGTTGCTCCTGCTGCGCGCACTCCTCGCCCACCAAGGTGGCCATATCCTCGTAGGCCACCTGGGCCGCCCTCATGTTGGTCGCAGGAGTGTCGTAGGTGGGCAACCGGCCACCGAGGATTTCCACGACTACGCGGCCGCGGTCGCGGACGCTCCAGCGCCGGCTGGGCTCGTTGCCATCCGGGGTGAGGCCATAAGCGGAGTTGTACTCAAGCTGCGCGGACTCCATTCGGCGTCGGGCGGTGGCGAGGGAGTTGGCCTCCGCGAACAGTTGCAGGCGAGTCGTTTCCAGCTCGGCCCTGGCGGCATCCGGATTGGCCGCTGGTGCGATAGGAGTGCTCAGACCCCGTAGGGTGGAGCCGATGGGATCGAAGGTGCCGGCACGAGCCGCGGTGGTAGCCGCGTCCGCTGCCGCCCTGACGCGGGTGGCAGCCGCGTCGGCGGCCGCACCAGCCCTCGCGAGGCCGGAGGATGTGGAGGAAGCGGTAGCTAACGCCTCCGCGCGGACACAGAGGACGTCAGTGCTGTCCGCGGCAGTCGCGTCCATGCATGGCGGGGGGTCGCTGTAGTCGAGTACCTTGCAAGGGTACTCGTCAGGCGCCGGTGCGTCGGCGAGGCGAAGCTCGCTAAGGAGCGTGTCGAGGCCGTCCAGCCCTGGCGAGGCCTCGCCGGGGAGGATGGCGGTTTCGCCCGTAGAGAAGGCGAAAGCGATTCTGGGTGCCACGGAAGCTTCCGCGAGGGCGGGCTCCACGGGCATGAGGACCGGTCCGGACGCAAGGCGTCCGGCGGAGTCGGCAAAGGGTCCCGCCCGGAGCATGGCTCCGGCCGGCGCCGCGGACGGCCCCATGGTGGGCACCAACTGTCGTCGTTTTCTCACGACAGATGCCATGACGTGGCTTATCGAGAGTGGTTGGGGCTGAAGGACGCCGATGGGCTCCGGTGACGGGATTGGGGACAAGTGGTGAGAGACACGCGATGTACCCAGGTTCGGGGCCCTCCATGGGAGGTAACACCCCTAGTCCTGCTTGTCTAGTTGATGGGTGATGGGGGTTACAATGGTGCTCCTTGAGCTGTTGGTAGAGGAGGAAGAAGGAGCAGCCGGCCCTTCTTGCCTCGCTACGTGGGAGTGAGTGAGAGAGATCGGGAGAATGCTTGCCCGTGCATGGGGCGTGTCGGGGGGTTTTATAGGCCAACCCCCCGGCTTACAATATTCATAAGGTACTGAGAGGGGGGACCGGGCTGGCAGCCTCTCTAGCCGGCCCGTGGTCCCGCCGGATGAGACGTCTTGTTGCCTGTAGGGCCCGCCGGCTGCGCGGTCCCATCGCCGACTGGGGCCCGCCAGCCGGTCGCTGCTATTGGCACGCTTACCTGCCGCAGCACGGGCCGCACTATGCGGCGTCGTCTTGCGCCTGCCGGCCGCGGTCAGCGGTACGGCGGGCCGCGCTGTAGCCACGCCGGGGCAGGTAATGGTGTGGACGGCGGCGTGGCTGCGCTGTTGCCCCGCCGGGTCTCGATCGGTCATGGTCAGTGGTACGACCGCCCGGACTGTAGCCATGCGTGCCTGCGCTTCAGCGGTTGTTGTAGCCACGCCGGAGTCTATTGTGGAGGTTGCGTCGTGTCGTTGTACTTGGTCGCTGTAGGAGGGGACAAATGCGTGCCTGCCCAGAGGTCAGCGGGAGGGCCGGCCGTGGGGCGGCCGGCTGCAGGCTGGCCAGGGGTCGGGTGGCCGGCTCCTGACCAGCCAGCCATGTGCCAGCCGGCAGTAGGCCTGTCGGCCGTTCGCCAGCTGGCCTCGGACCAGCCGGCTGCACAGTTTTCGAAAGGGGCCCGAACCCCCTTGTCTTGGCATACCCAGGGGTAATAACCCTGTCAACAGCAGACCGAAAAAACTCCAAGGCTGTAATAACGATTTCTGCCTTAAGAACATCCCAACTCATCTGGTAAAAACATCCAAGGAACCCGTCAGTACGTGAAGCGTTCAAGGGCCCAATCTAACACAGGCATCTGAAATCTCTTTCTATGTATAAGGGGCATCAAGGGCCACGTTCATCTCATCAGTAACCTTCCGGTCAATACACTCTAAGACCACCTCAGGGTTTAAGGTTGGGTCCTTCTTGCAGAATTCCTGGAAGTATGAAGTTGCCATCCTCTCTATCTCAGAGGGAACCGAGCATCACGATCCATCATCCTTGAGTAGTTTTTATGTAATCTTGTCGAGCTCTTCAAACCGCACGACGATGTAAGTATTTGGTGTTACGTCCCACTTCTTTTAACTAAGTAATACAGGGGTCGTTCCAACCATAACATCTCCTCCACGTACGAGAATTCATCAAGTTCATACATCTTCTATATAATCACCTCACGGTCCGCTACCTCGACCTGAAGGGCTTCCAGTTTAGACCTCAATTTTTCTATGCCTCGAGTGACATGCCCAAAGTTTTGCTTGCTCCAACTTCCAAGCTCCTTCGTTACCTCCTTCAGAGCACTCGTAACTGAACCAAGGTGCCCCTCCTGCCTCTTCCTAGACCAGGCTGAGGCAATTACATTGTGAATCCCTAGGTCTCTCTCCCACATAATTTCTCATATTTCGAAGAACTCTGCCATCTCTTATTCTCTTCTGCAATCAAATGAATTGCCAGTGGAGAGTGATCCGAACAGGAAGTCGCCAGAGGCGCCACCTGTTGGAAATATGCCCTAGAGGCAACAATATTGTATTATTGTATTTCCATATTCATAATTAAGAGATTATATTCTATGCTATAACTGCTATGATTCTAAAATATGTGATTCAGTGGAAAACTCATATGCACGTGTGGAATGATAAGCGGTAAAATGAAGGTTCCTAGTCTTGTCTCTAATATTAGCTCAAGTGTTGTTGGTGATCACGTTTTTCGGATCTTAGGATATCGTTAAGTGTAACAATAGTCCTAAAACAACACTGAGAGTATGACGTCAGAAGAACGACCATGTTGAATCGACTCAAACTTTCTTGTTATACTTTGAGATAATATCGTCTTAAATCAAATGTTAGAACATAGAGTGTTAACATGTGTTTTTCCTTAGACCATGAGAGTATTGTAGTCACTTCTTACCGTACGGTGAGCTTTGGGGTTGCTCAAACGTCATGTGTAACTAGGTGATCATAACGACAACTTACAGGCTCATCAGAAAGTTTGACAAGGGACTAGATAGCTGAGTGGGATTTTCTCCTCCAACAATGGAGAGATATTCTTAGGGACCTCTCGGTGTGATGGCATCAATCATCGTATGACCAGACACAGGTGACTATGTCAAGGGGATGCCAGAACACATCAACGAGAAAGAAGAACAAAACCGGTAACGAAAAAAATGGTATAACGAGCATGCAGATGACTCGATAAGATATTGATAATTCTCGGGTCTTGTAAAGAATAACAAAGCAAAGAGAATGTCACATGGTAACCGATGGTTCACTCGAATATCATCCGTGTACTCATAGGGATCCATATGGACGTCCATGGTTCCGCTATCAGACATTGGACGAAGGAGTTTCGTTCATGTCTACGAGCTACCAAACCTACGGGGTTACAAGCTTAAGGTAAGCATGATTTGCTGAGTGTTAGTGGGTCGAGAGTATCGAGGATGTATTTATGTAATTTTTTCATTAATAGTTGGAAATTTTTTGAGAGGACCCGGAAGTGTTCCGGAGTCATCGGAAGGGTTTCGGAGAAGTATCGGGTAATACCGAGTATAGCCGATAAATATATATAGGTGGAAAATGTTTCCGGGGATGTTAAACTATATATAAGTGGTCCGAAAGTATTTAGAACAATTTTATATTTAATAAAATATCAACGGGCCTAAAAAGACCCTGAGGTAGAAGGAACCTTGGGCCACAAGGGCCCAAGTGGTGGAGGCGCTATTGGAAATATGCCCTAGAGGCAATAATAAATTAGTTATTATCATATTTCCTTGTTCATGATAATCGTTTATTATCCATGCTAGAATTGTATTGATCGGAAACTCAGATACATGTGTGGATACATAGACAACACTATGTCCCTCGTGAGCCTCTACTAGACTAGCTCGTTGATCAAAGATGGTCAAGGTTTCCTGGCCATAGATATGAGTTGTCATTTGATAACGGGATCACATAATTAGGAGAATGATGTGATGGACAAGACCCAAACTATGAACATAGCATATGATCGTGTCAAGTTTATTGCTATTGTTTTCTGCGCGTCAAGTATCTGTTCCTATGACCATGAGATCATGCAACTCACTGACACCAGAGGAGTACCTTGTGTGTATCAAACGTCGCAACGTAATTGGGTGACTATAAAGGTGCTCTACAGGTATCTCGGAGGGTGTCTGTTGGGTTGGCGTGGATCGAGACTGGGATTTGTCACTCCGTATGACGGAGAGGTATCTCTGGGCCCTCTCGATAATACAACATCACAAGAAGCTTGCAAGCAATGTGACTAAGGAGTTAGTTGCGGGATCTTGTATTACGGAACGAGTAAAGAGACTTGTCGGTAACGAGATTGAACTAGGTATGGAGATACCGACGCTTGAATCTCGGGCAAGTAACATACCGATGGACAAAGGGAACTGCATACGGGATTGTCTGAATCTTTGACATCGTGGTTCGACCGATAAAGATCTTCCTAGAATATGTAGGAACCAATATGGGCATCCAGGTCCCGCTATTGGTTATTGACCATAGAGGTGTCTCGGTCATGTCTACATAGTTCTCGAACCCGCAGGGTCTGCACACTTAACGTTCGGTGACGATTTGGTATTGTTGAGTTATGTATGTTGGTGAACGAAAGTTGTTCCGAGTCCCAGATGATATCCCGGACGTCACGAGGAGCTCCGGAATAGTCCGGAGGTAAAGATTTATATATGGGAAGTCATATTTTGGCTATCGGAAAAGTTTCGGGTTTTTCCGGTATTGTACCGGGAAGCTTCCGGAAGGTTCCGGAGGAGTCTGGAAGGGTCCCTCCATCCTCTAGGACGTGCATGGGCTGTAAGGGTGCGTCCACGCCTTGTTGGGCCAGCCCCCAAGGGCCCATGCGGCTAGGGAGTAGGAAACCCTAAAGGGGAAGGCACCTAGGAGGTGCCTTGGGGAGGGAGGACTCCTCCCTCCTGGCCGCCGCCCCCTTTCTTGGAGGAAGGGCTAGGGATGTGCCCCATCTACCCCCTCCTCCTATATATAGAGAGGTAGAGGGAGGGCAGACGCACCCCAAGGCATAGGTGCAACCCTCCCTCTCTCCCTAGATCTGTTTCTCCACCGAAAACGCATCTGCGACAACGCTTGGCGAAGCCCTGCTGAGATTGCTCCACCACCACCGCCACCACACCGTTGTGCTGTCAGAGAACTCATCTACCTCTCTGCCCTCGCTTGCTGGATCAAGGAGGCAGAGAACGTCATCGAGCTGTACGTGTGCTGAACGCGGAGGTGCCGTCCGTTCGGCACTAGATCGTGATTGGATCGTGGGACGGATTGCGATTTGGATCGCGAATACGTTTGACTAAATCAACCGCATTTCTTAACGCTTCCTCTTAGCAATCTACAAGGGTATGTAGATGCAATCTCTCCTCTCATAGATGGTCATCTCCTAGATTGATCTTGGTGAAGCGTAGAAATTTTTTTGTTTCCAATGCAACGTTCCCCAACAGTGGTATCAGAGCTAGGTCTATGCATAGATGACATCACGAGTAGAACACAAAGGAGTTTGTGGGCGTTGATATTCAGATTGCTTACTTCCTTAGTCTTATTTTGATTCAGCGATATTGTGGGATGAAGCGGCCCGGACCAACTTTACATGTTCTCATACATGAGACTGGTTCCATCGACTGACATGTAACTTTGTTGCATAAGATGGCTGGCGGGTGTCTGTCTCTCCCACCTTAGTTGAATCGTATTCGACAAAGGCGGTCCTTGTAGAAGGTAAAATAGCAACTTGTATATCACCATTGTGGTTTTGCGTAGGTAAGAATCGTTCTTGCTAGATACCCATAGCAGCCACGTAAAACATGCAACAACAAATTAGAGGACGTCTAACTTGTTTTTGCAGGGTATGTTGTGATATGATATGGCCAGAAACATTATGTGATATATGTGATGTATGAGATGATCATGTTTTGTAATAGTTTCGATCGACTTGCATGTCGATGAGTACGGCAACTGGCAGGAGCCATAGGGTTGTCTTTAATTAATTTGTGTCATTTGCTTTACTTTATCACTATGAGTTAGCAATAGTTGTAGAAGCAATAGTTGGCGCGACAACCTCATGGTGACACGTTGATGGAGATCAAGATGATGGAAATCATGGTTTCATGCCGGTGACGATGTAGATCATGCTGGTGCTTTGGATATGGAGATCAAAAGCACAAGTTCATGGCCATATCATGTCACTTATGATTTGCATGTGATGTTAATCCTTTTTATGCATCTTATTATGCTTAGGACGACGGTAGCATTATAAGGTGATCCCTCACTAAAATTTCAAGATAAAATTGTGTTCTCCCCGAGTGTGCACCGTTGTGAAAGTTCGTTGTTTCGAGACACCACGTGATGATCGGGTGTGATAGACTCTACGTTCACATACAACGGGTGCAAGCCAGTTTTTGCATGTGCGGAACACTCAGGTTAAACTTGACGAGCCTAGCATGTATAGAAATGGCCTCGGAACACAAGAGACCGAAAGGTCGACCATGAGTCATATAGTAGATATGATCAACATGGAGATGTTCTGATGCGGAGCATCCTATGGACATCACCATGACAAGAGCCCGTTTGGCAAGTGACACGTGCGACATCTACTTCACATACATAAAGGTGAACCATCTCCTTTACACGTGTTCACTTGACCCCTTCGAGGATGGTATACTACTTGACACTCCTCTCGTGTGCATGCATAGGTATTGCCGGAGCTTCACGGATGACGAGGAGGAGTGCGAGCACCTACGTACAACTACACCATCCGCGAGGGAAGCTTGGAAGAGAAGAAGGAAGAAGAGGAGCTGCCGGTACAACCGGCCAGCAACCGGCCATCAACCGGTGGGCGGTACAACCGGTGCACCACCGGACCACCTCCGGCCGAGCTTCTGTTATGAAGCGGTGCAAGGCCGGTACTAGACCGGTTGTTCCGGTTATTCTTTCTTGACCGGTACAACCGGCCACCCTGGCGGTACAACCGCCCGACTGCCTGTGCGCAGGACGGGCCCGAGGCCCATGTATCCCTCTCTCACTTACCCCTTCGTGGCTAGCACTATATATACTCCACCCCCTCCTCATTTCTAGGGTTAGCAATGGTTTAGCTCATAGATTAGTTGAGAATTGCTCCTTCCATATACTTCTCCTAGGAGATTGCGACCTCCACGTGTGAGAAGATCTTATGGATGTCAAGGCCCCTATCTAGGGAAGATCCCTAGTGGATTCAAGGCCCCATCTCCCCATGGGATTTGGGATGAACTCTATCATGTATCCTCTTTCCCTTTGTTGTTCTGTACCCTTGTGGATCTTGTGTGGATGTGAGTATAGTGGATGTGTGATTGGACTTGTTTTGAGTGTTTCTCTTGTGATTTCCCCCTCGTGTTCTTCGTGTTCTTCGTGTTCATTCACAAATCCACCTCCAATTCGTGAAAGATCGACGCACACGGGTGTGCCCCGTATCATATTGGTATCTAGAGCCACGTTGATCACGAATTTGGAGTCTCCCCCACCGTTTTCTAGCCTAATTTTGTGTATTTTTGTCCCAATTCGAAAATCCCCACAAAAAACAGCCTCACCAAAAATTTTGTGATTTGTTGGTTCTTGTGAGATTTTGTTGATTTTGATCCATGGATTTCGTGTTTGGCAAGTAGATCTAGCTTCCCCACCACCAAATCCATCCCAAATTTTTCTTTTCCCATCATTTTGGTCCATAATTTTCGATTTTGGTCCGCCCCAAGTTCGCCCCGTGCCCAGATCTGGGAATTTTCCCGATACGAGCGGTACAACCGCCCCCAAAAGCGGTACAACCGCTCCCCCCTTCCACCGCACCATCCCGGTGCCCTAATTTCGCCCCAGGAACGGTACAACCGCCCCTCCCAAGCGGTACAACCGCTAATCCATTTCCGCAACCTCCAGGATGCTCTAGGAGCGGTACAACCGCTAATCCAGGCGGTACAACCGCCCTTCTCAGTTCCTGACTGCGGCTGATTCTTGTTTCGACCATAACTTTCACTCCCGAACTCCGATTTGAGTGTTCTTTGGCTCGTTTTGAAGCTATCGACGTGCCCGATATCCTCATCTTGGTTTTACCACCATTTGACACCATCATATTTTTGGAATTTTGGCAAGTTTGCCTAGGCCTCCACCATAACTTCCGCATCGTTTTTTCCACCATACACTTCCGCCATCCTAACCCAATTTTATTTGAGATTTTGAGTTGCGGTTTCCGTTTCCTAAGGTGTTTCGGATAATTAGGGACGGTTCTACATTGACAACGCCGCCACTCATCATTGCCTCGGCCTCGACATCGACATCGGCCACTTCGCCTTTTGGCACCCCAACCGTAAGCAAGGACAGTAACCTCGACGACATCATTGTCTATATCCTTGCCATTGCATTGATCGCTTAGAGCCTATTGCATACCTTACCCATTGAGACTAGCGAGTTGAGAATTGTCGGGCCACGTTACTTGTGCACCGTAATGTTACTCTTATGCCGCATAGCTAGTTATAGCGTGCCAACATCTTGGTATCTACATTGTGCCATAAGTCTCCCGTGCATATCCATCATACTTGTCTCATATCTTGGTTCGAGCATCAAGCATAGAAAAAAAAGAGCAAAAGAAGGAAAAGCTTTTAAGCAAAAGAGGAGATACAAAAGAGCTTATAAGAAATAGCAATAGCATTGAGACATTTTGCATAGTTCATACTCTTGGATCATACATACATAGCATACTTGGGATTGAAGACGGCACGTTTACTCTTTTAGGTTGGTGCACAAGCGCGTATCTAGCCCATTTGAGCAATCGAGCTATTGTCTCTCTAGTATCCGTGCAACACGAGCTTTTCCCGGGTCTCTCACATTTTGTGCTCATTCCTTGGTTGCGCGGATCCCATTTATCTATCTGTGTGTGTGTTCCTAGTGCCACCATAGTTATTGATCTATTTGCTTTGCATTGCAATTTTGTGAACCTTCCTCAACATTTTCGATATCTTGAATTGACATTTGCTTGAATTTTGTGCCACTTGTCCTAACCAAGCCACTCGATAAGCTTTACATTGTAGGTGTGAGTGAACAAGTCCGGTACCAATTCCCCTATTCTTGCATTTCACATTGAGTGAAACGGGATACATCCTCAACTTTGGGAAACGGTACTTTGGTATTGTTTATCTCATTTCCCACTCACCTTTGCTCGAGTCTTGTGATGGATAGGCAAAGCACACCATCTTCTTCGGTCTACGACCACAACGACGAGTTCGATGCCATGAAGAACATCATAGACGCCAAGTTGGATGCTCAAATGGAGGAGCTCAAGGTCCTCATCACGAACCGCAAGAGGTCTTCCTCATCTTTGAGAAGACGCTCAAGTGCACATGCTCCCGAGCTACCATCTCTGGCAAGATCAAACCGGCATCGACACCATCAACGACATGAATAAATAATGACGCCAACATCAAGGCGCCCAACAAAGACCAAGTGTGAAGGTCACGAGCTCGACACCAACCACCGCTCAATGACTTCACCACCTACTTTGGCATCTTCGCCAAGCGACTTCAAGGCATCTTCTCCTTTGGATATACGGCATCTTCGCCAATAAGCACTTCAAGAGAAGCTCCCCAGGCTCAAGTCTGTGACTTCCATGAGCTACTACAACCTCGACATCGACCATGACATTCCTTTCTATGGGAGTCAAGACCCCGAGGAGTATCTCTATTGGGAGCGCAAGATGGACCACTACCTCAAGCTACTTCAAGTCCCTTCTGAAGATCAAGTGAAGTGCGCCACAAGAAACTTCCACGGCGACGCGTCGACATGGTGGCTTCACACAGCTTCGACGAGCTTAGACATGAGCTGGTCCAAGACGAAGAAAGCGATGCGGCGAGAGTTTGTGCCTTCTACATACACGGAACATCTTCAACGCCAATTGGAGAACTCCATACAAGGATCCAAGTCCATCGATGAGTACTTCATGAAGATGAAGAAAGCCTTGCGACGAGCCGGTGTGGATGACCCCATTTGGATGAAGTTCCACTTCATGATGGGATTGAACAACGACATCGCCAAGACTATCTTCAACAACGACTACGAGTCTCTCGAAGAACTCCACTTTGGTGCTCTCAAGGCGGAACAAGAACTCAAGGCCAAGGCTACTCGACCTCGCGCACACTTCACAACGACCAAGCTCCACGACGACGAGCATGAGGATGGTACCACCAAGATGTCCAAGCCCGACGAGCTCCAACACGACACTCCCAAGTTCGACTTCACCGCCAACCCTCTTTGTGGCATTGACGATGCCAAGTCTACCATGACTCTTTTTGACGACGGTGCGGCGACGCCTACGACTATGGAGCCACTCAAGGAACATGCTTTGGAGGCGAGCGACAAGGTGGCGAGCAAGGATGACACTTCCATCTTTGGAGGCGAGAGTGATGATGTACCATCTTCGGCCTTCATCCACGGCGACGGTGACGACATGGTTGAGCATGGGATTTTCCCTTCGACCACGGCGACGTGTGGTGACGAGTTGAGAGACTTTTGCCACCATATTGAGAGTGAGAGTGACTTCACCACTAGCCCCATATGTGATGGGTTGCCCCAATTCCCATGTGAGGAGAGCCACAACCCCCACTGCTACTTCTTGAGCTTGCGTTGGTTTTCTCTTGAAGAGGAAAGGGTGATGCAGCAAAGTAGATAAGTATTTCCCTCAGTTGTTGAGAACCAAGGTATCAATCCAGTAGGAGGTACAAGCAAGGCCCCAATCTTTGCACCTACACAAACAATCAAACACTTGCACACAACGCTATAAAGGGGTTGTCAATCCCTTCACGGTTACTTGTAAGGATGAGATCTGATAGAGATAGATATAAAAGATTACTAAAACGAAAAGTAAAATAAAAGTAAAAAGATTGCAGCAAAGTATTTTTGGTATTTTTGGTTTATAGATCTGAAAATATAATATGGAAAATAGACCCGGGGGCCATAGGTTTCAGTAGAGGCTTCTCTCTTGAAGGAAAATAATACGGTGGGTGAACAAATTACTGTCGAGCAATTGATAGAAAAGCGCATAGTTGTGACGATATCCAAGGCAATTATAATGCATATAGGGATCACGTCCGTATCAAGTAGACTGAAACGATTCTGCATCTACTACTATTACTCCACACATCGACCGACTCCTGCCTGCATCTAGAATATTAAGTTCATGAAGAACAGAGTAACGCATTAGGTAAGATGACATGATGTAGAGGGATAAACTCAAGCAATATGATGAAAACCCCATATTTTTACCCTTGATGGCAACAATACAAATACGTGCCTCGCTACCCCTACTTTGTCACTGGGTGAGGACACCGCAAGATTGAACCCAAAACTAAGCACTTCTCCCATTGCAAGAATTACCAATCTAGTTGGCCAAACCAAACCAATAACTCGAAGAGACTTGCAAAGATATGAAATCATGCATATAAGAATTCAGAGAAGATTCAAATAATATTCATAGATAATCTGATCATAAACCCACAATTCATCGGATCTCGACAAACACACCGCAAAAGAGTATTACATCGGATAGATCCCCATGAAGATCATGGAGAACATGGTATTGAAGAACATAGAGAGAGAAGAAGCCATCTAGCTACTAGCTATGGACCCGAAGGTCTGAGGTGAACTACTCACGCATCATCAGAGGGGCAATGGAGTTGATGTAGATGCCCTCCGTGATCGAATCCCCCTCCGGCAGATTACCGGAAAAGGCCCCAAGATGGGATCTCACGGGAACAGAGGCTTCCGTTGGCGGAAAAGTATTATCGTGGCTCTTTTTGGTATTGGGGGAATATTTCTGAATTTATAGGCGGAGAATTAGGGTTGGAGGAGCCACGGGGGGCCCACAAGCTAGGGGGGTGCGCCCCCCTCCCAGGGGCGCGCCCAGGTGGCTTGTGGCCCACCCGTGGGTCTTCTGGCCTCTTCTCCAAGTCTCCTGGGTTCCTTCTGGTCCAAGAAAAATCATCGTAGAATTTTATTCCGTTTGGACTCCGTTTGATATTCCTTATCTGCAATACTCAAAAACAAGGAAAAAACAGAAACTGGCACTAGGCACTAGGTTAATAGGTTAGTCCCAAAAATAATATAAAATAGCATATTAATGCATATAAAACATTCAAAACACATAATACAATAGCATGGAACAATCAAAAATTATAGATGCGTTGGAGACGTATCAAGCATCCCCAAGTTTAATTCCTACTCGTCCTCGAGTAGGTAAATGATAAAAACAGAATTTTTGATGTGGAATGCTACCTAACATATTTACCCATGTAATGTTCTTTATTGTGGCATGAATGTTCAGATCCATAAGATGCAAAACAAAAGCTTAATATTGACATAAAAACAATAATACTTCAAGCATACTAACAAAGCAATTGTGTCCTTTCAAAATAACATGGCCAAAGAAAGTTATCCCTACAAAATCATATGGTCTGGCTATGCTCCATCTTCCCCACACAAAGTATTTAAATCATGCACAACCCCGATGACAAGTCAAGCAATTGTTTCACAACTTTTATGTTCTCAAACCTTTTCAACTTTCACGCAATACATGAGCGTGAGCCATGGATATAGCACTATAGGTGGAATAGAATATGGTGGAGGTTGTGAGGAAAAGGAGAAGATAGTCTCACATCAACTAGGCGTATCAACGGGCTATGGAGATGCCCATCAATAGATATCAATGTGAGTGAGTAGGGATTGCCATGCAACGGATGCACTAGAGCTATAAGTGTATGGAAGCTCAAAAAGAAACTAAGTGGGTGTGCATTATAATGAAAAATTCCCACTAGCTATATGAAAGTGACAAAATAGGAGACTCTCTATCATGAAGATCATGGTGCTACTTTGAAGCACAAGTGTGGAAAAAGGATAGTAGCACTGTCCCTTCTCTCTTTTCTCTCATTTTTTTTGGTGGGCATCTTTGGCCTCTTTTTGTTTGGGGACTTCATTGGCCTCTTTTATTATTTGTAAAGTCCGGAGACTCATCCCAACTTGTGAGGGAATCATAGCTTCCATCATCCTTTCCTCTCATGGGACAATGCTCTAATAATGATGATCATCACACTTTTATTTACTTACAACTCAAGAATTACAACTCGATACCTAGAACAAAATATGACTCTATATGAATGCTTCCGGTGGTGTACCGGGATGTGCAATGATCTAGCATAGCAAATGACATCAAAAACCGGACAAGCCATGAAAACATCGTGCTAGCTATCTTACGATCATGCAAAGCAATATGAAAATGATGGTGCGTGTCATAATAAACGGAACGGTGGAAGTTGCATGGCAATATATCTCGGAATGGCTATGGAAATGCCATAATAAGTAGGTATGGTGGCTGTTTTGAGGAAGGGTATATGGTGGGTTTAATGCACCGGCGAAAGTTGCGCGGTACTAGAGAGGCTAGCAATGGTGGAAGGGTGAGAGTGCGTATAATCCATGGACTCACATTAGTCATAAAGAACTCACATACTTATTGCAACAATCTATTAGTTATCGAAGCAAAGTATTAGACGCATGCTCCTAGGGGAGAGGTTGGTAGGAGTTAACCATCGCGCGCTCCCGACCCTCACACAAAGGATGACAATCATTAAACAAATCATGCTCTGACTTCGTTACATAACGGTTCACCATACGTGCATGCTACGGGAATCACAAACTTTAACACAAGTATTTCTACCAATCCACAATTACTCACTAGCATGACTCTAATATCACCATCTTTATATCTCAAAACTATATGCAAGGAATCAAACTTCTCATAGTATTCAATGCACTTTATATGAAAGTTTTTATTATATCCCTCTTGGATGCCCATTATATTAGGACTAAATTCATAACCTAAACCAATTACCATGCTGTTTAAAGACTCTCAAAATAATATAAGTGAGGTACGAGAGTTCAATAATTTCTATAAAATAAAACGCCACCGTGCTCTAAAAAGATATAAGTGAAGCACTAGAGCAAAATTTCCTAGCTCAAAAGATATAAGTGAAGCACATAGAGTATTCTAATAAATTCACGATTAATGCATATCCCTCTCAAAAGATGTGTGCAGCAAGGATGATTGTGGCAAACTAAAAATCAAAGACTCATATCATACAAGACGCTCCAAGCAAAACACATATCATGTGGTGAATAAAAATATAGCCTCAAGTAAATTTACCGATGGATTGAAGACGAAAGAGGGGATGCCTTCCGGGGCATCCCCAAGCTTAGGCTCTTTGGTATCCTTGAATATTCCTTGGGGTGCCTTGGGCATCCCCAAGATTAGGCTCTTGCCACTCCTTATTCCTATAGTCCATCAAATCTTTACCCAAAACTTGAAAACTTCACAACACAAAACTCAACAGAAAACTCGTGAGATCCATTAGTATAAGAAAAATAAATCACCACTTTAGGTACTGTTGTGAACTCATTCTTTATTTATATTGGTGTAATATCTACTGTATTACAACTTCTCCATGGTTCATACCCCCCGATACAACCCATAGATACATCAAAATAAGCAAACAACACAAAGAAAACTGAATCTGTCAAAAACAGAACAGTTTGTAGCAATCTGTAAACTTCGAATACTTGTGTAACTCCAAAAATTCTGAAATATTAAGACAATCTGGGAAATTTGTATATCAATCTGTTGTAACAATTTCAGACTCATTCGACGCTCTGGTGAATTTATAAAATTCCTGGACTGAGCGCAAAAGTTTCTGTTGTTCAGCAAAATCAAATCAACAATCACCGTAGACCATCCCAAAGGTCTTACTTGGCTCAAACACTAATTAAAACAATAAAACATAATTACTACAGAGGTAATAATGTGTAAAGCACTCAATAACAGAAACAAAAACAAACAAACAAAACATAAAATAAAATTGGGTTGCCTCCCAACAAGCGCTATTGTTTAACGCCCCTAGCTAGGCATAACGCAATAGATCTAGGTGTTGTCATCTTTGGTATGCAACTCCTCAATTGCACACTTATAAACCCTAGGAGGTTCTTTGCTCTTATCAATAATAATGCTCCTAGGCAAGAAGTCAAGAGATTCACTTGTGGTAATAGGTTCCCTAACAATATTGATAAAGCTGGGGTGAACACTTATCATCTTAAGATCTTCATCCCCTTTACTAGAGGATTCACCCTTATTTTTAGGAACATAAACAAACTTGGCAGTCTTAGAAGGAGGAAATTTTGGAGTGGTTTGAACAGAGGCAAAAGCGGAACCCAAGTTGGTAATAATGTCCTCTAGCTTTCCAATTCTAGAGGAATCTTGATCCAATTTTTCATCAACTATGGGTTCTTTTTTCCCTTAGATTTTTTAAAGTAACTCCTACCTTAGATCCATATTGAGTAATATGATTATGAATCTTTTTATCCAAGTTTTCAATGAGCTCTACAGTAGCAACTTTATTTTCAAAGATATCAAGCTTTCGCATCACATGTTCCAAAGTTAAGATAGTTTCATTAACCATGAGTGGGGGTGAACCTACCAAATTTATCATAGCACTATAAGAATCAACGGTATGGCTTCCCAAGAAATTTCCCCCCATAATGGTATCCATAACATATCTATTCCAAGGAGAAACACCCACATAAAAATTGCGAAGGAGAACGGTAGTAGATTGCTTACGAGTAGATCTATTTTGAGCATTGCAAATTCTATACCAAGCATCTTTTAAGTTTTCTCCCTCCCTTTGCTTAAAATTAAGAACTTCACTCTCGGGAGTACTAGCGATAGTAGTAAGGCTAGCCATGAGTTTAAGCGTTCTAACACACAAGCAAACAAAAAGCAAACGAAAAGACGAACGGAAAAAGGGCGAATAAAAAGGCAAATCTTTTTGGTTTTTTTCTGAAAATCGTTTTAGAAGTGGGGGAGAGGAAAACGATAGGCAAATTGCAAATAATGTAAATGCAAGAGATGAGTTTATGATGGGTACTTGGTAGGCTTGATGTCTTGACTTGCTATGTATCCTCCCCGGCAACGGCGCTAGAAATTGGCAAGTTGACGGGGGAGTTCTTGTCTTGACTTGCTATGTATCCTCCCCGGCAACGACGCCAGAAATCCTTCTTGCTACTTCTTGAGCTTGCGTTGGTTTTCTCTTGAAGAGGAAAGGGTGATGCATCAAAGTAGATAAGTATTTCCCTCAGTTGTTGAGAACCAAGGTATCAATCCAGTAGGAGGTACAAGCAAGGCCCCAATCTTTGCACCTACACAAACAATCAAACACTTGCACACAACGCTATAAAGGGGTTGTCAATCCCTTCACGGTTACTTGTAAGGATGAGATCTGATAGAGATAGATATAAAAGATTACTAAAACGAAAAGTAAAATAAAAGTAAAAAGATTGCAGCAAAGTATTTTTGGTCTTTTTGGTTTATAGATCTGAAAATATAATATGGAAAATAGACCCGGGGGCCATAGGTTTCACTAGAGGCTTCTCTCTTGAAGGAAAATAATACGGTGGGTGAACAAATTACTGTCGAGCAATTGATAGAAAAGCGCATAGTTATGACGATATCCAAGGCAATGATTATGCATATAGGGATCACGTCCGTATCAAGTAGACCGAAACGATTCTGCATCTACTACTATTACTCCACACATCGACCGACTCCTGCCTGCATCTAGAGTATTAAGTTCATGAAGAACAGAGTAACGCATTAGGTAAGATGACATGATGTAGAGGGATAAACTCAAGCAATATGATGAAAACCCCATCTTTTTACCCTTGATGGCAACAATACAAATACGTGCCTTGCTACCCCTACTTTGTCACTGGGTGAGGACACCGCAAGATTGAACCCAAAACTAAGCACTTCTCCCATTGCAAGAATTACCAATCTAGTTGGCCAAACCAAACCAATAACTCGAAGAGACTTGCAAAGATATGAAATCATGCATATAAGAATTCAGAGAAGATTCAAATAATATTCATAGATAATCTGATCATAAACCCACAATTCATCGGATCTCGACAAACACACCGCAAAAGAGTATTACATCGGATAGATCCCCATGAAGATCATGGAGAACATGGTATTGAAGACATAGAGAGAGAAGAAGCCATCTAGCTACTAGCTATGGACCCGAAGGTCTGAGGTGAACTACTCACACATCATCGGAGAGGCAATGGAGTTGATGTAGATGCCCTCCGTGATCGGATCCCCCTCCGGCAGATTACCGAAAAAGGCCCCAAGATGGGATCTCACGGGAACAGAGGCTTCCGGCGGCGGAAAAGTATTATCGTGGCTCTTTTTGGTATTGGGGGAATATTTCTAAATTTATAGGCGGAGAATTAGGGTTGGAGGAGCCACGGGGGGCCCACAAGCCAGGGGGGTGCGCGCCCCCCAGGGGCGCGCCCAAGTGGCTTGTGGCCCACCCGTGGGTCTTCTGGCCTCTTCTCCAAGTCTCCTGGGTTCCTTCTGGTCCAAGAAAAATCATCGTAGAATTTTATTCCGTTTGGACTCCGTTTGATATTCCTTATCTGCAATACTCAAAAACAAGGAAAAAATAGAAACTGGCACTAGGCACTAGGTTAATAGGTTAGTCCCAAAAATAATATAAAATAGCATATTAATGCATATAAAACATCCAAAACAGATAATACAATAGCATGGAACAATCAAAAATTATAGATACGTTGGAGACGTATCACCCACCACTTGAGTGAGATGAGTGACTCCACCATATGTGACATTGAGTGCACCTACTTTGAGGGAGTGTGTGAGCTACCACATAGAGAGAGTGAGGTAGTTGATAGGGCATGTGAGGCCATTTCGATTTCTAACAACTTAACCTCTACCTCTATTGTGTCTTCTCCTTTGGTGCTAGGTCCCATATACGACGACGAGCCAATCCTCAACGACTTCGTTCTCCCTTTGGACAAGACGATGGCCATGGTGGAATATGATGCACCCCCCACATGGTTCCATCACGATGAAGATGACCACGCTTTGGTCTTCACGACCTCACCTACACCACATGAGTGGAATGAAAAAGGTAACATAGGTGATGGTTCCATGCTTGTCCCACTAGTGGACTACCTTGAGATTGATTGCTTGCATGATGATGATCACCCTATTTCCATGCTTCATGATTATGCGACTTCCTCATGGGATGAATTGCCCATTTATGATGAGTTTGACGATTCTCATGTGGAGTCTATTAGTTATGATGCCATGTTGCATAGGATACCTTGTGCGAACTCTATTGGTCACATCATGTTTGACAATCCGCTTGACTTGTCATATGCTTTGCATGAGATCACCCATATTGCATCTTTACAATCTCATCGTAGTAACTATGCATATGCCATTAAAATAAACCCAATTTGCACATACGGCATAGATGAAAAACCAATGGTTATTAGCATTTGTTTTTCATGTTATGATGTTGCAATGCTCCCTTTGCATCATTTGCGCAATTGCTCACATATGACATGCCATGACCACCTAGCTACGGATATACCTTGTTTTGGATGTTGTCCATATTCTCTGATTTATGCTTCCACTAGTGCACATGAGGAGACCCCCATAGTTTCCTCATACATGTTAGGAGATTTTGTTCCATCCCATCCATTGCATAATTCCATTACTTGTGTAAACAATATGCTTGCCATCGATATAAATGATATGCTTGTGCCACACACTTGCTATAATTTGCGTCCCAATCATGTTGAGCATAATAACTATCAATTCATGATGGATGACATATTCATAAACCATGCCTCAACTTTCTTTGAGCATTGCTTATCTTGTGCTAACTCTCATGTGCACATACACATCATGATGGATGATGTGTACATATACCACGCACATACAATTTTCCCTTTGTCTTTGTTGTGTGTAGGTACTCATGAACACTCGTCAACCTCACAATCCCATGAGTTGACGAAAAGAGCTCTTGAGAGCAACGACGACTTGGGATTCACCGGAATGTGTCTACAACCATTCCCCTCGCGCAAGGACTACGCGCACCTCTTCTACATGGCTCTCACATGGTTATGGCTTATTGTCCATTATATATCCTATGCCCATATTGCCATGTTCACTTTGCATGATATGCTAATTTCTATGCCCTTCCCATGCTTTTGTGACCCATGCTTTGCATCTCACATGACACTTCATTGTATGATTTGTATGTGTATTCGCAAACTTGGTGGAGATATCACTTGTTATTGCCATGTTTGCTATGTGCCCCATGCCTATGATGGCACGCTGATCTTGCTTTGTGTCCGTGCTCGCGATATGTCATGTGCATTAGTTATGTACACTATTTGTTCATATGACATGATTGCCATGATTTCCTCTAGTATGTTGCATCTTTGCACTACTAGTTTGCAAGACATGATCACTATGCTTGCTTGTGTTGCATCTCCGATGTGCTCCTTTTATGGGGTTGATGACAACCATTGCCATGCTTCGCACATGATTGATATTGCATATTGTCATATGTCTCCATGTGTTGCCTCTCTCATGCTATATTTGCGATGTATTGAGTGCAACAATGCCATGAATTTTGTGAATGAGATTGCCCCCATAGCTTTCTCTCATATTATTGGAGATTTTAACATCTTTCATATGAACCATGCTTGCCTTCCTTCTTTGCACCATATGCCTAGTGCCATGAATATAGACATTGTTGCATCATATTATTCATGCACTTTTGCCTCTAATTGTTATGTGCAAGAGAAGAGAACCATCATGATGGATGATGTGTTTGTCTACCATGCACATACATTGTTTCCTTTGTTGTGTGCGTGTGTAGGATACTTCGACCACATGTCAACTTCCACTTCACGTGAGTTGACGATTCGAGCACTTGAGAGCGAGCCATGCTCCAATGACGCGCTTCTACGTCACACTTGCTTGTGTTTCGGCATTGTGAAGACTCCACAAGGACACACTTTTGAGGTGACATCCTTCTTTAGCATGGATATTGTGGATCCTCCTACTTGTGTTGCTTGTACCATGATATATATTGGTCATCTTGGACCACTTACTTGCACACATGATAGTGATACTTGCCGCATTGCCATGCCTCATGATTTATATGCCTTGTGTGTTGCATCCAACTTGTGGATTGTTTGCTCTTATCATATGCTTGGTTGCAACAATGTTATTTCTTCACATATGCTATGCTCGATTGCTTGCTACATGCTTGACTTGATTGCCTCACACATGATGACCAATTGCTCTTTCTATTGTGTTGAGTGCCATTATATCTTCACTACACCATGTGCACATTATGCTTGGATTTCATTGTACTTTGGATTGCACCATATGTGTACACACGTCATTTTACTTGGTGTTGTGAATGATTCCTATGCCTACCATAGGCCTTTTATTGATTACTTTGTGCATGATTGCTATGACCATGAGGTAGATGCTTGTTATATTGTCACACATATTGGCATCCCTACCTCAACTTTGCATACTTGGTCCCATGATTGCATTGCTTGTGCTCCATTTGTATGCCTACATGCCATGCCAACATCCCTTGTCGCACCATATATTATGCATGATGACAACACTTGTGCGGTGAATAACCACTTGAATGCTTGGTTTTGCACTAATGCTAACCACATTTGTTTTTCCAAGTGTTTGTTATCTTTGCTCCTTTTGAAGGAATTACACGACGGTGAGACATTGGAGAGTGCCCCTTTGGAGCTTGATGTTGATGAGTGCTTGGTGATCGTCCACTTCCACACAGCGACGCCATCTCCTTCCCATGGTGATTTCGATCTTGATCCGAGGACGGATCTTTCCCAAGGGGGAGGGGATGATCCGGAGCATCCTATGGACATCACCATGACAAGAGCCCGTTTGGCAAGTGACACGTGCAACATCTACTTCACATACATAGAGGTGAATCATCTCCTTTACACGTGTTCACTTGACCCCTTCGAGGATGGTATACTACTTGACACTCCTCTCGTGTGCATGCATAGGTATTGCCGGAGCTTCACGGATGACGAGGAGGAGTGCGAGCACCTACGTGCAACTACACCATCCGTGAGGGAAGCTTGGAAGATAAGAAGGAAGAAGAGGAGCTGCCGGTACAACCAGCCAGCAACCGGCCATCAACCGGTGGGCGGTACAACCGGTGCACCACCGGACCACCTCCGACCGAGCTTCTGTTATGAAGCGGTGCAAGGCCGGTACTAGACCGGTTGTTCCGGTTATTCTTTCTTGACCGGTACAACCGGCCACCCTGGCGGTACAACCGCCCGACTGCCTGTGCGCAGGACAGGCCCGAGGCCCATGTATCCCTCTCTCACTTACCCCTTCATGGCTAGCACTATATATACTCCACCCCCTCCTCATTTCTAGGGTTAGCAATGGTTTAGCTCATAGATTAATTGAGCATTGCTCCTTCCATATACTTCTCCTAGGAGATTGCAACCTCCACGTGTGAGAAGATCTTATGGATGGCAAGGCCCCTATCTAGGGAAGATCCCTAGTGGATTCAAGGCCCCATCTCCCCATGGGATTTGGGATGAACTCTATCATGTATCCTCTTTCCCTTTTTTGTTCTTGTACCCTTGTGGATCTTGTGTGGATGTGAGCATAGTGGATGTGTGATTGGACTTGTTTTGAGTGTTTCTCTTGTGATTTCCCCCTCGTGTTCTTCGTGTTCTTCATGTTCATTCACAAATCCACCTCCAATTCGTGAAAGATCGACGCACACGGGTGTGCCCCGTATCATGTTCACCATTCAAACCACCTCATCTCACGTGATGATCGGACTTGGGTTGGTGAATTTGGATCATGTAGCACTCGGATGACCGGAGGGATGTCAATTTGAGTGGGAGTTCTTTAGTAATATGATTAATTGAACTCATTATCATGAACATAGTCTAAAGTTGTATTTGCAAAATTATATTGTAGATCGATAGCTCGCGCTGTAGCTCCCTTAAATTTTGATACATTCCTAGAGAAAAACTAAGTTGAAAGATGATGGTAGCAGTTATGCGGACTGGGTCCGTGATCTGAGGATTGTCCTCATTGCTGCACAGAAGGCTTATATCCTTGATGCACCGCTCGGTGAGCCACCCCCTCAAGCGTCATCTGTGGATGTTGTGAACATTTGACAGACACGTTCTGATGACTACTTGATAGTTCAGTGCGTCATGCATTACAACTTAGAATTGAGCCTCCAAAGACGTTTTGAACGTCACGGAGCATATGAGATGTTCCAAGAGATGAAATTGGGATTTCAGGCTCGTGCCCTTGTTGAGAGATATGAGACCTCCAACAAGATTCTTATCCTGCAAGATGAAGGAGAATAGTTCAATCAGGTGAGCATCCACCCAGATTGTCTGGGTACTACAATCGTTTGAATCAAGTGGGAGTTCATCTTCTAGATAAGATAGTGATTGACAGAGTTCTCCAAGTCACTGCCACCAAGCTACTAGAGCTTCGTGATGAACTATAACATGCCAGGGATGGAGATGATCCCTGAGCTATTCGCGATGTTTGAAACCGCGAAGGTAGAAACCAAGAAGGAGCATCAAGTGTTGATGGTTAGTAAACCCACTAGTTTCGAGAAGGCCAAGGGCAAGAAGGGAAACTTCATGAATGGCAAGCCAGTTGCCGCTCCAGTGAAGAAACCCAAGGTTGAACCCAAACCCGAGACTAAGTGCTTCTGTAATAAGGGGAACAGTCACTGGTAGCGGAACTGCCCCAGATACTTCGCAGATAAGAAGGCTGGCAACGTCAACAGAAGTATATTTGATATACATGTTATTGATCTGTACCTTACTAGTACTCCTTGTAGCACCAGGGTATTAGATACCGGTTCAGTTGCTAATGTTAGTAACTCGAAATAAAAGCTACGGAATAAACGGAGACTAGATAAAGAGCGAGGTGACGATGTGTGTTGGAAGTGTTTCCAAGGTTGATGTGATCGCCATCGCACGCTCCCACTACCTTCGGGATTAGTGTTGTACCTAAATAAATGTTATTTGGTGTTTGCATTGAGCATGAACATGATGAGATCGTGTTTATTGCAATATGGTTATTCATTTAAGTCAAGAGAATAATGGTTATTCTGTTTACATGAATAATACCTTCAATGGTCATGCACCAAATGTGAATGGTTTATTGAATCTCGATCGTAGTGATACACATGTTCATAATATTTATGCCAAAAGATGCAAAGTTAATAATAATAGTACCACATACTTGTGGCACTGTCGCTAAAGTCATATTGGTGTAAAGCGCATGAAGAAACTCCATGTTGATGGATCTTTGGACTCACTCGATTTCGAATCGCTTGAGACATGCGGACCATGCCTCATGGGCAAGATGACTAAGACCCCGTTTTTCGGTATGATGGAGCGGGCAAGTGACTTATTGGAAATGATACATGTTGATGTATGCGGTCCAGTGAGTGTTGAAGCGTGCGGTGGATATCATTATTTTCTTACCTTCACTGATGATTTGAGTAGATATAGGTATATTTACTTAATGAAACACAAGTCTGAAATGTTTGAAAAGTTCAAGCAATTTCAGAGTGAAGTTGAAGATCATCGTGACAAGAAGATAAAATGTCTACGATATGATCATGGAGGCGAATATCTGAGTTACGAGTTTGGTATGCAACTTAAGACAATGTGGAAATTGTTTCACAACTCACGCCGCTTGGAACGCCATGGTGTGATGGTGTGTCCGAACGTCGTAGTCGTACTCTATTGAATATGATGCATACTATGATGTCTCTTACCGATTTGCCACTATCATTTTGGGGGTTATGCATTAGAGACAACTACATTCACTTTAAAATAGGGCACCATCTAAAGTCCGTTGAGATGACACCGTATGAATTATGGTTTGGCAGAAACCTAAGCTGTCATTTCTTAAAGTTTGGGAATGCGATACTTATGTGAAAAGACTTCAGCCTGATAAGCTCAACCCAAAGTGGGAAAATGCGTCTTCATAGGATACCCTAAGGAAACAGTTGGGTATACCTTCTATCTCAGATCCGAGGGCAAAGTGTTTGTTGCTAAAAACGGGCTCTTTCTTGAGAAAGAGTTTCTCTCTAAAGAATTGAGTGGGAGGAAAATTAGAACCTGATGAGGTTATTGAACCGTCACTTCAGTTGGATGGTAGCACGACACAGAAAGATGTTTTCTGTGGCGCCTACACCGAATGAAGAGGAAGTTAATGATGATGATCATGACACTTCGGATCAAGTTACTACCGAGCCTCGTAGGTCGACAAGGAATCGTACCGCCCCTGAGTGGTATGTCAATATTGTCTTGGAGGTCATGTTGTTAGACAACAGTGAACCTACGAGCTATGAAGAAGCGATGGTGGGCCTGGATTCCAACAAATGGTTAGGAGCCATGAAATCCGAGATAGGATCCATGTATGAAAACCAAGTATGGACTTTGGAAGACTTGCCCGATGAACGGCAGGCCGTTAAGTACAAATGGATATTTAAGAAGAAGACAGACGCTGATGGTAAATGTCACCATTTATAAAGCTCAACTCATCGCAAAGTAGTTTCCGACAAGTTCAAGGAGTTGACTACGATGATACTTTCTCACCCGTAGCGATGCTAAAGTCTGTTGGAATTATGTTAGCAGTTGCTGCATTTTTCGATTATGAAATCTGGCAGATGGATGTCAAAACAGAGTTTCCTTAACGGTTTCCGTGAGGAAAGGTTGTATGTGATACAACTAGAAGGTTTTGTCGGTCCTAAGGATGCTAAAAGGTATGCAAGCTCTAGCGATCTTTATATGGACTGGAGCAAGCATCTCGGAGTTGGAATATATGCTTTGATGAGGTGACCAAAGCTTTTCGGTTTATACAAAGTTTATAAGAAACTTGTATTTACAAGAAAGTGAGTGGGAGCACAATAGAATTTCTGATAAGTATATGTGGATGACATATTGTTGATCGGGAATGATGTAGAAATTTCTGGAAGGCATAAAAGGTTGTTTGAAAGGTGTTTTTCAAAGGAAGACCTGGATAAAAGGCTACTTAAATATTGGGCATCAAGATCTATAGAGATAGATCAAAACGCCTGATAAGACTTTCAATGAGTGCATACCTTGACAAGATTTTGAAGGAGTTCAAAAGGGATCAGTCAAAGAAGGAGTTCTTGCCTGATTTGTAAGGTGTGAAGTTGAGTGAGACTCAAAGCTCGACCACGGCAGAAGAGAGAAAAAGGACGAAGGTCGTCCCCTATGCCTTAGCCGTAGGCTCTATATAGTATGCCATGCTGTGTACCGCACCTAGTGTGTGCCTTGCCATGAGTCTGTCAAGGGGTACATGAGTGATCCAGGAGTGGATCACTGGACAACGGTCAAAATTATCCTTAGTAACTTGAGGAATGAGGAAATATTTCTCGATTATGGAGGTGATAAAGAGTTCATCGTAAAGAGTTACGTCGATGCAAGCTTTGACACCAATCCGGATGACTCTGAGTAGCAATCCGGATACGTATAGTGGAGCACCATTTGGAATTGCTCCAAGTGGAGCATGGTAGCATCATCTACAGTATGACATAATATTTGCAAAGTGCACACGGATCTGAATGTTGCAGGCCCGTTGACTAAAAACCTCTCTCACAAGCAAAACATGATAAAACCCCAGAACTCATTGGGTGTTAATCACATGGTGATGTGAACTAGATTATTGACTCTAGTGCAAGTGGGAGACTATTGAAAATATGCCCTAGAGGCAATAATAAATTAGTTATTATCATATTTCCTTGTTCATGATAATCGTTTATTATCCATGCTAGAATTGTATTGATCGGAAACTTAGATACATGTGTGGATACATAGACAACACTATGTCCCTAGTGAGCCTCTACTAGACTAGCTTGTTGATCAAAGATGGTCAAGGTTTCCTGGCCATAGACATGAGTTGTCATTTGATAACGGGATCACATTATTAGGAGAATGATGTGATGGACAAGACCCAAACTATGAACATAGCATATGATCGTGTCAAGTTTATTGCTATTGTTTTCTGCGTGTCAAGTATCTGTTCCTATGACCATGAGATCATGCAACTCACTGACACCAGAGGAGTACCTTGTGTGTATCAAACGTCGCAACATAACTGGGTGACTATAAAGGTGCTCTACACGTATCTCCGAGGGTGTCTGTTGGGTTGGCGTGGATCGAGACTGGGATTTGTCACTCCGTATGACGGAGAGGTATCTCTGGGCCCTCTCGGTAATACAACATCACAAGAAGCTTGCAAGCAATGTGACTAAGGAGTTAGTCGCAGGATCTTGTATTACGGCACGAGTAAAGAGACTTGCCGGTAACAAGATTGAACTAGGTATGGAGATACCGACGATCGAATCTTGGGCAAGTAACATACCGATGGACAAAGGGAACTGCATACGGGATTGTCTGAATCTTTGACATCGTGGTTCGACTGATAAAGATCTTCGTAGAATATGTAGGAACCAATATGGGCATCCAGTTCCCGCTATTAGTTATTGACCGTAGAGGTGTCTCAGTCATGTCTACATAGTTCTCGAAACCGCAGGGTCTGCACACTTAACGTTCGGTGACGATTTGGTATTGTTGAGTTATGTATGTTAGTGACCGAAAGTTGTTCGGAGTCCCGGATGATATCCCGGACGTCACGAGGAGCTCCAGAATAGTCCGGAGGTAAAGATTTATATATGGGAAGTCATATTTTGGCTACAGGAAAAGTTTCGGGTTTTTCCGGTATTGTACCGGGAAGCTTCCGGAAGGTTCCAGAGGGTTCTGGAGGAGTCCGGAAGGGTCCCTCCAGCCTCTAGGACGTGCATGGGCTGTAAGGGGGCGTCCAAGCCTTGTTGGGCCAGCCCCCAAGGGCCCATGTGGCTAGGGAGTAGGAAACCCTAAAGGGGAAGGCACCTAGGAGGTACCTTGGGGAGGGAGGACTCCTCCCTCCTGGCCGCCGCCCCCTTCCTTGGAGGAAGGGCTAGGGCTGCGCCCCATCTACCCCCTCCTCCTATATATAGAGAGGGAGAGGGAGGGCAGCCGCACCCCAAGGCATAGGTGCAGCCCTCCCTCTCTCCCTAGATCTGTTTCTCCACCGAAAACGCATCTGCGGCAGCGCTTGGCGAAGCCCTGCTAAGATAGCTCCACCACCACCGCCACCACGCCGTTATGCTGTCGGAGAACTCATCTATCTCTCCTCCCTCGCTTGCTGGATCAAGGAGGCGGAGAACGTCATCGAGCTGTACGTGTGCTGAACGCGAGGTGCCGTCCGTTCAGCACTAGATCGTGATTGGATCGCGGGACGGATTGCGATTTGGATCGCGAAGACGTTCGACTACATCAACCGCGTTTCTTAACGCTCCCGCTTAGCGATCTACAAGGGTATGTAGATGCAATCTCTCCTCTCGTAGATGGTCATCTCCTAGATTGATCTTGGTGAAGCGTAGGAAATTTTTTGTTTCCCATGCAACGTTCCCCAACAGGCGCCCCCCTTTCTTATGGGGGGGGATTGGAGTGGGGGTGGAGTTGGACTCCTCCTCCCCTAGGCCGGCGCCCCAGGAGGGTTTCCCTCCTTGGTGGCTGCCCCTCCCTTCCCCTCCAACCTATATATACTAGAGGTTTTGTCCCTATTGAATACACAAGTTTTGAAGCCTGCATTAGTTCCTCTAGTTCTAGTTCTAGTTGGTCCTGGTTGACTAATTAGAGTTAGGTCTAGTTCCTATAATCCTCATCATTAGAAGCCCAATGTAGTTTTAATCTCCTCCCTCTAATTCTCCAGCGACGATTAGCTCTGGATGGTAAAGCGTTGCCGGATCGTGAAGATCGTATGCTTGCAACCAAGTAGAGAGGCCATGCTTTCAGTCTTCGGTTCGAGGGATCGTTCATCTACGGTTCGAGGGACTCCAAGCTCGATCTTCATCGTCATGCTCTTCTTCCGCTGCTACTCGGTGAAGGTAACGATCATGATCCCAACCATTATTGTATCTTCATAGTGTTTCTGGTTGATCGTAGGGCGATTTTTTTGTTTTCTACTATATTTCCCAACACTACCCTAGCTGCGGGGAACAAGTCACGTCATTTGTCATCCGCACATACTCTGTCAAGGCAAACCCCGACATTCATGTGTCCCTCCTGGCCATTATCGTATGTGTAAGGAACTCCGGAGAAGCTCAAGTCACCCAGCTCACAAACTGTCAACGCATCCCAGAATGCCACCATTTGACTATCGGCACACATGGAACTAGAGAAGTGATCATGGTGCCATAGGGTCTTGATGAAATTTCCACAAACAAACCACGGGTCATCCACCACCCCACACAATAGTTGAAAATGCTCTCACATAATGTGCCGGTTCTCAACCCTTGGTTCTCCATATACAAAAGTACCCCTCCACTTAGTATTTGTTGCCGCGTCAAACACCATTGCGTTAATGTATCGGCAACAAGAATCAAGCACACTAACTTATAAAGATTCATCCCGAAACAGTGCAAGTCTAGCACTTCTTCCATCACTACTCATTCCAAGAAAGCATTTTAAACATAGCCTCCATTTTACCTTCTCAATCTTCTCTAAAGCTTGTCTAGTACTAAGAAAAAAAACTTGGGGACACTGGCATTAGTTAGGGCCAATACCTCCCAAACTGCCCCCCGATAGTTCCAACACAATAGATTCATTGCTATCGGCACCCCTCTAGGGTGCCCGCCGATATACTAGCAGAATTTGAAACTTCCTTGGCTACTTTAGCTCTTTTACTACCGGTACTCAAGGTTGGTGAAACATTATCAACGAGGGCCTCTTTCCTTACCATCCCCGATTGCAAGCAGAACCGTAGACGGATGAGTGACCTAACCCACTGGAACCTCCAACAAAAATGCTTCCTTGCGCCTTTATTTGTATCCATCTTATCCTATTCAGCTGAAGCACCACCATCTCTAGTAGGAACAAACCAAGATGGAGCTCTTTTAGGGCTCGAGGCAGTGCTCCTCAAGTCATCATCAAGGCCCTTCTGTACAACACTACCACTTGGGTTTTGCCCTTTGCTACCATTAACATTGTTTGCCCCACTAGTCCCTGTCCGATTGTCCATGAGTCGGTCCTTGGCCTATTAGCAGCATCAACATACAACGAGTCTCCATATTTCAGATCCTTGGTTGCATAGATCCTCGATCCACACTCTTTCAATTCATGGCCAATCTTCCCACATAATTTGCAAAATCGAGCAAGGTTTTCGCGGCAATCTCCTCTAGAGTTCCCCGACAGTCGCATGTCAAGAATTTTACCAGCTTTACTAATGAATTTCTCCACTAATTTGTTGCTCCAATAACCATCTGACAGTCAATGAATCTGAGGCAGATGGGTAGCGAAGTCATCTGCGCTTCCTCCGGACGGCTGACACCAATGTAAGGATGCAGCAAAACAGCCCAGAAGCGGAACAACCACGGGCCCTGATGCATGATCCTCTCCTAGTCTCCAAGACATGAGGCCTAAACAAGGAACAGGTTCGACCCTAGGGGCCAAAACTAAACCTCCTGCGTGGGATTCCAAGCCGCATGCATATCCTTGAAGAAAGCAGATTGGTTGAACGTCTTGTTGGTATAAACCTTCGCCAACGCTAGCCACCGTGTGCGCTCGCTGATCACCAGATCAACTTCGTCCACAACCAGATCATCAAACTCTTTACCATCTAGGTCAAGTTGACCGGAAAAATTGCCGAGCTCATCGGCGGGATGGCCGACCTGAGCGTCGCCGTTGGCCGCGGAGTGGGCGTCGGACGTGGAAGCCATCACGTGAGGTGGAGAACGGCCGGGGGTGGCCAGAACTTGGCAAGACTCAAGGGCGATCGCTACCGCCAGGGGAGACCACCGTAGCCGCTACTAGGGAAAAAATTAGTTAACTGTTAGAAGTAATCTTGCCTAGCAGGTTAATTGGTAAATTTTGAAATTTACTCAAATTAATAATATAAAGGCACCATAAGATAGTCAAAGTAGAAGGTTGTAGTGTTAGAGTTGAAGACATATATAACCAATAACAATATTAAAAACATCATAAGACAATTAAAATAAACTAGATGGAACATGTAGACTAGATACGATATCACAAAGGGGAGGTCCGGGTGCCCTCGGTGGGGTTTTCCTCCACTGGCCATGGTGTGATGGTCGAATTGTTGTTTCATACCCTTTTCAAGCTTTGTCGTGTTTTTTTTGTCAGTTTAATACATGTAGAGGAGCACATGGGTCATGTCTCAAGGATGTTTCAATTTTCTCCAATTATCTAACCACAAGAATTCCAACACCGTTTATACATTTGAAAGTTTGGTCATTCTAAACTTCGTTTTGGTTTTCAGAAAACATCAAAAACGAAAGGACAACCTCTCAGGTGAATGGATTGAGGCTTGATATGTCGTTGATGAACTGTGCTATCTCAAATTTATTTTCTACCGAGTTTTTGAAAAATATGCAAAAAATCAAAAATTCCAATTAAAGATAGAATGAATGGATATAATAAAAATATATTTATTGTGTGTGTAAGAATACTAATTTGGTACAAAGTTGTGCTAAAACAACACCCATTAATGTTGATCGGTGGGAGTAGTTTATTCTCTAAGATTTGGTCAAACTTTGCATTATTTGATTTCAGACGAAATTCATTTCCCTTTATCAAGCAAAATGGTCGTGTGTGTTTTCTCTGAGAAGTGTTATCCCTTATTGTGTGGTAACCATGGCTCCACATTGCTCACCCCATGGAAGGTTTCATCAATCAACAAGAATCATGTACGTAAAAGCCACGTTGTATGAACGCACAACTCTTCCCAGCCTCCAAAGTTGAAAATAGTGCACAACACAATTTTTCCTATGTTGCAAGTAGACATCTTGTCTTTCCTTTCGCAAATATGCTAGTATAGAAATCCCAGATGATGCAACGGCATGCAAAATTTCCCTTGCAAGATTGTGATCAGGCCCTGCAATATGACTAAGTAAAGAGCAAGTACAAAAGGAAAAGACCATCGCAAATTTCCTCCTGCCTGAATAAACATCTCCCTCACACGAGGAGTAAACAACCGTTCCGGAGCGGAAAAACCTTGTGCGCGCGCCTCCCCTTCCCTGTCCGTGAACGCTCCGCTATGCCCTACCTTGGAACGGCAACCCTGGGCAGCTGGGCACATGCGAGGGCCCGTACGCCGCGTCCACGGCCGCACCCAGCTAGCTAATCTGGTGCTGGTCCATAGCCCGTGCTCCACCCCACCCATGTTACCTACTCGTCGGCCCGCAACAGCCATACGGCCGCAGCAATAACTCCATCGGCACCACGCGCTCGCCTATTAATACCCTGGATGCGCAGCTCCATGGCCGCAAACCAACAACTGCTAGCTACTCAAGCATCCATCCATCCCTCAGCAACTCAAGCATCCATCCATCCCTCATATTCTTCTTCTTCTTGCAACGAAACGAGCGCGTAAGCTTACAGCTAGCTAAAGATTCGAACGATGGCCGTTCTTGTGGCGAGGCAGGGGCGCGAGCTGCAGCGGTACAGCGCGAGCACCGGCGGGCGCATCGTGGTGGGGTGCATCCCGTACCGGGTGCGCGACGGCGGCGACAGCGAGGGCGAGCTGGAGGTGCTGGTCATCAGCTCGCAGAAGGGGCACGGCATGATGTTCCCCAAGGGCGGGTGGGAGCTGGACGAGTCCATGGACGACGCGGCCCGGCGCGAGGCCCTCGAGGAGGCCGGCGTCAGCGGGGACATGGGCAAGGTGCTCGGCTGCTGGCACTACCAGAGCCGCCGCTACCAGACCACCTATGAGGGCATCATGTACCCCCTCCGCGTCACCGACGAGCTCCAGCAGTGGCCCGAGATGGCCTCCCGCAAGCGCACCTGGGTGAGTACAGTTTCTTGCTCCTTCAATCTAGCTGCTGCAGAGTCAAATTAAGAACCAAGAACATGCCTTCTAAACGTGTGATTTCCAATTGATTTGAACAGGCAACGGTGCAGCAGGTCATGGAGGGATGCCAGCACTGCTGGATGCGGGAGGCGCTCGAGGAGCTCGTCGCCCGGCACGCCAAGCCGCAGTCCGCCCTGTGAACGACCAAGCACGCGGGCGGGCGGGTGGGGGCTCGAGCGCGCGCGGCTCTCCCAAGAAAAAGACCGGGAGCGAGCACGAACGTCCTGCCGTCGTCCTCGTCGTCTCTCTCTCTCCTTTCCTCGGTGCAGCGGCAGGCCTGCCGGCGTGTCCGGCGTCATACGACGACCGGACCGGAGCATATATTTGGTCGCCCTTACCGGAGAGATGGACTGGGATGCACGACGGCACGCGCGCGTCGACGCTTTCTTGCGGCGCAGAGTCGTCGTCGTCGCGGGAAATAATGCGGACGAACCTAGAAAATGTGTGAGGTAGTAGAGATCGAAAGCGAACGGGGCAGGAAAACTTACAAAACACTGCCCTTCTTGGTGTGGTACGAACGAGCTCACGATTCTTTCTTTAGGCTCTGGGAGTAAAAGATCAATCAAATTGTAAATTAATTCTAGTGAAAACCGTTTCTTGGTGGCACGATCGATCAATCAAATGAGTACTACTACTACTATTCTACCCTCAAAAAGTAAAAGATAAGAACAAAAAATCTACCGCTACGCCTGTTTCAGAAATAGAAGTTGCGCACGCCATTGGACTTGCTCCAGGACAGCAACATCGATCTCGAGCACACGCTATTTCTTCCTCTCCGCGTGTTCTCGGCCGGAGGCGGAGCATCTGTCCTGCTGCGATGTTCCTATTCCCTTGCATTATCGCCGCAACCGAGAAAGCATAGCATTGATTCTGTTCCGCTGGCGCGGCAGCTACCACCGAGTGGAGTACGTGGTGGAAGGAAGCTGCTACAGGCAGCAGCAGCAAGCGTTGGAGATGCTTTCACGTCCAAGGGATCGAATCCCCACCCGTTTTAAGATACGGCATCCCTTTACGGCTGGACCGCTCTGGAGAAGGAGGCGATACACGTAGTACGTGGAGAGGATCCGTCCGGCCGGGCCGAAATATGAAGTTTTTGACTCTAATTTCCTTGCTCTGCAATCACTGCCCTGGCCCCTGGGGCACCACACGGGCGGTGCCTATGCCTGTCACGTAGATGTAGGGTGTCGTGTCGTGTCGTGCCATGCCGTTTTCTCTAGAGCCTGGGCCTGGGCCTGCCCTGGAGCGCAGATAAGAGCTGACGTGGAAATGTGGGAGGCCATGTCCCATGTGATGTGCTGCCCCCATTAAAATTTCCTTGCTTCAATCAGTAGAAACGAAATTCAGCACTACGGTACACCAGTATACGGCCGCTGGAAGGCGACGCCCGCGCCCAGTCACGCCGTGGCCCCGCGCCGCTCGACCGCATCTGCGGATTATATTGCGGAGACCCGCTTGACTTTGGACATTAGGATTTGTCGTCCTTGCTCCAATGGCGGGTAGTAGTAGTAAAAATTATCATTGCGGCTGGTCGGCATCGTGACGACGGGGCCAGGATGGAACGGCGCGCTAGCAGGAGTACAATACGCACTCCCTCCCAGTGATTGGCAGGTGGTGATGATGATGATGATGATGATGAGATTAATCCGAGCGCGTGCAGTCGTGGCGGTCCACGTACGCTTGGCTTGTTAGGTGCCCCGAGATAAAAACAGCTGACGAGTCATCCATTGGCGCATTTGATAAGAGTAATTGCTAAACAACTTGACGACGACAGTGAAAGAGACGAAGGAGAGGGTAGACCCGGCCCGCGATGGAGACAGAGGGTGGCGCCCGCCGATCGTTTGTTTGTTTTATCGGCACTTGTGCAGCACACCGGTGATTGTTACTCCGGTGGTGTCGTAGTGCCTTTGCTTCCGCCCGCCGTTTCGCTGCTAGATTTTCTTTGCACCGGTTGGCCGATGACGGCATCGGTGTTCCGTCCTATGTGGCCTCCGCCTTTCACCTTTCAATTGCACCGTTGTGTCGCTGACGCTGACATCTCAACGCAGTGAAAGATTCTCAGTAGATCGTTGTACGGTGACTCCGAGTGAGTCCGTGGAGGACATCGCTCTGGCTTCAAGGCCGGTCGATCCAAGTTTCACGTGCTGACACCGTTCGCCCAGACCGTTCTCCTCGAGCAGCTTCCTCCTTGGCCATCGCTTGCCGCCGCTGAGGCCTGACCCAGGCTTAAGCTGCGGTGAGACCGAGATTACCGAGCGCCGGCTGACGGGGCAGAATCGTTCAAGCTAGGGCAGCTCGACCGGATCAATGTCAGTGTGTGTGGCTCCGGAGCCGTTCGGAGGGGCTGACGGAGGACGGGCCTAGTCTAGTGGGCTAGTGGCAACTTGACAACTTCAACAGTACTCACCGCGAGCGGGTCGGGTTACCGTCGTCGGCGGCAAGGGACGACCGCGCGGGGTTGGTGCGCGAGCAGGAGGACTGCAGGAAAGAGCCCCCCGCTGGACCGAGCTCGCCGGCAGTCCATTGTTGGACTGGTTTCTTCGTATTTTTAACGGATGTTGGACCAGTTTGTTGGGCACCTCGTCTATAAAAATGGTTTGTTCGGCGCCTACGCTTGAGCTTGCCTGGTCCAATACGTGCTAGATTTATATAAAATGTGAGCGCCGGGCCGGAAAATGTACTAATATAAGGAAATACATTCTTATTTGATGTTTGCGCGCGTCTAGCTGGCCCGGCCCATCTTTCTTTTTTCGCTGTTTCTTTTTAACGCGCAAAAAACCTGTGTAGTGGGGCGTGATTCGAACCGTGACTTCATGGTTATCTGCACGCTGTTCTTTGTGCATCTTCAACGTCGATCCGTAAATTTTTTCCCACATTCGTCCGTGGACATAGGATCAGCCTATGAACACGGATTCGAGAGGCGATCATCCAACGCTGCCTGCATACATTTGGCCTCCCTAATTTTTTTTGAAGACCCGCATGTTCAAATAACTGCATACATAGAGTTTAGAAATTCAAATAGCCACATACATAGAGTATAGTTCAAATTGCCGCATGCAGCAGTAGTTCAAATTTAAAAAAGTTTAAATATAATTCCAACATTGTTGTCCCCTTTAACCGCCCATAGATACTCAGTCAGATGTTCCTTCAGATACTCGTGAGCTGGTCGATGTCAAATTTGTTGATGCATTTGAATAAACTCTTCAAATATGGCTGGATTCTGGTCTGGAAGTTCGATATGATTACCCATGTTCTCAAATTCTAAAACTGCTGCAGCATCCTCACCCTCATCCTCGACGATCATGTTGTGCATGATCACACAACATGGCATCACCTCCCACAAGGTCTTCGAATCCCATTGTTTAGCAGGTCCACGAACAACTGCAAAACTCCAAATGCCCTCTCGACATCCTTTATAGCTGCTTCTTGTCTTTGGACAAAGTGAGACGTTTTTTGGCCAATTGGATAAGAAATTGGTGCTGACAAAGTAGCGCACGTAGGATATATACCGTCAACCAGCTAGTAGCTCATGTTGTACTCATGTCCATCGACAGTATAGTGGTAAGGATGAGTTTTTTCTTCAGTTAGCCTCGGCAGCACATTGATGTCATTGTGAGACCCGGGCGTGCCACAGAAAGCGTGCAAAAATCAAAAAATCATGTGATGCAACTTCTTCAAAAATGATGGTGGGCTTCTTTACATGACCCTGATATTGCCCTTGTAAAGCCTTCGGGCAGTTCTTTCATTTTCAATGCATGCAGTCAAGAGATCAAAACAAACCTGGCCACCCTCTTGCTTCTGAGATTGCCAAGAGCCTCTCGGTGTGTGCCATAGTTGGTTCTCTCATGTACTGAGGTCCAAACACCTTGACCATGGTAGTTACAGACCTGATCATGGCATCTCCGCATGTGCTCTCAGACATTCGTAGGTACTCGTCCCACGAATCAGAGGTCATGCCATATGCAAGCATCCAGAGTGCGGCCGTGCACTTATGGTAGCCAGAGAACCCAATCGTTCCCACAACGTCCTTCTTCAAGACGAAGTAGTCATCATAGGACCGGATGCCATGGTACAAACGATCGAAGACAGTCTTGCGCATCCGAAAATGCCGGTGAAAATGGTCAGCGAAGAGTGCATTAGGGGCAAAGTAGTCGGCCATCAGTGTCAAATGGTTGCACGCCCTGTTGCGGTTGAGCACTTGATGACTCTTGATCAATCCCTTGATATTGAGAACATGCTCCTCTAAACGCTCCACATCTTCAAGGACCGCTTGCATCATCGCCTTCTCATCCGTGTAGTCATCCTCATTGGATGAGCCATTAGACGACTCAACATAGTGCTCGTATATGTAATCCAAATCGGAATCCATTGTTTGAAACAAGAAGGGACAACTTTTTTAGCTCCGGCAATTCATCGAACAGTTGCCAGGCATGGTGAGTATAGCAGTAGCGAATAGTACCTGGTAGGGCGGTCGGAGGAGAGGGGTTGAACGATGACGGAGGAGAAGCGGGGTGGAGCCCAGATAGAACGCTTGAGGTGATGGAGACGTAGAGTTCCTGCAGGGGTGTCGCGTGGCGGCTGGGGTGATGAAGCGACGTCGAAGGTAAGAGAGAAAGAAGGAAGGAGAGAAAAAGAGGAGAATAGAGGCGCGGCATTCGGGAAGGGTTTGGGTGGACCGAGGGTGTCTAGGCCTGCGCGGCTGATATCCGGACTCCCGCAAAGCCCCCAATGTTAGTCTCGGGTTTGTCGGAAAACGTACGTCCGGACCGCTCGGTGGACTGATACACGCCCTCGTTGGAGGGCAAACCGCGTCCGGATCGCGTGGTCCGGATAGTTGTGGGCGATTTGAGGGTCTGCCTTGGAGATGCCATAACCAACCTAGCCATCTCACCTTTGTGTTTACTTACAACTTTTTATTTCTTCTCTTGTTTCTTTTTTCTTTTTTCTTGGAACGGTTTCATTCGTTTTTTCTATTTCTTTTATTTTTTCTTGGAACAATTTTTAGGTTTTTTTTTCCTACTTGGAGTTCGTGATTTTTTTTTCGAAATCGATGATTTTTTTAAAATTGATGGGCTGCTTTTCAAAATCGATGAACTTTTTTTAGAATCGATGAACTTTTTTCAAATTCAATGATTTTTTTTTCAAATTCAATGATTTTTTTTCAAATTCGATGATTTTTTTTTTCAAATTCGATGATTTTTTTTTTCAATTTGATGATTTTTTTCAAATTCGATGAACCTTTTCAAATACACAATTTTATCCCATTTTTGTGAACTTTTTTCAATTGGTACTAACCTTTTCCAAATTTTAAATTCTTTCAATTCGTGATTTTCGTGAATACTATTTCAAATTTATTTTTTCTTTATTCAAATAGTTTATAATGGGTATATAAAACTACTACTCCCTCTATTGGGGATATAACCCCGTGGTAAGACCCGCCCAGGAGGGGCCGGGTCGTACCTGGCGGCTCATAGCCAAGACCTGTAAGGTGGGCCGGAAGATGAAGGCCAGGCCGCGTGGCGGCTTACCTGACGGGCCACGACGAAGGCCCAGAGACAAAAGATGGTGTGATGACACGGGCGGTTAAGCCGCCCGAAGACGGCTTGCCCAAGATAGCAAGGCGGCTTAGAGACAGGATCAACTATGATGTATGAGTCGGTTTAGGACTCGTGTAACCCAGAGCCTCGACCTCCTATATAAAGGTGAGGCCCTGGGGCGGCTTAGACAGAAACCAATCAATCGAGAACTAGGTCAAGCGAATCCGCTCCCTTGTAATCGATACTCCAAGCAATACAACACAAGCAGGACGTAGGCTTTTTCCTCTTCTTGAGGGGCCGAACCTGGGTAAACTCGTGTCCCTCGTCTCGACCAACCCCGTTGAGTCCACCACCTTAGCGATGGCCTCGAACCTAAGTCTTTGGACATCTGCTGTGACAAAACCACGACAGTTGGCGCCCACCGTGGGGCTAGCGCTCGGTGGTGTTGAGTTCTCAAAGGGCTCTCTCCCAGGGATCGAGGGGTACGCTGTTGGCAGGATGACCAAGAGTCGCCGCGGCCGGCTCTACATCGACGACGCCGGCTGGGGCCCCGAGGCTGATTCAATTGAGTATGGTTTCCGGGTCCCCTTCGGCGGAATCCACGTCTTCATCGGCAAGATCGGAGGATCTGAACCCGGGCCGGACATCTGCACCGACATCGTCGAGCCGGCCCGGCGCGAGCAACCCGCCCGACGCGTGCAACCCGCCCGTGCCGACCCGGGTAGGAAGCATGTCTTCGTCGGCTTCACCCAGGGCATGGAGCTTGAAGGTTCTATGTCACGGGAAGAAACTCTCATCTGTTCAAAGGATGGCTCGGGGGCTACGTCGAGCCTTACCCCGAGTCGGAGTATCATGAGCCGGAGGATTATGAGCCGCCGAACCGCGCTGCCGTCTTCATGGCGGGTTCAGCGGCGGCTCCTGGCAGCTCAGCCGCCGGTGCGACTGGGTCTGGAGCTGGCAGGCCGCCGGCTCAGGTTCTTCTGGATCTGATGAATGAGCTTACAACCCTGATGGCGACTAAGGTCACTGCTGAAAACCAAGCGGCCCGTAATGCGGAGATCGCGAGGTTGAAGAACCAGATGACCGGAGTCCAACAAGAAATCAATGCGCTGAAGGCTCAGATGGATGCTGAGGCGGAGCGCCTTAGGGCGGACGCTTTCCATTTCGAGTTAGAGCAGCAGTCTGCGGCAGCGGTTCAGCGGATGAGGCATCAATCCCGCTTGCCAGATCAATATGAAGCTAGAAATCTTTTCAACACGCCAGTGACGGGACGGAACGTACCTTTGACCGTGACCCGGACGGCGGAAGTACCTGGAAGCCGGGCGGCGGTTCAGCATCAGCGGCCAGACCCGCCCCGCAGGAACCCGACCCCACCACAGCCTTTTCCGACGCCGCCGGGTCATTATTCTAACCCGGCTGAGAACATGGTGGCGGCGGCAACACGACTTGGTACAATCCCCATCCCCAATGAGGCGCCTTTTGCAGAAGAGGTGCGGAACGCTATTGGATACCTGCAGACGGCGGTGGCCCAGCAGAAGAAGTATACTTACAGCCGGAGCCGCGTGCATTCAACTCCCATCCCCAGCCGCAGCTACAGCCGGCATTATGAGTCGCCGGCGGTTTCTAGCAGTGAACGACATCGGAACCCGCCGCGAGTCGATCGGGCGGCTCTGGATGCTCAGGCGCTGGTGGATCGGGCGAGAGCACAACGAGAGGCGGCGGCTCTGGCGGCGGCGGCGGCTTATCAGGAACCCACAGTTGCACCTTCCGTCTCAGTAGGGGCAGGAGTAACCTCCAGGGCTGTGGGAGTGCCGTGCTTAGCGCCGGCTCTACGGAATGAGCGTCTGCCAAAGGATTTCAAAGGTCCTCGCAAGGTGCCCAATTATACTGCAGACCTACCTCCAGAGGCTTGGATCGAAAGCTATGAGCTGGCCATGGAGATGTTGGACGTCAGTGATGCAGTATGTGCCAAATACTTCATCATGATGCTGGAAGGGCCGGCTCGCACGTGGTTAAAGGGCTTGCCACCCAATACCATTAATTCCTGGGCCGAGTTGAAGGCGAAATTCATCAAAAATTTCCAAGGAACATGCAAGCAGCCCATGACGATTGTGGATCTGGACCATTGCGTGCAGCATAATGACGAGTCGGCTCATCACTGGGTCCGGCGGGTCTCAACCATCATCCACTCTTCAGAACAGATTACGGCGGCTCAAGCAGTTTTGATTCTAGAGAAGAATTGCCATTTTACACCGCTGAAGCAGAAGCTTGGCCGGCTTAAATGTTCATGCCAAGACATGGGGGAGCTCATGGGGGCTCTCACCAAGTATGCAGACTCTGATAACACGAAAGACCCAAGCTCTAATGATGAGAAATCAGGTCACGGGAAGAAAGGCAACAATGGCAAGGGTCAACAGCAAAACGCGGCTGGAAACAGCAACCCGGGCAAACGGAAGAACCCGGACGGCGGGTCAGAATTGGTGGCGAACACCAGCACTGGGAACAATCGTGCTAAGGGCAATGGGAACTTCAGGGCACTCTTTAACAAGGGTAAAGCTCCTTTCAACTTGGAGGAGATGCTCAATAAACCTTGTCCGGAGCACAGCCGGCCTGATAAGCCGGCAGGTCACACTTGGAGGGATTGTAGTATTATGCGGCAGTTCAGGGATTACAGCCTTCAACAGCACCGTAATAACGGTAATGGTCCGTCAGGCGGCTCAGGGCCGGGCAGGTCAGGAGCCGGCTTTGGTGCTGGCGGCTTAGGATCCGGTTACCAGGGTCAAGGCAATCATGGAGGTCATCATCAACAGCCTGGCGGGGGAGGCCAGCAGCAGAATAACTAATCGGGGTACCAGACTAACCCGAAACAGCTCAGTGGGGGTCAGTATCATGTTTTTACAACCAGCCTCGACAAGCGAGACCGGAAGGTATGCAAGCGGGCGGTTAACGCGGTCATGCCGGCTCTCCCATAGTATTTGAAGTGGTCCGAGTATGACATAACTTGGAGTAGGGAGGATCACCCGCCGCGTGTTGATAACCCAGGGCAACTGGCTTTGGTAGTTGCCCCCCAAGTAGGAGGATATGTGTTCACTAAAGTGCTTATGGATGGTGGCAGCAGCATCAACATCCTGTATTATGACACTTTCAGCCGGATGGGTTTGCTTGATAAGGATCTTAAGCCCTCTTCAACAGTTTTTCACGGTGTGGTGCCCGGAAAATCGGCTTATCCAGTGGGGAAGATTTCTTTGGAGGTAGCTTTTGGTGATGAATTTAACTACAGGGTGGAGTCTTTGTGGTTTGAAGTGGTCAAAATCAAAAGCCCATATCACGCTCTGTTTGGACGGCCGGCTTACGCCAAGTTCATGGCTGATGCCCGGGTTGAACGGGACAATTACCGTGCATGGTGATCGGAAGACAACTCTTGAGTGTGAGGAAGGTGACGCAGCTTACGCAGAGTCAAGTTGTGTGGAGGCAGAGCTCAAGTTTTATAAGGAAAATGTTGACCCGGAAGACATGACTCCACTCAAGAAGCCTAACACGGAATCTGAGCCGCCCCTCAAGTTTGCGCCGGATGATACCATGCAGGTAGATTTCACTCCAGGCGACTCATCACAACAGTTCACTATCGGGGCTAACATGGACCCCGCATAGGAAAGCGCGCTCATCGAATTCATCCGTGAGAATCGGGACATCTTTGCATGGAAGCCGTCTGACATGCCAGGTGTACCGAGAGAATTCGCTGAGCACCACCATAATATGGATCCTAAGTTCAAGCCGATCAAGTAGTTCCTTCGCCGTTTCAATGAAGAGCGGCGTAAGGCAATTGGGGAAGAGGTGGCCCGGCTCTTAGCAGCAGGGTTCATCGTGGAGGTTTTTCACCCGGAGTGGTTAGCTAACCCGGTGTTGGTGCTTAAGAAGAACAGCACGTGGCGTATGTGTGTGGATTACACGGATCTTAACAAGGCCTGTCCAGTTGACCCGTTTGCTCTCCCCCGTATCGACCAGATTATTGATGCAACGGCGGGTTGTGAGAGTTTATGCTTCCTGGACGCTTATTTAGGTTATCACCAGATCAAGATGGCAGTTAAAGACCAAGAGAAGATGGCTTTCTTTACGCCTTTTGGTGCTTTCTGCTATGTGTCTATGCCTTTCGGGCTCAAGAGTGCCCAGGCGACTTACCAGCATTGTGTGCAGAACTGTCTTCATAGTCAAATTGGGCGCAATGTTCATGCTTATGTGGATGATATCGTGGTCAAGTCAAGAAAGAAGGAGACTCTACTTGATGACCTGAGAGAAACATTTGATAATTTACGGGTCTACAAGATGATGCTTAACCCGGCTAAGTGCGTCTTTGGAGTTCCTGCAGGCAAGCTTTTGGGATTTCTAGTCTCTGAGCGTGGCATTGAAGCTAATCCGGACAAGATAAAGGCTATCACCTCCTTGTCTGAGCCGGTGTGCATCAACGACGTTCAGCGCCTGGCGGGTCGAATCGCTGCGTTAAGCCGGTTCATAAGCCGCCTGGGTGAGAAGGCTATTCCTCTGTATCAAATGATGAAGAAAACAGACAACTTTGTCTGGAGTAAGGCGGCGGGTGAAGCATTTGAGGCGCTCAAGAAACAGCTGTCTGAGCCGCCGGTCTTGGCTGCTCCGGCTGAGAAGGAACCTTTACTCCTCTACGTGGCGGCTAACAATAGGGCAGTCAGCGCCGCGATTGTTGTGGAGCGTAAGGAGGCAGGGAAAGAATACCCGGTTCAGAGGCCGGTTTACTACATCAGTGAAGTTCTGATAGAGTCCAAGCAGAGGTACCCACATTGGCAGAAACTGATATACGGGGTGTTCATGGCGAATCGTAAGTTGAAGCACTACTTCTTGGGACACCAAATCACTGTGGTTAGCTCTGCTCCGTTGGGAGACATAATTCAAAACAGAGAAGCCACTGGCAGGATTTCTAAGTGGGCATTGGAGCTTGGGCCTCTAAATCTAAAATATGTGCCCCGCACGACTGTCAAGTCTCAAGCCTTGGTGGACTTTATTAACGACTGGACAGAGTGTTAGTCGCCCGAGGAGAAGCCGGATAACACATACTAGACAATTCACTTTGATGGATCCAGACAATTGGAAGGATCAGGGGCTGGAGTTTTCTTAACTTCCCCTAGAGGTGACAAGTTTTGTTATGTGTTAAGGTTGATGTTTCCCTGTACTAACAATGCAGCTGAGTATGAGGCTTTACTCCACGGCCTCCGTGTAGCTAAGGAGATGAACCTGAGCCGGGTTAGATGTCTTGGCGACTCAGACCTCGTGGCTCAGCAAGTTTCAGGCACGTGGGATTCCAAGGACCCACGGATGGCGGCTTATCGTCAGGTGGTGGATATCATTGCTGGTCACTTCAAGGGTTATCAGGTGGATCATATTGACCGTCGCAAGAACGAGGCGGCTGATGCATTATCAAGACTTGGCTCTCAGCGTAAGCCGGTGCCGCCTAACGTTTTCTTGGATGTGCTATATCACCCGTCAGTTAAACTACCTTCAGAGGAGGACCTGGCTATACCTGACCCGGAGGGGCAGCTGGTGGCGGCTCTGCATGCTATCCCTGACTGGACGTTGCCTTACCTAGCGTACTTGACTTGCGGCGAGTTACCCGAGGACGAGACCTTGGCAAGGCAAATCATAAGGCGATCTAAGTCCATGACGATCGTCAATGGCGAGTTACATAAGCGCAGCGTCACCGGCGTTTTTCAACATTGTGTTTCACCTGAAGAAGGTAAGGAAATCTTAAATGAGATTCACGCTAGCGATTGTGGTCATCACGCCGGCTCAAAATCTCTGGTGGCCAAGGCTTTTCGGCATGGTTTCTTCTAGCTGACGGCTCATAAGGACGCAGAAGACTTGGTTCTCAAGTGCGATGGATGTCAAAAGTTCAGGCGACGTGCTCACGTGCCGGCTCAGGAGTTGCGTATGATTCCAATTACCTGGCCATTTGCGGTCTGGGGGCTTGATATGGTCGGGCCCTTCAAGAGATCTAAAGACAAGAAGACCCACCTTTTGGTGGCGGTGGATAAGTTTACCAAGTGGGTGAAGGCTGAGCCGGTCGGCAAGTGTGACGCGGCTACGGCGGTTCAGTTTGTCAAAAAATTGATCTACCGCTTTGGTTACCCTCATAGTATCATCACAGATAATGGCACAAACCTATCCAAGGGAGCTATGCAGGCGTTCTGTGAAAGTGAGCACATCCGGCTTGACGTCTCTGCTGTTGCTCATCCACAATCCAATGGTCAGGCGGAGCGAGCTAACCAGGAGATCTTGAGAGGTATCAAGCCCCGGCTTATGGTTCCTCTGCAGCGAACGCCGGGTTGTTGGGTAGAATAGTTGCCATCAGTTTTATGGAGCATCAGAACCACTCCCAACAGGTCAACATGCTATACGCCTTTCTTCATGGTTTATGGCGCAGAAGCCGTGTTACCAAGTGATATACGTCATGACTCACCGCGGGTGGCGGCTTACGTTGAGACAGACAATGAGACAACGCGTCAGGACGCGTTAGATGCTTTGGATGAAGAGCGTGATCTGGCGGTGGCTCGATCGGCGATTTATCAACAAGACCTGCGTCGCTATCATAGCCGCAGGGTTAAGACCAGGACGTTTCAAGAAGGCGACTTGGTGTTACGTCTAATTCAAGATGAGACGGATGCGCACAAGTTATCTCCTCCATGGGAAGGACCTTTTGTGGTTAGCAGAAACCTCAACAATGGGTCATACTATCTCATTGACGTACGAGACGAGTCACGCACTTCTGGGTAGGAGACCCACCGGCCGTGGAATATCGCTCATCTGCGACCGTACTATACTTGAGTCATCGACTCCCCCCATTGTACATCATCATTGTATATATCACTTATATATATATAATAAAGTTGGCATCCCTGCAAGCCGGGGCCTCTGCCGTTTTACGTATCTCAGATTGTGCAAAGATGGATACAACCACAAGGTCATTTGGGGGCTTCCAACCCGCCGGGTTTAGCTTACACACCCTCTTGATCGGCTCTTCAGCCACCGTAAGGCCGGGTTATATACCCAAAAAGTTGACTCCGTCAACAAGGTCATTTGGGGGTTTCTAACCCGCCGGGTTTAGCTTACACACCCTCTTGATCGGCTCTTCAGCCACCGCAAGTTTGAGTTAAACCTGCCTGTATGCTGCTGCTCTGCTAAGTGACCCGCCGAACTCTTACCAGTTAATCTCGATTAGAGACCCTGAGCTGTTCAAACATATTTGACAGTCACTCTCGCTAGAGACCCTGTACTGGTCAAGGTTAAACCGGCGGCTCTTGTCACGTGAGGGTCGGCTTACGGAAAGCGAGGATAAGCTCACCCATCTGCTGCCGACTCTCCGCTATGTGGCCCGTTCGTACTCTCAAACAGTTACTCTTTTAAAAGACCCTGCACTGTTTAAGGTTCAAACGACGAATTTATGTCACGTGAGAGGTAGCTTATGGGCCCTGGGGTACTCATGCCCTGCTGCGTCTCTCTCTGGTTCGTTGCGCTCTTATCAGTTAATCTCGCCTAGAGACCCTGAGCTGTTCAAAGGAATTGACGCTCACTCTCGTTAGAGACCCTGTGGTGTTAAGAGTTCAAGTAGCGAATCCACCCAGAAGAACCGGCATATGAGTTTTCGAAAAAGCAAGGTCATGAAAGACTTAACATCTCCGGGTTGTGCTTTTTCAAGCCGCCCTCACAGCAATACAGAACATATTCTGTCTTGTTTGTTTTTGCAGGGTTTATCTCCTAAGATGAGCCGTCGTGAAATCTGATATTATGAGCGGAACACAAGACAGATAAGCATGCATCAAGTTGTGCAAAGGTTCATACGTGCGCGATGGCACGGCTCAGGCAAACAAAGTTTTTCTATGCCTATTACAAACTCTCCAGGGAGCCCAAAATACCATAGACTTAAAATTTTTGTACACTGCTAGCCTTGGCGGGTCAATAAGCCGGGTTGTAAGTTTCAGAAGCAAGTGATCAGCTCGATGGCGGGTCATCCTGCGCCGGGTCTTCGACCTCTTCGATCTGAAGATTGTCCACATCCCAGTTGCAGTTTGTTAAAGCTTCAAACTGAGCCTCGTCAAAGAGGGGGGACGGGTCAATTTCAGGAGCAAAGAGTTGCTTACGGCGTGCAGGAGTCAAGTCCCTGGCCTCGAAGGTTGGGCAGCGTACTCGTTTGCTGTCCGCGCTGTAAGCCGCCTGGTAGGTAGTCAGATCAACTTCATCCGCCAGTGTTGATGCGAGTACTCTGAAGGCCTTCATACACTTGGCATAGTCAGCTTCTGTGAAATCTGAGCCGTCGTCTTTCTTGGACGGAAAGCCATCCATCATCTCTTCTGAAGTCAGTTCAGGGGCAAAGGCCAAAGACCGGCTTAGCGCGGCCATTGCTCCCTTCCTGGCGGCTGATCGTTTGAGCTCTTCGATTTGCTTCGGCAGAGTTGACAGGAGTTCTATCACTCCCTTCATGAATTTGGGGATGCTTCTTTCATCCAGCATTGCTTTGATGGTGCAAAGGGTCCCGCAGTATAGCTGTTCTGTCAAGGTGTATACTGCTTTCAGCTTCAACAAGCTGTCAGAAGATAGCTGGCGGCTTCTTTGGCCTGCAAGGAAAGATTTGGTGTTATAATCCGCCCGCACAGTTTTTAAACAAGGCAAGGAAATTTGCTAAGTATTCAGTGCTTACCAAAGATAGCAGAAGTCATCCTAGAGATATGATGCTTGAGGGTTTGCAGCTCATCTGACACAAGCTTAAGTTGCTGGTCAGCATCGTCTGCGCGCTTGGTCACGGCGGCTTGGGTAGACTCCGCACTCTTTTTGAAGGCATCAAAGTCAGCCTGAACCTTCTTAAGATCCTTAACAGCAACCCGCCATTTTTCTTCCGCCTCAGACCGGGCGGTTTTTTGCAAAGCAAGGCTTTCTTTCACGCCAGTCAGATTAGATTCGGCCGCGTCCAAAGCTTCATGTGTTGCACAAAAACAGAAATAACACAGTTCAGGAGGTTTAAATCGCCAGGATAAGATATTCGTACATGGTTGATGACGCTGCTATGCTACAAGTCTCAAGCAGATTGCAAGCAATATACTTGACACTTGGGGGCTAATGTCTGTGTTTGCTCTCCAAGTCTACAATGAAGTTCCGGCTCATCTTCGTAAAGTTAAGCTGGCACTTGGGGGCTACACACGGCGCTCTCCAAGTTTACAGTGAAGTTCCGGCTCATCTTCGTAAAGTTAAGCCGGCACTTGGGGGCTACACACGGCGCTTTCCAAGTTTATAGTCAAGTTCCGGCTCATCATTTTCATACTGACCCGGACTTGGGAGCTACCCTTGATCTACTCTTCAACTAAGTACCGGCTTAATATATATATTAACCCGATACTTGGGGGCTACAAGTTAGGCAATTTGAATCATGATAAGGATTGGAAGACCCGGTCTACTATTTGCAATACTAAACCAGCTCTTGGGGGCTACATAAGGGTATAAGGAAAATCAAGAGAGGAGGAGTACCTCGTATTTCTTTTTCATCAGTCCAACAAGCTTCAACTCCATATTGCGGCTTGTGGAGAGGCGATTCAGATAACCAGCATGAATTTCATCTACAGTCATTTTTTCCAACACGGGGAATTCAAACTCAAGCTTTTCTGGTGAGCCTGTATCAGCCTGGCAGGTGTGCTTGGTTAATACATGGGGATCAGGGAATTGATAACCCGTCCCAGTGACAACAACGTCTGGATGAGCTGTGTCTTCAGCGGCTGTTGAAGGGCTCGGCGGCTTAGGATCAGCCTTCGGAGGACTCTCAGGAGTGACCATATCATCATCAGCCGGCTCAGAAGGCTGAAGAATGTCGGCAGTTGCATCTGTTCTAGCCTCAGTGGGCTCAACATGAGGTGCAGGGGAATCCGGCTTAGCAGTTTCCGGCTCTTGGGCAGCAGGGGCAGCGGTAGACCCGCTGGTCTTCCTTCATTTTGCTTGAGCCCTGGAAAACAAAAGATTGTCACATAAAGGACAAGGATGGTAAAAACGTATGATGCAAATTCAAAGGTACGTACTCCGGGTTGATCTTCAGAGGAGGCAGCTTGGAGGCAGTAGAGTCGCCAGATGAAGGAGGTGACTCCTAGAAAAGTTAAGACGATGAAAAACAGAGTAAGGTTACAATGCAAGACAATTAAAATTGGATTTAGATAAAAGAGTACCTCAGCAGGCCGTTTCCGAGGAGCCAGAGAGTTTGGCAAGCCGGTTAAAAGCTCTTCAGAGCCGGTGCTCCGGGTCTGACGTCTGGAGGTATGCTGTTGCTTTTTCAAAAGAAAATTGGGGTCTAAATAAGCAAGAGGATGAGAAAATGGGACTTTCCGGATGACCCGCCGTACTTTCTCTGGTGGAAAGTTTTCTGAGTCAGAGGAGATGTAAGTTAGCTCAGGGGCATCTGCATGGCTGGTTTCCGTTTCCTCCTGTGAATAATTGTTGTCAATAGGTTGCATAAAAGAGACGGCCAAGGGAGTCAAGTTATACCTCTGAGTCGTCAAGCTCAGGCGGTTCCTGAGCGACAGTTTTCTTCTTCTGGACGCGGGTTTTACCCACTTTAGGTTTCCTCACAGGAGGGTTGTACTTCTTCTTCCAGAAAGAAGAGCCGGCCTGTGCATAAGCCGCCAACAAAGGTTAGAAGGAGCAAGACAAAGTTAAAGTTTGACCAAATTTGTGGAAAAGTGTCTTACAGCTGGAGCCGGGTTCTTGACACAGAACGGTTTTAGCCCAACTTTGTTGCAAACCGCTTGCTTTTCGCCAAGAAGTCCTTTGACGGAGGAGTTGATATCTTGTTCTGTCAGAGGGGTGGAACTGAAGCAGAGGGTGTCATTGGGTTCACCTGTGAATTGATGCATGAGTTGGTCACGCCGGCTCAGTGGCAGGATCTTCCAGCTAACCCAGCAGCGGGTTAAGTCGACGCCAGTCAAACCGTTGGCCATTAAGGCCCTGATCTTCACGAAAGCCGGAGCATATTTCGCTCGCTCCGCGGCGGACATCCGATCTGGGAGTTCTCCAGTGTTGCAGAGCCGGGTAGGACGGTAACCCGGCGGCGGATTCTCTCCTTCAGGAGAAGTGTCTTTGCAGTAAAACCAAGTCTTGTTCCAATCCTTGGGGTGACTTGGTAGGATAGCTGTTGGATAGGGCAAATCTCTCCGTCTCTGGATAGAAACGCCGCCAAGCTCCAAACTTGGTCCAGCCGCCACTTCAGTTTGGCGGTTGACGTAATGGTAGTCACGGAAGAGGTCGACGGACGGCTCTTCTTGCAGGTAAACTTCACATAAGACTTGAAACTGACACATGTTGGTGACAGAATTTGGGCCTATGTCTTGAGGGTGAAGCTTGAAGAAATGAAGAACATCCCGGAAAAACTTTGACCCGGGCGGGCTAAATCCACGAAGGAGGTGATCAGTGAACACGACAACTTCCCCTTCCTTGGGAGTAGGTCTTGATTCTGGCCCTGGAACCCGCCAATGGATAACATCCTGAGCCGGTAGGATACCCGATTCTACGAAATCAAGTAAGAGTTGTTCGGTGACTCCGGAGCTGACCCAATCGCATGACGAGGGTGCTCTCGACATAATGGCGGATCAAACTGCGAGAAGGTGCAGAGTATGGCGGGTTAGAAAAATATTAACTAGTCAAAGCAGCTGTGGTCAACATAATGGTGAGGTGTTAAGCCGCCGAAGTGTTTTTATCAGAGAGCCGCCAATGCATCGGCGGGTTAGATGGACAAGGCGATGCTGGAAAATACAGCTAAGTACGGATAAACAGGTTTCACATATTACCACTACAGCTGCAAGATCTACGGGCGAAGGTAAAAATGAAACATATTCAAAAACCCTAAAAAGACAGAAGAAGGACAGGCGGGCAGCACGCGGTGGAGGTTGCTATGCAGATCCAAAGCAAGAGGGCATTGGCATTAGAAGGGCAACCGCAATGGATAGACAAGTAATATGAGGTTCAAGGGGCCATCTACAATTTATATTACGAAGAACAGCGAAGAACCTGCGAAGAACACTAGAGAAAACCCAATGAACTCGGGGGATCCTAATGGAGATGATTCTAGGTTCGAGAAAGGTTGAGAACGGTACCTCCTGGATGCGGGTGGCCCGGCGGAGTTTCTGGTCCAAGTCAGGTCGATGCAGCGGCCAGCGTTGGGGACGACGGCGGGGTCCGATTACGTGCGGCGGAGCTGTGGAGGCGAGGCTGACTGAGGGAGGAAGATGACAGCGACGGCAGAGAAAGGGAAAAAGGCACCACGTGTCCCTATTTATGGGATGGGATGGCAACAGTGCGCGTAAAAAACGAAGAGGCACAATGAAGATTGACCAAAAGGGACGCCTCGATTTTCGGGCCGACCGTTCAATTAGAGGATCCGTTGCAAACGCCACAGAATCTTTTTAGCATATTCGATGTGACGTCACGGCGGGTTATGAGTTTTCTTTTTCAGGTGACAAAAATGTGAGACTCGCCGCCAAATGAGTTTGAAGATTGATATGAGCAGGCTCAAATCAACCTGGGGCCTAATGTTGGGGATATAACCCTGTGGTAAGACCCGCCCAGGAGGGGCCGGGTCGTACCTGGCGGCTCATAGCCAAGACCTGTAAGGTGGGCCGGAAGATGAAGGCCAGGCCACGTGGCGGCTTACCTGACGGGCCACGACGAAGGCCCAGAGACAAAAGATGGTGTGAAGACCCGGGCGGTTAAGCCGCCCGAAGACGGCTTGCCCAAGATAGCAAGGCGGCTTAGAGACAGGATCAACTACGATGTATGAGTCGGTTTAGGACTCGTGTAACCCAAAGCCTCGACCTCCTATATAAAGGTGAGGCCCTGGGGCGGCTTAGACAGAAACCAATCAATCGAGAACTAGGTCAAGCGAATCCGCTCCCTTGTAATCGATACTCCAAGCAATACAACACAAGCAGGACGTAGGCTTTTTTCTCTTCTTGAGGGGCCGAACCTGGGTAAAATCGTGTCCCTCGTCTCGACCAACCCCTTTGAGTCCACCACCTTAGCGATGGCCTCGAACCTAAGTCTTCGGACATCTGCTGTGACAAAACTACGACACCCTCCGTACGAAAAAAGTTGTCCGGCGCGCAGTGTAATGTTTTTTTTGCAAGAATGCCCTTGGAGTTTTAAAACTGCTTCTAATAGCTTCCCGTCTCCATCTTCTTCCCCCGCCGTCCCTGCGCGCCGCCAAGCTGATTCCGCCGCCGTACACGAGAGCCTTTGATTTTGCCGCCTGAAAGGACGTGGATGTCGCCTAGAGGGGGGGGGGTGAATAGGCGCTTTAAAATAATTACGGTTTAGGCTTGAACAAATGCGGAATAGAACTAACGTTTAATATGTCAAGCACAAAACCTAAAACAACTAGACTCACCTATGTGCACCAACAACTTATGCTAAGCAAGATAAACAACTAACTGATAGCAAGATATATAACAAGAAACAATATGGCTATCACAAAGTAAAGTGCACAAGTAAAGGGCTCGGGTAAGAGATAACTGAGGCACGTGGAGACGACGATGTATCCCGAAGTTCACACCCTTGCGGATGCTAATCTCCGTTCGGAGCGGTGTGGAGGCACAATGCTCCCCAAGAAGCCACTAGGGACACCGTAATCTCCTCACGCCCTCGCACAATGCAAGATGCCGTGATTCCACTAAGGGACCCTTGAGGGCGGTCACCGAACCCGTACAAATGGCAACCCTTGGGGGCAGTCACCGGTACCCGTACACTATGGCAACCTTTGGGAGCGGTTCACCAGTACCCGTACAAATTGCTCGGGGCAATCTCCACAACCTAATTGGAGACCCCGACGCTTGCCCGAAGCTTTACACCACAATGATTGAGCTCCGAGGCACCACCAACCATCTAGGGCGCCAAGGCACCCAAGAGGAACAAGCTCTAGGGTGCTCAAACACCCAAGAGTAATAAGCTTCTCAAACTTCACTTCCACGTATCACCGTGGAGAACTCAAACCTATGCACCAAATGCAATGGCAAGGGCACACGAAGTGCCCAAGTTCTTCTCTCCCAAATCCCACCACAACAACTAATGCTATGGAGGAAATGAGAGGAAGAACGAAGAAGAACACGAAGAACTCCAAACTCTAGATCCAAGGGGTTCCCCTCACATAGAGGAGAAAGTGATTGGTGGAAATGTGGATCTAGATCTCCTCTCTCTTTTCCCTCAAGAACTAGCAAGAATCATTGGAGGGATTGAGAGTTAGCAAGCTCGAAGAAGGTCAATAATGGGGGAAGAACACGAGCTCAAGAGTTGGGGAGCAATGGGGAAGAAGACCCCCTTTTATAGGTCTCCCCAAATCCAACCGTTATGTGCACAGGTCGTGCACAAGCGGTAGTACCGCTCGGATGAGCGGTACTACCGTTTAGCACGGTAGATCCAAGAAAAGCATGCAAAATGGCAGAAAACTCGAGGCGGTAGTTCCGCCGGAGCGGTACTACCGCCCTACCCAACGGTACTTCCGCTGGGAAGCAGTAAGACTCCAGAACCCAAAAAACAAGTGGTAGTAGCAGCGGTACTTGGGAGCGGTAGTACCGCGCGGGCGGTACTACCGCCCTACTACCGACCACTACTGCCGTCCAGAAAACCAACCTTACCAGAGAGTAAATTATAAGCGGAAGTAGCAGCGGTAGTACACAGCGGAAGTACCGCCCAAGCGGTACTACCGTGGCACGAAGCGGTACTACCGCCTGTTCAGAGAAAAATAGTTCTGGCACTGAAATTGCCATAACTTTCGCATACGAGCTCCGAATTGAGCAAACTCAAGCTTGTTGGATAGCACACGATAAGTACTATCCAAACAAGAACCCACTAAGGGACCCTAAGAAGAGGCAGTATGAAAATGCCAATGGTATAGAGATATGAAACCTGTATGAACGAAGAACCGGCAAAAACATCAGCATCGAAAACATCATAGAAGATGCATATGGACTCCATTTTCGATGAACTTGAGCTTGTCATGAAGCTGACCATAAGCTCAAGAACCCACAAAGAGAAAAACCAACCAAGAACCAAGAAAGATGATGATGCCAAGAATGCAATGGTTTGAGCTCTCAACGAACGATACGATCAAGCTACTCATTTGAGAGCCCCCCTTGATAGTATGGCTATCGATCCTATAACCCGGTCTCCCAACTACCACCATGAGACCGGTAAAATAGAAAACCCTATGAAGGTCAAACCTTTGCCTTGCACATAGTCCACTTGAGCTAGATGATGACGATCTTGTCCTTCTCAAGATGGACCACCTTTCTTGATTGCGTTGGCTCGATGAAGACTAGTTGATTGCTCCCCCATACTCCACTATGGGTGAGCCACTCTTTGGCACATCTTCACAAGTCCATTGTCACCACAATGGACAGCAAGCTTCAAGCATGATCTCTCCGTGATGCTTCACTTGAACTTGCACACCGCAACCTTGATGACGATCACCACTTGTTGTCATCCTCCATGGGTTGTATGAGATCTTCCTCTTGATGCAAGCCCATGGAAATATACCTAACCCCACAACGAACTCTCACGTAGACCATGGGTTAGTACACAAAGCGTAATGGACAATGCTTACCATACCATGGGATCACTTGATCCCACTTGGTACATCTTCTACGCTTTGTGTGTTGATCAACTTGAATCATTCTTTGCCTTAATCTTGATCAACCTTGTGTCTTCTCTTCTCTCTTCACAAAGATGATGTCTTGAAGGTAAACATGAATGTTCACACAATCTTCTTCTTCAAGACATGCTTGCAATGAGATCAACTCTTACATGACCAATCTTTGGATAAAACCTTACATACCACCTTGGTCACCATATAAACTCCTTGAAACCAACACATGTACTTCAAGAAGTGCCTATGGACAAATCCTTCGAATATAACTCAAGGCAACCATTAGTCCATAGGGATTGTCATCAATTACTAAAACCACACATGGATAAATGTGCTCTTACACCGCCTCCCACCAACACAAGCCCACCCGCGCCTCTGATTCCGCCGTCTCCCACCAGCACGAGCAGCAACTGCTCCGCCACCCACCGTCGCCCGTGATTCCGCCCGTCGCCTGCGCATCGCCATGGCAACCGTCGTCGGATTTTTCACCTGCGTCGTCAAGTACCTGCTCCACCCCAGCTGCTGAGTACTTGCGCCATAGCGTTCCCCTCCCGCCATGATCCCCTCTGTGCGCCGCCATGATCCCCTCTGTGCGTCGTCGGAGCCTCCCGCCGCGATCCTGTGGAGGTCGTCCTCGTGGAGCTCCGCTGGAACCCGTGCTTGTGTTGCTGCTCTCTCTGCCCTGCTCAAGCCCGTGCCCTGCTCCTCCACCAAGTTCTGTTGCTGGTCCCTTAAAATAAGAAGGTACTGCTTGTCTGCACAAATGTTTCAAATGTGAAGAACTGTCGGAGCAAGTCATGTTCATGTCCAGCTTCAAATGATTCAAATGGTTCAGTCGTTGTTCAAATGATTCAATGTTGTTCAATTGATTTAGTGTCCAGATTCAGTTACTGTTAGCGTTCAACCTTGATTTTTTGCTGTCAATTGATTCTTGTTGTCTGGACCAAAATTGTACAAGAAGTATTAGGTGTACTCCAAAATTCAGTAGAAGATTCAGTGTACAGTGTACTCCAAAATTCAGCACTGAATTGCAGGACACTGTTCAGATTCAGTCACTGTTAGGAAAATGACTTTGAAAATGAAAATGAAAGTGGTCTGGTGCCAATTTGTTCATATTGAACTGACTTTAAAAATGAAAATGGAAGTGGTCCACTAACTTACTGAATTTTGACTTCAGTAGTTGTTGAAACAGAGTAACAACACTTTGTTTTTGTTAGGTCCTCCTGCTGCCGCAACACTCCTCCAACGCCGGCGCCGCCTACGGCATCGAGGAGCTCAGATCCCCTCCTCAGGTCGGTTGATCCTCTACGAGGTCCTGCTCCTCCTGCTGCTGCAACGCCTGGCTAATGTTGCTGCTGCTCTTTGCCGTCTGAGTACTCTGATGTTGAAAAGGTGAGTCCTCTGCCTCGCCTCTGCTATTGAAAAGGTGAGTCCTCTGCCTCGCCTCTCCTGTTGAAAAGGTGAATTTGCAGTAGATTTTGGCACTAGAAATTGACTTGGCCAGTGCTAAACCTTCACAATAGTTTGGAATTGATACTTGTGATCCGCGTTGGGTTTTCCGTGAAGAGGAACAGGTAATTGCAGCACAAAGCGGATAAGTATTTCCCTCAGTTATGAAACCAAGGCTTATCAAACCAATAGGAATATCAATCCTCAATCGTCTTCAGCGGCTGCACACAAATGAACAAACAACTTGCACCCAACGCGGGCAAGTGGGTTGTCAATCCCCTTGATCTCGTTATTTGCAAGCAAATTAGTTGTGTAGACAATTGTTGATAAATATAAATTGCAAAATAAATAAAAGATAAATAAAGGCAGCAAGGTAATTGTAGCGTTTATAAATATATAAGTGAATAGACCCGGGGGCCATAGTTTTCCCTAGTGGCATCTCTCATGTAGGCAGCATACGGTGGGTAACAAATTACTGTTGGGCAATTGATAGAAAAGCGGATAGTTATGCGATGTTCACGGTAATGATCGTGTATATATAGGCATCACGTCCATAAGCAAATAGGCCGACTCCTACCTGCACCTATTACTGTTACTCCACTCATCAACCGCTCTCCAGCATGCATCTAGAGTATTAAGTAAAACAGAGTAATGCTTCGAGAATGATGACATGATGTGGACAAAGTAAACTCAAACAATGTGAATGAACCCCATCGTTTTATCCTTAGTAGCAACAACACAAAGATGCATCTTGTCCCCTACTTTGTCACTGGGATATAGAAACTCGCCAGGTTGAACCTACCACAACGCACCACTCCCACCGATGAAATATCAATCTACTTGGCCAAAGCATATTAATAGATCGGAGAGCATTACGAAGCTATAATGATCATGCACTTAAGAGATAATATAATTCAGAGGCATCTCAAATACTTTTCATGAATAATCTGAACATAAACCCACAATTCATCGGATCCCAACAAACAAACCGCACAATAGGATTACATCGGATAGATCAAAGCGAAGATGCGATGATCATTGTATTGAAGACCATAAGAGAGAGAGAGATATTGCCATATAGGTACTAGTTATAGACCCGTAGGTCTATGGTAACTACCCACACATCATCATGAGGGCAACAAGGTTGATGAAGAGGCCCTCCGTGATCGATCTCCCCTCCGGCAGGGTGCCGGAACGGAGCTCCAGATGGCCTCGCGACGGAACAGAGACTTGCAGCGGCGGAAAAAGGGTTTCAGGACTGCCTCCAGGGTTTTTAGGATTTTAGAGAATTTATAGGCCGAAGAGGGACGTCGGGAGGCGCCCGAGGGGGCCACCACATATCAGGGCGCGTCTCCCCCAGGGCGCGCCCTGATGTGTGGTGGGGCCCTCGTGTGCCTCCTGGCTTCCTTCTGAAGCTTCTAGGTCTTCATATAGTCCAGAAAAAATCATCAAAAAGTTTCGTGGCAATTGGACTTCGTTTGGTACAGTAAACCTGAAAAGGCAAAAACACACAGAAAACAGCAACTGACACTGTGCACTGGGTCAATAGGTTAGTGCTCAAAAATATTATAAATCGGTAAATAAAGACCCAAAAAGTATCCTAGAATGATAATATATCAGCATGGAACAATAAAAAATTATTGATACGTTGGAGACGTATCAAGCATCCCCAAGCTTAATTCCTGCTCGTCCTCGAGTAGGTAAATGATAAAAACAGAATTTTTGATGTGACATGCTATGCACTATAATCTTGTGCATTTATGCTCATTGAGAAAAGATGAATCAACAAATATTAACATAGCAATAATTGAAATGTAAGAAACAAAATTGTTAATTCTTAGAAGTATACGATCCTTAAGAAATGTTTACCCCCCCCATTCATCTTATTGTATTAGCAAGGCATGGCTCCATCTTCACCACATTAATACAAATGTTAAGCACCACGGTGTCCAAGTCAGGCAATTGGTTCGTACTTTTTCAATATGCATCAACTTTTTATTCTTCACGCAATACATGAGCGTGAGCCATTGGATATAGCATTTGAGTGGAATAGAGTATGGTGGTAGATATCAAAGGGGTAGGAAGTGGAGAAGATAGTCTCACATCAACTAGGCGTAACAACGGGCTATGGAGATGCCCATCGATAGATGTCAATGCAAGGAGTAGGGATTGCCATGCAAATGATGCACTAGAGCTATAAGTGTATGAAAGCTCAAATAAAGCTAAGTGGGGGTGTGCATCCAACTTGCTTGCTCATGAAGAGCTCGGGCATTTGAGGAAGGCCGTCATAGGAATATACAAACCAAGTTTGTAATAATGAATAGGATATTCCCACTAGCATATGAAAGTAATATATCATGAGACTCTCTACATGAGGAACATGGTGCCACTTTGAGGCACAAGTGTGGTGAAGGATAGTAGCAAAGTCCCTTCTCTCATTTTCTCTCATTTTTTTTGAATGGATGGTGGGCTCATTTGGCCTCCCCCATCTTTATTTTCGCCTAGAGTCTCATCTCTACTTATGGGAGAATCATCATCTCCATCATTATTTCCTCACTGGGACAATGCTCTAATAATGATGATCATCACACTTTTATTTACTTACAACTCAACATGGAGAACTGATATGAAGATATGACTCTGTATGAATGCCTCTGGCAGTGTACCAGGATGTGCAATGATCTAGCATGACATGTATCAAAAACATTATGAAAGGTGGCTTTGCCACAAATACTATGTCAGCTCTATATGATCATGCAAAGCAATATGATGATGAACGAACTAGTCGTGTGAAGTGACGATGGAATTTGCATGGCAATATATCTCGGAATGGCTATGGAAATGCCATGATAGGTAGGTACGGTGGCTGTTTTGAGGAAGATATAATAAGGCTTATGTGCAACAGAGCGTGTCATGTCACGGGGTTTGGATGCACCGGCGAAAGTTGCACCGATCATCGAGGTGAGAACGGGCTATGCACGGTACCGAAGAGGCTAGCAAATTATGAAAGAGGTGAGATTGCGTGTGTCCATGGTTTCACATTAGTCATAAAGAACTCACATACTTATGGCAAAGTTTTATTAGTTTATCATAAATAAAAGTACTAATCGCATGCCCCGAGGGAAGAGGTTGGTACGAGTTAACCATCGCGTGCTTCCGACCCGAAACAACACTAGGATTTCAACGAGGAATAGAAATTCTCACACATCATCACCATGCCTCTTTAATTTTTAGATGAAAAAAGGTCAACCCTCTTAATATTGACACTTCTATGGTTTAACAATTATGAACTAACACCTATTTCATATTACTACATCAATATCATTAACCCACAATTTCTCTATATGTGCTACATGATGGTTTTGATTATCATTTATTGAATACCTAATATTTTTGGACTAGTCTTTATGACCCATGCAAATTACCGTCACTATTTATTAACTCTCAAAAAAATATAAGTGAAGAACGAGAGTGAAATTATTTCTTTAAAATTTACACGCCACCGTGCTCAAAAGATATAAGTGAAGTACTAGAGCAACTGCTAAGCTCAAAAGATGTAAGTGAAGCACATAGAGTATTCTAACAAATTATGATGAAGGTGTCTCTCTCTTAAATAGGTGTGTCCAGCAAACAATGATTGTGCCAAACTGAAATTAAAAGCAAACTAAAGCAAACGACGTTCCAAGCAAAACTCATATCATGTGACGAATAAAAATATAGCTTCAAGTGACATACCGATGGATTTAAGACGAAAGAGGGGATGCCTATCGGGGCATCCCCAAGCTTAGATGCCTTGAGTCTCCTTTACAATATTACCTTGGAGTGCCTTGGGCATCCCCAAGCTTAGGCTCTTGCAACTCCTTATTCCTTTGTCCATCAAGATAACACCCAAAACTTCAAAACTTCAATTCACACAAAACTCAACAAAACCTCGTGAGATCCGTTAGTATAAGAAACATATTGCATACTGTAAGTAATGTTATAAATTGATTCAAATTTAATAAATGCATAATATGCACTGTATTCTAACTTCTCCATGGCTTATACCCCCCGATACAATCCATAGCATAATCAAAACAAGCAACTATGCAAGCAAAAACAGAATCTGTCTAAAACAGAACAGTCTGTAGAAATCTGTAGAGAGCCTATACTTCTGCAACTCTAAAAATTCAAAACAATTAGGAAAACCTCTAAAATTTGTATCTAAACAGTGTGTAGAAAGTTCAGATCCTTATCACTCTCCAGAAAAAAACAAAAATTCCTGTACTGGAGTCAAAAGTTTCTGTTTTGTTTCAGCGTCGATTCTACTCATCTTGTGAGTCATCCCAAAGGATTTACTTGGCAAAATACTAATTTAAACACAAAAACATAATAATTACAGAGGCAATAATCATGCTATTAAAAATAAACATAAAGTTTAAAGCAAAAATTTAAGATAACTATTGGGTTGCCTCCCAACAAGCGCTATTGTTTTATGCCCCTAGCTAGGCAAAATGCAAAGTTTCAAGTATTGTAGTATCCACGGAAACGATCCGTCATGCTATAATCATATTCCCTTCTTTCAGCAGCAAGTTTTCTAATAGGTAAGCAAAAATAATTGAAGGGACTAAACTTCACAACACAAGGATCCGAGAGATCTATTTCAAGAGGAATAGGAGGCTCTTCTTTAGGTTTCTCATAAGTGATAACTATTTCCTCATTGTAAAGATTTCGATGAAGGTATTTTATTAATTATTTCTCAAGCTCATAACCCATTCCAAGTTTTGGTATAGCAAATTGATCATTGTGTTCAGAGATTTTATCAACTAGGACATTAGGTGGAACCATCTTTCTAAGATTTTCATCATAAGCAACATAGTCCGTTGATCTTAGTTTTCTTACCCCTTCCAACTCATAAAGAATTCCTTCTATTGGTGGGCATTCACAATTAATCCTGTAATAAGCAAATATATCCCTAGCCTCTTTGATAATATTTTAAAATTCTTGAGCAAGAAATATAGTGGCTAAGCGTTTAGTAGGAGCTTCCTGAATATTAGAAAATTCTAGAAACAACCATTGTATGAAAGGATGCATATGGACAAATTGTCTTTCCAATTGTGCTATAAGCATAGATATAGCATACACATAACTTGTAGTTCTAGTAATAATGGAACCTCCCATCAATGGTAATGATCCCGCACAAGTGAAAAAATCTTGAATCACACTCTTGCCAATAATATTCCCACTACCTATACGGAGTTTCTTTGTTTGCATAGTGGGTTTAACTTTAGAAGGTTCGTCGTCCGCAAGATTATCAACTTTTTCCTTAGCAACTTCATCAAAATTTCTTTTAGCATTATTAGCGCAAGGTGAAGTTAGGTGCTCAAGGGCTTTCGCACTAGCGGCGGAAACACCACTAATCTCAAAATCAGACATGATAGCTACTTCAAGCAAAAAAGAGTAAACTAGCAACAAGCAAAGATAATTATTTTTGTATTTTTGATTTTTATGAGACAAGCTAAATATAACAGAAAATAAAAATAAGAACAAGTGAACGAAAATTTGTGCGAAGTTACTTGGTAGTTGATGATTATATTCCCCGGCAACAGCGCCAGAAATCCTTCCTGATACATCTGATCTGCGTTGGGTTTTCCGTGAAGAAGAACGGGTAATTGCAGCACAAAGCGGATAAGTATTTTCCTCAGTTATGAAACCAAGGTTTATCGAACCAATAGGAATATCAATCCTCAACCGTCTTCAGCGGCTGCACACAAATGAACAAACAACTTGCACCCAACGCGGGCAAGAGGGTTGTCAATCCCTTTGATCTCGTTATTTGCAAGCAAATGAGTTGTGTAGATAATTGTTGATAAGTATAAATTGCAAAATAAATAAAAAGTAAATAAAGGCAGCAAGGTAATTGTAGCGTTTGTAAATATACAAGTGAATAGACCCGGGGGCCATAGTTTTCCCTAGCGACATCTCTCATGTACGCAGCATACGGTGGGTAACAAATTACTGTTGGGCAATTGATAGAAAAGTGGATAGCTATGCGATGTTCACGGCAATGATCATGTATATATAGGCATCACATCCATAAGCAAATACGGCGACTCCTGCCTGCACCTATTACTATTACTCCACTCATCGACCGTTATCCAGCATGCATCTAGAGTATTAAGTAAAACAGAGTAATGCTTGGAGAACGATGACATGATGTAGACAAAGTAAACTCAAACAATATGAATGAACCCCATCGTTTATCCTTAGTAGAAACAACACAAATACGCATCTTGTCCCCTACTTTGTCACTGGGATATAGAAACTCGCCAGGTTGAACCTACCACAATGCACCACTCCCACCGATGAAATATCAATCTACTTGGCCAAAGCATATCAATGGATCGGAGAGCATTACAAAGCTATAATGATCATGCACTTAAGATATAATATAATTCAGAGGCATCTCAAATACTTTTCATGAATAATCTGAACATAAACCCACAATTCATCAGATCCCAACAAACACACCGCACAATAGGATTACATCGGATAGATCAAAGTGAAGATGCGATGATCATTGTATTGAAGATCATAAGAGAGAGAGATTGCCATCTAGGTACTGGCTATGGACCCGTAGGTCTGTGGTGAACTACTCACACATCATTATGAGGGCAACAAGGTTGATGAAGAGGCCCTCCGTGATCGATCCCCCCTCCGGCAGGGTGCCGGAACGGAGCTCCAGATGGCCTCGCGACGGAACAGAGACTTGCGGCGGCGGAAAAAGGGTTTCAGGACTGCCTCTAGGGTTTTAGGATTTTAGAGAATTTATAGGCCGAAGAGGGACGTCGGCAGGCGCCCGAGGGGGCCACCACATATCAGGGCGCGTCCCCCCAGGGTGCTCCGTGATGTGTAGTGGGGCCCTCGTGAGCCTCATGGCTTCCTACCGAAGCTTCTTGGTCTTCATATAGTCCAGAAAAAATCATCAAAAAGTTTCGTGGCAATTGGACTTCGTTTGGTACATTAAACCTAAAAAGGCAAAAACATGCAGAAAACAGCAACTGGCACTGGGCACTGGGTCAATAGGTTAGTGCTCAAAAATATTATAAATTAATAAATAAAGACCCAAAAAGTATCCTAGAATGATAATATATCATCATGGAACAATCCAAAATTATAGATACGTTGGAGACGTATCAGGAATTTACATGGTTCAGTTGTGAGAGGGGTTGTCACCTGAATTTAGTTGCGTGAACATGACCTACCTGCAAGAACATGATACTTCTCTTTTGGGAGGATACAGACCGGACCACCACAATATCTTTAGAGGCTTCGAGAACTAGAGATGGGCAGGACACAACTACCATAGTTATTTATAGAGCCACCTACCAAACATGACAGGAAGCATGAGTGCCAAATCCAGAAACAATGGTGCTTTCTATCCTATGTAAAATTCTGCCAGTACTGCACTTTTACAGTCTTCAATTAATTCATGAATGGTTGGTTGGGGACCAATCATCATACCTCACTTTAGTTGCATGAAGATTTAGCTTTAGTTTCTGCAACAAACTGTGATCTGCATTAAAATAATAGTAGATTTGTTTAAAGTTGTCTATGAATCATAATACTCAAAATGGTGCCATGGCAGCCTTTCTTTGCCCCGTGTCAATCACTTGTCGGAATCATTTCTATATTGTCAAGAATGCTTCATTCGTTGCCATTATGGTGCTAACCAGATTCATCTTTTGCCATTTATCATTGATTATAGATAGAAGCAGAGGAACAACTGCGGATTTGAATTTGATGGCTGAAGAGGAGGAAGAAGCTCAACAAGGTCATGCTATTGATTTGAACTTGATGGCCGAAGAGGAGGAAGAAGCTCTACAAGGTCATGTTATTGAGTTGAACTTGATGGCTGAAGAGGAGGAAGAAGCTCAACAGGGTCATGCTATTGATGTGAACTGGTGGCTGAAGTGGAGGAAGAAGCTCAACAAGCTCAAGAAAATGCATAAGAGGAAGAAGCTCAAGAAGCTCAAGAGGAAGAAGCTCAAGAAGATGATGCACAAGGTAATGCAAAAAAGAAGGAGCTGTTAGACAATGAGAGGTTTAGTGTTTACTTTGGTTTGCGAGTAATTGAGCTTAGAGATAGGGAGGTTCATCTATATGACAAGGTGCTCATCGCAACTATGTTGGATGTTCACCTGCGAACTGTTTCTAGAATGTGGAATCTAGCCAAAAACCAACTTGCCTTAGGCCAAGAAGTGAATGTTTCAAGTAAGTAGAAGGGGAATGTTGGTAGGAAGAGAAAAGAGCTAGATCTGTCAAGAATAGCTACAGTCCCACTGAACAAAAGAAGAACAATCAGATCTCTTGCAAGGTGGTTAGGGGTTCCCCGCTCGACCCTACACGACATGTTTCAGTTGAAAGAGCTGAAACACATCATGAATACCATCAAGCCGTCCCTCAAGCCACAAAACAAGAACGCGAGGCTCAAGTTCTGCATATCCATGATGGATCAGAAATGGATCTCAACTCCTTGGCCTAGTTTCAAGTCAATGAACAATATGGTACACATTGATGAGAAATGGTTTGACATGACGAGAGTCAAGAACAGTTACTATATATTGCCTGAAGAACCTGAACCTAAGCGCTCCGTGTCGAACACTAACATCATTGGGAAGGTCATGTTCTTGACCGCATTGGCAAAGCCCCAATACAATGATGAAGGGGAGATGACATTCGATGGAAAGATCGACACTTGGGCGTTTGTTGTTGAGACATAGGCACAACGAACTAGTCAAAACAGAGATAGAGGAACGATGGAGCTGAAATCATTGAAAATAACCAGACCTGTATGCAGAGATGAACTGATCAATAAAGTCATCCCGGCTATCCAAGACAAGTGGCCCGACGATAATGAGGGCACAACAATCTCTCCCTAATAATAAAGCAGCTACCGCTTCTGTCGTACGTCGTCCAAATTGCCCTCAAAGTTGACGAGAATTACCCACCAATGCCAACCGTAAGTGAAGAAAACGATTCGTTTTTAATTTCAAAAATCGCCACCGGGTTCTGTTATTACATATTGATACGGCATAAGAACAACAACGGACGAGTAGCGCGATGGCTGAGGCTGTGAAAGTCCACACGGGAGACCAGGGTTCGATCCCTGGTTCTCGCCGCTTTTTCTCTTCCTTTTTACCTATCTTAAGCGCGGTAATGGGCCAGCCCATGTGCGGGTCGTGGCGCCCCTGTTTTGTATTTCTTTTTTTACCTTTTTATTTCTGTTTTGGTTTTTTTCTCTCAAAATTAATTTCGGATTCGTGGCGCCCCCTGTTTTGTATTTCTTTTTTTACTTTTTTTATTTCTTTTTTGGTTTTTTTACTCTCAAAATTAATTTCGGATTTCCAAAATATCAAACAGTTGCGAGTTTTGAAAAAAGTAGGAAAATGATAAACTGTTTGTGAATTCAAAAAATATTCAAAAAATCATAAAATGTTCATGAGTTAAAAAATTGCTCACATATTATAAACAAATCACGATTTCAAATGAATTTTCATGAAATAAAAAATGTTCATTTTTTTAAAATGATCCAATATTCAAAGCATATTCAGGAATTTAAAAAACATGTCCATCAACTTTTAGAAAATGTTCACAAAAATTAAAACACATCCGTAAATAATGAACAAAACTAATTGTAGCTTACATAAAGGTTTTATTAGGAGATCTGTAGAGGTCGTTTTATGATTTTATTTAGTCCCTCTCGTCGGGTAAAAAAAGGTTTCCTTGTTTTGTACAATGCTGAACCCAACAAAATTGACATAACTTTCTAAGGGTTAATCCGTTTCTTTGTACGTTCGTTTGTTTATTTCTTCGTACGTTGTAGGCTGCGATCGATTTCCCTGTAGGATGCTTGCTTGGGCCTCCCATTGGTTGGGCCTGCGTCATGCTCAAAATTATGCGTTTGGAAAATTAAGATAGCAAAATACACCAGAACGAGATACAGAATAGTCCCACCTTGCTTCATTGAACCAACTTTCACCAATTCAAATACGTCCCAAGTTGTCTGTTGTATCAACCAACCTGCTCAGTAATCAACAAAAACATATGCAAGCACGTGAAAGCAAAGGAGAGGCCGATGGGAATCACATGTAATGGCTGGATTGTTTGGGTTTGATGATGCCGGTATAATGGTCTGAGGCATCAATATGGGACAAAAGATGACGCCGGCAGACAGATGATGGTGATGACGTCTCAAGCAAGCTGTCTAGCCGAGTGAGGCGGCCGGACAGCCGACGTCCGGGTCCAGTAGGTGGCCGGAGATGAGGGAAGGGATGGGGGTCCAGTAGGTGGCCGGAGATGAGGGAAGGGATGTGGCTCGGAAAAGTCGAAGAGGAGAATTATATCTGAATCTGTTGATTTGTACAGCGGGCTAAATGAAGTATTACAAAATAGCAAGAGCAACTAAGGAAAGATCTGATATGATTCTGGGCATTTTTGCTATGAAAAAATAAATACTTTGTTTTTTACAAGAACCATACGGGAGCCCCAAACACTTTGTACAATATTTGTAAAATATATACAGAAAAAAGCTAATAGACAACTTCCAATTTTTTGGCGATGAATAGACCACTTTTATTTAATGTGAATGTTCATCCAAAAATAGTCTGCGAGGGTATGATATCTCTCTCTGAATTTTATGAGCAGTATTGGCTAATCTTTATCAGTATTGGCTAATCTTTTTAGAGTTCATAGCTTTTTTAGGGGAAGTTCCTAACTAATTTGTTTCATCAGGGAAAATACGTTGAGATAGGTAAAGAAATATTTTATAAACAGATTAGAATGTCCTATTTCGATAAAATTGATTCTTGAAAAAAAAATAACTAAAATTTTCTTTTAGAACGAATGTGTATTTGCCCATGCTATTCTAACTAAATATGAATAAACTCAATTCTTTCTCCCGTTGCAACGCACGGGCATTTGTGCTAGTATCTATCTATCTATCTATCTATCTTCTATTCTATTATCTACTAAAAGCAAAATACGGATGAAAAATAGAGGAATTAGCTAGAAAATCCCACGTTAATCAGAAAATACTAACCTTTGATCTGGTGGGCCTTTTAAAACTATTAATCTGTAACCATTCAATTTGTGTAACACATGGAACATGGTGTTTCTGAGATAACTTCACGTGACATGGTTATGTGAAGGAAAAAAATGTGTAACAGAAGCAAATCAGAAATAGAAAATCAGAGCCATCCAATCTCCATAATTCGTGTGGGACCTTCTGAAATCCTTCTATGGATCTTCAACAATGTACGTCTACCCTAACCCGTTTAGTCGCCGTCCTCGATCGTTGACAAAAAAATAGCAATCCACAACCTCAATCTGATGTTACGTACACACCCCGTTCATCCTCAACGACGCCCCATTATCTCCTATCCCAGCGCATCCTCTCCTATCCCGGCGGCCTCAGCGCCTTCTCCCTTAATTCAGGGTGTAAGTGGGCACGGACTCACAGTCAAAGTGGCACCGCTAACTCTCTCCCATTTAATCACGTAGATCGAGCGCCGCCTATGGCTGAGCTGCTGCTTTTGGAACCTGGCTACGTGGCTCGTATACTCCAGGAGCCGAGACACGTACGTGGAAGCTAACCTCAACCAAGCAGCCAGAAAAGCTGCTGGATTGATGAACAGTGGCTAGCTAGCAGTACGGGCACCATCAAAATATTTCCTTCAATCAAGTTTTCTTTTTGAGAACCTTCCATCAAGTTTCTGTTTGCAAGTCGACGAGGAGTTGTCGCTGAGACGTTCTGTTGAGATCGACCAAAGCTAGCTACACATGCCCGTAGCGGAAGCTCGCGTATGGTACGTGAGGGGTCGGCTACAAGTCGCATGTACTGATACTGTTCATCAATCCAGCAGCTTCGGAAGCTAGCTTTGCACGTAGGTTTGCTGATGTCTGGTGAATCCAGCACCAATGGGTGGCCTATAAAACCAACATGAGCACCAATGATGATCTAAGGTCACTCCCCACTTTAATAAATCATAGACATGAAAATAGATTCCTATTGTTCACGAATGGTTATAAAATAATGTTTTGTTTCTATGTTTGCCAGGTACGTTTTATGATCTTTCATGAACAATGGTTGTGGAAACTAATACTAGCATGCTCTCCACAGGCTGCCATGTGTCCTATTCTCTCTCTTTCTCTCATTTTTTCATATGATTCCACCATCGCAATGGTAGAGAAATATCAAGAAATATGTACAATCTATCAATGCTAAAGAAGAATTATATTTCATGTTGGCTGTGGATCTTCTTTGTCGCATGCATTCGCTACAACATTGTTTTTCTTAAAATAGCTAATATGACTATTAAGATACAAACACATACAAACTGTTACAATTATTTACTGTGTACTATACTTTTTGCCATATTATTTTCTTAATTGCACCATATAACACCACTCAAATTAGGTCATGACCACAAAATCTGACATTTAGTTAGTAGTCGCCATTTGGTGGAGATGGAAGAAACTTCTACAATTTCGGTAATTCATACTGTGACCTAAAAATAATAATTCAAATTCGGAACAGCAGAAGAACGTGGTACAACTTCGATTCAATTGCTTGTGTAGCAGGGTGCAGCTGCTTATGTCCAAAGTTGAAGAAAAGAAGGTTCAGGGGTTGGGTATTAGCTACGATATAGTCACGCTGATGCATCTCCTAAAATTCAGAATTGCTATTGAAATTTCACTATTAACGTAAGGTTCTGAATTTCTAAATAAACTATGCTCATACTGTCTTGCTAGACATGTTATCCTTCATTAGGCACAATCAAGTTTTATTTCACCGTTGTCTTACTATATATTGTAGGTTAATCCACTTTGTGATTTTTCATGGGACTTAAGACTAACTTATTCGTATTCCATTGCACAACAGTAAACTACTATTTATGCACAATTTATACTATGCATAGGTAATACTATACTTTACAAAATATAAGTTCAGAGCTAGACGGAAACATTGAGATGCTACAACTCTTCATAGGTACACTATTTGATAAGGGAACGCTTTCTCATATATTAGATATTTGGTATACACGCCAGACACAAACAACGTTGTATTCTTTCCTTTATTACTACAACACCATGCAAATCAAATGATCCCGGATCCAATGTAGATTCTATATGCATAGACTTTGAATTGCATGTATAGTGATTGAGTGATGTACTTTAATTTTTTTACGCCGGATTAGTAAATAATAAATATATGTCATTTGGTATTAGTTATTTTGTTACTATCTGAGCTCTTAAGTGGTTACCATAATTTTGTGATGGTAAACATTATTTGTGTAAAAACACGATCCGTTAAAGTGCAAGTTTTACACATATCCAGTTCTTTAGAGTAAGTGGTAGAATACTCTGCCATCAATTAGAACGAGTTGATATACATTTCTTCTTTCAAATGAAATAATACAACTAAAAATTGATATAATATTGACAATATTGTTTTACTTTTCGTTCTTAAATCTGTAATTATTTGTTCTATTTCATTTCAAGCATTGTTTTGATTTCTATTGGGGATAAAATACACTATTGATAGTAATAATATGTATTTTTATACTAAAGTAACAGTACAAGAAAAGAGGTATGTCAGGACATTGAAAAAACATCCAAACATTGATATTCATGGACACTTCTTATTAGGCAATTCTAACCACTAAGAAACTTAAACTAAATAATCTTGATCTCAAGCTAAAGATCAATTATGCACACAATGATGCCCAACAGACCTAATATTGTCCATTATACAAAACATTGAAAATTCGTACTCAAGATAAATAAATGTATATAGAAGACTACCATTAACTAAAAAATACGTGTTATAACCTTCGTCGAGAAAAAATATAGTAAAAAATAACGGTGAAAAATAATATCAACACTTTTTTAGATTTTTATTTAGATAAAAAAATACTACTGATATTGGTAATGCCAACAATACTATGTGAGACGTAAAATAAAACAATATTGTAATCACACAAAAAAGGTAGATCTCAAGGTCATGTAATCCCTCTCCTATAAAGATTTTTAACCATAGAAAGTAGTCAAGTACTAGCCCGCGCATTTGCGCGGGCCATTCTTCTAGTTCATTCCGTAGGACAATGCAAGACCGCATGTCCTCCCTAACGATCTAGGTTTTAGAGAAGCCATGGAACAAATAGATCTAGACATTCAATTGCTTCAACAACCTCCAAATAGCCCCAAGTTCAATGTTTCAGACCTCTGCTTCCACTGCTCTCTCCAATCCCCAACCAACTACAGAGCACCTATGAATATTCGAGAACTGGTATAGGGTGTAGAAGAGGAGTTTCAGAACTATGATGCCCATAAGTTGTTTGACGTCGCTTGACACTGCGTCGGTATTTCCCCAAAGAGGAAGGGATGATGCAGCACAACGACAGTAAGTATTTCCCTCGGTTATGAAACCAAGGTATCGAACCAGTAGGAGGATCACCAACACTATATCAACAGCACCTGCACACAAAGAACAAATACTTGCAACCCGAAGCGAAAGAGAGGTTGTCAATCTCTCCATGGTAAAAAGATAGGTTAGGAAAGCAATATGTTGGAAAGGTAGACCCGGGGGCCGTAGGATTCACTAGTGGCTTCTCTCATGAGTATAGAACACGGTGAGTGAACAAATTATTGTTGGGCAATTGATAGAAGATCAAATAATCATGACAATATCCAAGGCGATGATCATTATATAGGCATCACGTCCAAGATTAGTAGACCGAAATGATTCTGCATCTACTACTATTACTCCACACATCGACCTCTATCCAGCATGCATCTAGTGTATTAAGTTCATGGAAAAATGGAGTAATGCAATAAGAACGGTGAGATGATGTAGACAAGATCTATTCATGTAGGAATAGACCCCATCTTGTTATCCTTAATAGCAACGATACATGCGTGCCTCGCTGCTCCTTCTGTCACTGGGAGAGGACACCGCAAGATCGAACCCATCACAAAGCACCTCTTCCCATGGCAAGAAAAATTGATCTAGTTGGCCTAACTAAACCAAAGATCCGAAGAAGAAATACAAGGCTATAAGTAATCATGCATATAAGAGATCAAAGAAGACTCAAATAATATTCATGGATAGAAACTGATCATGAACTCAAAATTCATCGGATCCCAACAAACACACCGCAAAAGTTTACATCAAATAGATCTCCAAGAGACCATTGTATTGAGAATCAAAAGAGAGAGAGGAAGCCATCTAGCTACTGCCTACGGACCCGTAGGTCTATGGTGGACTACTCACGCATCATCAGAGAGGCACCAATGAGGATGATGAACCCCTCTGTGATGGTGTTAGATTGGATCTCGCGGTTCTGGAACTTGCGGCGGCTGGATGTATTTTTCATCGACTCCTCTAGGGTTTCTGGAATATTTGGGTATTTATAGAGCTCAGAGGCGGTGGAGGGGACTCCCGAGGCGGCCACAACCCATCAGGGCACGCCCGGGGCCCCTGGCTCTCCCTGGTGGGTTGTGGGCGGCCTGGGCTCCCTCCTGGTTACTTCTTTGGCCCACTGGCCTTCTTCTGGTCCAAAACAATTCTCCAAAAAGTTTTGTCGCGATTGGACTCCGTTTGGTACTGATATTCTGTGAAGTAAAAAACAAGCAAAAACATCAACTAGCACTTTGGCATATGTCAATAGGTTAGTCCCAAAAAATGATATAAAGTTGCTATAAAATGATTGTAAAACATCCAAGATTGATAACATAACAAAATGGAACAAGCAAAAATTATAGATACGTTGGAGACGTATCAGCATCCCCAAGCTTAATTCCTACTCGTCCTCGAGTAGCTAAATGATAAAAACATAATTTTTGATGTGGAATGCTGCCTAACATGTTCATCACATATTCTTTTCGTTTGTAGCATGGACATTTGGACTTTTAGATGGTTCAAAGCAATAGTCTAGTTTTGACGTCAAGACTTTAATACTCAAGCATGCCAACAAGCAACCATGTCTTTCAAAATATCAACACTAAAGAAAGTTATCCCTAGCCCATCATGTTCAATCATTGATCCATTCATGAAACACACTCAAATATTAGCTATACCCAATGCTCAAGTATGATCATAGTGCCCCCTAGTTGGTACTTTATAAGAGAAGATGGAGACTCAAATTTAAAATAAAAATTGCATAAAGTAAATAGATAGGCCCTTCATAGAGGGAAGTAGGGATTTGTAGAGGTGCCAGAGCTTAAAGTTTAAATTGAGAGAGAGAAATATTTTGAGTGGCATGCCTTTCCTGTCAACGAAAACGACAAAGTAGTTCGCAATACTTTCCATGCTAGATATATCATAGGCGGTTCCCAAACATAAAATAAAGTTTATTTCTTTTTCCACCATTCTTTCACAATCCATGGCGGGCCGTATCCACGGTTGCCTTCCATACCAACACTTTCCAAGGAATTTATTATTTGACAACATAAAGTAAATTTCTTTTTCATTTTGGGACTGGGCATCCCTATTACCTCCGTACTCTCGTGCAATGACAAGTGAATAAACACTCATCTCGAGAATAACACATCTAGCATGGAAAAATATTGGATACCCCCTACCGTTTCATGAGCGGTACGAGCACACAAAAAGGAAATTCATTTTGAAAATTAGAGATGGCACATACAAATTTGCTTAGAACGGCATGGAAATACCGCATATAGGTAGGTATGGTGGACTCATAAGGCAAAACTGGGTTTAAGGATTTGGTTGCACAAGTTGTATTTCTACTTAGTACAAGTGGAGGCTAGCAAATAGATTGAGAAGCAACCAACCAAGAAACGAAAATTCACATAAACGAGCATTGAGCATAACTAACACCGAATAATGCACCATAAGTAGGATGTAATTTCATTGCATAACTATTGACTTTCATACTTGCATAGGGAATCACAAACCTTAACACCAATATTCTTACTAAAGCATAATTACTCACTAATATGACTCACATATCACTATCATCATGTCTCAAAACTATTACAAGGAATCAAGTTTAATTTTTCCAATGATCTTCATGAAAGTTTTTATTATACCCTCCTTGAATATCTATCACTTTGGGACTAGTTTCATATATTGCCACTACTTTTGACAATCTCTAACAAATTTAAGTGAAGAACATGAGCATAAAGATTTCATCTCTCAAAATAATATAAGTGAAGCATGAGAGGATTTCTTCAAAATTTACTAACTCTCAAATTAATCTAAGTGAAGCATGAGAGTATTTCTTCAAAATTTCAAAGCACACTGTGCTCAAAAAGATATAAGTGAAGCACTAGAGCAATTCCATAGCTCAAAAAATTTAAGTGAAGCATATAGAGCAATTCTAACAAATCATAGCATAATTTTGGCTCTCTCAAATAGGTGTGTCCAGCAAGGATACTAGTGACCAACTAAAAAGCAAAGCAAGCAAAGACTCAAATGATACAAGACGCTCCAAGCAAAACTCATGATATGTGACGAATAAAAATATAGCTCCAAGTAAAATACCGATGGTCGTTAGAAGAAAGAGGGGATGCCACTCGGGGCATCCTCAAGCTTAGTTGCTTGTTTCTCTTTGGATATATCTTAGGGGTGCTATAGCATCCCCAAGCTTAGGCTGTTTTCACTCCTTATTCCTTCATCCATCGTGATCTCACCCAAAACTTGAAAACTTCAATCACACAAAACTCAACAAAATCTTCGTGAGATCCGTTAGTATAATAAAGCAAATCTCCACTCTAAGTACTGTTGCAAACCCATTCATATTTTATTATTGCATTATACCTACTGTATTTTAACTTTACCATGGCTTATACCCTTCAATACAAACCATAGATTCATCAAAACAAGCACACAATGCAACGAAAACAGAATCTGTCTTAAACAGAACAGTTTGTAGTAATTTGTAATCTAGACATACTTCTGTAACTCTATTTTTTTGAAAAATTTGGACAACGTAAGGAATTTGTATAGCAACACTGTGTTAAAATTTCAGCTCATTATCACGCTCCAGTAAAAAAATGAAAATTCGCGCACTGGAGGCAAAGTTTCTATTTCAGATTCAGCATTGTTTCTACTCATCTTATGAATCATCCTAAAGGCTTTTCTTGGCACAAACACTAAATAAAACATAAAAACACAATCATAACAGAGGCATAATTGTGTCAACACTCAAAAATAGAAAGAAAACGATAAAAATAAATTTTATTCATTGGGTTGCCTCCCAACAAGCTCTTTCTTTATAGCCATTAAGATAGGCTTGAGATTTCGATGATGCCGTCATGAAAGATAATAATAGCAACACAAAGAGAGCATCATGAAGCATATGGAAAACACACTTAAGTCTAACATACTTACTATGCATAGGCATTTTATAAGCAAACAAATTATCAAGGCAAGCAAAAACTAGCATATGGAAGGAAGAAGAAAGAGACAATAGCAATCTCAACATGAAGAGAGGTAATTTAGTATCATGAAAATTTCTACAACCATAATTTCCTCTCTCATAATAATTACATGTAGGATCATAATCAAATTCAACAATATATCTATCATAAACAATACGCTCTTTATGATCAACATGCATAAAGTTTTTATCATCTTCCAAAATAGTGGGATTATCATCAACTAAAGTTATGACCTCTCCAAACCCACTTTTATCAAAAAATTCATAAGATTGAAAACTCTCGAAATATGTGGGATTCTTTTTACCTAAAGTTGACGCTCTCCCAAACCCACTTTCGATACTATTGCAAACATTATTATCAATAACATATTCAACATGAGTCTTAAATAAATTTTCAAGATCATAAGAATCATTATCACCCCAATCATGATCATTGCAATAAGAAGTGGACATGACAAAATTATCATCCCCAAGCTTGTAGTTTTGCATATCATTAACATAATTGACATTAATAGAATTCATAGTAACATCATTGCAATCTTCTTTCAACACTTCATCAAAATTTTCAGATTCATGATTTTCAAACAAAACTTCATAGAGATAATCAAGTGCACTCAACTCACTAGCAATTGGTTCATCATAATTTGGCCTTTTGAAAAGATTGGCAACTAGATGAGGATCCATATCAATAGATTTTTAACAAGCGAAGATATAAGCAAATAGAAGGCACATGGCAACAGATCCTTGGAGTAGTTTCAGTACCAGAGTACTGCAGTTCATGCATTACCTTGTACTCCTATGTGAAACTGTAGTTTAGTCATAACTGAAATAACCAGTCATAAATGCAGAATATCCTCAAGACCATGTGCTTCTTGGATTTCTTGCTTGTACTTTGTGCTTGCAGGAGTAAATTTCTTGGAGTAATTCTGGCTTGCAAGAAAAATGAAGACAATGATGAATTTTAGGAGTCAACGGAATTTGCACATAATCTAGTCATTGAAGCAATTGATAAGAAATGAGGTTTCTGAAAATAAGAATGTACCGCCATAGCAAATGAAGTTTGATGTGTATGCAGACTTTTTGTAAATGATTTTTTACTAAAATAACATGGGCATATGGAGGTACTATTGCTATCAATTCACAATGACATGTGTTTGTTTTGCTGCTAACTTTACCCTAGCTTAACTGAATATGGAAATGGTGTCATGGAAGCCTTTATTTGAATTTATTTGGATTTGTTTGGATGATTGCAACACAAACAGCAGGACATCCTTCATTTAAATTGTATAGCGGGGTACAATCATCTAAATAAGGGTCTTCTCAACAGCAGGATACAAGGATACAATCATCTAAATTAAGGACACAAACAACAGGATACATGAAGAGCTATTTTCTCCTTCATCACAATCAATTAACACTCAACTCGCATTAAACAAACTCCTCTAAATAAACCAGTTGACATTATGATATCACTGTTCAGCCAATTTGCAAAGTTAAAACTCAGTTAAGTAGAACAAAGTTGAGAGATACTGCTTGCATCTTCTCTGCTTTTATAAAGCATCGGGATACAAAAATTTGAGCATGATAAAGCATCAAACGGGGAAGAACATGGTGGATTAAATAGAGTAACTCAACTGAATTTGCATCTAGCCTTGGAGAAAATTTCAGACTTGGGCCAGAAGATTTGACAGAAAATTTCAGACTTGACAGTCAAATTCAGACTTGGAGAGCACTTGGACACGGGATCGATAAGCACTTGACCAAAACTCTGTCATCATACACTTGATGTTGTCACCAGCCACAAACTCTCATGTGGTCAGATGTTAATGAATTACACAAGTGACAAGCTACACTAAATTTACATTGAATTTGTTAACTCACAACCATGGATCCAGCTCTACTTTAAATCCATTTCTCACCATGGCTCCATCTCTACTTCAAATAAATTTGATTGCACACACGTTCAAACTAAACCATGTATCATTTTTTTAACATGTTCATTTCAGATCCGTCATCGTCGATGGGCCAGACTTGGAGGAGGAGGATCCATCGCCGTCGATGAATTTTTTTTAGAACTTGGAATGGTTCAGAACTTAATGATTCTCGGATGCACTAGTAATTTGTTTAAAACGCCACCGAATGTCTTTAAAACTTACCGATTCAATGGTTCCGAACTCTACTAATTTTTTTTAAAACTTACTCCACAACATAAATGGTTACAACATATTGAAAAAACAGAGAGACCATAGTGTCGTGGTTTTGTCACACCTAAGTCTTGTTACGAGGACATCTGCCGGGTTGACAAAACCACGACACATAGTAAAGAATAGAATTTAAAAAACTTAGTTTTAAATTTTGAAACAACAACTTGATGCAGCAGGAGCATTCAACATTCAGTTTTGACAAAAACTAAGATGGGGGAGGGGTGGAGTACCTTGAGGTTGGAGTAGGGGTGGAGGGCGTCTTCCATGGCATCGGGGTCACGGACCTGAGCAGGGGTGGAGCGGCGTCCTCCATGGCATCGGCGTCCCGGTGCGTGAGTGAGTTGCAGACCTGCGTGGTGGATCTGGGAGGGAGAGAGGATGGGTGAGGAAGAGAGGATGGGGTGAGGAAGAGTGGATGGGATGTGAAGGAGTGGAGGCACTTACCAGAGCCTCGTCGGAGTCGGAGTATGCCATAGAAGCCCGCCAGGAAGAAAATCGGATTTTTAGGGTGAAAAGGGGGCTGCGGGAGGCAGGAGGGAGCGGCGGAGGAGGCAGCTGCAGCGGCACAGGAGGACACGCGGGAGAGCAAGGTAGCAGCGCGGCGGAGCTGAAATTGGAGCTCAGGCGGAGCTACGCGGCTATGTGGGGGCGCGAAGAGACGACATGAGACAACGAGGACCACGCGTTGTGTCGGGAGTTTTTGGAGGGCATTTTTGGAAAAACGCCATGATGACATCCTTTTTCGGACGGAGGGAGTATATGTTTAATGTTTGTACTGAAAGAATGGTCCAATATCGTTGTTTCCTCTAGTGATCAACAAACTGATCTCGGTCTAGTGATTAACGACGTTGGCATTGATTTGGCGTTAGGGGTTCGAGTCCCACTTCACCTGAATAAATGTAAACTTTTTTCCTTTGCATTTTGCTCTTTTAGTAGGTTGTAGGGCCGGCCCGCTATGCGTAGCGTGCGAGTGCCAACACCGCGAACCGACACTTTGATCACTGAATAGGAGCTACCTATAAGCAACCCGCACATTAAGGAAACATTCTAGCTCGGCCTTCATTCGTTTGTGAGAACTACGTTTGATGCTCTCTTATGCCAGTTCCTATGTAGCGCCTAACATGCTAATTAAAGGCCTATTAGTAGTTTACGTCTATGCACGATTTCGCTCGGTACATAATAGTCCGGCTTAAAACAAGCCTCACCCACCCCCGGTTAGGGAACCTTCGTTCCCTCCGAGGTGTTTCCATCTATTTTGATGGTTTTGTGTATCCACGCTTTTTTCTTCTATTTATGTTTCTTTTCCTATTTTTATTTTTCATTTTATTCAAATGCGTGAACTTTTTTGAATTCGATTTTTTTTTCAAAATCATAAAATTCTATGAAATTTGTGAACTTTTTTTAAAATTGTGAAGTTTATTTAAATTCATAATTTTTTCAACAAAATCTCGATTCTTTTGTTCAAATCTAGGAACATTTTAGCAGTTTCGCAAACTTTTTCAAATGGGCAAACGCTTAAAAAATATGTTTTCCATCATATTTGGTGAACTTTTTTCAAAACCACAAACCTTTTCATATTAACATTTTTTTAAGTTTATGAACCGTTTAAAGTCGGTGTTATTTTTTCAAATTTAAGAAAAAAACTCATGGTACTTTTCAAAAGTCTATGGTAAATGGTTCACCGATCAAACGGTCCATCGAGCAAACCTAATACTCGAGGAGATGAACAAGCCAGCCACGTAAACGCTAGTGGGCCATTGATATGTCTCAAAAGTATTTATAATTCCTTATTGTTTCGTGTTATTATAATATCACTTTTATATACTACTTTTTATAGCAATTTGTATTATTTTTCTGGACTAACCTATTAATTTAGGGCCCAATGTGAGTTGTTGTTTTCTGCTTGTCTTTTAATTTTCAGGAAATCAATACCTATGGGGGTCGAAATATCACATTGATTTTATATCATCTTTTCTCCACGAGAAAAAGTCCATAAAGTACCGGAGCCAGATGATAGGAGCCACCCGGCCTCCATGCGTGCAGGGGGTGTAGCTAGGGGCTGACCTGTGCTCCTATGGATGAAATTTATGAAGGGAACAAGTATGGAATTTTCAGGGGAGTTTTCAGCACTTTGACGCCACCGTGATGACATACAAGGACATGGACGAATTAACAAGATGCCCTTTTAGAAATTTCGTCCATAACTTATTATAGGTGTCGTGCGGTCTTATTTCTAGGCCATGCCCATGTAATTTCGAAAAACCTTTTATTTGGCTGTTTTTAGCGTCCGTATTGTAGGTCAAACTGTAGAAGATATGCCCAGAGGCAATAATAACAACTATTATTTATCTCCAGGTTCGTAATTATATTTTTATTCCATGCTACAACTGCAATGGTCCTTGAGTCTGTATATCCATAAAGTCTCAAATGGAAACCCATATGTACGTGTGAAATAATAAAGGGTAAAATGTATTTCTAGTCTTGCCTCTAAGACTAGCTCAAGTATTGCATGACGGTCATGTTTTCCTGATCATGGACATGACTATGCCGGCAATTTTGAGAACACAATATTAGAAGAACACTTGTGTTTAATTGACCCAATTGATGTTACGCTATGAGATACGTTCGTCGCGAGTTAATGGTTTTATATCACACAGAAAGTTAGAGTTTGCATAATTCTTTAGACCATGAGAGTATCGAGTTCTTCCATGCTTGCTTCATGAACTTTTGGGGTTAGTTAAACGTCATGCGTAACAGGGCGGCTATTACATCGTCTTTCGAGGTTCATGGAAAGGTATGACAAGGGACTTGGCAGCTCAAGATTGAGATTTCCTCCTCCAGTGATGGAGATATATTCTTTGCACTCTCTTGGTGTTACAATATCCATCGTCGTATTGACAAACACATTGTGATTTGTTCACGGGGATGCTGGAACGTGGGAACGATAAAAGGGAACAAAACGGTAACGAGGAAACTGGCATAGTGAACAAGTTGTTGATTCAAGGGAATGCCATTAAATCTCACCTCGCGTATTTGTAACATATTGCGAAGCAACACGAACAACATTCGGTAATTACATGTTCGCTCGAACAACATTCGGTAATTACATGAACAACATTCTTGCGGGGTATAGGGATCAATATGGATGTCCATGGTTCCGCTATTGATCATTGATCAGAAAGTGTTCCGGTCATGTCTATACTTCACCAAACCTATAGGGTCCCACAGTTAAGGGTCATCTATCTGCTAAGTAATAGGCAGGGAGTCTGAAAGATTGTTGCTGGAAAAGTTTCAGAGAGAAAACCGAAAATGTTTCAGAGACAAAACTTCATATCAAAAATGTTCGAGAACGCGCCAAGAATTATTTTAGGGGGTGCCGAAAGTGTTCTGTAACTTCTGGATTTTTTTCGGATTAAACGGACCCTGAAAAACATTTCATGAAAAGTTGTCATGAATAGTGGGAACGCTATAATGGTACAATCCCGTTTTGGTGGCTTTTTGGAAAGACACCTTCTGGGATTTCCCCCAAAGTCAATGGTGATGTCATGGGGTGGTGGGACCCTCCTCTATGGGGCCCACACATGGTGACCGGCTCAAGGAGGAGCTCCTCCATGGAGCTCCACTTGTCCCCCTTTTGTGGCTTTATGGTGAAAATATCCCAAGGTTTTTTGGGTATTTTCCCATGGCCTCTACCCCTTGCCCCCACTATAAATAGAGGTGAAGAGAGCGCTTCATTTCATACAAATTCTCTTTCAACACATGCCATGCAATGATCTAGCTTTCTATCTCTCCCTCCATGAAATAGTTTCACTGCCGAAAGGTTGTCTAGTCTTCGGTAGGGCCTAGTTCTGGACGGGGAAGCCCTGTTGGATAGTTGAGACCGGATGTGTGCAACCCGGTAGAGAGGTCATAATTTCGATCTTAGTTCAAGAGACACACCGAGATTCTGTCCAAGAGCCTCCCGAAGGGGTGTTCGAGGAACTATCCGAGGTTCTATCTGATGATCTATCAGAGAGTCTCCCGAAGGGGTGTTCGAGGAACTATCCGAGGTTTTATCCAATAGCCTCCTGAAGGGCTGTCCGAGGGGCTATCTTGGTTCTATCAGAGAGTCTCCTGAAGGGTTGTCCGAGGGACCCCCCGAGAGGTTGTCCGAGGGAGAACATCCTCGCGGTTGGGAGGTTGTAAAATCCTAGCTGTGGGGATCTACACCAACGATCTTTGCAAACTCTACTTCCGCGGTGCTATAGTTGGTAACGATCAGATCAAACCTTGTATGCATCTTCATAGTGGTCCTGGCTGGTGGGTAGGTCAGAAAGTTTTGTTTTCTGTTGCATGACCCTACACAAACAACTCAGGAGGTGTTTTAGTACCACCTTGCTAAGGGTGGACAGAATCCCTTCTATACCCCCTATGAATGCAGCCCTTAGGAAATCATTTAGACTTGGGTTTTGTTTAGATTAAAGTTTGCCATAGTTGCAACTCGCATCCTTTGTTTGTGTTCAACGACCAGACCAAGACGCCACAAAACCCCACTTTGATTAGTAAAGCTTTCCTCTTAAATTTGCAATATTCGGATTGCAATCTCAGTTTCTTGCCCGTTTTTCATTTATGTGCAGGATATAGACCCTCGTGGTCAGGTTGATCGTGCTTCAGTGTAGTCAATAACCTCTCGTAGTTGGTTTAGCAATTGCTAAGACACGACGTCTTCGCATGTTCGTAGTCGGATCGTCAAAGTCGACTTTGAGTGAAAACGATAGCTACCTCTCATCAAAACATGGAGACACCTTCGCATCTATCACTTGGGGTGGAGTATTAGTTGTAGTTGTAGTTGGATAACGTTCTACATATCACAAACCTAATGCCCATATGAGATTATACCATGAATAATCATAGTCATAAATAGAAATATAGTAATTTAGTCACTGCCCAACTGTAATTTTTTCACCACACTATGCTTATGAGGGATACAAGTAGTACCATACCGTTTCTTCTATTGTATGATATACCATGAATAATCATAGTCATAAATATAAATTGCTATTCTATGATGTACCGTTTCTTTTATTCTATCTACCTATCAAGTCATACCATACCATACTATTTAATCTTGTAAATAGCAAGACAAGAAGATTGACAACCTTCTTGATGTGCTGGGGATAAGCTTGTTTTGTGTTTTGTGTGCATGTACGAGTGACTTTGTTTGTTGGAAGAAATTTTTCTAGCTTGATAAACCTTGGTTCTCTACCGAGGGAAATACTTATTGATAGGTTACATTCACCCTTATACTTGGGGGTTACCCAACCACTCTTACGAGAGATCAATCAGCCATGGCCCGCCTACCGACCCATGAGAGCGCCACCGCAATTCAGGGTGCATGAAGTGATGCATACACACTCTCCTATCTTATTCATCACCCACTCACCTAAATGCACACATGGGCCGTGTAGGATCGAGAGTATATCGACAGGAGGGGGGGTGAATGGGCAATTTAAAATTTCTTTCAGAAACTTGATATCTCTGAGTACATAATAACAAAAACTGAACTAAACATAAAAAATTCTATGAAAGAACAAAAACATCTCAGAAAAGAAATAGAAGATAGCGAAACAAATCAACTGCGAACACAAAAGACAAATCACATGACTGAAATGCTACAGAAGATAAACTACTAAATATATTGCATGGGGTGAAGATGAAATGAGTGACGAGACAATATTTGTTTTACCATTTCACTCTTCTGCAAAAGAGCTACATCTAGTTGGAGGGACTTGTCATTGAACATAGGAGCAAAACTCTCTCCGTTATATTCTCCTCGACAAAGAGTTCGTCAACTTGTGCCGATTACTTGAACTAGATACTTTAGGCGATCTCCATAACCTTCACAAACAGTCGTCGCGAACCACAATGACTATTGCTTGTCTAAGACTTTGATGCCTAACCATCTAGAGAGTTAGCAGCTCTCAAGAGTAATAGACCGAGCGTACTAGACTTAGATCTCCGTGATGCTCAACCACTATCTAGTTTTTGGGTCCGGGTTTTCTCTCGGTGGATTAACTATAATCTTTCGGAGAGAGGGTGCTTCACAAACCATGTCAAAATCACACGGAGTGCCTATTTATAGCCGGAGCAATCCCGAGAGGGGAATAAACATTCAAGACACCATGTCCAGCCAATGGCCAATCGACACGTATCTAACGGTTCGATTTCAGACACACCCGACAACTTTAGTTGAGGAACAAATTAAACCGACTCCTTGGTTCGAGCATTTCTCTCGCAGCCCAAAATATTATCGTCTCTGGTTGGCAAGTAAATGCCTCAAAACACAAATATATTTCTCTCACATCTCACTTAGGATATGTTTCAGTTAAGCATCAAAGAAACAAAAGTTTCAAAACACTCTGGCCCTCTTAGTAGTACGGTGGTCTTATGACTCAAATAAGAGAAAATGAACGATGAAAGAAAGTACTATGCCTTCTCTTCATCTTCTTTGTCTCTGTTGCATGAATTTGATTAAAATATTCATGAACCTTGAAGAGTGTTCATGACTTTTTTTAAATGTTGATGTATTCAAAAGAAAAACAATTAGAAAAGGAACAATCTGGTATCGTGAGCTTATTCAGTAAGAGAGTCGCTCCATGTATCCAAGCTAGTTCCTCTATCGTCCCTGATCACGACACTGATTCCCAAAACATAGAATAGAAATAAACAACGCTGCATCAACATCAATCCTGACCACCTCCGATGGAGTAACCTGAAATCACAAATGCTCCTTTGGAGGTTTTGATATTTAATGGCAACATACATTATCTCTTGGACTAACAACTTTATCTAGTCTATTTCAGGTAAAGTCCAAAGATAGGAGTGGCTAGGAATTGTGAGAAGGATCCCAAGATGGAAATGAATCATGTTGGCAAGATCTTCAATACTCTACATTTTCTTTTGTGCAAGAAATCACAATTGAGTCCATAGGAAAGCCAATACTATTAGAAGGGGATGAGGTATTGATAATGATCTGGTTGCTCAAGTGCTTAGAGGTTTGCCACCAAAATCCTCAACCAAACTCTCACAAAATATTCTGTCCAAAACCCAAACTACAAAAATCGGTGCCATCAACTTTTCCATATCGGCCCCACTGAGTTTACCAAGAGAGAACCCAAAGCCAAAACCCTAATACCTTGCTACCACCGAGATTGCTTTCGGTCTCACCGAAAAGCAGTTGCCAACTCTCTGGAATCGAAATATTTTACTTTGGAATCTCTGAGTTTTTCATTTTGGTGCCACCGAGATTTGGACCTGCCCTAGGTCAACTGAATCGGTCTCACCGAGTTGTTTCCAATCGGTCTCACTGAAAAGCCGAAAGCTGCAACCTTTTGCACTAGTAGGTGCCACCAAGTTTTTTACTTCGGTTCCACTGAGTTGGGCAATAATGTTGTAACAGTTGGGTTTTTGGAGATGGCTATTTATACCCCTCCACCCCTCTCATTCGCAGAGACAGCACTCAGAACTAGCCAACACTTCCGCCCTTCATTTTCTGAGAGAGAATCACCTACTCATGTGTTGAGATCAAGATATTCCATTCCCACCATATGAATCTTGATTTCTAGCCTCCTGAAGTTGCTTTCCACCCAATCATCCTCTTCCACCAAGCCAAATCCTCTGAGAGAGTGATTGAGTGTTGAGGGGACTATCTTTTTAAGCACAAGAGCAAGGAGTTCATCATCCATACACCATCTATTACCTTTTGGAGAGTTGTCTCTCCTAGATTGGTTAGGTGTCGCTTGGGAGCTTCCAGACCGTGTGGAGTTGAACCAAGAAGTTTGTAAGGGCAAGGAGATCGCCTGCTTCGTGAAGATCTACCCTGAGTGAGGCTAGTCCTTCGTGGACGTAAGTCATGGTGGAATAGGCAAGGTTGCTTATTCATGAACCCTTTGTGGATGGAGCCCTTCATGGACTCGCCCAACCGTTACCCTCCGTGGGTTGAAATCTGCATCAACGTGGACATACGATAGCACCACCTATCGGAACCACGCCAAAAATCTCCGTGTCTTCATTGCGTTTGATCTTCCTACTCTACCATCCTTATGTTTCTTGCAAATGCATGATGTTTACTTTCCGCTACTTAATCTCTAGATATGCATGTGTAGGAATCATTGGATGCAACTTAACTTGTGCAAAATCTGCCTAAACTTCAAGTGAACCAAAAATTGCTCCTTTGTCTTGTTAAGTGTCTATTGACCCCCCTCTATACGCCTCTTGTCGATCCCATAGAACCCAACGAGAAGCTGAGTGCAATGATTCACACGTGTGAGAAGGATACGGGGAAGAACATGCAGGAACATGAGGCCTCTTTTAACAAGCAATCCAACTATGTCGTTTACGATCCAAGGCGAAGCAAAGGGCTTGACCTCTAACTTTTTTTGAATCTTTGAATGCCCGAGCTTTCAGCAGTAATAAAGATGCTCTATCAGAAGCTAAGTATCACCAGGCTGGGTGAAGGAGCTTTGGTCAATGGCTTACATATCTTGAATCAAATCATCAAAGAGTTATGACCACACAGACTGAACATAAACAAGATTTATCATAACCTTTGAACTCGGCGAATTTGGTTACTTTTCTCAAGAAAGAAAGATAAACACATTGTTCAAGACTTATAAAATAGATGAGATTCTCCGCAATAGTTGAATGACTATTTAGCACCATTCGAAAAATATGAATATGATGTTAAAGAGTGGATATTCCCCTAATTTGTTTCTAAACATTCTATTAAGAATGCATATTTTTAAATATGAGAAAGTGGATGATGTGATTGTATGAAAATGAAAACAAATATGAAGTCCAAGGGGTTGGTTCAATTTCGGTCATACTACTACCTTTGCTCTGCTCTCTTTCTCCACACGCATTAGGCATGGTGCTAGAATCTTGTTCCGAGATGTTTGTGCTCGCATTAATCCAGATTTGGATGATCAAGTGAAATTTGCAACATTCCAAGAAAGAAAACCAAACTAACCAAAACAAATGGAAGAAAGCATAGAAGAAACATAAAACAAAGAGAATTGGCTGCAAATATGGCCCGACCGAATGTGCGTGTGCGTCGTCGACAAATTACAGTTCTATGAGGTCTTGTTTGAAGGTATGTGCATCAATTGGATGACCAAACACACATAGTACTCACTCATGCGTCATCTTTGTAGTTGCGTGAAGCACTCCTCTCAGCGATTTTAATGTCTTCTTTCTTGGTTCTTCGGTTTTCCATGCGATTTTCCTTAAAAAATGGATGCTAGATTTTTGTTTGATAGTTTAAAAAATCCAGTATTGCAGGATTAAAACAAAAGCACATGATTTTAAAATTACATGCTCAAACTTTTTGAAAATATTCACAAAATGGAACATTATACGTGTATATGAAAAATATGCATGGATTAGAAAATTATTTTTTAGAATTTTAAAATGTCCACCAAATTTTCGAAATATATGTGAGCTTTAAATTTCAATAAAAATATTTTTTTATTTTACGATATAAAAAAATGTCCATGTATTTTGAATATATTCAGGATTTTGAAAAGGGGAAAGAGAAAGAAATAATAAAATCTTATACCAAAAAATTAAAAAACAAAAACCAGAAAGAAAACTATAAGAAGAAAACTTAAAGACAGAGAAAAAAAGAGAAAATGCGTCCCGAGAAAAGAAGAAAACCGGGAGCTCCTATAAGGCGCACACTGCAGCCAATAGGAGCTGCGACACATAGGGGGCAACCTGAGTTGGCCAGCCCATTGGATGACACCGTAGCGAGGGTGGCAAAATCCTAAAAAACCCAGGAATCAAACTTGCGAACATCCACTGGTGAAGTTATGTAGCTAGCCACCGGAGGTCCGGAGCTGGTGTGTGTTAGTTTCTAATTGGCATCGTGAACATTTTAGAACTAACTTTGCCACAAATGGTTTTTAAGAACTAACTGCAGCCGCATATCCAAATATTGTCCGTACATCTTTTTAAAATTCTGTTTTCTTTTGAGAAACCCGAACATTTTTGAAAAATCTCAAAACAATATTTGAGAAGATTGAAAAAGTTTTAAAGTCAAGAGTTTTTAAAATTTGTCATCAATATTTTGGAATGCATTAGTAAATTTTGAATTTTGAACAATCTTTCTAAAATATGATAATTTTTGAAAATTCGTGAATAGTTTTTGAATTTGTGATTTTTTTTTAAAATAGGAACATCTTTAGAGTTTCAATTGTTTTTTGAAAAAGTGCAAATATATTTTGAAAATTCTGAAGAAATTTTAAAATTGGAACTTTTTAAAATTTGTGAATAAATTTGGGAAACAAGAACGTTTATTTAAATTGACGGAAAAATTGAAAAAAAAAATAATAGACAGAAAAAGAAAAATGAATGGAAAAACTAAAACCGGTTCAGAAATTTCCAGAAGGTTCCAAAACCAGATTCACCGCTCACTGTTTAGTTCAGTGCCTTGCTTCCCTTCTATGTGTTTTTCTTTTTCGAGCGATTCGGCTCTATGCGTAAGGTCGACAAAACACGCTATGAGCTTCCTGGAGGAAACACGAAGAAAACCGAACAAATTGTACCGTTGCTTGACTTGGGCCGGCCATCTCTGCGATTGCCTGCGATTGCTGGATAATTAGTCGCAATGAGCCCGTCTCGCCGTAGTGGACCTGTTAAGCTGGTTAGAAGTATCCGTTCGGCCCATGCATCGAAAATATCTACTGTTCGATTTGCATTTACTGTTTTGCATTTCCCGTTCTGCACGTTTCAGTGCTCCACAAATACTACAAAATATTCTCCATTAATCAGCATTCACAGCCTTCCATCAAAAACAAAAAAGAAAAATCAGCACACACAGCATGTGCGCAATCCGAATTATTGCTGAATATTTATTTTCTCCTTCAAATTTACACCCGCGCATTTACTGCATCGTATCTGGCGATTTCCTACTCGCTGTCTCGGGATCAATCGTGCTGGATTCCCAAAGCTTCTCTGTCGTTCTGTTGCTGGCAGCGGTCCACGTTTCCGTGCTGCAATAATGAATTCGCGTGAGGTCTTCCCAGGCCGCCTGCGATGGCGAGGCCGCCACACGCCTACCCGTAGCGCTGGCCGTCCTATAAATAGAGCGCACGTCGAGGCACAGAGGCACGCAGACGCAGCCTCGATCGATCTGTGGAAAGAAAGGGATAGATCAGGAGCCAGCTCGCGAGAGAGAGAGAGGAGGAATCGCCTGACACGATGGGCGCCACCGGCCAACGTCGGCTGTCATCTCTGCCCGCGGCGGCGGCCGCGCCTCTCCTGCTTCTGCTCACCGTGTCCTTCTGTAAGGCGATTGTTTCCGGCTGGGGCACGATCTTTTTTATATATGTTGCCCATTTTCTGGACTTGTTAACTTATTCACTTCGATTCTGACAGGGAGCCAGGCGGCGGCGGCGGCTGCTCCGGCCTGGACGACGGACCTGGAGAAGCACGTGGCGTTCTTCGACACCGACAACGACGGCATCGTCACCTTCTCCGAGACCGAGCAAGGTGACGAACTGACCATCGATCACGCATCTTCTCCGCTCCCCTCGTTTATCGGCTTCGCGGCCGGAGAAAGCTTCGGTTCTTTTTTGCATCGACTGCTGGTTGGAGAGGCGTGATTTAGAACCATGGTTCAGCCGAACCTATGCTCCACGCCGTACGATTCAACATCCTCCTACATGTGGATTCGCGTCATGCATGTCAATTCCATCCAACACTTCATGCCATGCATTGTTTAACATACAAAACATCTCCTGCCATGCATTTTTTAATCAAACATGCACCAATCCACATGAACAGTGTCCAGAAATCAATGGTGTCGAGCGTAGGTTCGGCTGAACCATGGTCCAATAAAACATTTTCGCTACTGGTTGTCGTTGCAGGCTTCTAATTTGGGGCTTTGTGTGCATGCATGCAGGGCTTCGTGCCATCGGTCTTGGAGCTATCGAGGCCACGGCCAGCGCCACCTTGATCAACGGAGTCATCGGACCCAAGACCAGACCTGTACGGCCATGCTCTAATTTCTTTCACTTGTCCAACACGCGTACACAATTTCATGCCGTTTCTATGTTCCCTTGGGCGCTTAATCCATGTCAAATATCATCAGGGTTGTTCCTTGTACTTCGTGTGTAGTAGTAGTATAGTGCACCGGCTTAACCGAGAATTCAGATAGGAATATGCTAAGATTAAGGTCGAATCACCAAGCATGCATGCTTGATGTTAATCAGAGTAAATGGCGTCACCCCTTTCTGCTGCTGGCACAAACGAGTAACCGACGGTTATGAGCATACAAGGTCGACCATCTTTGTTCGGTGTGTTGCTCCAACCTCAAAGTCAGTTAGTTTGGTGCATATATGGCAAGGTTGGCGGCCTAAATGAACGCTTTACGCTTCAGACGCCAGCACACTTGTCGTCCAACACGTCCTTGTATTGTACACCTGCAACCGTGTGTCATACTACGACTCTAATACGAGTACAGAACCCGTAGATACAGTACCTGATACAAGCACAACATGCAGGAAAATGCTACCACATCGAGGTTTGACATTTACATAGCCAACATCCAGAAAGGGATCCACGGAAGCGACAGTGGCTCGTACGACGCCCAAGGAAGGTTTGTCCCGGCGAAGTTCAACGACATATTCACCAAGTACGCCAAGGTCGAGCCGAACGCCCTGAACGACGCCGAGCTGGAGGCGATGCGCACCGCCAACAGGAAGGAGGGTGACTTCAAAGGATGGTAATTAATTAATTATCTCTACTGTAAATCTTATTCATACCGTCGGTCGAGGTGTCACCGTGCTAACTCCGCCGGCGGTTGTAGGGCGGCGTCGAAGGCGGAGTGGGGCATGCTGTACAGCCTCGCCAAGGACAAGGACGGCTTCCTTCAGAAGGACACCGCGCACAGCGTCTACGACGGCAGCCTCTTCCCAAAGCTGGCGAAGAAGGCTGGCTCGTCTGGAAATTAACCGGGCGTGATTTGTATTCGTACTTCTTTTCGAGATGAAATTTGTACTACTCCGTATCATTCCGGTCTTGTTCGTTGAGCATAAGCTGTCCCTGTACAACTAAAATTGAAATCTGTTAATGCAAATATAGTTTACTGCTCCATTTGGAATAGCCGTTGCTGCTTTTGATCCAACGTTTTCTCCTAAGGTCCTTGTGTAATGAACGTTTTTTCCTAAGGACGACTGGTCTTTTTTCAGCGTACTATAAGCTCGATTGGTCTAGAGCAAGAGGCCTAGTTGCCCAGTTTATTGCGTTGCGTTGCATCACATGGATCAGCTGACTTGGTATTACAGGTGACTCGTACTCAAACATGAAGGAGGATTGGGTGTAAATAATTAAAACAGTTCAATGTTAGAGCATCTTCAGCCGTTCGGCCCTCCAAGGGCATGAAATAGCGCCTCCTCGGGCTGAACCGGCGCTATATTCGGCGTGGGCGGCTCGGGTTCCCAGCCGACCCCCAAGTTTGCCCCCCAAGCCGTCGAGTTTGGCCCAAATTCGGCGCAAATTCGGCACAAATTCGGCCCAAATTCGGCCCAAATTCGACACACTTCAACACAAATTCAACAAAAATTAATTTTTATCACATAGTTCATCACATAAATCAATACAAATCAAATAGTTCAACGAAGCAAGCTCATAATTCGAACACAAATTAAAACACATCGAACTAGGTGTTGCCCTTGAGCCTCCATAGGTGCTCCACCAGATCGTGCTGCAGTTCTTGATGCACCTGTGGGTATCGGATCTCCTGACGCATATTGAGGTAGGCAGCCCATGTTGTCGGTACCTGGTGATCAACAATTGCAAGAGGACCCTGCCTGAAATATGGTTCAGTGTCAAACACTAGGTCTTCCTGCTCGCTCTCAATGATCATGTTGTTCAAGATGACACAGCAATTCATAACCTCCCACATTTTAGATTTCGACCAGGTCAGAGCGGGGCACCGAACAACAACAAATCGAGATTGGAGCACACCAAATGCCCGCTCGACATCCTTCCTGCAAGCTTCCTGACACTTAGCAAAGTGTGACTTCTTGCCTCCTCGCATAGGGTTTGAGATAATCTTCACAAATATGGACCATTTCCGATAGATGCCATCTGCTAGATAGTATCCCTTGTTGTAGTGGCGCCCATTGACCTCGAAGTTCACCGGAGGAGCATGACCTTCAACAAGCTTGGCAAAGACATTCGAGCACTGCAGTACGTTGATGTCATTGTGAGTTCCTGGCATACCAAAGAAGGAGTGCCAAATCCAGAGGTCCTGTATGGCCACTGCCTCAAGTACCACACTGCAAGCTCCTTTGGCGCCTTTGTACATCCCCTGCCAAGCAAATGGACAGTTTTTTCATGCCCAATGCATGCAGTCGATGCTTCCAAGCATCCCAGGAAATCAACTTGCTGTATTTTGTGCTAGGATCCAAGCAGTGTCTTCAGCATTGGGTGATCACAAGTATTGTGGTCCAAACACTGCCACCACTGCCCTGCAAAATTTGTACAAACACTCAATGGTGATGGATTCGGCCATGCGTCCATAGTCTTCCTGTATATCACCCGAAGCTCCGTATGCAAGCATCCTCATAGCTGTCGTGCACTTCTAGAGTGAGCAGAATCGAACTGTGCTGGTGCAATCCTTCTTGCAAATGAAATAGTTTTAGAACTCCCGGATGGCATTCACAATCCTGAGGAAGAGCTTCCGGCTCATCCGATAACGGCGCCGAAATACTTTCTCACCGTGTAGAGGAGCGTCGGCGAAGTAGTCGGCGTAGAGCAAGCAATAGTCCTCCATTTGATGCCTCTGCTTGCTCTTACGGCGTCCCGGCGCCGAGCCACTTCGCCACGGTTTTGCATTATTCGCGAACAGGCCGGCCAGAGCGGCGAGGATCATGAGGTGCTCTTCGTCGACGGTGCCGGCCTCGGCTTCCTCCTCCATCAGAGCCACGAACGCCTCCTCATCGTCGGAGTACATTGCCGAACAGGCAAATCGCCAAACACCATGTGGGCGTGGTGGGTGGGCAGCCGCTGGTATCCCCGCCTGCGTTGCTGTTGAAGCCCTGGAAAGCTCGCCCAGGAGCGGGATGGAGGCTGTCGTGGCGAAACCCTCTCTTTCCGGCGGGGAAATGGCCTTTTCTAGCGGCGGGGCAGCGGCTGTGGACAGGTGGGTGGCGTCGGGATCGGCATGGCGGCGATCGGGGAAGTGGCGTCCTGTGGCGCGCGGGTCGAATCTGGACGGGGAAAAGGCGCCGCTTTTCCTTTCGCCAGAGTCCCCCAGTGCGCTGGGTTCGGCCTGGGATCGCCGGCCCCAAAAATGGGCCCAACCGGCGGAATTCGGCGTCCTGGGGGGGGGAGGGACTGGGGTGATTTTTCGTCGCCGGCGGTAAAAAATGCGCCTTGGGGGGCCTGTTGGGAGTGCGGCTAGAGATGCTCTTAGCCTGCTGAGCAAATGGTGGTGGAAGCTTGAGAGCAGTGATGGCCCCTGGCAGCAAATTGTTAGGGCAAAATGTAAGCTTCAGGATGGCATCTCCATGGTCACTAATAAACAAAGCGACTCTGCTATGTGGTCTGATTTACTCAGGGTTGAGAAATTCTATGTGCAAGGCAAAAAGATGCTAGTGGTAGTGGGCGATGGGAAACAAACTGACTTTTGACGTGGGAACTTCCCCTTTGTGACAAGTTTTTACAACTTTATGCACTGTGCTTCGACCAATAGTGTAAGAGCATCCATAGCCGGACCTTGCAAATCCGGCCCCTCAAACGCCCACGGACGCGCTCGGGCGCGTCCACGGACAGTGACCGGTCACGCGTAAAAAAATGACTACTGCATCCGGACATCTCATATTAAATTCCTCAAATCCATACAAAAGCATGCAACATATTAAACCTACGTACTATGTACGAGCTATCTACTCTTCGTCGGAGATTTCAACGTTCTCTGTGCCCTCTGGCAGATAGATGTGCGCCCCCTCTGGCGTCGGTGCTACGGTCCCCTCTGGCGCCTCCGGCTGCTCCGCTGCGACTTCCTCCGCCGGTATCTCCGCCTCGATCTCGTCGAAGAGGGCGTCGGCATCCGCCTGCCTCTGCCGGATGAGCCGACGGTTGGCCTCCACCTCGGCCTCATCCTGGATGGAATCCAGGATGGCCTGCTGCTCCGCCATCTCGTCGGCTTGGGCGACGTCAAACTCCTCCTCCGCCTCCTCCATGTTCAAGCCCGGAGCATCGTCGTCCTCCTCCGGCACGTCCTCCTCCATGGCCTTCGGCACCTCCTCCTCCGGCTGCTCCTCCGTTTCCAGTGAGTCCGAAGGGAGACCCGCAGCGATGCGGGTGGCGCGGCGAGCCTGGATCTCCGCCTCGATCTGGTTCCGGCGCTTTGACGTGAGCCGATCGTAGGTGGGGATCCTTTGGCGGACCATAGTCAGGCCAGAGAGCGGGGGAGAGGAGGCAGATGGGCTCGGGTGGCGGCGGAGGGAGGGAGGAGGTGGATGTGCTAGGGCTGGGGGACGTCGACCGACTTAAATAGCCGGCTATGGCCTTGGGCGGCGAGCCGGAGCGGCGCCACGCGGCGTTCACACCGTGGCGATGGTCGAGGTGCTCGTCGGACCTTCGGGTTTCCGGGCGAGTCCGCGTGGGGCCACGCCGTCAGGCGGACATGCCGGTTGGGCTGGATATGACGGGTGCCGGTCAGCCCGGGCGTTTGAGGCCCGTTTGAGGGTGCCGACTGGGTCGATTTTTTGTGACCGGTCAGTGACCGGGCGGCCTGCCCGGGCGTTTGAAGAGGGTATGGAGGGTCTAGCTGTAGATGCTCCAATGTGTCTAATATGGTTGGGAAAGTTTTCTGCTGCAGTTTGTTCTTAGGTTGAAGCAGATGGTTTCTTTAATAGAAATCGAAGGGGGAGTCCCTTCTTATGTTAAAAAAAGGTTGAGAAGGGCCGAACCTTCAGATTCAGGAGATGGTAGGATCAGTGGCGGACCAACAGCTTGGCCTAGATGGGTGCCAACCTTATCATTCAGAATAAAAATGCCATGTATAACCATAAAAAGTGTCAGTTTAGCCTTTTAATCCTATAATACAGATAGTATTAGACTAACTACTAGTAGGTAAAATATGATTTGTATTTCTGGAGGGAGTGCCGGGCACCCACGACACCCCCTGCCACTGGGTAGGATCGTGACTTGCAACACCAATGAAATGTTTTGAGAAGTATGAATATGTGGGTGGCTCCCAACGAGAACCCTGATCTCCATCTTTGGAATTTACCAAGTTTGATAAATTTACTTTTAAAACTCTCTATAATGGTTTGTCTGATGGTGGCCCTAATCGTCCACTACCTCTTGAAGGAGAAGGCAATCAGGGACAAGAGCAGGAGTGTGTGCACTAGCCATCGTTCTGACACCCTGAAGGAGAAATCATTTGGGAGAAAAAGCAAGAAGAATGGCGCCATAGGCAAGGCGTGCGTGACTGCTTGATGATTGTTCTCTTCTTCCGGGTAGTCGTGTCTAATGTATTTGTTGACGTGTTTTCGATGGTGGTTCTTTTGCGATGTTGTGATCCATGGACATGAGGTTTGTGGTTGTACTGGGTTGGAGGTGTTTGCTCGTCTAGTAGAGTGGTCTTGGAGATTCATGCCTTGGGAGTAGTCCACATGTGGCCATGTTGTAACGGTTTTCGTCTGATTATTCGTCAATTAACTAGGAAATTCTCTTCTGCTTAAATAATTGATGAGGCAAATATTTTACCTTAGCTTCGAAAAAAAGAAGTGGGTGCTTGATTTACTTGTAGATTCTGTGATGAGGATAAGGATATTCATCATTTTTTTCTTGTTCCGTTGCATCGTATACGTGGAGCTCAATATGCATATCCATTGGTGCCTATGATAGCCTCATGTTTCACTCAATACTTTAGCTGGATTCATAAACTCCCATCTGGACCTAATATTCATGTTATTGGTATTGATGCCTTTCGTTGGGATCATTGGAAAACTCGTAATAGAGCTTGCTTTGAGCATAAACTTCCATCAACCCCATTGAGCCGATATGTTATGAGTGTGCTTTCATTCATAATTTGGAAGGTTTGCATAAGGACGGTGTCAAGGACATCCTACTGCAGGGTTCATCAGCTTTACAACAATACGCAATCAGGGCTCACAACATTGTGAGGTCGACACCTGCTAGCAGGCTCTTGTGCATTACTGAGGCGAACAAGACTACCGTGGTTGTGTGCTTGGCTGCGATGCGACTGAGGGATGCGTCTATTCACCGCTTTTTTTGATTGGTTTAAAACTTTATTCCTCATATAATAGTCATGTTGTTTACAAGGAGGTGGGAAATAAAGTCCGGGACTGAAGAATCCCAAGAACCAGAAGATCTAGTCCTAAAGCTTTGTTTAGCTAACTCATCAGCTACCTGGTTTGCCTCTCTAAAGCAATGCCCAAAAGAAAGTTTAGCAAAGTCGATGGATAATTGCTTGCACTCCGCAATAACAACACTGTAAGGCCCCATATAATTGTCCAAGAGCTGTATGGATTCCACCGCAAAATAACAATTAGATTCAACCTCCGCTTTAGTGCATCCAATGCTAGATAGGAGATAAATGCCATTTCTAATAGCAAGAAGTTCAGTGGCATCAACATCACGGACATGCGGTATGAACCAGTTAGCTGCAGCAATAACGTCGCCCTTATCATCTCGTACCACAACTCCACTTATTCCTGAAAGTGTATCTGCATGAAAAGATGCATCAACATTCACCTTCACCATGCCACAAGTCGGTTTCTTGCACATATGGTCTCCCAGCCTCACCGGCAGCTTAGAGGTAAGTGATCTGATGTAATTGGTTGCTAACACTCTGATGGACATGGCTGTCTTCTTCGGTGTTTGTGCTGACACCCCTTTCACAATCTGTCGTCGCTGCCACCATAAGAACCAAGCTGCAACAGATACAAGTTCTGCCGTAGGAATGCCATCACTTATTGTGTCTAGCTTGAGGAGATTTTCCATCGTTAAAAAGCCAGATCTCTCCTCAGTAATTGCCTTCCGTATTGTAGCCGTTAGACCCAGTTGCGACCAGACCTTCTGAACTTCTCGACAGCTGAAGAGTGTTTGTTGGATATCTTCCATCCCAACTTTGCAGCGAGGGCATTGGGGCAAAAGCGGAATATGTCGTGCAGCCAATACCCCAAAACATGGCAAGACTCCGTGTAAAAATTTCCATGCGTAGTGTTTCACCTTACCAGTGACTTTAAGTTTCCAAGCCTCTTTCCATATGCTATTGACATGGGTATTTCCTTGTCCATCGGACCTAGAGAGCCTGGCGCCAAACTGGTGATCAAGTTCCTTATAGTAAGCAGATCGGACGGAAAAGGTCCCCGATCTCGTGTAGTTCCAAGCCACAAAGTCCTCCTCTAGATTACTACTAAGTGGAATTTGCAAGATCCGTTGCACATCAACAAGCGAGAAGCAATCCCGTAGAAGTTGTTCATCCCACCCGCCCGTGTAAGGGTTTATCAGTTCCTCCACTTCAGATAACATTAACAATCCCTTTGGCGTAATCACTTTTCGTGTTGCACTAGTCGGTATCCAGGGGTCGTTCCAAATATCAATATGAGAACCGGATCCCACTCTACATATGCACCCTCTATTAGAAGTCTGAATACCCGCCACTATGCTCTCCCATGTAAAGGAAGACCCCTTCTTTGGGCCAGCTTTCAACAAATTTCCATCTGGATAATACTTTGCTCTGATAACTTGCGCACACAAAGAGTCTGGGTTCTGGCGAAGATGCCAACACTGTTTTGCTAACATAGCAAGATTAAAACTGTGAAGGTCACTAAACCCCAACCCCCCTTTCTTCTTTGGTATACACAATTTCCACCACGCAAACCAATGCATTTTCTTATGGTCATCACTGTCTCGCCACCAAAATCCATAAATTTCATCTGTGATTGCCTTGCAAATTCCTTTTGGCAGCTTAAAAACAGACATGGCATACGAAGGAATAGCTTGAGCAACTGATTTTACCAAGATTTCTTTACCTTGCATTGACAGTTTTTTTTTCTTCCATCCCTTCAATCTTTGGCAAACTCTGTCTATGAGATGTTGGAAGCAATCTGATCTATCCACTCCAACCATGGTTGGTAGACCCAGATAAGTATCCGAGGGATGCGTCTATTCACCGCTTTATGCAATGGATAGGAGCTATAAAGCAGGTTTGGTCCAGAACTAAGTAGTTTCCGCTTGTGCCCATGTCCCTGTCTGGGTTTACCACGGGTTTTTCTGATAAATTTTTTATTTCGAACCTTTTGTTTAAGAAAATATGTGTACTTCTAATTTTTTTGAATATATATATATATATATATATATATATGTATATATATATATATGTATGTATGTATGTATGTGTATATATATATATGTATGTATGTATGTGTGTATATATATATATAGGACAAATATTTGGTACGACCGGGTGTAGTTACTCCCACTTTTGTTTCGTATGTTATGGATAGTATCTATCATTTCGAAGTGTATGTATGCGTAGTATGTAGTATATAAGAATGTTTAGGTAGTATATATATACTACTTTTTAGGTAGTATGTCTCATATTTTGAGCATACACTTTTTTACGTACAAATATGTACGTATTTAATAAATATAATAAAAACATGAGTCTACTTGCAATTTTTTTCATAGAACTCATTTTGGAGTATTTTAGATATAGTATACGAACATATATATATATATAGAAAAAATACATCCTACTACCGGGTGTAGTTACTCCCATGTCTCATATACTACCATGTGATAGTATATATATTATTTTATTATTTTTAATATGTTCATATACTATATCTAAGATACTCCAAAGTGAGTTATATGAAAAAAAATTGTAACTAGACTCATGTTTTTATTACATTTGTAAAATACGTACATATTTGTAAGTAAAAAAGTGTATGCTCAAAATATGAGACATACTATCTAAAAACTAATATATATACTATATAAACCTTCTTATATACTACATACTACGCATACATACACTTCGGAATGATAGATACTACCTATAACATACGAAACAAAAGTGGGAGTAACTACACCCGGTCGTACCAAACATTTGTCCTATATATATATATATATATATATATATATATATATATATATATATATATATATATATATATTGAAAGAATGTTCAGGAATTTTTTTCCATAGATTTATAGTATAATTGTTAATTTCAAAAACTATTTACGAATTTTCAGAAAAATGTATTTCAAAAAGATCCTCAAAACATTAAAGTGTTCTCACTTTTTTTAAAAATAGCCATAGTTGTTTTTAAAATGACATGTGTAACAAAAGATCTTCATGATTTTAAAAAAATGTTCATATATTTTAAAAATATTATTGAGGCGATCCACTCGTAGCCATTACATTGGCGGAATGGGTCAAGAAAATTTTGTGCCAGACCAAAAGGTTTTGGGACTTGCATACGTTTGGGATGCTTACGTGGGCCTGCCCTGGTGAACCAGAAGCCGAGAAGCGCCAACGGCCCAGTGCCACTCGCTGTATGGGATGGCTTCATCACTCATTTTTCCTCAATACTCCCTTCGTCCCCATAATATAAGACGTTGTTCGATATGTGAGGATTTGGATGTAATAACATCTTATATTACGAGACGGAGGGAGCAGTTTTATTAAGGGACGTGTATTTTTGAATAGTTTATTTTGCGAAAAGGATCAGATCTATTATAAAAATTCATCAGAAGTATAAAGCATCCCCAATATAACAAAAATTAAATCGAGATTTTGAGACCACCAAACGACGACTACTCCCCTGTCAATAGGGAAGGGGTTCAATATACATACATGTTTGTGAGCGTTTGTACTTGTACACTTTTTTTCAAAAAAATTACTCTCATTAACTTATTTATCTTAATACACAAGCATAACACCTCATCATGTAGCATGCATAGGAAAAGATACCTTAACATGCAACCATGCATAGAAAAATCTACCTTAATATAAAAAATGCACGATAATTTTCATTCTATTATGATATTTATATTTAATAAATATTTTATAAATATTCAATAACTAAACACAAAATCATCATATGTATTTTAATTTTTGGGTATCATATATTACTCAAAATATTCATGTTTCATACAACTAAATCTTATTAAAATATACAGAGTACTACAAAAAAAAAAACCAACCGCATCATGGAACCGAACACGGGAAATTGCCTCCATTACAAATGCTAGTTGTATTCGACAAATATTTTACAAATAAACATTATTCAAATACAAAAAAAGTTTTTAGTTTCAGTTCTTATATTATTAATAATCAAGTATTCACATAACATACAACCAAATTTTATTAAAATATATTGCAATCAATTCCCATGGTAATTAGGGTACCATCTAATTTCAATAGCAAGTGGACCACAACTAGCAAATGCCTAACATGCCCTCGGAACACTTCACCCGTGTGTTCCTCGATGACAATGCCATGGTAACAGTTCAAATATGCATGACTGTAGTCTATATCTGCATTGTCAACATGAGCGGTAGACGAGGAGAGAGTAGCCGGAAAATTCATAATGCCACGCCCACTCGGGCCCAGGGCCGCCACCGGGATGAACGTTGTGAACATCAAGGTCAAGCGCGTGCTCTCGAGCTCACTCTAGAATTAACCATGCAAATATCTAGAACAAGAGAAAGAAGAACATAAACGCAAATAACTTATTAACATCTGAAAGGACGATTGCTCTATGTACTTTCACTGGTCACATGCAAGAATGTTCTACGTAGTACTCTCTCGGACCCTTAATTTTAACGCCGAGCCATCTTAGTCTATTCCATCTTCAAGGAAAACAACAAAGAACTGTCTTCGTTTAAATATGGTTTTTCTTCTTCTTCAAAGAGCTAATGTCATGCAGGCACGTAGACTGTAATTGAGTTATTAACATCTGAAAGGACGATTGCTCTATGTACTTTCGCTGGTGTTAATGTCTCACACCCTTAATTCCAACACTGAGTCATCTTCGTCTTCTTCTAGAAAAACGACAATGAGTTGTCTTTCTTTTAAGACGTTTTTCTTTCCTTCAAAGCGGTGAATGACATGTGGGATGATTAGTCTGTTTGGTGCATACGAGACCATTAAGCTTTTGGAAACCACCGAGGAATTCAGCTTGCTAAATGGTAAGTGAGTTGCTTTCAGTCGTGCATTCATCCAGCTAGCTAGGTGATCATTAGCACAGCTTGTATCATTGTATCTAAAGAACATCGATTTCGATACTAACATAGCAACATAGTACAAGTACCATTTTGGTTGTACTTGGAAGGCGACGTACACCCTTATTAAGTTGGGAACTCGTACGTGTGTATGGTGTATACAAAGCTGACTGTCTTTCTTTTAATCAAAGTATGGTTTATATTAGATTAATAGTACAACTAGATAATATGGTAATCGAACCCACAGTCACAGAAATACTTGTTGAAGCCGCAACTGAACTTTTTATTGTCACACCACCATAGCTGTTGCCGACGGTGGACAACATAAAGAAAGGCAGTCACTGAAGGACCTAAAAACATATGATGATCAATTGTCATTGAATCACCAGAAGTAGATCCCCGTATACGAAAGAGACTTGCAATCGTGCGGACTATAGTAGTGTGGGCATCACCCCTATCTAGGGAGACAACATAGGTATTATCAGCAGATTAGGCCGCCGACCTTGCTCACAAAGGCTCAAAAGAAGAGGTAGTTGAAGAAGACGATGATGTTCTCAACGATGCTTTGACAAGCTGAGCCGATAGACAACACAAATAACCATCGACCATCTATTGCTAGGGTGTGCTTGCGCGTTCAATTTGGAGTGAGGGGTCGTGCCAATTGGATGTCATTGGAGGATTATTGCTTGGCCGATATGGGTGGGGTTGTAGAGTTACCACCAGGGCCGTCTCCAGAAAATTGAGGGCCCTGGACGAAAATCAAAATAGGGCCCTAAATTTTTTTAAACCATATAGCTGAAGAACTAATTTAAGTAAAGCATACTCTCACTTAATTATTTAACTTCAAATATGTCTGATCTGGTACAATATTTAGAAAATATAACAAATACTAACGGTAAAATAGTAAACATGGTACTAAAGCATTAAACTTCTAAACTGACCTTATTTTCTACCAAAAAGCAACATTCTTCTAGTATTTCTTGAAATGAAATCTTCGATCGAATCTTCTGCAAGACATGATTTTCAAGTGCTATTGTTGCCAATCCATTGAGTCTTTCTTGTGTTATCTGAATCAATTCAAACTCTATGAATTTTAGCACTGTATAGCTAAGAAAATAGATAAAGACTTCACCTAGATGTAAGATTTGAAAATTTTGTTTAACAAAAAATAGTTTACTAAAATAAGGCTTTGTCTACAAGGACTTACGCCGGCAAGGGATGAATGATGCGCCCGCGTGGCCGGTCGGCTGCCGGCGGCCGGCGGCCGCGTACGTACGGCTGAACTGACGTCTTCCTTTTGCCGTTGTCGCCCTGCTCGAGACTAGAGACTTCTGTCTCTGTCGCCGTTGCCGGTCGCCCTGGCGCCCAGCCGTCGCCCTGTTGCCTTCCCGAGCGCTAACTTCAGGTGCTAAACTGCTTTTTTTTTGTGCTAAACTGCTAATCGATCGGGAGTTAGGGAAACGAACAGACGGGCTGCAGGGCTGCATGCGTACGTGTAATTGGGCTGCCAGGGAGTGCGTTTTTTACTGGGCCTTTTATATGTATATGTATACATATTACTGGACTGGGGCCCCCCAAAATTTTGGGGCCCTGTGCGGTCGGCCAATTTGGCCGTGCTCATCGACGGGCCTGGTTACCACCCATGTCCGGCGGTGAGATGTGCACTCCATCATCATGTTGGTCCTTTAGGAGCCTTGGAAACACAGAAACAACAGTGTGTTCAACCCTGCGTCACCCTCTGTGATGATGATCTTGTGCCCGGGTTTACTAGGAAGGTGATGTTTGCCATTGGGAGCTGGAGGCCTTGAATAGGAGGATGATTACCTACTTCTGTTTGGGAAAAGAGGGGCATCCTCGTTCGATTTCATTTAACAGAATTAAGGTCTTTGTTACGAGCTACCAAACGATCTACGAATGGTTACTGAGTAATATTTTATGTTTTCTAAGTGGATGGTTGCCGTTTTTGCGAGAAAATTTAGTTGGGATCCTTTGCTCGTTCTCTTTTTTCCCAGAAAGGAGGATAACCCTCAACCTCTGAATCGAGCGATGCACACAGCCATCACACGTTCTCTTTTAATAGTATATGATACACATGCTACGCATATTCTCGAGAAAATTGTAATCATCGCCTGAAGCTAGTCGCTTTTAGTTGAGAAAGTGTATAGAAAACAGCATGAAGTCAAGCTTACTGAAGTTGCTTCCAGTAAGCTTGCTACTTAATTACCAGCTAAATAAACAATTGAATAAATGTACCTAAGGAGCCGTAATTTCGATGCTATCATGGCCATAAGGTGGTACTTTTGGAAGGTGTCTTTTGGTGGTACTTTTTGGAAGGTGGCCTCGCCTCCCGGGCTCGATGGGTACGTGCGTGTGCACAAGGTGACGGCTGCTATGCTCTTAATTTCCTCGGAACCTCAAGGGAATGCTCACGGAAGTATAGCAGTACGTTCGTCTCTCCCTGCATGAGCACTCTCTTTGTAGCTACAGCCGGCATCGAACTGAAGACGGGATTCTGGTCGCGTTGATTTCCAAGTCCATCCGCTCGTGGATGTGTATGTCTGTACGTAACTACATATGGACATGCACGACCGAGACCGACTGACGACTTGACGACTCGCAAACTTTCTTGGTCATGGCTGAGAAGCTGCCCCTGCACCAACCCAGGTAAGACTTTGCATTGCCCATTGCCTCTGTAAGGCTGGTAACTGTGACTGTAAACTGAAGCTAACCCCAAGATTAACGGTGCGATGCGCCGGGTGGCTAGCTAACTAGCCAGCTTCCGGCCACCTTCCTGGAGCCTGCGAGGGACATTCTGTCCCGATGCGGCACTGCAATTCTTTATTTTTTGCTGACGAATTTTTTTTCACAGCAATTTCTCTACGTAGGCCTAGCTAGCTGTACTATATATATGGCTTCAGGCTAGATTGCTTTCGAGTATCCATCCCATGGCCCTTGGACATTGGTGCCTGCGTAGCGCGTAGCTTCCTTCCCAACCTGCAGCTAGCTTGCGGCCAGCTTCATTCATCTGCTAGCTCTTCCTGATTCCTCCCATTTCATTTGCCAAATTAAGATGTCTGTGCGAAGGCCACGGGGTGAAGAAGAAGAAGACGAGCAGGGGGACGGAGGGGAATATCAGCAACGGCACGGCCCGAGGCGGATACGGCCGGCGGCGCCACTCTCCTTCAGATCGTTAGTCCTCTCTTCACTTACCTGCTGCCTTTGAAATGATCTGCAGTTTATGCTTTGATTTCTGTCTTCTTCTTTTTTTGCTGGTGCTTTGATTTCTGTCTTGGTAGCAAGCAATTATATATCTTAGATTCTTGCTTCTTCTCGATCGATCCGAGTGCATATATAGCTATAAATCGGATTAGCCTTTTGTTCTCCTTATATATTTCCTGAATCGATAAGTGTAATAACATAATCTTTGGGTCAAGAGATGAAATATCACATGAGTTTACATCATGAGAAATGTTAAGGTACACCCAATTGGTATGGGCCATTAATTTCGTGTGATCTACGTATTGGCATAATATATATAATCATATTATATTACCTTAAAGCAGGTAATAGGATATCAATGGCCACATAAGGTTAACATGGACTCTCCTCTCCATTCAAATAATAAGTGTTTGGGATGCTAATTAAGGATGGTACAAGCGGGACTAATTAGGCTTCCCTTTATGATGATATGTTCGATTTGTGAGACGCAAGTACAACACAAGGGTAAATTTCTTATCCGAGCCAAGAGCTTGCGAAAGCTAACATATGATCCTGTACAATATATATCTAGCTCTAAAGAAATGTTTTTCTTCTAAACTGTTTCATGTCGCCTGAAATGAGTTTTCGTTTGGGGAAACTAGTGGCTAAACCCCAGCTCGGTGCACCCACGCAAGAAAACATAGGAAAACATTTCGAAAAAATCTAAAAATTTGTGGGAATGACTATATGAACAAATATTATAAATGCTTGCAAAGTTTTGTGGTTAAATGCAAAAAAAAAGTGACATCCGAGGAGCATCGTACAAAAATTACAAAATTACAAATTTTGCTAAAACAGTGCACATACATTTTGAGTAAAAAAAATTGTACAGAGCTCCTCGAATGTCATTTGACCACCAAACTTTGCAAGCACTTCTAACATTTGTTCATAGTCACTCTCACAAAGTTTCAGATTTTTTCGAAATGTTTTGCTATGTTTTCTCGCGTGGGTGCACCGAACGTGGGTGTAGAAAGACCACTCTCGTTGGTTTGCTATTTCATAGATTTGCCTTTCTTAACAGAATAACTAACCTATATAAGTAGAGAGCTCATATGGGCACACTTACCCTTGTAAGTGGGAGCGTCACAAAGAGCTCATATATCATGGTTACATTAAATCAAACATCTCATGCCTCAACTCTTCTAAAAGTAATGAAATCGTATTTTAGATATAGCTAAAATCAAAGCAAATACTACTAATTAGTACTCCATTTGTAAAGAAATATAAGACTTTTTATAGATCACTACAGAGGAAGTAAGAATTATAACCCATCTAAGCCATGTCCTAATTAACTTTAGCTTAGTTATCAATTATATGCTCTACGCAGAAGTTCTAAATATACATATTCGTGGCTTGCACATGTGTGTTTTAGGAGTTTTAGTTAACTTCGAATTTACTTAGATTTCTGGACTATCTTTGCAGCATCGTCGGAAGAGCCATCACAGCAGACACTATCCAGCAAATTGCTGTGAGTTTGGAACCGGTTATCCGTAGGGTGGTAAGATTCAGGATCATATATATTCATGTGACATATATTAAAACATCTATTGCTGAGCCAGGCACTGTGACAATTCAAACTATCTTCGTTTATATCTCTTTTCTAAGAGTAAAGATAAATGTAACAAAAAGCCCGACTAAATAGAAACCCATTATCCAATCCATCTGCACCTCTGTTGATCGCTAGTATTTATGCGAGCAGCTGCTTATGAAGTGGCACAAATTCCCATTCCTTTTGTTTCCAAAGTTGTAGTACTGATCATCATGCATGGCTTTGAGTGCAATGTTTAAGTGTCTGTTTGATGTTTATATTTAGGTACGTGAGGAAATTCAGAATATCTTTTCTCAGCACGATCACTTACCACACAGGTATATTATAGTTATTGTCTTTGCATCAGACGCTACTAGCATTCAGTTACATAGATTATTACTGCCATTGTTGACACAATGTGTCTTTTTCTTCATACTTCTTTTGCAGTCAACAGTCTAGCCTGACCGATTCTCAAAAATTATAATCTGCAGCCTGTTCAAATATTTGCTGACCATGCACCGTCCTATTTTCCAATATTACATATTATGAAGCAATACAATTTCAAATATATATTTTGGCATCATACAATTAAAATACTTTTCTTTGAAAATAACATATTTTTCTTCAGCAAGTTTAATTGTATGCATGTATCAATTCGATCAAATTACTTCAATAGTATGGGAATGCAATATCAATATGATAAAATCACCCATTATTCATCAGGTCTCTCCCTTTGCACATCCAAGCGGTCGATATCTCACCTAGGTTGAAGCTTTCCTTTGCCAAGAAGCTCATGCTACCGATCTTCACCAACAATAAGCTTGTTGATGCCAGCAAGAACGCAATTGAAATCCGGCTCACCGATACTAGAACCAACCACCATATGACTCAAACAGAAACTAACCAAGGCTCTTCAACAATGAAGCTAGAGGTACTTGTCCTAGATGGCGATTTCAGTTGCGAAGACGACATGGGGTGGACGGATGATCAGTTCAATGCTGCAATTGTGAAGGCTAGAGAGGGTAGGAGACCACTGCTTGTGGGTAGTACACTCAATGTGGCAATAAACAATCAAGGAGTGGCCGTGATTAATGATGTGGCTTTCACTGATAATTCAAGTTGGATAAGGAGCCGTAAGTTCCGAATCGGTGTTCGTGTCATGGGAGCGAGCTATTATGGGCCAAGGATTCAGGAGGCAGTGAGCGAAAGCTTCATAGTTAAAGATCATCGAGGCGAATGTAAGTTTTACGCTCTTAGTTAACCAATCTTTAAGATCATTTTTCTATGTTGAATGCGAGTTCCATGACTACATGTGCCTTTTTGTTTCTTCGTCCATACCAGTATTCCTTGGCATACATATGTAAAGTAGTAAAACACTATACTAAAGCACATTTCCTTCGTTTACTAGTGTACAAGAAGCATTACCCTCCACTCTTGACTGACAATATATGGAGGCTCAAAAATATCGGGAAAGATGGGCCGATTGACAAGAGATTGGAGTCCGAGGGGGTCAAGAACGTTCAAGATCTCCTGAAGCTTGAAACCATAGATCCCGACAAGCTAAAAAATGTAAGCACGTCATAGTAGAAACTCTTTGCGTACTTCAATTGCATGGTAATAATTCTTATTATCTATTCGATATATTTTAGCTCGTTAGCATGTCAGATCGGCAATGGAAGACAACACTCAATCACGCAAAAACATGTAATATGGGACAAAAATGCTACATCTTCAATTCTGAAGGGTGTGATGTTATATTGAACCCTATAGGAAAGATTTTAGCAGCCAGAATTGGAGGCCAAACATGCTCTTTGCAACAACTACACCAGCAACAAATGGTACCTCATTCGTACATCAATTTGTGACAGATTGACCGAACTTGGCAGTTTCTTACTTCTGCCTTATTCTTAACTGTAGGTCCAAGTGAAGCAATTGGCCTCAAGGGCATACGAGCAATGGGATCAACTAGAGGAAGTGATGGTAAATGATACGGAACTTGTTACATTCGAAGGCTTGTCATCCCCTCAGGAAAAACCTGGTTCGTCATGTACACTAGTGAGTAATGAAAGCATCATCAGCTCAGGGTCTCAAAGTGTCGAGTATCTTGGCAAGTTGGGATCTAGAACAGCAACCTCCAATGCTAGAATGGCGTCTAATAGCAGCAACTCCTTAGATTCCATGGCAGCTATCGCAGCTAATGAGGCTATGTATTGGATCCCTAGCATGGCCGTTGACGATGATCACTTCAGCTGGAACAACTCCACAAACCTTGGTTGTTGGGATCATGTTGATTAAGTTTCCTCCGTCTTTTAGTAGCTATGCATGCAAGATAAATGCTCATATCTCATATGTGGATAGGTGGAGAAATAGTAATAAAAAGATAGCTCATGACCAAGCTCAATTATAGATGTGTGCACTGCCTAGCGCAGAGGCCACTAGGTACCCTCCTTTTCAGAAGAAACTGGCCAAGCCTGGTTATCTAAACAGGTCCCTGAAGCTACCATGTAGATGGGCGTGGAAAGTGAAGGCCCATTAAAGGCGACTAGGGGTTATTCTGGGCACTCGTCGGTGATATTGACATAGGGGGGGGGGGGGGCATTGGCACCTCCCCTTTGTTCGCCTGTCGGACACCGTCCTTGCAATTGTGCACCTCACTCACCTACGGTTACTTGGCACCATAGGTGCCAACACTAGTGGATACCATGGTGACACAAAACAATCTGGCACAGAAAACGCCGATACAAGAGTTTTTTTTATCTCCTTGCTCGCTAGGAATGAAGATATGGTGACATGGGTGGCGCATCAACGACCGGAGTCGAAGTAGCCTCTATGGCGAGACTGTGTCCCTAGTTGTACAATGGTCTCTAGTGGTGGCTGGGGCGGCCTAGACAGTGCCATCTGGATCACAATGTTGCGACAAAGGTGGCGAGGGTCTCCGGTGGTGGTGGCAACGTGGTATACCACCTCCATCAACTACTCCAGCAATGGCTATAGTATTGGTGAATCGGGATGTGAGCATTTTTGTTAGATATTCAAAGGAGGGTGCTACGCGTCGGCCAGCTGACGCGCGGATCAGATCGGCCGCTTCCAGAGCCATCGGATCCCGCAACAGTGGCGGACCTAGCGAAGTGTAGACTAAAGTACTTCAATTTGATCTACCAATAACGATATTTGGATAAATAGCACGTTCAGTATACTCACTAATGTTACATAGATCATAAATGTATAAAACATGAGATTAGTGGTAAATAACTCGCTAAATATTAGCCCCACTACCAGTGTTTTTTGAGTAAATTGCACAAAACCACTACTTTGAGGGCAAGGTTTGCAGAAAACACTACGCTACATTTTTGTTGCAAAAAACACCGTGTCTACCGCAATCCTTTTGCAAATAACACTGATTGACGAATTTGCCTCGGCTGAGCACGTTTATGACAGATAGGGCCTGCCGGTCAAGCTAACATGACACCGCTTAACATCTTACATGTAACGGCGACAATTGGTAACATTATCATCATGTGTGAGCATGTAGGGTCCACCTGTCATTGAAAGAAATGAAGGGGAAAAAATATAATCAGCCGTCCGTTCGGACCCGGCCGGGCCAGAGCCCGCCGTCCACCATGGGCGAGGCAGAGGTGCTGGCGCTTGACCCGGTCCTGACGGAGCCAGTGCTCGGCCCTCGGACCAGCTGCCGACGTTGGAGCTCGCTAACCTCCCCGTCGGATCCACGATGCTCCACCTCACTGCTGCAACGCCTGGTGCTTGCCGTGCCCGCTGCGCTTGCCGCTGCTCGCCGTGCCCGCTGTTCCCCGCACCGGATGCTCGCCGCGCCCGCTGCTCGCCGCGCCCGCTGCTCGAGCTGCCATAGCCTCGTCCCGCCCCAGGCCGAGGCAGAGGCCCCCGGCCGAGGCAGAGGCCCCCGACCGAGGGAGAGAAGCCCCGACCTGGTGCCATCGAGGGCATGCACGCCGTGCCTGAGGCCGGAGATCCAACGCACGCGCGTTAGGCTGCCTCGCCGGGCAGTGGCGACGCCCGATCTGCCCTAGCCGCGTTCGGCCTCAACTCCGCCGGCTGTGTGATGCACGCCAACTGCTCGATGAAATGCTAAAAAGAGGAGTGTTACACTGACAAACGGGGCCATGTGCAGCAAAATGATTCAATATAACGGCGTGAAAATTTTGTGCCACGTCAGCCTGACTGGAAGGCCCCATCTGTCATAATCTCACTTAACAGAGTCAGATCCGCCGATCAATGGTTTTTGCAAAATGATTACACAAGACGTGGTGTTTTCTGCAAAGTAAATGTAACATAGTGTTTTCTGCAAACCTAGCCTTAAAAGTGGTGGTTTCCTGCAATTTACTCGTGTTTTTTCGACACGATAACTTGTGAATTTCTAGCAAACAAAAATCTTCCAATTGTGAAATTTAGAAGACTCAAATTGAAAAGTAACACAACCAATGTTTAATTGCAGAGCAGAAGGACCCTCACTGTCATATATCCTCACTCACGAGCTCCCACATGCTAGAGCATAATTCCCACCATATTCAGCATCCAGCATCCGGGTTCCCGGGCTTGCGCTTCCAAACATTGTTGTCACTTGTCACTTGCTTCGTGATTGGAGTCGCATGTGCGTGTCATCTCTGCATGTATTCGAGTCTCCCTGACCGGTGGTCTTCTCCGAATTAGGGCACACAACACAACGCACACTGCGATGTAGAACGACCTAGCCGTCACACGCTCACAGTCTAGCGCAGATGAACAACCAGTGAACGATCCATCTCCAACCTCCTCCACTTTTGTCTTCGCCAAGGGGCTGGTATATAGGAATGTAAATGGATCGTATGGGTTCGAATCGGATAATGCTTTTTTCATATCCTCGACCATATTTTTTGTCGGATTCAGAGCGGAGCAGATAGTGACCGGATGCGCATTCGAATATGGATTTATCGGATTACGGATTTGGAGCAGACTCGGACTGAAAACGGACAAAAAAAATCATGTCATACGTGCAATGAGTCATGATTTTATTTCTAGTACGCAAATAATATGAACGCAATTTTTTATCCAACCACATAACACTATAGAGTGACCAAGAGTATGAAGTCATAATGCACACCAATACGATAACAATATATTTGCGGTGATTCTAATTAGTGGGCTAATTTGGTATTTGGGCTTGTTAAGAGCTGAATTTATTGGATAATCCTATTTGATAACCTTAGATAAGCCACAAAAAATACTGGATAGTCCACATCCGTCAGGTATTACCGCTACCATGTTTGACGGATATTTGGCTGACCAATAGTTATATCCGCAGCCATATCCGGCGGATTTGTGCAAGTGCATACCATATACTTATAGATTTGTAATGGAACAACAAATGAATAGGTCTGCTTCTGGGTGATCATTCGTAAATACTACTAGCGGGTGAAGGCGCGGCGACACGCCGCGCCCGTGCAAGTGGCCTTGACTTATACACTTGTTATTGTTGTTTAAAAATTATAAGAACAATAAAGTACACATGTCGGCTGAGTGGAAAAATACAACTGGTTGAACATTATGGGGTACATTGCATTGGCTAGATGGTACAAATTTGCTAATGAGAAAAGAAAAGCCAGTGAAGTGCATTAGTTTGTTTGGAGGCTAAGTTGTCATAAGCAAATGTGAAACAAAGATTGACATGCTAAAACAGTTGGGTCATTTAGTAACACATATGGTTTGCCTCTCGAGTGGTGGTTGTACATTCCTTTTTTCCATTTACTTTGAAATGTTCAGATATGTACTCCGAAGTAGGAGGCCGACCGTGGAAAAGAAGTATCCTATGCATTCTCGTAGCATTTTCTAGATCTCTAATGGCTAAGCGTGATTTTTTTTCACATAAAGGACACCATAATCAGCGTAGGGGCTTAGAACACGATCCTTATGTAATGTTATGTCATCAGTGATTAATTCATAGACTTGGCATTGGTGCTCGTATTTTCCTAGATTTATTCCATGCCTTCGATGATGTGCGTTCAGTGGGAGAAGATGTTTCCGTCGACTATGAAAGCGTCGGCAATGACTTCGTCAATCTAAAAATGTTGCGTCGGCCCAGTATCAGGTATGTGCTCATAGGGATAAGGTGTGCGTGCGTGCGTTCGTAGGGGTGATTGTATACGCGTGTATGCTGGCATATGCATTGTATTGCGTTAAAAAAGGTAGCAAACACAAAAGAAAAAACCAGTGCGTAGAGCGAGCCGACCTGTGTTGGATGGTTAGGAGGACAGTGGTATCCCCTAGATTTATTGTAGACCTTTCGGCGATGTGCGATCAGTGAGAGGAGACGCTTCCGTCAACTATGAAAGCGTATGTGAGAACTTCGTCAATCTCAAGATGATGTGACAACTCAATCTTTCGGAGGTGCTCATGTGGGTACGGTGTGCGTGCATGCGTTCATATGAATGAATGTATATGTGTATGTATGATCATATGCGTCTGTACTGTGTTTAAAAACTATTACACAATCTGCAATCAATCTCAAGATGATGTGGCGGCTCAGTTCTCGGAGATGCCATGTGGAGATGGCGTATGTGCATGTGTTCATATGTATGATTGTACGTGTATATGTATGACCGTATGCATATGTACTGTATTAAAAGAACCGGTGTAATCTGTACTGTGTTAAGAGAAATAGTACATAGTAAATCAAATGAGAAATCTAAACACGTGTCAACAGGAAAGGCACTCTCAGCAATACACTTGAAACGCACGATAGCGCTGCTAGCCTAGCAGCTTTAATATAGTAGTATAAGAGTAAGGCCCATGTGCCTAGCTGGCCCATTGAAAGAAATAATTTGTTTTCCCGATGCTGATCATCGTTCTTGACCGTCCCAACAATTCTCATCGCCATGGGGCTCGTCGGAGTTCCGGTACGCATTGGTATGGAGCCCGACACGTGCCCAAGGTGCACATGCGGTAGATTCACCACTGGATCTCGCTGAATAGCAGTTCGATATGCCACCTTAGTCGCGCCCAGTCATTTGCAACATGTCTCATGTTGCACTCGGGTTTGCAACGTGAGTCATGTTGCGCTTCACTCGAAAGCGTTTTTGACCTTTCAAACAAAGAAGGGATATGTTGCGACCGCAACAAATCTTCTCTAGTCAAAAGAGCCCATGTAACACTTGTGCATCTTGCAACAAGTACCATGCTGCAAACGAGTGTATGGGGTGGGTTTGCTTCGTACCTCGCCCTGGTCGGTCGGCAACAGAGATCGGGTTGCACTTGTACGTCTTGCAACAAGGGCCATGTTGCAAATGAGTGTATCGGGTAGGGTTGTTGCACGTTGCACAATCAAAAATTGATTAGACGGCTGCAGAGGAGGTCAACACACGTGCAATTATCGGCCATGTAAGCACGAGGGTTTCCTATTTTCAAACTGCAATGCGAATTCTGTATGCACATGGGACTACCGTGCTCAGCCCATCATGAGGGTCCATGGGCAACGACCCATCATGGGGCTAGATTGTAGCTTATGTCGACTAGGCTGATTTATGACAATTTCTAGGTTACAACTGGTGACATCCAGTCCAACCAACGCCAATTGTATCTCTCGACCCCTGTCAGCGAACCTAAACAAGGAAGCGATGTCGGGTGTTGATGTTGATGTACCGTTGTCCTAACGATCTTAGTGCTAGAGGTGTTAGTGAGCAGGTTGGCGGTTATGGCAAGGGTTTTAGTAAGCTGTCAGTTTTGGTGGTGGTTGTAACCAAGGTGCTTGGAGAAGAGGCTTTAGTAATGGTTGCTTCGATGGTAACTTCTTCTAGGGTTGGTATTGACGGTGTAGAGGCTTTAACCATGGCCCCATCGAGATACAAAAGTGTTTCCATTCCATTTAAGAAAATGTGGCGCCCTGTAAAAAACAGTGTATTTAGAAAATGACTAGAAAGTTAACAAATTTTATTAGACAATAGTGTCAGGTGGCATACATGTGCTTAATCAGGCACACCCTCTATATAATAAGCATTCGTACCAAAAAAAGCTGGTCTAGTTTTCGAATCATCCTCCTAAGGGAAACTCTAAAGTGAATCACCAAAACAGAACTCACCAAATGTCCACGAACGTGTCAGGACTGTCACAACCCTAGTTTGTAATGCACTTTGGCTAGTTATACTCTGTTGCATCATGTTTGAATTTCAATTAAACTTGAAATGGGGGATGATCAAACCCTAGCAACACTTGAATCAAATAGGATTAACTAAAAATATTTTCAGTGAACCCAAAATGTCCTAAAAATGCCCATGATTTTTGGAAAATGTTGAAAACATCAACCAGGCTGATGCACATTTTTCCTAGCCATTTTGAATTAATGCATATTGTATTTGAATCGGGGATGCTAAATACTATAACTAATTTTAACTGCTCCAAATATTCTAAAAATTATTGAGGGCCTTTGAAATAATTCAGAGGGAGCCCACAAAAAGTTTCAGAAATTATAAAAATGGTTTGATTTGAAAATCAAATCCAAAACAATTGTAGAAAAAATAAAAAATAAACAAAAAGGAAATAAAAGAGAGATTACCTGATAGCCCACTGGTAGGCCTACCCAATAGGGCCGGCCCTGTCTTCTACCTCTTGTGAGAAGGCAGAGGAGAAGCTGGGCATGACGCCACGCTCGCTCAACACACCGGCAGTTGCCTGCCTGCCACCCCAGGCCAGCACAACGGCTCGATAACCTCCTCGCTGCCGTATGGATCGAGGCCGCCTCGCAATTTGCCCCCTCCTCTCTCCCTCACCATGTGGTTGCCATGGCCAAAGCCATCAAAAGCTCGCCGCCGTGAACGCCATAGCTACCGCACCCCTCTCACCTCCTCGAGTTGTCCACGAGCACCGCCTCGACGCCCTTGTCTTCCTCGCCGATCCGCGCAACGCTGGGAGTGCTGCAACGCCTTCACCCAGTCATCTTCCACCTCGGGACGCCAAAGATCACCACCGCCGCTCTGCCCACACCAGGCCTTCCCCGAGCTTGCTAAGACCATCATTCGGCCCGCCGTGAGCTCCTACGCTGATCCCCTCTTCTCGCATCGATTGCGCCTTGTAGCCGTCGGTTTCATGTTGGCCGAATTGCTCCGCCTCATGAGCTCGGCACTGGCATCACTCCGGTGACCGAACGGCCTAGCCATCGCATCCGGTGAGCTCGTGAGATTCCATAGAAGACATAGGTGCCCTTATATAGTCGCCTGCTTCATGTGCTACAACGCCACCTTCACTGTTACCCGAGCTTCGGTCGCCGCAAAAGTTGTCGCCGCCGTCACTGTGGACCAGCTCAGCCTCAGCAGTTTGCTTTGTGGACGCGGCCAAGATCCAACTCCACGTAGATGCCCTCCGCCGCTAATTTGGTCGCCGGAGGTCGAAACCCGAGGCATCCGCCGTCTCTGGCCCCATCGGCGTCTAAACAACGATGGGTTTGACCCTGTGTTGACCGGATTTGACCTCCCCTGGGTCTATGACAGGTGGGGTCGTCCTGTGGTTAAAGTTAAGTTAGGATTAGATTAAATTTTATTAACACTATTAATTAAGTGAGTCATTGACGAGTGGGTCGCCCTGGTCAGGTTTGACCTGGAACGATCAGTTGACCTGCTGAGGTCATCCTGGGGAGTTGCTGATGCAGTAATATATTTTCTGGATTCATTATAACTCATGTTTTTTTTTTGGAAAAATCCAGAAAATGCTATAAACTTCTAAAAATTATATAAAATCAACCATAGCTTAGATGGAAATTATTTATATATGAAAAAATATCATAAAAATCCAATCTATCAATTGGTACAATTTTTATGCATGAAAAAACAAGTTATACCTACTGCTCAGATCAAATCAATTGAGTGGTATTTGAATTACCATATATGGAGTTTGAATTTGAATCTTTTGTTCAAACCAACCTCATTTAATCTGGTTGCTAGATGAAATAGCTCGATCATCCAAATTTTGCCATGTCATGATCATACATCATATTGTTGCATATTGTCATGTATTGATTGCTCCTTCGGTATTTGTTCTCCGCAGTAGGTTCTGTTCCGGAGGGTACCCACAAGTATCAACATGAAGAGTAGTACCCTGCTACCAACCTGCCAGGCAAGCAAATCACCTTGAGCATTCCCAATACAACCCCATTCTCTCGCTCCTGCTCTCTGTTACTGCATTAGGACAACAACGTTTCAACTGTTACATGTTTCAATAATTGAACCCATTCCTTTGCATGACATGTCATTGTCACAATAAAAAGTTGAACCTTCCTGGAATGATTAGGAGTTGCTTGAGCCATGTTGTGATCCTTACCATGCTACGATTTCTATGCTTAGAGTTGTGTTAGGTCTGATTCATGTAGGTGATGTACTGGAATGGCATGATCGTTTTCTGATGTCGAGGTTTAATTGATGAACTTGTTTGGGTAAAGGTAGCGATGAGAGGCCATGTAGGAGTACAAGGAGGGTTGTATCATTGGAACCGTCTTAAGAACTGCGTTTTGTGGATGTGATCCAAGATCAGTTACTACCACGCATCGGGCCAGAAACCAATAGACCCTCTCGGTTTATTAATCGCCCTGATCTCTGCCCAGGAGTTGCAATTAGTTTCTAGTGTTTGTAGGATACGCTGGAGGCCGTGCGTAGTGCTGGCCCTAGGGGTGGGCTGTGACACGGTAGGCATTGTGGCACGATGTACCAAGTGGCACCCGATTGGTCGGCTTAGGGAACCCTGCACACATGCTTGGGGCCATAACGGAAACTTCGGTCGGACTTCCTTTCGAGTTCAGTCTCAAATAGGCGATAAACCTGGACTAGAGTCTTGTGTGGTTAATGTTCGTGGATGACACCCTCGCAAGGCTTCCGCTTGAAGGTTACCGAGTACATGACGTGTAAATGGCGATAAGTGGTGAGAGCGTATGTGAAGAAGTACACCCTTGCAGGGTTATCAAACTATTCGAATAGCCGCATCCTTGGATATGGACTACATGGAGACTTGCATTGTTCATAGACAACTTTAACGGTTACTCATAAAAGTATCAAGAAAAGTGTTAGTTTTTTGGATGGCCTTCTCATAGGAAGGCGGGAGATGATCCATGGTAGTGTATTGTTTTGGATTAGTGGACTCATGTACGCTATCTCATCTTATTCAAACTACTGGTAGTCGTATCACATGATAGCTAAGAGTCAAAGCTGGCTTGCTCCATTAAACACCACCACCCCCTTGTTGATATTGTTGCATGTGTAGTTAGATCTGATGTAAGACTTGCTGAGTACCTTTGTACTCACGTTTGCTTAATAAACTGTTGTAGAGGAGAACACTGACAACACATGTGGGTTCTACATAGACCTTGACGTCGATGAGTGAGTCGGTACCTAGATGGCCATATGGTGCTTATGGAGGGTCATTGTAGATAAACGGGCTTCTCAAGCCTTTTTCTTTCTAGTTGTCCGTACTCAAACAAGTTAAGCTTCTGCATGTGCTTGTATGGCTTAGAGTGTCGGGTCATGTGACCCCTATCTATATGGATATGTTATATATGGCTCTTCGGAGCCTCTTAAATAAATACTTTGAGTCGTAGAGTTATGTTGTGATGCCATGTTGAATCTACATATCTCGTGCAAATTTTGTAAGGGAGAATCTTTCATCACGTTCCAAGGGAGAAACTTTCATGCCTCCGGTGCCCATCTTCCCATATAAGGTGTCTGAAAGGATCGATATGGTTGCCTAGAGGGGGGGAGGGGGTGAATAGGCAACCACCAATTTTTAGCTTTTCTTGTCAAATTAGGTTAAGCAAAAAATAGGTTGTCTAGATATGCAACTAAGTGACCAACCTAGATGATGCTAGCAATAACAACAACAACAAGCAAGTAAGATATACTACACAAGTAAGCTTGCACAAAGTAAAGGTAGGAAATAACCACAAGTGGAACCGGTGGAGACGAGGATGTGTTGCCGAAGTTCCTTCCCTTTGAGGGGAAGTACGTCTCTGTTGGAGCGGTGTGGAGGCACAATGCTCCCCAAGATGCCACTAAGGCCAACGTATTCTCCTCACGCCCTCACACAATGCGAGGTGTCGTGATTCCACTAGTGGTGCTCTTGAAGGCGGTGACCGGATCTTTACAAACAAGGTTGGCGCAATCTCCACTACTTAATTGGAGGGTCCCAACAACACCACGAAGCTTCACCACAATGGAATATGGCTTCGAGGTGACCTCTTCCGTCTAGGTTGCTCAAACACTCAAGAGTAACAAGATCTGCAAGGGATTAGTGGTGGGAATCAAATTTCTCTTGGTGGAAGTGTAGATAAAGGTCTTCTCCTCCAAACCCTAGAGCATCAACACGATTCGATGGCTAGGGAGAGAGATCGGGCAAGAATGAGCTTAGGAGCAACAATGGAGCTTTTGGGGGAAAATAGGTAGGTCTCTTTGGAGAAGAAGACCCACTTATATAGTGGGGAAGAATCTCATCGTTTTCTGCCCACAAGTAGTGTATAAGCGGTAGTACCGCTCAAGGGAGCGATACTTCCGCTTGCACCGAAGATTCGGCCATCCCCACGCAGCTGACATAGTCAGGGAGGCGGTAGTGCCGCCAAAGTGGTACTACTGCTCCTGCCGGTGGTACTTCCGCTTGGCACTGCAGGAGAGGCGGACCTGGCGGAAGTACCGGAGGGCAGCACGGTAGTACCGTGCGGAGCGGTACTACCGCTACTACTATCGTCGTACTTCCGCCCAGGTGGTGCAGGGCACCAAACACATGTCTGGTCGCCCGCGAGAGTGTCTGAGCCATCAGGGCGGTACTACCGCTCCGGTGGAGCGGTACTTCCGCTCTATGGAAACAAAAACACCAAAAGGAAATCATAAGCGAAAGTGGCCTTAGTACTGCAGGGCGGCAGTACCTCTAGAGCGGTACTACCGCTCCGCAGAGCGGTACTTCCGCTTAGATGAAACAGAGGAATTCAGGAAAAAGTCAGAAGCTCCAGAGTGCCGGGAAGGGAGAGTGGTGCAAATGTGTACGTGTTTGATGCCACCCAACCTTTCCAAATGCGGACCCCCTCTTGATAGGACGGATTTCCTATGACTCGGGTCCCCCAACACAAAATCGTCAGAAAGTAACCGTCTTCTCTTTTTAATCACTGATGGGGAAACAAATGTCTTGTGCCACCTGATAATCTCTGAAAGCTTAATGCACACGGTTAGTCCGAAAAAGCATTGTCATCAATCACCAAAACCACTAGGGTAGAAATATGCCCTTACAATCTCCCCCTTTTTGGTGGATTGATGACAAGCATGAATACAAGATAAGATATGTGAGCACAAGCATAGGGCACAATATAAGCATAACTCACATACTAAGACATAGGAGTAAGTAGGAGAGGTAGCATATGTCTTACACCATAAAAAAGTACTCACAACTCTGGACAACATTAAACCAAAGCAAGCAAATAAACGAGTTCACGAGAGAGAAAATGCGCAGATAAAAGTAAACACTCGTTACTCAGCAAATCCCTAAGCACCCTCTCCCCCTTTGGCATCGAGACACTAAAAGGGGCACAGAGGACTAAAACGATCCAAAGTGATGTTAAGCTCATGATAGCCATCAATCCTGAGGATCATCATCATCATCCTCATCTGTAGCAGCAGACACATCCTCCTCTGACTAAGCCCATGGACAATTCTTCTTGACCCATACTTCCTCATCATTGATCCTGTCCTCTGAGCTGTTGTGAACCTCCAGACCTATCTTCCTCATGATCAACTTGTCACGGCTGCGGGCCTTCTTGGCCTCGACATGAGCCTTATGCTGACCCTTCACCTAGAAACAGAGAAGAGTCTTCATCTTTGCTGTGAGCTTGGCCGCCCATGACAGAACGGTCTCAGATGGTGGAGCATATGTGTCATCTGTGTAATCTGGCTTGGGCTCATCATCAGAATTGGTGGGGGCAATCTTTGGACCATATGCCGCAATGCCCCAATTCTCCTTCACACGAAGCTTAAGAATACCGCGATGCACCATGTGTTCAGTCACAAGGAGCTCACTAGGGAACGAAGCAACCCAAGTATCCTCAATAAGCTTAAATATACAAGGGCCATAGATAGGCACATTCCTGTCAAGAACAGCTGAACGAAGCTCCCTCCACATAATATGGGAAACATCCAAAGTAGAGTCTCTGCCCCTCTCCTTCATGCACATCAGCAGCAGATTCACAAGATACGAGTGTACCTGATCCTTGTTCCCAACTCAAGGAAAAAGAGTGTTGCGAAAGATACGGTGCATAATATCTAGAAATGGGATGAGCTCAGTACGTGTATCCTTGCCAGTCTGCATTAATACGTCTCCAACGTATCTATAATTTTTGATTGTTCCATGCTGATATATAATCATTCTAGGATACTTTTTGGGCCATTATTTACCAATTTATAATATATTTTAGCACTAACCTATTGACCCAGTGCCCAGTGCCAGTTGCTGTTTTCTGCGTATTTTTTGCTTTGCAGGTTTACTGTACCAAACGAAATCCAATTGCCACGAAATTTTTTGACGATTTTTTCTGGACTATATGAAGACCTAGAAGCTCCGGAAGGAAGCCGGGAAGCACACGAGGGCCCCACCACACATCAGGGCGTGCCCTGGGGGCGCCTGATATGTGGTGGCCCCCTATGGCACCTCCTGACGTCCCTCTTCGGCCTATAAATTCTCTAATATCGTGAAAACCCCAGAAGCAGACCCGAAACCGTTTTTCCGCCGCCGCAAGTCTCTGTTCCGTCGCGAGGCCATCTGGAGCTCCGTTCCGGCACCCTGCCGGAGGGGGGATCGATCACGGAGGGCCTCTTCATCAACCTCGCTACCCTCATGATGATGTGTGAGTAGTTCACCACAGACCTACGGGTCCATAGCTAGTACCTAGATGGCAATCTCTCTCTCTTATGATCTTCAATACAATGGTCATCGCATCTTCACTTTGATCTATCTGATGTAATCCTATTGTGCGGTGTGTTTGTTGGGATCCGATGAATTGTGGGTTTATGTTCAGATTATTCATGAAAAGTATCTGTGATGCCTCTGAATTATATTATCTCTTAAGTGCATGATCATTATAGCTTCGTAATGCTCACCGATCTATTGATATGCTTTGGCCAAGTAGATTGATATTTCATCGGTGGGAGTGGTGCGTTGTGGTAGGTTCAACCAGGCGAGTTTCTATCTCCCAATGACAAAGTAGGGGACAAGATGCGACTTTGTGTTGTTGCTACTAAGGATAAAATGATGGGGTTCATTCATATTGTTTGAGTTTACTTTGTCTACATCATGTCATCGTTCTCCAAGCATTACTCTGTTTTACTTAATACTCTAGATGCATGCTGGATAGCGGTCGATGAGTGGAGTAATAGTAATAGGTGCAGGCAGGAGTTGGCCTATTTGCTTACGGACGTGATGCCTATATACACATGAACATTGCCGTGAACATCGCATAACTATCCGCTTTTCTATCAATTGCCCAACAGTAATTTGTTTACCCACCGTATGCTGCCTACATGATAGATGCCACTAGAGAACACTATGGCCCCCGGGGCTATTCACTTATATATTTGCAAACGCTATTATTACCTTGCTGCCTTTATTTACTTTTTATTTATTTTGCTCTTATCAACAATTATCTACACAACTCCTTTGCTTGCAAATAACGAGATCAAGGGGATTGACAACCCTCTTGCCCGCGTTGGGTGCAAGTCATTTGTTCATTTGTGTGCAGCCGCTGAAGACGGTTGAGGATTGATATTCCTATTGGTTCAATAAACCTTGGTTTCATAACTGAGGGAAATATTTATCCGCTTTGTGCTGCAATTACCCGCTCCTCTTCACGGAAAACCCAACACAGATCACAAGTATCATGCACCACCCTGGAATAGCGAATCAACTTGGACTTGTGAATAGGTGCAATATCAGTGTGCGGCCTGAGACCAATAGGCGTATCCAGCCCCTCATCAGCATAGAACAAAGAGTCCATGAAGGTCTTCCAGTTGGAGTTCAACACTCTGCCACCTGTCATCCATGTTAATCTCCTTGTATCATCATTGTGAAAGTGTACGGTGGCATAAAATTGAGCCACAACCTCACAGCAGAAATCCTTGTTGAAACTGATGATAGGAAATAGCCCCCACTGCTGGCACAAAGCATGAGCTTCAGCGAAGTACTCAGTGTTAGGACGGCTGCTCATGTACCTTGTGTCGATGGATTTGACATCAGGCACATAGAGGTTAGTTTTGTTCTTCAGAATGCCAACATAGATGAGAGATTGCTCCTTGGTCCAAAAGGGACGACCAACAAGTGCCTCGTCCTGAGGACGACGATAAGGGTTGCGTTGACGGAACTCAAGAAACTATTTTCTAGTCATCTCAGGAGGAGGGGTCGTCTTCTTTGTAGCAGCCTTCTTCACATTTTGCCGCTGGGGTTGAGCACTGGAACTAGCCTCAGCATCCTCAGACGTGCAGAACCGCTTGGAACCACTAGACCGGCTAGGATTCATGCGACGAGCAGCAGGAGGGAAATGTTACGTCCATTTTGAATCATGATTTCCTACTGTTATTTATAATGTTTTTATGCATAATAATGCTTTATGGAGTAATTCTAATGCCTTTTCTCTCATAATATGCATGGTTTACACAAAGAGGGAGAATGCCAGCAGCTGCAATTCTGGACCTGAAAAAGCATATCAGAGACACCTATTCTGCACATCTCCAACTAAGCTGAAACTTCATGGAGAATTATTTTGGAATATATAAAAAATACTGGAGCAAATAACTACCGGAGGGAGGGGGGGCACCTGGTGACCACAAGACACCTGGGCGCGCCAGGCCCCCCAGGCGCGCCCTGGTGGGTTGTGGCCAGCCCGGCTCACCTCCGGTGCCCATATTCTGGTACTTAAGGTCTTTTGACCTAGAGAAAATAAGGAGGGGACTTTGGGGACGAAACGCTGCCGTCTCGAGGCAGAACTTGGACAGGAGCACTTTTGCCCTCCGGCGGAGCGATTCCGCCAGGGGAACTTCTCTCCCGGAGGGGGAAATCGAAGCCATCGTCATCACCAACAACCCTCTCATCTTTGGGAGGCCAATCTTCATCAACATCTTCAACTGCACCATCTCCTCTCAAACCCTAGTTCATCTCTTGTGTTCAATCTTTGTATCGGAACCTCAGATTGGTACCTGCGGGTGACTAGTAGTGTTGATTACATCTCGCAGTTGATTACTATATGGTTTATTTGGTGGAAGATTATAAGTTCAGATCCATTATGCTATTTAATACCCCTCTAATCTTGAGCATGAATATCATTTGTGAGTAGTTACCTTTGTTCTTGAGGTCACGGGAGAAGTCATGTTGCAAGTAATCATGTGAATTTGATATGTGTTCGATATTGTGATGATATGAATGTTGTGATTCCCTTAGTGGTGTCATGTGAACGTCGACTACATGGCACTTCACCATCTTTGGGCCTAAGGGAATGCATTGTGAAGTATTTATTAGATGATGGGTTGCTAGAGTGACAGAAGCTTAAACCCTAGTTTATGCGCTATTTCGTAAGGGGCTGATTTGGATCCAAATGTTTAATGCTATGGTTAGATTTTATCTTAATACTTTTCTCGTAGTTGCGGATGCTTGCGAGGGGGTTAATCATAAGTGGGAGGTTTGTTCAAGTAAGAACAGCACCCAAGCACCGGTCCACCCACATATCAAATTATCAAAGTAGAGAACGCAAATCAAACCAACATGATGAAAGTGACTAGATGAAATTCCCGTGTACCCTCAAGAACGCTTGCTTATTATAAGAGACCGTTTTGGCCTGTCCTTTGACACAAAAGGATTGGGCTATCTTGCTGCACTTTATTTACCGTTACCGTTACTTGATCGTTACCAATTATCTTGCTATCAAACTACCGGTTACCTACAATTTCAGTGCTTGCAGAAATTACCTTGCTGAAAACCGCTTGTCATTTCCTTCTGCTCCTCGTTGGGTTCGACACTCTTACTTATCAAAGGACTACGATTGACCCCCTATACTTGTGGGTCATCCGGAAACTACCATCACATGGAACCCACAAAGAAAGGACAAGGAAAAAGGCAAGTGTAATGCCATTGCATAAGCCAAGAGAACACAAAGGCGAGAATAAAGGAAGATCACATGAAGTCTGGAATTCTGTGGTATAAGCGGTAGTACTGCGCCCTGCAGCGGTAGTTCCACCGAAGGCTAAGCGGTAGTACCGCTAGTACATAGCGGTAGTACCGCCCTAAGCGGTAGTACTGTCCATGTAATGGTGGTAGTACCGCCCAACCTGTGGAAGAACTTCCGCGGCAAGGATCCGGTAGTACCGGGGACGTAGAATTCCTACTTTAGTGACCCTCGACTACCCTCCTATATAGCATGCATATCACGTCCTACTCATGCCTAAAAGTCGTGGACAATCAAGAAGAACCACATGCATTGCCCTATATCCAATGATTCAAAAATAGAGACAAAGAAGAGACGGAAGAGGGTAATACCGGTGGCCATGGAACAAGGAAGACAGGGGAATCAATCCCACCGGACGGAAATGTGGGAAACGACACGGGATCGAAGGACCAGAGCCTACCACCGGGGCAAATTTTGGTCGCCTGTGAGAGAGGGCATGAGGAGGGGAGAAGGGAATGGGTATGGGGGAGTTGGAACTCCCCGTGCCCACCACTTAACCCGTCCTGGAAGACCTGAGGTGGTAGTACCGCGGGCGGGCGCGGTAGTACCGCTCGAGCGGTAGTACCGGCCAGACCCAGCGGTAGTACCGCTTGCGACCAAAAACATAGCCTAGCCAAACACAAATAATAGGACTTATACAAAGAGAAGGAACACTCCAAGGTAGAAGTAAGGACATGAAGACACAGAAGGATACTTGGAGTGACATAAATCAAATAACAAGATCTCAAATAGCAAATACCTCACTAGGAGGAGGGGCGGTGGCCGAAGGCACCTATGTTTGAGTCAATTGGTATGGCACCGCGTAGATTTTAACCTTGGGTCCATGACCAAAACTCGTCTTTGAAGCACAAGCACCATCAAAAATGGTTAGTGTGAAAGATTTGATCAATTTATGCATAATAAGAGTAGGGATAGTTCATTGAGAGAACAACACTCCCCTTATGTCTATGCCTACATCTAAACAAGAATAATGATGAGTGTGGTGGGGTGTGCAACACTTCAAGCCACATTGCTTGAATCAATGATATTTAGATCATACCTTAACTCGCGAAATCTTGCTTCATCCAATGGCTTCGTGAAGATATCTGCAAGTTGCTCATTATTATTGAGATGAATAAGATCAATCTCTCCATGCTTGATATGCTCCCGGATGACGTGATGACGAATCTCAATATGCTTCATCTTGCAATGTTGAACCGGGTTGTTGGAGATCTTGATCAAGCTTTCATTGTCACAGTAAAGAGGCACTTTGTCACAAGTGACACCATAATCCTTTAAATTTTGCCTCATCCAAAGAATCTGTGCACAACAGCTAGCAGCGGCTACATACTCGGTCTCGGTGGACGAGAGAGAAACACAATTTTGGTTCTTCGAAGACCAACTTACCAAATAGCGACCAAGGAATTGGCATCCTCCGGAAGTTGACTTCCTCTCCACACGGTTTCCCACCCAATCCGAGTCCGAATATCCTATGAGATCAAATGAAGCGCCTCTGGGTTACCATAAGCCAAAGTTTGGGGTATGAGCCAAATATTGAAAGATTCGCTTGACTGCCACATAGTGGCTTTCCTTAGGTGCGGTTTGAAATCGTGCACAAATTCCCAAACTCAACATAATATCCGGTCTAGATGCACAAAGGTAAAGCAAGGATCTAATCATGGAGCAATATACCTTTTGATCCACGGCTTTACCATTGGGATCACTGTAAAGTTGGCATTTGAGTGGCACGGGAGTGTTGGCCTTGGTCGGCTTGAGATCATCCAACTTGAACCTCTTGAGCATGTCTTGAGTGTATTTAGCTTGGTTGATGAAGGTTCCTTGCTTCATTGCTTGACTTCGCATCCAAGGAAGAACTTTAACTCTCCCATCATAGACATCTCAAACTCTTTTGTCATTAGTGCGGCAAACTCATCATTGAAAGCTTTGTTAGGAGAACCAAAGATAATATCATCAACATATAGTTGGCATATGAACAAGTTCCCTTTAACCTTCTTCGTGAAAAGAGTGGGATCGATTTTCCCAATTTCAAGCCCACGATCTTGCAACATCTCGGTAAGGTGCTTATACCATGCACGTGGGGCTTGTTTAAGGCCATAGAGTGCCTTATCAACAACGTATACATGATTGGGGAACTATGGATCCTCGAACCCCGGGGGTTGCTTGACATATACCAACTCCTTAAGTGGGCCATTAAGAAATGCACTCTTCACATCCATTTGATATAATTTGAAATCATGATGAGAGGCATATGCAAGCAACATGCGAATAGATTCAAGGCAAGCAACGGGAGCAAAATTTTCACGTAGTTGATACCCTTGACTTGGGAGTAGCCTTGTGCCACCAATCTTGCCTTGTTGCGAATGACAACACCGTTCACATCTTGCTTGTTCTTGAAGATCCATTTGGTTCCAATGTCATTGTGATTCTCCTTTGGTCTTGGCACCAACTGCCACACTTTTTTACGCTCAAAGTTGTTGAGCTCATCATGCATGGCTTCAAGCCATTCCGTGTCCTCAAGCGCCTCTTGTACCTTTAGGGGTTCAATGCAAGAGACAAACGCGTGATGTGCACAAAAGTTTGTTAATTGACGACGAGTGGTTACCCCTTTATTCAAGCTTTCGTATACGTTCTCCAAAATGTGTTGTTTATGTTTAAGCTTGGAAGCAATCTTGGTGGCACGTCTTTCTAAAATCTCCTCCATGGAAGGTTGAGGAGCATCGTCTTGACGATCTTGAGTGCCATCATGAGCTTGCTCTTGATCTTGAGCATGATCTTGATGTTGAGCTTGCTCGGGAGGGTAAACTTGATCTTGGGCATCTCTTGGTGTATTACCATCATCATGATGTTGATCTTGCCCTTGATCTTGTTCACTAGGTTAAGGGCCTTCACTTTGATCTTCGGAAGTGTGTCGGTCTTGTGTTGGTGATGGTTCCACTTGTGTAGAACATTGTCCTTCTCCTTCGGCCACAAGGGGTTCCTCAACGGGTAGGAAGTGTCCCACACCCATTTTTCTTATGGCTTGGGGAGGAATTTCATCACCTACATCACAAAGACCACATTGCTCCACTTGGAAGCCGTTATTTTAATCAAACTCTACGTTACACGTCTGCTCAATGAGTCCAGTGGACTTGTTGAGAACACGGTAAGCATGAGAGTTTGTAGCATAACCAACAAATATGCCCTCTTGAGCTCTAGGTTCAAATTTAGAGAGACAAGCACCTTTCTTGAGAATGAAACACTTACAACCAAACACCCGGAAGTACTTGAGGTTGGGCTTGTTACCGGTAAGTATCTCATATGGAGTCTTGTTCAAGCCTTTGTGGAGGTAGAGCCGATTAGATGCATGACACGCGGTGTTGATGGCTTCGGCCAAAAATTTGTACGGGGATTTGAATTCTGCCATCATGGTCCTTGCCGCATCCATCAACGTCCGGTTCTTCCTCTTTGCAACACCATTTTGTTTAGCGGTATAGGGTGCAGAGTATTGATGATTGATCCCCTGATCACTCAGAAACTCGTCCAAGGTGTAGTTCTTGAACTCGGTGCTGTCGTCACTTCTAATCATCAATATCATTGCATCATGTTGGCGTTGAGCTTCATTTGCAAAGTCGATGACGGTTTGTTGGGTCTCACTCTTCCTCTTGAAGAAATATACCCATGTATATCTTGAGTAATCATCCACAATCACCAAGCAATACTTTATTCCCCCAAGACTATCAAAAGATGGAGGACCGAAGAGATCTATGTGAAGGAGCTCCAAGGGCCTCTTCGAGTAGATGGTAGTCGTGTGTCGACGAGCCTTCTCACGTAGCTTTCCTTTGATACAAGCACTGCAAGCACGATCTTTGGCAAAACTCACATTTGTTAGTCCAAGAACGTGATCCCCTTTGAGGAGACTTTGCAAAGATCTCATATTGATGTGGGCTAGCCGGTGATGCCAAAGCCATCCCACATCAACTTTAGCCATTAGACAAGTCGCGGTCTTAGTGGGTCGCTCCGAGAAGTTGACCACATAGAGACTGTTTTTGACATGCCCAACAAAGGCTACTTTAAGAGTCTTGCTCCACAAAAGGGCCACGAAATCAATGCCAAAGAAAGTACTAAAACCCATGAGTGCAAGTTGACGAACGGAAAGTAAATTGTATGCAAGGGTCTCAACAAGCATGACTCTATCAATGGTTAAATCCGGAGAGATAACCACCTTGCTGATGACCCACAAGTATAGGGGATCAATCTTAGTCCTTTCGATAAGTAAGAGTGTCGAACCCAACGAGGAGCAGAAGGAAATGACAAGTGGTTTTCAGCTAGGTAATTTCTGCAAGCACTAAAATTGTAGGTAACAGATAGTTTGATAGCAAGATAATTGGTAACAAGCAAGTAACGGTAACGGTAAACAAGGTGCAGCAAGGTAGCCCAATCCTTTTGAGGCAAAGGACATGCCAGAATAATCACTAGTAATAGGCAAAGTGTTCTTGAGGGTACACGGGAATTTCGTCTAGTCACTTTTATCATGTTGGTTTGATTCGTGTTCGCTACTTTGATAATTTGGTATGTAGGTGGACCGGTGCTTGGGTGCTGTTATTACTTGAAAAACCTCCCACTTATGATTAACAGCCTCGCAAGCATCCGCAACTACGGGAAAAGTATTATGATAAAATCTAACCATAGCAATAACGTTTGGATCCAAATCAGCCCCTTACGAAGTAGCGCATAAACTAGGGTTTAAGCTTCTGTCACTGTAGCAACCCATCATCTAATAACTACTCCACAATGCATCCCCTTAGGCCCATGAATGGTGAAGTGTCATGTAGTCGACGTTCACATGACACCACTAAGGGAATCACAACATACACATCATCAAAATATCGAACACATATCAAATTCACATGATTACTCGCAACATGACTTCTCCCGTGACCTCAAGAACAAAGGTAACTACTCACAAATAATAATCATGCTCAAGATCAGAGGGATATTGAATAGCATAATGGATCTGAACATATAATCTTCCACCAAATAAACCATATAGTAATCAACTACGCAAGGTAATCAACACTACTAGTCACCCACAGGTACCAATCTGAGGTTCCGGTACAAAGATTGAACACAAGAGATGAACTAGGGTTTGACAGGAGATGGTGCTATTGAAGATGAGAGGGGTGTTGGTGATGACGATAGCTTCAATTTCCCCCTCCGGGAGGGAAGTTCCCCCGGCGGAATCGCTCCGCCGGAGGGCAAAAGTGCTCCTGCCCAAGTTCCACCTCGAGGCGGCGACGTTTCGTCCCGAAAGTCCTCCCTTGATTTTTTCTAGGTCAAATGTGACCATATACCAGAAGACTGGCACCGGAGGTGGGCCGAGGTGGCCACAACCCATCAGGGCGCGCCCAGGGGGCCTGGCGCGCCCTGGTGGGTTGTGCCCACCTGGCAGGCCCCCTCCGGTAGTTTCCTGCTCCAGTATTTTTTATTAAATGCAAAAATAATCTCCGTAAAATTTCAGCTTCATTGGAGTTGTGCAGAATAGGTATCTCTGATGTGCTTTTCTTAGGTCCAGAATTCCAGCTGTCGGTATTCTCTCTCTTTGTGTAAACCTTGCATATTATGAGAGAAAATGCATTATAATCACTCCCCAAAGCATTATTATTCAACAAAACAAAGTGAATAACAGTAAGAAATCATGATGCAAAATGGACGTATCAACTCCCCCAAGCTTAGACCTCGCTTGTCCTCAAGCGAAAGCCGATATTGAAAACCATGTCCACATGGTTTGAGAGAGAGGTGTCGATAAAAACAAAATATGGACATAGTAGCATCCTTCTTATTATCATAACAGCAACAAACTCTATCATAAAAACTTATTTCAATACACTTTTATCATATAACTTCTTATGAACAAGTAACAATTCATCACAACAAATAAGTATGAAGCATAAACCTTATTGGGAACTAACAAATTATGTTCTCAGTCAACTTTGCAACTACAATTCATCATATTTTCAGGAAGGGTCTCATGTCGGAGCCTTTTGGCAAGTCCACATACTCAACCATCATTTAGTCTTCTATGATTGCTAACGCTCATGGCATACCCATGAACAAAAAGTTTCAACCGGACACATAGGAAGATAGGGGCTTATAGTTTCGCCTCCCAACTTACTCACCTCAAGGGTGATGTCAACAATAATAACTCATGCCCACCCATATCCAACTGGATATATGTGCCTAGATCTTTCCTCACCACATGATGCTTGCAAAAGGAAAAAGTAAAAAGGAATAGGGGACAATACTTTGACTCTTGCATAAAAGTAAATACATGAAAGTAAAAGATAGGCCCTTCGCAGAGGGAAGCAGAGGTTGTCATGCGCTTATTGATTTGTATGCCCAATCCCTTAATGTAAAAGAACGTCACGCTATATTGCCCCCTATGATAGCAACCTTTATTATGCAGTCCGTCGCTTTTATTACTTTGCCATCATAAGTTCGTATAGCGCTCAATTTTCTCTTACACTAATTGATCAAAACACTTTTAGAAGCAATTTTCATTGCCTTATTGCACCGATGACAACTTAATTGAAGGATCTTTCTCGATCCATAGGTAGGTACGGTGGACTCTCAAAAATGATTTTGGTTTTGGGTTTTTGGATGCACAAGTAGTATCTTTACTTAGTGCGGAATTTTGGCTAGCAAAGATATTGGGCAAGCATCACATGTTGAAGGATCTATGACAATATAACTTCTATGTGAATATGAACAAACATAAATCATTACGCTGTCTTCCTTGTCCAACGTCAACAATTTTGACATATAATATTTGATGGGGGCTCACAATCATAAAAGATGTCCAAGATAGTGTATTTGCATGTGAATCTTCTCTTCCCTTATTAATTCTGTCATGAATTGCATCATTGACCAATGCTATGTTTGTCAATCTCCAGTAAATTTTACTACTTATAATTTTCCTTATGTGATGTCATTACTCACCATAAGATTAGCATATGATTCTTTTCATTTATTTTTCTTTTATTTTATTTTGATTGCAACAAGAAAGTAAAGAGACAAAAACTCAAACTAAACTTTATTATATAACTTTCACACGATTACATAGATAGATAGGCCACGAAACTAACACACAAAAATAGATCATGCTAAAATTTTATTCAACTAAAGCAAAGGAAAACTAAAGATCGAACTAAAATAGGTAAAGGTGAATGAAAGTGGTGGTGATACGATACTAGGGCACCTCCCCCAAGCTTGGCTCAAGCCAAGGGGAGTGCCCATACCCGTGTGCTCAAGTCTCCTTTGATGGTGGTGGTGAAGAAGGTGGTGGTGACGTGGAAGCCTTCTTCTTCAACTTATATTTAAGCATAAAGTTTTCCTCCCTTAGATCATCATTCTCCAACTCAAGCTTTAATATCCTTTTGCATAAGGCCTCCCTGCTCTTCTGCAGAAAACGAGATGGGATAAATTGGACCTTAGGTTTGTATCTTCTAGGGAGGCTTGACTTCTTAAACTCCACATGCATGTCTCCGGGTTGAGGCAATGGATCATCCTCCTCCTCAGAGCTGTCATCTTTTGTTTCCTGCATGGTGGCATCTTCTTATTTCTCCGAGGTCCATAGATAGGGGTAAATTTCCCTAAAGATCTTGGGGTCTAAAACATAGGGATCAACATGGCTCTCCCCCTCCGAATCTTGAGACGACATATTTTCAGATCTGCCAGGTAAACAACACGAAACAAGCACAGAGGATTTTTCTGCGATGTGGTCGTCAAAACAGTCGGGGGTATATATAGAGAATTTTTATTCTTGGGAAACAAGTATATCGAAGGAAAACGGAGTCGGGAAGGCATCCGAGGTGGGCACAACCCACCAGGGCGCGCCCAGGGGTGCCTGGCGCGCCCTGGTGTATCGTGCTCACCTCGATCACCTTCCGGTTTATTTCTTTATTTCCAAAATTTTAAAATATTCCAAAACTGACAAAAAATATTTTTGCAGATTTTTCGGAGTCCGTTTACTTACCATATCACGTACCTCCTATTTTTAGGAATTCTGGAGTGTTTCGGAAGGTTTCTTTTATGTGTTCCTCCGGTGTCATGGTTTGGATAACATTGCTTTCAACGTTAATAGGCGTACCTGAGATATAATGCTTAATTCTTTGTCCATTGACCACCTTCGGGTTAGTACCTTCGGCGTTATTAATCTTGATACCTCCAGAACGATAAACCTCTTCGATAATATATGGTCCTTCCCATTTGGAGAGAAGCTTACCTGCAAAAAATCTTAAATGAGAGTTGAACAAAAGAACATAGTCTCCTATTTTGAATTCCCGCTTTTGGATTCTTTTGTCATGCCATCTTTTTTACTTTTTCTTTGAATAGCCTAGCATTTTCATACGCTTGGGTTCTCCATTCATCAAGTGAGCTAATATCAAATAGCCTCTTCTCACCGGCAAGTTTGAAATCATAGTTAAGTTCTTTAATTGCCCAAAATGCTTTGTGTTCTAATTCTAGAGGCAAATGACAAGCTTTCCCATATACCATTTTATATGGAGACATACCCATAGGATTTTTATAAGCTGTTCTATAAGCCCAAAGTGCGTCATCTAATTTCTTAGACCAATTCTTACGAGACCTATTGAGAGTTTTTTGTAATATTAATTTTATTTCTCTATTGCTAAGTTCAACTTGACCACTAGATTGAGGATGATAGGGTGATGTAATTCTATGGTTAACATCATATTTAGCAAGCATCTTACGGAATGCACCATGAATAAAGTGTGAACCACCGTCAGTCATTAAATATCTAGGGACTCCAAACCTCGGGAAGATAACCTCTTTAAGCATTTTAATGGAGGTGTGGTGATCAACACTACTAGTTGGAATAGCTTCTACCCACTTTGTGACATAATCAACAGCAACCAAAATATGAGTGTACCCGTTGGAGGAAGGAAAAGGTCCCATATAATCAAAACCCCAAACGTCAAATGGTTCGACAACAAGTGAATAATTCATAGGCATTTCCTGACGCTTACCGATATTACCAATTCTTTGACATTCATCGCAAGACAAGACGAACTTACGAGCATCTTTGAAGAGAGTAGGCCAATAAAAACCAGATTGCAGTACCTTATGAGCAGTTCTATCTCCCGCATGATGTCCTCCATAAGCTTCGGAATGACATTTCCATAGGATTTGTTCATGTTCATGCTCAGGTACATAATGCCTAATAATACCATCTACTCCTTCTTTATAAAGATGTGGGTCATCCCAAAAGTAATGTCTCAAGCCATAGAATTTTTTTCTTTTTTGTTGGTATGTGAAGCTAGGTGGTATATATTTAGCGACAATGTAGTTAGCATAATCAGCATACAAAGGTGTGTTTTGTGAAACACTTATTGCAGCTAACAGTTCGTCAAGGAAACTATCATCAATAGGTAGTGGGTCATCAAGAATATTTTCTAACCTAGACAAGTTATCAACTACGGGGTTCTCAGCTCCCTTCCTATCAACAATATGCAAGCCAAATTCTTGGAGCAAGAGAACCCACCTAATAAGTCTAGGTTTAGCATATTTCTTTTCCATAAGATATTTTATAGCAGCATGGTCGGTGTGAACAATTACTTTTGAATCAACAATATAGGATCTGAATTTATCACAGGCAAACACAACTGCTAAAAATTCTTTTTCAGTAGTAGCATAGTTTCGTTGGGCACTGTCTAGAGTTTTGCTAGCATAATGGATAACATTCAATTTATTATCTACTCTTTGACCTAGAACAGCACCAACAACATAATCACTAGCATCACACATAATTTCAAAAGGCAAGTTCCAATCAGGTGGTTGAACGATAGGTGCAGAGGTTAAGGCTTTATTGAGTGTTTCAAAGGCTTCCACACAATCATCATCAAAAACAAAAGGAATGTCCTTTTGCAAAAGATTAGTAAGAGGCCTAGAAATTTTAGAGAAGTCTTTAATGAACCCCCTATAAACACCAGCATGACCAAGGAAACTGCGAATACCTTTAATATCTTTAGGACATGGCATTTTCTCAATTGCATCAACTTTAGATTTATCCACCTCAATACCTCGTTCAGATATTTTGTGCCCCAAGACAATGCCTTCATTAACCATAAAGTGGCACTTCTCCCAATTCAAGACAAGATTAGTTTGTTCACATGTCTGCAAAACTCGATCAAGGTTGCTTAAGCAATCATCAAAAGAAGTTCCATAAACGGAAAAATCATCCATGAAAACCTCCACAATCTTTTCACAAAAATCAGAGAATATAGCAGTCATACATCTTTGAAAGGTAGCAGGTGCATTGCATAAACCAAAAGGCATACGTCTATAAGCATAGGTTCCAAAAGGGCAAGTAAAGGTGGTTTTTTCTTGATCGGATTGTGACACAGGTATTTGAGAGAAACCAGAATATCCATCTAAGAAGCAAAAGTGTGTGTGCTTAGATAATCTTTCTAGCATTTGATTAATGAAAGGCAGAGGGTAATGATCCGTCCTAGTAGCTTTATTTAATTTTCTAAAATCAATTACCATTCTATAGCCATTAACAATTCTTTGTGGAATGAGTTCATTCTTATCATTAGGAACAACGGTAATACCTCCTTTCTTAGGGACACAATGAACGGGACTTACCCATCTACTATCAGCAATAGGATAGATTATACCTGCTTCCAGAAGTTTTAATATTTCAGTTCTTACCACTTCCTTCATCTTAGGATTCAATCGCCGTTGGTGATCAACAACGGGTTTAGCATCAGGTTCCATATTAATCTTGTGCTGACATAGAGTGGGACTAATGCCCTTAAGATCATCAAGAGCATATCCAATAACAGCCCGGTGCTTCCTTAGAACTTTCAATAATCTCTCTTCTTCATGTTCTGAAAGGTTAGCACTAATAATAACAGGATATATATTTTTCTCATCAAGATAAGCATACTTCAAAGTGTCAGGCAATTGTTTCAATTCAAACACAGGGTCACCTTTCGGTGGAGGAGGACCTCCAAGAGTTTCAATAGGCAAATTTTGTTTCAGGAGAGTTTGTTGTTCGAAGAAAATTTTACCTATCTCATTTGTTTCACGCAAGTGCATATCATTTTCATGGTCGAGCAAATATTGTTCTAATGGATCGGTAGGAGGCACAGCAATAGAATCAAGACCAATTATTTCATCCTTACTAGATAACGCTTTATCACGAGGTTGTCTACTAAACTTGGAAAAATTAAACCCATGAGACACATTACCAAAACTGACACCGACAGTTTGTTTTTCACAATCTATCTTAGCATTGACGGTACTCAAAAAAGGTCTACCAAAGATAATGGGACAAAAGTCATCTTGTGGGGAACCAAGGACTAGAAAATCAGTAGGGTATTTTACCTTCCCGCACAAGAATTCAACCTCTCTAACAATCCCAAGTGGTGTGATAGTGTCTCTATTAGCAAGTTTAATAGTAACATCAATATCTTCCATTTTAGTAGGTGCTATTTCATCCATAATTTCTTGGTATAGAGTAAAAGGGATAGCACTCACACTAGCACCCAAATGACATAAACCATGATAGAAATGATGTCCTATTTTTACTGAGACAACATGCATGCCTTCTATGGGTCTATGTTTATCTTTTTCATCGGGTTTAGCAATTCTAGCAGCTTCATCACAGAAGTAGATAACATGCCCATCAATATTTTCTACCAAGAGATCTTTAACCATAGCAACACTAGGTTCTACTTTGATTTTCTCAGGGGGCTTAGGTGCTCTTATATTACTCTTACGAACCACAGTTGATACCTTAGCATGTTCCTTTATCCTAACAGGGAAAGGTGGTTTTTCAATATAAGCGGTAGGCACAACTGGATTAACATTGTAAAAGATGGTTTCTTCTTTAGTTATTACCGGTTATTTAATTTCTTCTTTAATAGGGGGATGATATTTAAATCACTTCTCCTTAGGGAGGTCAACATGAGTAGCAAATGCTTCGCAGAAAGATGCTACTATCTCAGAGTCAAGTCCATATTTAGTGCTAAACTTGTGAAAAGTATCGGTATTCATAAAAGATTTAACACAATCAAATTCAAGCTTTATACCTGACTCATTACCATCGTCGAGCTCCCAATCTTCAGAGTTGCGTTTAATTCTTTCTAAGAGATCCCACCTGAATTCAATAGTCTTCTTCATATAAGAACCAACACAAGAAGTATCGAGCATGGATTGATCATTATGAGAAAGCCGAGCATAAAAATTCTGAATGATAACTTCTCTCGGAATGTCATGATTGGGGCATGAATATAACATTGACTTAAGCCTCCCCCAAGCTAGAGCGATACTTTCTCCTTCAAGACGCCAAAAATTATATATATAATTCCGATCACGATGAACTAGATGCATGGGATAAAACTTTTGGTGGAATTCCAATTGCAAACGATTCCAGTTCCACGACCCAAGATCATCACATAGCCTATACCATGTCAATGATTTTCCCTCCAAAGATAAAGGGAAAACCTTCTTCTTAACTTCATCTCCGGATAAACCTGCAAGCTTAAATAATCCACAAATTTCGTTCACATATGAAAGGTGCATATCAGGATGTTCAGTTCCATCTCCTGCATAAGGTTTAGCAAGCAATTTTTCTAACATACCCGAATGAATTTTATAAGTAACATTTTCAGTAGGTGCTATAGGTTCAGGGGCAACTAATTGTGGTTCCGGTCGAGGTGAAGATACCCCGAACAAACCCCTCAAAGGATTGTATTCCATAGTAGCAAGTAGCAATAAATTTCAGCACGTAGTATAAGTTTTTCCTTACCGATTTCCACTTACCAAGAGCGCTTCACTCCCCGGCAACAGTGCCAGAAAAGAGTCATGATGACCCAAAAGTATAGGGGATTATCGTAGTCCTTTCGATAAGTAAGAGTGTCGAACCCAACGAGGAGCAGAAGGAAATAACAAGCGGTTTTCAGCAAGGTAATTTCTGCAAGCACTGACATTGTAGGTAACAGATAGTTTGATAGCAAGATAATTCGTAACAAGCAAGTAACGGTAACGGTAAACAAGGTGCAGCAAGGTAACCCAATCCTTTTGAGGCAAAGGACATGTCAGAACAATCACTAGTAATAGGCAAAGTGTTCTTGAGGGTACACGGGAATTTCGTCTAGCCACTTTTATCATGTTGGTTTGATTCGTGTTCGCTACTTTGATAATTTGATATGTAGGTGGACCGGTGCTTGGGTGCTGTTCTTAATTGAACAACCACCCACTTATGATTAACCACCTTGCAAGCATCCACAACTACGAGAAAAGTATTAAGATAAAATCTAACCATAGCATTAAATGTTTGGATCCAAATCATCCCCTTACGAAGTAGCACATAAACTAGGGTTTAAGCTTCTGTCACTCTAGCAACCCATCATCTAATAACTACTCCACAATGCATCCCCTTAGGCCCATGAATGGTGAAGTGTCATGTAGTCGACGTTCACATGACACCACTAAGGGAATCACAACATACACATCATCAAAATATCTAACACATATCAAATTCACATGATTACTCGCAACAAGACTTCTCCCGTGACGCTTTGAGTTGTCGGAAAAAAAGCCAGGAGCTTAAGTAATCCTCAAGAACAAAGGTAACTACTTACAAATAATAATCATGCTCAAGATCAGAGGGATATTGAATAGCATAATGGATCTGAACATATAATCTTCCACCAAATAAACCATATAGTAATCAACTACGCAAGGTAATCAACACTACTAGTCACCCACAGGTACCAATCTGAGGTTCCGGTACAAGGATTGAACACAAGAGATGAACTAGGGTTTGAGAGGAGATGGTGCTGTTGAAGATGTTGATGAAGATTGGCCTCCCGAAGATGAGAGGGGTGTTGGTGATGACGATAGCTTCGATTTCCCCCTCCGGGAGGGAAGTTCCCCCAGCGGAATTGCTCCGCCGGAGGGCAAAAGTGCTCCAGCCCAAGTTCCGCCTCGAGGCGGCGGCGCTTCGTCCCGAAAGTCCTCCCCTGATTTTTTCTAGGTCAAATGTGACCATATACCAGAAGATGGGCACCAGAGGTGGGCCGAGGTGGCCACAACCCATCAGGGCGTGCCTAGGAGGGCCAGGCGCGCCCTGGTGGGTTGTGCCCACGTGGCAGGCCCCCTCCGGTAGTTTCCTGCTCCAGTATTTTTTATTAAATGCAAAAATAATCTCCATAAAATTTCAGCTTGATTGGAGTTGTGCAGAATAGGTATCTCTGATGTGCTTTTCTTAGGTCCAGAATTCCAGCTGCCGGTATTCTCCCTCTTTGTGTAAACCTTGCATATTATGAGAGAAAAGGCATTAGAATTACTCCCCAAAGCATTATTATTCAACAAAACAAAGTAAATAACAGTAGGAAATCATGATGCAAAATGGACGTATCACTTGCCAAGGCCCAATACCTTTTAAATTGTGTCATCACCAAAGGAGACTTGAGTGACCAAAGATGTGTCGGTTCGGACGTCCACCAAGTCCTTGCTTCCGGTCATATGATTTGTTGCTCCACTATCAAGCAACCATGACACTCCTCCAGAAGCAAACTCCTACAATAGATCAATGCTTGGATTTAGGTACCCGTTCTTTAATGGGTCCTTTCATGTTAGTAACAAGGGTCTTAGGAACCCAAATAGACCATTCAATGTACTCATAAGAAGAACCAACATATTTGGCATAAACATAAGAGGGTTAATATCGCCGGCTTTGTTGGAGGGGGTAGTCTTGCCATTCTTGGCATTACCACCCACATCCTTGTCCTTCTTCTTCTCATGATTAATCTTTCTCGCTTTGACAAAGGTTTCCTTGAGCGGGACGGGCCGTTTGGTCTTCAACTTCTTCTTCTTCTTCTTCTTAGAATTGGGTGCAAACCCAATCCCTTCTTTTGCTACAACTTCCTTTTGATTGCTCAAAAGGCCCGTTGAGACTCTTCTCACCTTGAATACATGTCACAAGGCCTTTCTCAAGTTGCTCTTTCAACTCAGCATTTTCCTCCACAAGGTGTGCATTCTCACAACAAGGGTTAGTAGCATTGGCATTATCAATTAACACAAAAGGAGGACATGTGGCTATTTCCTTAGTAAGTTTTACTTGGAATTGATCATGAGACTCCTTAAGAGAGGCATGAGTACTCTTCAAAGCCTTGTGAGCTTTGTCGAGTGTGCCAAACTCCTCTTTGAGTCTATCATGGCCAACCCCAAGTGCAGCCTTTTCGGATTTGAGCACACAAGTAAGAACAATAGCATGATCATGATCTTTTTGTAACTTAGCAAGATTGTCGTTGTGTGGCTCCTCAAGATCCAAACGAAGATCTCGCTCTTTCTCCAAAGCAATAGAAAGATCCGCTATCTCATCGTCCTAGTCACGACTATGCCCCTCCAAATTGGAGATGGTTTCCTCATGGGATTCAACGAGATCACTAGCTTCACCAAGTTTTTCCAAGAGAGCAACAAAGTGCTTCTTGGTCTTACCCTTGAGTTTGGCCACCATGAACTTGTCAAACTCATTCTCATCAACACTCACCTCCTCATGTTCCTCCACACATTCCAACGCAGGAGAAATAGTGGTAATTGAAGTTTTGATGTTGGAGGTTACCTTGTTGATACCTTTGGCCATGAGGCACTTGGCGATGCGGTTCTCGTTGGGGGGGGGGGAGGTCGAAGAGAGACACCTTGGTTGGGGTAGAGGATGCAATTGCCACTGTAGCCATTGCCATCCCTTCACCACTTGTATCTTCATCATCATCATCATCATCATCATCATCATCATCATCATCATCATCAGAGGAATACTCTTCTTGAGCCACCAACACCTTGTGAGGCACCTTCTTGGTGAAGTTGTTCTTGTTGGGGAAGGACTTGGCTTTGTCTTTGTGAATGAGCTTGCCACCTTTGTCTTCCCTCTTCTCATATGGGAAATCCACCACGAAGTGACTCACATTGCCATAGTTGTAACAAGTTCTCACACGTTGCTTGCCTTTGGAGCCACTTGAGTTGTTCTTGGAGAAGTTTGGCCTTGAGTTTCTCTTGTTGCCCCAAAATTGCCTTGACGCAAGAGCCATGTGCTCGTGGTATGGATATTTGGTGTCTTCGGGGCAACTCTCCTCTTCTTCATCTTCTTCTTCTTCCAGAATAGCCTTGTCCTTCAAAGCAAGGTTGGGTGAAGACTTCTATAACCGTTAAACACGAGCTAGAGCGTTGTCGGCGGTCTTGTTCAAGATGTTCATTGCAATGAATTCATCCAACACATCACTCGAAGACAAGGAGTGGAAGTCCGGACTTTGATGGATAACGGAGGACATGGCCTTCTTGAATGGTATAATGGCCTTGAGAAACTTACGCTTGATCCAATTGTCATTTGTATCCTTGCTCCCATGATCTTGAAGGGATACCGCAAGAGTTGTCACTCTCCGGTAGAGCTCACGAGGGTCCTCATCATCATTCATCACAAACTCATCGGCCTCATCGAGAACCACCTCAAAGTTGGACCGTTGAATGTTTGAGCTTCCCTTGTACATGGAAACAATGTGTTGGGGATTTAACTCCACGATATAACCCACCTTACTGGGCCGAGTCAACATATCAACAATCTTGTGACCAAGTTCAAGGTGGGCCGTGTCCTGAGTACAAGATAAGTAAGGTGGCGTCTGACCAAGACACCGGGCGGCCTGACACCTGAAGACGGCGGCTCAAAGCCCATGATGCTAAGGACGCCGGTTAAGTTTCCTTAAGATGCAAGACGAGTTAGAGATGTAGTAGGTCACGGGTCATGATATGACCAGGACTCTGTTGTAAATCCTAGGGCTTGACCTGTGTATAAAGGGAAGGCCCCTAGGGCCGAAAGGCTCAAGTTACAACCTCTCGATAGCTAGGTTAGCGATTCCGCACCCTTGTAATCGAGATCTATACATCAAATACACAAAAAGCAGGACGTAGGCTATTACCTCCATAGGAGGGGCCGAACCTGGGTAAACCCGACTCTCTCTCTCGTTTAACCCCTTCGAGTCGCCACCAAGCGGCGATGGCCTCACACCTAAGTCCTGTTATGAGGACATCTACCGGTTGACAAAACCACGACAGTTGGCGCCCACCGTGGGGCCCTCGCCCGGTGGAGTTGAGTTTTCTAAGGACATCCAATCAGGATTCGGGAAGTTTGCGGTGAACCAGATGGTCAAGAACCACCGTGACAAGATCTACGAGCCGGCTTGGAGCATCAAGGACGACCCGATTGGATGTGGGTTAGGAGATCCCGCAGGAGAGATTGGGTTAGAAACTTCCGAGCCGTACATCTACATCGACATCGTCGAGCCGGCTCGGAGCGCCCGATCCAATCAACGCCGGGGGTTCCCGACCCGTTCGCAGTTGGAGGTTTGGGCGGGTCAACTAAAACACCGGCTCAAGCCATGACTGATCTTATGGCCGAGATGGCAAAACTCGTGGATACCCCGGTCACTGCGGAAAACTAGGAAGAGCGCAATGTGGAGCTAACCAAATTGCGTAGTCAAATAATTGAGGTACAAAAGGAGATTGACGCCGAAAACGAACGGATGGCGGATTTGCAGACTCGTATACATCAAGAGACGAAGCGCCTTAAGGCTGATGCCTGGCGATTTGGAGTTCAGAGAGAGGCATCGGAGGCGGTTTACGAGAGAAGACGCCACCGTGGACTCTTTCAGAACCTTGAGCTCAACAGCTTTTTAACACCCCACAACAGACACCAGGAACTGTTCAGCAACCCGGGAATCGGCAAGAGGAACCGGCTCAACCCCCGTCGGCTCAATCCCCGCCTTGGCGATTTCAGACGCCACGGGGTCACTTCTCTAATACTGTTGACAACATGTTGGCTGCATCCCAGAATTTGGAAGCATTGCCTATTAACAGAAACTCCCCTCTTGAGGTTGAAGCTAGGAACACCATCGAGATGCTAAAAACTGATGTGGTACAACAGGCACAGTATTCGTACAGCCGGGATCGGATGCATTCCACTCCCTATGCTAGCAAGGGCCGTCATGCGTAGTCCCCGACTGTTTCTAGCAGTGGGCGGAGAGAGCAGCTTCAGGTCTCTCCAACCCGTCTCATGCCATCAGACGCCCAGGCAGTTGTTGACGCTGCGAGAGGCGCACGACAGGCAGAAGCGGAAGCGGCCGCACGGGCGATCCAGCAGTTTCACCTTCAACCGGCGAGTTTGGGGGCTGGATCCAATAGTAGGACGATTGGAATACCATGCTTATCCCCAACGCTCCGCGTAGAGCGCATGCCCAAAGATTTTAAGGGGCCTCGCAAGGTGCCAAACTACACGGCAGATCTTGAGTCAGCGTCTTGGATCGAGAGTTATGAGTTGGCAATGGACATGCTGGATGTCAGCGACACTGTGTGTGCTAAATACTTAACCATGATGTTGGAAGGACCGGCTCGGACATGGTTGAAAAACTTACCGCCTAACTCCATCAACACATGGACTGAGCTGAAAGAGCGATTCATCAAGAATTTCCAAGGAACCTGCAAGAAGCCTATGACGATAGTAGATCTACAGCATTGCGTTCAACGAGTAGACGAGTCGGCTCACCATTGGACTAGCCGGGTCGCGGAAATCATCCAATCGTCGGACATCATCACGGCGGCTTAGGCAGTCCTAATATTGGAAAAGAACTGTCACTTCCAGCCTTTAGTCCTGAAGCTCGGACGGCTCAAGTGAAAGGTGCAAGACATGGGCGATTTGATGGACGTCCTCACCAGATATGCCGAGTCAGATAGCACGAAGGATCCCGGCTCAGACAAGGACAAGACCTCCAAAGGCAAAAAAGCTGAAGGAGGGAAAGGTCAGCACGGTCTTGGAGGCAACCAGGGGGCTCAAAATAATAAGCGGAAGCAGCCGGATGGCGGGTCAGACTTTGTGGCCAACACTAATACAGGTTTCAAGAACCAGCGCCGGAACGGTCGACCCGGAGGAGCTTACAATGGGAATAAACCTCGCAATTATGAGGAGGCGCTTAAAGCGCCTTGCCCTAAGCACAACACCCAAGATAAGTCGGCTAGAAACTCTTGGGAGAATTGTTATATCATGCAAGAGTTCCGTAGCCAGGCTTTCCAGAATAACTCAGGAGGCAATGGTGGAGGACACCCGGGTCAACATGGACCTGGCGGGTCACAAGGTGGCCCAGGGGCTGGTTTTCAACATCAGGGAAATCATGGGAATGGGCAATATCCTGGCCAAGGCAATCAGCATGATAACCAAGGGGGATTTCAAAGTAATCCCAAGCAGTTGAATAACGGTCAGTACCACTAGCCCCTAAATCCCTGAATGAAATTCATAACTCCGAAGGGTATCAAAGAAGAAATATTATGTCTCCAAGAGGGAAATAAGCCGGCCCTGGAACACCAGTGGCCTTATTAAACTTAGCTCTGCCGACTCCTTTTTTGTAATTTCTTCCCCCATTGCAGACTTCTGTATATCCTTCTTTATGTTTCAAGTATGAATAAAGCCGGCGTATTCTGTCGTTTCAACTTACAAGATGAGTTTGAGTCTTTATTTTCTGAAACAAAGGGCACTTGGGGACTTCCGACTCATCAAATCTAGCTTTATCACCCTTGTGACCCGGCATAACAATGCCACCTTATTCAGGGCATTTGGGAGCTTCCAGCCCACCGGGCTTAGCTTTCTTACCGTCTTGACCCGGCAAAAATAAATGCCATATATGGTTAAACCTGCCAGTATGCTTGATGCGACTCCGATCAGATGACCCCGTGAACTCTTGACGAGTCAATCCTTTTTGGACCCTGAACTTGTTAAGGTTAAAACACCGGCTTGAGTCATGAGAGAGCCGGCATACGGAAAGCTAGGATAAACCATGGGTTATCATACCCGCTTCATTGAAGCAAGACCCGAGCCTCGAAAGCCGGTCTTTTCCTGTCGAGCCTCGAAAGCCGGCAGTATGATCATATGTCCTTTCCATTAAGGCTAGGACCATCAAAAGTGCCTTCAAAGGGGGCTTCCTTATATTTCTAACTTTCGGGAAACAATCCCCAACATGAATACTATGTGCTGAAACTCATCACACAAAAATATTCTGGGCACGACCCTGTTGTTTTACCAGTTTATGTATGAAATAACCAGGTTATCGGCTGCATGACAGCACCAAATTATGTTATTGCTTAAAGAGGCTAACAAAGGACCTCAAGCTTGGACATCAATTTCGGCCAAAACTCATTGAGTCGGCGTATCAATATTGTTTTATTTTTGGCTTGCTTATTATAGCAAGTTTCAGGTTCAGAATTATTACCGGCCCATGCTTCAACGACCGGGTTAACAATTGAGTATGCGTGAGCAACCAATTAGCAAGCTATCCTACAATCCTCAACACTGTTGAAAGAAGAACAGATTGTTAAAATCAAGATCAAAGGCCGGCTTATATTGCCCAGCTTTATCTTATCAAAGGGCCCATCGATAGAAAGACGGTGAGCGGACATGATGGTGAAATGGCAAATAAGTATCTTGCATCAAAAGTGCAGAACATGCACGATGGCACGACAACAGTTTTTGGCTATCCCTATTACATGCTTAAGGAAGCCACAAATTGTTTTCCACCCATACTCGCGGGCTTAAGTTAACAACGTAACGGTTGAGGAAGCTTAAATCACCGACCGCATCATCCGGGTCAACGGCGGCTAATCTTGCGCATGAGACGCCTCCGGGTTATCCACCGATTGGTCTTCTGGCTCCTGTATCTGAAGGTTATCCGCGTCCCAGTTGCAGTGAGATAAAGCCTGGAACACAGCTTCATCAGCAAGAATTGAAGACGGGTCAACTTCAGGGGCAAAGACATGCTCATGCCGTTGAGGAGCCAGACTTTTTGTTATCAAATCAGATGGTGGAATCCGAGTATGATTGGCACCATAAGCCGCCTGATAGCTCCTCAACTTCATCTCAGAAACCAGCTGAGTCGACAGAATTTGAGCATCCTTGACACAAGCTGCGTAATCTTCCTGGGAGAACTCTGACCCGTCATTTTTAAATTTGGGGAAGCCCTTTGCCAGCTCGGCTGGATCAAGTTCTTCTCCGTAAGCTAAAGCCCGACTCAATGCATATATTGCGCCAGATTGGGCGACTGATCTTTTTAGCTCTGGAACATGCTGAGGGATAATGGAAAGATTTTCGAATACATTCTTGATATACTTTAAGGGTTGCTTATCCCCTAGTGTCGCCTTAATGGCAAGATGGCTCCCAGTGTAGAGCTGCTCCGTCAGAGAATAAACAGCCTTGAGCATGAGCAGACTGTTATCATAAAAACTGCTAGTCCGGGGGCGTGTAAAATAGAATCAATGCATAAGTCGCCAGGCGCATTATATCTATATTTCAAGAAGACAAGAGGATATATACACTTACCAAAAATAGCTTGGGCCATCTGGGCAATATGCCGTTTTAACCCGGATAACTCCTCGGTAATAGGTTTGAGCCGGCTCTCAGCATCCTCTGCACGCTTCAGCAGAGCCGCCTTTTCATCTTCGAAGGATTTCTTCTCTTTTAAGAAGCTTGCTTTGGTGTTTTCCAGCTCGATCAAAGAGAGGCAAAGCTTTTCCTCAACTTCTGCGTGGGAAGTCTTCCCTTTTTCCAGGTCTTTTTTCAAATTGGCCATGATGGATTCAGCTGTCTTCAAAGCTTCCTGCATCATAAGTAAAGTTTGTATCAAGTCCCAAGAAAATTGCAAATCAATATATTTGGCACTTGGGGCTAATGTATCTCAGCTCTTTTTGACATTCAATATGTGAATGAGACCCGACTCATCTCAAGGAGATGAGCCGGCCCTTGGGGGCTACAGGTCGAAGTTCTTCAAAATTATATAAAAGACCCGACTCATCTCAAGTAGATGAGCTGGCCCTTGGGGGCTACAGGTCGAAGTTCTTCAAAATTATATAAAAGACCCGACTCATCTCAAGGAGATGAGCCGGCCCTTGGGGGCTACAGGTCGAAGTTCTTCAAAATTATATAAAAGACCCGACTCATCTCAAGGAGATAAGCCGACCCTTGGGGGCTACAGGTCGAAGTTCTTCAAAGCCATTACAGAAGACCCGACTCATCTCAAAGAGATGAGCCGGCCCTTGGGGGCTACAGGTTGAGTCAGACAAATATTTGCAAGACCCAGCTTATCTTAGAAAGACAAAGATGGGCCTTGGGGGCTACAAAAAGGATATATGATGAGAGCATGTAAAGGAGAACATACCTCATATTTATTTTTCATCATGCTAACAAGGCCGATTTCCATCTCATGGCTTGTAGCCAGGCGGTCTAAGCAGGCAGCATGAAGATCTTCGATACTAAAGCTCTCATAATTTGGAAGTTCCAACTTGGTCTTCCCTTTTTCTTGCAGTACCGCTTCATCCTTAGCAACAACCTTTGTTAATACACTGGAAATCTCAGGAGCAGTATAACCCGTCCCAGTAATAATAACTTCAGGATTATCTTTGTTTGTCACTGAAGGATTGGGCGGGTCAAGGTTAACTGCTGATGTAGCTTCAACAGTTACGGCATCAGTATTGATTGGTTCAGATGGAGGGGGTAAATCATTGTGGATATCCTGAGGGTCTTCAGAATGATCAACATGGATTTCATGAGCCGCCGGATCAAGAAGCTCCGGCTCAGGGGCCTCCGGGTTAACAGAAGATCCGTTAGTCTTCCTTTTCTTGGCTTTGGCCCTGCCAAGTTAAAAAGTATAATATGAAAAATGAAAAAAACAATAGTTTACTCAAACATATGAATTGATGAGGAATTTACTCTTGATTGATGACAAAGGGCGCCAGTTTTGACGTAGTCGAGTCGTCGGACGAAGGTGACATTTCCTGATTAACCAAGGCATAGGAGTCAAAACATTGACACATCAAGTCAGAGTTTCTTTGGAAAGTTTGGAACATTAAGTACCTTGGCTGATCGCTTCCTGGCGACTGATTTATCAAGTAAGCCCTCAACAAGATCGCCACTCCCACTTCGGGTTTGACGCCTAGACTGGTGCTGGGTTTTCTTCAAAATAAAGTAAGGATCTAGATGAGCGCCCGGGTGACAAAAGCCTACCTTCCGAACAACCCGCCTTGTTTTCAGCGGAGGCAAAGGATCTGAGTCGAAAGATATGGAAATTACTTCAACATTGCCTACACGGCTTGTTCCAACATCACCCTAAGAAGGAAAAGGCGTCAGATAGTTTCAAGGAAATATAAACAAAAGGTTAATTTTACCTCTGATCGGGTATCAGTGGCAGCTGTTTCGTCCATATGAGACGGCCCTTCTGCAGCCGCCTTATTTTTCTTCTTGCTTGGGGCGGCTTTGGATTTGTTAGCCGCGGTCTTGGTATGTTTCCGATTCCAGAAAGAAGAGGTAGACTGCAAAATCAAACACTCAGACCAAGGAAGCAAAGGTTCAAAGTTTGTTCAAAAAGCCGGATTAAGATCTTAAAAGGTTTTATACCGGAGGATCCGGGTTAAGGGCGTAGAAAGGTGTCAACCCGTCCTTGCTGCAAGCCTCCTGGTTTTCACCTAGCAGCTTCTTCACCATCCGGCTTATTTCGTCGGCCTCCAAGGAAAAATTGTTGTACCGTTGAGCATCGTTCAAGTCGCCAGAATAAGTACACATTAAGCCACTGCATAGACTTAACGGCAGAATCCTCCAAGATACCCAACACCGGGTTAAGTCGACCCCAGTCAATCCATTGGCTAGCAGAGCCCTCAACTTTGGATAGACATGGGCGTGTTGGGAGCGTTCCTCTGGAGGAGTCCAACCCGGAAGCTCAAGATCCATGGGAAGGCGGTTGGGCCTATAACCCAACAAGGGATTTTCATCGGCAGGCGCGGTGTTTCGGCAATAAAACCAAGTCTTGTTCCACCCTTTAGGGTGGCTTGGTAAGGTGGCAGCAAGAAAAAGGACATCCTTTCGCCTTTGGATCGAAACCCCGCCAAGTTCTAAGCCGGGACCGTCCGCGCACTCTGTTTGCCGGTTCAAATAGAAAAACTCCCTGAAGAGGGAGATAGTGGGTTCTGTTTGAAGATACACCTCGCAAAATACTTGGAACTGGCAAAGGTTCGTTATGGAGTTGGGGGCCAAGTCTTGAGGATGGAGGTCAAAAAAGTGTAAGACGTCCCGGAAGAACTTTGACCCGGGAGGTGAAAACCCCCTGTGTAGGTGATCCAAAAATATCAACACTTCTCCCTCTTGGGGGTTAGGGATCTCCTCTCCAAGGACGACTCGCCAGCCAAGCACATTTTGAGGCGGCAGAAACCCATGTTCCTCATAATCCTTTAAGTGAACATCAGAAACTTGAGTCGCCACCCTGTTGCAGGCTTTTGACTCCGACATAATGAGTCGTCTGGATAAAGTAAAAGAGGGCGGCTTAAGTAAATGGTTCAAGTAAAATGATCTAAGTATTTGCAATAAAGGGCAAGTCTGGTAAAAGACCAGAGTCTTTACAATGGCCTAAATGCATGGCGAGTTACAAATATTAAGCCGGCAAAAGTAAGGGCGACTTGTGCTAAGACAATAGGTCCTTGAGAATTTTGCTAAGTATGAGACAAACAAGTTTCTCCCGAAGCCGCAACAATTTTGGATCTAAAAATAGTTCAAAAAGGGGAGAATATTCGCTAGCCCTAGCGGGAGGGCATGGAAACAATGACAATACGAATCATCTAATACTAGGAAGGATTAAGACATGTCATACACGAAACGGAGTTGGTGTCTCTACCGCTCTACTTTGGTGATTATGTTTGCGGGATCTACTCGCAGAGCTAGCAATGGCGAAGAACCGGAGAAAGGTTGTCGGAGAACTCGAATAACCTCGAGGTGCTATAATGGATCTAGGTCAGAAGAAAGATGACTTACTCGAGTGATCGACCGGTGGCAGGGGAAGCGCGCGGAGGATTGACTAACGAAGAAGGAATGCTGCGACGACTGTGAGGAAGATCGCCGAGATGAGGAAGCTGCGACGGTGGCACGAGGAGCTTCCGGACTCGAGGAAGAAGAAGAAGCAAGGAGAGGAAGTGGAAAGTGAATCCAGGGCCTTTTGGTAAATATTTAAAGGGAAGGAGCCAAAAGAGGCAACTGACAGGCGCGATAATCGAGGGAACATAGTAAATTTTGGGAAGCAAAAGTGCCTCGATTTTTGGGATAAGTAGATATGACCAGATTCGCCATGATGTCATTATTGCTCTTCCAGATTGACGACGGATGATGTCACAATAAATGAGCACTGGAAAAATGACAAGTGAGGAAGTGGAACATGCCGGCGTTTTGAGATTCATAAAAGACAAACAGTCCAAGGTGAGCCGCCAAAAGAAGGAACGATCTATTGACATGAATGGATTCAAATCAATCTGGGGCCTAATGTCGGGGATATAACTCCACGATATAACCCGCCTTACTAGGCCGGGTCAACATATCAACAATCTTGTGACCAAGTTCAAGGTGGGCCGTGTCCTGAGTACAAGATAAGTAAGGTGGCGGCTGACCAAGACACCGGGCGGCCCGACACCTGAAGACGGCGGCTCAAAGCCCATGATGCTATGGACGCTGGTTAAGTTTCCTTAAGATGCAAGACAAGTTAGAGACGTAGTAGGTCACGGGTCATGATATGACCCCGACTCTGTTGTACACCCTAGGGCTTGACCTGTGTATAAAGGTAGGCCCCTAGGGCCAAAAGGCTCAAGTTACAACCTCTCGATAGCTAGGTTAGCGATTCCGCACCCGTTGTAATCAAGATCTATTCATCAAATACACAAAAAGCAGGACATAGGCTATTACCTCCATAGGAGGGGCCGAACCTGGGTAAACCCGACTCTCTCTCTCTCTCTCTCGTTTAACCCCTTCGAGTCACCACCAAGCGGCGATGGCCTCACACCTAAGTCCTGTTACAAGGACATCTGCCGAGTTGAAAAAACCACGACACAATGTGTTCCCAACAATCCTTTGCACGAAGGAAAGGACGCAAATGAGCAAGCTCTTCCGGAGGCACCGCAGATTGAAGGATGAACAAGGCGGAGTGATTGAGTTGATTGTCGACCTCTTCTCTTGGGGTGAGGTTTTTGGATCATGCGGGTAGTATCCTTGCTCAATGATTCTCCAAAGTTCATTTGAGCTATGATTCAAATGAGACTTGATACAAAATACCCAATTAGCGAAATCATTGTTCACAAGTTTAGGAGGAGGACGTAGGTTCTTTATATGATGTGAGTGGACCGGTCCTCCATAGACCGGGGGAGGGGGCACCAAGGCAAAGGTTCCCAACCCATTCATTCCTTGAGGCACCTTATCCTTATCACTACTAGCCCCCTCCTTACCGGAGTTAGCATCCGACTCCGAGTTAGTGGGTTTAACCACTAGCAACGGATCGGTAGAGAGTTTGAGACCATCAAGGAATTCTTTAAACAAAGATTTGACCTCGATCGTCATGGAAGATTTAAGTGAGGCCATTGCCTCATTTATATCCTCTCGAGAGATCGTGCTCACTCCCTCGGCCTCGGGTAAGTCCACAGCCCGGTCCCCGTCATTACCATACTCTTCATGTGGTGAAGTCCTTAATAAAGAGACGTAGCTTTGATACCAATTGAAAGGATCGATATGGTTGACAGAGGGGGGTGAATATGCAACTGCCAATTTTTAGCTTTTCTTGTCAAATTAGGTTAAGCAAGAAATAGGTTGTCTAGATATGCAACTAAGTGACCAACATATATGATGCTAGCATTAACAAAAACAACAAGCAAGTAAGATATACTACACAAGTAAGCTTGCACAAAGTAAAGGTAGGAAATAACCACAAGTGGAACCGGTGGAGACGAGGATGTGTTGCCGAAGTTCCTTGCCTATAAGGGGAAGTATGTCTCCATTGGAGCGGTGTGGAGGCACAATGCTCCCCAAGATGCCACTAAGGCCACCGTATTCTCCTCACGCCCTCACACAATGCAAGGTGTGGTGATTCCACTAGTGGTGCTCTTGAAGGCGGTGATCGAACCTTTACAAACAAGGTTGGGGCAATCTCCACAACTTAATTGGAGGCTGTCGGCGTCCTGGGAACGGGGGTACCCAGACTTGCCTGCCTGCGGCCCAGGGCGTGGCCCGCTTCGACGGTCCGTACGGCCCGGCACGGCGTCACTCAAGACAAGGCCCTCGCGAGAGTCCCACACTCGCGAGGAGGACAACGCCGTGGCTCCCTGAAGGAGGAGGCCTCCCCAGGCGCCCTCCCGAGTGGCGGAGATCCCTATGCAATGCTCGGCCTCAGGAGCTCAAGGATGACGCAAGCTGGGCCAGGCGGGCACCAGCGCGCGCAGAGGAGACATTTTCCTCTTTGGTGCAAAGGAGGTAAAGATGTACGCGGGTTCCCAAGACGTCCCACCAAAGGTTTCCATTCCAGTGCAACAAGACCGGACCAGTGAGCTCAGCAGGACGGATGTCACCAGCGAGCCCACCACCGCGTCACCGCCAGCTACTTTGCAGGCGAAGAACACCTTTCGTCAGGATAATATGTACCTCCTGTCCCCCTTCGAATTCGACCGTTGTGGGATCCCTTCCCGCCATTGCGATAAGGGAGGAGGACCCGGGCCACTATAAATAGAGGCTAGGCTGCTCCATAGAGGGGGACGGACAAAAATACCACCCGAGTACCCTCGCGAGGTGACTCACCACTGTACTAGTTCATCCACAAACCTCCTCGTGAGGCAATCCACCAAAAGGCAGGAGTAGGGTTTTACGCTTCGCAGCGGCCCAAACCTGGGTAGATCCTCGTGTGCTAATCTTCTTCCCCGCAATCGAGCGAGTTCGTCGGGCTAGGCTGTCGAGTTGCGAGCTTGAGGTTGAAGCTGGTGGGGATCTTCGCACACGCCAACGTGTTCGAACCTCTTTGGGTTTTGTGGAGCCCAAAATCCCATAGAGGCTCCTAACAACACCACAAAGCTTCACCACAATGGAATATGGCTTCGAGGTGACCTCTTCCGTCAAGGGCGCTCAAACACCCAAGAGTCACAAGATCCACAAGGGATTAGTGGGGGGAATCAAATTTCCCTTGGTGGAAGTGTAGAACAAGGCCTTCTCCTCCAAACCCTAGAGCATCAACAAGATTCGATGGCTAGGGAGAGAGATCGGGCAAGAATGAGCTTAGGAGCAGCAATGGAGCTTTTGGGGGAAAAGAGGTAGGTCTCTTTGGAGAAGAAGACCCACTTATATAGTGGGGAAGAATCTGACAATTTTCTGCCCACAAGTAGTGCATAAGAGGTAGTACCGCTCAGGGGAGAGGTACTTCCGCTTGCACAGAAGATTCGGCCATCCCCACGCAGCTCACACAGTCAGGGAGGCGGTAGTGCCGCCAAAGCGGTACTACCGCTCCTGCCAGCGGTACTTCTGCTTGGCGCTGCAGGAGAGATGGACCTGGCGGAAGTAGCAGATGGCAGCACGGTAGTACCATGTGGAGCGGTACTACTGCTACTATTGCCACCCTACTTCTGCGAAGTTGGCGCGGGGCACTAGACACATATCTTGTCGCCCGCGAGAGTGTCTGAACAATCAGGGTGGTACTACCGCTCCGGTGGAGCGGTACTTCTGCTCTACGGAAATAAGAACACCAGAAGAAAATCATAAGCGGAAGTGGCCTTAGTACTGCAGAGCGGCAGTACCGCTGGAGCGGTACTACCGCTCCGCAGAGCGGTACTTCCGCTTAGATGAAACAAAGGAATTCAGGAAAAAGTTAGAATCTCCAGAGTGCCGGGAAGGGAGAGTGGTGCAAATGTGTACGTGTTTGATTCCACCCAACCTTTCCAAATGCGGACCCCCTCTTGATAGTACGGATTTCCTACACCAACACAAAATTATCAGTAAGTAACTATCTTATCTTTTTAATCACTGAGGGGGAAATAACCGTCTCGTGCCACCTGATAATCTCTGAAAGTTTAATGCACATGGTTAGTCCTCAAAAGCATTGTCATCAATCACCAAAACCACTAGGGTAGAAATATGCCCTTACAGTGTATTTTACCCTAGAAAAAATAAGGGAGAAACTTTCATCGCGTTCTATGAGACAGAGCCGCTGCCACCTCTTGTTCTTCCTCGGGAGGGCTGATATGGAGTTCGTTTGGGGCTTCAGAGAGGGGAATTCGTCGCTATCGTCATCACCAACCCTTCTCCGTCAACAATTCCATGATGCTCACCCCGGGAGTGAGTAATTCCTACGTAGGCTTGCTGGATGGTGATGGGGTTGGATGATATTTTTCATGTAGTTAAGTCAATTTCTTAAGGCTTGATCCCTAGTATCCACTATGTTCTGAGATTGATGTTGCTATGACTTTGGTATGCTTAATGCTTGTCACTAGGGCCCGAGTGCCATGATTTCAGATCTGAACCTATTATGTTTCTATGAATATGAGAGTGTTTCGATCATATCTTGCAAGTTGTATGCACCTATTATGTGTTATGATCTGTAGATCCCAAAGTGACAGAAGTTGGGATCATCTCCGGTGATGAACATAGTATGAGGAGTTCATGTATTCACCATCTGTTAATGTTTTGTTTCGGTTCTCTATTAAAAGGAGGCCTTGATATCCTTTAATTTCCCTTTGGACCCCTCTGCCTGATGTCTACTACGCAACTTTGTTCTTGTAGACTCTGTTGGGCCTCAAAGCACAGAGTTTGTAGGAGAGTAGCAATTTTCCCTCAAGTGGATGACCTAAGGTTTATCAGTCCGTGGGAGGTGTAGGATGAAGATTGTCTCTCTCAAACAACCCATCAATCAAATACATGAAATCTCTTGTGTCCCCAACACACCCAATACAATGGAAAATTGTATAGGTGCACTAGTTCGGCGAAGAGATGGTGATACAAGTGTAGTATGGATAGTAGAAATAGGTTTTTATAATCTGAATAAATAAAAACAGCAAGGTGATACTTGTGATCTGCGTTGGGTTTTCCGTGAAGAGGAATGGGTAATTGCAACACAAAGTGGGTAAGTATTTCCCTCAATTATGAAACCAAGGTTTATCGAACCAATAGGAATATCAATCCTCAACCGTCTTCAGCGGCTGCACACAAAAAAGCAAACAACTTGCACTCAACACGCACAAGAGGGTTGTCAATCCCCTTGATCTCGTTATTTGCAAGCAAATGAGTTGTGTAGATAATTGTAAATTGCAAAATAAAATAAAAGTAAATAAAGGCAGCAAGGTAATAGTAGCGTTTATGAATTTATAAGTGAATAGACCTGGGGGCCATAGTTTTCCCTAGCGGCATCTCTCGTGTAGGCAGCATACGATGGGTAACAAATTACTGTTGGGCAATTGATAGAAAGCGGATAGTTATATGATTTTCACGGAAATTTTCATGTGTATATAGGCATCACGTCCATAAACAAATAGGCCAACTCCTGCCTACACCTATTACTATTACTCCACTCATCGACCGATATCCAGCATGCATCTAGAATATTAAGTAAAACAGAGTAATGCATGGAGAAGGATGACATGATGTAGACAATGTAAACTCAAGCAATATGAATAAACCCCATCGGGTTATCCTTAGTAGCAACAACACAAAGACGCATCTTGTCCCCTACTTTGTCATTGGGATATAGAAACTCATCAGGTTGAACCTACCACAACGCACCTCTCTCACTAAGGATAGATCAATCTACTTGGCCAAATCACATCGATATATCGGAAAGAATTATGAAGCTATAATGATCATGCAAATAAGAATCTTAATATTCAGAGGTGACTCAAATACTTTTCATGAATAATCTGAACATAAACCCACAATTCATCGGATCCCAACAAACACACCGCAGAATAGAATTACATCTGATGGATCAAAACAAAGATGCGATTATCATTGTATTGACGATCAAGAGATAGAGAGATTGCCATCTAGGTACTAGCTATGGACCCATAGGTCTGTGGTGAACTACTCACACATTATCATGAGGGCAGCAAGGTTGATGAAGAGGCCCTCCGTGATCGATCCCCCCTTCGGCAGGGTGCCAGAATGGAGCTCGAGATGGCCTCGCGATGGAACAGAGACTTGCCGCAGCGTAAAAAGAGTTTCGGGACTGCCTCCAGGGTTTTTCGAATATTAAAGAATTTATAGGCCAGAGAGGGGCATCGGGAGGCGCCCGAGGGGGCCAGCACACATCAGGGCGCGCCCCCCAGGACGCGCCCTGTTGCGTGCTGGTGCCCTCGTGCGGCCTCCTGACTCCTCCCGAAGCTTCCAGGTATTCTTTTGGTCTATAAAAAATCATCAAAAAGTTTCGTGGCAATTGGACTTCGTTTGGTACTTTAACCTGAAAAGTAAAAAACATGCAGAAAACAACAACTGGCACTGGGCACTGGGCCAATAGGTTAGTGTTAAAAAATATTATAAATTGGTAAATAAAGACCCAAAAAGTATCCTAGAATGATAATATATCAGCATGGAACAATCAAAAATTATAGATACGTTGGAGACATATCAAGCATCCCCAAGCTTAATTCCTGCTCGTCCTCGAGTAGGTAAATGATAAAAACAGAATTTTTGATGTGACATGCTATCCATCATGTAATCTTATGCATGTATTCTCATTGAGAAATGCTGAATTAACAAATATTAACATAGCAATACTTATAAGTATAAGAAACAAAATCATCAATCTTTCAAAGTATACGATCCTCAAAGAATGTTTACCCCCATTCATCTTATTATATTAGCAAGTCATGGCTCCATCTTTACCACATTAATACAAATTTCAAGCACCACGGTGTCCAAGTGAGGCAATTGGATCGTACTTTTCAATATGCATCAACTTTTTATTCTTCACGCAATACATGAGCGTGAGCCATTGGACATAACATTTAGGTGGAATAGAATATGGTGTTAGATATCAAAGGGGTAAAAAGTGGAGAACATAGTCTCACATCAACTAAGAGTACCAACGGGCTATGGATATGCCCATCGATAGATGTCAATGCAAGGAGTAGGGATTGCCACGCAAACGATGCACTAGAGCTATAAGTGTATGAAAACTTAAATGAAGCTAAGTGGGGTGTGCATCCAACTTGCTTGCTCATGAATACCTCGGGCATTTGAGGAAGCCCTTCATAGCAATATACAAACCAAGTTTATAAGAATGAGAAAGTAATTCCCACTAGCATATGAAAATGACATAACATGAGACTCTCTATATGAGGAACAAGGTGCCACTTTGAGGCACAAGTGTGGTAAAGGATAGTAGCAAAGTCCCTTCTCTCATTTTCTCTCATTTTTTATTAAGAATGGTGGGCTTATTTGGCCTCCCCCATTTTTATTTCCTCACTGGGACAATGCTCTAACAATGGTGATCATCACACTTTTATTTACTTACAACTCGATATGAAGAACCGATATGAAGATATGACTCTATATGAATGCCTCTAGCAGTGTACCAGGATGTGCAATGATCTAGCATGACATGTATCAAAAACATGATGAACGATGGCTTTGCCACTAATACTATGCCAGCTCTATATGATCATGCAAAGTAATATGATGATGAACGAACTATTCATGTGAAGTGATGATGGAATTTGCAAGGCAATATATCTCGGAATGGCTATGGGAATGCCATGATAGGTAGGTATGGTGGCTGTTTTGAGGAAGATATAATAAGGCTTATGTGCAATAGAGCGTAACATGTCACGGGGTTTGGATGCACCGGGGAAAGTTGCACCAATCCTCAAGGTGAGAATGGGCTATGCACGGTACCTAAGAGGCATGCAAATATGAGGTGGTGAGATTGCGTATGTCCATGGTTACACATTATTCATATAGAAGTCATATACTTATTGCAAAGTTTTATTAGTTTTATCACAAATCAAAGTACTACTCGCATGCTCCAAGGGAAGAGGTTGGTAGGAGTTAACCATCGCGCGCTTCCGACCCGAAACAACACTAGGATTTCAACAAGGAATAGAAATGCTCACACATCATCACCATGCCTCTTTAATTTTTATACGAACAAGAATTTAACCTCTCTTAATATCGATACTTCTATGAATCAATAATTATGAACTCACACCTTTTTCATATTACCACATCAATATCATTAACCCACAATTTCTCTATATGTGCTACATGATGGTTTTGATTATCACTCATTGAATACCTAATATTTTTGGACTAGTCTTATGACCCATGCAAATTACCGTCACCATTTATTAACTCTCAGAAAAATATAAGTTAAGAGTGAGAGTGAAATTATTTCTATAAAATCTACACGCCACCGTGCTCAAAAAGATATAAGTGAAGTACTAGAGGAACTTCTAAGCTCAAAAGATATAAGTGAAGCACATAGAGTATTCTAACAAATTATGATGAAGGTGTGTCTCTCTCAAATAGGTGTGTCCAGCAAACAATGATTGTGGCAAACTGAAAGTAAAAGCAAACAAAAACAAATGACGCTCCAAGCAAAACTCATATCATGTGATGAATAAAAATATAGCTTCAAGTGACATACCGATGGATTGAGACGAAAGAGGGGATGCCTTCCGGGGCATCCCCAAGCTTAGACGCTTAAGTCTTCCTTAAAATATTACCTTGGGGTGCCTTGGGCATCCCCAATCTTAGGCTCTTGCTGCTCCTGATTCCTTTGTCCATCGTGATAACACCCAAAACTTGAAAACTTCAATCACACAAAACTCAACAAAACTTCGTGAGATCCATTAGTATAAGCAAAAGCAACATATTGAATACTTTAGGTACTGTTATAAATTGATTATTATTTCATAATTGCATAATAGGTACTGTATTCTAACTTCTCCATGGCTTATACCCCCCCCCCCCCCCCCCGATACAATCCATAGCATAATCAAAACAAGCAACTATGCAAGCAAAAAACAGAATCTGTCTAAAACAGAACTGTCTGTAGAAATCTGTAGAGAACCTATACTTCTGTAACTCTAACAATTCTGAAAAGTTAGGAAAACCTTGAAAATTTGTATAGAAATACTGTGCAAAAAATTGAGATCATTATCACGCTCCAGTAAAAAATGTAAATTCCTGTACTGGAGTCAAAAGTTTCTGTTTTGTTTCAGCATCGATTCTACTCATCTTGTGAGTCATCCCAAAGGCTTTACTTGGCACAAACACTAATTTAAACATAAAACATAATCATTGCAGAGTCAATAATCATTTTATAAAAAACAAACAAAAATTAAAAAAGCAAAAATAAAGATAACTATTGGGTTGCCTCCCAACAAGCGCTATTGTTTTATGCCCCTAGCTAGGCATAATGCATAGTTTCAAGTATTGTCATCTTTGATATCAAGCTCCTCAATAACACAACCATGGATAATAGGGACAATAGGAGTCTTGGGAATAGGATCTTTTATCATGTTTATAAAGTTGGGATGAACACTAATCATTTTTAAGTCTTCGTTTCTTTTGGTAGGAGGTGTACTAATACTCTTAGGAATATATATGAACTTGGGGATTTTGTTTCAAGAGGTACTAGCATTAGTTTTAGTAGGTGTTAAAGCGTAGCCTACTTTGTCAATGACCTCCTCCATTTTATCAATTCTATTCAATCCTTGTTCTATCCTCTCGTCAATAATAGTGTCCTTTTCCTTTAAAGCTTTCAAAGTCATTACTACCCGTGACCCCAATTGAGTGATATGACTATGAAGTTTTTTATCTAACTCCTGAATTGGTTCATTCGTGATCATTTTCTTTTCAATAGCATCAAGCCTTTGCATAACATGTTCCAAGGTCAAACTAGTTTCATTAACGGTAACTGGTGGTGTCCCAACGAGATTTTCAATTGCGTTATAAGAATCCAAGGTGTGACACATTAGGAAATTCCCACCGATGATGGTGTCAAGGACAAACCTATACCAAGTTGTCACACCAACATAAAAATTATGAAGCAAGGTAGTGGTGGATAACTTTTTAGTTGCTTTATTTTGAGCGAAGCAAATCCTATACCATGCATCTTTCAAACTTTCTCCTCCCATTTGTTTAAAATTGACTACATCATTATTGGGAGTAACGCAAGTGGAAGAAGAACTAGCCATGACTTCAAACAAGAAAACTAATAACATGCAAAGATAAATATTTTTTTATTTTTTATTTTTATGAGACAAACTAAATATAACAGAAAATAAAAAGATATACAAGTGAATGAAAATTCGTATGAAGTTACTTGATAGTTGATGATGATATTCCCCGGCAACGGTGCCAGAAATCCTTCCTGATACTTGTGTTCTGTGTTGGGTTTTCTGTGAAGTGAAACGAGTAATTACAGCACAAAGTGGGTAAGTATTTCCCTCAGTTATGAAACCAAGGTTATCGGACCAATAGGAATATCAATCCTCAACCGTCTTCAGTGGCTACACACAAAAGAGCAAACAACTTGCACCCAACGCGGGCAAGAGGGTTGTCAATCCCCTTGATCTCGTTATTTGCAAGCAAATGAGTTGTGTAGATAATTGTAGATAATTTTTAAATTAGAAAAATAAAATAAAAAGGAAATAAAGGCAACAAGGTAATAGTAGCGTTTATGAATTTATAAGTGAATCGACCCGGGGGGCATAGTTTTCCCTAGCGGCATCTCTCGTGTAGGCAACATACGGTGGGTAACAAATTACAGTTAGGCAATTGATAGAAAAGCAGATAGTTATGAGATTTTCACGGCAATGATCATGTGTATATAGGCATCACGTCCATAAACAAATAGGCCGACTCCTGCCTGCACCTATTACTATTACTCAACTCATCGACCGCTATCCAGCATGCATCTAGAGTATTAAGTAAAACAGAGTAATGCATGGAGAACGATGACATTATATAGACAAAGTAAACTCAAGCAATATGAATAAATCCCATCATGGTATCCTTAGTAGAAAAAACACAAAGACTCATCTTATCCCCTACTTTGTCACTGGGATATAGAAACTCGTCAGGTTGAACCTACCACAACGCACCTCTCTCACTGAAGATAGATCAATCTACTTGGCCAAAGCACAACGATATATCGGAAAGAATTACAAAGCTATAATGATCATGAAAATAAGAATATTAATATTCAGAGGTGACTCAAATACTTTTCATGAATAATCTGAACATAAACCCACAATAAATCGGATCCCAACAAACACACCGCACAATAGAATTACATCGGATGGATCAAAGCGAAGATGTGATGATCATTATATTGAAGATCAAGAGATAGAGCGATTGCCATCTAGGTACTAGCTATGGGACCGTAGGTCTGTGGTGAACTACTCACACATCATCATGAGGGCAGCAAGGTTGATGAAGAGGCCCTCCGTGATCAATCCCCTCTCCGGAGGGTGCCGGAACGGAGCTCCAGATGGCCTCGCGACGGAACAGAGACTTGCGGTAGCGCAAAAAGAGTTTCGGGAGTGCCTCCAGGGTTTTTGGAATATTAGAGAATTTATAGGCCAGAGAGGGGTATCGGGAGGCGCCCGAGGGGGCCAGCATACATCAGGGCGCCCCCAGGGCGCGCCCTGCTGCGTGCTGGTGCCCTCGTGCGGCCTCCTGTCTCCTCCCGAAGCTTCTTGGTATTCTTTTGGTCCCTAAAAAATCATGAAAAATTTTCATGGCAATTGGACTTCGTTTGGTACTGTAAACCTGAAAAGTAAAAAACATGCAGAAAACAGCAACTGGCATAGGGCACTGGGTCAATAGGTTAGTTCTAGAAAATATTATAAATTGGTAAATAAAGACCCATAAAGTATCCTAGAATTATAATATATCAGCATGGAACAATCAAAAATTATAGATACGTTGGAGACGTATCACAAGGTAAAAAGTAGTAAACAACAAGCAAAACGGTATATTAATGCTTGGAAATAAGGCCTAGGGTTCATAATTTCACTAGTGCAATCTCTCAACAATGCTCACAACGTGCGACAAGGAATCAATCAGAAGTTCATATGTAGCGGAGAACATAAGATGAAATTGTTGTAGGTAGTAGAACCGCCTCAAAGTTATCCATTCCGATCAATCTATTGAGCTATTCCTATAAGTGTCAAAACAGCCCTACAGTTTGTACTAAAATAACGAGGTAATATCACCGACGGTGCTTAAACTTGCCATTCATGTTCACTTCAGTGTCTAAACTTGAAAAATACGTTGAACTAGTTCAAGAACTTGACATGAGCGTGTGAATACGATGATAATCCCATCTGTGGACGTATAATATGTTGACGTGCATCATATTTTGACTAACATGCACACATGGCGTGGAACCCACTTTCAGTGGATGACCAGCCGGCCCCATATGTCAGCACAAAGGAAAAATCAACGCTAAAAAAATAGACGGCACTGTCCACTAGGATTCAAACTAGAAATGTTGACCTAGCGTTCTCTCTGAGCTAACCACTACACCATTAACTATTAACTGTTTAGTAACGATAACGAAGCTTAATGTAAGAACAAGTAAGTCGGTTTTAAATGAGCTGCAATCACTTCAGCCCATTTTGCACATGTTCGTTTTATTAAATTTGTAAATTATAATCACAGTAATAAATAATTTAAATATTTGTGTGTGATAAACATTATGAGTAAAAATAAAATACCTTATTTAAAAATGTTCATGTTCATTTATTACATGTGGATTGTAATTACAATATTTAGTAAATACAAAATTAGTAATTGTTTAGTAAATGTACAAATAATATACCTCATGGATTATACTTAAATTATGAATATAAAGATTTTTTTGTAAATATTCATTTCACTCATGGAATATATTCATTGAAATATATTCAGCTGTAAATATTTATTAAAACCTTTTAAATTCTAAATTCTGCCTAATTATGAATATTTTTAAATTATGCAAAAAATTCCTGAATGACAAAAATATGAATATGAAATACGGATATAATTCTTCAAATGTTTGTGTAACTAAAATAATGTTTATTAACTGTAATTTATAAAAAAATTGTATTCTTATAAATTATACAAAAAATCTCATAATCAAAAATACTATTTTATTTATATGATTTTTCTAAAAATAATACATCAATACTTTCTAAAATTACTTGAACATTTTGCAAAAATAAGTTTTTGTTTATATGTTAATATTTATAACACATATGGATGTTTGATCTTTATTTTTATTACTATCATTACGATTTAAATACTTTTTACAAATTCTGAAAAGGTACAAGAAAGCTAACATATGGGCCGCACTAACTATAACCTATTTAAACCCGTGGGTGTCGTCTTTATACGTTGTATAGTTATCCTTATTTGATACTAAAACATAAATGGCGGTGTGGCTAGCACAACAGGGATCTTCAGCGCGAGAAGTTCAGTTCAAACACCGGTGGCCACATTTTTTATCGTTTATTTTTCCTCTGTGCTGACATGTGGGGCCCACTGGTCATAGAGATTTACATTAAGCAAGCCATTCGTTTGGAAGTGTGTCGCCAGGTATGCACGGTAAGCGGAGTATAATTTCTCAAAAAAAGGTAAGAGAAATATAGTGCCAAGTCAGCGCATTATACGTCCATGGATGAGATTATCATTGTATTTGCATGGTTATGCCAAGTTCTAGAACCAGTTCGACGTATTTTTCAAGTTCAAGCACTAAAGTGAACATTGGTGACAAGTTTAGGCATCACGGGTTATATTACCTCTAAAATAACACCATATGGTACGCATCAACCAACTCTAATGTCACCTAGATACTCAACTGTCATCACAAGTATCCGTGAGTTAATTATACGATATGCGTAAAAAAAATCAGATTCGTCATATTCACTCCACGCTAAAGAACTTCAAATAGTACCCCCAAGATTTCTATTGGAGAAAGTAGGACCAGAACATGTATCAACCCATATGCATAGATTACCCCATTGTCACCAAGGGAATCCGCAAGTTGAGTACCAAAACATATATCAAGTAAATCAATAGAACACCCCACTATCACCACGACCATCCACATGCAAGACATATATCAAGTGCTCTCAAATCCAAAGTATTCAATCCAACATATCGAGATCTCAAAGGGAAAGACTCAATTCATCACATCAAGATAACAAGGGAAGAACACCATATGATCCAACTATATTAACAAAGCCCATGACACATCAAGATCATGCCATCTCAATAACACGATAGAGAGAGAGAGAGAGAGAGAGAGAGAGAGATCAAACACATAGCTATTGGTACATACCCTCAGCCTTGAGGGTGAACTACTCCCTCCTTGTCATGGAGACCGCCGGGATAATGAAGATGGCCTCCGATGATAATTTCCCCCTACGGCAGAGTGCCGGAACAGGGTCCCGGATGAGTTTTCTTTGGTGCAAAGTCTTGTGGTGGCGGAGCGGAAGTTCTAGGTTTATTTCTGAGGGTTTCTCTATATATAGGATTTTTCATCGTTGCAATCACGCAAAACGGAGCCACAAAGTGGTCCCAAGGCAACAGGGTGCAGCCCCTCTGTGGTGTGCCCACTTGCCTTGGAGGCACCTGGTGGGCCCCCTCCGGTGGTTCTTCGCTCCAGTATTTCTCATATGTTCCAAAAAAATCGTCAAAAAGTTTCGGGCGATTCCAAGAACTTTTATTTTCTGCACAAAAACAACACCACGGTAATTTTGGTGAATACAACGTCAGTCTGGGTTAGTTCCAATTAAATCATATAAAGTGCATCAAAACCATATAAAAATATTGTAAACACAGGTAATATGGCATGAATACTTCATAAATTATTGATACGTTGGAGACGTATCAGCATCCCCAAACTTAATTCCTACTCGTCCTCGAGTAGGTAAATGATAAAAGAAGTAATTTATGAAGTGTGAATGCTAGCATAGTATATAAGTTTGATCAACGATAATTCCAATCACTTTTTCTCGCATCATAAACAACAACTCTTTTCTCATAAAACTTCTCATGATCAAGTAGCAAGCTATTCACATGTTAAACTATAGACCATAAACTTTCTTGAAAACTAGTAAACTATGTTTTAGGTCATCAAACAATTACAATTCCTCTTATTTTTAGGAAGGGTCTATGTAAGAGCTTTGATTTAGTAAATTCCACATACTCAACTATCATTAGTCTTCCATGATTGATGACACTCAAAGCATATTTTTAGAACAAACAGTTTCAGTCAAACACATAGGAAGATAGGGGCTTAATGTTCCGCCTCCCAACTTATTTATCTCAGGGATAATATCAACAATAATGAATCATGGTCACCTATTTTCAACTGGACATATGTACCTGGATCTTTCCCCACCACATGTTGCTTGCCAACTAAGGAATTAATAGATTGGAATAGGGATGAACATTATTGACTCTTGCATAAGAGTTAATATAGAGAAGTAGATACACAAAAGTAAAAGATAGGCCTTTCACAGAGGCAAGCAGTGGTTGTCATGCGCTTTTTAATTTTGGATGTGCAATCTCTTAATGAAAAGGAATGTCACTTTATATTGCCCCTTGTGATAGCAACCTTTATTATGCAGTCCGGTCGCTTTTATTTCTTCACCATCACAAGTTCGTGCAAAACTTATTTTCCCTTCCATTAAAATATCATACATATTAAGGAGGAATTTTTATTGCTTTTTGCACCAATGACAACTTACTTGAAGGGTCTTATTCAATCCATAGGTACATATGGTGGACTCTCATGGCAAGAGACTGAGTTTAAGGGTTTTTGGATGCACAAGTAGTATCTCTACTTAGTACAATTTTTGGCTAACAAAAGATCCTAAGCAAGCACCACATGTTAGAGGATGCATGACAATATAACTTCTATGTGAATATAAACAAACATAACCATTATGTTGTTTTCCTTATCCAACATCAACTACTTGATCAAGTTTGAAAATAATTAATGGAGGCTCGCAATCATAGAAGATGTTCAAGATATTATATTTGTATGTGAAATCTCTCTTCCTTTAATATTCTTTCATGAATTGTTCAAGTGACCAATGCTATGTTTGTTAACTTCCAATACATTTTACCGCTTATACTTCTTTTATGTGAAGTCATTACTCCCCATGGGACAAGCATATGAAGCATATATAATTTCACATTTATGACATTCAATTCATTCAACATTTTCTCTTAGGATATAAGTGAAGCACAAGAGTGAACATCAAACTACTCTCAAAAATATATAAGTGAAGATCAATAAGTAGTTAAACAATTAAGTAGCTATGTACAAATAATATACCTCATGGATTATACTTAAATTATGAATATAAAGATTTTTTTGTAAATATTCATTTCACTCATGGAATATATTCATTGAAATATATTCAGCTGTAAATATTTATTAAAACCTTTTAAATTCTAAATTCTGCCTAATTATGAATATTTTTAAATTATGCAAAAAATTCTTGAATGACAAAAATATGAATATGAAATACGGATATAATTCTTCAAATGTTTGTGTAACTAAAATAATGTTTATTAACTGTAATTTATAAAAAAAATTGTATTCTTATAAATTATACAAAAAATCTCATAATCAAAAATACTATTTTATTTATATGATTTTTCTAAAAATAATACATCAATACTTTCTAAAATTACTTGAACATTTTGCAAAAATAAGTTTTTGTTTATATGTTAATATTTATAACACATATGGATGTTTGATTTTTATTTTTATTACTATCATTACGATTTAAATACTTTTTACAAATTCTGAAAAGGTACAAGAAAGCTAACATATGGGCCGCACTAACTATAACCTATTTAAACCCGTGGGTGTCGTCTTTATAAGTAGTATAGTTATCCTTATTTGATACTAAAACATAAATGGCGGTGTGGCTAGCACAACAGTGATCTTCAGCGCGAGAAGTTCAGTTCGAACACCGGTGGCCACATTTTTTATCGTTTATTTTTCCTCTGTGCTGACATGTGGGGCCCACTGGTCATAGAGATTTACATTAAGCAAGCCATTCGTTTGGAAGTGTGTCGCCAGGTATGCACGGTAAGCGGAGTATAATTTCTCAAAAAAAGGTAAGAGAAATATAGTGCCAAGTCAGCGCATTATACATCCACGGATGAGATTATCATTGTATTTGCATGGTTATGCCAAGTTCTAGAACCAGTTCGACGTATTTTTCAAGTTCAAGCACTAAAGTGAACATTGGTGACAAGTTTAGGCATCACGGGTTATATTACCTCTAAAATAACACCATATGGTACGCATCAACCAACTCTAATGTCACCTAGATACTCAAGTGTCATCACAAGTATCCGTGAGTTAATTATACGATATGCGTAAAAAAAATCAGATTCGTCATATTCACTCCACGCTAAAGAACTTCAAATAGTACCCCCAAGATTTCTATTGGAGAAAGTAGGACCAGAACATGTATCAACCCATATGCATAGATTACCCCATTGTCACCAAGGGAATCCGCAAGTTGAGTACCAAAACATATATCAAGTAAATCAATAGAACACCCCACTATCACCACGACCATCCACATGCAAGACATATATCAAGTGCTCTCAAATCCAAAGTATTCAATCCAACATATCGAGATCTCAAAGGGAAAGACTCAATTCATCACATCAAGATAACAAGGGAAGAACACCATATGATCCAACTATATTAACAAAGCCCATGACACATCAAGATCATGCCATCTCAATAACACGAGAGACAGAGAGAGAGAGAGAGAGATCAAACACATAGCTATTGGTACATACCCTCAGCCTTGAGGGTGAACTACTCCCTCCTTGTCATGGAGACCGCCGGGATAATGAAGATGGCCTCCGATGATAATTTCCCCCTACGGTAGAGTGCCGGAACAGGGTCCCGGATGAGTTTTCTTTGGTGCAAAGTCTTGTGGTGGCGGAGCGGAAGTTCTAGGTTTATTTCTGAGGGTTTCTCTATATATAGGATTTTTCATCGTTGCAATCACGCAAAACGGAGCCACAAAGTGGTCCCAAGGCAACAGGGTGCAGCCCCTCTGTGGTGTGCCCTCTTGCCTTGGAGGCACCTGGTGGGCCCCCTCCGGTGGTTCTTCGCTCCAGTATTTCTCATATGTTCCAAAAAAATCGTCAAAAAGTTTCGGGCGATTCCAAGAACTTTTATTTTCTGCACAAAAACAACACCACGGTAATTTTGGTGAAAACAACGTCAGTCTGGGTTAGTTCCAATTAAATCATATAAAGTGCATCAAAACCATATAAAAATATTGTAAACACAGGTAATATGGCATGAATACTTCATAAATTATTGATACGTTGGAGACGTATCAGCATCCCCAAACTTAATTCCTACTCGTCCTCGAGTAGGTAAATGATAAAAGAAGTAATTTATGAAGTGTGAATGCTAGCATAGTATATAAGTTTGATCAACGATAATTCCAATCACTTTTTCTCGCATCATAAACAACAACTCTTTTCTCATAAAACTTCTCATGATCAAGTAGCAAGCTATTCACATGTTAAACTATAGACCATAAACTTTCTTGAAAACTAGTAAACTATGTTTTCGGTCATCAAATAATTACAATTCCTCTTATTTTTAGGAAGGGTCTATGTAAGAGCTTTGATTTAGTAAATTCCACATACTCAACTATCATTAGTCTTCCATGATTGATGACACTCAAAGCATATTTTTAGAACAAACAGTTTCAGTCAAACACATAGGAAGATAGGGGCTTAATGTTCCGCCTCCCAACTTATTTATCTCAGGGATAATATCAACAATAATGAATCATGGTCACCTATATTCAACTGGACATATGTACCTGGATCTTTCCCCACCACATGTTGCTTGCCAACTAAGGAATTAATAGATTGGAATAGGGATGAACATTATTGACTCTTGCATAAGAGTTAATATAGAGAAGTAAATACACAAAAGTAAAAGATAGGCCTTTCACAGAGGCAAGCAGTGGTTGTCATGCGCTTTTTAATTTTGGATGTGCAATCTCTTAATGAAAAGGAATGTCACTTTATATTGCCCCTTGTGATAGCAACCTTTATTATGCAGTCCGGTCGCTTTTATTTCTTCACCATCACAAGTTCGTGCAAAACTTATTTTCCCTTCCATTAAAATATCATACATATTAAGGAGGAATTTTTATTGCTTTTTGCACCAATGACAACTTACTTGAAGGGTCTTATTCAATCCATAGGTACATATGGTGGACTCTCATGGCAAGAGACTGAGTTTAAGGGTTTTTGGATGCACAAGTAGTATCTCTACTTAGTACAATTTTTGGCTAACAAAAGATCCTAAGCAAGCACCACATGTTAGAGGATGCATGACAATATAACTTCTATGTGAATATAAACAAACATAACCATTATGTTGTCTTCCTTATCCAACATCAACTACTTGATCAAGTTTGAAAATAATTAATGGAGGCTCGCAATCATAGAAGATGTTCAAGATATTATATTTGTATGTGAAATCTCTCTTCCTTTAATATTCTTTCATGAATTGTTCAAGTGACCAATGCTATGTTTGTTAACTTCCAATAAATTTTACCGCTTATACTTCTTTTATGTGAAGTCATTACTCCCCATGGGACAAGCATATGAAGCATATATAATTTCACATTTATGACATTCAATTTATTCAACATTTTCTCTTAGGATATAAGTGAAGCACAAGAGTGAACATCAAACTACTCTCAAAAAGATATAAGTGAAGATCAATAAGTAGTTAAACAATTAAGTAGCTATGTGAGGACTCTCTCTCTCAATAAATAATTTCAGATCTGATATTTATGTACACAGAAAAAGAAAAATACACTCCAAGAATAGCACATATCACGTGAACGAATAAAAATTTAGGCTCAACATAGGCTAACCGATAGTTGTTGACGAAGAGAGGTGGGATGCGTAGCATCCCCAAGCTTAAATCCTTGAGATTAACTTGGGGAGCCTTGGGCATCCCCAAGCTTGGGCTCTTGTGTCTCGTTAATCCCTCTCATATCACGGTTTCCTAAATCTTAAAATCTTCATCCACACAAACTTGATGAGAACTCGTGAGATAGGTTAGTGCACATAAGAATAAACCAACACTTTATGTACCGCTAAGAGAAATTGCACAATAATTTTCAAACATTATCTATTGTATACTATCATTTCTACAATTTATATCTACCAAGATAAGTCATGAAAACTATAGGAGAAGTAGATAAGAAAACTATGACATCAATCTGTCTAAACAGGACAGTCTGTAGCAATTAATTCAAAAAGTGTACTTCTGTATCTCCAAAAATTATGAAAATTTAGGACATGATAAATAATTTATATTACGATGTTGTGTAAACTTTTGAAAAACTTTCCATGTTCCGGTAAAATAACAAAATTCCAACACTACAGCAAAAGTTTCTATTTTTTCACAACACACATCAAACAAGCAATTGAGGCATCCTAAAGGCAATTCTTGAAAACATTTATTGAAAACAAGATTATAAATAACATCTAACAGAGAACAACAACAAAAATGATGTTCCAAGTAAGATATACCGATAGTGTTGAGGACGAAAGATGGGATGCCTTCCGGGGCATCCTAAAGCTTAGATGCCTGAGTTTTCCTTTAATATTACCTTGGGGGTGCCTTCGGTATCCCCAAGCTTAGGGCCTTGCCACTCCTTATTCTCCTCATCTCGGTATCTCAGCCAAAACTTGAAACCTTCAATCACACAAAACTCAACGGAACTTCATGAAATGGGTTAGTGTAATAAATATAGATCATTCACTTAGGTACTATCAACACAAGATTCATAATTGTTCTCACATAATACCTATTGTATTCTACCATTCACATAATTTATATCAATCAGTATAAGCTATGGGAACACTAAAACAAGCAAACTATGCATGCAAAATAGAATCTGTCAAAAATAGAACAGTCTGTAAAGATCTAAATAAAAACCATACTTTGTAAAAATTTCAGAATATTTTGACGCTCCCGTAAAATCAGGGAAATTATATACTGGAGGCAAAAGTTTCTGTTTTTGCATAGAATCAAATCAACAAGTGTCCACACTATCCCTAAGGCTTTACTTGGCACATTATTGAATTAAAAGGCACAAAACATGATTACTATAGTAGGTTAATCATGTGAACACAAAAAAACAGAAAGTGTAAATATTGGGTTGTCTCCCAACAAGCGCTTTTCTTTAAAGTCTTTTAGCTAGGCATGATGATGTCAATGATGCTCACGTAGAAGTAAAGAATTGAAACACAAAGGGAGAATCATGAAGCATATGACAAGCACATTTAAGTCTAACCCACTTCCTATGCATGGGGACTTTGTGAGCAAAATAATTATGGGAGCAAGAATCTACTAGCATAGGAAGGCAAAACAAGCATAAGTTTGAAACTTTCAATACATAGAGAGAAAACTTGATATTATTGAGATATGTAAAGCATATGTTCCTCTCTCATAATAATTTTCAGTAGCATCATGAAGGAATTCAACAATATAACTATCACATAAAGCATTCTTTCATAATCCAAGTGCATAGAAAATTTATTACTCTCCACATAAGCAAATTCCTTTTCATTCATGGTAGTGGGAGAAAACTCAACAAAATAAGTATCATGTGACACTTGATTGTCATAAGCAAATTGAGAATTAAAGTCATAATGACAAGTTTCATGGTTATCATTACTCATTATAGCATACATGCCATGACCAGAATCATCATAAATAGGAGGCATGTTATCATCATAATAAATTTGCTCATCAAAACTTGGGGGACCAAAAATATCATCTTCATCAAACATAACATCCCCAAGCTTGTGGCTTTGCATATCATTATGTCGGTGTAGTGAACAGGGGGTGTTCACTACCCCTGGACACGCACCGGCAAGTTGCAGCCTCCAGGCGGGAAGGGCATGGCTGGGAAGAAATCCACTTAGGACGCATCTAGGACCCAGGTTTCCGGCAAGGATTATTTGCCGGGAACGGGCCTACGCATCACCGGCAAGATCAAAGGCCGGCAAGATCAGGGTTTCCGGGAAGCAAGCCTTTCTGGGAGAAGACCTCCAGGCAGGTCACCGAGAAGGCCCGGTGTTGGACTCTCGACAAGATGCTTGCCGGAGGACAACTGGGAACAAGCACAAGACTATCAAGAAGGCATCCAAAACAAGGCAATAATCAGAAGATAGAAGACTGGAGGCTGGAGCCCCGGCAAGATCTTGCCGGGATGGCTTGCAATCCCGGCAAGGCTCGCACCCGGCAAGCCTTCGCTGCCCTGTCACCGCTCCAGTACGGTCACCAGCTTGTCTTTTAGCCGTTGTCCTCCTGGTAACGTGTCAGGTGCTAGCGGTGGATGGGCTTAAGCGGTGCAATGGGACGGCCCCTTTTTCCAGCCCCAAGACGCTAAGGGACACCTCAACGGAGCATTTAATGTTCTTGTCCTAAACCGTCAGTGTTAGGTATGATAGCACTGTAGCTACTTTTACACCTCATGTATGCACTGTGCACCACTGTTGGTGACCCCTTCAAACATATAAAAGGAGGCCCAAGGCGTAGCTAGAGGGGGGGAGACCTTCGAACCCAGAGAGCAGGCATAGCGCTCCTGGATAGGGATCGGGTCTTCTAGAGCTCATTCTGCATGTGTAGCTGCTAAGTACTGTAGCGCTCCCAGGACTTGAGCTAGAACACACTTAATACAACCAAGCAGGAGTAGGGTTTTACGCATCTTTGCGGCCCGAACCTGGGTAAAAATTCCCGCGTGTTGATCATCAGATCTGCTCTCTGTACAAACCCTTCCCCTTGCCGAATCATTAAGGGATCCTCGCGATCCCATAGGTGTCGTTTCTCCGACATCTTTGGCGCGCCAGGTAGGTGGAAGAGAGTTTGCGCTGACCTGATCTGGTGATTAGCATGCCAGTTCCTCTGAGGCATGGAAGGCGAGCTCGGGGGTTGGCAGCGCCCTAGAGAATCATCTTCTAGAGAGCCGCCGGCCGTCACCACGAGCGCAGCCTCGTCATGCGAGATGAACGACAGAAAAGATAAGTTACAAAACTTGTGACAGTTGCATTTCTTTTGCTGTCTTCAATTGCTCCTTACACCCACATGCAAAGGAGCCTTCCCGGGGCCAATAGCACCCCTAGTTGTCTTGAGTCCGCTCGACAACTTAGGCGGCTGCACAGACACCGGGGAGGTAAACCTTTTCGGGAGGCGGCGTTCCCGGCAAGCCGCTAAGGACCCGTTCCTCCAAGCACTGCCGACTGGAGCGTGCACACCGGAAAGCTTTCTGGCAAGCATGGGTCGTCTTGATTGAGTTTCTGTCCTTGTACATCAATCTACAAGCGAAGGAACCTTGTCGCGGTGAGCTCGCGCTCTAGTTTCGCCTCGAGTCCGCTCGGCAAGCTTAGCAGCCGCGTTCTGACCCGGCAAGTCGCCTTGCCGGCGGCGGCGTTTCCAGCAGGCTGCTAAAGTCCCGCATCTAGCGCTCGCGGCAAACGTGCGCACCGGCAAGGTTTCCAAACAGCGTAGGATATAAGATATATGCAAGGACGGAATTAATCAAGAGGGAAGCGACATTCATTTAGCATAAAGAAACATGTCTTGCATACATAAAGATTGGCATGGCTAAGGCTAATTATTCCTTTTCATGCGCCATTGCAGCAACCGGTATGCAAAAGGTACCTCAGTCTCGGCACCTGGTTTATTCTCAGCGGCACGGGGCAGCCGAGAAAGCCAAGGGCGCCGTGCTGGAGGCCGGCAAGACGGCAGTGAGGCATTCGCAGTAGACGGCGGCGACAGCAGGGATGACTGTATGAATCGAGCACCGCACCCGCAGTACCCTTTGTGGGGAAGGCTCGGGGGCTGACTCTTCGTCGCACGGTGTGGTACTCCCTTCTGGGCACACAACTCATGCTGCCGTCCTGCTCTGTCTGCCCACGCTGCCGGCAATCCCAAGGCCCGGGAAATCGCAAGCTCTCTTGCGTCATCATTAGCGTGCAGTTAAAAGGTCATGAGTGACGGTTACTTCTCGCCGCGCGTGTACCGGTGCATGTTTTTGGGCCTAGCCCAGACAAACACTATGCGCGCTTGTCCGGCCCAGGCCCGGGGGCTCCTGTCGGTGTAGTGAACAGGGGGTGTTCACTACCCCTGGACACGCACCGGCAAGTTGCAGCCTCCAGGCGGGAAGGGCATGGCTGGGAAGAAATCCACTTAGGACGCATCTAGGACCCAGGTTTCCGGCAAGGATTATTTTCCGGGAACGGGCCTACGCATCACCGGCAAGCTCAAAGGCCGGCAAGATCAGGGTTTCCGGGAAGCAAGCCTTTCTGGGAGAAGACCTCCAGGCAGGTCACCAAGAAGGCCCGATGTTGGACTCCCGGCAAGATGCTTGCCGGATGACAACTGGGAACAAGCACAAGACTATCAAGAAGGCATCCCAAACAAGGCAATAATTAGAAGATAGAAGACTGGAGGCTGGAGCCACGGCAAGATCTTGCCGGGATGGCTTGCAATCCCGGCAAGGCTCGCACCCGGCAAGCCTTCGCTGCCTTGTCACCGCTCCAGTATGGTCACCAGCTTGTCTTTTAGCTGTTGTCCTCCTGGTAACGTGTCAGGTGCTAGCGGTGGATGAGCTTAAGCGGTGCGATGGGACGGCCCCTTTTTCCAGCCCCAAGACGCTAAGGGACACCTCAACAGAGCATTTAATGTTCTTGTCCTAAACCGTCAGTGTTAGGTATGATAGCACTGTAGCGACTTTTACACCTCATGTATGCACTGTGCGCCACTGTTGGTGACCCCTTCGAACATATAAAAGGAGGCCCAAGGCGTAGCTAGAGTGGTGGGAGAGACCTTCGAACCCATAGAGCAGGCATAGCGCTCCTGGATAGGGATCGGGTCTTCTAGAGCTCATTCTGCATGTGTAGCTGCTAAGTACTGTAGCGCTCCCAGGACTTGAGCTAGAACACACTTAATACAACGAAGCAGGAGTAGGGTTTTACGCATCTTTGCAGCCCGAACCTGGGTAAAAATTCCCGCGTGTTGATCATCAGATCTGCTCTCTGTACAAACCCTTCCCCTTGCCGAATCGTTAAGGGATCCTCGCGATCCCATAGGTGTCGTTTCTCCGACACATTAGCATCGTGCAAATTCATAGAAGACACACTAACATTGCAATCGTTCTCATCATTCAATGATTTAATGCCAAACATTTTAATAAATTCTTCTTCTAACACTTTGGCACAATTTTTCGATCCATCGTTTTCACGGAAGACATTATAAACGTGAAGCATATGAGGCTACCTAAAATCCATGATTTTGTATTTTTTTTATAAATCAAACTAGTGATAAACAAGAAAGTAAAATATTTAATTGCAAGATCTAAAGATATACCTTAAATCACTCACCTCCCCGGAAACGGCGCCAGAAAAGAGCCTGATGTATACTACACAACTTTATTCTTGTAGACTCTGTTGGGCCTCCAAGCGTAGAATTTTGTAGGACAGTAGCAATTTTCCCACAAGGGGATGACATAAGGTTTATCAATCCATGGGAGGTGTAGGATGAAGATGGTCTCTCTCAAACAACCCGGTAATCAAATACAAGAAATATCTTGTGTCCCAACACACCTAATACAATGGCAAATTGTATAGGTGCACTAGTTCGGCGAATAGGTGGTGATACAAGTGTAATATGAATAGTAGAAATATGTTTTAATAATCTGAATAAATATAAACAGTAATGTAGCAAGTATTAAAAACCGAGGAAAACGGTATATTAATGCTTGGAAATAAGGCCTAGGGTTCATACTTTCACTAGTGCAATCTCTCAACAATGCTGACATAATAGAATCATATGATCATCCGTCAACGTGCGATAAAGAATCACTCAAAAGTTCATATCTAGTGGAGAACATAAGATGGAAATTTTGTAGGTAGTAGAACCACCTCAAAGTTATCCTTTTCGATCAATCTATTGAGCAATTCCTATAAGTGCAAAAATAGCTCTAGAGTTCGTACTAAAATAACACCATATGATACGCATCGATCAACTGTAATGTCACCTAGATACTCCATTGTCACCACAAGTATCTGTGAGTCAAATATATGATATGCACCAAATAATTTCAGATTCGTCATATTCAATGCATGCAAAAGAACTTCAAAGAGTACCCCAAGATTTCTATCGGAGAAAGTAGGACAAGAACGTGTATCAACCCATATGCATAGATTACTCCATTGTCACCACGAGAATCTGCAAGTTGAGTACCAAAACATATATCAAGTGCTCTCAAATCCAAAGTACTCAATCCAACATAACGAGATCTCAAAGGGAAAGGCTCAATTCATCACATCAAGATAGCAAGGGAAGAACACCATATGATCCAAATATATTAACAAAGCCCGTGATACATCAAGATCATGCTATCTCAAGAACACGAGAGAGAGAGAGAGATCAAATACATAGCTATTTGTACGTACCCTCAGCCCCGAGGGTGAACTACTCCCTCCTTATCATGGAGACCGCCGGGATAATGGAGATGGCCTCCGATGATGATTTCCCCCTCCGGCAAGGTGCCGAAACAGGTTCCCGGATGAGATTCCTTCGGTACAGAGGATTGCGGCGGCGGAGCGGAAGTTCTAGGTTTATTTGCGAGGGTTTCTCATTTTATAGGATGTTTCAGTGTTGGAATCACGCAAGCGCGCCCTCTTGCCTTGGGGGCACCTGATGGCCCCCTCCGGTGGTTCTTCGCTCTAGTATTTCTCTTATGTTCCAAAAAATCGTAAAAAAGTTTCGGATGATTCTGAGAACTTTTATTTTCTACACAAAAACAACACCACGGTAATTCTATTGAAAACAGTGTCAGTCCGAGTTAGTTCCAATTAAATCATATACAGTGCATCAAAACCATATAAATTATTGTAAACACAGGTAAATATGGCATGAATAGTTCATAAATTGTTGATACATTGGAGACGTATCACTGCCACTGGAGGGTAGGACAAAAGATGCCATGCAAGTTCTGATTGTAAGCACGTATGACTATATACGGAATGCATGCCTACATTACATTGATGAATTGGAGCTAGTTCTGTGTTGCTCTAGGTTGTGACTGTTACATGATGAATGTCATCCAATACAAATATCCATCACTGATTCAATGACCATGCTTTCCGCATATTGATCTTCGCTAAGTTACTGTTACCACGGCTGTTGTTACAATCATTGCAAGCTGTTACTTTTACTATTTTTACTGTGTTACTAAGCACTTTGCTGCAGAAAGAAACTCCAAGTGTGGTTGAATTGACAACACAACTGGTAAGACTCATAAATATTATTTGGCTCCTGTTGTGTCGAATCAACAAATTTGGGTGAAATACTACCCTCGAAGACTGTCGCAATCCCCTATGCTTGTGGGTTATCAAGACCTTTTTCTGGCGCCATTGCCAGGGATCATAGCTCTATTTATTGAGTCTGCTTGGGATATCTATTAATCACTATGAAGAATCTGAAAGATGCTAAGACCAAGATCGTACTCCTAGGACGAGGGCGGGTAAGAAATTGCCATCTAGCTCCGCACTTGATTCACGTTCTATTTTGAGTAAGCATGCGACACCACCACCTGCTATTCATTCTGATATGTCGCAAGTAATTGATGATGCTACTTCTGTTATAAATGAAACTCGTGACGATGCTAGTACTTTTTTTGATAAAACGGTGCCACAGGGTGATTTTATTAATAATTTTTTTTGCTAAATCTAGAGAACTTGAGAATGCTGAAATTGATGAAAACTACGATTCACCTATTATGTCTAGATCTCTTACTAGAATTGAAATGCCTGATGTACCTGGTGGTTATGTTATGGATGGGGAGATAGCTAGAGACTTTCTTGCTTGTAATGATAGAGATGATCTTAAGAAATTACTGAGTAAACTAAAAGAAAAATCTATGATGGAAAAAATGAATATGATTCAAAGTTTGCTAGTTCTCCTATATGTGTTACTGATAAGGATTATTAATTATCTGTTGATCCCGAGTTAATTACTTTGGTAGAATCTGATCTTTTCATGGTTATGAATCTGAAACTATTGTGGCACACCTTACCAAATTAAATGATATTGCCACCCTATTTGCTCATGAGGAAAAAAATTGCTACTACTATATCCTTAAGCTTTTTCCTTTCTCACTAAAGGGTGATGCTAAGAAGTGGTTTCAAACTCTTGCTCCTGGTTGTGTGCGTAGTCCCCAAGATATGATATATTACTTCTCTGAAAAATATTTTCCTGCTCATAAGAAACAAGCTACTTTGCAATAAATATTTAACTTTGTGCAAATTGAAGAAGAGAATCTTCCTCAAGCTTGGGGGAGGCTTCTCCAATTACTTAAACCTTTGCCTGATCATCCTCTTAAGAAAAATGAAATACTTGATATCTTTTATAATGGACTAACTGACGCTTCTCGGGGCTACCTATATAGTAGTGCTGGTTGTGTTTTCACGGAACGAACAGTTGGACAGGCTCAAGAACTATTGAATAATATATTAAAGAATGCAAATGAATGGACACTTCCTGAACCACCTCCAGAACCAATTCAGAATAAGGAAGGTATTCTATTCCTCAGTCCAGAAGATATGCAAAAAGCCAAGAAATCTATGAAATAAAAAGGTATTAAAACTGAAGTGTCAAGAAATACATGGACTCAATATCCCTAGACAGGTAGTAGAGGTAAATTCTCTTCATATATTTGCTGAGGGTGATATACCTTATAATAAAACTGCTGGTGAATGCATGGATGAATTTGATAACTACATTGTTAAGCAAAAACATTTCAATATGTATGTTAAGTATCAATTAAAATATAATGCTATGATGATTGATCGCTTGAGTGACTTGGTGTTTAGAATTGCTAATGATGTTAGAGGTTTGGGCAAGCATTCATCCATGGTTCATACTCTGCTATAACAAGTTGTTGAGTCACAAAATGATTTGCTTACTGAAATGGATAATAAATTGAATGATCATGATGTTAGAGTTATGACTAAAGGAGGTAGAATGACTTAGGACCTCTTTTTCCTGAGGGACATCCTAAAATAATTGAGCAGGATACTCAGAATATTAATAAAGATGCACCTGGTTCATCTAAGAAGAAAAATAAATAAATAAATGATACAACTTTGCAAGTCTCTAGTGAACCCATGGCAGAAGATCCTTCTGAGGATCATAATGATGTTTCTATTTCTGATGTTGAGACACAATCTGGTAGTGAACATCCACCTAATGATAATGATAGTGATAATGACATTGATGATGTTCATGTTGATACTCAACCAAAAATGACAAAGAACCTGATAATGATGTAGAAATAGAACCTAATGCCGATCTTGATAACCCACCTCCTAAGAATAAACGTTATGATAAGAGAGATTTCATTGCTAGAAAACATTATAGAGAAAGAGAGCCATGGGTTCAAAAAACCATGCCATTCCCTCCTAGGCCTTTGAAAAATAAGGACGAGGAGGATTTTGAGTGCTTTGTTGAAATGCTTAGGCCCGTCTTTTTGCGAACACGTTTCACTGATATTTTGACGATGCCCTCCTTTTGCAAAATATATGAAAGATATTGTTACTAATAAAAGAAAAATACCTGAAGCTGAGATTTCCACCATGCTTGCTAATTACTCTTTCGATGGTGGAGTGCCTAAGAAATTGGGAGATCCAGGGATACCCACTATACCTTGCTCCATTAAACGAAGTTACGTCAAAACTGCTTTATGTGATTTAGGAGCCGGAGTTACTTTTATGCCATTCTCTTTATATAGAAGACTTGATTTGAATAATCTTTCACCTATTGAGATATCTTGGCAAATGGCTGATAAATCCACTACTATACCTATTGGAATTTGTGAGGATGTCCCTGTTGTGGTTGCAAATGTTACTATCTTAACGGACTTTGTTATTCTTGATATGCCCGAGGACGACAACATGTTGATTATCATTGGTAGACCCTTTTTAAATACTGCAAGGGCTGTTATTGATTGAAATAAAAGCAAGATTACTTTTCATGACAATGGCAATCAACATACTGTATATTTCCCAAAGAAACAAAATTCGGTGAATAATATCAACTCTATTGAGCAAATTGGAACAATTACTATTGGAGAGTTTAAATTTCCTCTCCCTACAGTGCAGAAGGGATATGCTATTCTTATTGTTGGGGAAATGCATATCCCCGTTGAGGTAACTTAGTGTTATATGAAAAAAATAGGTTTCATGTCACTCGGAAACGGTTCGTTAATAAGACTTGATCAACCCTATTAATGGATTCTTTTTTAGGAGCATGTGGTCGATAAATTTAATAAGCACAATCTATTGTATCCCTAGTTTTATTCTATGTTATTTAAAGTTTTAGTAAAGTAGAATATCCGAGTTTTTCTATTTTTTGAATTATGCATGCAATAAAAAATGACCCAAAAATAAAAGTTCTCAGAATACCTTGAAAATATAGTATGATTTTTCTAGAATAAATAAGAATTTTTGGCACTGAACACACCCCAGGAGGTGCAGCTGTGAGCCACGAGCTCACAGGGCGCACCCACCCCCTAGGGCACGCCATGCAGGCTCATGGGCCCCACAGGGACCCAATCACTTAGTGGCCATGCCTGGCCCAAAGCCTTCTTCCACCTCTAGAAAAAATCACCATTGCCTCCTAGCCCATGTTCTTGCTCATTTTCGAGTGATTTTCGATCTCCTTTCTCGGAACTCTGTTTCCAAAATTATTTTGGGGAATTACTCCTTTGTATGTGACTCCTCCAATGCTCCAATTAGTTTTTGTTCTAGAGTTTTATATTTTGCACAATTTTCTACTGTTGGTGACCATGTATATAAGCTTGCATGTTGAATTTGTATGGTTAAAAGTAGTTTTGGTGCATGATATAGCCTCTAGAAACTTGTTGGGTTAGTTGGTATCAATTTTGTTGAGTTTTGTTCACTTTTATTTTGAGGGACTAAAAAATTCAGAATTATTTTAGAGAGAAACATTATGTTTAGAAGGTTGTCGAGAGGTTCTTAGAGCCGGAGCTCCAAAGAAACTCTGGAGGAGAAGCCCCGGTACAATCTTCCTCGCGCGGCCGAGGTGGGGCCGTGCGAATGGCCATGTGATACGTTCTTGAGGGATGCGGGAATATACGAGGATTTCTATTGTGTGGCTGCAAGAGCCAAACTTATGTCGTTCCTCGCAGATAAATGTGATCAATACCTCCTTCTCACCAATACATTTGTGCAAAACTTTCACTTTAATTCCAGGAAGGATCCGCCCACTGTATCGTTTCAACTCTATGACATTTCTATGGAAATAACACTTCATGAATTCTGCCAAATTTCCATGATTCCTAATGAGGGTAGTCATTTAGACCCACGTCCTAGATATGTAGAAGACTTTATGGCTGCCATAACCGTGAGGGAAACGAGAGGAGTTTCAGACGCTAGAGTTGCCAGTTTACATTTTTCCCGTTTTGCACTATTATTTATTATTTGCGGGGAGATCTATAACTAGAAGGGGGAGAGTGGAATGCTCAGTGCACATGATCTTGCTATTTTACGACATGCGCTTTATGGTAATAGATCTTTTAGTTTGGGAGCTATTGTTGCTAGACGGTTACACACGAACTGTTCGAAGGGTGCTATCTTAGGTGGTATTTATGCTGCCCATCTCACTAGATGTTTTGAGATTCCTATTAGGCACGCGGAGGAGGAGATTTTGCCTACTAAATATCTTGATTATGGTAGCATGGTGGGGCATGACTTCATTGGCGCTGGTATAGTACGATTCTGTTATAACTTGGTATTTAGTCAGGGCACTTGTGAGAAGATTATTTTGCCTACCCCTGCTTTGTTTGATCTTTCCAATGGCAGGTACACCATTATTCCTGAAGATATTTATGGTTATTGGCATGTGACAACACCCGCAGCACCGGAGACAAAGCAATCGTCGGAACCTGAGCCAGAGTTCGAGCCTGAGTGGGAGCCTGCAGTAGTGCCGGTATATCAGTGGGACCCTCAGGAGCCGCTGCAGTACCTTGGATTCGACTATTTTGATCCGTGGCCATAGACCAAGTTAGGCCAAAAGCCTAAGCTTGGGGGTGTACATATTTCTCACCAACATTACATGCATGTACCACACATTCATTCTGGTTGTCGGTGTTCATCCTCTTTCATTGTATAATCCATCATTAGTTTTATTTTCGCTTTCTTTTGTGTGTTTGAAAAACTTTCAAAAACCCAAAAATATTTCTCGTTTATTTTCGGTTCTTCTTTTTAGTTTACATTGTTCGCTTTTTTTTAAAGAAAACCCAAAAATATGTCTCGTTCTTCCTCTTATTTGTTGGGAGCTTTCCCGTGTAAATTGTTTTTCTCGTTTTTTTGTTTTGCTTTATTAATTTTCTTTCTTCAGAAAAACTAAAAACTTCAAAAATATTTCAGTGTGTTTCTCTAAAATTCTTTTCTTTGAGTATTCATAAGGAGAAGATTACGCTATAATTGTTGAATGGCTCATATGTTATAATGTCGATCTAACAAAGAGTCAATGTTACCTTGTCTTCTCCTTTGAATAAATGATTTTGCAGATTCCAGCTTAGTCCACAGCACACTTGCACTATTATTACTTTCACATCATTTGGTCGTGCAAGTGAAAGGCAATAATAACGATATTTTGATGAAGTCATTGCGGTAAAGGAAGCTGGAATAAACTCTCCTTGTTTTCCGTTTTTGTAAATATGTTTAACTCACTCGATCTTGATTTAACATATTATGAGGAAACATGGTTGTGATGACAATTAGAGATTATAGTTACTCATGCCATGCTTAAATAGCTAGGATTGTATAATGATTTATCTTGTGTGTCAACATGCATTAAAATGGTTGTGATGTAGTACGCTAGCATGGTATCCTCCGCTGAGTAATTCGAGTAGCTTGACTTGGCACATGTGCAAAATTGTAGTTGATTCAAAACCAATGCATTCTTCATGATATTTATGTTCAAAGTGTTTATATCCTAACCATGCTAATGTTCAATGTTAGTTATTCGCAATGCATGACTATGACCGTTGTCGCTCTCTAGATGGTCGCTTCTCAATCTATTTGCTAGCCTTCACTTGTACTAAGCGGGAATGTTGCTTGTGCATCCAAAATCCATGAACCAAAGTTGTTCTAGATGAGTCCACCATATCTACCTATATGCGGTATTACTCTGCCATTCCAAGTAAATTTTTCATGTGCCACCTCTAATCATTCAAATAAGCATCTGTTTTGTGTGCTTGTACCGCTCATGGAGCGACGGGGCGGTCTGTATCTTCCTTGCTAAGCGGGTTATTCTCAAGATGGGCATTTATTCACCTACAATTGCACGAGAGAGGCTTGTAAAAAGGATGCCCAGTCTTGCATAATCAAAAATAAGTAAATAAAACTCCCCTAGAAAGTTGAATGTTGGAATGCACCCGTGGATTCGGTTTGCCATGGCTTGTGTATGTATGGTGGAGGAGAATAAATTTATAATTCCGATTGGGAACCGCCGATAATGTGTTTAGCATGGAATATACCGAAATCCTTTGTCGTGAGATTGACAGGAAGAGCACACCACCAAAATTATACTTTCATCTCTGTTTTAAACCATGAGCTCTGGCACCTCTGCAAATCAATGCTTCCCTCTATGAAGGGCCTTTCTATTTAGTTTCATGTTATTTAGTTTTATTGTTGAGTCATCATCTTCTCATCAAAGCACCAGTCCTGATAGCGCTATTGTCATTTTTGTGCATTGAGTCTAGTTAATGTTGGATGTGAGCATGACTGGATCTTTTCTACCCTGAATTAAAATGTTTAGTCGCTGCTTGAACCTCAGACGTGCTCTGCATTTATGTTTTGCGGTCTTAGAATGGGCTAGTGAGATACCATGTTATCATATTAAATCATGATTGTTTTGAAAAATTGTTCGCATCCAAGATATATTATTATTGCTCGCTAGTTAGTTACGTTCTTGTCATGAGTAAATGTGAGACCTAAGTGTTACAATTAACATGGTTAGTTTATAATCTTCGTTGAAAACATGAACACTAGTTAAGCATATATACAACAAGAAGAACAAAAGAGTTTGTAAAAGTTTTCTTTAGGGCTTTCTATTTGCGTGCCCCTCGTTGCTTAGATCCCCTTAGTGTTGCCCACGCTCTTTGGCAGTCCTCACTTTTCCCATCCAGTGCGCGTCCCACCCTCACAAAAGCCCAAATGGGGGTTTGTTGTTGGGTCAAAGCCTTTGACCGTTACTATGCGCGGTTACTGACGCATGGGACACCCCTCCCCTGTCAACGGCAGCGTGGACGTCGGTGGTGGATGCATATACTGACTTGTGAGACACCTCTGTCAGCGGGTGAGGGAGTCCGGGACTAAGGGGTCCTCGTGGCACTGGCCTATTTCCTATGGTCCGGACAGGTGGGTTGCTTTATGCTCAGTACGTGAAGGCCGAACCACAAGTCAACCTCGTATTCGGGAAGGAAACCTCCGGTGTCTTGTTGTATCCTCCAAGTCAAGATGGCCAGATTGGCATGTTTGTCTATTGTTGGTAACCGACTATGTGTAGCCCTAGGTACCCCTGGTGTGTATATAAACCAAAGGGTTTAGCCGGTAGAAGGACAGAACCATCATCTAGGGTTTAGCTCATCAGATCTCGTGGTAGATTGACTCTGTAATCATCATACACCCAATCAATACAATCAAGCAGGACGTAGGGTTTTACCTCCTCGAGAGGGCCCAAACCTGGGTAAACATTGTGTCTATGTTCCCTATTCCCCATTGATCCAAGATCCACAGTTTGGGACCCCCTACCCGAGATCCGACGATTTTGACACCAACAGCGGGGCACGCTCGTAGATGGTTGGTGGTGTCACTGACGCGTGGGACACCCCTGGAAGCGGCAGCGTGGTCATCGATGGTGGGCTCATATACTGACTTGTGGGAAACCTGTGTCAGCGGCACGCTCGTAGAATGTTGACGGTGTCACTGACGCATGCACCCCTGGCAGCGGCAGCATGTTCATCGGTGGTGGGCACCTATACTGACTTGTGGGACACCTCTGTCAGCGGGGTGCACTCGTAGATGGTTGGCGGTGTCACTGATCCGTGGGACACCCCTGCAGTTGCAGCGCGCTCGTCGGTGGTGGGCACATATACTGACTTGTGGGACACTTCTGTCAGCGGGGCGCGCTCGTAGATGGTTGGCGGTGTCACTGACGCGTGGGACACCCCTGCCAGCGACGGTGCGGTCGTTGGTGGTGGGCGCATATACTGACTTGTGTGACACCTCTGTGAGCGGGGTGCGCTCGTAGATGGTTGGCGGTGTCACTGACGCGTGGGACACCCCTGGCAGCGGTAGCTTGATCGTCGGTGGTGGGCACATATACTAACTTGTGGGACACCTTTGTCAGTGGGACACGCTCACAGATGGTTGGCGGTGTCACTGACGCATGGGACATGATGTCTACTACGCAACTTTATTCTTGTAGACTTTGTTGGGCCTCCAAGCGCAGAGTTTTGTAGGACAGTAGCAATTTTCCCTGAAGTGGATGACCCAAGGTTTATCAATCCGTGGGAGGTGTAGGATGAAGATGGTCTCTCTCAAACAACCCTGCAATCAAATACAAGAAATCTCTTGTGTCCCCAACACACCCAATACAAAGGCAAATTGTATAGGTGCACTAGTTCGGCGAAGAGATGGTGATACAAGTGCAATATGGATGGTAGATATAGGTTTTTGTAATCTGAAAATATAAAAACAGCAAGGTAGCAAGTAACAAAAGTGAGCACAAATGGTATTGCAATGCTTGAAAACAAGGCCTAGGGTCCGTACTTTCGCTAGTGCAATCTCTCAACAATGCTAATATAATTGGATCACATAACCATCCCTCAACGTGCAACGAAGAATCACTCCAAAGTTCTTATCTAGCGGAGAACATAAGAAGAAATTGTTTGTAGGGTAAGAAACCACCTTAAAGTTATCCTTTCCGATCGATCTATTCAAGAGTTCATACTAAGATAACATCAAATTATCCTTTCCGTTCGATCTATCTAAGAGTTCGTACTAGAATAACACCATATGATATGCATCAACCAACTCTAATGTCACCTAGATACTCCAATGTCACCACAAGTATCCATGAGTTAATTATACGATACGCATCAAAAAAATTAAGATTCATAATACTCAATCCACACAAAGAACCTCAAAGAGTGCCCCAAGATTTCTATCGGAGAAAGTAGGACAAGAGCGTGTATCAACCCCTATGCATAGATTACCCCAATGTCACCGCGGGAATCCGCAAGTTGAGTACCAAAATATATATCAAGTGAATCAATAGAACACCCCATTGTCACCACGGGTATCCGCATGCAAGACATATATCAAGTGTTCTCAAATCCATAAAATATTCGATCCGGTAACGAAATCTCACAGGGAAAACTCAATAATCACAACTAGATAGAGAGGGAAACACATCATATGATCTGACTATATTAACAAAACCCGTGATACATCAAGATCGTGACATCTCAAGAACACGAGAGAGAGAGAGAGAGAGATTGAACACATAGCTACTGGTACATACCCTCAGCCCCGAGGGTGGACTACTCCCTCCTCGTCATGGCCTCCGCCGGGATGATGAAGATGGCCAACGGAGATGGATTCCCCTCTCCGGCAGGGTACTGGAATGTCTCCAGATTGGTTTTTCGTCGACACAGAGAGTTGCGGCGGCGGAGCGGAGAGTCTAGGGTTATCTTTAGGGGTTTCCGAATATTTGAGAATTTATAGGCATCGGAGGCGGTTGAGGGGGTGCCCGAGGAGCCCATCCCCCACCAAGCCGCGCCAGGGGCTCTCTGGCGCGCCCTGGTGTGTGATGGCCACCCTGGGCCCCCCTCTTCTGGTGTTCTTTGGCCCATCTTCTTTCTTCTGGTCCGTAAAAAATCCACAAAAATCCCCGCAGCGTTTTGTCTCCGTTTGGTACTGATTTTCTACGAAGTAAAAAAAAGCAAAATCAGCAACTGGCACTTTGGCACTATGTCAATAGGTTAGTCCCAAAAAAGGATATAAAGTTGTAATAAAATGATTGTAAAACATCCAAGAATGATAATATAACAGCATGGAACAAGCAAAAATTATAGATACGTTGGAGACGTATCAGCATCCCCAAGCTTAATTCCTACTCGTCCTCGAGTAGGTAAATGATAAAAACAGAATTTTTGATGTGGAATGCCGCCTAACATGTCCATCATATTCTTTTCTTCTTTGTATAGCATGGACATTTGGACTTGTAAATGATTCAAAGCAATAGTCTAGTTTTAACATAATGACTTCAATACTCAAGCATGTCAACAAGCAACCATGTCTTTCAAAATATCAACACTAAAGAAAGTTATCCCCAGCCCATCATGCTCAATCATTGATCCATTCATGAAACACACTCAAATATTAGCTGTGCCCAATGCTCAAGTACGATCATAGTGCCCCCTAGTTGGTGCTTATAAGAGAAGATGGAGACTCAAAGCAAAAATAAAAATTGCATAAAGTAAATAGATAGGCCCTTCGCAGAGGGAAGTATGGATTTGTAGGGGTGCCAGAGCTCAACGTTTTAAATTGAGAGAGGAAAAATATTTTGGGTGGCATGCTTTTCCTGTCAACGAAAACGACAAAGTAGCTCACAATACTTTCCATGCTAGATATATCATAGGCGGTTCCCAAACAGAAAATAAAGTTATTCCTTTTTCCACCAAACTTTCACTTTACATGGCGGGCCGTATCCACGGTTGCCTTCCATACCAACACTTTCCAAGGAATTTATTATTTGACAACATAAAGTAAATATTTTTTTTCTTTTTCATTTCGGGAATGCGCATCCCTATTACCGCCGCACTCTCGTGCAATGACAAGTGAATAAACACTCATCCTGAGAATAACACATCTAGCATGGAAAAATATCGTTTCATGAGCGGTACGGACACACAAAAGAGAAAATTTATTTTGAAAATTTAGAGATGGCACATACAAATTTGCTTGGAACGGCACGGAAATACCGCATATAGGTAGGTATGGTGGACTCATAAGGCAAAACTTGGTTTAAGGATTTTGGATGCACAAGTAGTATTTCTACTTAGTACAAATGAAGGCTAGCAAATAGATTGGGAAGCAACCAAACCAAGAAACGAAAAATCACATAAGTGAGCATTGAACATAACTAACACCGAATCATGCACCACAAGTAGGATGTAACTTCATTGCATAACTATTGACTTTCGTGCATGCATAGGGAATCACAAACCTTAACACCAATATTCTTACTAAGCATAATTACTCACTAACATGACTCACATATTACTATCATCATGTTTCAAAACTATTACAAGGAATCAAGTTTAATTTGTCCAATGATCTTCATGAAAGTTTTTATTATATCCTCCTTGGATATCTATCACTTTGGGACTAGTTTCGTATATTGTTATTGCTTTTTGACAAGCTCAACCAAATTTAAGAGAAGCACAAGAGTAAATGACAAGCTACTCTCAAAAGATATAAGTGAAGATCAATGAGTAGTCAAACAATTAAGTAGCTATGTGAGGACTCTATCTCTTAATAAAGATTTTCAGATCTAAGTATTTTATTCAAACAACAAATTAAACAAGAATAGAACTCCAAGAATAGCACGCATCATGTGAACGAATAAAAATTTAGGCTCAACATAGGCTAACCGATAGTTGACGAAGAGAGGTGGGATGCGTAGCATCCCCAAGCTTAGATGCTTGAGACTTCTTGAAATATTTACTTGGGGTGCCTTGGGCATCCCCAAGATTGAGCTTTTGTATCTCGTTCAATCCTCTCATATCATGGTTTCACCTATTCTCAAAATCTTCATCCACACAAAACTCGAAAAGAACTCGTGAGATAGGTTAGTACACATAAAAACAAATCAACACTTCATGTACTGCCTAGACAAGTTGCACAATAATTTTCAAACATCATCTACTGTTTACTATTATTTCCACAATTTATATCTACCAATATAGGCTATGGAAACTATAGGATAAGTAGATAACAAAACTATGACAGCAATCTATCCAAATAGAACAGTCTGTAGTAATCTATTAAACTAGTGTACTTGTGTAACTCAAAAAATTATGAAAATTTAGGACATGCTAAATAATTTATATTACAATACTGTGTAAAAATTTCAGAAACTTTCCACGTTCCAGTAAAATATGAAAATTCAAACACTACAGCAAAAGTTTCTGTTTTTACACAGCACATATCAAACATGCAATTCAAGCATCCTAAAGGCAATTCTTGGAAATTTTTATTGAAAAAAAAGATTATAAATAACACCTAACAGAGAACAAAAAAATAAAATGACGCTCCAAGCAAAACTCATATTATGTGATGAATAAAAATATAGCTCCAAGTAAGATACACCGATAGTGTTGAAGACGAAAGAGGGGATGCCTTCCGGGGCATCCCCAAGCTTAGGCACTTGAGTCTTCCTTGGATATTACCTTGGGGGTGCCTTGGGAATCCCCAAGCTTAGATTCTTGTCACTCCTTATTCTCCTCATATCGGTGTCTCACCCAAAACTTGAAAACTTCAATCACACAAAACTTAACGGAACTTCGTGAGATGGGTTAGTATAATAAATAAAGATCATTCACATAGGTACTGTCAATACAAGATTCATAATTGTTACCACATGATACCTACTGTATTCTATCATTCCTATAATTTATACCACTAAATATAAGCTATGGAAACACTAAAACAAGCAAACTATGCATGCAAAACAGAATCTGTCAAAAACAGAACAGTCTGTGAAGATCTGTAGTATAGCCATACTTCCCTGTCTCCAAAAATTCTGAAAAATTAGGACAACCTGAAGAATTTGTATATGAATACTGTGTAAAAATTTAAGATTATTATCACGCTCCAGTAAAAAAATTAAAATTCCTATACTGGAGTCAAAAGTTTCTGTTTTGGTTCAGCATCAATTCTACTCATCTTGTGAGTCATCCCAAAGGCTTTACATGGCACTTTATTGAAATAGAAGACACAAAACATGATTAATACAGTAGCTTAATCATGTGAACACATCAAAACAGAAAGTATAAGTGTTGGGTTGTCTCCCAACAAGAGCTTTTCTCTAATGCCTTCTAGCTAGGCATGATGATTTAAATGATGCTCACATAGGAATAGTATTTGAAACATGTAAGAGAGCATCATGAATCTCATGACAAGCACATTTAAGTCTAACCCACTTCCTATGCATAGGGATTTTGTGAGCAAACAAGGTATGGGAACAAGAATCAACTAGCATAGGAAGGCAACACAAGCATAACTTCAAAACTTTGAACACATAGAGAGGAAACTTGATATTATTGCAATTCCTACAAGCATATGTTCCTCTCTCATAATAATTTTCAGTAACATCATGAAGGAATTCCACAATATAACTATCACATAAATCATTATTTTCATGATGCACAAGCATAGAGTTTTTATTAGTACCCACACAAGCATATTTCTTCTCATTCATAATAGTGGGAGCAAACTCAACAAAATAACTATCATGAGACACTTGATTGACATAACCACGTTGAAAATTAAAATCATGACAAGTTTCATGGTTATAATTATTCTTTATATCATACATGTCATCATCATAATCATCATAGATAGGAGGCATGCCATCATCTTCATCAAACATAGCACCCAAGCTTGTGGCTTTGCATATCATTAGTATAATGGATATTCATAGAATTCATACTAGAAACATTGCAATCATGCTCATCTTTCAAGGAATTCGCATTAAGTATTTTCATAGTTTCTTCCTCTACCAATTGAGCACAATTTTCTGAATCCTTATTTTCACGAAAGACATTATAAAGACGAAACAAATAATGCAACCTACACTCCATTTTTTTGTAGTTTTCTTTTATAAAACCGAACTAGTGATAAAACAAGAAACTAAAATATTTAAGTGCAAGATCTAAAGATATACCTTCAAGCACTCACCTCCCCAGCAACGGCGCCAGAAAAGAGCTTGATGTCTACTACGCAACTTTATTCTTGTAGGCTTTGTTGGGCCTCCAAGCGCAGAGTTTTGTAGGACAGTAGAAATTTCCTCTCAAGTGGATGACCTAAGGTTTATCAATCCGCGGGAGGTGTAGGATGAAGATGGTCTCTCTCAAACAACCCTGCAATCAAATACAAGAAATCTCTTGTGTCCCCAACACACCCAATACAATGGCAAATTGTATAGGTGCACTAGTTCGGCGAAGAGATGGTGATACAAGTGCAATATGGATGGTAGATATAGGTTTTTGTAATCTGAAAATATGAAAAAAGCAAGGTATCAAGTAACAAAAGTGAGCACAAACGGTATTGCAATGCTTGAAAACAAGGCCTAGGGTCCGTACTTTCGCTAGTGCAATCTCTCAACAATGCTAATATAATTGGATCACATAACCATCCCTCAACGTGCAATGAACAATCACTCCAAAGTTCTTATCTAGCGGAGAACATAAGAAGAAATTGTTTGTAGGGTACGAAACCACCTTAAAGTTATCCTTTCCGATCGATCTATTCAAGAGTTCGTACTAAGATAACATCAAATTATCCTTTCCGTTCGATCTATCTAAGAGTTCGTACTAGAATAACACCATATGATACGCATCAACCAACTCTAATGTCACCTAGATACTCCAATGTCACCACAAGTATCCATGAGTTAATTATACTATACACATTAAACAATTTCAGATTCATAATACTCAATCCACAGAAAGAACCTCAAAGAGTGCCCCAAGATTTCTATCGGAGAAAGTAGGACAAGAACGTGTATCAACCCCTATGCATAGATTACCCCAATGTCACCACGGGAATCCGCAAGTTGAGTACCAAAATATATATCAAGTGAATCCATAGAACACCCCATTGTCACCACGGGTATCCGCATGCAAGACACATATCAAGTGTTCTCAAATCCATAAAAGTATTCGATTCGGTAACGAAATCTCAAAGGGAAAACTCAATTCATCACAACTAGATAGAGAGGGAAACACATCATATGATCCAACTATATTAACAAAGCCCGTGATACATCAAGATCGGGACATCTCAAGAACACGAGAGAGAGAGATATTGAACACATAGCTACTGGTACATACCCTCAGCCCCGAGGGTGGACTACTCCCTCCTCGTCATGGCCTCCGCCAGGATGATGAAGATGGCCACCAGAGATGGATTCCCCTCTCCGGCAGGGTACTGGAACGTCTCCAGATTGGCTTTTCGTCGATACAGAGAGTTGCGGCGGCGGAGCGGAGAGTCTAGGGTTATCTTTGGGGGTTTCCGAATATTTGGGAATTTATAGGCATCGGAGGCGGTTGAGGGGGTGCCCGAGGCGCCCATCCCCCACCAGGCCGCGCCAGGGGGCCTCTGGTGCCCCCTGGTGGGTGATGGCAACCCTGGGCCCCTCTTCTGGTGTTCTTTGGCCCATCTTCTTTCTTCTGGTCCGTAAAAATCCACAAAAATCCCCGCAAGCATTTTGTCTCCGTTTGGTACTGATTTTCTGCGAAGTAAAAAAATAGCAAAAACAGCAACTGGCACTTTGGCACTATGTCAATAGGTTAGTCCCAAAAAATGATTTAAAGTTGTAATAAAATGATTGTGAAACATCCAAGAATGATAATATAACAGTATGGAACAAGCAAAAATTATAGATACGTTGGAGACGTATCAGGACACCCCTGGCAGCGACAGCGCGTTCGTCGGTGGTGGGCGCAGTTACAGGCACGTGGGACACCTCTGTCAATGGGGTGCGCTCGTAGAGGGTTGGCGTTATGGTGTGACGCGTAGGACACCCACACCAAAGGCGGGCCCATCTGTCAGCGTCTGCGTGGTAGTTTGTGGCAGATTTTGCAAAAAAAGAGGAGGGTTATTAAGCCAGGCAGAGTACTCGAAACCGAGATCAGACAATCAAAGAGAGGCACAAGGGCCAACCGACCAAGTATGTGTATGTGTCTTTTGAAACTTTCCTTGCCTTTTAATTTGCAAAAGGAAGCGAAGGATGGACCCACCGTTCAACCACTCTATGTATTATACCATCTAGGATGAGAATTGTTTTCCCTTTGTTCAAACCATTTTGTGTGGTGGATGCACTTGAGTCGCCCAAATTAGTTTAGTCCTGAATATTTTGGTTTGGTGGATGAACTTGGGAGTAGCAAAGTAACAACTTTCAAACAAAAGCAAAATTTTCATTTCCCAAGTCCTATAAATGACTTTTTTTTGTAAAGGAAGTGCCTCAACTAGTTTTGAAATTTGTTCCATTTCATTTTCCACCAAAAGTAGGTCACATTGGATAGCCACTGACCAAGTTTCAGTAATTTCAGAGTACCATTGCAATGTTTCATCCATTTAGTTGACTTTTAGTGAATTATCAGAAATTGCCAAAATTTGAACTACAAGTGTGATCTAGTTTGGTCCTGAAAAATGCAAAAAAATATTTTATGCTTTAATGTTGGTGTTGGATGAACATGGGACAAATAAAGTAGGAATTCCAAACCTTTTTGTATCAATGGTCAAGACTTCTAGTTTGACCGCATTTTTAAGAAAAAAAAAGAGGAAATGAAAAAAGCTCAAAAACGAAATTCCATTGCATGGAGCCATCTTATGTGCACTAGTTTGTGGGAAAATATTAAACTTGCAATACAACATGTTTGAAAAAAAACTTCACAAAATGGCCTATCTAGTATGAACTTGTGTGGATTCCAAGGCATATGCACATGGAAATAGCCACATACATGGCATAATCCATGATTATTTGTCCAAATTTGGCACAACTACTGGTGTTACCATTGTGGACAATGTTTCCATAGGGTTCTACAATTATTTGGTAATAAAAAGAAAATTTTCATTTTCCAAGTCCTAGAAATGACTTTTTTTGTGAAGGAAGTGCCTCAAATAGTTTTGAAATTTGTTCCATTTCATTTTTTACCAAAAGTAGGTCACATTGGATGGCCACTGACCAAGTTTTAGTAATTTCAAAGTACCATTGCTATATTCCATCCATTTATTTGACTTTTAGTTGATTATCAGAAATTTCCCAAAGTTGAACTACAAGTGTGATGTAGTTTGGTCCTGAAAATTGCAAACAAATATTTTATGCTCTAATGTTTGTGCTGGATGAACAAGGGATAAAGAAAGTAGGAATTCCAAACCTTTTTGTATCAATGGTCAACACTTCAAGTTTGACCCCATTTCAAAAAAAAGAGAAAATGAAAAAAGGCTCAAAAAATGAAATTCCTTTGCATGGAGCCATCTTGTGGGCACTAGTTTGCGGGAAAAATATTAAACTTGCAATACAACATGTTTGAAAAAACCCTTCACAAAATGGCCTATCTAGTATGAACTTGTGTGGATTCCAAGGCATATGCACATGGAAATGGCGTTATACATGGCATAATCCATGATTATTTGTCCAAATTTGGTGCAACTACTGGTGTTACCATTGTGGACAATGTTTCCATAGGGTTCTATAATTATTTGGTAATAAAAAGCAAAACTTTTATTTTCCAAGTACTAGAAATGACTTTTTTGTGAAGGAAGCGCCTCAAATAGTTTTGAAATTTGTTCCATTTCATTTTTAACCAAAAGTAGGTCACATTGGATGTCCACTGACCAAGTTTCAGTAATTTCTGAGTACCATTGCTATATTCCATCCATTTAGTTGGCTTTTAGTGAATTATCATAAATAGTCCAAATTTGAACTACAAGTGTGACGTAGTTTGGTCCTGAAAAATGCAAAAAATATATTTTATGCTCTAATGTTGGTGCTGAATGAACACTTCAAGTTTGACCCCATTTTGAAAAAAAAGAGAAAAATGAAGAAAGTCTCAAAAAAGAAATTCCTTTGCATGGAGCCATCTTGTGTGCACTAGTTTGTGGGAAAATATTAAACTTGCAATACAACATGTTTGAAATACAACAAGTTTGAAAATTTGGCAATGTTTGATTGAAAACACCGAATTATTTTAGCAAATTAATGAAATGTGGGTCACGAGTTTTCACACAGAAGCAAACACGGCACAAAATTGGACATCCAAACATAAATAGGTACTGACATTCAATTTGGACATTCAAACAGCACCAAATTTCGTTAAAACTTTAAAATTTGTACAAACATAACCCTAAACCTAGCTACTTCTCGTCGTCGTCCACGTCGGAGCCGCTGCCGATGCCGTAGGAGGAGGAGACACCCTCGTCGCCCCCTGCTTGTCGTCGTCCTCATCCTCGTTCACGAGGTCGATGGTCATGTTGGCCACCGAGGCGAGGACCGCCTATCGCAGGTCCGGCGAGTCCACCGGGTCATCGAGGTGGTGCTGCGGGCCCTTTGTTGATTCGCACAACGCCTGGAGGAGCCCCGACATGTATGTAGGGTCACTGTCCTTGCTCACCACCGCCCCCTGTACTCCACCAGCAGTGGCGGTTCCAGCTCCGGTTTGGGATCGAGCAGCGGGTAGTGCGAGCTCGTCCCGGGTTCCGGCTCGGTCACGAGCAAGGGGCTGCGCGAGCTTGCCACGGGCTTAGGCTTTGGGACTGGCAGAGGGGTGTCGCGGGAACTCGGGATGCGCAAGCCGGCGCCGCGCACTGCAGAGCTCGTCCCCGGCTCCAGCTTTGGGATGCACAGGCCACCGCCACGCACTGCAGAGCTTGTCCCCGGAGTCCCTAGCTCGGGCTTCGGAACGCAGAGTCTCTTGCTAGTACTTGGACCGCTGCTGCCTCCTGTTAATTTGGGCGTGCCCGCGGCGAGATTCGAGGCGGGGACCGCGGCGGCGAAACCCGGTCACCCTCCTCCCGACCAAGCTGCGCGCGGCATGCGCTGATACGTCCATTTTGCATCATGATTTCCTAATGTTATTTATTATGTTTTGTTGAATAATAATGTTTTGGGGAGTGATTCTAATGCCCTTTGTCTCAAAATATGCAAGGTTTACACAAAGAGGGAGAATACCGGCAGCTGGAATTCTGGACCCAAGAAAAGCACATCAGAGATACCTATTCTGCACAACTCCAATGAAGCTGAAATTTTACGGAGAATATTTTTGGAATAAATAAAAAATACTAGAGCAGAAAACTACAGGAGGGGGCAAGCCTGGTGGGCACAACGCACCAGGGCGCGCCAGACCCCCCTGGGAGCGCCCTGATGGGTTGTGGCCTCCTAGGCCCACCTCCGGTGAACATCTTCTGGTATATAGTCACATTTAACCTAGAAAAATAAATAAGAGGAGGACTTTCGGGACAAAGCGCCACCGCCTCGAGGTGGAACTTGGGCAGGAGCACTTTTGCCCTCCGGCGGAGCGATTCCGCCGGGGGAACTTCCCTCCCGGAGGTGGAAATCGAAGCCATCGTCATCACCAACACCCCTCTCATCTTTGGGAGGCCAATCTTCATCAACATCTTAAACAGCACCATCTCCTCTCAAACCCTAGTTCATCTCTTGTGTTCAATCTTTGTACCGGAACCTTAGATTAGTACCTGTGGGTGACTAGTAGTGTTGATTACCTTGCGTAGTTGATTACTATATAGTTTATTTGGTGGAAGATTATATGTTCAGATCCATTATGCTATTCAATACCTCTCTGATCTTGAGCATGTTTATTATTTGTGAGTAGTTACCTTTGTTCTTGAGGTCACGAGAGAAGTCATGTTGCAAGTAATCATGTGAATTTGATATGTGTTCGATATTTTGATGATATGTATGTTGTGATTCCCTTAGATGTGTCATGTGAACGTCGACTACATGACACTTCACCATTCATGGGCCTAAGGGAATGCATTGGGGAGTAGTTATTATATGATGGGTTGCTAGAGTGACTGAAGCTTAAACCCTAGTTTATGCGCTACTTCGTCAGGGGCTGATTTGGATCCAAACGTTTAATGCTATGGTTAGATTTTATCTTAATACTTTTCTCGTAGTTGCGGATGCTTGCGAGGGGGTTAATCATAAGTGGGAGGTTGTTCAAGTAAGAACAGCACCCAAGAACCAGTCCACCCACATATCAAATTATCAAAGTAGCGAACGCGAATCAAACCAACATGATAAAAGTGACTAGATGACATTTCCGTGTACCATCAAGAACACTTTGCCTATTACTAGAGATTGTTCTGGCCTGTCCTTTGCCTCAAAAGGATTGGGCTACCTTGCTGCACCTTATTTACCGTTACCGTTACTTGCTCGTTACCAATTACCTTGCTATCAAACTATCTGTTACCTACATTTTCAGTGCTTGCAAAAATTACCTTGCTTTAAACCGCTTGTCATTTCCTTCTGCTCCTCGTTGGGTTTGACACTCTTACTTATCGAAAGGACTACGATTGATCCCCTATACTTGTGGGTCATCAAGACTCTTTTCTGGCGCCATTGCCGGGGAGTGAAGCGCTCTTGGTATGTGGAAATCGGTAAGGAAAAACTTATACTACGTGCTGAAATTTATTGCTACTTGCTACTATGGAGAACAATTCTTTGAGGGGTTTGTTCGGGGTATCTTTACCTCGAACGGAACCACAATTAGTTTCCCCTCAACCTACTGCACCTACTGAAAATATTGGTTAGAAAAATTCCTTCGGGTATGTTAGAACAACTGCTTGCTAAACCTTATGCAGGAGATGGAACCGAACATCCTGATATGCATTTACTATATGTGAACGAAATATGTGGATTATTTAAGCTTGCAGGTTTACCCGGAGATGAAGTTAAGAAGAAGGTTTTCCCTTTATCTTTGGACGGAAAAGCATTGACATGGTATAGGCTATGTGATGATATTGGATCGTGGAACTGGAATCGTTTGCAATTGGAATTCCACCAAAAGTTTTATCCCATGTATCTAGTTCATCGTGATCGGAATTATATATATAATTTTTGGCCTCGTGAAGGAGAAAGTATCGCTCTAGCTTGGGGGAGGCTTAAGTCAATGTTATATTCATGCCCAAATCATGACATTCCGAGAGAAGTTGCGATTCAGAATTTTTATGCTCGGCTTTCTCATAATGATCAATCCATGCTCGGTACTTCTTATGATGGTTCTTATATGAAGAAGACTATTGAATTGAAGTGGGATCTCTTAGAAAGAATTAAACGCAAGTCTGAAGATTGGGAATTCGACGAAGGTAATGAGTCAGGTATAAATCTTGAGTTTGATTGTGTTAAATCTTTTATGAATACCGATGCTTTTCACAAGTTTAGCACTAAATATGGACTTGACTCTGAGAAAGTAGCCTCTTTTTGCGAAGCATTTGCTACTCACGTTGATCTCCCTAAGGAGAAGTGGTTTAAATATCACCCCCCTATTAAAGAAGAAATTAAAGAACCGGTCATAGCTAAAGAAGAAACCATTATTTACAATGTTGATCCAGTTGTGCCTACCGCTTATATTGAAAACCCACCTTTCCCTGTTAGGATAAAGGAAAATGCTAAGGTATCAACTGTGGTTCATAAGAGTAATCTAAAAACATCTAAGCCCCCTGAGCAAATCAAAGTAGAACCTAGTGTTGCTATGGTTAAAGATCTCTTGGTAGAAATATTGATGGGCATGTTATCTACTTCTGTGATGAAGCTGCTAGAATTGCTAAACCCGATGAAAAGATAAACATAGACCCATAGGAGGCATGCCTGTTGTGTCAGTCAAAATAGGAGATCATTGCTATCATGGTTTATGTGATTTGAGTGCTAGTGTGAGTTCTATCCCGTTTACCTTATACCAAGAAATTATGGATGAAATAGCACCTGCTAAAATAGAAGACATTGATGTTACTATTAAACTTGCTAATAGAGACACCATCACAACACTTGGGATTGTTAGAGATGTTGAAGTCTTGTGTGGGAAAGTAAAATACCCTACTGATTTTCTAGTCCTTGGTTCCCCACAAGATGACTTTTGTCCCATTATCTTTGGTAGACCTTTCTTGAGTACCGTCAATGCTAAGATAGATTGCGAAAAACAAATTGTCGGTGTCAGCTTTGGTGGTGTGTCCCATGAGTTTAATTTCTCCATGTTTAGTAGACAACCTCGTGATAAAGCGTTATCTAGTAAGGATGAAATAATTGGTCTTGCTTCTATTGCTGTGCCTCCTACTGATCCATTAGAACAATATTTGCTTGACCATGAAAATGATATGCACTTGCGTGAAAGAAATGAAATAGATCAAAAAAAATTGAACAACAACCTCTCCTGAAACACAATTTGCCTATTGAAACCCTTGGAGGTCCTCCTCCACCTAAAGGTGATCCTGTGTTTGAATGGAAACAATTGCGTAACACTTTGAAGTATGCTTATCTTGATGAGAAAAAGATATATCCTGTTATTATTAGTGCTTACCTTTCAGAACATGAAGAAGAAAGATTATTAAATGTTCTAAGGAAGCACCGGGCTGCTATTGGATATACTCTTGATGATCTTAAGGGCATTAGTGCCACTCTATGTCAGCACAAGATTAATATGGAACCTGATGCTAAACCCGTTGTTGATCACCAACGGCGATAGAATCCTAAGATGAAGGAAGTGGTAAGAACTGAAATACTAAAACTTCTGGAAGCAGGTATAATCTATCCTATTGCTGATAGTAGATGGGTAAGTCCCGCTCATTGTATCCCTAAGAAGGGAGGTATTACCGTTTTTCCTAATGATAAGAATGAACTCATTCCAGAAAGAATTGTTACTGGCTATAGAATGGTAATTGATTTTAGAAAATTAAATAAAGCTACTAGGAAGGATCATTACCCTCTTCCTTTCATTGATCAAATGTTAGAAAGATTATCTAAGCACACGCACTTTTTCTTCCTAGATGGATATTCTGGTTTCTCTCAAATACCTGTGTCACAATCCGATCAAGAAAAAAACACCTTTACTTGCCCTTTTGGAACCTATGCTTATAGATGTATGCCTTTTGGTTTATGCAATGCACCTGCTACCTTTCAAAGATGTATGAATGCTATATTCTCTAATTTTTGTGAAAAGATTGTGGAGGTTTTCATGGATGATTTTTCCATTTACGGAACTTCTTTTGATGATTGTTTAAGCAACCTTGATCGAGTTTTGCAGAGATGTGAACAAACTAATCTCATCTTGAATTGGGGGAAGTGCCCCTTTATGGTTAATGAAGGTATTGTCTTGGGGCATAAAATATCTGAACGAGGTATTGAGGTGGATAAAGCTAAAGTTGATGCAATTGAGAAAATGCCATGTCCTAAAGATATTAAAGGTATTCGCAGTTTCCTTGGTCATGCTGGTTTCTATAGGAGGTTCATTAAAGACTTCTCTAAAATTTGTAGGCCTCTTACTAATCTTTTGCAAAAGGATATTCCTTTTGTTTTTGATGATGATTGTGTGGAAGCCTTTGAAACACTCAAGAAAGCCTTAACCTCTCCACCTATCGTTTAACCACCTGATTGGAACTTGCCTTTTGAAATTATGTGTGATGCTAGTGATTATGCTGTTGGTGCTGTTCTAGGACAAAGAGTAGATAAGAAATTGAATGTTATCCATTATGCTAGCAAAACTCTAGACAGTGCTCAACGAAATTATGCTATAACTGAAAAAGATTTTTTAGCGGTCGTGTTTGCTTGTGATAATTTTGATCCTATATTGTTGACTCAAAAGTAATTGTTCACACCGACCATGCTGCTATAAAATATCTTATGGAAAAGAAAGATGCTAAGCCTAGACTTATTAGGTGGGTTCTCTTGCTCCAAGAATATGACTTGCATATTGTTGATAGGAAGGGAGCTGAGAACCCCGTAGCTGATAACTTGTCTAGGTTAGAAAATATTCTTGATGACCCACTACCTATTGATGACAGTTTCCCTGACGAACAGTGAGCTGCAATAAATGTTTCTCAAAACACCCCTTGGTATGCTGATTATGCTAATTACATTGTCGCTCAATATATACCACCTAGTTTCACATACCAACAAAAGAAAAAAATTCTTCTATGACTTAAGACATTACTTTTGGGATGACCCACATCTTTATAAAGAAGGAGTAGATGGTATTATTAGACGTTGTGTACCTGAGCATGAACAGGAACAAATCCTATGGAAATGTCATTCCTAAGATTATGGAGGACATCATGCGGGGTATAGAACTGCTCACAAGGTATTTCAATCTGGTTTTTATTTGCCTACTCTCTTCAAAGATGCCCGTAAGTTTGTCTTGTCTTGTGATGAATGTCAAAGAATTGGTAATATTGGTAAGCGTCGGGAAATGCCTATGAATTATTCACTTGTTGTTGAACCATTTGATGTTTGGGGTTTTGATTATATGGGACCTTTTCCTTCCTCTAATGGGTACACTCATATCTTGGTTGCTGTTGATTATGTCACTAAGTGGGTAGAAGCTATTCCAACTAGTAGTTCTGATCACCACACCTCCATTAAAATGCTTAAAGAGGTTATCTTCCCGAGGTTTGGAGTCCCTAGATATTTAATGACTGATGGTGGTTCACACTTTATTCATGGTGCTTTCCGTAAGATGCTTGCTAAATATGATGTTAACCATAGAATTGCATCACCCTATCATCCTCAATCTAGTGATCAAGTTGAACTTAGCAATAGAGAAATAAAATTAATATTACAAAAAACTGTCAATAGGTCTCGTAAGAATTGGTCTAAGAAATTATATGATGCACTTTGGGCCTATAGAACAGCTTATAAAAATCCCATGGGTATGTCTCCATACAAAATGCTATATGGTAAAGCTTGTCATTTGCCTCTAGAATTAGAACATAAAGCATTTTGGGCAATTAAAGAACTTAACTATGATTTCAAACTTGCCGGTGAAAAGAGGCTATTTGATATTAGCTCACTTGAAGAATGGATAACCCAAGCCTATGAGAATGCCAAGTTATTTAAAGAAAAACTAAAAAGATGGCATGACAAAAGAATCCAAAAGCGGGAATTTAAAATAGGAGACTATGTTCTTTTGTTCAACTCTCGTTTAAGATTTTTTGCAGGTAAGCTTCTCTCCAAATGGGAAGGACCTTATATTATCGAAGAGGTTTATCGTTCTGGAGCTATCAAGATTAATAATGCCGAAGGTACTAACCCGAAGGTGGTCAATGGACAAAGAATTAAGCATTATATCTCAGGTACGCCTATTAACGTTGAAAGCAATGTTATCCAAACCATGACCCCGGAGGAACACATAAAAGAAACCCTCTGGAACACTCCAAAATTCTGAAAAATAGGAGGTACGTGATATGGTAAGTAAACGGACTCCGAAAAATCCGCAAAAATATTTTTTGTCAGTTTTGGAATATTAGAAAATTTTGGAAACAAAGAAATAAACCGGAAGGTGATCGAGGTGAGCACGATACACCAGGGCACGCCAGGCACCGCTGGGCGCGCCCTGGTGGGTTGTGCCCACCTCGGATACCTTCCCGACTCCGTTTTCCTTCCATATGCTTGTTTTCCAAGAATAAAAATTCTCTATATATACCCCCGACTGTTTTGACGAACGCATCGCAGAAAAATCCTCTGTTCTTGTTTCTTGCTGTTTTCTTGTCAGATCTAGATCTCCATGTCTCCACCAAGCTCCTCCAAGGACAAGTTCTTTGAGAAGGTCATCAACCCGTACTTGCCGGAGGTGATGAAGCACCCTCAAGCCATTGAGATGCGTGAGGGGGTGATCCACATCCGCGATGTTCAGGGACCCAAGAAGACCAGAAGCATGGATGCTAGGCTCGAGGCGGTGGAACAAGAAGTTTTCAAATGCCAGAAGATGGTGGAGCGCGGACTTAGTGCCAACCATTCCATGATCACTGAATTTACCTGTGATCAGGTGGTGGATGGCTGGTCTGTGAAGGACATCATCTCCACCCTCAACGAGCAAATTAATTTTCTGCAGACCCAAGTTTATGATCTTCAATACCAAGTCTTTGAATATGAAGCAAGATTTAAAGGTATGAGTTTAGCTGCCAGTTGCAGGACTCAGGGGACTCTTGCGTCAACTTATGATGGGGAGCCTTTGCCCTGGAAGCTGGAGGACAAGCCTACCACATCATCACCACCACCTTCTTCATCACCACCACCAAAGGAGACTTGAGCACACGGGTATGCGCACTCCCGTTGGCTTGAGCCAAGCCTGGGGGAGGTGCCCCGGTATCGTATCACCATCACTTTTTTTCACCTTTACCTATTTTAGTTCAATCTTTAGTTTCCCTTTGCTTTAGTTGAATAAAAGTTTAGCATGATCTATTTTCGTGTGTTAGTTTCGTGTCCTATCTATCTATGTAATCGAGCGGAAGTTATATAATAAAGTTTAGTTTGAGTTTTTTTCTCTCTACTTTCTTGTTGCAATCAAATAAAAAGAAAGAAAAATAAATGAAAAAAATCATATGCTAATCTTATGGTGAGTAATGACATCACATAAGGAAAAGTATAAGTACTAAAATTTATTGGAGATTGACAAACATAGCATTGGTCAATGATGCAATTCATGAAAGAATTAATAAGGGAAGAGAAGATTCACATGCAAATACACTATCTTGGACATCCTTTATGATTGTGAGCCCCCATTAAATATTATATGTCAAAATTGTTGACGTCGGACAAGGAAGACAACGTAATGATTTATGTTTGTTCATATCCACATAGAAGTTATATTGTCATGGATCCTTCAACATGTGGTGCTTGCCCAATATCTTTGCTAGCCAAAAATTCTGCACTAAGTAGAGATACTACTTGTGCATCCAAAAACCCAAAACCAAACTCATTCTTCGAGAGTCCACCATACCTACCTAAGGATCGAGTAAGATCCTTCATGTAAGTTCTCATCGGTGCAATAAGGCAATAAAAATTGCTTCTAAAAAGTGTTTTGATCAATTAGTGTAAGAGAAAATTGAGCGCTATACGAACTTATGATGGCAAAGTAATAAAAGCGACGGACTGCGTAATATAGGTTGCTATGATAGGGGGCAATATAGCGTGACGTTCTTTTACATTAAGGGATTGGGCATACAAAACAATAAGCGCATGACAACCTCTGCTTCCCTCTATGAAGGGACTATCTTTTACCTTTATGTATTTACTTTTATGCAAGAGTCAAAGTATTCTTCCCTATTCCCTTTTTACTTTTTCCTTTTTGCAAGCATCATGTGGTGAGGAAAGATCTAGGCACATATATCCAGTTGGATATGGGTGGGCATGAGTTATTATTGTTGACATCACCCATGAGGTGAATACGTTGGGAGGCGAAAATATAAGCCCCTATCTTCCTATGTGTCTAGTTGAAACTTTTTGTTCATGGGTATGCTGTGAGTGCTAGCAATCATAGAAGACTAAATGATGGTTGAGTATGTGGAATTGCCAAAAGGCTCCTACATGAGACCTTTCCTGAAAATATGATGAATTGTAGTTGCAAAGTTAACTGAGAACATAGTTTGTTGGTTTTCAATAAGGTTTATGCTTCATACTTCTATGTTGTGATGAATTGTCCCTGTTCAAGAATTCATCCGATTAACTAGTTAACTTGCCAATTAATCCCTACTCATAGGGTCACCGAGTAGCCGGTAAACTGATAAATCGGCCGATAAATTGATTAAATGGCCGATTAACTTGCCGATTAGCCGATTAATCCCCTACTCGCCAGCCAACCGAGCAACTACCAGTTAACGGTTTCCTCAACAATGTGAATTGTTACTTGTTCATGAGAAGTTATATGATAAAAGTGTATGAATAAGTTTTATGATAGATTTTTTTTCTTTTATGTTAATAAGCATGATGCTACTATGTCCGTATTTTGTTTTTATCGACACCTCTCTCTCAAATCATGTGGACATGCTTTTCAATATCGGTTTTCGCTTGAGGACAAGCGACGTCTAAGCTTGGGGGAGTTGATACGTCCATTTTGCATCATGATTTCCTATTGTTATTTATTATGTTTTGTTGAATAATAATGCTTTGGGGAGTCATTCTAATGCCTTTTCTCTCATAATATGCAAGGTTTACACAAAGAGGGAGAATACCGGCAGCTGGAATTCTGGACCCAAGAAAAGCACATCAGAGATACCTATTCTGCACAACTCCAATGAAGCTAAAATTTTACAGAGAATATTTTTGGAATAAATAAAAAATACTAGAGCAGAAAACTACAGGAGGGGGCAAGCCTGGTGGGCACAACGCACCAGGGCGCGCCAGACCCCCCTGGGAGCGCCCTGATGGGTTGTGGCCTCCTAGGCCCACCTCCGGTGAACATCTTCTGGTATATAGTCACATTTAACCTAGAAAAATAAATAAGAGGAGGACTTTCGGGACAAAGCGCCACCGCCTCGAGGTGGAACTTGGGCAGGAGCACTTTTGCCCTCCGGCGGAGCGATTCCGCCGGGGGAACTTCCCTCCCGGAGGTGGAAATCGAAGCCATCGTCATCACCAACACCCCTCTCATCTTTGGGAGGCCAATCTTCATCAACATCTTAAACAGCACCATCTCCTCTCAAACCCTAGTTCATCTCTTGTGTTCAATCTTTGTACCGGAACCTTAGATTAGTACCTGTGGGTGACTAGTAGTGTTGATTACCTTGCGTAGTTGATTACTATATAGTTTATTTGGTGGAAGATTATATGTTCAGATCCATTATGCTATTCAATACCTCTCTGATCTTGAGCATGTTTATTATTTGTGAGTAGTTACCTTTGTTCTTGAGGTCACGAGAGAAGTCATGTTGCAAGTAATCATGTGAATTTGATATGTGTTCGATATTTTGATGATATGTATGTTGTGATTCCCTTAGATGTGTCATGTGAACGTCGACTACATGACACTTCACCATTCATGGGCCTAAGGGAATGCATTGGGGAGTAGTTATTATATGATGGGTTGCTAGAGTGACTGAAGCTTAAACCCTAGTTTATGCGCTACTTCGTCAGGGGCTGATTTGGATCCAAACGTTTAATGCTATGGTTAGATTTTATCTTAATACTTTTCTCGTAGTTGCGGATGCTTGCGAGGGGGTTAATCATAAGTGGGAGGTTGTTCAAGTAAGAACAGCACCCAAGAACCAGTCCACCCACATATCAAATTATCAAAGTAGCGAACGCGAATCAAACCAACATGATAAAAGTGACTAGATGACATTTCCGTGTACCATCAAGAACACTTTGCCTATTACTAGAGATTGTTCTGGCCTGTCCTTTGCCTCAAAAGGATTGGGCTACCTTGCTGCACCTTATTTACCGTTACCGTTACTTGCTCGTTACCAATTACCTTGCTATCAAACTATCTGTTACCTACATTTTCAGTGCTTGCAAAAATTACCTTGCTTTAAACCGCTTGTCATTTCCTTCTGCTCCTCGTTGGGTTTGACACTCTTACTTATCGAAAGGACTACGATTGATCCCCTATACTTGTGGGTCATCAAGACTCTTTTCTGGCGCATGACAACCTCTGCTTCCCTCTATGAAGGGACTATCTTTTACCTTTATGTATTTACTTTTATGCAAGAGTCAAAGTATTCTTCCCTATTCCCTTTTTACTTTTTCCTTTTTGCAAGCATCATGTGGTGAGGAAAGATCTAGGCACATATATCCAGTTGGATATGGGTGGGCATGAGTTATTATTGTTGACATCACCCATGAGGTGAATACGTTGGGAGGCGAAAATATAAGCCCCTATCTTCCTATGTGTCTAGTTGAAACTTTTTGTTCATGGGTATGCTGTGAGTGCTAGCAATCATAGAAGACTAAATGATGGTTGAGTATGTGGAATTGCCAAAAGGCTCCTACATGAGACCTTTCCTGAAAATATGATGAATTGTAGTTGCAAAGTTAACTGAGAACATAGTTTGTTGGTTTTCAATAAGGTTTATGCTTCATACTTCTATGTTGTGATGAATTGTCCCTGTTCAAGAATTCATCCGATTAACTAGTTAACTTGCCAATTAATCCCTACTCATAGGGTCACCGAGTAGCCGGTAAACTGATAAATCGGCCGATAAATTGATTAAATGGCCGATTAACTTGCCGATTAGCCGATTAATCCCCTACTCGCCAGCCAACCGAGCAACTACCAGTTAACGGTTTCCTCAACAATGTGAATTGTTACTTGTTCATGAGAAGTTATATGATAAAAGTGTATGAATAAGTTTTATGATAGATTTTTTTTCTTTTATGTTAATAAGCATGATGCTACTATGTCCGTATTTTGTTTTTATCGACACCTCTCTCTCAAATCATGTGGACATGCTTTTCAATATCGGTTTTCGCTTGAGGACAAGCGACGTCTAAGCTTGGGGGAGTTGATACGTCCATTTTGCATCATGATTTCCTATTGTTATTTATTATGTTTTGTTGAATAATAATGCTTTGGGGAGTCATTCTAATGCCTTTTCTCTCATAATATGCAAGGTTTACACAAAGAGGGAGAATACCGGCAGCTGGAATTCTGGACCCAAGAAAAGCACATCAGAGATACCTATTCTGCACAACTCCAATGAAGCTAAAATTTTACAGAGAATATTTTTGGAATAAATAAAAAATACTGGAGCAGAAAACTACCGGAGGGGGAAAGCCTGGTGGGCACAACCCACCAGGGCGCGCCAGACCCCCCTAGGCGCGCCCTGATGGGTTGTGGCCTCCTCGGCCCACCTCCGGTGCCCATCCTATGGTATATAGTCACATTTAACCTATAAAAAAATAAGAGGAGGACTTTCGGGACGAAGCGCCGCCGCCTCGAGGAGGAACTTGGGCAGGAGCACTTTTGCCCTCGGGCGGACCGAATTCGCCGGGGGAACTTCCCTCCCGGAGGGGGAAATCGATGCCATCGTCATCACCAACACCCCTCTCATCTTTGGAAGGCCAATATTCATCAACATCTTCAACAGCACCATCTCCTCTCAAACCCTAGTTCATCTCTTGTGTTCAATCTTTGTACCGAAACCTCAGATTGGTACCTGTGGGTGACTAGTAGTGTTGATTACCTTGCGTAGTTGATTACTATATGGTTTATTTGGTGGAAGAATATATGTTCAGATCCATTATGCTATTCAATACCTCTCTAATATTGAGCATGTTAATTATTTGTGAGTAGTTACCTTTGTTCTTGAGGTCACGGGACAAGTCATGTTGCAAGTAATCATGTGAATTTGATATGTGTTCAATATTGTGATGATATGAATGTTATGATTCCCTTAGTGGTGTCATGTGAACTTTGACTACATGATACTTCACCATTCATGGGCCTAAGGGAATGCATTTTGGAGTAGTTATTAGATGATGGGTTGCTAGAGTGACAGAAGCTTAAACCCTAGTTTATGCGCTACTTCGTAAGGGGCTGATTTGGATCCAAACGTTTAATGCTATGGTTAGATTTTGTCTTAATACTTTTCTCATAGTTGCGGATGCTTGCGAGGGGGTTAATCATAAGTGGGAGGTTGTTCATGTAAGAACAGCACCCAAGCACCGGTCCACCCACATATTCAATTATCAAAGTAGCGAACGTGAATCAAACCAACATGATAAAAGTGACTAGATGAAATTCCCGTGTACCCTCAAGAACACTTTGCCTATTACTAGAGATTGTTCTGGCCTGTCCTTTGCCTCAAAAGGATTAGGCTACCTTGCTGCACCTTATTTACCGTTACCGTTACTTGCTCGTTAGCAATTACCTTGCTATCAAACTATCTGTTACCTACAATTTCAGTGCTTGCAAAAATTACCTTGCTGAAAACTGCTTGTCATTTCCTTCTGCTCCTTGTTGGGTTAGACACTCTTACTTATCGAAAGGACTACGATTGATCCCCTATACTTGTGGGTCATCATGCGCCCATGACATCGGGGAAGGTATGCCCTTCCCAGAAGGCGTAACTATCATCGATGTTGTTCCACGAAGGCGGGTAGCGGTCGTCTTAGTGCTGGATGCGGGCAGCGTGTTCATCTGCCTGGATCTCCGTCCACTGCTGGATGTCGGGCGCGTAGCGCGGCTTGGACCGCTCCTCTAGCGGCAAGCCTTCCCGAAACGTGTGTATCGCACGCGACATGGCCGGCTGATACGTCTCCAACGTATCTATAATTTTTGCTTGTTCCATGCTGTTATATTACCATTCTTGGATATTTTACAATCATTTTATTGCAACTTTATATCATTTTTTGGGACTAAGCTATTGACATAGTGCCAAAGTGCCAGTTGTTGTTTTTGCTTGTTTTTTACTTCGTAGAAAATCAGTACCAAACAGAGATGAAACACTGTGGGGATTTTTGTGGATTTTTTACGGACCAGAAGAAACCAGATGGGCCAAAGATCACCAGGAGAGGGGGGCCAGGGTGGCCAGCCCCCACCAGGGCGCGCCAGAGGCCCCCTGGCGCGGCCTGGTGTGTGCTGGGCACCTCCGACACCCCCTTAACCGACTATCTTGCCTATAAATTCCCTGGAAATCCAAAAACCCTAGGGGAGTTGACGAAACACAATTCCAGCCGTCGCAAGTTCCAGAACCGCGAGATCCAATCTAAACACCATCACGGAGGGGTTCATCTTCCTCATAGGTGCCTCTCCGATGATGCGTGAGTAGTCCACCATAGACCTACGGGTCCGTAGGCAGTAGCTAGATGGCTTCTAGTCTCTCTCTTATGATTCTCAATACAATGGACTCTTTGAGCTCTATTTGATGTAAACTTTTGCGGTGTGTTTGTTGGGATCCGATGAATTTTGAGTTCATGAACAGTTTCTATCCATGAATATTATTTGAGTCTTCTTTGATCTCTTATATGCATGATTACTTATAGCCTCGTATTTCTTCTTCGAATCTTTGGTTTAGTTAGGCCAACTAGATCGATTTTTCTTTCCATGGGAAGAGGTGCTTTGTGATGGGTTTGATCTTGAGATGTTCTTTCCCAGTGACAGAAGGGGCAGCAAGACACGCATGTATCGTTGCTATTAAGGATAACAAGATTGGGTATATTCCTACATGAATAGATCTTGTCTGCATCATGTCATCATTCTTATTGCATTACTCCGTTTTTCCATGAACTTAATACACTAGATGCATGCTGGATAGCGGTCGATGTGTGGAGTAATAGAGGTAGATGCAGGCAGGAGTCGGTTTACCTATCTTGGACGTGATGCCTATATAATGATCACCGCCTTGGATATCGTCATGACTATTCGATTTTCTATCAATTGCCCAACAGTAATTTGTTCACCCACCGTGCGCTATACTCATGAGAGAAGCCACTAGTGAACCCTACGGCCCCCAGGTCTACTTTTCCATCATATTGCTTTCCGATCTACGTTTTTTTGCAATCTTTGTTTTCAGATCTACAAAACCAAAAACCCAAAAATATATTGCTGCATATTTACTCTTTTTATTTGTGTTCTTGAGAGATCCATCTCTCCTATCTATCACTACCTAATATATCTATTTGTTGTTTGTGTGCAGGTGCTGCTTATTGGGTGGTGGTGATCCTCCTACTGGTTCGATAACCTTGGTTTCATAACTGTAGGAAATATTTACCGTCACTGTGCTGGATCATCCCTTCCTCTTTGGGAAAATACCGACGCAGTCCAAACCACGTCAAAGGAATTTCTGGCACCGTTGCCGGGGAGGAAGCGGTCTCTTCTACGTGCCTATCGTGGGCGCCGAGGGACTCCATCATCATCTACCAGGTTCCTAATCACAAATCTCATCTCCTTGCAATTACATTATTTGCCATTTGCCTCTCGTTTTCCTCTCCCCCATTTCACCAATTTGTCGTTTTATTCGCCCTCTTTTTCATTTGCCTTTTTCTCGTCAGATCTCTTGTTTGCTTGTCACCATGAGTGTTTTTGGTATGACAGAAACAGATGACGGTAGGACTCCTAAAATTGGACGTCCTGACAATCTTGATTCTAAAACTTTCGTTTTGGGGCAAGGGAACGTTATAGGAAAAGAAACTATTCTAGAGTTTTTTAATTGCGTTGGGAATTTGACTCTCGATGATACCCCTATTCTGAAAAGAAATAAATCTTATGCGGAAGCTATCTCGGCGTTAGTTCTAAAACATGAAAATAGATTTATTCGTACCCATCCTACCTTGCAAAGATTGTTTTATGAGCTACCCGTCATTAAGAATCCTAAGGCCAAGAAGTTGTCTACCCTTGTTCTCATGCATGAATTTGATAATATAGTACGGGAAGCTAGGGAGATCTTTGACTTCTATGGTATGAGCCGTAAAAAACCGGTAATAGGAGAAATCCTTTACAATAGTGATTACATGATGAGATATTTGCTTGGAAATAATCAAATCTTTGATGATAATCTCAAAAAGGAAGTCCCCATTTTAGATATGATCCAACAAGTTTTCAATGATGTAAACCAACAATATTCTTGGATCGTAACCGGTAATCAAAGGGGGTACGTAGAGGGATAACTTGATAGTGCTAAGGTTGCTATGGATGATATGTTTCAAGTTTTATTTGCAAAACCTCTTGACAAAGGTTCCTCATCCAAAACCAAATATGACAATAGTTGAATCTATCCAATATGCCTAGCTAGGGGCGTAAAACGATAGCGCTTGTTGGGAGGCAACCCAATGAATAAATAATTTTTTGCTTTTTACTTTCTGTTTTTGAGTGTTGACACAATTATGCCTCTGTTATTATTGTGTTTTTATGGTTTATTTAGTGTTTGTGCCAAGTAGAACCGTTAGGATGATTCATAGGATGAGTAGAAGTGATGCTGAATCTGAAACAGAAACTTTGCGTCCAGTATATGAATTTTCATTTTTTTTGCTGGAACGTGATCTTGAGCTGAAATTTTAACACAGTGTTGCTATACAAATTCCTTACGTTGTCCTAATTTTTCAGAATTTTTGGAGTTACAGAAGTATGGGTATGGTACAGATTACTGCAGACTGTTCTGTTTGAAACATATTCTGTTTTTGTTGCATTGTGTGCTTGTTTTGATGAATCTATGGGTTATATTGAAGGGTATGAGTCATGGTAAAGTGAAAATACAGTAGGTATAATGCAATTATAAAATTTGAATGGGTTTACAACAGTACCTAAAGTAGTGATTTGCTTTCTTATACTAACGGATCTTACGAAGATTTTGTTGAGTTTTGTGTAATTGAAGTTTTCAAGTTTTGGGTGAGATCACGATGGATGAAGGAATAAGGAGTAGCAAAAGCCTAACCTTGGGGATGCTACTGTACCCCCAAGATATATCCAAAGAGTAACAAGCAACTAAGCTTGGGGATGCCCCCGAATGGCATCCCCTCTTTCTTCTAACGACCATCGGTATTTTACTTGGAGCTATATTTTTATTCGTCACATATCATGTGTTTTGCTTGGAGCGTCTTGTATCTTTGCTTGCTTTGTTTGTTAGTTTTTCCTTTGTATCCTTGCTGTACACACCTATTTGAGAGAGCCACAATCATGCTATGATTTGTTAGAATTGCTCTATGTGCTTCACTAAAACTTTGTGAGCTATAGGAATTGCTCTAGTGGTTCACTTATATCTTTTTGAGCACGGTGTGCTTGGAAACTTTTGTAGAAATAATCTCATGCTTCACTTAGATTAATTTGAGAGCTAGTAAACTTTTGAAGAAATCCTCTCATGCTTCACTTATACCTTTTTGAGAGATGAAATCTTTATGCTCGTGTGCTTCACTTAAATTTGTTTGAGCTTGCCAAAAAGCAATGGCAATATATGAAACTAGTCCGAAAGTGATAGATATCCAAGGAGGATATAATAAAAACTTTCATGAAGATCATTGGACAAATTAAACTTGATTCCTTGTAATAGTTTTGAAACATGATGATAGTAATATGTGAGTCATGTTAGTAAGTAATTATGCTTAGTTGGAATATTGGTGTTAAGGTTTGTGATTCCCTATGCGTGCACGAAAGTCAATAGTTATGCAATGAAGTTACATCCTACTTGTGGTGCATTATTCGGTGTTAGTTATGTTCAATGCTCACTTATGTGATTTTTCGTTTCTTGGTTTGGTTGCTTCCCAATCTATTTGCTAGCCTTCATTTGTACTAAGTAGAAATACTACTTGTGCATCCAAAATCCTTAAACCAAGTTTTGCCTTATGAGTCCACCATACCTACCTATATGCGTTATTTCCATGCCGTTCCAAGAAAATTTGTATGTGCCATCTCTAAATTTTCAAAATAAATTTTCTCTTTTGTGTGCCCGTACCGCTCATGAAACGGTGGGGAGTGTCCAATATTTTTCCATGCTAGATGTGTTATTCTCAAGATGAGTGTTTATTCACTTGTCATTGCACGAGAGTGCGGCGGTAATAGGGATGCCCATTCCCAAAATGAAAAAGAAAAAAAATATTTACTTTATGTTGTCAAATAATAAATTCCTTGGAAAGTTTTGGTATGGAAGGCAACCGTGGATACGGCCCGCCATGGAAAGTGAAAGTTTGGTGGAAAAAGGAATAAACTTTATTTTCTGTTTGGGAACCGCCTATGATATATCTAGCATGGAAAGTATTGTGAGCTACTTTGTCGTTTTCGTTGACAGGAAAAGCATGCCACCCAAAATATTTTCTCTCTCCCAATTTCAACCTTGAGCTCTGGCACCTCTACAAATCCCTACTTCCCTCTGCGAAGGGCCTATCTATTTACTTTATGCAATTTTTATTTTTGCTTTGAGTCTCCATGTTCTCTTATAAGCACCAACTAGGGGGCACTATGATCGTACTTGAGCATTGGGCATAGCTAATATTTGAGTGTGTTTCATGAATGGATCAATGATTGAGCATGATGGGCTAGGGATAACTTTCTTTAGTGTTGATATTTTGAAAGACATGGTTGCTTGTTGACATGCTTGAGTATTGAAGTCATTATGTTAAAACTAGACTATTGCTTTGAATCATTTACAAGTCCAAATGTCCATTCTATACAAAGAAGAAAAGAATATGATGAACATGTTAGGCAGCATTCCACATCAAAAATTCTGTTTTTATCATTTACCTACTCGAGGACGAGTAGGAATTAAGCTTGGGGATGCTCATACGTCTCCAACGTATCTATAATTTTTGCTTGTTCCATGCTGTTATATTATCATTCTTGGATGTTTTACAATCATTTTATTACAACTTTATATCATTTTTTGGGACTAACCTATTGACATAGTGCCTAAGTGCCAGTTGCTGTTTTTGCTTGTTTTTTACTTCGCAGAAAATCAGTACCAAACAGAGATGAAACGCTGCGGGGATTTTTGTGGATTTTTTACGGACCAGAAGAAACCAGATGGGCCAAAGATCACCGGGAGAGGGGGCCCAGGGTGGACAGCCCCCACCAGGGCGCGCCAGAGGCCCCCTGGCGCGGCCTGGTGGGTGCTAGGCACCTCCGGCACCCCCTCAACCGACTATCGTGCCTATAAATTCCCTAGAAATCCAAAAACCCTAGGGGAGTCGACAAAACACAATTCCAGCCGCCGCAAGTTCCGGAACCGCGAGATCCAATCTAAACACCATCACGGAGGGGTTCATCTTCCTCATAGGTGCCTCTCCGATGATGCGTGAGTAGTCCACCATAGACCTACGGGTCCGTCGACAGTAGCTAGATGGCTTCTTCTCTCTCTCTCTTATGATTCTCAATACAATGGTCTCTTGGAGATCTATTTGATGTAAACTTTTGCGGTGTGATTGTTGGGATCCGATGAATTTTGAGTTCATGATCAATTTCTATCCATGAATATTATTTGAGTCTTCTTTGATCTCTTATAAGCATGATTATTTATAGCCTCGTATTTCTTCTTCGAATCTTTGGTTTAGTTAGGCCAACTAGATCGATTTTTCTTGCCATGGGAAGAGGTGCTTTGTGATGGGTTCGATCTTGTGGTGTTCTTTCCCAGTGACAGAAGGGGCAGCAAGACACGCATGTATCGTTGCTATTAAGGATAACAATATGGGGTCTATTCCTACATGAATAGATCTTGTCTACATCATGCCATCATTCTTATTGCATTACTCCGTTTTTCCATGAACTTAATACACTAGATGCATGCTGGATAGAGGTCGATGTGTGGAGTAATAGAGGTAGATGCAGGCAGGAGTCGGTTTACCTATCTTGGACGTGATGCCTATATAATGATCATCGCCTTGGATATCGTCATGACTAATCGATTTTCTATCAATTGCCCAACAGTAATTTGTTCACCCACCGTGCGCTATACTCATGAGAGAAGCCACTAGTGAACCCTACGGCCCCCGGGTCTACTTTTCCATCATATTGCTTTCCGATCTACGTTTTTTTGCAATCTTTGTTTTAAGATCTACAAAACCAAAAACCCAAAAATATATTGCTGCATATTTACTCTTTTTATTTGTGTTCTTGAGAGATCCATCTCTCCTATCTATCACTACCTAATATATCTATTTACCGTAGAGAGATTGACAACCTCTCTTTCGCGTCGGGTTGCAAGTATTTATTGTTTGTGTGCAGGTGCTGCTTATTGGGTGGTGGTGATCCTCCTACTGGTTCGATAACCTTGGTTTCATAACTGAGGGAAATACTTACCGTCGCTGTGCTGCATTATCCCTTCCTCTTTGGGGAAATACCGACGCAGTTCAAGCCACGTCACCGGCATGCCGACGGATGGGATAGGACCCACCGTGAGCCCCCAAGCTCATGTGCTAGCCGGACTGCAAGCGCATGTCCAGTGGCACCATGGCGCCACACATGGCGAGGAGCGACGCCTCTTCGACCCAGAGGGTGTGCGGCATGCCCTGAATAAACATCGTGCGGCGACCCCGTCTGCTACTTCCTGCCCCACCACCACGGCTGGCCATTGCTCCAACTATTGAAGGGGAGGCGGCTAGGGTTTGGTGGAGGCGGCTAGGGCTTACTGGAGGCGCACGATGGAGAAGATTGTGGGGCGGCGAGGGGAGGGGATGTAGGGTAACGCAGCAGAAAACAAAAATTTTCCAACCTACGCACCAGCCCAGGACCACTATGGAGACTGCATACAAGGTTTGATCATTTTCGTTACCGACTCGTAGCGTAGCGGAAGTAGAGTCGATGACGAACGGTGGTGCAGATCCCCGCAGCTAGGATTTTACAACCTCCCAACCGCGAGGATGTATACCCTCATCTGCCCCGCGGACAGCCCTCCGGGAGGCGGTCGCACAGTCCCCCGGACGGTGTCGCGGACAGCCCTTCGGGAGGACCTCCGAAACTCGGACTGTCACTCGGACAGCCCTTCGGGAGGACCTCCAAAACTCGGATGGTCACACGGACAGCCCTTCGGGAGGCACTCTCGAACTAAGACCGAAACTACGATCTCTCTACAGAGTTGCACACATACGGTGTCATCTATCCGGCAGGGCTTCGCCGTCCAGAACTAGTTCCTGCCGGAACCCAGACAGCCTTTCGGCTCTACGAAACTATTTCGCTGGGAGGGAGAGAGAATGCCAGATCATGCATGGCTTGTGTATGAGAGTAAGGATGTGTGAGATGGCAGCCCACTCACCTCTTATTTATAGGAAACCCAAGGGGTAGGGTGGTTTTACAAGAAAACCCAAAACCCACATGGAAAGGAGTCCTTCCCAAGGACCTAATGGTGAAACCAAGGAACAAGTGGGGGCTCCATGGAGGAGCCCCATTGTGGCCGGCCACCATCTCTTGGGGGGATCCCCAAGGGGGTTTCTTAGCCCCCAAGCCTTCTAGAAACCTTTTGGGAAAATATCCCAAAAGGCACTTTTCCAAAAATATCCAAAAAGCACTTTCACTATTCACGACGACATTTTTCAGCGTCTGATCGAACTGAAAATATTCATGTGGGCTTAGAACAATTCCAGTACCCACCAAAATAAATTTCAACGCAAGCCGGAACAATTCCGGTTTAGTGATTTTCATCTGCGAAAAGCATCTGAAGCGGTTTCGGCAGCTCCGGAACATTTCCGGTTTTTATCCCGGAAAATTCCAAAAAGTTTCCAGAACGATTCTGGCATCTTCCAAGAATTATCAGGTATGTGCCAAAACCAATTTGACTTTATGGTATCCTCTGAAACAACTTTTCAGTTTTACCGGAACTCATCCGGTGACCTCTCTCTTCGGAACTTTTCCGTTGACCGAAACTTTTCCAGCGTCCGAAACTTTTCGGTGATTTTCTCTCAGACTCCCTGTCTAGCATTCAACAGATAGATGACCCTTAAGCGTGTGACCCTATAGGTTCGGTGAAGTATAGACATGACCCGGAACCCCTTCCAATCAATGATCAACATCGGAGTCGTGGACACCCATATTGACCCCTATACCCACACGAATGAATATTCGAGTGAACCTCCAGTTGCCGTGTGCTATTCCTGTTGCTTCGCGATATGTTACAAATACCCGAGGTGAGACATGTTGGCATCCCCGTGGATCAACAACTTGTCCACTATGCCAGTTACCTCGTTACCGGTATTGTTCTCTTTTCTCGTTCCCGTGTTCCGGCATCCCCGTGATCAAATCACAAAGTGTCTGGCCAGACGATGATGGATACCATAACACCGAGAGGGCCCAGAGATATCTCTCCATCATCGGAGGAGCAAATCCCAATCTTGAGCTATCAAGTTACTTGACATACTTTTCCATGAACCCGTAAGCCGCCGTAATAGCCACCCATTTACGGATGACGTTTAACAAACCCCAAAGTTCATGAAGCAAGCATGAAGAAACTCGATACTCTCATGGTCTAAGGAATCATGCAAACGTTAACCATCTCTGTGTTATAAACCATTAACTAATGATGAATGTATCTCATAGCATAACATCAATTCGGGTCGATTCAACACAAATGTTCTTCTAATATTGTGCCCTCAAAATTGCCGGCATAGCCATGCCCATGATCAGGAAAACAGGATCATCATGCAATACTTGAGCCAGTCTTAGAGGCCAGACTAGGAATACATTTTACCGTTTATTATTCCACACGTGCATATGAGTCTTCCTCCGAGCCTCGTGGTTATTGTAGACTCGAGAACCATAGCAGTTATAGCATGGAACATAAACCTAATTATGAACAGGGAGATAATCAATAACATTTATTATTGCCTCTAGGGCATATCTCCTACAGACTCCCACTTGCACTAGAGTCAATAATCTAGTCAATGCTAATGCACTTTACACCTATGGCATACTGGTGTAAAATATGCTTCGCTTGTGGTATAGCCTGATGTCCAACGGATCTGACGACTTCAGCTCCGTGTGTAACTTTGCATATCCTCGCGTTTTCACGCTTTCACAAAATTCATATTTTGTGTGGACTTGGCTTTGCATATGTGTGAATCATTGGTCGAAACCTGATTCCTCAGACTGAGCTATGGAGCAACTATCTGCAATAGTGTCTCATAGACCAAAGCCATCTTGGAACCATACTAAGTTCATGAATGAACTATATGATTCAACAACTTCTTTGTCGCTTCTTAAGCATCAACATACTCAGCCTTTGTTATAGAATTTGCCACAGTATCTTGTTTGGAACAATTTCCAACTACCGTGCCACCATATTGTGTATTACACAAAAAACCCTTAACTTAAATCAAAAATCGCATGGAGCATTGATGAAGACTGTATCGATGTAATTACTTTACAATGAGCACTTCATAATCTCTGCTTGCGAGAAAACATGTCATCACTACTACTCTAGTACTCAATGACATCTTTCACTGTTGTCCTATGATCAGTACTTTGATCACTTTGGTATCTATACTCGCAACAACTTTGGAGTATTGGACATATCTGGTTGTTTTTACATACCATGGAATACATGATTAATCCAAACACAAGAGTGTGTGGAATCACCATCATGTATTTTGCTCATCAGTGTTTTGGGACACCGAGTCTTGCAAAAACTCTTTCCATGTGACTTCGGCAAGAATCACTCCTTGACGTTTTTCAATGCTAAAAGGTTTTAGCATCTTGTCAATATGTATTCATAGCTTAGCCCCATTAGGTAAATCTATCTCCATAGATCATCATGCCTAATATTGAGGCTATTTAGCCTAAGCACTTCATCGAAAAACTATTTTCAAATGAAGTCCTAATTCGTGTCAAGAAATTTATTTCCAATTAACAATGTGTCAAGTACACAAGGTTTTTAGAAATATTATTATGCTCCCACTTACTTTCTTGAATCACAAGCATCTTCGATACCCATTTGATGAAGTCAAACCCCATTGACCATTCCATCAAAAACAAAGATTCCAACTCCACTTTGCTCTCTTCTGTCCATCGCGGGAACTCTGAAGTTTGCATACTTACTAGCATCCTCTGGATCGACAAATTTCTTTGGACTGTATCACATACAAGTCCTAGGTTTCATTTCCATCAGATGGAAATCCTTTTGTCATCCATGTTTCATATCTCATGATTGAAATATGTATTAATTGCTAGTTCAACCCGAACCGACTTCAAGCATCGCTACGGTGAGACAATCTCATCGTAGTCAACTCCTTGAACTTGTTATTGCAACAAGTCGAGCTTTATGGATAAAACATTTTATCTGTATCAGTTTTTAGTTCCATTAATATTCGTTAGACTCTAAGTCTTCCGAAAGGTGTATCAAGATTTTAATCTCGAATCACTTATATGGAAACTATCTCGGATTGTATTGGCATTTAGCCAATTCCGGAGTCAGGGCCCATCAACGCTTCCTTGTGTATTGTAGGTATACTGTTGTCTACCAACAATATCTCGTTTGCGCACCTGATAGGTTTACACGAGCTTTGCCTACGTGGTTCAGCTGCAAGTTCGACCGAAGTCCATACATTTTATTGTAGAGACTTCCATATCAGTCGCAGTAGGAAACTCCAGAATCACTTCCAAGGTTTCTTTCCTTTGATCTGATGACGAAGATACTGATTATCTCGTCGAGTTGCACTGTCCTCCCACTCACCTTTTGAAAGAACTATTCTCTTTAAAAGCATACCGTTTTGTGGCAAAACCCTTTGCCTCGGTATAGTGGAGGGGGAATACCCAATGACTTGGGATAACCTTACAAAGTAGCACTTGTCTAATTTGGAATAGGTTTGTAACCTTTTACACAAGCCCCATATTCCAAATGTTAAGAAAAGATATAACATGGTTGGGCGTACCACACCATGGCGTCATTTCAACAGACCTGATGGAGCTCTTTTCAGTGTAAAAGCCGCAGTCTCTAAAGCATCACTCTATAAAAGGGATAATGGCAAATTTATTTATGTCATCTTTGATCTTACCATGTCATAAATGGTTCGATTACATCTTCACGGACTTTTCACTTGCAGTGGTGTTCCGGGAGGTGCAAGTTATGAAACCCCTTTCATAACTCATCAGACATTCGCTAAACTTGTAACTCAAATATTCCTTTCTGCAATCGAATTGTAGAAACATAATTTTCTTGTTACAATAACTTCTACTTCATTTTTGAAAACCTTATGAATGAATTCAAAAGATCCAGACTTCGTCTCAACAAGTAAATATCCATATATCTACTTGAGTCATTTCTGAAGATAGATTAAATCCACTACTTGCAACAACATTTATTGGACTACACACATCACAATGTATGATCACCAATATGTTCTTTGTTCGTTCCTTATGGCCTGTGAACGGTATTTCAGTCACTTCACTTTTCAGAGGAAAGTTGCAAGTGTCAGATGATTCAAAATCAAACGACTTCAAAATCCATCATAATGGAATTTTCCATGCGGGTTTCTACAATGTGACCAAATGCAGTGCCACACTTGTGTGGTATTCTTTTAGTCTTGCGACATTTAGCGTCAGTGTTATGGATGTATCATATTTTCCATCAATATTCATAACATACATCCCATCTAGGATGGAAGCATGGCCCTTCATGTTATTCATAATACTGAAAAACAATTGTTGTTTTATGAACAACTCTTTTGCAACAAACATTGTGCAATGGGCTAGAGTGTATGAAACTCTAAAATGAATTATGAAAGTAAACCTAGAGGTAATGTATTATTATCAATATTCATAACATACGTCTCATTCATAATAAAAGTATGGCCCTTATGTTATTCATTACACCGAACATCAAAAGTTCTCTTATGAACAACCTTCTTGCAAGATACCTTATGCAAAGGGCTAGAGTGTGAAACTCTAAAATGAATTATGAAAGTAAATACATAGGGAATACACCTATGGAAGGCATAGTAACATTTACTATGTTCCCTGCGTGTATCTAAACCTCATTCCTGGCTAGTCTTTCAGGCCATAGTAGTTCTTACATCGAGTTGCAACAGAATGCAATGGAGCGGGTATCTTTGTGATTAACTCACAATACCCAAGAATTAGTGATTAACATGTTTAACCATAATTCCCAAGAACTATATCTTTGACCAGCCTTCTATACATCAAAAACTTGTATGACATTCATATATGAGCTGGATATTCCAGTCTTCTATCCTTTTGCCTTTATACTTCTAACAGTTTAACTTTTAGTATTTCTCCTACTCTCAGAAGAAGCATCCAACTTAAGAGTGGCGTTAGCCCCGGACTTCCTAGGCGTGAAAGTCTCACTAACACCCTTCGGACACTTCCTTTCTCTTTAAGTTGTTATTTTATTCACCTTTCATCATATGATAGGCGTTCTCCTGGATCCCTCTCTTATCAGTCTAATGCATAGTAAACTCCTTTACTAACAGTTTGCAAACAAACATTGCTTTGGATATCTCATATCTTTTAGCCTTTGTCTTTCTCTGAAAATGATTTTCAGATTCCATGAATATCACATAACTATCCAAACTTTCGAAGTTCGGGTCTCATGGAAGCAAACATATTGCACTTTGACTGAAAAGGAATTCTGGCTTTTGGATCGAAGGACAAGAGTCACATGATCCATAGTATTAGTGGGAGAATACCGAAAGCATGCGATAGGACAAAGTCCTTCTCGGCACTCTTGAGGACAATCCTCATATTACGTTACCAATCGTAAAGTTTTAACCAGATATTTAACAGCTATTCAATTTTAATTGGGAAGGTGGAAACGCGAGCCATTCTTCTACAACTTTTATGCAAACCACACTTGGACAGTGTTCAAAATTAATTGCACTGAGATTTAAACAAGTTAATTCTACAGTGCGCTCCCACTCAAATCAATATCTCTCATAATTGATTGTGAGTGATACAAGACCCGCATTGTCATTCAACGCCATTGAACGAGATGAACACTGATGGCGCGAACTTCAATCGGTAGGCAAACTTGCCGATCACATCTCTATGTGATTCTTGTTCATCTTTCGATGCGTGTGTTCCGAGCTCAGGGAGATCCTTCCAGAACGTCAAGACAACCAAGTGATCTCGCTGCGAGGTCTCAACTCACCCGCCTCACACTTCTCTAATCGTTCGTACCCAGGGAGATCCTGTGATACCCCGAAAAGTTAGGTGCCGTGACGGTGCAACACTTGGGAGAACACTAACTACTTGATATTTTTGTGAGAGATCACCCTAATAAAAGCGACTACCGCGCAATCAAGAAGGGTGCATCGTAAGGGATAAACATCTCAGGCAATTCATAATAGCATGATATGGTATAGCCCTTTCTGACGGAGAAGTCTTTCATTTCTTCGTCTTCGGCATTCGCGTCGGTGTTCACCTTCGCGAAGATTGCCACCACCTTGTCGATGCACCAGATAATATTGCTATCTCTATAGCTAATAAAATAATGCATTACAACAAGGTTGACACGCAGGTCATTAAAGTGACAATCATATGGCTCCAGCCATCATGTCGAATCATGACACGCAGGTCATGTTAATTTACATTATATAGTCATCTCATACATAATCAAATTAAATATGAGTACTGCTATACCACATCATATGCACATCTCATGTCATCCTGCAAAACCAAGTTAGACGCCTCTAATCGGTTTATACAAGATTTTATTTTACGTGGCTTCTAAGGTTTCGAAACAAACCGAAGCTACCAACGTCCATCATCAAGCATGATAATCCAAGTCGCTAGATTAACATTGCGGGGTGTATGAAACACGAGATAATAAAATCTCGAGCCCCATACTGAACTTCGTCATACGCGTGACCCCCGTGCAGATCACATCTGCATTGCCCTTTCGTCTGCGAAACATCCATCTTTCTCAACTATGGTGGAACCCAAAGAACTGTTAGCACTTCGTTGATCTGTCAATCAACATACTCAGGAGCAGCATGAAAGGATCGCGGATTGCCAGAACTTTGTGAGATTCCACCATGCCGTCAAGATCAGGACTACGCAAATTTCCGGGAAACAACAAGAACATCGGGTAACAGATTTCATCTGCTACCCGCACAAATAATTTTCAGTAATAGATCTCATCTACTACCTAATTATATTGTGCAACACCCATACATCTCTATGTATTCTAGATCGCAACCTGCATCTACGCATAGCACGGCTCTTGATGCCACTGTAGGGTAACGCAGCAGAAAACAAAAATTTTCCGACCTACGCACCAGCCCAGGACCACTATGGAGACTGCATACAAGGTTTGATCATTTTCGTTACCGACTCGTAGCGCAGCGGAAGTAGAGTCGATGACGAACGGCGGTGCAGATCCCCGCAGCTAGGATTTTACAACCTCCCAACCGTGAGGATGTATACCCTCATCTGCCCCGCGGACAGCCCTCCGGGAGACGGTCGCACAGTCCCCCGGACGGTGTCGCGGACAGCCCTTCGGGAGGACCTCCGAAACTCGAACTGTCACTCGGACAGCCCTTCGGGAGGACCTCCAAAACTCGGACGGTCACACGGACAGCCCTTCGGGAGGCACTCTCGAACTAAGACCGAAACTACGATCTCTCTATAGATTTGCACACATACGGTGTCATCTATCCGGCAGGGCTTCGCCGTCCAGAACTAGTTCCTGCCGAAACCCAGACAGCCTTTCGGCTCTACGAAACTATTTCGCTGGGAGGGAGAGAGAATGCCAGATCATGCATGGCTTGTGTATGAGAGTAAGGATGTGTGAGATGGCAGCCCACTCACCTCTTATTTATAGGAAACCCAAGGGGTAGGGTGGTTTTACAAGAAAACCCAAAACCCACATGGAAAGGAGTCCTTCCCAAGGACCTAATGGTGAAACCAAGGAACAAGTGGGGGCTCCATGGAGGAGCCCCATTGTGGCCGGCCACCATCTCTTGGGGGGCCCCCCCAAGGGGGTTTCTTAGCCCCCAAGCCTTCTAGAAACCTTTTGGGAAAATATCCCAAAAGGCACTTTTCCAAAAATATCCAAAAAGCACTTTCACTATTCACGACGACATTTTTCAGCGTCTGATCGAACTGAAAATATTCATGTGGGCTTAGAACAATTCCAGTACCCACCAAAATAAATTTCAACGCGAGCCGGAACAATTCCGGTTTAGTGATTTTCATCTGCGAAAAGCATCTGAAGCGGTTTCGGCAGCTCCGGAACATTTCTGATTTTTATCCCGAAAAATTCCAAAAAGTTTCCAGAACGATTCTGGCATCTTCCAAGAATTATCATGTATGTGCCAAAACCAATTTGACTTTATGGTATCCTCTGAAACAACTTTTCAGTTTTACCGGAACTCATCCGGTGACCTCTCTCTTCGGAACTTTTCCGTTGACCGAAACTTTTCCGGCGTCCGAAACTTTTCGGTGATTTTCTCTCAGACTCCCTGTCTAGCATTCAACAGATAGATGACCCTTAAGCATGTGACCCTATAGGTTCGGTGAAGTATAGACATGACCCGGAACCCCTTCCGATCAATGATCAACATCGGAGCCGTGGACACCCATATTGACCCCTATACCCACACGAATGAATATTCGAGTGAACCTCCAGTTGCCTTGTGCTATTCCTGTTGCTTCGCGATATGTTACAAATACCCGAGGTGAGACATGTTGGCATCCCCGTGGATCAACAACTTGTCCACTATGCCAGTTACCTCGTTACCGGTATTGTTCTCTTTTCTCGTTCCCGTGTTCCGGCATCCCCGTGATCAAATCACAAAGTGTCTGGCCAGACGATGATGGATACCATAACACCGAGAGGTCCCAGAGATATCTCTCCATCATCGGAGGAGCAAATCCCAATCTTGAGCTATCAAGTTACTTGACATACTTTTCCAGGAACATTTATTATTGCCTCGAGGGCATATCTCCTACAGGGGAGGGGATTGGGACACAAGTGGGTGAATGTTGGTGCGTCGCGCGGCAATAAAAGATATTAAGAGGTGACTGGCGGGCACGCCGGCAACGCGACTCCACGCGGTGTGAAAATGGCGACGTGACCGCGTTGTGACTACACATGCATGGCATGGTGTGTCCCACTGACCAGTAACAACGGCCGCTAACAGTCAACTCCCTTAACCAACGGCGAACCCCCGTTTGGGCATTGGTGAGGGTGGGCGGCGCGGTGGAGGGGAAAAGTGATCAAAAAACTTGGCGTCGACAAAACTGAGGGGGACTAAGCAACGAGAGGCACAGAAATAGAAATCCCTTTTCTTTATCACTTTCAGTTTGTCAACTGAATTGCTTAATGACAAGCAATGAGTTAAGCTTGGGGGAGTTGATATATGTCCCAAACGTATCAACTTTCCAAACACTTTTGCTCTTGTTTTGGACTCTAATTTGCATGATTTGAATGAAACTAACCCGGACTGAGGTTGTTTTCAGCAGAACTACCATGGTGTTGTTTTTGTCCAGAAATAAAAGTTCTCGGATTGAGCTGAAAATTGACGGAGATTATTTTTAGAATATATAAAAAATATTGGCGGAAGAAATACCAGAGGGGGACCCACCAGGTGGCCATGATGACCCACAAGTATATGGGATCAATCGTAGCCCTTTCGATAAGTAAGAGTGTCAAACCCAACGAGGAGCAGAAGGAAATGACAAGTGGTTTTGCTACGAAACTTTTTGCAGGCACTGAAGGTAGCGGTGATAGATAGTTTTATAGCAAGGTAATTCATAACAAGTAACAAGTAAAAATGGTAACAATGGTTCAGCAAGGACAAGCCGGAACATACTCGTATATGAAGCAAAGCGCTCTCGGGGACACATGGGAATTTCGTCTAGTTATGGTTCAACATATTTAGTTGATTGGCATTTGCTACTTTGATAATTTGATATGTGAGTGGACCGGTGCTAGGGCGTTGTTCTTACTTCAACAAACAACCCACTTATGATTACCGCCTCTCGCAAGCATCCAAAACTATGAAAGAAGAATTAAGATAAATCTAACCATAGTATTAAACATGTGGATCCAAATCGGCACCTTACGGAACAACTCATAAACTAGGATTTAAGCTTTTGTCACTCTCGCAAGCCATCATCTACTTATCATTCGCCAATGCTTTCCTTTAGGTCCAAATATGGTGAAGTGTCATGTAGTCGACATTCACATGACACCTGTAAAGGAAGAGCAACATACATATCGTCAAAATATTGAACGAATATCAACATCACATGATTATTTATGACAAGACTTCTCCCATGTCCTCAAGAACGAAAGTAACTACTCACAAAGCATCATCATGTTCAAGATCAGAGGTGTAATGAATATTCTTATGGATCTGAACATATAATCTTCCACCAATTAAACCAACTAGCATCAACTACAAGATGTAATCAACACTACTAGCAACCCACAGGTACCAATCTGAGGTTTGTAGACAAAGATTGAATACACGAGATGAACTAGGGTTTGAGATGAGATCGTGCTGGTGAAGATGTTGATGAAGATTGATCCACCCATGATGGAGGAAGCGTTGGTGATGACAATGGCTTTGATTTTCCCCTTCCGGAGGGAAGTTTCCCCGGTGGCATCGCTTTGCCGGAGAGCAAAAGTGCTCTTTCCCAGGTTCCGCCTCGAGACGGTGACACTTTGTCCTGAAAGACTTCTTGTGATTTTTCTATGGCAAATGTAATCATATAGGAGAAGATGGACACCGGAGGCCTGCCAGGTGGCCCACGATCTAGCGTGGCGCGCGTTGGGGGTAGGGCGCGCCCCCCTGGCTCGTGGACATCTGGTGGGTCCCCTCTGGTCGAGTCTTTCGCCAATAATTTTTATATATTCCAAAATAATTCTCTATCAATTTTCAGCTCATTTGGACTTCCAGAGAATATCTAGCACTTTGGTGGTCCTTTCCGATCCAGAATTCCAGCTGCCGGCAATCTCCCTCTTTGTATGAAACTTGCAAAATAAGAGGGAAAAGGCATTAGGATTGCATCATAAAGTGTAATAATGGTTCAAAACATAATATATATCAATGGAAAAACATGATGCAAAATGGACATATCAACTCCCCCAAGCTTAGACCTCGCTTGTCCTCAGGCGGAAACCGAACTCGATAATCATGACCACATGCTTAGAGAGAGAGGTATCGATAAAAATAAAATATAGACATAAAAGCATCATGATCATTATCATAGCAACAACATAATATCATAAAACTTCTCATGGACAAGCGACAATCTATCCACATGCTCAAGTATGAATCATAAATCTTATTGAAAACTAACAAACTATGTTCTTAGTCATTGAAACAATTGTGATCCATCATATTTTCAGAAAGAGTCTATGTCAGAGCTTTATTTAGCAAGTTTACATAGTCAACTATCATTTAGTTTTCTATGATTATTGTGACACTCACGACATATTTGTGAAGCGAAAAGTTTCAATCAGACACACATGAAGATAGGGCTTTATAGTTTGTCACCACGCAACAGCTTATCTCAGGGATAATGTCAACAATAATAACGCATGACCACCTACATTCAACTGGATATATGCCTGGATCTTTCCCCACCACATGATGCTTGCCAAGTAGAGAATAATAAGAATGTAATAGGGATTAACATTATTGACTCTTGCATAAAAGTAAATACAGAAAAGTAAAAGATAGGCCCTTCGTAGAGGGAAGCAGAGGTTGTGATGCGCTTTTTATTTGGATGTGCAAACCCTTAATGGAAAGGAACGTCACTTTATATTGTCCCTTTTGATAGCAAATTTTATCATGCAGTTCATCGCTTTTATTTCTTTGCCATCACAAGTTTGTACAAAGCTTATTTTCCCTTCCAATAAAAGATCATACATATTTAGGAGCAATATTTTTATTGCTTTTGCACCAATGCCAACTTAATTGAAGGATCTTATTCAATCCATAGGTAGATATGGTGGACTCTTATGGCAAGAAATTGGGTTTAAGGGGTTTTGGATGCACAATTAGTATCTCTACTTGGTGCGAAGTTTTGGCTAGCAAAAGATTATAAGCAAGCACCACATGTTAGAGGATCCATGACAATATAAATCTATGTGAATATAAGAAAATATAACTCATTACGTTGTCTACCTTGTCCAACGTCAACTAGTTGATCATGCATAGAATATTTAATGGGGGCTCACAATCATAAAAGATGTCCAAGATAGTATATTTATATGTGAGAACTCTATTTCATTATTACTTTTTCAAGAATTGCATCAATGACCAATGTTATGTTTGTTAACTTCCAACAAATTTTATCAATTATAATCTTTTTATGTGAACTCATCACTTCCCATGGGATTAGCATATGATATTTTCATTCTTTTATTGCTAGAATTGATGCAAGAATGTAAAGCAAACATACTCAAACTACTATTTATTATATAACTCTCACACTCGATTACATAGATAGATCACGAAGCAAACACTCGAAACTAAATCATACTAAAACTTTATTCATATAAATCATATGATAACCAAGGATCGAACTAAAAATAGATAATGATGGTAAAAGTGATGGTGATATGATACCAGGGCACCTCCCCCAAGCTTGGAACAAGACAAGGGTGGTGCCCATACCTGTGTACTCAAGTTTCATTCTTCGGTGATGATGGTGATGAAATGGTGGGATTGTCTTCCATCTTCCAAGGCATGGGCTCCCCATCAAAGAAGGAAGGGCGTGCCTCCGGAATCCTGAAATCTGCAGCTATGCTCATCCTTTTAAACCTAGATTCATACTCACAGTTTTGCTTTTGCAGGTCATATATTTGATCTTGGAGATGCTCGATCCGGTCTTGAAGCTTGAAGAGGTCTTCTCCAATATTCTTGGTGTCCAACTTGTGCTCCCAGATAAATTCTATGATCATGGAGTGATTAGCACTCAGACCACGCTCAACCATTCCTTGACACTTGAAGAATTCCTATTCCACCGCCTGAAGCATGGCCTTCTCGCTTCCCTCCTTCTTCGGGCCATGAACATCCCGGATGTGGAGCACCCCCTCACGCATCTCAATGGTTTGAGGGTTCTTCATCACCTCTGGTAGGTAGGGGGTTGATGACCTTCTCGAATAACTTGTCCTTGGTTGACCTTGACGAAGACATAGCGATCTAAATTTATCAGGAAAATAACACGAAACAAGAACAGAGGGAAAACTTGCGATACGGTGGTCAAAACATCAAGGAGTATATATAATGATTTTTTCCCGTGCAGGACAAATCTACGAAAGGAAAACGGAGTCAGGAAAGTCCACAAGGGGCCCACGAGCTAGGGTGGCACGCCCAGGGGGTAGGGCGCGTCTCCCTGGCTCATGGCCACCTCGTGCACTTTCCAGGCTAGTTATTATTTTTGTAATTTTTTACTTATTCCGAAACAAACAAAAGTTGCTTTTATGGAATTTTTGGAGTCGTTTTGCTTACCGTACCACATACCCGCCCCTTTTCAGGATTCTGGAAGGTCCCTTTTATGTGCTCCTCCGGTGTCATTTTTTGGATAATATTGGTTTCCTTCTTAAATGGGTGTACCTGAAATATAATGTTTAATTCTTTGCACATTAACCACCTTAGGATTCGTTCCTTCCGCGTTGTTGATCTTGATGGCTCCGGAGCGATAAACCTCCTCGATAATATATGGACCTTCCCATTTGGAGAAAAGTTTTCCTGCAAAGAATATGAAATGAGAATTGTATAATAGAACATGATCACCAATGTTAAATTATCGTTTTTATATTCTCTTGCCATGCCATGTTTTAACTTTTTCTTTAAAGAGCTTGGCATTTTCATAAGCTTGTTTCCTCCATTCATCTAGAGAACTCATGTCAAATAACCTCTTTTCACCGGCAAGTTTGAAATCATAATTATGTTCTTTAATTGCCCAATATGCCTTGTGTTCTAATTCTAGAGGTAAATGCCAAGATTTTCCATAGACCATTTTATAAGGGGACATACCCATAGGATTTTTATAAGCAGTTATGTATTCCCACAATGCATCATCTAGTTTCTTATACGAATTCTTTCTAGATCTATTAATGGTCTTTTGCAAAATTAACTTTATTTATCTATTGCTCAATTCAACTTGGCCACTAGATTGAGGATGATATGGAGAGGAAATTATATGACTGGCATCATATTTAGGTAGGAGTTTGTGAAATGCACCATGAATAAAATGTGAACCACCATCAGTCCTTAAATATCTAGGGACTCCAAACCTCGAAAAGATAACTTCTTTAAGCATTTTAATAGAGGTGTTGTGATCAGCACTACTAGTTGGAATAGCTTCTACCCACTTAGCAACATAATCACCAACAACAAAAATATGAGTATACCCATTAGAGGAAGGAAAAGGTCCCATATAATCAAAGCCCCAAACATCAAATGGTTCAATAACAAGTGAATAGTTCATTGGCATTTCCCAACGTCTACCAATATTACCAATTCTTTGACATTCATCGCACGAAAGGACAAACTTATGTGCATCCTTGAAGAGAGTAGGACAATAAAAACCAAATTGTAATACCTTATGTGCGGTTTTTTCTCCCACATGGTGTCCTCCATATGCTTTGGAATGACACTTCCATCGGATTTGTTCCTATTCATGCTCAGGTACATGATACTTGTAAACTGCGTTGGGATTTTCCCCGGAGAGGAGGGGATGATGCAGCAAAGCAAAGGTAAGTATTTCCCTCATTGAGAACCAAGGTTATCAAACCAATAGGAGAATCACACAAATTCCCGTCTTCAGCGCCTACGCACAAAAGAGCAAACACTTGCACCCAACGCGGTCAAGAGGGTTATCAATGCCGTTGAACTCGTTACTTGCAGGAGGTAAGTAGTGATAGATAGATCATTTGATAAATACAAAGTAAAAAATTAAATAATGGCAGCAAGGTATTTAGAGTTTTTGTAATTATATTTGTGAGGAGACCCGGGAGGCATAGTGTTCTCTAGAGGCTTCTCTCTCGAAGAAGGCATACGGTGGATAAACAAATTACTGATGAGCAATTGATAGAAAAACACATAGTTATGCAATATTTAGTCACGGCAATGATCATGTATATAGGCATCACGTCCATAAACAAGTAGACCGACTCCTGCCTGCATCTACTTCTATTACTCCACCCATCGACCGCTATCCAGCATGCATCTAGAGTATTAAGTAAAAATAGAGTAATGCTTGGAGGATGATGACATGATGTAGACAAAGTAAATCCAATTAATATGAATGAACCCCATCATTTTACCCTTAGTGGCCGCAATACAATACGTGTCATGTCCCTTTCTGTCACTGGGATTGAGCACCGCAAGATTAAACTGTGGGGACCCCGACTCATAAGTCGTGATCACCGAATGTATGTGCATAGTGATCCCAGATATCAATGCTCACTAAACACATAGAAACTGAATAACAAGAGTCTTACATCCATTACGTATTGTTTTACTCAAATATGGCCTTTATGGCCAAGTCTTCATAAACTTGCAGTGGAAATCTTCAACGATAGCGTGAACCCATGCCATCTGCCTTAACCCTACAGGCATTCTGACTGGGAAGCGTCCTAGCTCGCACGTACGTCACCAAGGTAATCTTCAGCATAACCTGGTCTTTCATGCCTGGCCAATAAAATAACCAGTGGCAAGCCAATGAGTACTTTGAATGTACTCGCAAGCAACCCATGTTTGGAACAAGGTTCAACAGAGCATGATATGGCACTAATAGGTAATTTTTGCGGAAAGCTAGTTTGAGTGCAATGACATGTTCAAATAATTTGTGGTAGCATGCATCAACAGGTTGCAGATATCCATATGAACAGGTTACAGATACCAATATAAACAGGCGTTGAACATCTCATGCTCAATCATCATGCCAAGTCATCGGTCTTAGCTCAAGTATCATCTTTGTTGTCCACACACTCACACCAAGTTTTGAGAAAAACATCTGGACGTAGTTTAAGCAGCACCACCCAACTGTCCTTGACCATGGACACGGCTATTCGAATAGTTTTACACTCTGCAGAGGTTGCACACTTTACCTACAAGACTTGGGGAACTTCCGTGTCATCCATGACTCGCGGTATATTACATACCCGAGGTAAGCACCCGAACAATGACTTTCCCTTGACGACACTAAACAAAGAGTCCACTCGTTGGTCCATGTCTTCATGATGTACAAAACACGAGCATTGCTCAACATAGTACCATCCATGAAGGAACACAACGGTGTGCCCGGTGCGTGTAAAGACAGTACATGGTCGCCCTACCTGGCACGACCCCATATCGAGAGTGACCACGCCACTCCCACCACTAGTAATGCGGGATCTCTGCTAGCATCGACCAAAGTAATCAACAAGGCCCCTTCCCATATAGGGCTAGAGTGGTTGTACATGTAAGGTTGGGACGGTCGACAAATCTTAAATCTAATCTGTTTTCAAACACACACACACACACACACACACACACACACACACACACACACACACACACCTAGCTCTGGTACACCACTTCTTTCTCAAGTGGTTACCTAGCTCAACATCATCTCCCTCGGGCATTAGTGGCACCCGACAGGGTTTTCGAAAAGTCTTTGAAATCATTTCCTTTCCTAACACCATGCATATTCCCATCCCACTTGCGTAGCAACTACTTAGCATCCTATCTACTTCCCACCCGCATACCCCTCATAAGAAGGTAGGGTCATGCTTAGTGCAAGTATCAACGGGTAAAAGTATCGAGGACAACCCATGAAGGTGGTCACCACAACATCATGATCAACATATCAAAAATAAAGTGTTATATGCCATGCAATGAAAATGGTTTCTTAGACATGGTCAAAGGGCTGCTTGCCTGGCTCAGCAAAGTCTTCGAGGTCTTCACACGCCTCGTGTCCAACTCCGAGCACTTCGTCTACTTCATCAACTATCGTCGGAAACAACCGCAATAAGCAATCACAACAAGCAGAGATATAAAAGTGCTATTTAAAAAGGATTTTTATTTTTCTTGGACACCTCTGGTCATAAGATAAATAACCAAGGAGGTTTTATTGGATGTGGGTCAAGGGGGAGTTTTGAATGGGTGAAATGAAGGAAATGATGATCCTATAAGATGTCCACAGAAAATGTTTTAACAAAAATGAGTGGATGAACCTAACAAGTAGGGAAATATTTTAGAAGATTTTTGGAATTGGTCTTACTAGATTTGGAGTTGGTATCAATATTCTAGGGATTTGCAAAGTGGATCTTATATGAAGAAATAGTCCAATATTTCACATGGCAGAATAAGTGTAAGGAAAAATGTTCACATCCTAAGACATGATTTTAGATGCACCTAGGAATTTGAATCACTCCATTTGGAGCTATAATGAATGCCCTAGAGATTTTACAAGGTGATCTTTAATAGTTCAAATTTGAATTTAAATTTGAACAGTACAGAAACTAGTGATATAAAAATGTGAAAGTTGCAGCATTAAATAGCTTGGATTTCTAGAAAATTTTGGGAGTTGGAATCATGTCATTTGGGTAAATATTTTCTTCTGTAGAATATTTGGAAGTTACTGGAAAAAGAAAAAGAAAAATGTCCCTGTTCAACTGGGCCAGAAGGGCACCAGCCGAACAGGCCCAAAGAGAGATTCAGCCCGAACGGGCAGCCACGTCGAAGGCATAAAGGCGAATTACGCCTTTAGCTGACACAGCGCGTGCGTGGCTCGCGCAGTCAAACCTGATTGTCGGGCCCCAGCGGTCAGCCAAACAAAGAGGGGAAGGGAGGATGACAGACGGGCCCTTCCACGGGTCGTCTTCAACATCCCGACAGGGGAGAGAGGGAGCTCACCGGCGGCTCTCCCAGCAATGGCAAGGCAAGCCGATGGAGGGAATGGGGTCGGGGCCTCGTCGCTTGTTGGGAGGAGGTGGTGGTGGTCGCGGGAGACGACGAGAACGGTGACGATATCGGACCCGAGCGGCGAAGCTATGGCTCGAGGTCGAACTGCTGCTTTCGAGTTGCGATAGGCACGAGGGAGAGGCGGGAATGCATCAGAGGTGAGAGGGGAAGTCAGAGGGAAGAAAAAGAGTGTCGGAGGAGGCCTATACCCTGAGAACGCCGGAGGACCGATGCGGCGGAGCTCCGGCCCAATCCGAGCACACGGGCCTCCGGGGGTCCAATGGGTGGCACAGGCGTTCGATTGGAAGAAGGAGGGGGTGAGAGGAGGGCAGAGAGGGGCTCGGGATGATCTTAAATAGGAAGGTCGGGGGATCGCCATGGACCGAGCTCATGGTACGCGCTGGATCGATGCTGCTGCCAAGTTGGAAGGCCGGGGCTCTCTGCAGCGTTCGTGGGAGTGGTGTAGGGTGCCAGGGAGTGAGGCGAGGAGCGGGCGAGGGCCAGGTCGTCGCGCGTGTGAGCACGCTCACTGGTGCGCTCGGGCGGCGACGTGCGCGTGCGAGGAGAGGTCCGCAGAGGGGGAGAGAGGAGGGGGCCGACCGTCCGGCGTGTCCCGGACGCCGAGGCCAGCCAAGTGGCGAGAGGGGGGAGCCCGAGGCTGTCGGGGCCATGCATAGGGCGGCGGCTACAGTGCGGTCGGGCACTGTAGCGCGCTCTGGAGCGTGTTTTTGGCATGCCATGGCATGTCTATTGCACCATGGTCATGGCCATTTGTGTCCAGAGGGTCTAGGGGGAAGTAAACAATGTGGGTACGTCCTTGGATTCCCTGTGAGGCCAAAGGAAGAGGAGAAAGGTTGAGGGGAAGACAAAATGGGGCTGTCCAGAGGGGAATCTTGGGTTTTTACCCCCCGAATAATCGAGATGTGGTCATGCAAAGTTTACTAGAGGTAGAGGGCATCTAGGTGGAGATGTGGTAAAAGTTTGAGATCAAGGAGAACTCATCTAGTGCTCCATTCATTGTCCACAAAATTGTTGCAGAAAGTGTTTGATGGGTGCTTGAGCTAGATAAATAGATTTACTTGGCATGAAACTTAACAGGATTAAATGATAGTTAAGAATGAGCTTGACCACAAATTTTGAACTCATTTGCAGAAAGTTGCCAATGTAACTTTGGCAAACCCTAGAAATCAACAGGAATATGTTTCCATAGATCTGATCATGTTAAGCCATTCTCCTTGATGCTCCACTTTCTGTGGTGGCATAATTTAGGGACTAGAGCATGCACAAAAAGTTTGGGACCAAATAGGGAATCTTGATAATGCAAGAATTTCCAATTCTTGAAATCAGCAGAAATTGGTTTTGGGCGATTTGGACAAGTGGATCTGTTCTCCTTGATGCACCACTTGGTGTGGATGCATTATTGGAGGGTTAGAACATGTCCACAAAATTTGAGCACAATAGGAGACAGTTTGCAAAGTGGAGTTTCTCAACTTTGGATCTGGACAGAGAGGGTTTTGGAATATTTTGGTGAATCAAAACAATGGGGATTGAGATGAAAATTTGCAACACCATCACATATAGCATGTGTGACTTGATGGAATTTTACTGGATTTATTTGAGAATATTTCTTATAGAAATATTTCAAATACTTGATTTAAGCAGAAAGGGTTTTGGAGGGTTTTGTCCAATATTTTGAACATGGCCATGTGTTGAAACTCTTATATATGGACAATATATGTCCACTGAGTTTCCATAAATTTTCTCAAATATTTTTAAAGCATAAAACAATTTTTCCCTATAAAAGACCATTTCTGGCCTTAAGAAAAAGCCTTTAAATAAAATATGAAAATAATCTTTAAAAATAATATTTGGTGGTTTTGGGAAGTCTTATATATAGTAGGTTCCAAATAAAGTCTTTGGAGAAAAACATCTACCCTAATTTGAGGACTTGTAGTACAAACCTCAATTCAGGGTTTTTTTGAAAACCTAAATTAAATAAACGCCTTTTGGCTAAAATAATATTTGATAAAAATATTTTTAGGTCCTATGCGCATGGCATGGTCATTGGGCAAAGATTTGGAGCAAGAAGATGAGTTTTGAGAGTAGGAGGGGTTTTAAGAATTAGAGCACAAGAAACAAACAAGCAATCAGCAAGCAAGTCAAGCATCACAAGCACACAAAAAGTTTTAATTGGTCCTAATTTTTGAGCCATGTTAACTTAGTTATGAGGCAAAACACAGGGTGTGGCATAAACCCACTACAACGCACCACTCTCACTTGAAGATAAATCAATCTAGTTGGCCAAATCAAATCGATAGATCGGAGAGCATTACGAAGCTATAACAATCATGCAATAAAATACCAGCAAGTATTCAATATCTTTTCATGAATAATGTGAACATAAACCTAACAAACACGCCGCAAAGATTGATTACATAAGATAGACCACCGCGGGAATCGCAGTGATCTTGGCGATGAAAAACATAGAGAGAGAGATAGCCATCTTGGTACTAACTACGGACCCGTAGGTCTACGATGAACTACTCACACATTACCATGGGAGCAGCAAGGTTGATGTAGAGGCCCTCCGTGATCGATCCCCCCTCCGGCAGGGCATCGGAAGAGGGCTTCATATGGGCACACGACGGAACAGAGACTTGCGGCGGCGGAAAAAGTGTTTGAGGAGGCTCTCCAGGGTTTTCAGAATATTAGAGAATTTATAGTCCAGAGGAGCGGGGAGGTGGCCCCAAGCTATCAGGGCGCGACCACCCCCTCTAAGCACACCCTGATTGCTTGGGGCACCTCGTGTGCCCTTCGATCTTCCTCCGAAGCTTGCAAGTCTTATTTTGGTCTAGAAAAAATCATCGAAAAGTTTCGGGGTATTTGGACTTTGTTTAGTACAGTATTCCTGAAAAGCCAAAAACATGGAGAGAAAAGCAACTGGCACTTGGCACTGGGTTAATAATTTAGAGCTCAAAAATAATATAAAACAACAAGTAAATGCCTAAAAAGTATCCTAGAATGATAATATAATAGCATGGAACAATCAAAAATTATAGATATGTTAGAGACGTATTAGCATCCCGAAGCTTAATTCCTTCTCGTCCTCTAGTAGGTAAATGATAAAAACAGAATTTTTGATGTGACATGCTACCCAACATGTAATCTTTTCAGGTATGATCATTGAGAAACGATGAATCAACAAACATTATCATAGTAATATCCATAAGCATAAGTAACATAAGCATCAACTTTCAAAATATACGATCCTTAAACAATGTTTACCCCCATTCATTTTATCATATTAGGATGGCATGGCTCTATCTTCACCACATAAATACAAATGTCAAGCACCACGGTGTTAAGCCAAGCAGTTGGATCATACTTTTTCACGCGCTTCAGCATTTTATACCTCACTCAATACATGAGCGTGAACTATGAACATAGCATATAGGTGGAATAGAATATGGTGGTAGGTTTCCAAGGGGTAAAAGTGGAGAAAAAAGTCTCGTGTCAACTGGGCGGATCAACGGGCTATGGATATGCCCATCAATCGATATCAATGCGAGGAGTAGGGATTGCCATGCAACGGATGCACTAGAGCTATAGATGTATGAAAGCTCAAATAAACTCAGTGGGTGTGCATCCTACTTGCTTGCTCATCAAGACCTCGGGAATTTGAGGAAGCCCTTCATCGGAATATACAAGCCAAGTTCTATAATGAGAAATTTCCACTAGCATATCAAAATGACAAAACCTGAGACTCTCTGTATGAAAAACATAATGCTTTCTCTAAGCACAAGTGTGGAAAACGAGGTAGTAGCACTATCCCTTCTCTCTTTATCTCTCATTTTTTGTTCTTTTTATTTTATTTTATTTTTTATTTTTCTCTCCTATTCTTTCTTTTTTTCTCTTTTTTTCGTTCGGAGTCTCATCCCGACTTGTGGGGCAATCATTGTCTCCATCATCCTTTCCTCACTGAGATCGTGCTCTAATAATGATAATCATCACACTATTATTTACTTACAACTCGATATGAAAAACTACCAAACAATATGACTCTATATGAATGCCTCTGCAGTGTACCAGGATGTGTAATGATCTAGCGTAACATGTAAACAATAATGAACGATGGCTTTGCCACAAATACTATGTCAGCTACATGATCATGCAAAGCAATATGACAATGAGTGCACAAGTCATATGATGTAACGGTGGAAGTTGCATGGCAATATATCTCGGAATGGCTATGAAAATGCCATGATAGGTAGGTACCGTGGCTATTTTGAGGAAGATATAAGGAGGCTTATGTGTGAGTACATCCATGGATTCACATTAGTCATAAAGAACTCAAATAATTATTGCAAAGCTTTATTAGCTCTCTCGAAGTAAAGTACTACTCGCATGCCCCTAGGCAGGAGGTTGGTAGGAGTTAACCGTCGCGCGCCCTCGACCTAAACAGCACTAGGATTTCAACAAGGAATAAGAATGCTCACACATCATCACCATGCCACAAATAATATTTAGATGAACATCAAATTAACACCCTTTAACTATCGATATTTCTACTAACCAACAACCATGCACTCATGCCCTTTATATTACCACATCAATATCATTAACCTACAATTTCTCTTTTATGTGCTACATGAAGTTTTTGATTATGCACTCCTTGAATACCTATTATTTTTCGACTAGTCTTATAACCCATGAAAATTACCGTCACTATATATTAGACTCTCAAACAAATTTAAGTGAAGAACGAGAGTGCAATTATTTCTATAAAATCTATACGCCATCGTGCTCTAAAAGATATAAGTGAAGTACTAGAGCAACTGCTTAGCTCAAAAGATATAAGTGAAGCACATAGAGTATTCTAACAAATCATGGTGAACATGTGTCTCTATCAGTTAGGTGTGTCCAGCAAACAATGATTGTGGAAAACTAAAACAAAAACAAACTAAAACACAAGACGCTCCAAGCAAAACACACATCATGTGATGAATAAAAATGTAGCTCCAAGTGACATACCGATGGATTGAGACGAAAGAAAGGATGCCTTCTGGGGCATCCCCAAGCTTAGACGCTTGAGTCTTCCTAGAATTTACCTTGGAGTGCCTTGTGAATCCCCAAGATTAGGCTCTTTGCCTCTCCTTATTCCTTCATCCATCGTGATAGCACCCAAAACTTGAAAACTTCAGCACACAAAACTCAACAGAAAACTCGTGAGCTCCATTAGCATGATAGGTAAATCAAAAACTTTAGGTACTGTTATAAATTGATTCGTATTTTATTATTGCATAAGGTACTGTATTCTAACATATTCATGGTTTATACCCCCCGATACAACCCATAGCATCATCAAAACAAGCAAACTATGCAAGCAAAAACAGAATCTGTCTAAAACAGAACAGTCTGTAATGATCTGCGCAATCACCATACTTGGGTAAATCCAAAAATTCTGAAACAATAGGATAACCTGGGTAATTTGTATACCAATAATGTGTAAAAATCAGATCAAAAATACGTTCCAGTAAAATCATCAAAATTCTACACTGGACGCAAAAGTTTCTGTTTTTTGCACCGTATCAATTCTACTTATCATTCAAGTCATCCCAAAGGCTTTACTTGGCACAAACACTAAATTAAACATTAAAACACAATCATTACAGTAGCAATAATCATGTTATCATACCATGATAGAAAGTATTGGGTTGTCTCCCAACAATCTCTTTCTTTATAGCCATTGAGATAGGCTTGGGAAAATTATGATGCTCACATAAAAGACAAGAATTGAAGTACAAAGAAAGCATCATAAAACATGTGAAAGGCACTTTTAAGTCTATCATACTTCCTATGCATAGGCATTTTATAAGAAAACAATTTATCAATACAAGAAGTGTCTACCATATGCAAGTAGGAAGAATAAAGCATTAACATATTGAATATGAAGTGAGGTCAGTGAGTAACATGAAAATTTCTATAACCATATTTGCCTCTCTCATAATAATTACATGTAGGATCATATTCAAGTTCAACAATATAGCTATTGTATAAAATATTTTCTCCATGATCCACATGCACAAAAGTTTAACAATCTTCCAAGATAGTGGGATTAACATTAACTAAAGTCATGACCTCTCCAAACCCACAATTATCAAAAATTTCATAACATTGATCATTCTCCAAAGTAGTGGGACCATTATTTCCTAAAGTTGATGCTCTTCCAAACCCACTTTTAGTAGCATTGCAAATATCATTATCAATAGTAGATTCAACATGAAGCTCAGAATTCTCAAGATCACAAGAAACATCATGATCATCACCCCAATCATTATCATTAGCACAATTGATATTCATAGAATTTATACTAGCAAAATTGCAATCATGCTTTTCATTCAAGGAACTATCATGAATCACTTTAGAAATTTCTTTTAACACTTCATCATAATTTTCAGATTCACGATTTTCAAGCAAGACCTCATAAAGATAATCTAGTGCACTCTCACTAGCAATTGGTTCAACATAATTGGGTCTTTTGAAAAGATTAGCAAGTGGATGAGGATCCATTTTTCTTATTTTTTTTACATTTACTTTCTTCTTTGGTGTGACGAAGATAAAGATAACATAACTAGGCAAGTAAAAAGTAGCACAAGTGAATGATAATTTGTGCGAAGGCACTTGATAAGAATTTGATGATACACCCCGGCAACGGCGCTAGAAATCCTTCCAGATACTTGTAAATTGCATTGAGATTTTCTTTTTTGATAGTTAAAAACAACAGGAGAGGCTCCTTCTGTTGTTTCATTTCAAAAATATGATATGATATAGGGTATTTACAAAGCCATGGCTTAGAAAGAAGATTAGAGAGGTTTCAACTATAGTGTGAAGTTTGAAATAATTCCATCCACAAAGGAGGATTTCTAAGGAGGTAGTCTAAATTGGAGGATCTCCAGATCATGTTTGAGCATCCTAAGCCAATCTTGTTGTGATGGCTGTTCTCCATCAAACAACACTTTGTTTCTTTGTTTCCAAATATTCCAAGAGGCTAGTATTGTAATTTCTTTGAATAAAGGTTGACTCCAAGCAGCCTGTGCCAGATTAAACTTCCTCTGTGTATCCAGGCCAGCCTCCCAACTGATATGCAATTTGTCCCAACATCCTTTGGAGAAAGGGCACTCAAAGAAAAGATGCTCATTTGTTTCATGGGTGACTGCTGCACACAACAAGCATGAGTGGTCATCTCCAATTATGAAAGGTCTCCTTAGAAACAAATCCCTTGTGTTAACTCTGTCCATTCAATGTAGCCATGCAAAAACTTTGTGCCTCGGTATACATTTAGATTTCCAAATCCCGGTGATGTATGTTGGAGCGTGAACATTTCTAAATAGAAACCTTGTGTTAACTGCGTTGAGATTTTCCCCGAAGAGGAGGGGATGATGCAGTAAAGCAAAGGTAATTATTTCTCTCAGTGAGAACCAAGGTTATCGAACCAATAGGAGAACCACACAAATTCCTGTCTTTAGCGCCTACGCACAAAAGAGCAAACAATTGCACCCAACGCGGGCAAGAGGGTTGTCAATCCCCATGAACTCGTTACTTGCAAGCGGTAAGTAATGTTGATAGATAGATAATTTGATAACTATAAATTAAAAATAAAAAGAAAGTAAATAATGGCAGTAAGGTATTTAGAGTTTTTGTAATTATATTTGTGAGGAGACCCGGGGGCCATAGTGTTCGCTAGAGGCTTCTCTCTCTAAGAAGGCATACGGTGGGTACACAAATTACTGTTGGGCAATCTATTATCTACTAAAAGCAAAATACGGTTCAAAAGAAGAGAATATGCTAGAAATTCTCACGTTAATCAGAAAATGCTAGCCCTTGATCTTGTGGATCTTATTAAATTTTGAATCCATAACCGTTCAATTTACGTAACAACGTGCTGGGCCTCGGATGACATGTATATGTAGAAACAAATAGCATATGTCACGTTAACATAGGATATGTGTTTCATTGAGAAAAAAAACATAAGTACTACAACATGTGCAGGTTTCCTAAAGAATCACGTACAGATTGCCTAGCAAAAGTAAAAGATACTTACGTCTAAAAAATGGAAGAGCAGCGTGTGTGTGTTAGTATTATAGCCAGACACGGCTGATTGATATTAGTATTCTATAGAAAAGGTACACGTCCTGGACATGGACATACACATGTACGTGGGGTATCTTTTTTTTTGCATATATATGCAACTTATAGGACTAGGACTCTTTTTTTGAGAAAATACCTATCCATAAACACATGTTCCACAAAGAACTTTTTTTTTGTTTTTTTTCTAGGATTGCACATGCTAGCTAGGTAGTACGTGGTGCAAAGATCCCCCACAAAAAAATAGTACGTGGTGGCAAGATAAAAACTAATAGGATGTAAATACATTATAATGAAATAATTAATAGGTGTACATGGTTGAGGATTTTTTTTCTTTGCTGGTGAGTACGTAGTTGAGTGTTAATCTGTGCATATGCATTGTTCATTATAAAATAAATAAACACACACAAATATATGTCTAATAGCCGTTCGGTACAAAACACAAAAAGGAATACAAATGTTTCAGAACTCTATTCAGTACAGAATTTTACGAAAGGCTACACACCATACTGTCATTTAATAGTAGTGGCCTTGAAAATGCAATGCAGACATAGGAAATATTAAATCTTCACAAATTTCCATATTAATTACAAAACTCACAAAAAATGATTTTTTATTTTTCTTATTTCTATATGCTACATATATTTACTTAAAAATATATATCATACACCACGTTGGTACATTACCAGCACAATAGGAATTTCTTTCAAGACACCATGTTGATATACGTCATTCAAATTATTCGGACCATTAGATGTGTAAATTATGACTAAGATTTAATGATATGTGTAAAGTAAATATTATCCCGTTCGACAAGGTCCGATCATGCACGTATGGACGTGGCAAACAAACCTCAAAGTTGTTATCGGTAGAGTCCCCCTTCAGTATATTTTTTAGAATTGTCCCTTTGCATCATCTATACAGAGATTTGCAAACTCTTACTATTTTAAATTCCATCTCTAAAAAGAAAATAAAAAACGCTACGTACACTAGGACCTTGCATGAAAGAACTGCAAGAATACCTAGACATTCCTTGCCTGGCACATGTTTCCTAGCACACTAGGTCGACAAGGTGTGATATATGCATAGGGATCTAAAAAATGTGTGATGGGTAGAAGTGCTAGATGATTCACCAGTAGATACAAGCCAGGTGATCGGGAAACATGCTAAATTCACCTATGAGATAGGTAAAAAAATGAAAGACTCCTTATTGAAACATGCTAAATTCACCTATGGCATAGACTTGCACAAATTCCATGTTGATGCAAGAAGCTATTAGTCTAATAAGAGAAAAAGGCATGACAAAGTTTCCTTAGTAACACAAGAAAAATAAATACATGCATATGACACCTTTTGGAAAACTTTCAAAGACTCTCGAGGTCCAATATAACTCATTTATACAATATAATCTGAAAAAGGTGTATGTATATTTCTAGGATTTCTAAGCCTTTACTGTAATTTAAGAGAATGTCTCCTCGGAATCAAATAACGTTTGCTTGGTTTTTCTAATCATGTGAATAACTGCCTACAATACTGCAGTGGTATAACGACATTAATAAGTAGTGTTGATGACCGGTCTGATGCCAAATTCGTTGGTTACATGGGAGGGAAAAATATTACGTGGGTGAAAAGATAGTAAAGGTCAATTAGTTTTTTAGATGAAAATTGGAAGTATTACAAGACATAATAAGTACATGTGGGCAAGAGCATACATTGACTGGATTAAAGAGTATGGGTTGAGGTAACATGAAGATAGTTAGAGAAAATATATAAACAATTGGAGGTCTACAAATTTTCTCTATTTAGAACCCGGTTATTGACCTCCAATTGACCTTTACCTATATCAATATTTTCTCTAGATAGAAGGCAATTGACCTTTACTTATAATATTGTCATAGTTCTAAATAGAAGACAATTGGAGGTCTACAAATTTATAGTGAATGTCGATGATCCTCACACAACCTTATGCTCTCTGCACGATTTCTATCGTCGGCAACATAACAAATTCCTCTGTTTAATACTCCCTCTGTTCCATAATGTAGTGCCTATAGATTTTTTTTAAAGTTAAACCTTACAAACTTTGTCCATATTTATAAAGAAAAATAGGTACATCTAGAATACCAAATGCACATCATTGGATACACCATGAGTTATATTTTCATAATGCACATGCTTGATAGTGTAGATGTACACAATTTTCTCTATAAACTTGGTCAAAGTTGACAAACCTTGACTTTCAGAAAAATCTATATGCACTACATTGTGGAATGGAGGGAGTATAAATTATTTTGGACGTGTGAATTGGCGCAATTAATTGCCCAACCGAAGGCCTTAGGTTGTGCTCGCAATTTATTTGTTAACTTTTTTACCTTTTATAAAACTCGGTTATGAATGCAAGCATCAATCATACAAGGAGACCAAATAGGAATAAAGTTAGAGCACTTTATATGGTGATACACAATACAACAACAGATCTAGAGACCTAATCTAGAGAACAAGAATACCTGATCTAGCGAATGTGCAAATTGTTGGTTAATTTGATTGGTGTTCTTGAGCTCTCTATGCCCCGGAATATATAAACATATTACTTGAATGGCATGAAGCGGTATGATTATATATGTTTTCATAATACATTGTTTATTATCTATGCGCAACCTAATCATATTTTCTAAAAAATGCAACCTAATCATATGTTCATGTATAGAATAAATATCGAAGTAAAACCTTAAAAATGTACCAGTGTATAAAATATTGTGAATTTTACAATGAAAGCGGTAAATAGGAGTATAAAATATATGTAAAAGATAAAATAAGTAATCAACATCTTACATGCAATAAAGATGTAGCCCCAGTACTCTTCGCATAAGAGTTTTTAACCTTTAAATAGTAATTCTTCATAGTTTTAATATGTTGCCCACACCACAGCAGTAACACTATGGTGCAACCACATAAATCAAACCTACCGGTTAAAGCAAATCAACACCAATACCCAATTTAAAAGGAATTGCTCCTACTAAGAAAATAAATACAAAATATTCACTATAATAGTCCTAGCCCTCGCATTTGAGAGGCCATCTTGCTAGTTGATAGAAAAGCGCATAGTTGTGCAATATTTATTCACGGTAATGATCATGTATATAGACATCACGTCCATAAACAAGTAGACCGACTCCTGCCTGCATCTACTACTATTACTCCACCCATCGACCGCTATCCAGCATGCATCTAGAGTATTAACTAAAAACGGAGTATAGACAAAGTAAATCCAATTAATATGTATGAACCCCATCGTTTTACCCTTAGTGGCAGCCATACAATACATGTCATGTCCCTTTCTGTCACTGGGATTGAGCACCGCAAGATTAAACCCAGTACAACGCACCACTCCCACTTGAAGATAAATCAATCTAGTTGGCCAAACCAAACCGATAGATCGGAGAGCATTATGAAGCTATAATAATCATGCAAATAAAATACCAGTAAGTATTCAATATCTTTTCATGAACAATTTGAACATAAACCCACAATTCATCGGAGCCCAACAAACACACTGTAAAGATTGATTACATAAGATAGATCACCGCGGGAACCGCGGTGATCTTGGCAGTGAAGAACATAGAGAGAGAGATAGCCATCTAGGTACTAACTACGGACCTGCAGGTCTGCGGTGAACTACTCACACATCACCATGGGAGCAGAAAGGTTGATCTAGAGGCCCTCCGTGATCAATCCCCACTCCGGCAGGGCACCGCAACAGGGCTCCAGATGGGCACACGGTAAAACAGAGACTTGTGACGGCGGAAAAATTGTTTCGAGAGGCTCACCAGGGTTTTCAGAATATTAGAGAATTTATAGGCCCGAGATCAGGGCCAGGAGAGCGGGGAGATGGCCCCAAGCTATCAGGGCGCGCCCTGATGGCTTGGGGGCATCTCATGTGACCTCCGGTCTTCCTCCGAAGCTTCCAGGTCTTATTTTAGTCCAGAAAAAACAATCAAAAAGTTTCAGGGTATTTGGACTTCGTTTGGTACAGTATTCCTAAAAAGCCAAAAACATGTAGAAAATAGCAACTAGCACTTGGCACTGGGTTAATAGGTTAGTGCTTAAAAATAATATAAAACAGAAAATAAATGCCTAAAAAATATCCTAGAATGATAACATAATAGCATGAAACAATTAAAAATTATATATACGTTGGAGACGTATCAGTACACAACGTATAATAATACGATATACTCATTCTTTATATAAATGTGGGTCATCCCAAAAGCAATGTCTCAAGTCAAAAAAGTATTTTTTCTTTTTTTGGTATGTGAAGTTAGGTGGTATATATTTAATAACAATGTAATTAGCATAATCTGCATACCATGGACTATGGCGAGAAGTAGAAGGATTTATAACAGCTAATTGCTCATCAGAAAAACTATGATCAATAGGCAGTGGGCCATCAAGAATATTTTCCATCCTAGAAAAATTATCTGCTACGGGGTTTTCAGCTCCCTTCCTATCAACAATATGCAAATCAAACTCTTGTAATAGAAGAACCCACCTAATCACTCTAGGTTTAGCATCTTTTTTTTCCATGAGATATTTAATAGCAGCATGAACGGTGTGAATTATTACCTTAGAATCAACAATATAAGATCTGAATTTATCACATGCAAACACAAATGCTAAAATTCTTTTTCAGTGGTAGCATAATTCTTTTGAGCGGTGTCTAGAGTTTTACTAGCATAGTGAATAAAATTCAATTTCTTATCAACTCTCTGTACCAGAACAACACCAACAGCATAATCACTAAAATCACACATTATTTCAAAGGGTAGGCTCCAATCAGGTGGTTGAACAATAGGTTGTGGAAATGAAGGCTTGCTTAAGTATTTCAAAGGCTTCTACATAATCATCATCAAATATCTTTTTGCAAAAGATTGGTAAGAGGCCTAGAAATCTTAGAGAAATCTTTAATAAACCTTCTATAGAAACTAGCATGACCAAGGAAACTTCGAATACCTTTGATATCATTAGGACATGGCATTTTATCAATTGCATCAACTTTAGTTTTATCTACCTCAATACCACTTTTGGAGATCTTATGCCAAAGGACTATACATTCATTCACCATGAGGTGGCACTTTTCCCAATTCAAGACAAGATTAGTTTCTTCACATCTCTGCATAACTCAATAAAGGTTGTTTAAGCAATCATCCAAAGAGGTTCCATAGACAGAGAAATCGTTCATGAATACCTCAACAATTTTTTTCAGAAAAGTCAAAAAATATAGCAGTCATACATCTTTGAAAAGTGCCACGTGCATTGCATAAACCAAAAGGCATACGTGTATAAGCATAGGTTCCAAAAGGACAAGTAAATGTGGTTTTCTCTTGATCTTCTTTTTCAACAGGTATTTGACAAAAACCAGAATATCCATCTAAGAAACAAAAGTGTGTGTGTGCTTAGACAATCTTCCTAACATTTGATCAATAAAAGGCAAGAAGTAATGATCTTTTCTAGTAGCTTTATTTAATTTCCTAAAATCAATTACCATCCTACAATCAGTTACAATTCTTTGTGGGATAAGTTCATTTTTATCATTAGGAACAACGGTAATGCCTCCTTTCTTAGGAACATAATGAACAGGACATACCCATCTACTATCAGCTATAGGATAAATTATACCTGCCTCCAGAAGCTTTGGTATTTTGGTTCTTACCACATCCTTCATCATAGGATTCAAACAACGTTGATGATCAACGACAGGTTTAGCATCTGGTTCCATATTAATCTTGTGTTGACATAAAGTAGGGCTAATGCCCTTAAGATCATCCAGAGTATATCCAATTGCAGCACAATTCTTCTTCAGAACCTTAAGTAGTCTCTTTTGTTCATGTTCTGAAAGGTTAGCACTAATAATAATAGGATATATCTTCTTTTCATCAAGATAAGCATATTTCAATATATCAAGTAGTTTATTTAATTCAAACACATGATCACTCTTAGGAGGTAGAGGGTCTCCCAAGGTGTCAAGATGCAAATTATGTTTAAAGATAGGTGCTTGATTAAACAAAACATCATCTATTTCTTTTCTTTCTTTCATATGCATGTCATTTTCATGGTCTAGCAAATATTGCTCTAATGGATCAATAGGAGGCACAACAATAGAAGCAAGACCAATTATTTCAACTTCACTAGACAATTCTTCCTCATGCATATGTCTACTAAACTTGGAGAAATTAAATTCATGTGATACATCACCAAAGTTAACACTAAATGTTTCCTTAGTGCAATCAGTTTTAGCATTAATAGTATTCAGGAAAGGTCTACCAAATATAATGGGACGAAAATTATCTTGTATTGAACCAAGGACTAAGAAATCAGTAGGTTTGATCTTACCACAGAAGACTTCAACATCTCTAATAATCCCAAGTGGTGAAATAGTCTCTCTATTTGTAAGCTTAATATTAGCGTCAATATCTTCTAACTCAACATGTGCAATATCATGCATAATTTCTTGATAAAGAGTAAATGGAATAACACTAACGCTAGCACCCAAATCACATAAGCCATGATAAGAATAATTTACAATCTTAACAGAAACAATTGGCATGCCAACAACAGGTCTATGTTTATCTTTAGAATCTTGTTTAGCAATACGAGATGCTTCATCACAGAAATATATAACATGCCCATCAACATTATCAACTAACAGATCCTTAATCATTGCAACTTTAGGTTCTACCTTTATTTGTTCAGAGGGTCTATGTGGTTTGATATTACTTTTATTAACCAAAGGTACAACTTTAGCATGTTCTCTAATGCTAACAGGAAATGATTGTTTCTTCTTTAGCTATAACAGGTTCCTCACTAGTCTCTACAATAGGTGGGTGAAATTTAAACCAGTTCTCCTTAGGGAGATCAACATGAGTAGCAAATGATTCACAGAAGTTAGCTACTATCTCAGAGTCAAGTCCATACTTTGCACTAAACTTATGAAAAGCTTCAGTTTCTATAAAAGACTTAACACAATCAAACTCAAGATTTATACCTGACCCGTTACCTTTGTTGAACTCCCAATCTTCAGAGTTGCGTTTAATTCTTTCCAGAAGATCCCATTTGAATTCAATAGTTCTATTTATAAAGGAAATAGTACATGAAGTATCGAGCATTGATTGATTATCATGAGAAAGCCGAGTATAAAAGTTTTGTAAGATTATTTCCCATGATAGATCATGATTGGGGCATGTGTGCATCATAGATTTAAGCCTCCCCCAAGCTTGAGCGATACTTTCTCCTTCACGAGGTCAAAAATTATATATATATAATTCCGATCATGATAAACCAAATGCATAGGATAAAATTTCTGATGGAATTCCAGCTTCAATCGGTTCCAATACCATGTACCGGCATCATCCAATAGCATATACCAAATCAGTGCCTTTCCCTCCAAAGATAAAGGGAAAACCTTCTTCTTAACACCATCTTCGGATAAACCTGCAAGCTTAAATAATCCACAAATTTCATCTATATAGATCAAGTGCATATCTTGATGTATTGTTCCATCTCCTGCATAAGGATTAGCAAGCAATTTCTCTAACATACCTGAAGGAATTTCATAATAAATATTTTAGTAGGTTCAGTAGGTTGAGGAGCGGCTCTTGCCACTTCCGGACGAGGTGAATATTCCCCGAACAAGCCCCTCAAAGGATTATCTTCCATAGAAACAAGTGACAATACACGAAACAAAAGTGTTTCCTTACCCAATTCACTTACCAAAGGCGCTTCACTCCCCGTCAATGGCGCCAGAAAAGAGTCTTGATGACCCACAAGTATAGGGGTCCTTTTGATAAGTAAGAGTGACGAACCCAATGAGGAGTAGAAGGAAATGACAAGTGGTTTTGGTACGGAAGTTTCTGAAAGCACTGAAGGTAGCGGTGATAGATAGTTTTATAGCAAGATAATTCGTAACAAGTAACAAGTAACAATGGTAAAAATGGTGCAGCAAGATGGCCCAATCCTTTTTATAACAAAGGACAAGCTGGAACGTACTCGTATATGAAGCAAAGCACTCTCGGGGACACATGGGAATTTCGTCTAGACATGGTTCATCATATTTAGTTGATTCACGTCCGCTACTTTGATAATTTTATATGTGGGTGGATCGGTGCTAGGGTGTTGTTCTTACTTGAACAAATAACCCACTTATGATTACCCCCTCTTGCAAGCATCCGCAACTACAAAAGAATAATTAAGATAAATCTAACCATAGCATTAAAAATGTGGATCCAAATCAGCCCCTTACGGAACAACTCATAAACTAGGGTTTAAGCTTCTGTCACTCTCGCAACCCATCATCTACTAATCATTCCCCAATGCTTTCCTTTAGGCCCAAATATGGTGAAGTGTCATGTAGTCGACGTTCACACGACACCAATAGAGGAAGAGCAACATACATTTCATCAAAATATCAAACGAATATCAACATCACATGATTAGTTATGATTAGACTTCTCCCATGTCCTAAAAAATGAAAGTAACTACTCACAAAACATCATCATGTTCAAGATCAGAGGTGTAATGAAAATGCTTAAGGATCTGAACATATAATCTTCCACCAATTAAACCAACTAGCATCAACTACAAGATTTAATCAACACTACTAGCAACCCACTAGTACCAACATGAGGTTTGGAGAAAAAGATTGAATACATGAGATGAACTAGGGTTTGAGATGAGCTGGTGCTGGTGAAGATGTTGATGAAGATTGATCCTCCCATGATGGAGTAAGCGTTGGTGATGACGATGGCTTCAATTTCCCCCTCCCGGGGGGAAGTTTCCTCGGCAGAATCGCTGCGCCAAAGAGCAAAAGGGTTCCTGCCCAGGTTCCGCCTCGAGATGGCGACGCTTCGTACTGGAAGTCTTCTTATGATTTATTTCTAGGGAAAATGGCATCATATAAGGGAAGATGGGCACCGGAGGCCTTCCAGGTATCCCACGAGCAAGGGTGGTGTGCCTTGGGCGTAGGGCGCGCCCCTGGCTCGAGGCAATCCGGTGGGTCCCCTCTGGTTAATTCTTTCGCTAATAATTTTGATATATACCAAAATATTTCTCTGTCAATTTTCAGCACACTTGGAGTTCCGGAGAATATCCAGCTCTTCGGTGGTCCTTTCCGGTCCAGAATTCCAACTGCCGGCAATCTCCCTCTTTGTATGAAACTTGCAAAATAAGAGGGAAAAGGCATGCATCATAAAGTGTATTAATGATTCAAAACATAATAAATATCAACGGAAAAACATGATGCAAAATGGACGTATCAACCACGAGCCTTGGGGGCACGCCCCCTTGCCCCGTTGCCAGCCTCCGGTGCCCATCTTCCCATATAAGGTGTCTTTTACCCCAGAAAAAATAAGGGAGAAACTTTCATCGCGTTTTACGAGATGGAGCCGCCGCCACCTCCTGTTCTTCCTCGGGGGGATGATCTGAGTCCGTTTGGGGCTTTGGAGAGGGGAATTCGTCGCCATCGTCCTCACCAACCCTCCTGCATCAACAATTCCATTATGCTCACCACCGGGAGTGAGTAATTCCTTTGTAGGCTTGCTGGACGGTGATGGGGTTGGATGAGATTTGTCATGTAATCGAGTCAATTTGTTAGGCTTGATCCCTAGTATCCACTATGTTCTGAGATTGATGTTGCTATGACTTTTCTATGCATAATGCTTGTCACTAGGGCCCAAGTGACATGATTTCAGATCTGAACCTATTATGTTTCTATGAATATGAGAGTGTTTTGGATCCTATCTTGCAACTTGTATGCACCTATTATGTGTTATGATCCGTAGACCCCAAAGTTACAAAAGTTGGGATCATCTCCGGTAATGATCGTAGTATGAAGAGTTTATGTATTCACCATGTGTTAATGCTTTGTTCCGTCTCTCTTTTAAAAGGAGGCCTTAATATCCCTTAGTTTCCCTTTGGACCCCGCTTCCACCGGATGGTACGACAAAAGATGTCATGCAAGTTCTTATTATAAGCATGTGACTATATACGGAATACATGCCTACATTACATTGATGAATTGGAGCTAGTTTTGTGTCGCTCTAGGTTGTGACTGTTACATGACGAATGGCATCCAATAAAAATATCCATCACTGATCCAATGCCTACGGTTTTCGTATATTGACCTTTGCTAAGTTACTATTACCACTGTTGTTGTTACAATCATTGCAAACTATTACTTTTTTATGTTACTTTTACTATTGTTACAGTGCTACTAAACACTTTGTTGTATAAAGAAATTCCAGGTGTGGTTTAATTGACAACTCAACTGATAAGACTCATAAATATTCTTTGGCTCCCCTTGTGTCGAATCAAAAAATTTGGGTGAAATACTATCATCGAAGACTGTCGCGATCCCCTATACTTGTGGGTTATCAGCCGACGGTGTGGCCTGCTGGACGGAAGGAGCAATGGAGGCGGAAAAGGCCGGAGACACCCCCAAAAAGAAGTGGTCCAGCTGCCGTGCCAAAACCACCAGAGGCGCCAGGATTCGATCCGAAAGGAGGCACTGGTGTAGGCTCCTTAAGCGGGATGCCATTCCGGCCAGCTATCGGTGGCGAGGGTTTCCGGTGAAGCACTTGTGCGTACGAAGACGGTGGCGGCTCGTGGCACGATTGACGGGGTTATTACCCCTGGGTATGCCAAGGAGAGGGAGTTCCAGCTCCTTCCCGAAAAAACTATACGGCTGGCTGGCCCACGGCCGGCTGGTCAGTGGCCGGCTGCCTCCCTGGCCAGCTGGCCACTGCCGGCTGGTCCGCGACCGGCAGGGAGGGGCCGGCTGACCCCATGGCCGGCTGGCCCGCGGCCGGCTAAACAGGAGCCGGCCATCTGTCCCCCAGCTAGGCGCGCCTGACGCTACGCGACTAGCTCGCCCGCTGACCTCCGGACGGGCGGGTATCCGTCCCTTCCTACTGCGGCCGGGTACGCTGACGGGACACGACCCCCACGATGGACTCCGATGTAGCTACAGCGGGCGCTGACGGACGGACGCGCATGGCTACAGTCCGGTAGACCGTACCGCTGACCGAGGACTGATTTGGACCCGGCGGAGCCACAGTACCTCTGCGCCGCCGTCCACTCTGTTACCTGCCCCGGCGTGGCTACATCGCTACCGGCCGTACCGCTGACTTCGGCCGGCGGGCGCAAGACGACGCCGGACGGGGCAGCCCATGCCGCGGCAGGTGAGCGCGGGCCAATAGAAGAGCCGGCTGGTGGGCCCCAGCTGGCGATGCGACCGCGCAGCCGGTGGGCCCTACGGGCGACAAGATGACCCAGCCGGCGGGCCCCCTGGCCGGCTGGAGAGGCTGCCAGCCGGGTCCCCCCTTGTATTATCTTAAGAATACTTTACGCCGGGGGGTTGGCCTATAAAACCCACCGAGGCCCCCATGCATCGGGCAAGGAACACACGCACGGAGGCGTTCATCCCTCTCTCACACCCACACATAGCAGGGGAAGAGGAGTCGGCTGCTCCCTCTTCCACCTCCAAACGAACAGCTCAAGGAGCACCATTGTAACATCTCTCCCCATCTAACTAGACCAGCAGGACTAGGGGTATTACCTCCCACGGAGGGCCCTGAACCTGGGTACGTCGTGTGTCTATCACCGCTCGTGCCTAATCCCGCTCCCGGAGCCCGTCGGCGTCCTTCGGGCCCAACCACACTTGATAAGCCAACCTATGGCATCTGCCGTGAGAAAACGACGACAGTTGGCGCCCACCGTGGGGCCGAACGCGCCATCGGCCGGAGTCACGCTCCGGGTGGGACCCTTCACCACCTCCGCTGGCCGCCCCGCGTCCGGGTGGAACCGCGGGCTCGTGGGGCTTGCTCCTGCGAGGCGGAACCCTGCCTCCGCTAGCCCCGCGGGCAACACCGCCGGCCCCTCCGTTGAGCGGCTCGGCGGCGACCTGCTGATCGACATCGCCATCCTCACCGAGCGCGTCGGTAAGCTGAGCCTCTCCGACGAGCCAGCTGCCGACGAGTACCCTAGCCAGGTGCTCGACTGCCTCGAGCCGCCCTCATCCGTAGGCGCGCTCGCCTCGGGCGAGGTCGGCAACTCATGCGTCCGCGCGGGGGTGATGGCCACCGGCTCCTCCACGACCTCTGGCCGCGCCAGGGCGTAGGCGGACGCGGCCGCCGTGGCCGCTCGCGCCGGCTCCTCCGACCCCCTCGGCGCCGCGCTTCAGGGCCTCAGCACCCCCGTCGCGCCGACGACGAACCCAGCTATGGCTACGGCTGAGCTGGAGGTGGCCTGCCAGCTGTTGTTCGACGAGGCAACCATGCTTGCCACCACCAAGCGCCGGATGGAGTCCGCGCAGCGCGATTATAACTCCGCCTACGGCCTAACCCTCCGCCGGCAACGCGCCCAGCCGGTGCGGTGACGTCCGCGACCGCGGCCGCGTGGTCGTGGAAATCCTCGGTGGCAGGCTCCCCACTTACAACACACCGGCCGCCAACCTGCGTGCGGCCCACGTAGCCTATGCCGACCTCGTCGGCCTGGAGGGCGAAGAGCGAGAGCTGCAGGAACGGCACATCCAAGACCTCATCGCCACCGCCAACGCCCAGCAGGCCCGGCTCGACGGCATCAACGCCGGCTCCGAAATCCCTGTCCCTGAGGGGGACGCTCCGCCTACTGCAGGCCAGCGCCGGCCGGTGCAGCAGGCCTCTTCCCCTCGCGGCTCCAGCCGGCGGGGCGCTGGGTCTCACAACGGACGCACCCGGCTGCAAGACGAGCAGCCGACCGTCACCAGCCGGCACAACGACGCTCCGGCTGGCAGCAGCCGGCGCAGCCGGGACCATACCCCGCCTCCGTGGCGGGAGCGTGCCCGCTCGCCTGCCCCAACTGTTCGCCCCGAGCTCGCCGCTCGGCACGGCCCGCGCGTCCCGCGGAGCGAGAACGACGCTCGGACCCGCATCGAGCGGCTGGCACAATCGGCCCTCCTCGAGGAGGAGGGCTCGATCGGCCCGGCGTGCTTCGGCCCCCGGATTCGCAACGAGCCGTTTCCGGCCGGCTTCACTCTCCCTCGCGACACCCCGAAGTACAATGGCTCCGCCAAGCCGGAGGACTGGTTGGTCGATTACACCACCGCGGTCGGCATTGCCAGGGGGAACAAGCGCGTAGCCGTGCGCTACACCCCCCTAATGCTGACTAGCTCGGCCCGGACCTGGCTTAACAGCCTGTCGGCCCGCAGCATCAACACCTGGACGAACTTTGAGGAAGCGTTCGTCCGCAACTTCACCGGCACCTACAAATGACCCGGCCGGCCTCGCGAGCTGGCCATGTGCGTCCAGGGGCCGGAAGAGCCCCTCCGAGACTACCTCACACGCTGGACCGAACTTCGCAACTCCTGCGAGGGAGTGCACGAGGTGCAGGCCATCCAGTATTTCATCGAGGGTTGCCGCGACGGCACCCACCTCAAGCACAAGCTCTTGTGCTCCGAGCCGTCTACCCTGGCGGACCTGATGGCCAAGGCGGACAAATACGCCATGGCTGACTCCGCAATGCGGATGAAGGTCGCCACGCCAGCCAAGCCGACTCCGCCGCCCACCGCGCCGCGGGCGGCCACCGACAACCGGCAGCGGCAGAACAACAAACGCAAGCCCGACCAACCGGACCCCCGCTACGGGAGCCGGCAGGTCGCCACCATCGAAGAGGAGCAACCGGCTGCCCAGGCCCCCAGCCAGCGTCAGCGCACTGGCAAGGCCGCCTGGCAGCCCAAGCTTACCTTCGAGCAGATGCTCGACCTACCCTGCAAGCACCACTCCAGGGCCAAGCCGGCCACCCATACGCTCCGGCAGTGGAGCTTCTCCCAGCGGCTCGCCCGAGGCGAGGGCCTCCCGGCTCCTCCACCTCCGTCTCCCCGCGAGCCGGCTCCGGCCCAGGCCACGCCGCCTGCCCCGGCTCCGGAGGCCAACGACGGCCGTCTCCACGACCAGTTCCCTCGCCAAGACGGGTCCTACGTCGTCTTCACCAGTGAAGAGACCGACAAACACAGCGTGCACCAGTGCCGGCACGAGGTGAACGCCGTCGCCCCCTCGCTCCCCAATTCATGCATTGGTCCGAGAAGCCGGTCACCTGGAGCCGGGCGGACCACCCGGCCGTGATGCCAAACCCGGGCAGTCATGCCCTCGTCCTCGATCCCACCATCGTCTCCGAGAGGCGCACCTGCCGCTTCTCGCGGGTGTTGGTCGACGGAGGAAGTAGCATCAACATCCTCTATCGCGACACAATGCTCAAGCTGGGGCTCAAGGAGAAAGACTTGCGCGCAAGCCGGACGGTTTTCCACGGCATTGTGCCGGGAAAGTCCTGCACCCCCATCGGCAAGATCGAGCTCGACGTCCTCTTCGGCGACCAGAGCCACTTCCGCCGTGCGCCGGTCTGGTTCGAGGTGGTGGACCTTCACAGCCCCTACCACGCGCTACTGGGCCGGCCGGCCCTCGTCAAGTTCATGGCGATCCCCCACTATCCCTACCTCAAGCTCAAGATGCCGGGCCCCAAGGGCATCATCACCATCGCCGGCAACTACAAGATGTCGATCGAATGCGCTCGTGACGGCAGCCGGCTAGCCGAGGCCCTGGAGATAACGGAGGAGAAGCGGCAGCTCGACCGGCTCGTGGCTCCGTCCCAGACGACCAGCGAGGCGTCGTTCCAGCCATCCAAAGACACCAGGCAGGTGCCACTCGACCCGGCCAACCCCAAGCAGTGCGTCACCATCGGCACCAACCTCAGCAGCAAATAGGAAGGCGAGCTCGTCGACTTCCTCTGTGAGAATCGGGACATCTTTGCATGGTCTCCAAAAGACATGCCGGGTGTTCCGAGGAAGTTCGCCGAGCACAAACTTCATGTGCGGCCGGATGCAAAGCCGGTCAAGAAACCCTTGCGCCATTTCTCCGAGGAGAAGCGGCGTACCATAGGAGAGGAGATCGCCCGGCTGCTCGCAGCCGGCTTCATCATGGAAGTGTTCCACCCGGACTGGCTGGCCAACCCAGTCCTGGTGCTGAAGAAAAACAAGACGTGGCGCATGTGTATCGACTACACGAGCCTGAACAAGGCATGTCCCAAGAACCCGTTCGCCCTGCCGCGGATCGATCAAGTTATCGACTCCACGGCCGGCTGCGACCTGCTGTCCTTCCTGGACGCCTACTCAGGCTACCACCAGATCAAACTGGACCCGGCCGACCGGCTGAAGACCTCTTTCATCACCCCCTTTGGGGCCTACTGCTACATCACCATGTCCTTCGGCCTGAAGAAGGCGGGCGCCACTTTCCAGCACTGCATGCAGAAGTGCCTCCTGCCGCAAATCGGCAGGAACGTCCACGTCTACGTGGACGATATCGTCGTCAAGACCAAGAAGCATTTCAGCCTCCTCGACGATCTCCGGGAGACCTTCGCCAACTTGCGCGAATACAAGATCAAGCTAAACCCGGAGAAGTGCGTGTTCAGCGTGCCAGCCGGCCAGCTCCTGGGTTTCTTCGTGTCCGCCCGCGACATCGAAGCTAACCCAGAGAAGATCAGGGCCATCGAGCGCATGCACAAGCCGGCCAGGCTCGTCGACATCCAGAAGTTCGCCGGCTGTCTTGCCTCGCTCAGCCGGTTCATCAGCCGGCTGGGCGAGAAGGCGCTGCCTCTCTACCAGCTCATGAGGAAGTCACCCAAGTTCGAGTGGACCGACCAGGCGGACGCGGCGTTCCGCGACCTCAAGCGAGCGCTCTCCAGCGCCCCCATCTTGGCGGCGCCAGCTGAGAAGGAGCCGATGCTCGCGTACATCGCGGCCACCACCCGCGTGGTCAGCGTCGTGCTGGTGGTGGAGCGGCCAAAGGAGGGCAAAGCACTGCCGGTCCAGCGCCCCGTCTACTACCTCAACGAGGTCCTGTCTGCCTCCAAGCAGAATTACCCCCATTACCAGAAGATGTGCTACGGCATATACTTCGCCGCCAAGAAGGTCAAGCAGTACTTCCAGGAGCACACCATCACCGTGGTGAGCACGGCCCCGCTCGGCGAGATCATGAGCGGCCGGGACGCGACCGGCCGGATCGCCAAATGGGCCATCGCCCTCGCCGACCACGAGATCCGGTACGAGCCGCGCACCACCATCAAATCGCAAACCATGGCGGATTTCCTCGTCGACTGGGCTGAGACCCAGTTCGTGCCGCCTCCCCCGGACTCCACGCATTGGCGCATGCATTTCGACGGCTCGAAGATGCGAACCGGCTTGGGAGCCGGCATCGTCCTGTCATCCCCTAAGGGGGGGGGGCAGCTCAAGTACGCGCTCCAAATCCTCTTCGCCGCCTCCAACAACGTGGCCAAGTACGAGGCGCTCGTCCACGGCCTCCGGCTCGCCAAGGAAATCGGGATCCAGCGCATCATCTGCTTTGGCGACTCCGACATCGTGGTACAGCTGGTCTCTGGCGAATGGGACGCCAGGTACGCCAACATGGCCAGCTATCGCTTCCTCGTCCAGCAGCTCACCGGCTCCTTCGAGGGCTGTGAGTTCCACCACATCCCTCAAGCGGACAACGAGGCGGCCGATACATTGGCGAAGATCAGCTCCACCCGGCAGGCCATCCTAGCCGGCGTTTCCCTCGAGCGGCTGCTCAAGCCTTCTATCAAGCCATCCCCCGAATCGGAGTCTATCTTCGTACCGGCTGCTCCGGCAGCTCTACCGACACCGCCGGCTCCGGCTGCCCTGCCGGCGCCGCCGGTTCCGGCATCCGGCGCCCCCGCGGCGGCCGGCTTTGACTCTACGGCCGTCCTGACGGCGATCGCCGCACCCCCCACTGTCCCAGTCCCGGGGACTGGCGAGCCGGTCCCGGGGACTGGCGAGCCGGCCCCGGGGACTGACGGGCCGGCCCCGGGGACTGACGGACCGGCTCCGGCTGCCCCCGGTGCCCCACTCGAACCCGAGCCGGCTCCCGTCTCGGCTCCCTCGTGGGCCCAGTCCATTCTGGCTTTTCTTTTGCGCGCAGAACTACCCCCTGACGAAGACAACGCCCGGTAGATCCAATGCCACACCCCGGCCTACAGCATCATCAACCACGAGCTCGTCCATCGCAGCACCACCGGCGTGTTCCAGCGCTACGTCGAGCCGGAGAAGGGGCAAGAAATCCTCCTCGACATCCACCAGGGCGAGTGCGGGCATCACGCCACCTCTCGAACCTTGGTGGCCAAGGCCTTCCGCCACGGTTTCTACTGGCCGACGGCCTTGGAAGAGGCCAAGCGACTGGTCGACAAGTGCGAGGGGTGTCAACGCTTCAGCACGCAGAGCCACCTACCGGCCACAGCCCTCCAGACCATCCCACTTTCGTGGCCCTTCGCCGTCTGGGGGCTGGACATGGTAGGACCCTTCAAAACCGCCCGAGGCGGCATGACACATCTGCTGGTGGCTGTCGACAAGTTCACCAAGTGGATCGAGGCCAGACCCATCAAGAAACTGGATGGCCCCACAGCCGTCCGGTTCATCAAGGACATCACGGTCCGCTACGGCGTTCCCCACAGCATCATCACCGACAACGGCACGAATTTCGCCAAAGGCGCGATGGCGCGTTTCTGCTCTCAGGAGGGCGTCCGGCTCGACCTCGCGTCGGTGGCCCACCCGCAGTCCAACGGCCAGGCGGAGAGGGCAAACGGTCTGCTCCTGGCCGGCCTTAAGCCTCGGCTCGTGGCACCCCTCGTGCGGTCGGCCGGCTGCTTGGTCGACGAGCTGCCGGCCGTCCTCTGGAGCCTCAGGACCACGCCCAACCGGTCGACCGGCTACATCCCTTTCTTCCTGGTATATGGGTCCGAGGCAATCATCCCCACTGACATCGAGTTCGATTCACCTCGGGTTACCCTATACACGGAGAAAGATGCGAAGGAAGCAAGAGAAGACGGCGTCGACCTACTCGAAGAAGCACGTGAGATGGCCCTGAGCCGGACGGCCATCTACCAGCAGAAGCTCCGGCACTACCACAGCAAGCGGATCCGGCCCCTCTCCTTCCGCGAGTGGGACTTGGTACTCAGACGGATCCAGCGAACTGCCGGCCAACACAAGCTGTCCTCCCCATGGGAGGGCCCATTCATCGTCAGCAAGGCGTTGCAAAACAACGCCTACTACCTGATAGACGCCCAGAAGTCGCAGAAGCGCAAAAGAGATGCCTCCGGCGAGGAAACGGAGCGCCCATGGAACGCAACACTCCTCCGACCGTTCTACTGTTAAGAAAAAACCCATGTATGTATGTATCTTCCCTTCCGTCAGAACTTAATGAATGCAATGGGGGCCCCAAGCCGGCACTTGGGGCACGCCCCTTTTCAATTCCTTCGAAGGCGTGTCATTTTTCTTAGGCAAGGCACCCGGGTCCGGCTCCCTGGCCCGGGGGCTCGCCGGCTCTCCTCCGGAGCTGGCAAGTAGCGTGGGCAAGCAACCCTTTCCTGCCCTCTCTACCCAGCCACAGACCGGCCCCCGGCTGTCCGGCTGGCGGAGCCACGGGGTAGAAAGGAACTTACCACGCGAACACCACCTAAGGAGTAGCAGCCGGATAGGTCCAACTACAAAATGTTACCTCTGGAAACCAGGCTCTGCCGGTTCGACCTAACCCTAGCCGGATGACTCTAAAGCCCGCGCGTTTTCCCTAAGGACGATGCCCCGTCCCTGTCCCAGACCGGCTCCCGGCTGGCTGACAGGTGGGGTGGAAGCCGGAAGGAACCCGTGCGTGAAATATGAGTAAAAAGGTAAAAGGGAAAGGGAGGAGCCGGCACGCAAATACTTTAAACTTCAAACAGATCCATAAGCAAAAGGCCGTTGGCCAAGGATTCTTTACAATACACCCCCAGTGGGTGGAAATGCATCTTAAAAACAAGTCTTGCAGCTAAGGAACGGATACAACAAAGAGAAAAAGAGGGGCGCCTAGACCTCCGGCGCATCGCCGACCGGCTCTTCCTCCATGGCCTCGGTGTCGCTGCCGCTGCTCGAGTCAGTGCTCTCGCCAGCAACCTCGTCGTCTTCAGGGCCCTGAGGGTTGCCGAAAGAGTCCTCGGTGACCGACTCGCCGCCTTCACCAAGCGCCGGCAGTAGCTCGTCCGGGTCGATGTACGAGGCCAGCTCGTTGGCCCGACGGACGAGGGCATCTTCGCGGGCGATCCGTTCCGCCTCCGGGACCTCGCGCATCATGGCCAGCCGGTCCAGGTTGACGCCGGTGTACCACGACGTGACGAACCGGAGGGCCATCTGCGCCCCGGCCCGAGCCGCCGACGCCTTCCAAACACCGAGCCGGGCCACCGCATTCTCCAGCCACAGCGCCACGCGGCCCACCGGCACCCCACGACCCGGCCAGAGGGCCGCGATCACCTCTTTGCCGGCCGTCTGGAGCCGGTCCATGCAGCGCTGGACGTGGATCAGCCGGTTCTCAATGGCCAGCGCAAGCTCCGCCACGTCCCAACCGGCGTCCTCGTCAACCTCCTGCCCGCGCTGCCGCAGGCACTCCCGGTGATCCGCCACAGCCCGCTCGGTGCGGCGCTGGGTCTCCGGGAACCGGTATGGGGGGAGAGAAAGGAATCAACGAACAAAACAAAAGCAAGTCGAAGGTAGTCGGCGAGGGAAGAAAAGACTCAAACAAAGCTTACTCTGGAAGGCCTCGTCCATCTCGAGGGCGAACTGAAGGCCTGCGCTCTTCTCCCTCTCCAGCGCCTCCTTCGCACGAGCAAGGGAGACCCCGCGCGTCTCGAGCTCCCCCTTGAGGCGATCTACCTCAGCCTGAAGAGTGGTGGCCCGCTGGGTGGCATCGGCCGCCCGCTTGGCGGCATCCTCCCGGGCCGCCATCTCCCGCTGCAGCTCCGCGGTCAGACGCTCCCGCTCCGACGTGGCCGCCTGGAGCTCCTGCCCCAGCCGGCCCCGCTCCAACGTGACTGCCTGGAGCTCCTGCCCCAGCCGGTCCCGCTCGGAGGCCAGTTCATCCCTCTTCTGCCGGATCGGGACCAGCTCCTCTGCATAAAAAACCAAGCATAAGCCACTCCAATGCGGAAGACCCGGACCGGCTGCCGAGCAGCCGGCCCGAATCTCGGGGGCTACACCCAGTGGGTGCGCTCGCGCACCCCCACTGGAACCAACATACCTTGCGCCCTCTTCAGCTCCTCCTGGACCCGGTAGTAGCCGAGCTTGCCGCGGTTGTGGATAAGGACCGCCTCATCGAAGAGCGCCTGCCGCCTGGCATTCTCAGCCTGCCCCGCGCTAAGAAACAACAAGTCAGACAAGCAAAAAAGGGTTAGATCCGGCCCGGCTGCCACGCAGCTGCGCAGCCGGCCCGAATCTCGGGGGCTACACCCGGTGGGTGTACTCGTGCACCCCCACTGGAAAATTCAACACAAGGCAGAAGGGTCTCACCTTCACCGCCGCCTCCACGCGCCGAAAGTTGCTTTCAGCGGCCTCCGCGAACCTGGCCAGCCCCTCACGGCAGTGCGCCATGATGCGGCCTAGCTCCCCAGGCGCAAGGGCCGGGACGCCGGCTGGAGGAGCCGGATCAGCTGGGACGAGTGCCGGCGTCTCCCAGTCCCGGATCACGTCCAGCATGGTCCGCCTCGACCGGCTCGACCCGCCGTTCGACCCGGCGTCCACCACCGCAGCAGCTGGTGGAGGATTGGCGGTGACCACCAAGGCTCGGGAGCTGGCCTCGGGCCCCTCCAGGACCGGCGCCGCCGGCTCCACCTCCTGCCAGGCCGGCTCGAGGGCCGGCTGGGCCGGCTCACTCCTCCCTCCGACCGGTGCCTCCGCACTACTAGGAAAATGGCTATAGCTAATATGGACATTAATGGCGCACCATGTATGTGGTGCACCACTGCTATATAGCAGTGGCGCACCAGATATGGGTGCGCCATTAATGGCCATATTACTAATGGCGCACCTGGTGTGTGGTGCGCCATTACTAGTTTTGTCCTGGCCCCACACCCCTCCCCAGACTTAGCAGTGGCGCACCAGGGGAAAGTGCGCCATTACTAGTTTTAACTAGTAATGGCGCACCACACCCACGGTGCGCCACTACTAAGTTTGTCCTGGCCCCACACCCCTCCCCAGACTTAGCAGTGGCGCATCAGGGGAAAGTGCGCCATTACTAGTTTTAACTAGTAATGGCGCACCACACCCACGGTGCGCCACTACTAACAATTTTTTTTTTCAAAACTAGTAATTTTTTTTTCAATTTATAAAATCAGAAATAAATCAATAATATCAAATCTTATTTTTATAAGATTTTATCACTCCATTTGCATTTTCCTTTTCTTTTATCTCAAATCTTAAATTATTACATGCAACTAAAAATTCAAAAAAAAGTTAGTAATGGCGCACCAGGAGAAGGTGCGCCATTGCTATCACGATGTTTATGGCGCACCTCGCAATAGTGTGCCATTGCTATCCTTGTTTATGGCGCACCCCGCCTAGTGCGCCATTGCTAACTCTTCCTCTCGATCTATACACAGGAAACGCACGCAAACACCTCATCCCCTCTCTGCTCGCTCACGCATCAGCTAGGGTTGGTAGCCGCCGCAGCCCGCCACCGGCGCCGCCCGCTCCGGCGACCCCCCGCCGCCGCCCGCTCAGCCCCCACAGGTACTCTCCTCCCTCCTCCTCACTCCTCCCTGCTCCTCCATTCCCCCCGTCCTCCTCTGTTCTCGATGCACAGGGCCGGCCGGCCGGCGGCGCCGGCGTACCCGGCTCCGTCCTCCTCCTCCCAACTCCCTCCTCCCTCCTCCTCCTCCCCGCCCCCAACTCCCTCCTCCCACCGTCCTTGTCTCCCCGGGGATCCGCCGTCGCCGCCCGCCACCGGCCCGTGCTGGTGCTGCCGCGGCTCTTGCAACTTGGAAGGGCCCTGACACCACCGCCCCTGCCGCTTCCACCCTCCCCATCGGTCCATCGCCCCCGCGCCCGTCTCCGGCGACCCCGCGCCCCCGCGCCCATCTCCCCCGACCGCCGCCCTCCCCTCCGCTAGTGTGCGGGGCCGACGCCGTCTCTGGCCTCCAGCCGCCGCCCACGCTAGGGTTCGGGGCCACCGCCATCTCCGGCCTCCAGCCGCTCGCGCCCTCCTCACCTCCTCCTCGCCGGTCAGCCTCGACCTCCCCTGCACCTCCTCCTCTGCTTCGGCTACAGAAGGAAGGTAAGCAACTCTTCCTGGTGCGCCTGTACCTCCTCCCCTGCACCTTGATTTTTTGTATAAATCTTCTGATTGCATTTGGTTTGTATAAAAAAAGTAGCAAACCTGTATAAAAAAAGCTATGTCACTATATAAAAAAAGCTGTATAAAAAAAGCTATGATTGCATTTGGTTTGTATAAAAAAACCTGTATAAAAAAAGTAGCAAACCTGTATAATTGGGCTGACAAAGCTATAAACACTTAGTTAATATGTTTAGAATTGTTTATCTTAGAGTAATGTCCTAGCTAGCTAGTCTTTGTCCCTGCCAATTTGATAGTAATGTCCTAGTTTACAGTTGCATGGAACAACTGTCGAAGTAACATATGTGCTCAAGTATAATTCACGGTTCTTTAGATAGTCAAATCTATGATGTTTAGTTTTTCTGCCTATAAGGGCTGAATTCGTTTTACTTTTCTTGGTGTGAAAATGTTTCTTATACCAGGAATCAACTGAATTTGCATGTCCTGAATGTTCCATATAGGTAGATTTAGGTATTAAATCATGTTTGATTAAATAAGCATGGGAAACATTCATATGTTAACTTCTTTTCTTTCTACCATGCTGCTAGACATTACTAATGGCATGTTCAAGCTTCTTGGCAGCATGTTAATAAATAATATGGCATCTGATTGAATAACTTTAAATGCATGCAAGATTTATCAGGCTATTAAGTTTGAGCTGCTGCTGTTAGTGTTACTAATGCTGCTGCTGCTGTTAGTGATTCCTAATGCTACTGCTGTTAGTGTTACTAATGCTGCTGTTCCATCAAATTGGGAATGTATACTTAAGTGATTCCTGGTAGATACATCTCCTGTGATACTTAAGTTATACTAATGCTGCTGCTAAGGTGAACATGTGGCTGCTGCTGTTAGTGTTATTTTATTTTACTTCTTTCTCATGCCCTCTTATCCCAGCTGTTATGAACATGTACTATGCCATATCTATCCCAATTATTTTTGTTGGCTCCTAGCAGTTTTTATTATAGCATAAAGTTGCTATCTTGGGCAGCATAACTCTATGATAACTAATGGTTGTTTCTCCTACCTAATAGACTTCTGAAGCTTGTTCTTCTTGATTCTAGACAACCTTCTCCTTGTGGTTTGACTGCTCCTCCTCGCAGCTTCTTTCCAGTACTAAGGTTTACTTTCCCTCTTGCTTGGTCACATGTAATGTAATAGTAGCTGTTGTGGATATTAAAGGTCAACTCTGGGGACTGAAATTCCTGAAACTTGGTGAAGATATGAATATAGCCTTGGCCTTGACTGTCCATGGTTTCCCAGCTCTGTTTTATCTTTTATCATGGTTTTATATAGTACTACCTCTGTAACATAATATAAGATGTTTTTTGACACTGTCACATTATCAAAAAAGTCTTATATTAAGATACGGAGGGAGTACTGTATATGCTAAATAGCAGTTGCTGTTGCAATCTAGTAGCATGCTGGTGGTGTTGTGCTGTTGCAATATGCTATTTGATCTCTGAATGTGCAGCCCATGGGGGAAAAATTAAATGTGTTTAGTAATCTCAATTGATTGTAGAGATTTGTTGCTGCTTTTCAGTTCCTGCAGTTGTCCATTGAGTATACTTTTTAAGATAACAAAGGGGTTCAGTATACCACTAATCATTTATGAGCTGATGGACAACAATTACTCTATTCTTCCACCACTGCATCACTCGATCAAATGTCATCATGCATGTATCAATGAAGTGAATATGTGAAAAAAATCGTCTGTGCTCTGTTTTCTTATTTGGATGAAAACCAGGCAGTGTAGTTATTTTTTGGTTAGCATGCCCATGTCCATTTCTGTATGTACATACTGTGCAGGGATTTGTGCCCGTTAAAACCAGGCAGTGTATGGCTGACGACGACCATAGGATCCCCGAGTGCGACGATTGTGACGACGACTCGGGTTGGTGCGACAACCCCGTGTTGGACGAAGGAAGATACTTCTCTCTCACGCTTAGGTGGGGCTTCGAAAATCTAACGGAGTAGGTCCTAGCTAGTAGTAGTGATGTGAACAATTAGGATCATGATGACAGGAGACATCATTTGTGTTGGACTATTGTACATGTGCTAGCTCGAGATGCTCATCGTGACCGCAGCTCTCTTCTATGTGATGGTAGTTTAGATGATCGACTTTGTAATGTGATATAAATTTGCTACTCGGTCTCGAGACCTAAACTTGTCTAATACTTGAACTTTGTTCGCTATTTTGAATTCGGAGACTAATGTGATGAATTGTATTATGTGATGTTTATACTTGACTGATGATAATTTATACTGTAATGCAAACTGTATATTATGTGCTTTATTGTATTCTGTAACCCGTGCAAATAAGAGAAAAGCAAAAAAAATTACTGGAATTAATAGTAGTGGCGCACCATATAGATATTAGTGGCGCACCCATATTTTATACCAGTGGCGCACCTTTAGAGTTAGGAGTGGCGCACCAGTAGCCCCCCCTGCTAGGTTATCAGTGGCGCACTGGGAGGGATAGTAATGGCGCACCAGGTGGTGCGCCACTGTTATGTAGATTAACAGTGGCGCACCAGGGGTGCGCCATTACTATTTATTAGTAATGGCGTGATAATAGTGGCGCACCTATAGTGCGCCATTAATAGTCAAAATAGGTGCGCCACTAACAGCCTTTTTTCTAGTAGTGCCGGTGCCGCCTCCGGCACAGCCGGGGCGACGGGCACGCCCGCTGCTGCCGGCTCGATGACGGAAGAAGGCACCACCGCCTCCCCCCGCTGGGCCGTCTCCGGAGCCAGCTCGGGGACCGTTCCCACCGGCCGGGTCACTTCCGCCGCGGGCGGGGCCACGGCCGTTTCCACGGCCGGCTCTAGCGGCTCGCTCGACGGAGGCCTCGACCCCCGCATCGATTCCGCCGCAGAGTCAGTCGCGCGCTCCGAGTCGGTGGACCGCCTCCGCCTCCCGCCGCTCGAGGCCCCCGAACGCGAGGGCGCGCCCTTCGCCCCCGCTTTCGCGGCTCGCATCTCCGCGAGCCGCCTCTTCTCCTCCCGCGCCGTAGCCGCGTGCTCCTGCGCCTGCAGGGTGGCGACATCCACCGGGCCGGCAGCCGACTCCGTGTCGTGAAGCTCGATGGCCTCCCTGGAGCAGACAAAAGACGGGGCCTCAGGCGCTTGCCGGCTCGCAAACCCGAAAAACCAGTAAGAATTCGGAGAAGGATGCTCACCCAGCGACGACGGGAAGGACCTGCCTGGCCCGGGCCGGCGGCTTCGCGGCAGCCGCTCGCGCTCTCTTGCGAGCCGGCGGCTGTGTCGATGGTTGCCCCACGGCCAGCCTCTTCTCCCGGCGAGTGGCCTCGGCCGTCTGGCCGCGGGTCGGCCGCTCCTCGCTCCGCCCGCGTTTCTCCTGCCGAGCTGCGGGGGGTGGCACGTCCAGGATCCGAACATCATCATCGTCGTCATCGTCGTGAGTCCAATCTTTGATGGAGGGTCCGGAGGGGAACTCACCAGCCACTCTGGACCCGCCGGCTCCTGGGTCGCCCATCACGTCGTCCGCCTCGACCTCTCCCGAGGAGTCGGCCCCCTCTTCGACGCCGCCCCCCAGCTCGAAGTCCTCCGGGTCGGACTCGGCACGCTCCGCCTGGAATACCTGGGGGTGCGGGCCGTCCGGCGTGTTCTGTCGCATGGAGTGCTGCGGTCAGCATGGTGTGTGAGCTGGGAAGGGCCGGCTGGAAAATCAAAGGGGGGAGAGAATTACCGCACCAGGGCGTACCAGGGGTGCCGGGTCGTGCCGACTGTACGACAGCTTGCCAAACCTCCAAGTCCCTGGCGCCAGCTTGAAATTAGTGATGGCGTTCACCCGCCTCGCCACCTGGGACGACGACAGGTCAAAGGTGGACAGCCGGCAGGGGTCCCGCCGGCCCGACATGTCACAAATCCGGTGCGGCCTCTGCTACAGTGGCAGCACCCGGCGGTCGACGAAGGCAGCCACCAGGTCGGCCGCAACCAGCCCCTCTCCGGCCCTCATGGCCTTGAGCCGGCCCAGCTCCGCGAGGACGTCCAGGAACGGCCCGTCGCCCGTCCAGTTGGTCCCGGAGGACGAGGCGTTGACGAAGGCCAGCAGCCGGATGTAGTCCCGTGCCGGGTCGACGTTCTTCACTTAGAAGAACGTCCGGTTCCATCTCTTGACGGATTAGATGAGGGACAGGTGGGGAAACAGCGGCCGCGGACGCATATCACCACGCCCCCGCAGGCGTACGGCCCGCTATCGTTCCTGAGGGCCTTGAGGTAGAAGAGTTTCCTCCACAACTCCACGAAGGGGAGCAGCCCGAGGTAGCCCTCGCAAAGCGTCACGAAGCTCGATAGCTAGAGAATGGAGTTGGGCCCAAGGTGGTGCGGCTGGAGGTCGAATGTATCCATGAAGAAGCGAAAGACTTGGCTCACCGGCAGACCGAAGCCGCGCGAGAAGTGCCACGCGAACAGCACGAACTCCCCCTCCTGGGGTTCGGGTGCCACCTCGCGGCCCGGCGGACGGGCGGCAATGCGTTCCTCCGACGGTAACATCCGGGCGCGGCGGAGGTGCGCGATATCCTCCTCGGTGATGATGGATCCGCCCTAGCTGCCGGAGGGTCCGTCAGCCATCTCTGCGGCGAACGAGCGCGAGGAAGAAAACGGGCGGAGCAGCGGTGCGAGCCGCGGCGTGCGAGCGCGAGGAAGAAGATGGGTGGCGCAGCGATGCAAGCCGAAACGACGAGCCACGCGCGAGAAGGAAGACGAAGGGGAGAAGGGTGCGCGAGCTGCCTCCGCCCCTCCCTCTCCCCTTATAAACACGGGGCGGCGCCTGGGAGACGTGGGGATTAACTGCGCCCACTCCCCCGGGGAATCCGCGGGACGTGGGCATCGTGCGCCGCGGCCGCTGGGGTCCATGCGTAGAGGATCCCGGCCTGCGGCCTGAGGCCTATCGGGCTAGGCCCGCGACCTATCAGACTAGGCCCAGGAAGGCGTCCCTTCGAGCCACAGGCGCGGGACCCACGACATCATCACGCCCCGCGTGGCGCGCCATGGTCCGGCGCGGGGCCCGAAGCGGCGCGACAGGGCCCGTGGCGTCGGAGGCGGTGGCCGGCGCGGCCGCCCGGCCGGTCCCGCACGACAGACGGGCGTGGCCGGATGAAGCCGCCGGTTGCCCCTCGTCAGGCGGACGCGGGCCCCCGCCGGCTTCGGGGACTACTGCCGGGGTTATTACCCCTGGGTATGCCAAGGAGAGGGAGTTCCAGCTCCTTCCCGAAAAAACTATACGGCTGGCTGGCCCACGGCCGGCTGGTCAGTGGCCGGCTGCCTCCCTGGCCGGCTGACCCCCTGGCCGGCTGGCCCGCGGCCAGCTGAACAGGAGCCGACCGTCTGGCCCCCGGCTAGGTGCGCCTGGCCGCTACGCGACTAGCTCGCCCGCTGACCTCCGGACGGGCGGGTATCCGTCCCTTCCTACTGCGGCCGGGTACGCTGACGGGACGCGACCCCCACGACGGACTCCGATGTAGCTACAGCGGCCCCTGACGCACAGACGCGCATGGCTACAGTTCGGTAGACCGTACCACTGACCGAGGACTGATTTGGACCCGGCGGAGCCACAGTACCTCTGCGCCGCCGTCCACTCCGTTACCTGCCCCGGCGTGGCTACAGCGCTACCGGCCGTACCGCTGACTTCGGCCGGCGGGCGCAAGACGACGCCGGACGGGGCAGCCCGTGCCGCGGCAGGTGAGCGCGGGCCAATAGAAGAGCCGGCTGGCGGGCCCCAGCTGGCGATGGGACCGCGCAGCCGGCCGGCCCTATGGGCGACAAGACGACCCAGTCGGCGGTCCCCCTGGCCGGCTGGAGAGGCTGCCAGCCGGGTCCCCCCTTGTAATATCTTAAGAATACTGTACGCCGGGGGGTTGGCCTATAAACACCCCGAGGCCCCCATGCATCGGGCAAGGAACACACGCACGGAGACGTTCATCCCTCTCTCACACCCACACATAGCAAGGGAAGAGGAGCCGGCTGCTCCCTCTTCCACCTCCAGACGAACAGCTCAAGGAGCACCATTGTAACATCTCTCCCCATCTAACTAGACCAGCAGGACTAGGGGTATTACCTCCCACGGAGGGCCCTGAACCTGGGTACGTCGTGTGTCTATCACCGCTCGTGCCTAATCCTGCTCCCGGAGCCCGTCGGCGTCCTTCGGCCCCAACCACACTCGATAAGCCACCCTATGGCATCTGCCGTGAGAAAACGACGACAACGATTAACCGAGATTGTCTGATGAACTGCTAGGGCAGGGCAATCTCCAGTACTGGAACAGGTCTGCCCTTCATAGTGTTAGGCCCAGACGCAAGGTCTGCTTGGCAATCCCCACGTTGGGCACAGGAGCCTGCAAGTCTGAGCCCAAGGTCAGTGTTTTTTAAGTTTCCTCGGGATCAACGCCTACCGCAAACTGCACTGCCGTTTCTTCTGATTCAGCCGGGGCAGCCGACGAAGATGGGCCTGCTGCGGAGGTCGGCATGAACGCCGCGAGCGCCACCGGCGGCGTGATCCTAGGTTGGGGAAGAGGTCCCTTCCAAGGCCTGTTGCAGACTCCGCGACCGGGGAGGCCTCCAAACAGCTAGACAGCTGCGCGGGTGTCCGGCCGGCCGACGATGCCGGAGAGGCGGAGTCCCGTTGTTCCCACACATGCGAGGCCGGAGATGGAAAACTGACATCATTCCAAAACTCCTGCACTAGCTCCTCCTTAGACTTCTTCCGACGAGACACCGAAGACCACTGGGCACCCTCAACGTCGTGATCTGCTTGGGGAAGAACCAAATTGGCCGCCTGTACCGCAGTCTCCTCCGCATTTGGCCGCTCAACTTCCTCGTCGATGGACAGGGGATGGAAGCGTGAACCCGACACCGGCGACTTTGCTGTTGCCTCGGCGCCAAGGTAAGCCTGCGCCGCGTCGGTAGAACTCCATGGCCAACTCGGATGACACAATCCAACAACGCCATCTCCAATCCGGGCGTGGTCCATTCCTTCTCCCGTAGTAGTCTTCCTCGTCGATCTCGCCGCCATTATCTCGAAGGAAGAAGAGGTTGTGAGGTTGGTCGAGGAAGAGAGAACCGGGGCACCAGACGGTCCTGCCGTCGAGAGGCACCGACGAGAAAGTCGCCGACCACTGCAAGGGCGGACGTGGCTCCGGGGTATCACCATCCAGCGCACTGGCTAACTCTAATCATATAGAGACTGCGGCTGTATTTTTTTGATAAAGGGCGTTTTATTATCTCAAAATATAGCAGACCGCGACTATCGTGATGAGGACGAGAGAAAGATAAATGGTGATATGGGCGGAACGCAAGGAAGTGGACATGTGAATGGTCTTGAGACATGTTTAGGAGGCAAGGACCGTGTGATAATTTTATTTTCCGTTACAACACACGAGCATATTTGCTAGACACGGCAGAATAATTTTGATCTAGAAAAATGTTTTCCGGGCAGGATGCACGGTACGAACGTAGAACACGTATCTGAAGAGTGCGCGTCTCCTCTTGAGGAAGCGTGCGGCTCCAAAACTGCCAAACCACTCACAGCGCTCAAAACCGCGACCCTATATACGGACGGCGCACGCCGAGACACCTGCGCACACCACGCGAGCCGCGGCAAAGATACAGAGAAGAGAGGGGACAACAGTCAAAAGCGAGCGCGTCGGAAGAAATCCCTTGAGATGGACGCGCGACCGCGACGGGCATCGTCCTCGCCGCCGCCGGCGACGGCGGCCTTGTCCCTGCTGCTCCTGTTCCCCATGTTCCTAGGTTATAATCAAGCCTGGCTTTGCTCTGCTGTCCATTTCGTCGCGGCTTACGCGCTTGCTTACATCTGTCGTTCTTCCTCTTCTTGATTCCGGTCGGACAGGGGGGCAGGCGTCGGCGTACGGCAACGATTCGGTCGCCTGCGGCATGACGGCGCTGCAGAAGCACGCGGCGTTCTTCGACGGCGACAAGGACGGCGTCGTCACCTTCTCCGAGACGTACGCAGGTGAGCGATTTTTTTTCCCCATTCGCCTTCCTTTTGTTCCCTGCGTTATGTTTCAGTCTTTCAGAGAGATTTCTCCAAGTGTTTCTCCGGTTGATGTTAGTTGAATCTGTCTCACGTACAATTGGTCAATTGCCCTCCTTGCTTATCAGCGTTTCGGGCCCTCGGATTCGGATATGCCGCCTCCACCTTGAGTGCTACCTTCATCAATGGCGTCCTCGGCCCCCAGACCAGACCGGTAATCCTTCGACAGAGAAATCTCTTGTGCCTTTGTCTGTCAGAGTTTTCTTCTCTGTTGGAGTTTATGGTTCCTGGTTTACTGTTAGCTTGTGTCTGCGACATTCCCTTGCTTCCCTGAGAAGGCAACGCTAGAACGCGTCATTGTTTCTGCGGGTCTTTGCTGATTATTCAGTGCTGGTATTTTAGGCTACCTACCTGAGCCACAAAGTTTTGCTGTGTGGAACATTTAACACCTTTTACTGTGGTTTCTCCAAATCTTGATAAAAAAAATCAATACTACTCAGTAGTATTCTTACGAGTTTATAGATACGCGATCCCTTGTCTGACTAGTGATGAGTGTCAAAATCATGAAATGTACTACATAGTATAATTTAGAAGGATGCCTTGGTTCAGATTTTGACAGCACAGGCATCAGATGTGGACATTACTTTTCTTTTTTAAGTCGTGGGCATGGCTAACTAGTACTGTACTCTCTGATCACTATGATGCTCCACAACTCAGCTTCGAACTTTAGTTTTCAAAAGAGATAATATCACCGCGAGTCACAGAACTTGCACTCGATGTTCAGTTTGGTGCTAGAACTTTAAAAATACGGATTTGTGGCCATCTAACTTGACATCACGTGCAAATACAGTCAGAAAGCACGTATGCAGACGTATCAGGGTGTATGGCCCCACCTGCAAGTGAGTGATATCGCTAGGCCTACTCATTTTTGCACAAAACATCCTTGCATTTTTTTATTTGTGGAAGAAGCTGTTCACTGTGACACATTTCACACAAAACCCCCTCGCTTTTTTTATTTCCAGAAAAGCTAACCATTGTACTAGATAAAGGTACGAAAATTGAAAAAATAATAGGGGTGCCGGTTCTTGAACCCCAACCAACGATCTCGACAAAAGCCACCCCAACTAATCTAACCTTCACGATCCCATGTTATGTATGGATAGCAAACGTACATGTATTAAACGTGGAATTTAAATCACATTTACATTTTTTTTAGGAAAACAGCAGGACTCTGCTGCGTATTTTTATTGTTTTTTTTAATAAATTACAAAGAATAATGTCCAGAAAAATAAAAAAGAAACTATACATCAACAGAAAAGGAACCTAGGAAAACAAATACAACAACAGAATCACATTTACTCTTTCGCATCTATGAGCAGTGGGTCCCATCTATCATTACACAGCAAAAATTCACAGGAAAAAGTATGGCCGGCAGCTCTCTAACCCACAAACAAAGAGTAGCACACAACACGTAACAGTTAATAACTAGTCTTAATGTACGAGAAAATTGTAGATAGTATGTAAATTATAATTTCAGCAATAAAAATAACGTCTAAATATATGCATACTATAAATATTGTACATACAAACGAAATGACCTAATTTTAAATTTGTTCATGCGTTACAATTAAAAATATTATTTTAGTTATAAAAACATTTCAATAACTATTTACACATTGTATAGTTCAATGTTTGTATAACTACAAATATTCATAATTTAAAATGAAAACTGTTTATATGAATATTCAATCGTGTCTAATATTTCAATTTTTTTTAATATAAGTCATGTGTAAAAATTATACACAAGTGAATATTCATGAATATTTAGTAAATGTTTGAATTCATCATTTTGCATAAATTAAAATATAAGCCACAAGTGTATAATTTTTTTTAATTCCATAACATATTTATTAATAAAAAATCAACGTCGATATTAGCTAAATATTTTTTATATAATACACAAGCTTATATTTAAATCTTCTTATTTACAAACGACTGCTTGTATGTATAATATTTTTATATCATAACTTTATTAATTACGTTTTACAAATATCTTGAAAAAAAAATAACAAGTGCAAAATGGGTGGCAATGTCTGCAGCTCATTTAAATTCCACATGCGTCCGCGGTCAGTACATGTTTATTTGTGATGTGGTACGTGGACTGGCTAGAGTGCCTCGGCTTGCATACGTCCGCATCTGGTGCTCGAGACATGTCTTGCTTTTAAAAAAATCATATCTGAGCTCCATCGTGAATACATGTAGGTTTGCTATCTAACCAAACATTCGTAGGCGAAGGGCGTGTCGGCTAGATTGGCTTGTGTAGGAAATGTGGATCGCATGAACGAGACCCGTTATCCCCATTTGCAGTACAGTGGTCAGCTTTTCTGCAAATAAAAAAGCGAGGTGGTTTGTGTAAAGATGCATTGCAGTGGGCACTTTTCCCGCAAATAAAAAATACGAGGGTGTTTTGTGCAAAAATGAGTCGACGGAGCGTCATGGTTTGCTGACTGGTGGAGCCATACACCCTGATATATCCGCATACGTTTTTTGTGACCGTATTTGCATAGGATGTCAAGTTAGATGACCACAAATCCGTATTTTCAAAGTTCTAGCACTAAACTGAACATCAAGCGCAAGTTCTATGACTTCTAGTGATATTACCTCTTTTCAAAAAGAAACTGAGCAGATCTTAGCAATCCTTCATATCTTTTCCCCAAAGTGCAAGCAAGCTAAAGGGCTATGGAATTCGTGCAGGAAAATGATACGGCGCGCTTGTCTATCTACATCGAGAACATCCACAAAGGCATCCATGGAAGCGATTCAGGCGCGTATGACTCCCAAGGAAGGTAAAGCACACGCCAACCACTTCATCTGCTTCAACTTGTGCGTGGTAATCCGCTAGTGATGCTTAGTTAACCATTGCAGGTTCGTCCCCGACAAGTTCGAGGCGGCGTTCGCCAAGCACGCCAAGACGGTGCCGGACGCCCTGACGTCCGCCGAGGTGGACGAGCTGATCACCGCGAACCGGCAGCCCAGCGACTACGCAGGATGGTACGTGCGATCTACGACCTTCCCTGCTATCTATCGTGTACGTAGTTTCCAGACCGATGATCACCGGCGAGCAAAACGATGATGATGTATGCAGGGCGGGCGCGTCGGCGGAGTGGAAGCTCCTGTACAGCATCGGCAAGGACAAGGACGGGCTCCTCCGCAAGGACGCCGCCAGGGGCGTCTACGACGGCAGCCTCTTCGCCAGGGTGGTGCAGGAGCGGAGGGCATCATCGCAAGAAGAAACCCAAGCATGATCGATCGGTTGGTTCATCGTGGTCGTGGCCACCGTCCAAGCGATGGAGGCCAGTCTGAACACTCGAGTCCGTCCGAACTGATGCGTCGCTGGCTAGGTACAGGGCATTACTAGTAGTACTACTCGTACTAATTACTTATTATCCGGTGTGATTGGTTACATCGCGGTCTGTCGCCACATAGCTAAGGACAGTACTACCACTGCTAAATTAATGTTAAAAAAAATTAGGCCGGTGTGAACGGGTGTGAACGCTTGTGAACGGAATCTTGGGATGGGGCCGAAGTTCCTCTTGTTTGTATCCTGTGGACATGGATTTATCATGCGTGCACGACTGAATTGCTAGGCGGCGCTGTCGCGATGGAATACTCCTACTCCTTGGTTTCACTGTAACTAGCCTCCTGACAGATTCTGCTGGGGCTGTGATGCCTGAATAAAGATCTCTAAATAGTAGTACGCTTTTCCAAAACTTTTGATTTATTCATTTTCAATCAAGATAGTTCAACAAATATCATAAATAATAAAAATTACATCATGATCCATAGACCACTTAACGATGACTACAAGCACTGAAACGAGCCAAAAACACGTCACTGCCATCGCTCCTCCCTCGTCGGAATACGGCAAAATTTGTTGTAGTAAACTGTCGGGAAGTCGTTCTGCTAAGTCCCCAAAAGACCAACGCATAAAAACAACAATCGTCGCCGATGAAAGGTAACGTAGGTCGGAAAGATCCAATCTGAAAACATACGAATGTAGGCGAACGGCGATCAGATTCGAGCAAATCCACCGGAGACATACCTCCACATGTGCACCTATAATGCTAGACGCATCACCGGAACGGGGGCTAGGTGGGAAAAAAAATCTTAATACATCTTCACGAAGCTGCCGCCGTCTTACATTCCTGAACAGGACAGAAACCAAAACAGACCTCAAAGAAGCATTTAAAAATGGAGTCAAAAAGCAAGGGCCAAGAAAACATCTCAAAGAAAATCAACCGGGAAAACCGTAATTATGATCAGTGAACGTTTGCTAGGAACGATGACAACTGCGAACATTTTGATGTAGTTTTAGTTGTCGCGAGGATGGTCAAGAATGACAAATTCAGTTTGCAAGCATGACAATTTCTTGATAAAGAAAAGAACTAAGGAAAGTTGCCGTGCTCGCTAACTAAAATTAGCATCAAAACTGTTCCCAAATGCCGCCCCTGTCAGCGAACATTCGCGGGCTATTGGGGTAAAAGAAATCATACTCCTGTTTGGCGTCTCTCTTTGTCTTGCCCGTGATGTTTGTCTGTGTCCTCCTTGTTCTAATCAACTGTGTTTCATTAGTTCGCGGGAATCAATGGAGCCAGCGAGCTAGGTCGCTGTCAGCGTTATCGTATCTTAATCACCGTCGGCGCTGGCTCGTGTGACGGTATTAGGTAGAAACTCGCGACTGTCGACGCCGGCGACATGAGTCCACGGGTGCTAAGCATGCAAGCAGGTGGAGTGGTTGTGGACTCTCCGGTGTTCACCTGTTGAGGCGAGCCAAAGCAGCAGTAGATTATCATCTTAGCGGAAAATGGTACTCCTAGTAGATCTTTCAAGAGAACTGCAGATCCATCGCTCTAATACGATAGTACAGTCCCTGTGCATAGACCCGTGTTGAACTTGTTCCTTTTTTACATAAGAGCATCTACAGCCGGACCTAGCACACCCCTTAAACGTTCGCGGATGCGCCCGGTCAATGATCGGGCGTGTCTGTTTTGAGCCCCTATAATTTGATCCGCGCAGCCACATTTTTTATTTTTCTTCTCATATGTCCGGTCACTTGCACGTGATTGGTGGAGAAGAAGAGAGAAAAAAAAATAATGAATAAGAAAAGAGAAAGGTGGTCCGGAGTGGGGTTGCGTCCTACGTGGCGGACTGACCGGGTGTGCTCGGACGCGTCCACGAGCCCTCATATCGTCCTCATATTTGAGATGGATATGAGGGGTGCCGGTCAGTCCGGACGTTTGAGACGGATATGAGGGGTACGGTTGGGTCTCATTTTTGTGACCGGACAGTGACCGGGAGGACGTTCCGGACGTTTGATGAGCATATAAGGGGTCCCGCTATAGATGCTCTAAGTTCTGTCCTGAACTTGTCGTTCATTTGATTTTTTTAGAACACCTCGAGAGGGGCGGGTTCCTGTATTTCATTAAGAAGAAGAAAAGTGGTCCAGTTTATAAGGAAAATCGGAGCCGAAAACCTAACATTCTCGGCTAATCAGGGAAAACTAAACGAAAACCCCAAAAAAGACGAGAAAAAGAGGCACTAGAGCTTGGGGTCATTTAAAAATGATTTGCATATATTTTGGCATTTCACGCCGAGTGGTCAACCGGATCCTCCTTTTTTCCCTCAAACGTCTAGGCAGACAGTCTAGATGCCGTCTAGACACAAAAATGATATCCAATTGGACCCTTTAAAGCCAATTCAAATGTCTGGATTATCCCATGCCCTCAAACCCATATCATATGTGCGAATTTAGTACCTCCCAGATACGCTCGGACGCAGTCGTCACGTCGGACCGGCTCACCTTGATCCCAACAATATCTCATCCCTATCTACACCCTACTTCAAACCCTAGGCGTTTTCCCTTGCCCGTCTTCGTGGCATACGAGCCTATGGGGCTTGGATCCAGCTGCGGCAATGCATCCACCGGCGACATGAACCGCGCATCTGCTTCGTATATGTAGTCGGTGAGCAACACCTGGAGGTACAGGCACGCCCCAGAGGACGACCCCGCAGCATTCGAGCAACTCGATGATGGGTCCTTGTCCCCGCGACGTCGAGATCCGCATCTGAGGTCAAGAGCGCCAATGTGCATGACCATCGATACCCCAGCTGCAGTGGCAAAGTTGATACCGAGGCTCAGCGTCACAGGGTGAAGGCGCACCGCGAAGATGCTTGCAGAAGTTCTGATTAATTCTCTTTGGAAAGTGATAATTTTTTTAAGTTGCATCTAGACCAGTGGGTACTTGATTGTTACCATAAGAATTGTTTTGAGGGACATGATTTAGGATAGTTGTTCGCATAATTGTTTCTATAAGCATTATTGTTGAAATTGACATGAACATTATCTTTATTTTGCTCAAACATATCACCAATAGAAACATCATGGGAACTAGAGAAACTACTTTTTATGTACAACATTGACATAAGCATATCAATTTTCTCATTCAAACTACCAACTCCCTCTATAGAGTTTACCTTTTTTTTGTTGGAGCCTGATACGTCTCTGTCGTATCTACTTTTCCTCACACTTTTGCATGATTTGAATGAAACTAACCCGGACTGACGTTGTTTTCAGCAGAACTACCATGGTGTTGTTTTTGTGCAGAAATAAAAGTTCTTGGAACTGGACGAAACTTTTTGGAGATTTGTTTCAGAATAAATAAAAAATACTAGAGGCAAGAACCACCGGAGGGGGCCCCTGGCTGGGCACGATACATTAGGGCGCGCTAGCCCCCCCCCCCCCCCCCCCCCCGGCGCGCCCTGGTGGGTTGTTGTGATGCCCCCAATTTGACCGTACGCTAATCATGCACGCAAATGCGTATGACCAAGATTAGGGACTCACTGGAAGATATCACAACACAAATCTAGGCACAAATTAAAGTTATACAAGATTCGTATTACAAGCCAGGGGCCTCGAGGGCTCGAATACATAAGCTCAAATTCAACAAGTCAGCGGATGCAAATAATATCTGGGTACAGACATAAGTTAAACAAGTTTTGCCTTAAGAAGGCTAGCACAAACATAACAACGGATCGAAAGAGGCGAGGCCTCCTGCCTGGGAACCTCCTATCCTACTGCTGGTCGGGGACAGCCTCCACGTAGTAGTAGGCTCCGGCGGTGGTGTAGTAGTCGTCTCCGGCGTACTCCATCTCCTGGGCTCCGTCATCTGAACGCGGTAATCGTATCGAGGGGAAAAGGGGAAGCAAAGCAGCGGTGAGTACTCATCCAAAGTACTGGCAAGACTGACATCAGAACTATGCTAAGTATGCATCGGTATCAAGGTATGGGGTTATATCTGGACTGACTGCAGAAAAGCAAGAATAAGGGGAAGGCGTAGCCCAATCGAAGACTAGCATCTTTAGGGTCTTGCAGCATTAGAAGAGAGTAGACTGGTAACTCATATGTAACAATACCATTGTAGCAATTTTATTAAGTAACCACGCCCAGAGATCCTTCCTCGTCTCCCTGCGAGAAAGCAATCTCGGAGCCAACATTCATTTACTTTTATCACTTTTAGTTATATTAGCTCGGGATACAACTCCAAGTCGTCCTGTTACCGTGGACACGGCTATTCGAATAGATAATTTCATCCCTGCAGGGGTGCACCACATTTTCCAACACGCTTGATAACCCTTGGCCGGACACACTTTCCTGGGTCATGCCCGGCCTCGAGACATCAACACGTCGTCGCCCTACCTAGGCTCTACAGAGAGGCCAACCCACCGGTCTAAATCCTAAGCGCGCAGGGGTCATGGGCCCACTCTACCTTTGCACTCCTGCACGATGCGAGGGCGGCCGAGGTCAGTCCTAGCACACTCTAATACAAGATCAGTGCCGTCGCGGACCACTCGGGCGCGCGCCGCTCCATTGCTGACATCCGAAGAGCTTCGGCTGATACAACGACGCCGAGTACCCATAAGTTCTCCCACGTGAAGGTTAGTGCGAAAAGGTCAAATGACCAACTCGGATCAAATACCCAAACCATTAGCATTTTGTTAATTGTGGTGACGAGCGCGATACACGATATGTGATCTCGTCGCCCCGTCTCGAGGTCTTGTGGCAAGGGCCAAGAATGCCCGACCACGCCCCGTCGTATTACACCAACACCCTCCGGTCATCCAGACCTCATCATGTATCAACAGTAAGGTAAAGGTAACAGTGTGTATATAACACCAAGGGGGAAACCCGAGGGATTAACCTCGAAGGATCCCACCTAATGTAACCGTCAAGGTGACCAGAGAGGATTCACCCTCGATGGTCTACGCTTGAGGGGTTGCACGACAGAGTCGTCGTCGGGAGTGATGAAGGAGGAATCATCCTCGATAACCACGACCGACTAGCTGCACTAGAGAGTTAGCATCATGAGTACTTCACGAGGTGTCACCCTCGGTACTCGATAGTAGCTCTGCAGAGTCGTACAACTAAGGGGGTGTGCGGTGAATGTGACGGGCATGGCTGGTCGGTCGGTTGACCGAGTCTTCGAGTCGTCGATGAAGAAGCAAGGGCAACTGGGACTAAGGGGGGCATAGGGGATCACTAATCAACCACTATTGCAGGATGCTGCTAACGCGACACTGCAATCAAGACCCTTCGACGAAACTATGTGCGATGCATGAATCGCAAACGGTATAGTTCAAGCTCCGTCGCCAATGACACGAACTGTGTGCGATGTAGGATCCATCAAATACGATTCAGAAAATATTTGCGTGTGCGATCTACGGCAGACAGTTGACTTTTAAGAATTGTTTGTAATGAGGCGAAATGGCACAAACGGTTAATCAAATATAGATGTGTGTGATGTATGGCATACAGGTCCCTCATATGAACTGTTTGCGATGATACGTAAGAACACAAATGGTGCAGCGTAACAAGGTGTGTGTGATAGGCTGCAAACAGTTCGATAATCAGAACTGTGTGCTATAATTCTGGACAACGCATACGATTTGTTGTTCTGAATTGTGTGCTCGACATGGCACACAATTCAAGAAACCAAATGTGTGCGATATTGTGAATGATCACTGACGAATCTGTATTCTTAACCGTTTGCAATGAGATCGAGAAGGTAGACAGAGTTAAGGAATAAATATGAGCAAACGACAACAGGTTTAAGGATTATGGTCCGTTTTACTTCTTCTTGTTGTTGTTAGATGGCCCCGCGCCATCGTCTTGACGTGGACGCTTGTTGCCGCTGACCGCTGGATTTTCATCGCCATCGTCGTTGATGTCCTCGTCGTCGTTCTCCTTGTTCGACCATTCCTCCTCCTCATCATCGTCGTCGTCTTCTTCGTCCTTCGGAGGCTCCTCGGCGTCCTCCTCCTTGTCCGAACATTACTCCTCCTCCTCGTCGTTGTCGTCTTCTTCGTCCTTCGGCGAATCCTCGTCCGTCTGGTCGTCGTCTGATGACTCCGGCGGCGGCGTCCCTTCCATGAGCCGGATAAAATGGAGGTCAGGGCTTGATGCCGGACTCATGGAAGACGAGCGCGATGATTTTGTGGTTGACCCCAGACTGGCGGAACTGTCGTCCTCGGTGTCGCTCGACATTGCTGCGCTACGTGATTAAACAACCGGCGAGAAAGCGAGATTGCAGAGTGCGTGGAAGTGTAGAGTGGCAGGCCGGGACGATGAAGATGGTGGCAACTGAAGCGTGGTGTGAAGACAAGAGGAATGGCTATTGAAGTGGGGGATTGACGGATTATATTGGCGCCTTGGCAGGCGGTTAGAATTCCGATATAATCAACCGCAATTGTGTGCACCCGGTCCGTCGCTCTAAATTCCCGCTATTGTGCAGTTCTCAATATGCCAAATGTTGCACATGTGTACATTTTAGGAGTTCACACGGTTCGCTAGATGCATTGTTTAACTACACACACGCTTATATGAAACACAACGGGTGTAAAATAGTAAGCATTTAACATAGGACAGTTGGTAAGCAATAGATGAGCTCTGCTTATTGATGTAGCCATTAATAATCAAACAAAACCCCTAATGATCATTGCAAACAGCGCATAGAAGATGGCTAATGCTGCAACTACAACTACACATGCTAGTTCCTTCTTGTCTCTTGCTTTCATCTATTGCCTGTGATTGATTCTTTCTTGCTTCATCGTAGTGATTGTACACTCCAGATTAGTCAGTTTCTTCTTCAGCTTTACGTTATCTTCTGCAAGCTTGGTGATAACACTCCAAGCCCTACCATGCCATTCATCATCCATCCAGTTAACAAAGGCACAAGCCTCATATCCCTGCGAATGTTAAATAATCAGGATGAGTGGGGGCATTAACTGAACTTAAGGGATGAACTTATCATTAACCTCTAAGGGGCAACCGAGAAACCGTCTGCCAATGTCGAATCCCTCCGTGCATACACGTCGAGCAGGAGTGTGTCCGTGCACACAACTCAGCTTTTGGTACTTCTCGGTGGCGCAAAATTCGGAATCAAACTCATGTTGCAGGAGTTTGCTGGAGTCAAACTCTGGATCCGGCATTTGATCGATTTCCTGTGTGTGTGTGTCATGCTAAAAAGATGAGGAATGATTGGTTCCTAACAAGACGATTCGGATCCGTAGTACACCGGCCTCCTGGTGACCTTAGGCAAGTGCTCGGCGGTGACCGCCGTCGTGGTTGCGCCGCCAATGGCGCTACCAAGAGCGACTGTACGAACCGGTGCAGCCGCACTGAAACCATCAGCACCACTCGTCCGCATTTCCCCAATGTCAGATCCACGCTAGGGAATTTGGGCGCTAGGGATTTTGAAGCTATTTAGGGATTTGGGGAAGACGGGGAAACTATGGGGATCTGATGATAACGGTCGGGTGAACTATTTATCCCATTCTGTTGTATACGACACACGGTTTCCCAAATCAAATCGTGTGAGATAGAACGTGCGTCATACACGGTTTCCGTAACATGACCGTTTGTGATGTGCTTCCCGGTACATATGGGTGCGGTAAACAGCCGCTCTCTGGAAACCCCCCCAAAAAATGTTATGCTCATAGAGATGTCAGCGGCGACGGAGGCAGCGGCTGACGGATAGGAGGTCAATCCGGTGTCGGCGTTATAGGGAGTCCATCCTCGGTCGGTCGGCGGTGGTGGCGTTATAGGAGGTCAATCCTCGGTCGGCGGTGGCAGCGTGATAGGAGGTCAATCCTCGGTTGGCAGCGGGAGATATAGGAGGAGCTCAATCCTCGTGGTCGGCGCCGGCGTGACTGGAGCACGTCCCTCGCAGTCGTAGGCGGGATAGTTGAGCCCGGACTATAGGCAGGTGCCCCGCTAAGCTCTGCTCCTCGACCCTGCTGTCTCGCCATGCCGCTGCTAATTAATTAAGGTATTATTTTCCTTGAGTGGCCTAATTAAGGTATTAAATTCATATAATGGCAGTACTGACGATGCGTGTAAATTGACTGGTTGATTAGTGTCATTGCACGGCTGGGTAACATTATGCAGCGCCCTCCATAAATTATGAAAATAAAATCTTGTGATTTATTCACACATCTAATGGATGCAACGTGTGCAGATGGAACAATCTGAATGGATGGGGGATCGGACAAGCTCAAGGTATAGGGATGGCGTGAAGGAGTTCATGGCTTTGGCTGAACGGACAAAGAAGAGAATTTGCAAACAATATTACGTCCTCTATCCATGCAAGGATTGTGGCAATACGCTGTCATTTCCAATTGATGAGGTCGAGTTACACTTATACAAAAGGGATTCATGGGTGGATACACAAGATGGACTAAACATGGTGAAGAGCCGGTTATGGATGAATGTAATAACCTGCCTGTCGGCGAGGTGCCAAACCCTGACCAGAGTCGCATGGGTGATGAATTTAACCTCGGGGCTCAGGCGTCAAGCTACATACAGAAGACTAGCATGCCAAAAAAACCAAAGAAAAACAAGAGTGTGAAGCAGACAACACCGACCTTGACGATATGCCAGATTTTGCTGCTATGATTGTAGATTTCTAGGGCCCAACGAAAGATTTAGCCGGGTACAAGGAGCTGCCAAGCATTGTTGCGGCCTCCAAGAAAGATTTGTATCCAGGTTGCAAAAAGAAACATTCCAAGTTGAGTGTCACACTGGCGCTTCTCAGATTTAAAGAAGAAAGCGGTCTATCAAACAAGGCCTTCAGACAATTGTTGAGTCTTTTCAAAGACATTCTTCCAAAAGATAATGTGCTCCCCAAAAGCACGAACGAAGCAAAGAAAATTGTTTTTCCATTGGAACTTGAAGTCCAGAAGATGCACGCTTGTGTGAATGATTGTATGTTGTACCGCGGTGATTACAAAGATTTGCGTTCATGCCGCATATGCAAGCACGCATGATACAAGCGCAGGAGAGCACAGGACAAGTACAAATTGGATGAAGAGATCGAGACGGGAATCCCGTTCAAGGTTGTTTGGCACTTGCCTATAATTCCAAGGTTGAGGCGTTTGTTTGCAAACCCTAGAGAGGCAAAGAGGTTGCGGTGGCACCCTGATGAGCGAACTGTGGATAAGTATATGAGGCACCCGAAAGACAGGACTCAGTGGGAACAAATCGCTGAAAGGTTTAAAGATTTTGCAAAGGATCCTAGAAATATATGGCTAGGGGAGTGTACTGATGGATTTAATCCATTTGGCGATATGAACACCAAACACAGCACTTGGCCGGTGCTTCTATGCATATATAACCTTCCTCCTTGGTTGTGTATGAAGAAAAAATACATCATGATGTCGATGATTATCCAAGGCCCGAAGCAACCTGGAAATGATATCAACATTTACTTTGAGCTACTAGTAGAAGAACTAAAGACATTGTGGACGTCTGGTGTGAACTGTTATGATGCCAACGCAAAGGAGTTTTTCCGGCTACATGCGTTGCTGCTGCACACCATTCAAGATATGCCGGCATTAGACAACAGTTCGTGGCAGGAAACAAAGGGACCAGTAGGATGTGTCACATGCATGGATAGGACCGAGAGTAGATTTCTTTCCAACTCGCACAAAACCGTGTATTTGCGTCATCATAGGTTCTTAAGGAGAAATCACCCTTACCAAAAAATGACTGCTGAATTTGATGGTACGGTAGAGAAAGGGACGGGCCCAAGACCCTATGATGGGAAAGAAGTCCACAACATGGTTAAAGGAATTAATGTTGTGCTTGGCAAGGGATCCGGTTCGACGTCAAAAATAACACCCAGGGACCAAGTGTTTAAGAAGAAATCAGTGTTTTGGGAATTACCTTACTGGGAGTTCCTAAGTGTACGTCATTGCATTGATGTCATGCACGTAGAGAAGAATGGCTGTGAAAGCATCCTTGGTACTCTGCTCAAGATTAAAGGCAAAAGAAAGGATGGTGACGGTGCACGACTCGATATGCTTGGTGATCAATCACAACGCATGGATGAAGCAAAAGATGATGACAAATTGCTCCACCAACACCAGAGTTACAATTTAACTGCAACAGAAGTAAACGAGTTCTTCACATTTTTGTTGTCAATTAAGACACCCTCTTCCTACTCCGCAAACATCAGAAGTCTCGTGGATGATAGCTTGGGTAAAAAGAAGTTGTCTCACATGAAGTCACATGATTGCCATGTAATGTTGACACAAATCCTCCCGGTGGCCATAAGGAATATGATGGACACAGACATAAGAAACACATTGATTGATCTCTGTGATTTCTTCAACAAACTATGGCAGAAGGTGGTAGATGTTGAAGAGCTGGATAATATGCAAGCTGATATTGCAAGGATATTGTCAAACTTAGAGATGTTCTTCCCACCGTCATTCTTTGATGTCATGGTCCATCTCACCGTGCACCTTGTGGACGAGATAAAGTATTGTGGTCATGTGTTTCTTCGCAACATGTATCCCTTCGAGCGGTACATGGGAATATTGAAGCGCTATTGTCGGAACCGATGTCATCCAGAGGCAAGCATCCTACAAGGTTATACCGCGGAGGAGGTGGTTGAGTTTTGCACCGAATACATGAAACTTAGACCTATAGGTGTGCCCCTCTCTCGCCATGAGGGAAGGCTGGCTGGTAAGCCGGTCCTTGCTGGCAATAAGACTCTTGCACCTAGAGATATGTACGATCAAGCCCATTTGACGGTACTGCTTAACAGCCCGGTACTCGACGTTTATGCTGCAGAACACATGGAGGAGATATGACAAGGCAACTTACCCAATGTGTTGTCACCAGCTACCGAGACAAATGCACACAATAGGGACTATATAAGATGGCTGAAGGATCGTTTTGCAAACGGACCCCAAGAAGACCTTGCAATGTGGTTGGCACAAAAGCCATCAACGACGATTATGAAGTACCAAGCATACAACATAAATGGCAACACGTTCTACACTGAGAAAGCACACAGTTCGTTAACTAGAACCGTGTGCTTTCTAAACCGCGGCCTATGAAACCTAGTGCGCGCAACGTGAGTCCTGCTTTCTGATTGGACAAAACCCAAACCACATGGATTGTGCGTCTGCACCGTAGGATTCATCCAGATCGAACGGCGGTCCTTATACCTCTCGTCAACAATCGTTGTTGTAGTTGGGATTTGGTTTGTATGCAATAAATGCCCCATAAATGATAAAAAGTGCCTTAAATATAGTAGGCGAGCCCAGAAATGCGCGAGAAAATCAATATTAGGGTACAAAAATAGCTGTGTACCGTGGGAAAAATTTCGAGACAAAACGACGAGGTCACGTCTACATTTCAAAGTTTTCAGGTTTTCATTTCGAACAGATTTGTGCTGCTTGTGCACACGGGTTACTATATGAAACCGTTTGCAAAGTTTTTTCCGCGGGCGCAGGGCGATCTTTTTTCACCCTTTTCACCGAAGCCGCCAACATGCCCCCTCCCCTCCCCCCAAACCCGCGCCCTCCCCCGTTTCGCTCATCTGTCCGCGTATTCTACCCAAACTCCATCGACAGCTAGCTCCCTCCCCCTCCCGTCCCCCAGATCCACACCAGAACCCTTTCCGGTGTTGTCGTGCTCAACCCAGCCGTGTACCCGCTTCCCGGCGTCAACCCTACCCTTCACTGCCGCCCCGAACACGCAGCTGCCCATGCCTCACCGTCTTCATTTGCTCGCCAGCCGCCGTCGAGCATATCGATCCTGTACCCTCGCCTATCCTGCCGGATTTGCACAGAAAAAAACGGTCAGTTGCTGCCCTTCATCGCGGTGAGGTCTATTATCATGCGATCCCTTTTCCTATTTGGTTCGGTTTGTCCCCAAAATGATTATAAAATAATGGAGAGTGTATTTATGTTCATCATCTACCTTCTAACATATAAGCCGTATTTGTTCCAATTAGTTATTGTCGAATTACATATCATGTGCACACGAGTCACACTAAATGAATAGATTAGCCGTACATTTCCAAATGATCACATGCCATGTTTTGACAGCTAGCTTCCAAGCTGTTACATTTTTTATGATTATCACCCTTTTCTGAATTTCGCATGTGTACTCTGTAGATGTCTATTAGCAGCGACGACAGTCATACTTCTGGCGATGTATCTTCAATCGAGTCCGAAGCCGACATGTCTGCAACAGATGATCGTGTACCAAGAAATAATGAACGGGATAGAGCTGCCACAATCACCCATCCGGCCAAGAGACGGAAGAGCGCTCCAAGAAAGCCCACACACCAGCCTAAAGGTGTATACGACGTAACTGACATCGATTTGAAGTCTTGGGCTCCAACTAAACCTGATAAAGCACGCACGAGGTTCAGGAGTGTGTGTGGATTTGTTGGCAGGGCAAGGCTCGACATTAATTTGCCGGGGTTTCGGAAGGCTGGTACAGAAACACGGCAGAGGATAGTCCATGAGATCATGGCGCACTTCAATGTTCCTGAGGAGTGGAGAGAGCAGGTGGAACACGCTGCACTGAAGAAGGCCAGGGATGCTTGGAGAAACTGGAAGCATGTGTTGTACAAGAAGTTCTTGAGTCAAGGCAAGGACCCAATCCCCTCGTACCCCTAAATCACAAAGGAAAATTGAACAGAATTCAAACGGGTCAGGGCCAGTGAAGAGTTTATTAAGAGGAGTGCCATGCAATCAGAACTTCAGAAGAAGAACACACACCCCCACCGTATGGGTGTGGCAAGATACTACGGCATGAAACCGATATGGGAGCAGGAGGACAAAGAAGTAGTAGTTGCGGGTGTCAAACCAGCCTTTAGTGAAATTAGGGGCACTCGTGCTAGGGACTACTTGCGGGCACGTGCAAAGAGGCATGGAGACGGTCCTTATTACTTTGAAAACTCAGCACACCAAGAACTGTATGATGTGATGGCGAAGGCTTCCAAAAACACTGGAAGGGTGTACAGGAACTCAGGGCCATGTGACATTCTGTCCGAGGCTCTGACTACCAAAGAGCCCCCTGGTCGTGCTAGGGGTATTGGTGTCAATGTCCCACACAAGAGGGCTTTCTCACTAAGCAAACAAGAGAGGCTCAACATGAAAAAAGCTAGGAGTGATTATAGGCAGAGAGCCTTTTGCGAAAAGATCAAGAGGGACATGTATCATGTAGTTCGAAAGGAAGTTGGGGAGTCATATATGCAGGAGAAGACACTAATGCTGAGAGATAGCCGGGAGACGCAAGGGGGTGTCGGCATGGATGATGCCACCTATTGTATGGCAACACCGCACAAGAGTAGATGTGCATCAGCTGACCCCAGTGACAATGATGCTGCAGCTGGACATGATGGTGCTATATCTGATCTATATGGACAGGGGGAGAGAGTGAGGGCCGTGCTTACACATTATGATGGTTCTTTAAAATGTGCAACAGCGTGGGTTTACAACCCTGACTTTGACGAGGGTCACTTGTTGGACAATGTGCCATTGAAGGAGGGTTGTGTGAAGTGCTACGTGACTGAAATAAAGCATGGATTCAGTGAATTTCCCCTGAAGAATGTCCTTCAGGACCCTGATGAGCAGAGGACCTTGCGAGAAACACGGTTAAATCATATCCAGTGGCCACGAAAAGAAATATACTTCCTGGATGAGCCCCCTCCACCCCCCAAAAGCAACCAATGTCGCCCTCGAACCACTGACTGTCATCTCGCCACAGCAGATCTTGTATGATTCCCCCGATGAACATACTCTTGGGAATCAGATGCCCGAGGCATCAACCTGTGATCAGCCTGGCCGGCTTCCTGCCATAGATGCCAGGTCATCGTCCCATCCTGAGCAGCCTGTGGCAAGGCCTACAATTGCCGAAGACGTATCATCGGTTCAGATGCCGGCCACTGAAACAGAAAGTGCAGACACATCGGCACTGCATGCTCACCAGATAAACCCGATCGAACCGCGTGCTAAGAAGTCTGAATGTCTGGAACCGCCTGCTAAGAACACCGAAAGTCCGGGATTGCCTGCTAAGCACTCCGAAAGTCAGGAACCACCTGCTCATCAGTCCAGTGGTTCGCAGCAGCCTGATAAGCATATCAATGTGTTGGCACTGCCTGCTTAGCAAACCAACACGCTGTCACAACCGCATCAACACACCGACACATTGGCACCAGCTTCAACGGGTGCTCATCAGTCCGTCGATTCTGGCACTACAGCTCATCAGTCCACCACAGCGGCATCATCTGTTCAGCAGTCCATCGTACCTTCACACGCTTCTCAGCAGCATGTCGTTGATGAAACCAGACGTCAAACAAGAAGTGCTTCAGCTAAGAAGACACAAGCGGGTAGGGTTGCACATAGGAAGTTGGGCCTCCAAAGTGCGAGGAGGGATAGGACCAAGAGCCTCATTCTACAAGGAATCATCGGCCGTACCCAAATTAACAATAAGGTTTTCGAAGGGCTGGATAATCCCGGTTCTGACCACATGGCTGAAGCAGACATTCAAAAGCATCTTGCTAGTACGGAAGTAGACACATATGAGAAACGCGAGTACAAACATGGCCAGCCATTCCTTGTTGGCATTTTCTGGGAGGAGTGCAGTTCTAGTGCTCGCAAGTTACATAAATATTGCAAGGACAGAATGTCGGAAGGAGAAGATACTAACATTGTGGAATTGCAGTACGACAAATGGCATTTCTCTCCCGTTCCAGGTACCATCAGTGTGGAATTCGAGGACTTTCATCTCTTCTTCAACTTCGGTGAGCTTGCTGCCACTCTTGTCAAATGCTTGATGTTGTAAGTACTTCACAAACGCTGATCAACTTCTCCATACAAGGCTGTAAATGACAAAAAATATAACTGTACTGTATTCCTCTCAGGGGATTGACGACGCAGAGAAAATCAAGGGTGCATGCGTATTTCATAGATCTTGATTTAGCAAATGGCGTTTTGTTAAAAAATAATGACTCACGCACGGCTTCCATTGCTCATGTTGCCAAGATCTTGTTCGACTTATCAATAGGAGAATTCTTCATGTGGCCATATCATGAACAGTAAGTATAAATATACAACCATGCATACATTAATCGTCTTTCAGTTTTAGACATAGTTCGTACGTTCATGGTTTTCTTAAACTATAGAGGTCACTGGATCTTGGTGGTCATTGTTCCAAAACGCAACACAGTTTACTACATGGATTCTCTCAGAGAGTCAAATGCGCCTCAGGATCTGAGTCATATTCAGGATTTCATGGATAGGTATTGAATTCTTTGATGTTAATGCATTGTGTTCATATCTAGTTCCAGAATTGAGTGTGTGAAAATTCATCTTCATTTGCAGTGTATTGTCAAAGAATATAACTTTAGGGGGGAATTGGTTCGACCGCCAACTACCTCTGCAGCACGTGATCGTTTCTCCGGTAAGACAACGAAATCCGTTATTTTCAGAAAATGCTAGTCAGATGTTCAAGTTTCTAAATAAACCTCTTTCTATTTCTCTCCATAGAAAAAAAACAACTTACACCGGTTAGGTTGTTCCTAACAGGGCAAATACATGACTAATATTGTACAAAAAATTTCAGTGTCCTCAGCAACAACAAGGTACCAGCCTATGTGGATACTACGTTTGTGCACACATGATCAACCTATGCAGACATGTTGAATGTGGTGTCGATGTTGATAAGATAAAACCAGTAAGTCTACTTCTTAATTACTATCTTCTACTCCACACGTATGTCACATTCTGATCTAAAAGTCCTGCAGGTGATCTTCAAACCAATGACCTCTTCACCGCTCGACGCAGATGAATTGCTGTATGTTAGAAATTTATCAGCACATTCTTTGTGAAACACTACATCAAGCCCTCTAAAGACAACGAAGATTTCCGGAATCAAATCTCCTAAAAATAAGTACGCATTCATATAGTGTTGGGGATATAACCCCGTGGTAAGACCCGCCCAGGAGGGGCCGGGTCATATCCGGCGGCTCATAGGCAAGACCCTTAAGGTGGGCCGGAAGATGAAGGCCAGGCCGCATGGCGGCTTACCAGGCGGGCCAAGACGAAGGCCCAGAGACAGAAGATGGTGTGAGACCCGGGCGGTTGAGCCGCCCAGAGACGGCTTGCCCAAGATGGCAAGGCGGCTTAGAGGCAGGATAAACTACGTTGTGTGAGTCGGTTTGGGACTCGTGTAACCCAGGGCCTTGACCTCCTATATAAAGGCGAGACCCTGGGGCGGCTTAGACAGAAAACCAATCAATCGAGAACTAGGTCAAGCGAATCCGCTCCCTTGTAATCGATACTCCAATCAATACAGCACAAGCAGGACGTAGGCTTTTACCTCTTCTTGAAGGGCCGAACCTGGGTAAACTCGTGTCCCTCGTCTCGACCAAACCCTTTGAGTCCACCGTCTTAGCGATGGCCTCGAACCTAAGTCTTCGGACATCTGCCGTGACAAAACCACGACAGTTGGCGCCCACCGTGGGGCTAGCGCTCGGTGGTGTTGAGTTCTCAAAGGGTTCTCTCCCAGGGATCGAGGGGTACGCTGTTGGCAGGATGACCAAGAGTCGCCGCGGCCGGCTCTACATCGACGACGCCGGCTGGGGCCCCGAGGCCGACTCAATTGAGTACGGGTTCCGGGTCCCCTTCGGCGGAATCCACGTCTTCATCGGCAAGATCGGTGGATCTGAACCCGGGCCGGACATCTGCACCGACATCGTCGAGCCGGCCCGTCGTGAGCAACCCGCCCGATGCGTGCGACCCACCCGCGTTAACCCGGGCAGGAAGCATGTCTTCGTCGGCTTCACCCAGGGCATGGAGCTTGAAGGTTCTATGTCGCGGGAAGATACCCTCATCTGCTCAGAGGATGGATCCTCGAGCGGAGAGATGGAGTCAATCTATCAGCTTCACAATGGTGGGCTTGGGGGCTACATCGAGCATTACCCCGAGTCAGAATATCATGAGCCGGAGGAATATGAGCCGCCGAACCGCGCTGCCATCTTCATGGCGGGTTCAGCGCCGACCCCCAGTAGCACAGCCGCCGGCGCGACCGGGTCAGGAGCTGGCAGGCCGCCGGCTCAGGTTCTCTTGGATCTGATGAACGAGCTTACAACCCTGATGGAAACCGAGGTCACTGCTGAAAACCAAGCGGCCCGCAACGCGGAGATCACGAGGTTGAAGAACCAGATGTCCGGAGTCCAACAGGAAATCAACGCGCTGAAGGCCCAGATGGATACTGAGGCGGAGCGCCTTAGGGCGGATGCTTTCCGCCTTGAGCTAGAGCAGCAGTCTGCAGTGGCGGTTCATCGGATGAGGCATCAATCCCGCCTGCCGGATCAATATGAAGCCAGAAATCTTTTTAACACGCCACGGATGGGACGGAATGTGCCTTTGACCGTAACCCGGATGGCGGAAGTACCTGGAAGCCGGGCGGCGGTTCAGCATCAGCAGCCAGACCCGCCCCGATGGAACCAAAACCCGCCACAGTTTTTTCCGACGCCACCGGGTAATTATTCTAACCCGGCGGAGAACATGGTGGTGGCGGCCACCAGGCTTGATACAATTCCCATCCCCGACGAGGCGCCTTTTGCAGAGGAGGTGCGGAACGCTATTGGATACCTGCGGACGGCGGTGGCCCAGCAGGAGAAGTATAGCTACAGCCAGAGCTGTGTGCATTCAACTCCCATCCCCAGCCGTAGCTACACCCGGCGTTATGAGTCGCCGGCGGTTTCTAGCAGTGAACGACATCGGAACCCGCCACGAGTCGATCGGGCGGCTCTGGATGCTCAGGCACTAGTGGATCGGGCAAGAGCATAGCGAGAAGCGGCGGCTCTGGCGGCGGCGGCGGCGGCTCATCAGGAACCCACAGTTGCACCTTCTGTCTCAGTAGGGGCAGGATTAACCTCCAGGGCTGTGGGAGTGCCGTGTTTAGCGCCGGCTCTACGGAACGAGCGTCTGCCGAAGGATTTCAAGGGCCCTCGCAAGGTGCCCAATTATACTGCTGACCTACCTCCAGAGGCTTGGATCGAAAGCTATGAGCTGGCCATGGAGATGTTAGACGTCAGTGATGCAGTATGTGCCAAATATTTCATCATGATGCTGGAAGGGCCGGCTCGCACGTGGTTGAAGGGCTTGACACCCAACACCATTAATTCCTGGTCTGAATTAAAGGCGAAATTCATCAAAAATTTCCAAGGAACGTGCAAGCAGCCCATGACGATTGTGGATCTGGACCATTGTGTGCAGCGTGATGACGAGTCGGCTCATCACTGGGTCCGGCGGGTCTCAACCATCATCCACTCTTCTGAACAGATTACGGCGGCTCAAGCAGTTTTGATTCTAGAGAAGAATTGCCACTTCACACCTTTGAAGCAGAAGCTTGGCCGGCTCAAGCGCACGTGCCAGGATATGGGGGAGCTCATGGCGGCTCTCACCAAGTATGCAGACTCCGATAACACGAAGGACCCTGGCTCCGATGATGAGAAATCGGGTAAGGGTAAGAAAAACAACAATGGCAAGGGTCAACAGCAAAGCGTGGCCGGAAATAGCAACCCGGGCAAGCGGAAGAACCCGGACGGCGGGTCAGAATTGGTGGCGAACACCAGCGCTGAAAACAATCGTGCTAAGGGCAATGGGAACTTCAGGGCACCCTTTAACAAGGGCAAAGCTCCTTTCAACCTAGAAGAGATGCTCAACAAACCTTGTCCGGAGCATAGCCGGCTTGATAAGCCGGCAGGCCATACATGGAGGGATTGCAGTATTATGCGGCAGTTTCGGGATTACAGCCTTCAACAGCATCGTAATAACGGTAGTGGTCCGTCAGGCGGCTCAGGGCCGGGCGGGTCAGGAGCCGGCTTTGGTGCTGGCGGCTCAGGATCCGGTTACCAGGGTCAAGGCAACCATGGAGGTCATAATCAGCAGTCTGGCGGTGGAGGCCAGCAGCAGAATAACCAATCGGGGTACCAGACTAACCCGAAACAGCTCAGTGGGGGTCAGTATCATGTTTTTACAACCAGCCTCGACAAGCGAGACCGAAAGGTGCGCAAGCGGGCGGTTAATGCAGTCATGTCGGCTCTCCCGCATTATTTGAAGTGGTCTGAGTATGACATAACTTGGAGCCGGGAGGATCACCCGCCGTGTGTTGATAACCCGGGGCAACTGGCTTTAGTAGTTGCCCCCCAAGTAGGAGGATATGTGTTCACTAAAGTGCTTATGGATGGTGGCAGCAGCATCAACATCCTGTATTATGACACTTTCAGCCGGATGGGTTTGCTTGATAAGGATCTTAAGCCCTCTTCAACAGTTTTTCACGGTGTGGTGCCCGGAAAATCGGCTTATCCAGTGGGAAAGATTTCTTTGGAGGTAGCTTTTGGTGATGAATTTAACTACAGGGTGGAGTCTTTGTGGTTTGAAGTGGTCAAAATCAAGAGCCCATATCACGCTCTGTTTGGACGGCCGGCTTACGCCAAGTTCATGGCTAGGCCTTGCTATGTTTACTTACAGCTCAAGATGCCCGGGTTGAACGGGACGATTACCGTGCATGGTGATCGGAAGACGGCTCTTGAGTGTGAGGAAGGTGACGCAGCGTACGCAGAGTCAAGTTGTGCTGAGGCAGAGCTCAAGTTTTATAAGGAGAACGTTGACCCGGAAGATATGACTCCACTGAAGAAGCCTAACACGGAATCTGAGCCGCCCCTCAAGTTTGTGGCAGAAGATACTAAGTTGGTGGACTTTACGCCGGGCGACTCATCACAGCAGTTCACTATTGGGGCTAACATGGACCCCGCATAGGAAAGCGTGCTCATCGAATTCATCCGTGAGAATCGGGACATCTTTGCATGGAAGCCTTCTGACATGCCGGGTGTACCGAGAGAATTCGCTGAGCACCACCTTAATGTGGATCCTAAGTTTAAGCCGGTCAAACAGTTCCTCCGGCGATTCAATGAGGAGAGGCGTAAGGCTATTGGAGAAGAGGTGGCCCGGCTCTTGGCCGCAGGGTTCATCGTTGAAGTTTTTCACCCGGAGTGGTTTGCTAACCCGGTGCTAGTGCTTAAAAAGAATGGCACGTGGCGTATGTGTGTGGATTACACGGACCTTAACAAGGCCTGTCCAGTTGACCCGTTTGCTCTCCCCCGTATCGACCAGATTATTGATGCAACGGCGGGTTGTGAGAGTTTATGCTTCCTGGACGCTTATTCAGGGTATCATCAGATCAAGATGGCAGTTAAAGACCAAGAGAAGACGGCTTTCATTACGCCTTTTGGTGCTTTCTGCTATGTGTCTAGGCCTTTCGGGCTCAAGAGTGCCCAAGCTACTTACCAGCGTTGTGTGCAGAACTGTCTTCATGGTCAAATTGGGTGCAACGTTCATGCTTATGTGGATGATAATGTGGTCAAGTCAAGGAAGAAGGAGACTCTACTTGATGACCTGAAGGAAACGTTCGATAATTTGCGGGTTTACAAGATGATGCTTAACCCGGCAAAGTGTGTTTTCGGTGTACCTGCAGGCAAGCTCTTGGGGTTTCTAGTCTCGGAGCGTGGTATTGAAGCTAATCCGGACAAGATAAAGGCTATTACCTCCCTGTCTGAGCCGGCGTGCATCAATGATGTTCAGCGCCTGGCGGGTCGGATCGCTGCATTAAGCCGATTCATAAGCCGCCTAGGTGAGAAGGCTATTCCTCTGTATCAGATGATGAAGAAAACAGACAATTTCGTCTGGAGTAAGGCGGCGGGTGAAGCGTTTGAGGCGCTCAAGAAGCAGCTGGTTGAGCCGCCGGTCTTGGCCGCTCCGGCTGAGAAGGAACCTTTACTCCTCTATGTGGCAGCTAACAACAGGGCAGTCAGTGCCGTGATTGTTGTGGAGCGTAAGGAGGCAGGGAAGGAATACCCGGTTCAGAGGCCGGTTTACTACGTCAGTGAAGTCCTGATAGAATCCAAGCAAAGGTACCCACATTGGCAAAAACTGATATATGGGGTGTTCATGGCGAATCGCAAGTTGAAGCATTATTTCTTGGGATACCAGATCACCGTGGTTAGCTCTGCCCCGTTGGGTGACATAATTCAAAATAGAGAAGCCACTGGCAGGATTGCTAAGTGGGCATTGGAGCTTGGGCCTCTTAATCTGAAATATGTGCCTCGCACGGCTGTCAAGTCTCAAGCCTTGGTGGACTTTATAAATGACTGGACAGAGTGTCAGTCGCTCGAGGAGAAGCCGGATAACACATACTGGACGATTCACTTCGATGGATCCCGACAGTTAGAAGGGTCAGGGGCAGGAGTTGTCTTAACTTCCCCTAGAGGTGACAAGTTTTGTTATGTGTTACGGTTGATGTTTCCATGTACTAACAATGCAGCTGAGTATGAGGCTTGACTTCATGGCCTCCGTGTGTCTAAGGAGATGAATTTGAGCCGGGTTAGATGTCTTGGCGACTCAGACCTCGTGGCTCAGCAAGTTTCAGGCACGTGGGATTCCAAAGACCCACGGATGACGGCTTATCGTCAGGCGGTGGATATCATTGCTGGACACTTCAAGGGTTATCAGGTGGATCATATTGACCGTCACAAGAACGAGGCGGCTGATGCATTGTCAAGGCTGGGCTCTCAGCGTAAGCCGGTGCCGCCTAACGTTTTCTTAGATGTGTTATATCATCCGTCTGTTAAGCTACCTTCAGAGGAGGATCTGGCCGTACCTGACCCGGAGGGGCAGCTGGTGGCGGCTCTGCATGCTATCCCTGACTGGACACTGCCTTACTTAGCGTACTTGACTCGCGGCGAGTTACCCGAGGACGAGACCTTGGCAAGACAAATCATCAGGCGATCTAAATCCATGACTATCATCAATGGCGAGTTACACAAGCGCAGTGTCACTGGTGTTTTCCAGAGTTGCGTTTCTCCTGGAGAGGGCAAGGAGATCTTGAATGAAATTCACACCGGTGATTGTGGTCATCATGCCGGCTCAAAATCTTTGGTGGCTACGGCTTTCTGGCATGGTTTCTTCTGGCTAACGGCTCATAAGGATGCAGAAGACTTGGTCGTCAAGTGCGATGGATGTCAAAAGTTCGGGCGACGTGCTCACGTGCCGGCTCAGGAATTGCGGATGATTCCAATTACCTGGCCGTTTGCGGTCTGGGGGCTTGATATGGTCGGGCCCTTCAAGAGATCTAAAGACAAGAAGACCAACCTTTTAGTGGCGGTGGATAAGTTTACTAAGTGGGTTGAAGCTGAGCCGGTAAGCAAGTGTGACGCGGCTACGGCGGTTCAGTTTGTCAAAAAATTGATCTACCGTTTTGGTTACCCTCACAGTATCATCACGGACAATGGCACAAACCTATCCAAGGGGACTATACATGCATTCTGTGAAGGTGAGCACATCCGGCTTGGCGTCTCTGCTGTTGCTCATCCACAATCCAATGGTCAGGCGGAGCGTGCTAACCAGGAGATCTTGAGAGGCATCAAGCCCCGGCTTATGGTTCCTCTACAACGAACGCCGGGTTGTTGGGTAGAAGAGTTACCATCAGTTTTATGGAGCATCAGAACAACTCCCAACAGGTCAACAGGCTATACGCCTTTCTTCATGGTTTATGGCACAGAAGCCGTGTTGCCAAGTGATATACGCCATGACTCGCCGAGGGTGGCGGCTTACGTTGAGACAGATAATGAGACAGCGCGTCAGGACGCGTTAGATGCTTTGGATGAAGAGCGTGATCTGGCGGCGGCTCGATCGGCGATTTATCAACAAGACCTGTGTCGCTATCATAGCCGCAGAGTTAAGACCCGGACGTTTCAGGAAGGCGACTTGGTGTTGCGTCTGATTCAAGATCAGACGGATGCGCACAAGCTCTCTCCCCCATGGGAAGGACCCTTTGTGATCAGCAGAAATCTCAACAATGGGTCATACTATCTCATCGACGTACGAGACGAGTCACGCACTTCTGGGCAGGAGACCCACCGGCCGTGGAATATCGCTAATCTGCGGCCTTACTATACTTGAGTCATCGACTCTCATCATTGTATATATCACATATATATATATATAATAAAGTTGCCATCCCTGCAAGCCGGGGCATCTGCCGTTTTCTGTATCTTAGATTATGCAAAAGTGGATACAACCATAAGGTCACTTGGGGGCTTCTAACCCGCCAGGGTTCAGCTTACACACCCTCTTGATCGGCTCTTCAGCCACTGTAAGGCCGGGTCATATACCCAAAAAGTTGACTCCATTAACAAGGTCATTTGGGGGCTTCCAACCCACCGGGTTTAGCATACACACCCTCTTGATCGGCTCTTCAGCCACCGCAAGTTCGAGTTAAACCTGCCTGTATGCTGTTGCTGCTCCGCTAGGTGACCCGCCGAACTCTTACCAGTTAATCTCGATTAGAGACCCTGAGCTGTTCAAAGTATTTGACAGTCACTCTCGCTAGAGACCCTGTACTGGTCAAGGTTAAACCGGCGGCTCTTGTCACGTGAGGGCCGGCTTACGGAAAGCGAGGATAAACTCACCCATCTGCTGCCGACTCTCCGCTATGTGGCCCGTTCGTACTCTTAAACAGTTACTCTTTTAAAGGCCCTGCACTGTTTAAGGTTCAAACAACGAATTTATGTCACGTGAGAGGTAGCTTATGGGCCCTGGGGGTACTCATGCCCTACCGCATCTCTCTCTGGTTCGTTACGCTCTTATCAGTTAATCTCGCCTAGAGACCCTGAGCCGTTCAAAGCAATTGACGGTCACTCTCACTAGAGACCCTGTACTGTTGAGAGTTCAAGTAGCGAATCCACCCAGAAGAACCGGCATATGAGTTTTCGAAAAACAAAGAAGAAACAGCAAGGTCAGGAAAGATTTAACATCTCCGGGTCGTGCTTTTTGAAGCTGCCCTTACAGCAATACCGAGCATATTCTGTCTTGTTTGTTTTTGCAGGGTTTATCTCCTAAGATAAGCCACCGTGAAGTATGATGACAAGATATTATGAGCAGAACACAAGGCAGATAAAATTGCATTAAATAGCACGGTTTAAGGTAGTCAAGTTTTTCTACGCCTATTACAAACTCCCCAGGGAGCCCAAAATACAACGGACTTAAAGTGTTTTGTACACTTCCAGCCTCGGCGGTTCAGAAAGCCGGGTTATCAGTTTCAGAAGCAAGTGTTCAGCTCGATGGCGGGTCATCCTGCGCCGGGTCTTCGACCTCTTCGATCTGAAGATTGTCCACATCCCAGTTGCAGTTTGTTAAAGCTTCAAACTGAGCCTCGTAAAAGAGGGGGGACGGGTCAATTTCAGGGGCAAAGAGTTGCTTACGGCGTGCAGGAGTTAGGTCCCTGGCTTCAAAAGTTGGGCAGCGCACTCGTTTGCTGTCATCGCCATAAGCCGCCTGATACGTAGTCAGGTCAACTTCATCAGCCAGTGTTGATGCGAGTACTCTGGAGGCCTTCATACACTTGGCATAGTCAGCTTCTGTGAAATCTGAGCCGTCATCTTTCTTAGACGGAAAGCCATCCATCATCTCTTCTGCAGTCAGTTCAGGGGCAAAGGCCAAAGACCGGCTTAGCGCGGCCATTGCTCCCTTCCTAGCGGCTGATTGTTTGAGCTCTTCGATTTGCTTAGGCAGAGTTGATAAGAGCTCTATCATTCCCTTCATGAATTTGGGGATGCTTTTTTCAGTTAACATGGCTTTGATGGTGCAAAGGGTCCCGCAGTATAGTTGTTCTGTCAATGTGTATACTGCTTTCAGTTTCAACAAGCTGTCAGAAGATAGCTGGCGGCTTCTTTGACCTGCAAGGAAGTTAGGCATTATAAGCCGCCTGCACAATTTTTTCAAGCAAGGCAAGGAAATTTTATAAGTCTTCAATACTTACCAAAGATAGCAGAAGTCATCCTGGATATATGGCGCTTCAGGGTTTGTAGCTCCTCTGATACAAGCTTGAGCCGTTTGTCAGCTTCATCTGCGCGCTTTGACAGGGCGGCTTGCTCAGATTCAGCAGTCTTCTAGAAGGCAGCAAAATCAGCCTGAACCTTCTCAAGTTCTTTGACGGCAATCCGCCATTTTTCTTCCGCCTCAGACCGGGCGGTTTGTTGCGAAGCAAGGTTTTCTTTTACGCCGGTCAGATTAGACTCGGCCGCGTCCAAGGCTTCCTGTATTGCACAAAAACAAAACAGTTCAGGAGGTTTAAGTCGCTAGGATGAGATATTTGAAGATGATTGATGAAGCTGTTATGCTACAAGTCTCAAGCAGATTGCAAGCAATATACTTGACACTTGGGGGCTAATGTCTGTGTTTTCTCTCCAAGTCTACAATGAAGTTCCGGTTCATCTTCGTAAAGTTAAGCCAGCACTTGGGGGCTGCACATGGCGCTTTCCAAGTCTACAATGAAGTTCCGGCTCATCTTCGTAAAGTTAAGCCGGCACTTGGGGGCTACACACAGCGTTTTCCAAGTTTACAGTGAAGTTCCGGCTCATCATAACTATAATGACCCGGACTTGGGGGCTACAATTGGATCTATTTTTCAAGTAAGTACCGGCTTACTATCTATACTAACCCGATACTTGGGGGCTACAAGCTATTTGGAGTATGACAAAGATTGGAAGACCCGGTCTACTATTTGCAATATTAAACCAGCTCTTGGGGGCTACATGAGGGTGTAAGGAAAAGCAAGAGAAGAGTACCTCATATTTTTTCTTCATCAGACCAACAAGTTTGAGCTCCATGTTCCGGCTTGTGGAGAGGCGGTTCAGATAACCAGCATGTAACTCCTCTGCAGTTAGCTTCTCCAACACGGGGAATTCAAAATCAAGTTTCTCAGGCAAGGAAGCTTCAGCCTTGCTGCTGTGTTTTGTCAATACATGAGAATCAGGAGATTGATAACCCGTCCCAGTGATGATAACGTCTGGAAGAACTGTGTCTTCGACGGCTGTTGAAGGACTGGGCGTCTTAGGATCGGCCCTTGGAGGACTTTCAGTTGCCATGTCGTGATCAGCTGGTTCAGAGGGCTGGTGAGTATCTTCAGGGGCATCTTTCATAACGTCAGTGGGCTCAGCATGAGTTGAAGGGGAGTCCGGCTAAGCAATCTCCGGCTCTTGGGCAGTAGGAGCAACGGTAGACCCGCCTGTCTTCCTTCGTTTTGCTTGAGCCCTGGAAAACAAAAAGATTGTCACATAGAGGACAAGGATGGTAAAAAGGTATGGTGCAAATACAAAGGTACGCACTCCGGGTTGATCTTCAGAGGAGGCAGTTTGGAGGCAGTAGAGTCGCCAGATGAAGGAGGCGTCTCCTAAAGAAAGGTTAAGACGATGAAAGCAGAGTAAGGCTACAATGCAAGATTGTTAAAACTGGACTTAGTTAAAAAAATACCTCAGCTGGCCATTTCCGCGGAGCCGGAGAGTTTGATAAGCCGGCCAAAAGCTCTTCAGAGCCGGTGCTCCGGGTCTGACGTCGAGAGTTGTGTTGTTGCTTTTTCAAAAGAAAATTGGGGTCTAAATAAGCAAGAGGATGAGAAAATGGGACTTTCCGGATGACCCACCGTACTCTCTCTGGTGGAAAGTTTTCTGAGTCAGAGGAAATGCAAGTTACCTCAGGGACATCTGCATGGCTTGTCTCCGTTTCCTCCTGTGAATAATTATCATCAATAAGTTGCATAAAGAGACGCCCAAGAGAGTCAAGTTCTACCTCCGAGTCTTCAAGCTCAGGTGGTTCCTGAGCGGCAGTTTTCTTCTTCTGGGCGCGGGTTTTACCCGCCTTAGGCTTCCTCACAGGAGGGTTATACTTTTTCTTCCAGAAAGAAGAGCCGGACTGCGCATAAGCCGCCAAAAAGGTTAAAAGGAGCAAGGTAAAAGGTCAAGACAATAATGACCAATTTTGTGGAAAAAGATTTCTTACAGCTAGAGCCGGGTTCTTGACACAGAAAGGTTTCAGCCCAACCTTGTTGCAAACTGCTTGCTTTTCGCCAAGAAGTGTTTTGACGGAGGAGTTGATGTCTTGTTCTGTCAGAGGGGTGGTATTGAAGCAGAGAGTATCATTGGGCTCACCCATGAATTGGTGCATGAGCCGAACACGCCGGCTCAATGGCAAGATCTTCCAGCAAACCCAGCAGCGGGTTGAGTCGACGCCAGTTAAGCCATTGGCCATTAAGGCCCTGATCTTCGCGAAAGCTGGAGCATATTTCGCTCGCTCTGCGGCGGACATTCGGTCTGGGAGATCTCCAGTGTTGCAAAGCCGGGTAGGACGATAACCCGGCAGCGGATTTTCTTCTTTGGGAGAAGTGTCTTTGCAGTAAAACCAGGTTTTGTTCCAATCCTTGGGGTGACTTGGTAAGATAGCTGCTGGATAGGGCAAGTCTCTCCGTCTCTGGATAGAAACGCCGCCAAGCTCCAAACTTGGTCCAGCCGCCACTTCAGTTTGGCGGTTGACGTAGTAGTAATCATGGAAGAGGTCAACAGATGGCTCTTCTTGCAGGTAAACTTCACATAAGACTTGAAACTGACACATATTGGTGACAGAGTTTGGGCCTATGTCTTGAGGGTGAAGCTTGAAAAAGTGAAGAACGTCCAGGAAGAATTTTGACCCGGGCGGGCTAAACCCACGAAGGAGGTGATCAGTGAATACGAAAACTTCTCCTTCCTTAGGAGTAGGTCTTATCTCTGGCCCGGGAACCCGCCAATGTATAACTTCCTGAGCCGGCAGGATACCCGATTCTACAAAGTCGAGTAGAAGTTGCTCGGTGACTCCGGAGCCGACCCAATCGCAGGATGAGGGAGCTCTTGACATGCTGGCGGGTTAAACTGTGAGAAAGTGCAGAAGGTGGCGCGTTAGAAATACCAGATAACTAAGGCAACTATGATCAGCGTTAAACCGCCGATGCATTTTATCAAGAGAACCGGCAATCCAATGGCGGGTTAAGTGGACAAAGCAATACTAAGAATATTGTAAGTGGGGATAAACAGGTTTCACACATTGCAACCGTGACTGCAAGATCTATAGATGAAGATAAATGAAAATATATTCAAAACCTAAAAAGGGGGGGAGTGGAAAAACAGGCGGACAACATGTGGATGTGATTGCTATGTAGATCCAAAGCAAGTGGGCATTGGCATTAAAAGGGAAACCGCAATGGATAGACAAGTAATATAAGATTCAAGGGGCCATTTACAATCTATATTACGAAGAACAGCGAAGAACACTAGAGGAACCCGATGAACTCGGGGGACCCTAATGGAGATGACTCCAGATTCAATGGGAGCTGAGAATAGTACCCCGCGGATGCGGACGGGCTGGCGAAGTTCTGGTCCAAGTCAGGTCGATGCAGTGGCCGGCATTGGAGACGACGGCGAGGCCCGGTCAGGTGCGGCGGAGCTCCGGAGGTGCGACTGTTTGAAGGAGGAAGAAGAAGACGTGGCAGCGGAGAGAGGAAAGGGGGCCCCTTCGTGTCCCTATTTATGAGATGGGATGGCAACAGTGCGTGCGAGAATCGAGGAAGCACAGTGATGATTGACCAAAGAGGGCGCCTCGATTTTCGGACCGACCATTCAATGAGAGGATCCGTTGCAAACGTCACAGAATCTTTTTAGCATGTTCGACGTGACATCACGGCGGGTTATGAGTTTTCTTTTTCAGGTGACAAAAGGTGAGACTCGCCGCCGAATGAGTTTGAAGATTGACATGAGCAGGCTGAAATCAACCTGGGGCCTAATGTTGGGGATATAACCCCGTGGTAAGACCCGCCCAGGAGGGGCCGGGTCATATCCGGCGGCTCATAGGCAAGACCCTTAAGGTGGGCCGGAAGATGAAGGCCAGGCCGCATGGCGGCTTACCAGGCGGGCCAAGACGAAGGCCCAGAGACAGAAGATGGTGTGAGACCCGGGCGGTTGAGCCGCCCGGAGACGGCTTGCCCAAGATGGCAAGGCGGCTTAGAGGCAGGATAAACTATGTTGTGTGAGTCGGTTTGGGACTCGTGTAACCCAGGGCCTTGACCTCCTATATAAAGGCGAGACCCTGGGGCGGCTTAGACAGAAAACCAATCAATCGAAAACTAGGTCAAGCGAATCCGCTCCCTTGTAATCGATACTCCAATCAATACAGCACAAGCAGGACGTAGGCTTTTACCTCTTCTTGAGGGGCCGAACCTGGGTAAACTCGTGTCCCTCGTCTCGACCAACCCCTTTGAGTCCACCGTCTTAGCGATGGCCTCGAATCTAAGTCTTCGGACATCTGCCGTGACAAAAGCACGACATATAGTGTTATCAGCTAAACATATACACATGGATGCATTATTTTCCATGTGATCATGTCTTCGTATTTCGTACACTATGATTCTGTACTGGATATGTCGGTTTAAGAGCTGTGGAATTTAGCTAGCATTTTCTCAATTGCATATTGTCACGAATTATGATGAATCATCTGCTTGTGGACACTATTCGTTCAATTGCATATTGTGGCGAATTATGATGAATGTTCTTCATGTGGACACTATTTGTCGATTGCATATTGTGGCGAATTTGCTATTTGCAGGGTGAATTAAATGCGATATTTTACAATAACCTGGCAATTTTAGCGCACACGGTTCAAGCAACTAAGCGTGTGCGGTCCAGAACGGAAAGCACACGCAACTCGTAGCGCAACCGCCTGTGGTCCACAGGAAAAGCACACGAGATATAATCTAAAACATTTGTGATAGATAAGAAATCGCAAACGGTTTGCAACATTTGTACCTGTGCGTAGGAGCTACTCAATCGTTTGCGATAGCACCGTATCTCACACGTGAGCCAACAGGAAACCGTGCCCGATGCAAAGACGATCCCACGCGTACATTTTACGGGAAACGTGTCCGATGATGCTATATATGGTACACGGTTCCCAGAGAAATCTCGTGTGCGATGATGAAGATATCACACACAATGTCTACAATGGCCCGTGTGGATTACTTAATGTTTCGCAAACGGTCAAAGGTCAAACTCCGTTTGTTTTCCATGAGCAATTAGACGCGTTTCACTCGTCTTGGACGTGTGTGATTGATTCCAAATCCCACATGTACGCCCAAAAGATTATGTATGCGATATGTTCCTCTACCACACACGATTATATTTGGAGATCGTTTGCGTTCGTTGGCCACCATCGCCAACGGTTTTGCGGTGTCATGTGGGATGGACCCCCCTTATCACACATGCAAGGCGATGGTTTGGAACTACGTCGCGGAATGGGGTTAAAAACCGTTTGTATAGCACATCGCTGCACCAGTGAACCTATACTAAGCAGTTTATGAAAGCAGTAGGTACAGTAGCAGTTCATCGAAAACAGGCTATGCATCAGAATAGGTATTATCTACAACAGTACCAAAATCTAATGCAAGCATGAGAGAGAAGAGAACTGGGCGATATCGGAATGATCAAGGGGGGTTGCTTGCCTTGCTGCTCTGCTGCAAAGGCCTGATCGTCAACGATGTAGTCGTACCCGGCAGTAGCGTCAGTCTCGGGGTCTACCAGTAAGAAGAGGGGGAAGAAACAATAAATATAATGCAGATAGATGCGACATGATGCATGACATGGCAATATGCAGAGCTAGGCATGCACTAACGCAGTACTACACGTCACAGACGGATCGGAATAATATCTGACGATATTTTCCGGGTCTCGGGCTACTACCGGACAGATGCAAACGATGGAAAAGTTCCATGTTCGTTATGATAGGATCACGTGACAGACGAACGGATTGCGTATTCGGATTCGTGGGATTTTTCTGAGCAACTTTCATGTATAAATTATTTTCATCTGACTTAAAGATTAATTTATATCAATTTTCAAAGTTTTATTAATATTCTGAATTTAAAAAGATTTAATTTTAATTCCAAAAATACTATTATGACATCAGCATGAGGTCAGACTGACATCAGCAGTCAACCCAACTGTCTCAGGTCAAACCTGACAGCTGGGCCCCACATGTCATAGACAGTGGGCTAAACAGGATTTAAATTAAACTAAACAGGTTAATTAGATGGGTGGGCCCCATCTGTCAGTGTGTACTTAGCTGAAATTAATTAACTGGATTAATTAAACAAACTTAATTAACTCTAATGGGGCTGGGCCCACATGTCATAGGCCCAGGGCGGAATGGCCCCACCTGGCAGTGACTGGGCAGTGACGACGGTGGGGAACGGGCTACGGTGCACGGGGAGGACCGCACGTGGGCGCAAACGACTCCTGCGAGCTCCAGAAGCTCATAGGCGGGCTTGGTTGCGAGCCACGGACGTCGTGGCTACGGTAACGAGCTCGACGGCGGCATCGAGCTTCCAGCCAGAGCAAATCGAGGGCGGCAGCGGCGATACGGCTAGGGAACAAGAGCGGGGATGGGGGGAAGGAGGAGGCGGTCTCACAACGCTCCTGTAGGCGAGCAAGGCGGGCTCGAGGGAGGCCCGGGGAAGTAGCTCCACGGCGGCGATTGACGTCGTCCCGAGGAGGAAGAAGACGGCGCGGGGACGATGCAGGGGGGCTCGGGCTCGATCCGTGGGCCAGGAGGAAGCGGCGAACGACGGCGGTGCTGCTGGCGTGCCCCTAGTCGACGGGGAGGCCGGGGAGCGCGCGGAAAGGGACGGTCATGGCGACTATGGCGCTCGGATGCGGGCGAGGGAGGGCAGGCGGCGCGACAAGGAGGGAGTGGAAGGGGGCTAGGGTTTGGGGGCCAACGGGAGGGGCCTTGTAGGCGGAGAGGAGCCGCCCGATGCGCACCAGGGCGACGGGGTGGCCGGTGGCGGCCATCGCCGTGTCCACATCCCCCCTGGTGAGCAGGAGGTGGGTGACGATTGTACAGGTGGGCTGGGTCGCCCTATAGCTCATTAGAGCCCAAGGGCACAGTGCCTCCTCTTTTTTTTGTTTTCTTTTTAAAATACTTTCTGTTTTAAATAATTTTGCCACTAATTGACTTTAGCAAAAATGTGTGATTTGCTCCATTAATTAACATGCAATATTTAGCATTGCCACAATTTGTTTGGGAAAATTTTGAATACGTTTGAATTACTCATGGGAATTAAAAATACTTTCAAAAAGTAATTGAGCTCTGTTTTGGATGGTGGGGTCCACAACAGTGAGGTTGGTGATGTTGTTTTCCTGAGTAATATTTGTTTTGGAATATTTAACAAGTGTGCAACAATTTTCCCACCATGTTTGAGGATTAATATTATCACATTAAATTTTGAATCCCCTTTAGATGTGGAATTTGAAAAGAGATATGATTTTGAAAATGCTCAACCACTGTTTAGCAAAATGATTAGGCTTGATCAGGGTCATTACTGTAGCTTAATTACAGTCATCACTGTAGCACTGAAACCAGGGTGTTACAACTCTCCCCTACTAAAAGAAATTCTCGTCCCAAGAATTAAGAGGTAGAATGAAGAAGATCAGGATATTCTGCCTGAAGGTTATCCTCGCGTTCCTAGGTGGCTTCATCTTCAGAATGATTTGACCACTGCACTTTGAAGAACTCGGTAACCTTCTGACGAGTCCGACGTTCGGTTTCATCAAGAACGCGGATCTGATGCTCTTTGTAAGTGAGATCATCCTGCACCTGAATCAATTCGGGGACCACCTCACGATGCGGATCCTTGAAGCAACGACGAAGTTGCGACACATGGAAGACATCATGGATATGGGAGAATTTTGGTGGCAGCTCCAATTTATAAGCTACGTGCCCACGTCTTTCAATAACGCGGAAGGGACCAACGTAGCGAGGAGCTAGCTTGCCCTTGACTCTGAACCAATGAGTGCCTCTCAAAGGAGTAACACGCAGATAAGCTTTATCACCGGTTTGGTAGGTTGAACCCCACTACTTCTTGTCGTAATTGCTCTTCTGACAGGACTGGGCCGCATTGAGATTATCCCGAACAATGCGGACTTGCTCTTCAGCTTGTTGGATAATGTCCGGACCAATGAGTGCACGTTCCCCAGTTTTTGACCAGTTCAGAGGGGTTCGACATTTCCGTCCATATAACACTTCAAAGGGGGCCATCTTCAAGCTGGCTTGATAGCTGTTGTTATAAGAAAATTCAGCATAAGGAAGAGATTCTTCCCACTTGTTGCCGAAAGAGATAACACAAGCCGGTAGCATGTCTTCAAGGATTTGATTAACTCGTTCAACTTGACCTTGAGACTGAGGGTGGTAGGCAGTGCTCCAGGTAATATGAGTTCCCATTGCTTCTTGAAAACTTTCCCAGAACTTGGAGGTGAAAATACTGCCACGGTCTGAACTGATTTCCTTTGGAATGCCATGGAGTGAAACAATTCTTGAGGTATACAAGGCTGCTAATTGACTAGCAGTAATTGTCTCCTTGACTGGCAGGAAGTGTGCGACCTTTGAGAATTTGTCGATGACGACAAAGATAGCATCATTACCCTTCTACGACCTTGGAAAACCCGTGACGAAGTCCATCTGAATCTTGTCCCATTTCCATTCAGGAAGAGGGAGTGGTTGCAGAAGTCCAGCAGGTTTCTGATGTTCAGCTTTGACCCGGCAACAAACGTCACATTCTTCAATATAGCGAGCAATGTCTTGCTTCATACCAGACCACCAGTAATTTTGAAGGATGTCTAGATACATCTTAGTACTGCCCGGATGAATAGTGAGAGGGGTGTCGTGAGCCTCTGTCATCACCTTCTCTGTCATAAGTTCAAAATGGGGAACCACAAGGCGATCCTTGAAGTAGAATGCTCCATCTTCACCAAGCTAGAATTCCTTGAATTTCTCTAAATTAATATCCTCTTTCATCCTAAGGATATAAGCATCCTTGTCTTGGGTGGACTTAATAGCTCTCACAAGAGTCGGTTCCATGACAAGGTTATTAAGAGAACCCTGTGGAACAATGTGAAGATTCAACTTGTGGAGCTCTTCATGGAAACGGGGGTTAGCCTTTTGAACCATATGATTATTACAATAAGCCTTTCGACTCAAGGCATCTGCCATAACATTAGCCTTGCCAGGGGTATAAGATATACTGAAGTCATAGTCCGAAACTACTTCCATCCATCGCCTCTGACAGAGATTTAGGTCTGGCTGGGTAAACAGGTACTTCAGGCTTTGATGGTCAGTATATATCTCGCAACGATTACCAATAAGGTAATGCCGCTATAACAACAAGGCATAGATCACCGCAGCAAGTTCAAGGTCATGCACTGGATAATTCTCTTCACGTGGATGCAACTGGCGCAAAGCATACACAATCACTCTGCGTTCTTGCATTAGGACACAGCCTAATCCTTGACGGGACGCGTCACAATAAATGACGAAGTCCTTTTGAGAATCCGGAGGAGCAAGCACTGGAGCAGATGTCAGCTTGTCCTTGAGTGCTTGGAAACTTTCCTGACATTTGTCTGTCTAGTCAAACTTAACGCCTTTGTGAAGCAAATTGGTCAATGGCTTGGCAATCTTGGAGAAGTTCTCGACAAAACGACGGCAATAGCTGGCGAGTCCGAGAAAACTTCCGACTTGCTTGACATTCTTCGGGGGAGTCCAGTCAAGAATAGCCTGAACTCATTCTGGGTTAACGACAATACCATCTTTGGAGATCACATGACCAAGATAGGTCACTTCGTCCAACCAGAACTCACACTTGGAATACTTGGCATATAGCTGATGCTCTCGAAGCTTTTCCAGCACAAGACGAAGATGTTCGGCATGCTCTTCTTTGTTCTTGGAGAATACCAGAGTATCATCCAGATAAACCACGACGAATTTATCAAGGTAGTCCATGAAGATATAATTCATCAACCGAGAGAAGGTTGCTGGAGCATTTGTTAAACCGAAAGACATGACGGTGTATTCGTATGAACCATAGCGAGTAACAAATGAAGTGTTAGGAATATCTTCTTCGCGAACACGGATCTGATGGTAACCCAACTTCAAGTCAAGTTTAGAGAATATTGAGGAACCAACAAGTTGATCATATAAATCATTGATCCGAGGAAGCGGATATTTGTTCTGAATGGTTTCCTGGTTGATGGGACGGTAGTCTTGGACTAAACGGTTCGTACCATCCTTCTTCTTGACAAAGAGAGAAGGCGCTCCCCAAGCAGAGGAACTTGGGCGTATGAAACCCATGCGAAGCGAATTGCCGATCTCTTGCTTAAGCTCAAGGAGCTCATGAGGCGGCATCTTATAAGACCGCTTGGCTATAGGAGTGGTACCGGGTACCAAGCGGATGACAAACTCGACAGCTCTAGCAGGGGGAATCCCTGGAAGTTCTTCTAGAAAGACATCTTGGAAGTCCCGGACAACTGGAATGTTTTCAATCCCCGCCAGAAGTGACTCATTTAAAGCATTCATGGCATACAGTCGGGCTTCAGCATTTCGAACAAGATGAGCATGGTAGATGACTATCTCATTCGAAGGATGCAGGAGGTGGACAGTTTTGGTGGCACAAATGATCGAAGCAGTATGTGCTTTCAACCAATCCATTCCCAGAATAAGGTCGATCTTGGAAGACTTCAATATAATGGGGGACGCATGGAATTCCAGTCCTTCTATTTCAATGGGGACATCGTGGCTAACCATGGAGGTCCGGCATTGGCCCGCGGGGGTGTTTGCCACTATTGGAATGTTCATCTCCTCGTACTTAATGCCATGCATGTATGCAAAATCTTCAGACATAAAAGAATGCGATGTTCCTGTATCAAACAATATAGAAGCTGGAGTTGAGTTGACGAGAAGAGTACCAATCACAGTAGCAGGCTGGTCTTGAGCTTCATTCAGCTCAGCGTTGTTAGCTTGAGCACGACCCTGAGCAGGCCTGGCAATGTTGCTGCGGGGCTGGTTGGAAGGCAGTGCAAGTTGATACTGATTCTGCCTGCATTCTCTAGCACGGTGCCCTGGAGGACCACACTTGAAGCACAACCCATCCTCAGGACGAGAAGGGGGAACAGGAGCTCATGGTGGCGGAGCTGGGAGCATCGGTTGCCTAGGTGGGAGTGGAGGCAGACGAGGGGCAGCATAGGACGGCCTTGGAGCAGGAGCAGGTGCATGGTACATGTTGTGAGGAATCTAGATCTTGTGCTTCTGACTTCCTGAGCCCGAAGATGAGCCCATGTCACGGTTGCGCTTGCTGTTGTCCTTGTAGTCCTGCAGACCTGTTTCCACTTGAATGGACTTGTTCACCGAAGTGGCAAAGTTATCAAAGTTCTGAGCAAGGAGTGCCAGTTTGATATCCGGGTGGAGGCCTTCACGGAACTTCTCCTGCCTACGAGCATAAGTTGCAACGTCTTCTTCAGCATAGCGAGACAAATCCAGAAATTCCCGTTGATAAGCATCCACAGTCTTGTTGCCCTGGACAAGATTGCGGAACTCGCGCTTCTTCTTGTCCATCATTCCCTGAGGAATATGGCGAGCATGGAATGCAGCTTGGAACTCCGGCCAGGTGATGATTGTTCCAACAGGCTGTGAGCGCCTGTGACTGTCCCACCATTGAGCAGCGGGACCCTTCAGAAAGTACGAGGCAAAGGTGACATAGCTAGCCACTGGGGCGCCTGAAGACTCCAGCTCATAAGTGATGCCACGGAGCCAGTCATTTGCGTCAAGCGGCTGAGTTGAGCTGCGGTAGATAGCAGGGTTGAGGCACATGAAGTCCTGCAAAGTCATTGGGGCTGGCTGCTAATTCATATTCGGCCTCGGGAACTGATCAATAATCCCTTGCATAAACTGGCGGTTCAGCTCAAACTGCTGCATCATTCCAGCCATGTATTCAGGTGGCGGTGATGGGTCAGGCGCACCACGACCACATCTAGTTAGCCTAACCATTCTATCAAATTTTTAACAGTGGTAGTTTAGCATTGGGTAATTTCAAAGACAATGAATCATTCATGAAGTAAATTGCACAAAGAAGGAAGTGCAATAGCTACGACATAGTAGTTCCAATTCAACATACAGATCCATACATGGGTCTATTACAAACCATAAGTCTGTTACAAAATAGACGATAGGTCCAGCATGAAAATAACTTAGAAAACTAGGCGGCGCGCAGGCACACGGTAGAGGGATACAACAACGGTACATAGCGATATGCTACATCAACGTCGGGGACAACGAAACAAGCCAGGGAACTGCACGTGTCCCTAAATGCCAAACCTGGGGGCAGGATTCTGCATCCCATGAACACTCTGATGTAGATACTAGTGCCCAGCGGGGAGCACGGGTCCACGTGCCGGAGTACGACCTGCAATAGCAGGCCACTCAAGACCTGGTGGTAGCTCTGTCCGGCGCGGGTAAAGGATGTATTCCGGATATATCCCCGCACTGACTGCTGGAAACAACTGCTCCATAGCCTCATAAAAGATGACTACAGGTAGCGTATAGCTCGACATTAAGAGCTCGGACAGTGCGATCCAGTGCCTCAGTGTACTGAACCAGAACCTGTGGGTCGTAACGACGACTCACGTAGGGGGTGCAGACATCAGTGTAGGATCGGTCGTTACGCTGCCGCACGAAAGGGGTGTAGAACTCAGCGTCGGCCGCAGTTTCAATTCCAGCAGGAACATACGGGATGTATCTGAATGCCGTCTCCTCCAAGCAGGGGTTCACTGCACGGAGACGAACAATAGCAGCATAGTAGAAAACAGGGCTTTGGTCCAGGCCGGATCAGAGCTTTAGTCCCGGTCGTGTTACGAACCAGGACTAATGTGAGCATTAGTCCCGGTTCGAGCGGCTAGGACGCCGGACGGGGCTCGGCAGGCATCAGTCCCGGTTCGAATGGGACCTTTAGTCCCGGTTGGAGACACCAACTGGGACTAAAGGGAGTGATGCCCTTTAGTCCCGGTTGGTGTGATACCCTTTAGTCCCGGTTGGTGTCTCCAATCGGGACTAAAGGGTCTATCTTTAGTCCCGGTTGGAGACACCAACCGGTACTAAAGGGTATCACCCCCTTTAGTCCCGGTTGGTGTCTCCAACCGAGACTAAAGTGTTATGAAAAAGTAAAACGGCCATAACTTTTGCATACGGTGTCGAAAAAAAAAACTTTAATAAATGTTCAGCACGAGAAACTGGTTTAATTACTAAAGGTCCTTTTCTAGTTTTTTTTGTTTTTTTATTTATTTATTTTCTTTTGTTTGTACTTACAGCGAAATATTTAGAGTTTTTGAGCGAAATTTGTGTGAATCACTAGTTTGTGAATAACTTTACTTTGAAAATAGATTTTTGAGTGATTCTTTTTCCTGCTGTTTAATATTAGTGTGTTTTATCATTATATTCAATTTGGTAAATTTTAGGTTATTTTAAATAGGTGTTTTAATCAAAAACAAATTATGTTTAGCTCTTTTAGTTTTATAGCTCAAAAAATCAATAAATGCATGAAAAATAGCGAATGAAGTGGGAAACGGTTGAAAATTGATGATGTGGCTTTTAATGGTGCATGTTGAACGCACAAAAAGTCTGGAGTTTAAATAAGTTTAAAAAAATGAAATGCCTTTCTAACAGATGAGTTTTCATCCGAAACCCAAATACTTCGAAAGAGATTGTCCAGTTTGTACACAAAGTGCATCCAGTTTTTGCCGTAACCATCTCAACTTTTTAGCACATGCTATGTGGGTGAAATGATGATATCATGCCAAGTTTCAACCTTTTCAGAGTTCATTTGTAGTGCTTTCCAATTTCGGGGTCATTTAGCTCAAAAAAATCAATAAATGCATGAAAAATAGCGAATGAAGTGGGAAAGGGTTGAAAATTGATGATGTGGCTTTAAATGGTGCATGTTGAACGCACAAAAAGTCTGGAGTTGAAATAAGTTTAAAAAAAATGAAATGCCTTTGTAACAGATGAGTTTTCGTCGAAAACCCTGATTCTTCGAAAGGGATTGTCCAGTTTGTACACGAAATGCATCCAGTTTTTGCCGTAACCCTCTCAACTTTTTAGCACATGCTATGTGGGGGAAATGATGATACGACGCCAAGTTTCAATCTTTTCAGAGTTCATTTGTAGTGCTTTTCAATTTCGGGGTCATTTAGCTCAAAAAAATCAATAAATGCATGAAAAATAGCGAATGAAGTGGGAAAGGGTTGAAAATTCATGATGTGGCTTTGAATGGTGCATGTTGAACGCACAAAAAGTCTGGAGTTGAAATAAGTTTAAAAAAAATGAAATGCCTTTGTAACAGATGAGTTTTCGTCCGAAACCCTCTTCGAAAAGGATTGTCCAGTTTGTACACGAAGTGCATCCAGTTTTTGCCGTAACCCTCTCAACTTTTTAGCACATGCTATGTGGGTGAAATGATGATACCATGCCAAGTTTCAACCTTTTCAGAGTTCATTTGTAGTGCTTTTCAATTTCGGGGTCATTTAGCTCAAAAAAGTTAATAAATGCATGAAAAATAGCGAATGAAGTGGGAAAGGGTTGAAAATTGATGATGTGGCTTTGAATGGTGCATGTTGAACGCACAAAAAGTCTGGAGTTGAAATAAGTTTAAAAAAAGTGTTATGAAAAGTAAAACGGCTATAACTTTTGCATATGATGTAAAAAAAAAGTTTAATATATCAAAATGTTCAGCACGAGAAACCGGTTTCGATGGCAACCGTCGTAGGCTGTTTTGTAAATTTTTAGAATCTTCAAATTCCGAAAGGAAAAAGAGTTATCCTCAAATTTAAGTTTTTTTGAATTTTTGGTCAAACTACTTATTCAATAAATATTAGTGTTACTAAATAATTATTGTTTCTTAGAATAATAGTTTCAAACTCAAATGGTGAAACGTGTGACATCATGCTCAAGGGCTTAATAGGATTGATATGATACATATAACATAAATTAATTGAATAAGTAGTTTATTTTTTAAACGTTTTTAATTCTTTTAGATTTTTGGAATTCAAAAAGAATAAGAATTCAGATTTTAAAAATTAATTTTATTTTTAAAAAAAATAAATGATGTCATATTTGGATTCCTCACATTTTTCTGATAATACTGGATATATTATTTGTCGAATTTCGATTTACAGATTTAAAGATATTAATTATGCCATATTAAATGAATAAATGGCAAAAATTAAATAAAATAATATTATTACTTATTTTATTTTCATTGAAATTCAATATTATTATTACTTATTTTATTTTAAACTTTTTATTATTTTGGATTTTTTGTTTTTTGAGAATTTGTGAATTTTTTTGAATTTTTTTGAAAATTTTGCCTATTTGAAGTTTTTGGAGTTTTTAAATTAATCATTGTTGTTTATTTTAATAATTGTTTGGAATTCAAAAAATTAAATCATGTGACATCAAGACCTAAGGGTTAATAGGATTGATAGCTTACTATTGTCAAGAAAACAACAAGTGCAGACTTAGAAACTAGAGGAGATATAACTCGAAAGTTAAGCGTGTGGGGGTTGGAGCAGTGAGGGGATGGGTGACCGGCCGGGAAGTTAAGCGTGCTGGGGTTGGAGCAGTGAGAGGATGGGTGACCGGCCGGGAAGTTAGACGATTTGGAATGAATGCTCCACGCTGGAGCCCTGAGGAGGGGTGATTAGAGAATAAATTGTCAAATAATTCAAAATTTTGAAAATCAGAAGAAAAAACTTTAAAACAAATAAAAAAATGTCGAAAATAAATAAAAAAAAATTTGAAAAAATTCAAAAAAATACCTTTAGTCCCGGTTGGTAACACCAACCGGGACTAAAGGTCCTCCAGCCCCCGCTCCAGAAAGCTACCACGCGGAGCCCCTTTAGTCCCGGTTCGTAATCCAACCGGGACTAAAGGCCCGTTTTCTACTAGTACTGCCATCTCAACGGTCACTCCAATGCCACGAAAGGTGTGTAGCTCAGTGATGGAGCGGTCCCGCCGATCCCAGATAACCATCTCAGCTTCATACTGTTACTGGTTGAACTCGCGGTAGTCCTCGTAAACAGTGTACTCGGGGTACCAGCGATATCCCAGCCTGATCAAGAGGTTGACCAGAATGGCTGGGAACCCAGTCGTATCGTGGGCCAAAGTCAGACAAACGAAATACCTAGCGGGACACATCTGTAACAAGAAGATTCAAAGATGTCAAATGACAGTGTCTGCATCATAACTTCAAAGGAAAACAAATGTCGACGAAACAATCTCCGGTGGATGTGATCACAAGACCCTAATGTTAGAGTTAGCAAAATCTTTAACCCGAAAGAGAAGAGAGATCAGAACCCAGAGTATAGACGAGGAATTAAAGATCCTAATACCACCCGATTGAGATGTGGGCCCGTAAGCCACACAACTATGTTAGTAAAGTTTATCAAGTACTAGACTCAACTTCGGCCAAGGAGTTGGAAAGGGGGCTACCTACAGGCAGTCGGCTCTGATACCAACTTGTGACGCCCCCAATTTGACCATACGCTAATCATACACGCAAATGCGTACGACCAAGATTAGGGACTCACTGGAAGATATCACAACACAACTCTAGACACAAATTAAAGTCATACAAGCTTCATATTACAAGCCAGGGGCCTCGAGGGCTCGAATACATAAGCTCAAATTCAACAAGTGAGCGAAAGCAAATAATATCTGAGTACAGACATAAGTTAAACAAGTTTTTCCTTAAGAAGGCTAGCACAAACATAACAACTATCCTACTGCTGGTCGGGGGCAGCCTCCACGTAGTAGTAGGCTCCGGCGGTGGTGTAGTAGTCATCTCCGGCGTACTCCATCTCCTAGGCTCCGTCATCTGAACGCGGTAATCGTATCGAGGGGAAAAGGTGAAGCAAAGCAGCGGTGAGTACTCATCCAAAGTACTCACAAGACTGACATCAGAACTATGCTAAGTATGCATCGGTATCAAGGTATGGGGTTATATCTGGACTGACTGCAGAAAAGCAAGAATAAGGGGAAGGCCTAGCCCTATCGAAGACTAGCATCTTCAACATCTTGTAGCATTAGAAGAGAGTAGACTGGTAACTCATATGTAACAATATCATTGTAGCAATTTTATGAAGTAACCACGCCCAGAGATCCTTCCTCGTCTCCTTGCAAGAAAGCAATCTCCGAGCCAACATTCATTTCAATTTATCACTTTTAGTTATATTAGCTCGGGATACAACTCCAAGTCGTCCTGTTACCGTGGACACGACTATTCGAATAGATAATTTCATCCCTGCAGGGGTGCACCACATTTGCCAACACGCTTGATAACCCTTGGCCGGACACACTTTCCTGGGTCATGCCCGGCCTCGAGACATCAACACGTCGTCGCCCTACCTAGGATCAATAGAGAGGCCAGCCCGCCGGTCTAAATCCTAAGCGCATAGGGGTCATGGGCCGACTCACCCTCTGAACTCCTGCACGATGCGAGGGCGGCCGAGGTCAGTCCTAGCACACTCTAATACCGGATCATTGCCGTCGCGGACCACTCGGGCGTGCGCCGCTCCATTGCTGACGTCCGAAGAGCTTCAGCTGATACAACGACGCCGAGTACCCATAACTTCTCCCACGTGAAGGTTAGTGCGAAAAGGTCAAACGACCAACTCAGATCAAATACCCAAACCATTAGCATTTTGTTAATTGCGGTGACGAGCGCGACACACGATATGTGGTCCCGTCGCCCCGTCTCGAGGTTTTGTGGCAAGGGCCAAGAATGCCCGGCCACGGGCCGTCGTATTACACCAACACCCTCCGGTCATCCAGACCTCATCATGTATCAACAGTAAGGTAAAGGTAACAGTGTGTATATAACACCAAGGGGGAAACCCAAGGGATTAACCTCGAAGGATCCCACCTGATGTAACCGTCAAGGTGACCAGAGAGGATTGACCCTCGATGGTCTACGCTTGAGGGGTTGCACGACAGAGTCGTCGTCGGGAGTGGTGAAGGAGGAATCACCCTCGATAACCACGACCAACTAGCTGCACTAGAGAGTTAGCATCATAAGTACTTCACGAGGTGTCACCCTCGGTACTCGATAGTAGCTCTGCAGAGTCTTACAACTAAGGGGGTGTGCGGCGAATGTGACGGGCATGGCTGGTCGGTCAGTTGACTGAGTCTTCGAGTCATGGATGAAGAAGCAGGGGCAACTAGGACTAAGGGGGTCACAGGGGATCACTAATCAACCTATACTAAGCAGTTTGTGAAAGCAGTTGGTACAGTAGCAGTTCATCAAAAACATGTTATGCATCAGAATAGGTATTATCTACAACAGTAGAAAAATCTAATGCAAGCATGAGAGAGAAGAGAACTGGGCGATATCGGAATGATCAAGGGGGTTGCTTGCCTTGCTGCTCTACTGCAAAGGCCTGATCGTCAACGATGTAGTCGTACCCGGCAGCAGCGTCAGTCTCGGGGTCTACCGGTAAGAAGAGAGGGAGAAACAATAAATATAATGCAGACAGATGTAACACGATGCATGACATGGCAATATGCAGAGCTAGGCATGCACTAACGCAGTACTACACGTCACAGACGGATCGGAATAATATCTGACGATATTTTCCGGGTCTCGGGCTACTACGGGACAGATGCAAACGATGGAAAATTTACATGTTCGTTATGATAGGAGCACGTGACAGACGAACGGACTGCGTATTCGGATTCGTGGGATTTTTCTGAGCAACTTTCATGTATAAATTATTTTCATCTGACTTATAGATTAATTTATATCAATTTTCAAAGTTTTATTAATATTCTGAATTTAAACATATTTAATTTTAATTCCAAAAATACTATTATGACATCAGCATGAGGTCAGGCTGACATAAGTAGTCAACCCAGCTGTCTCAGGTCAAACCTCACAGCTGGGCCCCACATGTCATAGACAGTGGGCTAAACATGATTTAAATTAAACTAAACAGGTTAATTAGATGGGCGGGCCCCATCTGTCAGTGTCTACTTAGCTTAAATTAATTAACTGGATTAATTAAACAAACTTAATTAACTCTAATGGGGCTGGGCCCACATGTCATAGGCCCAGGGGGAATGGCCCTTACCTGGCAGTGACTGGGCAGTGCCCAGTCAGCACAGTTGACCAGGTCAACTGGTCAACTGGGCCACTGGCCCACCTGCCAGTGCCACTGGGTGGTGGCCCCAGCCGGGCCAAGTCAGCAGCGGCCGCCGGAGAAACTCCGGCGACCTCTCTATGCGGCGGCGGGCTCGGTCCAGGTGCGGGATTTGGCCACAGAGGGCCAAATCGATCGCGGCCGGCACCATTCGGACGGGAGTGACGCCGCAAGTGCATCTGCGCTTGGCACGGGGCCAGAGGCGACCTAAAACGACGGCGACGACCACCACGGCGGACGCCGGAGCTCGGACGACGGTGGGGAATGGGCTACGGTGCACGGGAAGGACCGCGCATGGGCGCAAACGACTCCTGCGAGCTCCAGGAGCTCGTAGGCAGGCTCGGTTGCGAGGCATGGACGTCGTGGCTACGGTAATGAGCTTGATGGCGGCATCAAGCTTCCGGCTAGAGCAAATCGAGGGCGGCGGCGGCAATATGGCGAGGGAACGAGAGCGGGCATGGGGGGAAGGAGGAGGCGGTCTCACAGCGCTCCTGTAGGCGAGCAAGGCGGGCTCGAGGGAGGCCCGGGGAACTAGCTCCATAGCGGCGATCAACGTCGGCCCGAGGAGGAATAAGATGGTGTGAGGACGATGCAGGGGGGCTCGGGCTCGATCCGTGGGCGAGGAGGAAGCGGCGAACGACGGCGGTGCTGCTGGCGCGCCCCTAGTCGACGGGGAGGCCGGGGAGCGCGTGGACAGGGGCGGTCATGGTGACGGCGGCGCTTGGATGCGGGCGAGAGAGGGCAGGCAGCGCAAGAGGGAGGGAGTGGAAGGGGGCTAGGGTTCGAGGGCCGACGGGAGGGGCCTTGTAGGCGGCGAGGATCCGCCCGATGCGCGCCAGGGCGACGGGGTGGCCGGTGGCGGCCATCGCCGTGTCCATGTCCCCCTGGTGAGCAGGAGATGGGGGACGATGGCACAGGTGGGCTGGGTCGCCCTGTAGCTCATTAGAGCCCAGGGGCACATTGCCTTCTCTTTTTTTTGTTTTCTTTTTAAAATACTTTCTGTTTTAAATATTTTTGCCATTGATTGACTTTAGCAAAAATGTGTGATTTGCTGCATTAATTAACATGCAATATTTAGCATTGCCACAATTTATTTGGGAAAATTTTGAATAAGTTTGAATTACTCATGGGATTTAAAAATACTTTCAAAAAGTAATTGGGCTCTGTTTTGGATGGTGGGGTCCACACCAGTGAGGTTGGTGATGTTGTTTTCCTGAGTAATATTTGTTTTGGAATATTTAACAAGTGTGCAACAATTTTCCCACCATGTTTGAGGATAAATATTATCACATTAAATTTTGAATCCCCTTTAGAGGTGGAATTTGAAAAGAGATATGATTTTCAAAATGCTCAACCACTGTTTAGCAAAATGATTAAGCTTGATCAGGGTCATTACTGTAGCTTAATTACAGTCATCACTGTAGCACTACTAGGGTGTTACAGCTGTGCCCACCTCGTGGCCCCACTGACCCTAATTCCGACGCTATAAAATCATATTTTTGGAGAAAAGATCAGAGAGAAAGTTTCATTGCGTTTTACGATACGGAGCCGCCGCCACCTCCTGTTCTTCATCGGGAGGCCAGATCTGGAGCCCGTTTAATGCCCCGAAGAGGAGAATCTTCGGTCTTCGTCATCATCAACCCTTCTCCATCGCCAATTCCATGATGCTCCCCACCGGGAGTGAGTAATTCCTTCGTAGGCTTGCTGGTCGGTGAGGAGTTGGATGAGATTCATCGTGTAATCAAGTTAGTTTTGTTAGGGCTTGATCCCTTGTATCCACTATGTTCTGAGATTGATGTTGCTATGACTTTGCCATGATTAATGCTTATCACTAGGGTCCGAGTGGCATGATTTCAGATCTGAACCGTTTATGTTATGACCATTGTCGGGGTAAACAAACAGGGGTGTTCATTTTTTCCCTGACTTGTGCCCGGACAGACGGCCACCGACGCCCAGCAGCCACAACTTGTAGAAGGTCGAGCAAAGAACCCCGCCAACAGTCAAGACCAAGACTCCAGCAAGCTCAACACGGCAGCCCAAGACTGGACTGCGACGCGCCAAGCACATCCCCGACGCTTGCCGGGGACCAAGACGTACACACCTCCCAGAAGACCCGGCAAGCCACTCCCCGGCAGGCGTGAACCATCCAGCCAACGCTCCACCGCATCGCTACGCCTGTCACTTATCGATGCGGTGTCGAGCCCTTAGGCGATTAATCAGCTCTCGCTAAGCACGTGGTGACACATTGAAGGCAAGTTACGCTCGGTTGACACCCGCCCTGCAGCGTGTCAAGATCTTAAGCAACGACCAGCCAAGCGGTGGCAAGAGCTTGCCGGGGATGCACCCCCAAGCGCCACCTAGGCAGGTAATCATGGCATTTTGTCCTAAATGCCAAAGTTAGGTATGATAGCTCTGCTTAGCTATCTAATCGATAGATAATGTCTGTTTTGCCATTGTGGTGACCCCTTGCACTATAAAAGGAGGCGCAAGGCAACCTAGCTCCAGGTTGGCAACTCGAACCCCCGAACGCTTGTACTCGCACAGCCGCTCTTTCCCCGACAGCAGTCCCTGCCGGGGTTAGATGCCCTGCGTTCTTCGTGTTCCTCCAATCAATCCACCAAAAAGCAGGAGTAGGGTTTTACGCTTAGCAGTGGCCCAAACCTGGGTAAAATGCCTGAGCCCTGATCGTTGCGCCGTCTCATGCTCTCCGCTCTTCGTGCAACGTGACCCCCCCCCCTGCCGAACCACAAGGGACCTCTGGTCCCATAGGTGATCGTGGGCATCCGTGCCCCAACATCTTTGGCGCGCCAGGTAGGGGGCGTGCATCATTTGCGCGAACCCAAGTTCGTGAACGGTGAATCAATCTTCATCGTCATCTTCTTCAACAATGGCTCCGAAGAATAAATCCAGCACGGCCGCACATGCTTCCACTTCAAAGGCTCCCTCATACGAGGCCGCCGGTGCCGTAGGCACCGCGGTGGCTGCTGGCGAGGCAGGCATCGTGGACAACACGGTCGGCGCAGGCGGCGCCCCCGTCCAGCCCTCCACGGCCGGGGATGGAGCCGGAGGCGCCGGAGGGGAGCAACTACAACAACCACATGGCGAGCTCGGCCCTGACGCCACGGGCAGAGGGAACATCCGTTCATCACCTCCCCGCCACGCGGATGGTCGAGGCCGCCTCAGCGGCGCCCAGTCCGGTGCGAGCCGTGACCTTCCGGCCGCACCCGTCGCCTGCGAGATCGTTGGGCGTACGCCTCGTACGGAGCGAGACGCGGCGCCCAGCGGGACCGCAACCCCGCAGGATTGGCCCGCTGCCCACCAGAAAGCTCCAGCGAGTGGCGCACGGCATCAAGGACGCGGTGACGCTTCTCTTGGTCCTACCAAGAGTCGAGCAACGTCATGGTCCGCCTCTTTCCCCATGCCGGGAACCACAGAGGAGGCCATGGCGGGGGTCCAGATGCTGCTCAGCTTCATGCCAGCGGCTGACAAGATGGATGAATGGAGAGCCACCATTCAGAGTTTGATCTCTTTCGTTGAAGCCAACAAGGCCCAGCATGCGGAGCCGTCACGACGTATGCGAATAGCAGCGGCGGCCCGGGGCGGCGAGCGCGTTGAAGGGGCCACCCCAACGGTGCAATCCCCTCCGCAACAACAGGCCCAGAGATAGCCGCAGCAAGCTTCACATGCTGACGACCGCGACGAGGCTTCCATAGTCTCATCTGGCCCGCACGACCGCGCATCTTTCCACTGCAAGGACTCCCGCGTGCGCAGCCATGAACGAGGCGGGCGACGCGGCGGCCGCAAGTGGGGAAGGCGCCGTACGCAACGCAGCTGGCGCAGGCGGCGCCGCCATCGCGTTCTCTGTGGCCGAGACCGGAGCGGAGAACGCCGGAAAGGAATGGGTCCGCTCGGATCCAGAGAGATATGGCGTAATCCAGCAGGTCAAGGGGAGAAAGAGGTACCCGGCCATATCTTTCTTCCTCCTCCTTCCCCGCATGTGGTTAGCTCTGTGCAGGCGACGACGTCGTCAGTGTCGATAAGCTCGCATGAGGTTCGGTCTTGCATTCGTCCCGCCAAGGGACGAGTCCTGAACCAAGTGCTAGAGTATATCCGCTCGTAGGCGCTCCCGACGGGCGAACCACGGCAAGGTCCCGTACACCCATCGCGGGATGCCACGGGACCGTTGGGTGCAAAAAAAGGGGGGAAGAAGAGATGACCGTGCCTACCTCCTTTCTTTTTCCATTCCTGAATCAATCATGAATATTGCCTCAACTCGGTAGGCTCTTGCCGCGGACCATATGCAAGTATCAACGGATCTTCAAGTATCCCCGTTTTGCTTTTCTCTACGTTCCTTCTCTTCCAGGGCTGCGGTGAGCACATGCTTGCGCGCATACCATAGGGGGCATGAGAGAAAGGAGACACCTGGGTGACATGAAAGACCAAGACAAAAAGCTAAGTTGACTTAATTGTCAATTTTCATTATGGCGTGCGTTTATATGCCCTTTCGTCGAACCAAAAGGTTTCGTATGCTGAACCTTGCGTGTGACAGAACCTTATTGTGTTCGTTCGCGCCCATGTTTTGTTTCGAGCCTGCTCAACGAAACACGCGGCAGCGTTAACACTGCCAGAGGTAATCCCGCCGGCAGCGTGCTCTTGCCAGCAGAAAGCTAAGGACCTGTTCCTCGAAACAATTCGTGGCAGCATGTCATTGGCGGGTAACTAGAAACGCACAATGGTGAATGTCATACGAACGCCAGAAGGGAAACGAAGGGCATAGTATACGATTACATAAAAACATCAGTTCCGCAAACGATAAAATAAAGAGAGTTCACGCCCTAATACGAGATACCTACTGTGTCTTGAGTACAGGGCAACGTGGCGACAAGGAAGATATAAAGCTAACTCCGGTGGCTTCCCTGGGTCCTTGGAACTTTGAGGATCCTGTCGGCGAGAGGCCCGGCCTTCTCCGCAGCAGCTGAAGTGTCTGCACCCGATGGCAGCTTCTTGAAACCGTCGGAAAGATCGAGCTCCGGATGGAAGAAGGCGAGGTTGCTCGGGACCAGGAAGAGGGCGTTGCGCGCTAGCTTCCGGGATTCATCGGCGAAGGAGGCGGCCTTGTCCTCTTCATACGTCTTCAACCCCTCAATAAGGCCATTGAAGAAGATTGTCAGCTTGACGCTATGGGCTTCATGCTTGCCGGCGGAATAGGCCCAACTCTTCATGTCCATCTTGGCAATCTGGACAGTAAGGCGCTCGGCGATATCGACCATCCTCTTGATCCAGAGGTCACGCTGCTCAACCACGTTCTCCAGGTTCTCTTCGGCATCCTTTTGAAGGGTCTGAGCGCGGGTCACATCCGTCAGCAACAGCTTCTCACGGGCCTCGGCAGATTCAAGATTGCTCTCCAAAGAAGCAAGCCTGGATTTCATCTCGGAGATGGTACCGTTGGAAGCATCAAGATCCTAGCCCTTGGAGGAAAGCCGCAATTGCACCTCTTCTAGAGTCACAGCTGCCTTACGCACTTCCTCCTTGAGGGCCTCGATCTCCTTGGTGCTCCCGGCAAGATCCTCTGTGAGTTTGGCCAGTTGGGCTTCAAGTTTGGCCTTGGCGGCAGAAGCAGCAGCCAAGTCGTCAGTCACCTCCTTCAGCCGAGCAGCAGATTCCGAGGAAAGTGCATCAAGAGCAGTCTTGTGGCTATCTTCCAGCTCCTTTGTACGCTATCGGACGCGTTCCTCCAACTCATCATCCATGGTGTGGAGGGTGGCCTCGAGGTTTTCTTCCCGGATAGAGATGTTGTCCTCTCTGGCGTCCAGAAGCGCCTTGCGCTCCGCCGGACGGACCTTCTGGGCGGTCACATCCTCGTTGGCCATGGACAGCGTCTCGTGCTACCTCTTGAGGGAATGGACCCGCCGGTTGTACCAGTCCCCCAGCTCGCTCCATTTGCTCCTCAACTGCTGGTCCACAAGCTCGGCCGAATCTCGCTAATCCTTGACCACCTGCCACTGGAGGCTATACATGTTCTGCACATCCTTAATCCCTACTGCTATGGACTCCTGAAGAGCCAAGTACTTGGCGGCGTCAGCAGTGCTGTGAAGCCCTTCGATCCTCTGGGATAGTGGCTCCAGGATCTTGTTGATCTCTTCATCGAGATCCACACCCATTGAGAAGGGTGAGCCGAGAGCTGTGTGGCTTAACGGAGCAGTGATCAACGCCAGGTGACTTTGCGGGGATTGCAGGGCCGACGCCAGGGGATAACTGGATGAAGAAGGCATCATGTCTTGAAGGGGAGCCTTCTCTTCAACCCCTGAGCTCAGGACAGGCACGCTGCCGGGATTTTGTTCCATCCTCTTCAGGGACCCCTGAATATCCCCAACAGCCGAGCCATGTTCTTCTGCGACAGCGATCTTCATTACTTCCGTGGCAGCATCCTTCCCAATGATGGCGACCTCCTCCAGCAGTTCGGACTCTTCAAAAAGTGGGACTGCTGAGTAGAACAACTAAACATAAGTATGAAAATCAAGGATCAACAAAGCACGTAAGGGAAAAGATACAGGGGAAACCAGAACACCGGCAAGAGGGATACCCGATGGAGAATGCTGCGGAAGGACCTCTCCTTCCCCGGCAACATAAGTTGCCGACGTGCCGTTTGTCGCCGCCCCTTCGGTGATGGCCCTTGCGCGAGCAGATTCCTCGGCGGAGGCCCTTGCCGGCGATTCCCCCTCACGGGCAACGGTTGACGGGGAATTTTGGAAGAGGAGTTCCGCTGGGTGGGCCTCCCTCCGATCTTCCTCTCCTATTCCCTTGACGGGAGAAGGAAGGTGCCCTTCCTCATCCCCGCCAGCAGACGAGACCTTCGCTTGGGTTTCACGAAGAGGACTGGGCTGGGGGCTAGACACGGGATCCCCTTCCGTGTCTCCTGCAGAGCCTCCGCCTGCTGCAAGGCTTGGCCCTCTTGACCCTGTGCGCCAGAGTCTCATCATCTTCGTCCCTGTCAAGGTCAACCATACATGATCTGTCAGGAAGAAAAATATATTGAAAGGCTTCTGGCGGAAGCTGGGATCAACAAAACTTACTCCGAGGCAAGGAGCATTGAGCCCAGCTCGTACGACGCAGGTGGTGGAGTTGCTCGGCTCCTCTTCAGAGTTGGAGGGGCAGGGCTTGGCGGAGAGGCCAGGACTGCTGGCAAGGGCGAGCTTGGCGGAGGAGTTGGACTCAACGAAGGGCTAGGATCCACCCCATGCACCTTCCGTCGCTTGGTGGGGGATGCCTTAGTCTGAGCAAGGCGTGAGGATTGGCAACGTGCTACTCCCGGTTGGTCCGTTAACTCCCTTGGCAGTCGTCTTCTTCACCTTCGAGGAACTTCGCGAAGACGCGGAGGCCGTTAACTCCCGGTTGGTCCGTAGGCGGGGGCGGCGACCCGGCTCCGGAGCTTGGGGTCCCTCTTCGAGCCCCTCATCTACCACCTATGGGTCCTTCGCCCTTTCCGCCTCGCCCTCCACCTGAGCTCCTGATGCCGCGGCATGGGAACCGCTAGCCCCGGCAAGCTCCAGCCCGGCAGACTCCTCCGGAGCAAGATTTTCGCCCTCCTCGACGGAAGAGCCATCGTCCCCGGGCTCCTCTTCTCCTCCGGAGGCTGCTCCCCTGGCGGTCATGATGGCCTTGTCCTCCGCGATTCATCCAGAGATAAAGGCCCTCTCCACTTCCCTGGTCGGTGCGGTCAGGTTATCCTTCGGTTTGATGGCTTTCTCCTCCAAGGCAGAGATCCACTCCATCTCGCTCTCCAGGGCGGGCAGCTCCCAGTCAGATTTAACACCGAGAGTGTCGCATTCCGGCATCCATTGGAGAGTCTGATTCCTGGCGGCATTACGGTGCAGCGGGATGACTTTCTCCGGCAGACGGTGTGTCCCGAAACGACCAAACAACTGGTCGCACAACCAGCCATGGCCGTAAGCCATCAGGTTGTTGGCGGGACCAGGATACATGCAATCGGCGGGACCATTGAACTCCCAAGCAAACCAGTCCCTCTTTTGCAAAGGAGCGATGCGGCGGCGGAGGAAGTCTGCCCCTACCTGTTCAATGGTCAGCCCGGTAGCCTTGAGACGGATGATCATGTTCAGCGCCAAGCGGAGTTTGCTGTCAGTTGGGCCAGGCTTCCCCCAGTCACTACCGCACGTAACACATTCAGTCCGCGCCCGGCAAAACTCGGGGGCCTTGTCGTCCTTGATCCAGCACCAATCGCCCGTCCATTCTTCCCATTTCCCGCACAGATTCCCGAAAAGGTACTCCTTCTTATCCCGGGGAATCCAGCTTATATTTCCGGAGCGGTGGGATTTGTCCTCAATCCGAGGAAGGAAGAAGTGCTTGAACAAGTCCACATTGGGGGCAACTCCGACGAAGTTCTTGCACAGGTGGGCAAATATTGCCATGCAAGACATCGATTTGGGCGTGAAATCCAAAAGGTGGAATCCTTATGTTGCCATCATGGCGCAGAAGAAATCAGAAAAGGGAGGAGCAAGACCGCAGTAAAAGTATGCGCATAAGAAGTGGTACGAATCTGAGGGCTTCTTCTCCTTGGGGCTGTCCGGCAAAACTTGAGGCGCTTTGTGCCTCTTCGTCAACCGCCCCCACATATAGGCGTACCTCTCGATCAGAGTGTTGCCATCCAAGCTCGACGGAGAGATAACCACATCTCCCTGCCACCGCCTCTCGAGCTGTTCCGCTTTCCTCCTCCGTTCCTCAGCCGCCAGGTCCGTGGATGTGGCCGCCTGCTTCCCCTTGTTGCCAGCCTTTTTCTGCCCCATTTTGGAAGCCTTCAAGGGCGGCAGGTGGTCCGGCGGCGCTCGGTGGAACGAGAGTGGCGGTGGGGGCAGTTTCTTGGCTTGAGGAGGAAGATGAAGGACGGAGAAAAGGATGCGAGGGGACTCGTGCGAGGGCTGGCTCTTCGCTATCTTTTTGGAAAACTGTCGTTTTATTACTGGCAGTTCCTTTTATTCTCCAACGGCTCCCATCCGTGACCCCACGACCCGCGATAATTGCGCGAAGTGGACATGGATGGAAGGGCAGAACCTCTCCGCCGTGTGTCCTTGCACTATTTGGGGCCTAACCCAACGTGCCAAGCGACATGTATGGCTCAGGCCCGGGGGCTTCTGTCGGGGTAAACAAATAGGGGTGTTCATTTGTCCCCGGACTTGTGCCCGGACAGACGGCCACCGACGCCCGACAGCCACAACTTGCAGAAGGTCGAGCAAAGAACCCCGCCAACAGTCAAGACCAAGACTCCAGCAAGCTCAACGCGGCAGCCCAAGACTGGACTGCGACACGCCAAGCACATCCCCGACGCTTGCCGGGGACCAAGACATACACACCTCCCAGAAGACCCGGCAAGCCACTCCCCGGCAGGCGTGAACCATCCAGCCACCGCTCCACCGCATCGCTATGCCTGTCACTTATCGACGTGGTGTCGAGCCCTCAGGTGATTAATCAGCTCTCGTTAAGCACGTGGCGACACATTGAAGGCAAGTTACGCTCGGTTGACACCCGCCCTGTAGCGTGTCAAGATCTTAAGCAACGACTAGCCAAGCGGTGGCAAGAGCTTGCCGGGGATGCACCCCCAAGCGCCACCTAGGCAGGTAATCATGGCATTTTCTCCTAAATGCCAGAGTTAGGTATGATAGCTCTACTTAGCTATCTAATCGATAGATAATGTCTGTTTTGCCATTGTGGTGACCCCTTGCACTATAAAAGGAGGCGCAGGGCAATCTAGCTCAAGGTTGGCAACTCGAACCCCCGAACACTTGTACTAGCACAACCGCTCTTTCCCCGACAGCAGTCCCTACCGGGGTTACACGCCCTGCGTTCTTCGTGTTCCTCCAATCAATCCACCAAAAAGTAGGAGTAGGGCTTTACGCTTAGCAGCGGCCCGAACCTGGGTAAAATGCCCGAGCCCTGATCGTTGCGCCGTCTCATGCTCTCCGCTCTTCGTCCAACGTGACCCCCCTACCGAACCACAAGGGACCCCTGGTCCCATAGGTGATCGTGGGCATCCATGTCCTGACAACCATTATATCTCTGTTCTTGATCCGATCTTGCTAGTCATATGCACCTATTACGTGTTCTGATCCGCAAACCCCGGAGTGACAATAGACGGGATACTTTCCGGTGATGACCGTAGTTTGAGGAGTTCATGTATTCACTGTGTGTTAATGCTTTGTTTCGGTTCTCTATTAAAAGGAGGCCTTGATATCCCTTAGTTTCCTTATGGACCCCCCGCTGCCACGGGAGGGTATGACAAAAGATGTCATGCAAGTTCTTTTCCATAAGCACGTATGACTATTTACGGAATACATGCCTACATTACATTTATGAACTGGAGCTAGTTTTGTATCGCCCTAGGTTATGACTATTATATGATGAATATCATCCAACGAGTTCACCGATCTAGTGCCTACGAGTTTTCAATTTATTGTTCTTGCTAAGTTACTACTGCTGTTGCTACTGTTCCAATTACTACAAAACTATTGCTACTACTGTTGCCGCTACTGTTACTGCCACTACTGCTATCAAACTATCATATTATTATGCTACTGATCACTTTGCTGCAGATATTTAATCTCGAGGTGTGGTTGAATTGACAACTCAACTGCTAATACTCTCAAATATTCTTTGGCTCCCCTTGTGTCGAATCTATAAATTTGGGTTGAATACTCTACCCTCGAAAACTATTGTGATCCCCTATACTTGTGGGTTATCAAGACCTTTTTCTGGCGCCGTTGCCGGGGAGCATAGCTATATTTGTTGAGACACTTGGGATTTGTATCAATTGATCACTATGAAGAATCTAAAGGATCCAAAGACCAAGATTTTTCCCACTAAGATGAGGGGAGGTAAGGAACTGCCATCTTGCTCTGCACTTAAGTCACCTTCTATTATGAGTAAGTTTGCAACACCACCACATGCTATTAATCCTGATATGTCGCAAGTTATTGATGACGCTACATCTGCTATGAATGATGCTTATGATGATGCTAGTACCATGCTTGATGATAATGTGCCACTAGGTGAATTTCTTGATGAACAAATTGCTAGAGCTAAAGAGAATGAAATTATTGAAACTGATGAGATTATTGAAACTGATGACTATGAAACACCTGGTAGACCTGGCTCTCCTAGATTTGAAATGCCTAAGATGCCTGAAGGTTATGTGTTGGTGATAACCCACAAGTATAGCGGATCGCAACAGTTTTCCAGGGCAGAGTATTCAACCCAAATTTATAGATTCGACACAAGGGGAGCCAAAGAATACTTGAGAGTATTAGCAGTAGAGTTGTCAATTCAACCACACGTGGAGATTAAATATCTACAGCCAGGTGATCGGTAGCACAGTAATATGATAGTTTGATAGCAGTAGCAACAGTATTAGTAGTGGTAACAGTAGTAGCAATAGTTTTGTAGCAGTTGGAACAGTATCAACAGCAATAGTAACTTAGCAAGAACAATAAGTGGAAAGCTCAAAGGCACTGGATCGGTGAACTCGTTGGATGATATTCATCATATAAACGTCATAACCTAGGGCGACACAGAACTAGCTCCAGTTCATCAATGTAATGTAGGCATGTATTCCGTAAATAGTCATACGTGCTTATGGAAAAGAACTTGCATGACATCTTTTGTCCTACCCTCCCATGGCAGCGCGGTCCATAAGGAAACTACGGGATATTAAGGCCTCCTTTTAATAGAGAACCGGAACAAAGCATTAACAAATGGTGAATACATGAACTCCTCAAACTACGGTCATCACCGCGAAGTATCCCAAATATTGTCACTATGGGGTTGACGGATCATAACACATAATAGGTGCATATGACTAGGCAAGATCGGATAAAGAACATGGATATAGAGATGATAACATAAACGGTTTAGATCTGAAATCATGGAACTCGGGCCCTAGTGACAAGCATTAGGCATAGCAAAGTCATAGCAAGATCAATCTCAGAACATAGTGGATACTAGGGATCAAGCCCTAAATAAACTAACTCGATTACATGATGAATCTCATCCAACTCCTCACCGACTAGCAAGCCTACGAAGGAATTACTCACTCCCGGTGGGGAGCATCATGGAATTGGTGATGGAGAAGGGTTGGTGATGACGAAGACCGAAGATTCCCCTCTCCGGAGCCCCAAACGGGCTCCAGATCTGGCCTCCCGATGAAGAACATGAGGTGGCGGCGGCTCCGTATCGTAAAATGTGATGAAACTTTCTGCTTGATTTTTTTCTCCGAAAATAGGAATTTATAGTGGCGGAATTAGGGTCAGTGGAGCCACAAGGTGGGCACAACCCACCAGGGCGCACCCAGGGGGCCTGGCGCGCCCTTGTGGGTGCTGCTCACCCTGGCCCCCCTCTTCCGTGGATTTTGGCTCCAATAATTCTTATATATTCTGAAATAATTCTTCAAAAAGTTCTGTTCCATTCCGAGAACTTTTATTTCTGCACAAAAACAACACCATGGTAGTTCTGCTGAAAACAGCGTTAGTCCAGGTTAGTTCCATTCAAATCATGCAAATTAGTGTCCAAAACAAGGGCAAAAGAGTGAGGAAAAGTAGATACGTTGGAGACGTATCAACTCCCCCAAGCTTAAACCTTTGCTTGTCCTCAAGCAATTCAGTTGACAAACTGAAAGTGATAAAAAAAAACTTTTATGAACTCTTTTGTTCTTGTTTACATATATATGCTTAAGTAGCACCCAGGTTTTCAACAAAGATTATGACTAACCATGCCAACAATAACTCTTAGAAATTATATTAACTCATAACAATAACATAAGCAACTAGCGAGCAATAATAAGATATCTCAAGCGACAACACTTCGTCAAAACAATCATGATACAATATGACAATAGTGGTATCTCGCTAGCCCTTTCTGAGACCGCAAAACATAAATGCAAAGCACCTCCAAAGTTCAAGCAGTGACTAAACATTGTAATTCATGGTAGAAAAGATTCAGTCATGCTGCACCCAACATCAACTATACACAATGCATGAGGATGACAATAGTGCTCTCTGGTCTGGCGCTTATTTGAGAAGATGATGACTCAACACAAAAGTAAATAGATAGTCCTTTCGCAGAGGGAAGCATGGATTTGCAGTGGTGCCAGAGCTCAAAGATTAAAATAGAGATAGATATAATTTTGGGAGGTACACCCTTCTTGTCAACGTCACGACCAAGGGTTATCAATATCTTCGATGCTAAACAAATTAGCGGCGGTTCCCAAGCAATAAAAGTAAAGGTTTACTCCCCCTCCACCAACAATCACACTACACGGCTAGCCACATCCACGGGTACCGTCCAAACCAACAACATTCCTAGGGGAGTTTTGTTTAATTATTTTTTATTTTTTATTTCGGGACTGGGAATCCCTATTACCGCCCCTCTCGTGTAAGGACAAGTGAATAAACACTCATCATGAGAATAACCCACTTAGCATGGAAGATACTGACCGCCCCCTGTCGCTCCATGAGCGGTCCAAGCACACAAAACAGATGTTCATTTGAATTTTTAGAGATGGCACATGCAAATTTATTTTGGAACGGCAGGGTACTACTGCATATAGGTAGATATAGTGGACTCATCTGGCACAACTTGGTTTAAGGGTTTTGATGCACAAGTAGTATTCCCGCTAGTACATGCAAAGGCTAGCAATTAGATTGAGAAGCGGCCAGCTAGAGAGCGAAAACGGTCATGAACATGCATTACATATAATCAACATTGAATACTAGCATGAGTAGGATATGGACACCATGAACATAAATATCATGAAGGCTATGTTGGTTTTGATTCAACTATATGCGTGAACATGTGCCAAGTCAAGCCACTTGAAACATTCAGAGGAGGATACCATATCATCATACCGCATCACAACCATTTTAATGCATGTTGACAACCAAGATAAATCATTATCCACTCCTAGCTACTTAAGCATGGCATGAACAACTATAATCTCTAATGGTCATAGCAAGCATGTTTGATCATAATATGTTGAATCAAGGATACTAGGCTAAACATATTTACAAACACAAAAACAAGTTGAGTTCATACCCGCTTTTCTCTGCCACGGTCAATTCATCAAATATCGTCATTACTGCCTTTCACTTGCACGACCGAATGATAGGAAAATAATAATAGTGCAAGAGTGCTGTGGACTAAGCTGGAATTTGCAAACATTTTATTCAAGAGGAGAAGACAAAGTGATATGGGCTCTTTCTTAGATAAACAATAATGCAGATGAGAGCCACTCAACAATTTAATTGTGGTCCTCTCCTTGGTACGACTGAAATAAAAGGAAAAGATTTTCAGAGAAACACACTGAAATATTTTTTGGAGTTTTTGGCTTTTCTTGAAGAAATCAAATTAAAGAGGAAAAACAAAAATGAGAAAAACTATTTACACGGGAAAGCTCCCAACAAGTAAAAGAAGAAGCGAGAAATCTTTTTGGGTTTTCTTTTGATGCAACAATTAAACTAAGCTAGAAAGAAAAACTAAAAAGAAGTAGGAAATATTTTTGGATTTTCTCAAAGTTTGTCAAACACACAAGAAGAAAGCGGGAAAACAAATCTAGCATGGATATTACAATGAAAAAGTATGAACACCGACAACTGGAATGAAATGTGTGAACATGAATGTAATGTCGGTGGAAATACGTACTCCCCCAAGCTTAGGCTTTTGGCCTAGCTTGGTAATCACCATCCATAGAAGCCATCCGGTCCTAAGTAAAAGTGAGGTGGAGGCGGCACCTGTGCGTCCCACCCCTGGGGCTCCTCCTCAGCAGCTGCTAAGTTGTTCAGGTAGGCTATAATGTCATCTGGCATGATCCTGTATCCATTCCTAGCAATAGAATCAAACAGGGCAAGTGCAGGGAACGGAATAACATCACGGGTTTCTTTACTGAACACTAGGTTGTAATGAATGTCACGGGGAGAATCAGTTACATCGAGGAATTGGTGATCTTGAAGTGACTTGTGATCAAGATAAACTCGGGACAAGAGATAATCATGAGGGGGAAACTGAACATTAAAGTGTCTCGCTAAGCGAGTAGCATAAATACCACCATGTATCTTTCCCTTAGTTTTGTTAAGATATAAGCTACGAGCAATAATAGCCCCCATATTAAAGGTGTGATCATCATAAAGTGCACCACATAAAATAGCAAGGTCAGGGGCACTGAGTGCGCCAACCTTCTCCCTAGCGGTTAAACACTTAGCGATGACCAAAGCGAAGTAATGCACTGAGGGAAACTGCAAGCTGGTAGCAGTGGCGTTTGACACGCCTCTATCTTCACCTACTGTTAAAGTGAGGAGAAAATCCTCAAACTCAGATGGCCTAGGTTCTCTCAATTCCCTATCAGAAGGGATCAAGCATATGTTGCAGAAGTCAGTTAGCGGCATTTTGTAAGTTTCGGCATAAAGATTAAACTACAGTTCAGGAGGATTGTTTCTCCCTAGATAATAAAAGCCTTGCACAAAGGAATTTGTAAGGATGTGATATTGGTCACACTTAGCTGTGAGGAACTCGGTCAACCCGGCGTTTGCAACAAACTGAGCGAACTCTTGATAGAACCCGGCCTCCTCCATGAAGGCATCATGCGGCCATTCGTACGGCCGCACCTCCGCCCTTCTTCGGGTGTGAAGGTCATTGTCCGATGACTCCCCAATGACTCCCTTGGCATTTTTCTTGGAGGAGAACTTCCTAAAGATTTGCATTTTATTCTTATAAAAATTCTGAAAATTTTTAGTCCACAAAAATTTATCAACAAAACTTTGTAAGATTGTTAGCAACTACTCCCAAGCGTGCATAGAGGCCATATTGAGCATTCAAACTACTTAGAACTCTAAGAATTCAACATGCAAGCTCATCTACAGCAGCACCAAAAGCAGCTAATTGCTCTAAAAATAACCCACTAAATCAAAAAACTAATTGGAGCAATGGAGGAGTCACATACCAAGTAGCAATCCCTCCAAACGGTTTCAGAAACGGAGCTTCGAGCTAAGAGATCAAAATCCACGGGTTTGAGAGCAAGAACACGGGAATGGTGGCTGTGGTGATTTTTTTCTGGAGGTAGGGGATGATGTGGGCTAAAGAGATAAGTGAGGGGACCCACGTGGGGACCACAACCCACCAAGGCGCGTCCTAGTGTCTTGTGGGCACCAGGTGCACCCCCTCTGGTATTATATGCACCAGAAATTCATAAATATTCGGAAAAAAATCATGTTAAATTTTCAGGGCATTCTGAGAATTTTTATTTTTGGGTCATTTTTTATTGCACGGAGAAAACAGAAAACAGGATAATCATGACATTTTATTTTATTTAGCTAACTAAAACAGAAAAAAAGGTGGGAGCAGAGAGTTGTGCTTACTAGATTCATCGACCTCATACCTCTCAAAAATGATCCATTAATAAGGTTGATCAAGTCTTATTAACAACCACTTCCGATTAGCATGAAACCGAAGAACTTTCGCAAAACACTAAGTTACCCCAATGGGGATGTGCATATCCCCAAGAATAAATATATCATATTTCTTTTTAGCAGTAGGTAGAGGTAATTGAAAACTTCCAATAGTGATGGTCGGAGATTCTTCAATAACATTTATACCATTCACTTGTAACTGTTTCTTTGGAAAGTGCACCGTGTGCTCATTACCATTGATATGAAAAGTGACTTTGCTTTTATTGCAATCAATAACAGCCCCTGCAGTATTCAAAAAGGGTCTACCAAGGATAATCGACATGTTGTCGTCCTTGGGCATCTCAAGAATAACAAAGTCCGTTAACATAGTAACATTTGCAACAACAACGGGCACATCCTCACAAATACCGATAGGTATGGTCGTTGATTTGTCAGCCATTTGCAATGATATTTCAGTAGGTGTGAGTTTATTCAAATCAAGTCTTTTATATAAGGAGAAAGGCATAACACTAACACCAGCTCCCAAATCACACAAAGCAGTTTTGACATACTTTCTTTTAATGGAGCAAGGTATAGTTGGTATTCCAGGATCTCCAAGTTTTTTAGCTACTCCATCCTTAAAATAGTAATTAGCAAGCATGGTGGAGATTTCAGCTTCAGGTATCTTTCTTTTATTTGTGATGATGTCTTTCATATACTTTGCATAAGGGGCCATCTTTAGGATATTGGTTAAGCGGGTACGCAAAAAGACTGGCCTAATCATTTCAGCAAAGCGCTCAAATTCTTCATCATCCTTTTTCTTAGATGGCTTAGGTGCGAATGGCATAGGTTTCTGAACCCATGGCTCTCTTTCTTTACCATGTTTCCTAGCCACCAGGTCTCTTTTATCATAATGTTTATTTTTAGGTTGTGGGTTATCAAGATCAGCAGCAGGCTCTATTTCAACATCATTATCTGGTTATATATCATTGTTAGGTTGAGCATCTTCATGAACGTCATCACTATCATTCTCATTATCACTAGGTGAATATTCATTACCAGACTGAGTTTCAGCATCAGAACTAGAGACATCATTATTATCAGGAGGTTTTTGTGTCTCAGGTTCACTAGAGGTATGCAAAGTCCTATCATTTTTTCTTTTTCTTTTTCTTCTTAGGAGAACTAAGGGCATCAGAATTAATTCTCTGAGAGTCTTGTTCAATTCTTTTAGGGTGACCCTCAGGATAGAGTGGTTCTTGGGTCATTCTACCTCCTCTAGTTACTACTCTAGCAGCAAAATCATGCATATTATTATTCATTTCATCAAGCAATTCTTTTTGGGACTTAGCAACTTGTACTAACTGAGTTTGAACCATAGAGGCATGTTTTCCTACACCTCTAACATCATTACTAATTCTAAATAGCAAGTCACTCAAGCGAGCAATAATATTAGAATTATATTTCAATTGTTTCAGAACATGAGCATTGAAATGATCTTGCTTCATAATATAGTTGGCAAACTCATATTAGCACTGACTAGGATGTTTATTGTGAGGGATGTCACTTTCATCAAACTTTAATAGAGAATTTACCTCTACCACCTGTGGAGGTGATGGTGTGTCAAGGCCATGTATTTCTTCAATAGGTGGTAAATTCTTAACATCCTCAGTTTTATTACCTTTTTCCTTCATAGATTACTTTGCCTCTTGCATATATCTAGGACTGAGAAATAAGATACCCCTCTTCTTCAGAGTGGGCTTAGCGGTGGTTCAGGAGGAGTCCAATCATCATAATTCTTCAATATATTATTCAATAATTCCTCAGCTTGTTCAACAGTTCGCTCCCTGAAAACGCAACCAGCACAACTATCTTGGAAGTCCCTAGAAGCATCGGTTAGTCCATTATAAAAGATATCAAGTATTTTATTTTTCTTGAGAGAACGATCAGGCAAAGAATTAAGCAACTGGAGAAGCCTCCCCCAAGCTTGTGGGAGACTCTCTTCTTCAATTTGCACAAAGTTAAATATTTCCTGTAAGGCAGCTTGTTTCTTGTGAGAAGGAAAATACTTTTCAGAGAAGTAGTAGATCATATCCTGGGGACTACGCACACAACCAGGAGTAAGTGTATTGTACCATGTCTTAGCATCACCCTTTAATGAGAACGGAAATAACTTAAGGATGTAATAGTAGTGAATCTTCTCATCATGAGCAAAGAGGGTGGCTATATCATTCAGCTTAGTAAAGTGTGCCACTACAGTTCCAGTTTCAGCCATGGAAAGGATCAGATTCAACCAAATTAATTAACTCTGGGTCGACAGAGAACTCATAATCCTTATCGGTAACAAAGATAGGTGAAGTAGCAAACTTAGGATCACATTTCATTCTAGCATTCAAAGTCTTTTCCTTATACTTGCGTAGCAATTTCTTAAGATCGTTTCTATCCTTGCAAGAAAGAATTTCTCTAGTTACCTCCTCGTCCATAACATAACCTTCAGGTATCTTAGGCATTTCAAACTTAGGAGAGCTAGGACTAGTCGGTGTTTCATAGTCATCATCAGTTTCATAAGCTTCATCAGTTTCAGCAATTTCACCAATTTCAGTAGTTTCATTCTCTTTAGCTCTAGCAATTTGTTCATCAAGAATTTCTCCTAGTGGCACATTATCATCAAGCATGGTACTAGCATCATCAATAGCATAATTCATAGCAGAGGTAGCATCATCAATAACTTGCGACATATCAGGATTACTAGCATGTGGTGGTGTTGCAAGCTTACTCATAACAAAAGGTGAATCAAGTGCAGAGCTAGATGGCAGTTCCTTACCTCCCCTCGTCTTAGAGGGAAAAATCTTAGTCTTTGGATCCTTCAGATTCTTCATAGTGATCAATTGATATAAATCCCAAGTGACTCAACAAATATAGCTATGCTCCCCGGCAACGGCGCCAGAAAAAGGTCTTGATAACCCACAAGTATAGGGGATCGCAACAGTTTTCGAGGGTAGAGTATTCAACCCAAATTTATAGATTCGACACAAGGGGAGCCAAAGAATACTTGAGAGTATTAGCAGTTGAGTTGTCAATTCAACCACACGTGGAGATTAAATATCTGCAGCCAGGTGACCAGTAGCACAGTAATATGATAGTTTGATAGCAGTAGCAACGGTAACAGTAGCGGTAACAGTAGTAGCAATAGTTTTGTAGCAGTTGGAACCGTAGCAGCAACAATAGTAACTTAGCAAGAACAATAAGTGGAAAGCTCATAGGCACTGGATCGATGAACTCGTTGGATGATATTCATCATATAATAGTCATAACCTAGGGCGACACAGAACTAGCTCCAGTTCATCAATGTAATGTAGGCATGTATTCCGTAAATAGTCATACGTACTTATGGAAAAGAACTTGCATGACATATTTTGTCCTACCCTTATGACAGCGGGGTTCATAAGGAAACTAAGGGATATTAAGGCCTCCTTTTAATAGAGAACCGGAACAAAGCATTAACACATGGTGAATACATGAACTCCTCAAACTACGGTCATCACCGCGAAGTATCCCAAATATTGTCACTATGGGGTTGACGGATCATAACACGTAATAGGTGCATATGACTAGGCAAGATCGGATCAAGAACATGGATATAGACATGATAACACAAACGGTTTGGATCTGAAAGCATGGCACTCGGGCCGTAGTGACAAGCATTAGGCATAGCAAAGTGATAGAAACATCAATCTCAGATCATAGTGGATACTAGGGATCAAGCCCTAACAAAACTAACTCGATGACATGATGAATCTCATCCAACTCCTCACCGACCAGCAAGCCTACGAAGGAATTACTCACTCCCGGTGGGGAGCATCATGGAATTGGCGATGGAGAAGGGTTGGTGATGACGAAGACCAAAGATTCCCCTCTCCGGAGCCCCAAACGGGCACCAGATCTGGCCTCCCGATGAAGAACATGAGGTGGCGACGGCTCCGTATCGTAAAACATGATGAAACTCTCTCTCTGATTTTTTTCTTCGAAAATAGGAATTTATAGTGGCGGAATTAGGGTCAGTGGGGCCACGAGGTGGGTACAACCCACCAGGGCACGCCTAACGGGCCTGGCGCGCCCTGGTGGGTGCTGCTCACCCTGGCCCCCCTCTTCGGTGGATTTTGGCTCCAATAATTCTTATATATTCTGAAATAATTCTCGAAAAAGTTTCGTTCCATTCTGAGAACTTTTATTTCTGCACAAAAACAACACCATGGTAGTTCTGCTGAAAACAACGTTAGTCCGGGTTAGTTCCATTCAAATCATGCAAATTAGAGTCCAAAACAAGGGCAAAAGAGTGAGGAAAAGAAGATACGTTGGAGACGTATCAGTTGGATGGAGATTGTGGCGCCCCGCCTGATTACCACTGTAGCCAGACGGTCGCCACGCATACCAGCCCAGGAAATTACTCTCGCATGCGCGTTTACAACAAGTATCATGAACACAGGCATTTCTATTAATGGATAAATCAGTCTTACAAGATATATTACAAGAGTGATGGCAGCGGAAAAGCTCTATCTAAGGCAGCATGGTCTTGGTGCGGCTCCAATCCACAGGGATCTGACTGGGTTACTCTCCTAGCCCGCGAACACTCCGGCTCCTCGACGATGGACGACGGATCCTTATGTGAACCTGGCCATGTTAAAGGCCGCTGAGTACTTTTGAATGTACTCGCAAGCAAACCAAACTAACATATACACCAAGCAAAGCAATCCATGGCATTCAAGCATGCATTTGTTATTAGAGCAATATTAATTATCATGACATAGCATACCTATCTAGCAATATTAATTATCATGTTGCAACAGGATTATCCAGTGTGATACTACTAGAGTAAAGTAAAGCATGGCAAGTAAATAATCCATACTCCGAACATTCTCAGGATACAATCCAACTCTTAACCAGATCCAACTTACTGTCTTACAGGTTGTTCCACAACCCTCAGAACATTCATGATCCACTGAGTACTTCCGATCATAAGGCGAGTTATTCCATCATTATTATCATTACTACGGTTGACCACCTAGTGAGGCCTGGACGGACTGTCCAATACCGTGGACACGGCTATTCGAATAGATTTTTCACTCTGCAGAGGTTGCGCACTTTACCCACACCATGGAGCACCTGGCCTCGTGATCCCATTCGGGTGGACCAACGTTGCTCCAACGAAACCCGCCTGACCCGTGACTCTCCCATCGTACCACCGGCATTCATCCTCCCCCGGAGTCCAGCCCTGGGTGGCCCCTGTGTCACCTCGTGACCCCTGCCACCATCGTGGCCAAACTAAACTGTCCCAAACGGGGACCTGGTACCATATAACTCAACTGGGCTCACAAGATTATCGCCGCCTACCGGGCCAGGGTAGCGCGCACGCATAACCTTCCCTGTCGGGTGGTACCCGTGAAAGAGCACGCGATCAGACCAAGTCAAGGTCGTCCCATACCGGCAAATGTGGCTGCACGGATAAGCCCGTACAGGTGACTCTGGATCAACCGACTAAGTTTAGCTTTAGCCAGTACTTAGCAGGCATAGTTATTTATCACACAAGGTTGAGGTGGCAGCAACTATTCATTTAAGTAAATTACTTTGAATTATCACATGGCAAACTAATACAAGTAATGTAAACAGTAAGTGCAATCTAACAGAAGTTTAATTATTTCTATCACAGGTATAATCATTAATTAAACACGCAAAAATAACACAGAGCAATGCTTTAGGGCATATCAGATGGTCGGCTTGCCTGGGGTCGAAGAAATACTCCGGAAGAAGTGCGGAGAGTCCGCGGAAAGGATCGCCGGAAATTGTTCTCTCTCGGAGAGGGCTGTTTAGAGGCAAGGGCAAAATGGTCATTTTCAGAATGTGCAAACATTATGAAAGTGACCTCATCGGAACGAGCTCGACACACTGAAGACATGAGCGTTGGTTTCACCTGGATCGGAGTTGCGAGTGAAAAGATGCAGACGGTTGACTGCCAGGGACCCATCTGTAAATAATTTATTTGCAACCGAGTCCTCAACAGTTATTTCAGTGGAAAAGAACAAAGTGCACTATGCACTTGGGCTACCTTGGGCCGAATTCGCTTCAGGAGGGGCGCGCGGGACCGGAGGGCTGCCAGGCCGCTGCTGCTGGGCCGGCCCACCTGTGCCGCTGCCTCGCTTCAAAACGAGCGGAGGGAGGCCGAGCCGCTGACGAAGGGGCCCCACTGGCAGGGTCGCCTCCTTCCTCGCGCGCGCTGACCAGAGGAATAGAGGCGGCATCAGCCGGCGATTGCCAGCGCCACCGGCCACCGTTTGCGACGCCCGGCACATGGGCGTGCTCAGGACAGCGAGCAGCATCCACCCACGTAGCTTATGGGTGCCGGGGTGCTCGGAAACGGACGGGACGCCGGCCACAGCGGACGGCAGCGCTGGTGAGGTCGGGCCCGAAGCCACGGGCATCCCCGGAGCAAAAAGGAGACGGGGGTGGTGCCGCGATGGTGGTGGTGGTCTGCCGGTGGTGCTGGAGGAGCAAGGGAGGCTCGGGTGAGAAGAATTTAAGCGCGGACGGGCGGTGACCATGGCGGCGATGTGGTGGCAGAGGGAACTCCGGCGAGGTAGTGAGGGTTCAGGGAGGCATCTAGAGGAGAGAGGAGACCTCTGCGGGTGTTGTGGTGCTCGGGGAGGCTCGGGGTGGCGGCTTATATAGGCGGCCGAGGCGGAGGGGATGAGGACGGCCGACGTGGCGATCTCATCGGCACACTGGCCCTACGGGGAGACGTGGCTGGTTGGTAGCGATGTCGGCAGGGGCTCCAGGGAGGGCGGACGAGCTCGTGGAGTCTTCGGGAGAGCTCGAGGGGGAAGACGACGATGCTCACGGGCTGCACAGAACGGAGGCGGGGCTCGCCGTGGCATGAGGAGGAAGGAATAGGAGGGGAGAAGATGCTCGAGGGGAGTACGAGGACGGCGCAGAGCTAGTCGACATGCTCAGACAAGCGGGGGCCAGCCGGAGGCGACCGCGCGGGGCTCACACAGAGCAGAGCACTGTTCCTGCGTGGCCATTGCTTGGTCACCACGTGCATGGCATGCTCCCGAAGGCTTCTGCCTGTCTAAGCTTGTTCAACAGGTCTCTTGCTGCTCAAATAGATAAGAGAAGGGTCTGGAGCCAGCTAGGTAGCTCTGAGGTAAGAGAAACTAGCAGAAACAGATTCTGACAGCAAGGTGTTTGGAGTGGGGTGGGGGAGATTCAGCTGGGGATAGATGCTGAGCTTTGCCTTGTTGTGATCTTACACTAAGTTGAGTATTGTGGCCAAGTTTCAGACCAAATGGAGGATTGTAGCAAGCACTTGCTGTACAAACCACCATACTGGATAGAAATGCAAACATTGATGAGGCTCTCACATACTAGCTTGCATTGAACTGAAATTTGGAGGAGGTGAGTGGTTTCAACACATGAAGCCACTGTAAAAGTTTCAAACCAATTGGATACACCCAAATGGTATTTCCTTCAGAGAGCTTCCAAATGGACAGAAATTTGAGGAAAATGCTGTGGGAAAATGGTTAGATGGATTGAGCTGATTTTTGGTATCCTTGTGTGATTTAGCAATGTTAACCACCATGAAAAATTTCAGCTCAAATAGATAATGGAATAGAGCACTTCCTTTGCAACTTGCCCAACTGGACATAATCTGCAAATTGTTGTTGTGCTCAAAATTTAAACTATGGAACTAAGGTTCTTGATGGAAATGGTGAAGATATGGATAGGAGAAGCTCCACAGATTATTTGGGATTTTTTCTGGCTACCAAAATGGTAGTTCCTTTAGAAAGGGCCCAAGATGCAATATTGGCTTTAAATAGGAAAAGGCAATTTCCCTTATTTAATTATGGCCAATATTTTTATGGGAGCTCAATATGATCACAAAGAATATCTCCACAAGTTTTCATGAACTTTGGAGATGGATAGATATTTTCCTGGATTTAATTCCCTTAATTGCCAGAAACAGGAATTAATTATAAATGAAAAATATTGCAAATGACTTGGCAATATTTTCGCATATCCAGGGTTGACTGATATAGGATGATCACTGGGAAAAGTTTGGGAGGCAACAGATCAAAGGAAATTGAGGTTCCTTTGTAACTGAAAGGATTAGGGCTTCCCTTCCGGTGACTCGGAAGGCATGGTTTCGATGGCAAAGTCCGGAGATAGATCTTGGGTGGCAAGGTTGGACTGGGGAGAATCTCTGGTTGGATAGGGAAGGCAAGGCTAGATGACCATCTTCACATACCCAAGAGCTAGAGAAATCCGATAACACCGAGAAAAAAGACGGGAGTCAAATCCCGCAAAGAAAAAAAAACAGGGAGCGAAAACCAGGGTGTTACAAACCTACCCCCCTTAAGAAAATATCGTCCTTGAGATTTCCGGGCTTACCTCCCGATGAAGGGGGACTTACCTGTGTGCGACTTGGATCCATCAGTTGTCCTATCTTCGTTGGTTCTCTGACCTTTTAACTGCCTCTTCTGAGGGACCATGTGTTGTGTCTGCACACAGCTTTCTTGAATCCTTCTCTTTCCTGTCAGGTAAACCTTTTGTCCGGATTGTGGTGTTGCTAGGTGAAGTAGCGGGTAATACCAACAAACAGCTTGGTTTCCATGATCTGGAAGCAACTGCTTCAGGTTTAATTGCGATACTTCGTACCCTGAGTATCATGGTCAAGCCATCCTTTGCTGGTACCAGGCTCATGTGCTCGTATGGCCTCGATAGCTAGAGGTGACTTTCTTTTTGCCGTGTCAAAATGCTCAACCTGGCTGTGGGTTCCGTACCGATGTTTCTTTCTGTCTTAGGCATTCTGACTTCGTCCTTAGGTGATCCATAATTCAAGGAATCAACATGACTGAACTATGGCTGCTATATCCTCAACTGAAATGTCAGGCATGACCACAAAGTAATCATAGACAGTAATCTCTTATTCCAATGATGTCATGATGTCTCTGAGCTGTTGGTGCTGACGTGCTTTGAGCCATTCTATCTGAATGTCTTGTTTCAAACTCTATAGCTCGTGGAGATGGCTCTGTCATATATATAGCCTCTGTAGTCCTTGCTGTGACCACTGAGCTAAGCATAGTACTGCTATCATCTGGTGTATCTTTCGGAGAATAGCCCTTTTACCTTGGTTGGTAGCCCATATTCATGAGGAGTGCGGCAAGCTCGTTTGTAGCCGCAGGTAGGGTATTGCTGTGGCCGCATATGCAAGAGTCTGACAAGGGTTGGTAATACCACCCTGTTCGTGAAGTTGTATCTTGTTGACCGTCACGGAGGTTGTTTGTCCACAACTTCTTTGTGCTTGTGGACTCCTTTGATGGACCTGTAATGACCTGCCAACACGGCTCCTTGATTGTTTTCCCGGTTTCTCGGGCTTGTTCTCAGAACTTACTCTTGCATACCTCGTAGGGACTGTTGTGCTCCTATCCTTCCTTGAAGTATGGGGCCACTGTTTCTCTGGACACAGTCATTCCCATGTACGAGTGGCTCACATGAACTGATCCACTGGACTGCATGCTCACAACATAAGCAGGTGTAGGATAAATCCTTTCATAACCACTGGATTCTGAGGCGAATGTGTGTACAGACTAGTTCTTGCTTCTGACACGCTTGTTGTGGCACGATGGTGTGTTGAAGAAGGCTGAATTCCTTATGCTCGAAGCTTCTGCCAGAGTAGCATGCTGAAGAAGGCTGGGTATCATACCTCAAAAGCTTTCCTTCATGTGGCTTACTGCGGAAGGTCGGGTGCCTTATGCCGGAAGTTTTCCGCGGTAGCACGCTGTGGAAGATGGGAGTGTCGTATCCTAGAAGGATCTCTCACCGAGTGGCGTACCGAGGAAGATTGGTAGTCTGGTATCGTAAGCTCTTCTCGGTAGCTTGTGGGGGAAAGTTGGGTTCCTTATACCAGAAGCCTTGTGTACACAGTCGGATCTATGGCCGATTCTGGCTTCCCTCCGAAATATCCGGAATTTTACCCATAGCAGAGCCAAAACTTGATATAGGCCATACCTTGACTGAAGATATTCCATTGGTCAAGCACATCGCCTGTCCTTCTGCTGGTCTGATTATTGTTGCTGTACAGGTTGCATGACTGATGCAGACCTCATGTTTACAATTAATCCTGAATACCATATGTTACCGGTAGTACATAGTCGGCGGATAATTCCATTTGATTTAGTTGAAATTCCAAGCATTTGAAGTTCTCATTGACTCTAGGCAACCGTAAACTTATCCATATTTCTCGCAAACCTTCTTCACAGTGCCTAGAAAATTTTGTATTTGCATCGGTGAATTCCAAGATATGCTTTGAAATTCGTATCATCATACCAGAGTTTAGTTGTTGCTCTCGGCACCTTCACATTCTTCAACTATGTCTTCTGTGGGTAATAAATGATTCTTGGGTCCATTGAGAGAAGACTCAGGGTTCACTTCACTGACTGAAATAATCCCTGTATCGCGGACGGAATAATTTGTCCTTACTGATGTTCATTCTTAGTAGCTCATCTGTCTGTTCCTTAGGCGTGATTTGTTCTGAGGCAAACTCTCTCAGGTATATTCTGGCCTTGTCTGTTGCACACGGATTCTGCTTCTGACCCATTCTTCATTCTTGACAGATCCGGTGGTAATGTTCTAAATATCAGGTAGTTGGCTGGACAGGACTCTTGCTGAATTGGGATTATTGGGTATTATCCCAGTTGCATGCTCATCTTCTTAGGCAACTCTTGCGGATGGATCCAGTCGGAGCAGAGAGACGGAATCGACAAAAGAAACAAGAACCGCGACAAACCAAGAAGCAAATAAAGCTCAAATTTTTGCGGACCTTACACATGTGGCCAAGGATCCACTAGTATAACTAGTATAGCGCACTCGATGCACCTCTAAGGATTTAGAAGCGAAACCACACAATGCTCCTGGTAGCACTGGTGTCAAGCTCCTACTACTTCCTTAGGGAGCATCACACTCGACGCAGGACCATAGCCAAAGTGGCTTAGTTAACGTTCCTAAGGTTGTCGAGGAGAGATAGAATTTATAAGCGTTTCCCAAAGGAAACTATAGTAAGAAGAGAAATGCCATGGTTAGCAAGCAGGGTAAGGATATGTGGTTTACCTAGGGGTTTCAGGGCTCATGGGTCGTTGCCCGGTGCGAGCGTTTCACACCGGAGGCAAGGGCCACAAGAGTTGGGGTCTGATGGAGCCAAAGACCTATGGGGTTGCCTTATGATCAATAGTAGCCATGCCAGGTGGCAAAGATGGCTGAAATCCATCTGGGCTTTCTAGTGAACACAAGACAGTGAAGTCTGGCTAGGGCAACCTATGGTCAGCCTGGCTGCTCTGATACCATCCGTTGTGGCGCCCCGCCTGATTACCACTGTAGCCAGACGGTCGCCACGCATACCAGCCCAGGAAATCACTCTGGCATGCGCGTTAACAACAAGTATCATGAACACAGGCATTTCTATTAATGGATATATCAGTCTTACAAGATATATTACAAGAGTGATGGCAGCGGAAAAGCTCTATCTAAGGCAGCATGGTCTTGGTGCGGCTCCAATCCACAGGGATCTAACTGGGTTACTCTCCTAGCCCGCGAACACTCCGGCTCCTCGACGATGGACGACGGATCCTTATGTGAACCTGGCCATGTTAAAGGCCGCTGAGTACTTTTGAATGTACTCGCAATCAAACCAAACTAACATATACACCAAGCAAAGCAATCCATGGCATTCAAGCATGCATTTGTTATTAGAGCAATATTAATTATCATGACATAGCATACCTATCTAGCAATATTAATTATCATGTTGCAACAGGATTATCCAGTGTGATACTACTAGAGTAAAGTAAAGCATGCCAAGTAAATAATCCATACTCCGAACATTCTCAGGATCCAATCCAACTCTTAACCAGATCCAACTTACTGTCTTATGGGTTGTTCCACAACCCTTAGAACATTCATGATCCACTGAGTACTTCCGATCATAAGGCGAGTTATTCCATCATTATTATCATTACTACGGTTGACCACCTAGTGAGGCCTGGACGGACTGTCCAATACCGTGGACACGGCTATTCGAATAGATTTTTCACTCTGCAGAGGTTGCGCACTTTACCCACACCATGGAGCACCTGGCCTCGTGAACCCATTCGGGTGGACCAACGTTGCTCCAACAAAACCCGCCTGACCCGTGACTCTCCCATCGTACCACCGGCATTCATCCTCCCCCGGAGTCCTGCCCTGGGTGGCCCCTGTGTCACCTCGTGACACCTGCCACCGTCGTGGCCAAACTAAACTGTCCCAAACGGGGACCTAGTACCATATAACTCAACTGGGCTCACAAGATTATCGCCGCCTACCGGGCCAGGGTAGCGCGCACGCATAACCTTCCCTGTCGGGTGGTACCGGTGAAAGAGCACGCGATCAGACCAAGTCAAGGCCGTCCCATACCGACAAATGTGGCTGCACGGATAAGCCCGGACAGGTGACTCTGGATCAACCGACTAAGTTTAGCTTTATCCAGTACTTAGCAGGCATAGTTATTTATCACACAAGGTTGAGGTGGCAGCAACTATGCATTTAAGTAAATTACTTTGAATTATCACATGGCAACTAATGCAAGTAATGTAAACAGTAAGTGCAATCTAACAGAAGTTTAATTATTTCTATCACAGGCATAATCATTAATTAAACACGCAAGAATAACACAGAGCAATGCTTTAGGGCATATATCAGATGGTCGGCTTGCCTGGGGTCGAAGAAATACTCCGGAAGAAGTGCGGAGAGTCCGCGGAAAGGATCGCCGGAAACTGTTCTCTTTCGGAGAGGGCTGTTTAGAGGCAAGGGCAAAATGGTAATTTTCAGAATGTGCAAACATTATGAAAGTGACCTCATCGGAACGAGCTCGACGCACTGAAGACGTGAGCGTTGGTTTCACCTGGATCGGAGTTGCGAGTGAAAAGATGCAGACGGTTGACTGCCAGGGACCCATCTGTAAATAATTTATTTGCAACTGAGTCCTCAGCAGTTATTTCAGTGGAAAAGAACAAAGTGCACTATGCACTTGGGCTGGATTGGGCCGAATTCGCTTCAGGAGAGGCGCGCGGGACCGGAGGGCTGCCAGGCCGCTGCTGCTGGGTCGGCCCACCTGTGTCGCTGCCTCGCTTTAAAACGAGCGGAGGGAGGCTGAGCCGCTGACGAAGGGGCCCCACTGGCAGGGTCACCTTCTTCCTCGCGCGTGCTGACCAGAGGAACAGAGGCGGCATCGGCCGGCGATTGCCAGCGCCACCGGCCACCGTTTGCGACGCCCGGCACATGGGCGTGCTCAAGACAGCGAGCAGCATCCACCCACGTAGCTTACGGGTGCCGAGGTGCTCGGAAGCGGACTGGACGCCGGCCGTAGCGGACGGCGGCGCTGGTGAGGTCGGGCCCAAAGCCACGGGCATCCCCGGAGCAAAAAGGAGACGGGGGTGGTGCCGCGATGGTGGTGGTGGTCTGCCGGTGGTGGTGGTCTGCCGGTGGTGCTGGAGGAGCAAGGGAGGGTCGGGTGAGAAGAATTTAAGCACGGACGGGCGGCGACCATGGCGGCGATGTGATGGCAGAGGGAACTCCGGCGAGGTAGTGAGGGGTCAGGGAGGCATCTAGAGGAGAGAGGAGACTGCTGCGGCTGTTGTGGTGCTCCGGGAGGCTCGGGGTGGCGGCTTATATAGGCGGCCGAGGCGGAGGGGATGAGGACGGCCGCCGTGGAGATCTCATCGGCACACTGGCGCTACGGGGAGACGTGGCTGGTCGGTAGCGATGTCGGCAGTGGCTCCAGGGAGGGCGAAGGAGCTCGTGGAGTCTTCGGTAGAGCTCGAGGGGGAAGACGACGACGCTCACGGGCTGCACAGAATGGTGGCGGGGCTCGCCGTGGCGTGAGGAGGAAGGGAGAGGAGGGGAGAAGATGCTGGAGGGGAGTACGAGGATGGCGCGGAGCTAGTCGACATGCTCAGACAAGCGGGGGCTGGCCGGAGGCGACCGCGTGGGGCTCACAGAGAGCAGAGCACCGTTCCTGTGTGGCCATTGCTTGGTCACCACGCACATGACATGCTCCCGAAGGCTTCTGTCTGTCTAAGCTTGTCCAACAGGTCTCTTGCTGCTCAAATAGATAAGAGAAGGGTCTGGAGCCAGCTAGGTAGCTCTGAGGTAAGAGAAACTAGCAGAAACAGATTCTGACAGCACGGTGTTTGGAGTGGGGTGGGGGAGATTCAGCTGGGGATAGATGCTGAGATTTGCCTTGCTGTGATCTTACACTAAGATGAGTATTGTGGCCAAGTTTCAGACCAAATGGAGGATTGTAGCAAGCACTTGCTGTACAAACCACCATACTGGATAGAAATGCAAACCTTGATGTGGCACTCACATACTAGCTTGCATTGAACTAAAATTTGGAGGAGGTGAGTGGTTTGAACACATGAAGCCACTGTAAAAGTTTCATACCAATTGGATACACTCAAATGGTAATTCCTTCACAGAGCTTCCAAATGGACAGAAACTTGAGAAAAATGCTGTGGGAAAATGGATAGATGGATTGAGCTGATTTTTGGTATCCATGAGTGATTTAGCAATGTTAACCACCATGAAAAATTTCAGCTAAAATAGATAAAGGAATAGAGCACTTCCTTTGCAACTTGCCCAACTTGACATAATCTGCAAATTGATGTTGTGCTCAAAATTTAAACTATGGAACTAAGGTTCTTGACGGAAATGGTGAAGATATGGATAGGAGAATCTCCACAAATTATTTGGGATTTTTCCTGGCTACCAAAATGGTAGTTCCTTTAGAAAGGGCCCAAAATGCAATATTGGCTTTAAATAGGAAAAGGCAATTTCCCTTATTTAATTATGGCCAATATTTTTATGGGAGCTCAATATGATCACAAAGAATATCTCCACAAGTTTTCATGAACTTTGGAGATGGATAGATATTTTCCTGGATTTAATTCCCTTAATTGCCAAAAACAGGAATTAATTATAAATGAAAAATATTGCAAATGACTTGGCAATATTTTCGCATATCCAGGGTTGCCTGATATAGGATGATCACTGGGAAAAGTTTGGGAGGCAACAGATCAAAGGAAATTGAGGTTCCTTTGTAACTGAAAGGATTAGGGTTTCCCTTCCGGTGACTCGGAAGGCATGGTTTCGATGGCAAAGTCCGGAGATAGATCTTGGGTGGCAAGGTTGGACTGGGGAGAATCTCTGGTTGGATAGGGAAGGCAAGGCTAGATGACCATCTTCACATACCCAAGAGCAAGAGAAATCCGATAACACCGAGAAAAAAGACGGGAGTCAAATCCCGCAAAGGAAAAAAAACAGGGAGCGAAAACCAGGGTGTTACAGAGATATAGCTAGAGAAATCCTTTCTTGTAAGGATAGAGATGATCTTAAGAAATTGCTACACAAGTATAAGGAAAAGACTTTGAATGCTAGAATGAAATGTGATCCTAAGTTTGCTACTTCACCTATCTTTGTTACTGATAAGGATTATGATTTCTCTGTCGACCCAGAGTTAATTACTTTGGTTGAATCTGATCCTTTCCATGGCTATGAAACTGAAACTGTAGTGGCACGTCTTACTAAGTTGAATGATATACCACCCTCTTTGCTCACGATGAGAAGATTCGCTACTATTATATTCTCAAGTTATTTCCGTTCTCATTAAAGGGCGATGCTAGGACATGGTACAATACTCTTGCTCCTGGTTGTGTGCATAGTCCCCATGATATGATTTACTATTTCTCTGAAAAATATTTTCCTGCTCATAAGAAACAAGCTGCCTTACAGGAAATATTTAACTTTGTGCAAATTGAAGAAGAGAGTCTCCCACAAGCTTGGGGGAGGCTTCTCCAATTGCTTAATGCTTTGCCTGATCACCCTCTCAAGAAAAATGAAATACTTGATATCTTCTATAATGGACTAACTGATGCTTATAGGGACTTCCTAGATAGTTGTGCTGGTTGTGTTTTCAGGGAACGAACTGTTGAACAAGCTGACGAATTATGATGATTGGACTCTTCCTGAACCACCGCTTAAACCCACTCCGAAGAATATGGGTATCTTATTTCTTAGTCCTGAAGATATGATAGAGGCAAAGAAATCTATGAAAGAAAAAAGGTATTAAAGCTGAGGATGTTAAGAATTTACCAGCTATTGAAGAAATACATGGCCTTGACACACCACCACCTCCGCGGGTGGTAAAGGTAAATTCTTAATTAAAGTTTGATGAATGTGATATCCCTCACAATAAACATCCTAGTCAATGCTTATATGAGTTTGATAACTATATTATGAAGCAAGATCATTTCAATGCATATGTTCTGAAACAATTGAAATACAATTCTGATATGATTGATCACTTGAGTGACTTGCTATTTAGAATCAGTAATGATGTTAGAGGTATAGGAAAACAGGCCTCTATGGTTCAAACTCAGTTAGAACAAGTTGCTAAGTGTCAAAAAGAATTGCTTGATGAAATGAATATTAATATGAATGATTTTTCTACTAGAGTAGTAACTAGAGGAGGTAAAATGACCCAAGAACCACTTTATCCTGAGGGTCATCCTAAAAGAATTGAAAAAGACTCTCAAAGAATTAATGCCGATGCACCTAGTCCTTCTAGAAAGAAAAAGAAAAAGAAAAATGATAGGACTTTGCATACCTCTAGTGAACCTGAGATACAAAAACCTCCTGATAATAATGATGCCTCTATTTCTGATGCTGAAACTCAGTCTCATAATGAACATTCACCTAGTGATAATGAAAATGATAATGATGATGTTCATGAAGATGCTCAACCTAATAAGGATAGAGAACCGGATAATGATGTTGAAGTAGAGCGTGCTGCTGATCTTGATAACCCACAACCTAAAAATAAACGTTATGATAAAAGAGACTTTGTGGCTAGGAAACATGGTAAAGAAAGAGAGCCATGGGTTCAGAAACCCATGCCATTTCCACCTAAGCCATCTAAGAAAAAGGATGATGAAGAATTTGAGCGCTTTGCTGAAATGATTAGGCCAGTCTTTTTGCGTACCCGCTTAACTGATATCTTAAAGATGGCTCCTTGTGCAAAGTACATGAAAGACATCATCACTAATAAAAGAAAGATACCTGAAGCTGAAATCTCCACCATGCTTGCTAATTATTCTTTTAAGGATGGAGTACCTAAAAAACTTGGAGACCCTGGAATACCAACTATACCTTGCTCCATTAAAAGAAACTATGTCAAAACTGCTTTGTGTGATTTGGGAGCCGGTGTTAGTGTTATGCATTTCTCCTTATATATAAGACTTGATTTGAATAAACTCACACCTACTGAAATATCATTGCAAATGGCTGGCAAATCAACTGCCATACCTATCGGTATTTGTGAAGATGTGCCTGTTGTTGTTGCAAATGTTACTATCTTAACTGACTTTGTTATTCTTGAGATGCCCGAGGATGACAACATGTCAATTATTCTCGGTAGACCCTTTTTTAATACTGCAGGGGCTGTTATTGATTACAATAAAAGCAAAGTCACTTTTCATATCAATGGTAATGAGCATACGGTGCACTTTCCGAAAAAACAATTCCAAGTGAATGGTATAAATGTTATTGAAGAATCTCCGACCAACACTATTGGAAGTTTTCAATTACCTCTACCTACTGCCAAAAAGAAATATGATATACTTATTGTTGGGGACATGCACATCCCCATTGAGGTCACTTAGTGTTTTACGAAAGTTCTTCTGTTTCATGCTAATCGGAAGTGGTTGTTAATAAGACTTGATCAACCTTATTAATGGATCATTTTTGAGAGGTATGAAGTTGATGAATCTAGTTGGCACAATTCTCTGTTTCCACTTTTTATTTTCTGTTTTAGTTAGTTAAATAAAATAAAATGTCATGTTTATCATGTTTTTCTGTTTTCTCCGTGCAATAAAAAATGACCCAAAATTAAAAATTCTCAGAATGTTCTAAAAATTTGATACGATTTTTTTCTGAAGATTTCTGAATTTCTGGAGCAAATAATACCAGAGGGGGTGCACCTAGTGCCCACAAGACACTAGGGCGCGCTAGCAACCCCAGGCGCGCCCTGGTGGGTTATGGCCCCCACGTGGTCCCCCTCACTTATTCCTTTAGCCCATATCATCCCCTACCTCCAGAAAAAATTCACCACAACCACCATTCCCGTGTTCTTGCTCTCAAACCTGCGGATTTCGATCTCTTTGCTTGAAGCTCCGTTTCGGAAAATGTTGGAGGGATTGCTACTTGGTATGTGACTCCTCCATTGCTCGAATAAGTTTTTGATTTAGTGGGTTATTTTTAGAGTAATTAGCTACTCTTGGTGCTGTTGTAGATGATCTTGCATGTTGAATTATTAGAGTTCTAAGTAGTTTGAATGCTTAATATGGCATCTATGCATCCTTGGGAGTAGTTACTATCAATCTTACAAAGTTTTGTTGACAAAAATTTTGTGGACTAAGAATTTTCAGAAATTTTATTTTAGGGATAAGATGGATTTCTTTAGGAAGTTTTCCTCCAAGAAAAATGCCAAAGGAGTCATTGGGGAATCATCGGACAATGACCTTCACACTCCAAGAACGGTGGAGGTGCGGCCGTGTGAATGGCCGGATGATGCCTTCATGGAGGAGACCGGGTTTCATCAAGAGTTCGCTCAATTTGTTGCAAACGTTGGGCTGACCGAGTTCCTCGTAGCTAAGTGTGACCAATATAACATCCTTACAAATTCCTTTGTGCAAAGTTTTCATTTTTAGAGAAAGAATAATCCTACTGAGGTGCAGTTTAATCTTTACGTTGAAACTCACAAAATGCCGCTAACTGACTTTTGCAACATATGCTTGATCCCCTCTGATGGGGAATTGAGAGAACCTAGACCAGTGGAGTTTGAGGATTTTCTCCTCGCCTTAATGGTTGGTGAAGATAGAGGCGTGTCGAACGCTACTGCTACCAGTCTGCAGTTTCCTTCAGTGCATTACTTTGCTTTGTTCATTGCAAAGTGTTTAACCGCTAGGGAGAAGGTTGGCGCACTTAGTGCCCCCGACCTCGCTATTTTACGCCGTCCACTGTATAATGATCACACCTTTAGTATGGGGGCTATTATTGCATGCCGCTTACACCTTAATAGGACTAAGGGAAAGATACATGGTGGTATTTATGCTACTCGCTTAGCGAGACACTTTAATGTTCAGATTCGCCCACATGATTATCTCTTGTCCCTAGTTTATCTAGATCACAAGGCGTTGCAGGATCACAAATTTATCGAGGCAACTGATTCTTTTCATGACATTCGTTACAACTTAGTGTTCAGCGTCGAAACCCGTGATGTTATTTCGTTGCCTGCACCTGCTCTGTTTGATTCTATTGCCAGGAACGGATACAGAATTATGCCAGATGACATTACAGCCTACCGGAACAACCTAGCAGCTACTGAGGAGGAGCCCCAGGGGTGGGACGCTCAGGTGCCGCCTCCACCACACTTCAACTTGGGACCGGATGGCTATTACGGATGGTGATTACCAAGCTAGGCCAAAAGCCTAAGCTTGGGGGAGTACGTATTTCCACCGACATTACATTCATGTTCACACATTTCATTCCAGTTGTCGGTGTTCACACTTTTTCATTGTAATATCCATGCTAAAATTGTTTCCTCGCTTTCTTCTTGTGTGTTTGAAAAACTTTGACAAACCCAAAAGCATTTCCTACTTCTTTTCAGTTTTTCTTTCTAGCTTAGTTTAATTGTAGTATCGAAAGAAAACCCAAAAAGATTTCTAGTTTACTTGTTTGGAGCTTTCCCGTGTAAATAGTTTTTCTCGTTTTTGTTTTTCCTTTTTATTTACCTTCTTCAAGAAAAAACCGAAAACTCCAAAAATATTTCAGTGTGTTTCTCTGAAATTCTTTTCTTTTTGTTTGATTTGTACCAAGGAGAAGACCACGATGAAAATGTTGAGTGGCTTTATCATTCGGTCGTGCAAGTGAAAGGCAATAATGACGATATTTGATGAATTGACTGTGGCAGAGAAAAGCGTGTATGAACTCAACTTGTTTTTGTTTTTGTAAATATGTTTAACCTAGTATCCTTGATTCAACATATTATGATCAAACATGTTTGCAACAACCATTAGAGATTATAGTTGTTCATGCCATGCTTAAGTAGCTAGGAGTGGATAATGATTTATCTTGGATGTCAACATGCATTAAAATGGTTGTGATGTGGTATGATGATATGGTATCCTCCTCTGAATGTTTCAAGTGGCTTGACTTGGCACATGTTCACGCATGTAGTTGAATCAAAACCAACATAGCCTTCATGATATTTATGTTCATGGTGTCCATATCCTACTCATGCTGGTAGTCAATGTTCATTATATGTATTGCATGTTCATGACCGTTTTCGCTCTCTAGCTGGCCGCTTCTCAATCTATCTGCTAGCATTTGCCTGTACTAAGCGGGAATACTGCTTGTGCATCAAAATCCTTAAACCAAAGTTATTCTAGATGAGTCCACTATATCTACCTATATGCGGTATTACCCTACCATTCCAAAGTAAATTTGCATGTGCCATCTCTAAAATTCAAATTAACATCTATTTTGTGTGCCTGGACCGCTCATGGAGCGATAGGGGGCGATCAGTATCTTCCATGCTAAGCGGGTTATTCTCATGATGAGTGTCTATTCACTCGTCCTTACACGAGAGGGGCGGTAATAGGGATTCCCAGTCCCGAAATCAAAAAAAATTACAAATAATTAAACAAAACTCCCCCAGGAATGTTGTTGGTTTGCGCGGTACCCGTGGATGCGGCTAGCCATGGAGTGTGATTGTTGGTGGAGGGGGAGTAAACCTTTACTTTTACCGCTTGGGAACCGCCGCTAATTTGTTTAGCATGGAAGATATTGATAACGCTTGGTCGTAACATTGACAGGAAGGGTGTACCTCCCAAAATTATATCTATCTCTGTTTTAAGCTTTGAGCTCTGGCACCTCTGCAAATCCATGCTTCCCTCTGCGAAGGGACTATCTCTTTACTTTTATGTTGAGTCATCACCTTCTCAAATAAGCGCCAGACCTGAGAGCACTATTGTCATCCTCATGCATTGTGTATAGTTGATGTTAGGTGCAGCATGACTGGATCTTTTCTACCGTGAATTACAATGTTTAGTCGCTGCTTGAACTTTGGAGGTGCTCTGCATTTATGTTTTGCAGTCTCAGAAAGGGCTAGCGAGATACCACTATTGTCATATTGTATCATGATTGTTTTGACAAAGTGTTGGCGCTTGAGATACCTTATTATTGCTCGCTAGTTGCTTATGTCATTGATATGAGTTAATATAATTTCTAAGAGTTATTGTTGTCATGGTTAGTCATAATCTTTGCTGAAAACTTGGGTGCTACTTAAGCATATATATGTAAACCAGAACAAAAGAGTTCGTAAAAGTTTTTCTTTATCACTTTCAGTTTGTCAACTGAATTGCTTGAGGACAAGCAATGGGTTAAGCTTGGGGGAGTTGATACGTCTCTTTCGTATCTACTTTTCCTCACACTTTTGCCCTTGTTTTGGACTCTAATTTGCATGATTTGAATGAAACTAACCCGGACTGACGCTGTTTTCAGCAGAACTACCATGGTATTGTTTTTGTGCAGAAATAAAAATTCTCGGAACTGGACGAAACTTTTGGGAGATTTATTTCAGAATAAATAAAAAATACTGGAGCCAAGAACCACCGGAGGGGGGCCCCTGACTGGGCACGATACACCAGGGCGCGCCAGCCCCCCCCCCCTCGGTGTGCCCTGGTGGGTTGTGCCCACCTCGTGGCCCCACTGACCCTAATTCCGACGCTATAAAATCCTATTTTTCGAGAAAAAATCAGAGAGGAAGTTTCATCGCGTTTTACGATACGGAGCCGCCGCCCCTCCTGTTCTTCATCGGGAGGCCAGATCTGGAGCCCGTTTGGGGCCCCGGAGAGGGGAATCTTCGGTCTTCGTCATCATCAACCCTTCTCCATCGCCAATTCCATGATGCTCCCCACCGGGAGTGAGTAATTCCTTCGTAGGCTTGCTGGTCGGTGAGGAGTTGGATGAGATTCATCATGTAATCGAGTTAGTTTTGTTAGGGCTTGATCCCTAGTATCCACTATGTTATGAGATTGATGTTGCTATGACTTTGCCATGCTTAATGCTTGTCACTAGGGCCCGAGTGCCATGATTTCAGATCTGAACCGTTTATGTTATCACCATTATATATATGTTTTTGATCCGATCTTGCTAGTCATATGCACCTATTACGTGTTCTGATCCGCTAACCCCGGAGTGACAATAGTCGGGATACTTTCCGGTGATGACCGTAGTTTGAGGAGTTCATGTATTCACCGTGTGTTAATGCTTTGTTCCGGTTCTCTATTAAAAGGAGGCATTAATATCCCTTAGTTTCCTTATGGACCCTGCTGCCATGGGAGGGTAGGACAAAAGATGTCATGCAAGTTCTTTTCCATAAGCACGTATGACTATTTACGGAATACATGCCTACATTACATTTCTAAACTGGAACTAGTTCTGTATCGCCCTAGGTTATGACTGTTATACGATGAATATCATCCAAAGAATTCACCGATCCAGGGCCTACGAGTTTTTCACTTATTGTTCTTGCTAAGTTACTACTGCTGTTGCTACTGTTCCAATTGCTACAAAACTATTGCTATTACTGATACCGCTACTGTTACTGTCACTATTGCTATCAAACTATCATATTACTGTGCTACTGATCACTTTGCTGCAGATATTTAATCTCCAGGTGTGGTTGAATTGACAACTCAACTGCTAATACTCTCAAATATTCTTTGGCTCCCCTTGTGTCGAATCTATAAATTTGGGTTGAATACTCGACCCTCGGAAACTGTTGTGATCCCCTATACTTGTGGGTTATTAGAGCCCCCTCGGTACGTCATTGGGCATAGTTTGTCATCAAGTTGTCCAATAGGGCTTTAACATTTTCTTGAGTTATGTTTTTAAAAGTTCCACCTGCAGCTGAATCTAAAAGATTTCTTGACATAACATTAAGCCTAGAACAAAAGTATGCAACACTAGCCAATCATCTAGTCCATGACTTGGACAATTTCTAAGCATGCTTTTTATTCTTTCCCATGATTATGTTAAGTGTTCATTTTAACTTTATCTAAAGTTCATGATAGCATTCCTAAGTTGCATTATCTTTGCGGGGGGATAATACTTTCCAATAAAAGTTTTTTGCATTTGTTCCAAGAATCAATGCTACCTCTAGGTAAAGATTGTAGCCATTCTTTGGCCCTTGATCTTAGTGAAAAATGAAAGAATTTTTGTTTCACATAATCAATTGTCCCTCTTGATATTTTGCATAGCACAAAATTCAACAAATTTGTGCAAATGAGAGGAAGCATGTTCACTAAAAGACCGAGAAACATATTTTTTCATAAAGGCCCTTACAATCACATACCTGCCAACATGCATTGACAGTCTCACAGGGGTTTGATATTTAATGAGCCGTAGAGGCACCAACTGGGAGGTGTGGTTCGCGATAGCGCATGAGCCATCGCGACACCGTCCGGATAGGCGAGAACTATGTGTCGTCACCCCCCATCATGGCAACGGAAGGCGAAGGAGGCCTACTAGGCCGCACTAGAGGAGGCGCTCCAGCGTGCCCTCGAAGAGTCCCACCACGAGGAGGACGCGCACTAGCTCGGAATGAAGGAGGTGCTTCAGCTGTCGGTCGTGGGGGACTACGTCTACCCCCCCCCCCCCCCCCCGCCCCCCCCCCCCTCCACCGCTGCCTCTCGCCGAGCCCAAGGCCAAGCCTGGGCCCGAGCCAACGCCACCACCACTCCCCATAGACGAGAGGTACCAGTGGCAGGGGTACGTGCGGGAGTGGGTGAGTGTGTCGCCCGTGTGGTTGGGCGCAACGCAGGAGCAGGAGGTGTCGTACCTCTAGCAATGGAAGGCTCGTGCGCTGGCGGAGGAGCAGGCCGACGGGGAGCTGCGCATGCAACAGGATTGGGCGAAGGAGGAGCGTCGACAAAGATGGGCACGGGAGGAGGAGGAGGAGCGTGCGCCCCGCAACAGTAGATCCGCCGGCGCAGCAGACATCGATGGAGGCGGCACGGGCGGTGTGTGGCACCAAGTCTTCCCGTGGGCTAGGCTGCCGCCACTCTTCTACGACCTCAACGGCGACAACGACGATAAGGGTGACGCCTAGGACAGCACGCTGGGGCGGCTGGGTGGCGCATTTATTTTAGAAGTTTTTACTTAATGTTTAATTGTGTTTTAAGTGGACTTTGGCTCGCAGTTGACCGGCCTTTTTAATGTATACTTACGTTTATTATTCAACATGCAAGTATGCCACCTCATAGTTCAAACGTAGAAAGCCGTCTCACAACATGTAACCATGTATAATAAAAAAGCCACATCAACATGCAAATATGCATGAGAATTTACATTCTATTATGATATTTACATTATACAATGATCAAATACCATAAATCATATTTATTTTCAGCTTTAGTTCTCATATTATTACTCTAAATATCATCCTCCATACAACCTATTCTAACAAAATATATTGTAAAACATTTCCGCAACAACGTACGAGGTATCGTCTAGCTTTTATAAAAACGCTTTAGCTATACTTCGGTCGACTGCAAACACAATTAGGATCAGTCGATTTTTTTTCCCAGAATGTGCACACACGTACTACCCCTCCGTTTCTAAATATTTGTCTTTTTAGAGATTCAACTATGGACTACATATGAAACAAAATAGATGAATATACACTTTAAATTATGTCTATATACATCTAAATTATGTCTATATACATCCGTATGTAGTCCATACCGAAATCTCTAAAAAGACAAATATTTAGAAACGGATTGAGTAGTAAGCATGCATGCATGCAGCATGCAGCGCAGGACAGGTGACGTGTTAGTCTAGCAGATTAATTGGTGCGTTAGACTAGTACGGCCTAGAGTATTAATGGGAGTATTGTATTAGTCTAGCAGATTAATCCAGATCAATACGGCAAGCTTGTTTCAGTCTGAATTTAACGAAGTTGTTGTATGTTTTTTTAGCGGTGTACGTATGTATTTCTCTATCGTCTCAACATATGACTCTGAATGTGTTTTCTAGGTCTCTTCCTTGTGTCTCTTTCATTTTATTTTATTTCATTTTCAGTTTTTACTTGTGTGTGTGTGTTTCACTTTTTCTGTGTGTGCGTGTGTTGGTCTGTGGGTGTTTGACGCATGTGCATGTTGAGAGAGATGACACCACGATCTAAGATGCAATTTATTCTTGATATGTTAAGAGGCCGTTAATCTTCAACGTTGGTATTTTTCTGTTTGAACACGGAGTATAACATGAATATATACGTGCAAATTATTTGTAATTGGTGTGCAAATAACAATATCTTTGTGCACATTTTGTTCTTATTTTTGTTTTATTTTTGAATTTTCTTTCTTCTTAATGGGTAATACAAATGCCACTAATTAATTCTTCCTTAGAAATTCATTGTTATGATTTTGTTTTAGTTTGTATTTTTTTTTGGAGGTAATACCGATACTAATTCATTATTTCTTAGAAAACTTTTTTTTTCACGAACATTCCAATATTATATGCTTATTCCTACATATCATAAAATAGTGTATTTTTTGTAAATTGTGTGCAATTGTTTTCATTTTCTTTCCTTTAAAAGGTAATACTTTTACCACTAATTCATTTTTTGTTAGAAAACTTCATTATTTTGATTTTATTTAAGTTTTTATTACATTTCTTTCTAAGGGTAATACAGTTGTCACTAATACAATCCTTCTAGAAAGTTTCTATTTTTGATAAATTCCAGTATTATATGCTTATTCATGCATATTCTGCGAAAATGCAACCTTTTTTATAATGTGTGAATTTTGCGATTATTTGATTTTTTTTCTAATTTCTTTCTTTATTTTGAATTTTATTTATTTATATTTTAAGGGTAATACCAATGTCACTAATTCATTCTTTTTTAGAAAACGTTTAGTTTTGAGAAATTCCAGTATTATATGCTTACTGTTGCATAGTATAGAAAGACACATTTTTCCATGAAATTGTGTGAGAATTATGCAATTTTTTTTATTTTCTTCCTTTTCTTTCTTTCTTCTTAAAGAGTGATACCCATGCCATAATTGCATCTTTCTTAGAAAATTCTTCTTTGAAAATAATCCACTATTATATGCTTATTCTTGCATATCATAAAAAGTGCAATATTTGTGTAAACGTGTGTAAATTCATTATTTTTCCTTTTATTTGTTTATAAAGGTTGATACCAATAACACTGATTTATTTTCCCTTAGAAAATTTCATTATTTTGGTTTTTGTTTTTATTTCATTTTCTTTCTTCTTTAAGGATAATACCAATGCCACTTATTCATTTTTCCTTCAAAACTTCATTATTTTGATTTTGTTTCAGTTTGTGTTTCTTTTTATTTCTTCTTTATGGTTAATACCATTGCCACTTATTCCTACTTCATTAGAAAACCTTCATTATTTCGATTTATTTTTATATTAAGAGTAATACCAATGTTGTTGATTCATTTCTCTTTAGTAAACTTCTATTTTTGAGAAATTTGACTAGTATATGCTTATTTTGGCATAGTATAGAAAATTGCAAAAAAAATGTAAAGTGTGTGTGAATTTTGCAATTATTTGTTTTACTTTCTTCATTTTCTTTCTTGTAAAAGATAATACTAATGTCACTGTTCGCACACGAACACGTCACCGTGTACCTCCAACGTCGAGGGTGATGCACCGCAGCTCACGTCGAAGGAGACCCGTCCGGAAGCGCGGTACGCAAGCAATCCGACGGGCGCTTTTGTAGACCCGAAACCCTACACGCCCGGGAGGGACCCCGTCAGGGCGCGCGGCGGCTATGGGCTGCCCTAGGTCGACCTGATCGCCCCTAGAGCCTCGTGGATCGCTGGCCTTCAAGAGAAGAACGAACGAAGAACGAGAAGAAAGATACAAGGGTAGGAGATAGATGAACACGAAAAAGTAGTAGATGTGTTTGTTCGATTGTGTGTTGTTCAATCGGCCGTCACCTCTCATCTATTTATGAGGCGGCTGGACTTTCCGTACAAGAAAAGGACTTCAAATCCCGTCCAAATCTTTCCAAAATTAACCGAACTCGGATTTAGGTAAGTCCAAGACAGCAGTTCGGTTTTTAGGTTTCACAGGTCACAAACGACCTCGGATGAAGATGAGCCCAAAAGTAAATTTAACCGTTTCGACGAGACGAACAACTTTCGTGTTGAACATTTTTCTATTTCGAGGCCGTCTTGTGGGCCGAAACGCTCGTGCAAAACAAGCAAACGCGGCGCTACCTATCAGACACGTGTCTGATTGGGCGCGCCACTTTTTGGCTTGTGGTAGGGCCGCACTCCGATGGCTCTAACTTTTGCATACGGTCTCGGATTGGGATGATTTTTATATCAAAATCGACCGTTTCGACGAGACGAAGACAATTCGTGTAGAATATTGTCTCATATGAGGTCATCTTGGGGGCTTAATTGGCCGAACATTACTTTGAATATGAAATCTCAGTACTTTGAGCATAGTTTCGGCCCTTTAGATGAGGTCGGATAGTGATGACCCAAACATCAAAGTTTCTCATTTTGACTATACGAAACTTTCTCATGTTGAGTACTTTTCCGTTTGAGATCATCTTAAATAAGATACTGACCATGCCAAAATCTGGTGTCAACACATGCCCCCCTGTTTTTCGATTAAGCTTGCGTGCCGAAAAATAACTTGCACAGAGTTTGTTCTAACGACGATGTCAACACTTCATCGGCCATTTTGCATATTCTTTGGACGATAAGTATATATCATCCATCTATACTCTTAGGACGATAATTTTGTATCGGCCATTAGCAGTAAAAGTGCAGCTAATTGAACGAATCATGATGTGGTAAAACCCTGGCATGATGTAAGAAACTATATTGCATCCATGGGTCGAAATAAGTCCATGGAGGATAACCAATCATACCTGAGGATGAAATCCATGGCGTTGGCATCGGTGGCATAGCTGAAGAATATGGATAATGTCTGGACCGAAGATTTTGATGGGGTGATAGAAACCTTCGGCTGAATTGTTTACTGCTTTCATTCTTCTCCTTCTTCGCTTTTGTTGTACTTCTTACAATGGAAGCTTGCACATCATTCTTGTTTTGAGTACCTCCTTTGGGAACCCATGCCATGTTTCTTTTTTCAAGCTCTTGTGCAGCAAGTTTTTGTAATTTCTTCTTTTGCCAATACGATAAGCCGAGTGGGCGCCCCTGCTGTGATTTTTTTTTGAACAAATGACAATTCTTGTTTTACCTTGTGCACTTTCAACTTCTTCCCTTCAGATTTGGCACTTGATTGACTTGCCTCGGTGCCTTTTGTAGCCAATGTCAACACTTTAATTAGCTCTTTTTTATTTGAGATCTCGTCTGAAGTGGCACTCTTACGACCATCCCTTTTGACGCGGTAGACTTGCTCAACCACCTCCTTATTCATCCTTGTGCTCCGGACCGATTCTTTTTTATTGAAACGGTCTTGAACATATGACTGCTCATTGAACGTTGGTCTTCTTGGAGATGCATAATACTGGTGAGATGGTTTATAATAATATGGAGAATGTGCCCTTGTATCATACCTGCCATATGAGGGATATGAATTTACGTGAGCATAGGGAGGCATCCACGACATTGGTATTGGCGGCCCAAAATAAGGATATGAATATGTTGTTGGGGAACGTCGCATGGGAAACAAAAAATTTCCTACGCGCACGCAAGATCTATCCATGGTGATGAGCATCTACGAGAGGGAGAGTGAATCTACATACCCTTGTAGATCGCTAAGCGGAAGCGTTAAGAAACGCGATTGATGTAGTCGAACGTCTTCGCGATCCAAATCGCAAGTCGTCCCTCGATCCAAACACGATCTAGCGCCGAACGGACGGCACCTCCGCGTTCAACACACGTATGGCTTGATGACGCCTTCACCTCCTCGATCCAGCGAGCGATGGTGAAGTAGTGGATGAGTTCCGGCAGCATGACGGCGTGGTGATGGTGGTGAGGAACAATCTCTGCAGGGCTTCGCCAAGCACTACGGAGATTATGACGGGAGGAACTAAAGGGTTAGGGTTGCCGGCACACGGCTTGGGAAATCTTGATGTGTCCCGTGTGCTAGCACTGCCCCTCTATTTATATGTTGAGCCCTGGGGTCTAAACTTGGAGAGAAAGCCTCCACAAGGTCGGTTTTGCCCGCACAAGGTCGGTTTGGCCCGCACGGAAAGAGTTCCACTCGGATTCCAGCAGTACCGCGTACAAGCGGTAGTACCGCTTACGCGGTAGTACTGCCTTACCAGCGGTAGTACCGCTTAAGGCAGCAGCAAAACTTCCTTTTGCACTTTCCAATACCTCGTGGGCTTTACCCCTTTGGCCCATATAAAGTGTTGCTGCACCCGAACACTTCGGTAAACACCCGGAACCCCTTCCGGTGAATTCCGGAACCCTTCCGGAGATCAAAACACTATTATCACATATATCAATCTTTACCTCCGGACTCTTCCAGAGATCCTTGTCATGTCCGGGATCTAATCCGGGACTCCGAACAACCTTCGGTCACCAACACAATAACTCAACTATACTAATCGTCACCAAACGTTAAGTGTGTAGACCCTGCGGGTTCGAGAACTATGTAGACATGACCGAGACACCTCTACGGTCAATAACCAACAGCGGGACCTGGATGCCCATATTGGTTCCTACATATTCTACGAAGATCTATATCAGTCGAACCTCTATGTCAAGGATTCAGTTAATCCCGTATGTTGTTCCCTTTGTTCTTCGGTATGTTACTTGCCCGAGATTCGATCGTCAGTATCTCTATACCTAGTTCAATCTCGTTATCGGCAAGTCTCTTTAGTCGTTCCGTAATACAAGATCTCGTGGCTAACACTTTAGTCACATTGCTTGCAAGGCTCATTGTGATGTTGTATTACCGAGTGGGCCCTGAGATACCTCTCCGTCACACGGAGTAACAAATCCCAGTCTTGATCCATGCCAACCCAACAGACACCCTCGGAGATACCTGTAGAGCACCTTTATAGTCACCCAGTTACGTTGTGACGTTTGATACACACAAGGCACTCCTACGGTGTCAGTGAATTGCATGATCTCATGGTCATAGGAACAGATACTTGACATGCAGAAAACAATAGCAATAAACTGACACGATCATATGCTACGTTTATAGTTTGGGTCTTGTCCATCACATCATTCTCATAATGATGTGATCCCGTTATCAAATGACATCTCATGTCCATGGCTAGGAAACCTTCACCATCTTTTGATCAACGAGCTAGTTAACTAGAGGCTTACTAGGGACACAGTGTTGTCTATGTACCCACACATGTATTTGAGTTTCCAATCAATACAATTATAGCATGGATAATAAACGATTATCATGAACAAGGAAATATAATAATAACCAATTTATTATTGCCTCTAGGGCATATTTCCAACAGTCTCCCACTTGCACTAGAGTCAATAATCTAGTTCACATCACTATGTGATTTACATTGTAATGAATCGAACACCCATGCAGTTCTGGTGTTGTTCATGTTTAGCCCTTGGAAGAGGTTTAGTCATCGGATCTGCAACATTCAGATCCGTGTGTACTTTGCAAATATTTATGTCGTCCTCCTTGATGTAATCGCGGATGGAATTGAAACGTCGCTTTATGTGTCTGGTCCTCTTGTGAAATCTTGGTTCCTTGGCTAGAGCAATGGCACCAGTATTATCACAAAACAGAGTCATTGGGTTAAGCGCACTAGGCACTACTCCAAGATTTGTCATGAACTTCTTCATCCAGACACCTTCCTTCGCCGCTTCCGAGGCAGCGATGTACTCCGCTTCGCATGTAGAATCAGCTACCACGCTTTGCTTGGAACTGCACCAGCTAACCGCACCCCCATTAAGAATAAATACGTATCCGGTTTGTGACTTAGAGTCATCCGGATCAGTGTCAAAGCTTGCATCGACGTAACCCTTTACGACGAGCTCTTGATCACCTCCATAAATGAGAAACATGTCCTTAGTCCTTTTCAGGTACTTCAGGATATTCTTGACCGCCGTCCAGTGTTCCATTCCTGGATCACTTTGAAACCTTTCGACCATACTTATGGCAAGGCTGACATCGGGTCTTGTGCACTGCATTGCATACATGATAGAGCCTATGGTTGAAGCATAGGGGATGACACTCATCTTTTCTCTATCTCCTGCAGTCACTGGGCATTGAGTCTTACTCAACTTTACACCTTGCAAAACAGGCAAGAACCCCTTCTTGGACTGATCCATTTTGAACTTCTTCAAAATCTTATCAAGGTATGTGCTTTGTGAATAGTCCTATTAAACGTCTTGATCTATCTCTATAGATCTTGATGCCTAATATGAAAGCAGCTTCTCCTAGGTCCTTCATTGAAAAACTCTTGTTCAAATATTCCTTCACGCTTTCCAACATTTCTATATTGTTTCCAATCAGTAATATGTCATCCACATATAATATTAGAAACGCTATAGAGCTCCCACTCACTTTCTTGTAAATACAAGCTTCTCCGTAAACTTGTATAAACTCGAACGCTTCGATCACCTCATCAAAGCGAAGATTCCAACTCCGAGATGCTTGCACCAGTCCATAAATGGATCGCTGGAGTTTGCAAACTTTGTCAGCATTCTCTGGATCGACAAAACCTTCTGGTTGCATCATATACAACTCTTCCTTAAGGAAACCGTTAAGGAACGCTGTTTTGACATCCATCTGCCAAATTTCATAATCGAAAAATGCAGCTATTGCTAACATGATTCTGACGGACTTAAGCATCGCTACGAGTGAGAAGGTCTCATCGTAGTCAACTCCTTGAACTTGTGAAAAACCCTTTGCCACAAGTTGAGCTTTATAGACGGTGACATTACCGTCCGCGTCCGTCTTCCTCTTAAAGATCCATTTGTTCTTAATGGCCTTACGCCCTTCAGGTAATACTTCCAAAGTCCACACTTTGTTTTCATACATGGATCCCATCTCGGATTTCATGGCCTCTAACCACTTCTCGGAATCCGGGCCCATCATCGCTTCTCCATAGCTCGTAGGTTCATCGTTGTCCAACAACATGACCTCTAAGACAGGGTTGCCGTACCACTCAGGAGCAGTACGCGTCCTTGTCGACCTACGAGGTTCGATAGCAACTTGATCCGAAGCTTTATGATCATCATCATCAACTTCCTCTTCAGCTGATGAAGGCTCTACAGAAACATCTTTCTGCGCTGCGCTACTCTCAGGTTGAAGTAAAGGTTCAACAACCTCATCAAGTTCTATCTTCCTCCCACTCAATTCTTTCGAGAGAAACTTTTTCTCAAGAAATGTTCCGTTTTTAGCGACAAACACTTTGCCTTCGGATCTGAGGTAGAAGGTATACCCAACTGTCTCTTTTGGGTATCCTATGAAGACGCATTTCTCCGCTTTGGGTTCCAGCTTTTCAGGCTGAAGCTTTTTGACATAAGCATCACATCCCCAAACTTTAAGAAACAACAGCTTTGGCTTCTTGCCAAACCAAAGTTCATATGGCGTTGTCTCAACGGATTTCGATGGTGCCCTATTTAAAGTGAATGCAGCTGTCTCTAATACATAACCCCAAAACGATAGTGGCAAATCGGCAAGAGACATCATAGATCGCACCATATCCAATAAGGTTCGATTACGACGTTCGGACACACCATTACGCTATGGTGTTCCAGGCGGTGTTAGTTGTGAAACAATTCCACATTGTCTTAAGTGACTGCCAAACTCATAACTCAGATATTCTCCTCCTCGATCAGATAGTAGGAATTTAATCTTCTTGTTACGATGATTCTCAACTTCACTCTGAAATTGTTTGAACTTTTCAAACGTTTCAGACTTGTGTTTCATTAAGTAAATATACCCATATCTACTCAAGTCATCAGTGAAGGTGAGAAAGTAACGATAACCACCGCGTGCCTCAATGCTCATCGGACCGCACACATCAGTATGTATGATTTCCAACAAGTCACTTGCCCGTTCCATTGTTCCAGAGAACGGCGTTTTAGTCATCTTGCCCATGAGGCATGGCTCACATGTGTCAAGTGATTCAAAATCAAGTGACTCCAAAAGTCCATCAGCATGGAGCTTCCTCATGCGTTTTACGCCAATATGACCTAAACGGCAGTGCCACAAGAAAGTGGTATTATCATTATCAATTCTACATCTTTTGGCATCAATGTTATGAACATGTGTATCATTACTATCGAGATTCAATAAGAATAAACCCCTCACATCGGGTGCATGACCATAAAAGATATTACTCATATAAATAGAACAACCATTATTCTCTGATTTAAATGAGTAACCGTCTCGCAATAAACAAGATCCAGATATAATGTTCATGCTTAACGCAGGCACCAAATAACATTTATTCAGGTTCATCACTAATCCCGATGGTAATCGAAGAGCGAGCGTGCCGACGGCGATCACATCAACCTTGGAACTATTTCCCACGCGCATCGTCACTTCGTCCTTTGCCAGCCTCCGTCTATTCCGCAGTTCCTGTTTTGAGTTGCAAATATGAGCAACCGCACCGGTATCAAATACCCAGGCACTACAACGAGAGTTGGTAAGGTACACATCAATAACATGTATATCATATATACCTTGTTTGTTGTTGGCCGCCTTCTTGTCAACCAAATACTTGGGGCAGTTCCGCTTCCAGTGTCCAGTTCCCTTGCAATGAAAGCACACAGTTTCTGGTTTGGGTCCAGCCTTGGGTTTCTTCACGGGAGGAGCAACTGCTTTGCCACTCTTCTTGGAGTTACCCTTCTTACCCTTGTCATTTTTCTTGAAACTAGTGGTTTTATTGACCATCAACACTTGATGCTCCTTCTGAATTTCAGACTCAGCGGCTTTCAGCATCGCAAACAGCTCGGCGACTGACTTGTTCATCCCGTGCATGTTATAGTTCAACACGAAGCTCTTGTAGCTAGGTGGCAATGATTGAAGAACTCTGTCAGTGATAGCCTCTGGCGGAAGGGGCATCCCCAATTCAGCCAGACGGGTGGAGTACCCAGACATTCTGAGTATGTGATCACTGATAGACCCGTTCTCCTCCATCTTGCAAGCATAGAACTTATCGGAGATCTCATACCTCTCGATCCAGGCATTCTTCTGAAAGATAAACTTCAACTCCTGGAACATCTCATATGCTCCATGACGTTCAAAACGTCTTTGAAGTCCCGGTTCTAAGCCATACAATATTGCACATTGAACTATTGAGTAATCTTCAGAACGAGCCTGCCAGGCGTTCACAACGTCTTGAGACTCAACTGGAGCGGGTGGATCACCAAGCGGTGCATCAAGGACATAAGCCTTCTGGGAAGCCGTAAGGATAATCCTTAGATTACGGGCCCAGTCCACAAAGTTACTTCCATCATCTTTCAATTTAGCTTTCTCTAGGAACGCATTAAAATTCAGGGGTGCTACTGCGCGAGCCATGATCTACAACATAAATATTGCAAAGACAATTTAGACTATTGTTCAAGATAATGAGTTTAGTTAATCATATTACTTAAAACTCCCACTCAGATTGACATCCCTTCGGTCATTCGAGTGTAACATGATCCAAATCCACCAACTCAAGTCCGATCATCACGTGAGTTGAGGTGGTTTCAATGGTGAACATCTTCATGTTGATCATATCTACTATATGACTCATGTTCGACCTTTCGGTCTCTTGTGTTCCGAGGCCATGTCTGTACATGCTAGGCTCGTCAAGTTTAACCCGAGTGTTCCGCATGTGCAACACTGGCTTGCACCCGTTGTATGTGAACGTAGAGTCTATCACACCCGATCATCACGTGGTGTCTCGAAACGACGAACTTTCGCAACGGTGCACACTCGGGGAGAACACAATTTATCTTGAAATTTAAGTGAGGGATCACCTTATAATGCTACCGTCGTCCTAAGCAAAACAAGATGCATAAAAGGATTAACATCACATGCAAATCATAAGTGACATGATATGGCCATGAACTTGTGCTTTTGATCTCCATCTCCAAAGCACCGGCATGATCTCCATCGTCACCGGCATGACACCATGATCTCCATCATCTTGATCTCCATCAACGTGTCGCCATGAGGTTGTTGCGCCGACTATTGCTTCCATGACTATTGCTAACTCATAGCGATAAAGTAAAGCAAAACGGCGAAAATAATTAAAGACAACTCTATGGCTCCTGCCAGTTGCCGTAGTCATCGACATGCAAGTCGTGATATTCTATACAACACATGATCATCTCATACATCACATATATCTCATCATGTAATTGGCCATATCACATCACAACATACCCTGCAAAAACTAAGTTAGACGTCCTCTAATTGTTGTTGCAAGTTTTACGTGGCTGCTACGGGTATCTAGCAAGAACGATTCTTACCTACGCCAAAACTACAACGGTGATATAAAAATTGCTTTTCAACCTTCTCAAGGACCGCCTTTGTCAAATCCGATCCGACTAAAGTGGGAGAGACAGACACCCGCCAGCCATCTTTATGCAACGAAGTTACATGTCAGTTGATGGAACCGGTCTCTCGTAAGCGTACGAGTAATGTTGGTCCGAGCCGCTTCATCCCACAATACCGCCGAAACAAGAAAAGACCAAGGGAGGAAGCAATCTGAATATCAACGCCCACAAAACCCTTTTGTGTTCTACTCGAGATCTCATCTACGCATAGACCTAGCTCAGATGCCACTGTTGGGGAACGTCGCATGGGAAACAAAAAATTTCCTACGCGCACGCAAGATCTATCCATGGTGATGAGCATCTACGAGAGGGAGAGTGAATCTACATACCCTTGTAGATCGCTAAGCGGAAGCGTTAAGAAACGCGGTTGATGTAGTCGAACGTCTTCGCGATCCAAATCGCAAGTCGTCCCTCGATCCAAACACGATCTAGTGCCGAACGGACGGCACCTCCGCGTTCAACACACGTACGGCTTGATGACACCTTCACCTCCTCGATCCAGCGAGCGATGGTGAAGTAGTGGATGAGTTCCGGCAGCACGACGGCGTGGTGATGGTGGTGAGGAACATTCTCTGCAGGGCTTCGCCAAGCACTACGGAGATTATGACGGGAGGAACTAAAGGGTTAGGGTTGCCGGCACACGGCTTGGGAAATCTTGATGTGTCCCGTGTGCTAGCCCTGCCCCTCTATTTATATGTTGAGCCCTGGGGTCTAAACTTGGAGAGAAAGCCACCACAAGGTCGGTTTTGCCCGCACAAGGTCGGTTTGGCCCGCACGGAAAGAGTCCCACTTGGATTCCAGCAGTACCGCGTACAAGCGGTAGTACCGCTCACGAGCGGTAGTACCGCTTCACACAAGCGGTAGTACCGCTTACGCGGTAGTACCGCTTCACACAAGCGGTAGTACCGCTTCACACAAGCGGTAGTACCGCTTATGCGGTAGTACTGCCTTACCAGTGGTCGTACCGCTTAAGGCAGCAGCAAAACTTCCTTTTGCACTTTCCAATACCTCGTGGGCTTTACCCCTTTGGCCCATATAAAGTGTTGCTGCACCCGAACACTTCGGTAAACACCCGGAACCCCTTCCGGTGAATTCCGGAACCCTTCCGGAGATCAAAACACTATTATCACATATATCAATCTTTATCTCCGGACTCTTCCGGAGATCCTTGTCATGTCCGGGATCTAATCCGGGACTCCGAACAACCTTCGGTAACCAACACAATAACTCAACTATACTAATCGTCACCAAACGTTAAGTGTGTAGACCCTGCGGGTTCGAGAACTATGTAGACATGACCGAGACACCTCTACGGTCAATAACCAATAGCGGGACCTGGATGCCCATATTGGTTCCTACATATTCTACGAAGATCTATATCGGTCGAACCTCTATGTCAAGGATTCAGTTAATCCCGTATGCTGTTCCCTTTGTTCTTCGGTATGTTACTTGCCCGAGATTCGATCGTCGGTATCTCTATACCTAGTTCAATCTCGTTATCGGCAAGTCTCTTTACTCATTCCGTAATACAAGATCTCGTGGCTAACACTTTAGTCACATTGCTTGCAATGCTCATTGTGATGTTGTATTACCGAGTGGGCCCTGAGATACCTCTCCGTCACACGGAGTAACAAATCCCAGTCTTGATCCATGCCAACCCAACAGACACCCTCGGAGATACCTGTAGAGCACCTTTATAGTCACCCAGTTACGTTGTGACGTTTGATACACACAAGGCACTCCTACGGTGTCAGTGAATTGCATGATCTCATGGTCATAGGAACAGATACTTGACATGCAGAAAACAATAGCAATAAACTGACACGATCATATTCTACGTTTATAGTTTGGGTCTTGTCCATCACATCATTCTCCTAATGATGTGATCCCGTTATCAAATGACATCTCATGTCCATGGCTAGGAAACCTTCACCATCTTTTGATCAACGAGCTAGTTAACTAGAGGCTTACTAGGGACACAGTGTTGTCTATGTACCCACACATGTATTTGAGTTTCCAATCAATACAATTATAGCATGGATAATAAACGATTATCATGAACAAGGAAATATAATAATAACCAATTTATTATTGCCTCTAGGGCATATTTCCAACATATGTTGCATTCAAATTCTCTTCTTGACAATACCAATCCTTGGATTTGCGCCTAGGGGGTGATCTTGATGCTTTTGCATTAGTTGGCCGATAAGCACTTTTCTCTTCACTCATCTTCTGGTATTTTTCCTATAGCTGCGCGAAAGTGACTTTCGGCTTTTTACCTTTGTGCTTACCTCGGCCTTTGCTTTCTTTGGTTGTGCTCGCATCGATCTTTGGATTTTCTTGTTGCCCCCCAATACTTAGCGTCTTCGTTGCAACTTCAATTGAACTCCTGCCTTCAATAATATTTGCATTGCGTTCTTGAACAACTTCTTTACTTGAAAGCTTGATTCGATTATCCGTTGTTTTTACCTTCTCATGTTTGAATGGATCGGCTTGAAGTAGCCGATGCAGAAACTGTTTGCCATCAGGACCAATCAGAATAAACTGGTCATCTCTTGGTGTTTCAACAAATTTCAATCGTCCTTTGTCTATGGCCGATTTAACTATTTGATGAAACATATTGCAATCCTCAAAATTATGCTTGAACGAATCATGCAACTTACAATACATTCGTCCTTGAATTGATGGCTTGACATGGTGATCAAGAATTCTAATATAATTATTTCTCAAGAACAAATCAAAAAATTGATCACACATGTTCGAATTGAAGGTAAACTTCTTGTTTTCTAGCCGATCTTGATGTGGGAACGGCTTTGAAACTAAGCACGTGAATGGTTCAGATTTGGCATCTTTCCATTCGGCTATGAATTTTCTCTCGTATTCTTTTTCCGATGACATTGGGTAAGATATTATACTAGCATCATCTTTCTCAAAAGAATTTAACCTTGGCTTTAAATTTCGGAAACGAAAATAGTTAGAACACAAATGTCTCAATTGAGACCAAGTGCAAGCCAAGTATGAAACAAGCAAAGCTACCCAATTAGATATGAAATTTTGATAAAGCAATGGGGAAAACTTTGGCTGCAATAATAAGTCACTATCGGTCTTTATAAATGGCACAATAGGTTGACCGATATGTTCTATAACAATTTTATTGCTAACAAGTAAATTACCCTTCTTCATTGGTCTTTCAAAATTACTTATGAGAATTTTCCTTATAGAAGCATCAACAATAAAGTTGAGACCAAATCGGAAGATAGGTAAATCACATGTTAGACATACCTCTTCGAATACGTTGGGAGAGCATGATGGTTGCGTTACTTGAACGACATCTTGTTCCTCTTTCGAATAGCTCCCCAATACCTTGTCATCCTATTTTCCTAGAATAGATTCGGCATACATAATATTTGATTCGGTCTTTTCAATAACCGAATTAACTTTGCTATCCGAATCACCACTCTTTTTGATAATTCTATCCACACCCAATGCTTTCTCTTTTTGACATAATCTAGCTTGTATTGCAGCAGAATTAATAGGTGTTCCCTCTTTTATTAATTCATGTAGAACAGCATTGCATTCGTCCCAAAAAGACGTAAGATTTTTCTTAACGACCAAATCTGGATAGAATTGCCCCCCGACACTTTTAGACTCTTTCGGTAACGAGATGTCGCCGAAATTCTGTAAGTGTGTAGGAGGAACATGATATGCCACGGTAGTAGGTGAAGGCATTTGTGCTCTTGCAGAAGTTTCACTTATTCGGCCTTGACCGTGAAGGTGCGGAGCCGAATTACGGACATCAACAGTTGTGTATGGTGCCAAACAATTAGTAGCATGAGGTGTGGCATATGATGTCTGAGGGTAATTGGCCAAATAACTAGTAGAAGCATGGCCAATTCCCCTATCCACCGGCATGTACTGATTAACATGTTGCAAGTTATTTGCCGATGAATAAGAATTTGAAACTATATGGTGTGTTTCAAATTGATTAACCGAACTCATCATGTTGTTCATCGGCATACAGATTTGTGGGGTTGCCAATGCATGGAAGTTGGGATACATATGTTGCATGTTGCTAAAATTATATGAAGTTGAAGCATGGAGATTATTCTGAATCGGCTGTTGTACATAATTAGGTGCATGATTCATAAAACTAGGTCCAGCCGATACATTATGTTCATTAAATGATTTAGCAGCAACATATGCAGTATTTTCATCTACATAAGTGAATTGGGTATTCATATTACCTTTGTAGATTGCAAACCCTAGATGACGATCTCTTCGTAGCAAGAACGGGCTGGAGACCGTCCGAAACTTTGTCCCCAGCGGAGTCGCCAAAAAGTGTGTTCGCACACGAACACGTCACCGTGTACCTCCAACGTTGAAGGTGATGCACCGCAGCTCACGTCGAAGGAGACCCGTCCGGAAGCGCGGTACGCAAGCAATCCGACGGGCGCTTTTGTAGACCCGAAACCCCACACGCCCGGGAGGGACCCCGTCAGGGCACGCGGCGGCTATGGGCTGCCCTAGGTCGACCTGATCGCCCCTAGGGCCTCGTGGATCGCTGGCCTTCAAGAGAAGAACGAACGAAGAACGAGAAGAAAGATACAAGGGTAGGAGATAGATGAACACGAAAAGTAGTAGATGTGTTTGTTCGATTGTGTGTTGTTCAATCGGCCGTCACCTCTCATCTATTTATGAGGCGGCTGGACTTTCCGTACAAGAAAAGGACTTCAAATCCCGTCCAAATCTTTCCAAAATTAACCGAACTCGGATTTAGGTAAGGCCAAGACAGCAGTTCGGTTTTTAGGTTTCACAGGTCACAAACGACCTCGGATGAAGATGAGCCCAAAGTAAATTTAACCATTTCGACGAGACGAACAACTTTCGTGTTGAACATTTTTCGGTTCGAGGCCGTCTTGTGGGCCGAAAAGCTCGTGCAAAACAAGCAAACGCGGCGCTACCTATCAGACACGTGTCTGATTGGGCACACCACTTTTTGGCTTGTGGTAGGGCCGCACTCCGATGGCTCTAACTTTTGCATATGGTCTCGGATTGGGATGATTTTTATATCAAAATCGACTGTTTCGACGAGACGAAGACAATTCGTGTAGAATATTGGCTCATATGAGGTCATCTTGGGGGCTTAATTGGCCGAACAGTACTTCGAATATGAAATATCAGTACTTTGAGCATAGTTTCGGCCCTTTAGATGAGGTCGGATAGTGATGACCCAAACATAAAAGTTTCTCATTTTGACTATACGAAACTTTCTCATGTTGAGTACTTTTCCGTTTGAGATCATCTTAAATAAGATACTGACCATGACAAAATCTGGTGTCAACAGTCACTAATTCATTTTTCTTAGAAAACCTATTTTCGTGACATTTCCACTATTATATATTTATTCTTGCATTATAAAGAAAACGCAATTTCTTTGTAAATTGTGCGAAATTTTAATTTATTTTCCATTTTATTTCGTTTTGAATGATAATACCAATGCCAATAAATTATTCTTCCCAAGAAAATTTCAAATTTTTTTGGTTTTCCTTATTTAAATTGTAGTATATAATTATATGGGCATAGTTTCATTTTATTTTTCTTTCTTTATTTTTATTTTATTATATAAGTATGAGGGGTAGAAGTCTAGATAAAGTATAAGTTTTGTGTTCCATTATGTTACACATAGTTGCATAATATTATTTTCTCTTTCTAAGTTTTGGTTGTTTAATTCAGTTTTCATATAGGGGGGCGGAGGGAGAGGGTGGGGGTAAGAAGCCAGTTAGGTATTTGGATCTAGATCGAATGGTGGAGAGCGATTTGATTGAACGCCGAGAAAATTTAGACACATAACACGTAGTCGCCCTTTTTCATTTCTTTCTTCTTTGAGGTAATATCAATGCCTTTAATTCGTTTGTCATTTTAAAAGTTCTTCTTAGTTTTGTGTTACATATAGTGTTAATTTTGCTTTATCTGCAGAACCCAAGAGTTAATGATGAGCAGGTCATATATGTCGTGCATGTGTGCGTATGCATGTGGGCGTGGGTGCATGTTTTATTTAAACCTGGGCAAACGCCGGGCCGGCCTGGGTTTCGGGCTGCCTTGTAAAAGCCCGATCTTCATTTCTCAAGGCCCCAGCCCGGCTCGAAGTCCGAAATACTCTTTGTTTTCAAGCCCGAAGCGGCCCGAACGCTGTTTTTCGGTGTGCGCATGTGCAAGCTCGGCCCGAAAGCCTGGCCCGAAATACAAAAGAAGAGAAGCCCAAGCCCGACCCTAACTACCTTTCGGACTGCAAAACAAGGCCCGAGCCCAACCTGAATGGCAAGCCCAACCCGGCCCGGCCCGGGTTTTTCGGGCCGGGATCGGGGCGGGTCGTCAGGCCGGGCTGTCCATGCCCGGGTCTAGTTTTATGTGCGTGTGGTGCCTGCATGTACGTGCTCTTGTGTCACAGCCTAGCATAGTTTTGGCCGGCAAAGCAATGGTGTGCATGCATACTCACGTGGGGCTACAAGGTGGTTCAGAAAGAAAAAATGTGACTGGCCCTAAAATAAAATCCAGTCCACTGGGCTATAGCCAGTCCCTAGAGCATCTTCAACAGAGGCGCTAAATAAGCCGTGCGTATGGAAAAACGACTTTTTAGCACGCGCGCGACCGAATCGACAACTCCAGTAGACGCGCAAAAATCGCTCGCGCTAAAAACCACTCCGCGCGCCGAACAGAACTGCATCGCGCGCAGCTTTTTTCCAGCGTCCACTACCGCGCGCTGTACAACGACTCGCCCGCGCGAATGTCCACCAACCGATGGATCTGAAATATCCACTCGCGCGCGCGACTTCCCCATCCTTTCTGGCGACCCGTCGGCGTTTTCCCCCGCCGTTCCCCACCGCGCGCGCCGCTTCCCCACTACAAGAAATCTGTTAATACATGACGGTCTTAATCTGTCATGAATCGGTTGAAAACTGTCATCGACGCCCATACATGACAGATTTGAAATCCGTCATGTATATCGCGTCATAATTGGCCTTCGTACCATCCATGACGGTTATTGGCCGTCATGGCTCTGTCCCAGATTTGCTTAACTGATGTGCTTGTAACGGCGTTAACATGTTTGCCACATCATCATTTGACATGGATCTAACATGGCAGCCCATGTAGGAATTAGCCCAATTAAAATTTTGGGCCACCAAATTTCAACTAGGTTCAAGAGCGACGGCCCACATAGCAATTGGCCCAATTTCAAATTTGGCCCATTAAACTATGGTCGGTCCAAGGCCCACTAGTTCACTACAAAAGATACAATTTCTTGGTCCATGGAAATTTTAAGCCAATATGTTTTGTGAGAAAAAATATATGTTCATTCCATTAAATAAAATGAAAGTTACATAAACAAACCGAAAAATACACCTCTACAGGAGCAAAAAGATCCCTAAAAACATAAAATTGCAAACATCTCCTAGAGAACATGTCGGGGATATTACGCCGCGGTATAACCCGGCCTGAAGTATGACCCGGCCAGGACTTGGCGACTCACTGGTGACCCGGCCGAGCTTGGCGGCTCATTGGTGACCCGGCAGGCGGGTCAGACGAGCGACAAGGCCAACAGCCCAGAGGGCGGCTCATGGGAGGGCCGACTCATGTTATGGCGGAAGGCGGCACACAGAGAAGGCCCAAAGGAGAGAAAGGATTCCCTTACAAGAGAAACAAGACCCGGATTAGGACTCAAGAGAGACTAGTCCTAATCCTACTCCCAGTAGGAATCTACATGTAAACCTACCCCTTCCACTTATATAAGGAGGGGTAAGGCACCCCTAGAGGGACAAGTTCAAGTCATTAGAGATAGACAGATTAGAGGCTCTCGAGATTAGAGGTAGCAATAAGGCACCCTTGTAATCGAGATCATCATCATCATCAATATAGACACAAAGCAGGACGTAGGCTTTTACCTCCATCGGAGGGGCTGAACCTGGGTAAACTCGCGTCTCTCGATTCCGACCAACCCCTCTCAAGCCGCCACCTTGTTGCGATGGCCTCACACCTAAGTTCTCTCACGAGGACATCTTGCCGTGACAAAACCACGACAGAACACTAAGCTACTCTCTGAATCCTCAATCGTCGGCGACGCTCGCCACAAGTCAAATGGGGTTAATCCCCTGCCTTTGTGGCCAAGGATCCGGTTGTACCCATCGAAGTCATCGGAGGGAGACACCAGTTTCGTGAGCATATCCCATCGAACCATGCTCCTGAACGGGACTCTATCTCCACCGATCAAAAGTCCATGGAAACTATATTACCTGCGTGTCAAGAAGCCCTAAGAACAGTTCAGAAAGTCAGAAACGAAGGGGATGGGAAAATCAGAAGCAAAAGGGGGAGGGAGACCTGATGGGACAAGCAGCTCACAGCCAGCCGAGTGACGAGGATCCCGCCGGTCCGATGCGGCGGAACGCCACCAAGTGTGTCGTCAGGTGGAGGCTGAAGCGGGGCCTCGAGCACGCCCGGCCCAACCAGCTTCTGCGTGCCCACGAGGGACCTGGTCGCTCCTTGTAGCAAGATGGGGACCATCCACAGCAACGGCACCGGCGCCGAGCCACTAGGTCCGCCTATAACGTCGCGGAGGGAGATGGTCCTTGCGGGATGCAGAGGGGAAGCAGTTCATGGATGGCGATGTTCCGGCGGCTGGTACTCTGTGGTTGTGGGATGCATAGGGGAAGATGAGCATGGATGGTGAGGTTGCGGCGGCTGCCAGCCTTTTTCTCGGTGGAGTGGCGGCGGCCATCGATGGGGAGGGTGGAGAGAGCAGGATCTGGAAGAGACGGACCAAGATCCACTTCCTCCCAGTGGAAGAGAAGCGGGTGCCCCGTGGATGGGTTGACGGAAGGAAACACATGAAAGAGGGGGAGGTTTTCCTTGCCGTTGGATCTCAGGTGCATAGACAGTTTAGATCTGCGATCCGTGGGACGCTGAGATCAGCCAATCACAACGCAGCTTTGCCCTCAGGCTGGATTGCCACATCCTCTGCAAACTCTAGTGGGCTTCTGATGAAAGTGAGGTCGGCCCAGAATTCGTTTTTTCAGTTATTCAAATAACGAAATTAGGCATCCTTGTAGAGTAACTTGAAAAAAGAAATTATCATATATATCAAAAAAAAAATTAATGAAGATACTACATGTAACTTGGTTTGTAGGATATTCAATAAAATGAATTTCCGCGTGTTGGTACAAGTTAATTCCAGTTTGACCTACGTATATATCAAGTAAGGTTAAAAAAATTCCGATCTGTTTCCTCTTGAAATGATATATTCTTTATGACGTATCTTGAGTTTAGAAAAAGTTTCATTATCAAACGATGAAGCAACCTACGCTTTGTTTTGTAACCAGCTTCCGTTTGGTGGAGTCTGTGCGATGATGAGGCGATGAGTCGACTCATCTTCGGTGGCCCGGCGCGGCATCCACGGTTGTTGTGAAGGCTTGGACTATATTTTGGCCGAAAGGGCATGCAAGTATAGTGGCACACGAGGTGGACAATAAACTAAAAAAGCATGTGTGCCAACTTTTCATTTAGATCTGGAACATTATTTCTGGCATATCTGAATAAAAGTTGTAATAGACCAATATTTTTTTCCAATACATGATTTTCCTTTGGTGTATAATTTTATGTTTTAAAACGTATGAAAATTTCTCGAAAGTACACACACGTTTCAAATTTGGAAGAGATAATAATTTTATGTTCCCATTGACAATTTGAATTTACATAGACATAATTTATGCACAAAAAATGTTCTATATTCTTAACTATTAGATGGGCCAATTTTTAAGTAATTTTCAAAACATAAATTGTCTGCTATGGATAATTCAAACTCCTATTTCCAACCTATCAAAAAATGTTTAACACAAACATATTTTTAAACCCAGTTTTGCCATTAACACAAAAATGAATTATGTGAACGCATATACCCATTAACACAAATATGATTTTTGAAATCAATTTTGCAAAAAAGACATGCACATGTAGTTCAAAAATGAATTATATTCATTAAATGTCTAGAAATCCACTAAATGAGTTAAATATAGCAAACGAACCCCGAAAAACGCCATATATTGACATGGATCATATCATGGTGTATCTTGAGTGTAGAAAAAAAATCAATGACAACGGATGAAGCAGTGGTCGCTTTGCCTTCAAACCTAACCCATTGCCTCCCGGAACCTAGATTTTCTAGGAGATGATCTAGTTTCTAAGCAGCGTATATCATAACTTTTGAAAAACCTTCTAAAAAATTTACCATCTATGAGTGCAACATGAAAAATTTCTTGTTTTTCTAGTCTCTATTTCATTTTTCAAAAATAAAAAAATGGTAAACTCCATGTCCGAGGTTGTGTTTTGGAACCCTCATGTCTAGAATTCCTTTATTTTTCTTGCACAAGGCATAAACATGCACTTGCTAACACAAAAATTATACTTCTATTCATGCACTAGTAGTTCAAGATTTAATTATATTCATTAAATGCCTAGAAATGCACTAAATATCTTAAATATAGAAAATGGACCCCCATAAATGAATAATTATGACCTGGTTCATGTAATGGTGTGTGTTGAGTGTAGAAAAAAAAATCAAGGGCAACAGATGAAGCAGGGGTTATTTCGTCTTCAAACTTAACCCATTGCCTCTCGAACCAACATTCTTTCTCGAAGATGGTCCAGTTTCCACGCAGCGTATGTCGCGACGTTTGCAAAACCTTCTCAAATTTTTACCATAGCCTCTGGGTGTTAGATAAGGGCACCATGCCAAGTTTCACGCTTTCCAGACTTTGTTTGCATTTTTTAGAATTTTAAAAAGGTAAACTCCATGTTCGGTGTCGTGAGAATGTGCGTAGAATAGTTTAGCTTAAATAGGTTAAACAATGTTGTTTCGATTCATAAGAATGTGCGTAGAACGTTCTAAAAACATATTGATATATTAATCATCAATATAAACATAATAAAACTTTACCATTCCCAAAATAATAATTCAAGAAATTGTGCGTCTGAAAAAAATAGGCAACATGTTTTTGGAAAATTCTCATATGTATTAAAAATTTGTCAGTTTATTTTCCTAAAATGCGCCATGCATTAATAAAAATGACAATATGTATTTTTTAAGATTGTTCCATGTTTTTAGTAAATTTTAGACGTGTATTTAAAAAATATTGTGTAAATTGTGCATGATTTTGGTCCTGAATGAATATACATAAATTTACACAACAACTTTTAATACATGGAACTGTTTAAATCCACGTACAGTTTAGGAAAGGTTCATGTTTGGTTCTCGAAAGTACTCAACAATATTTTTCTAAAAAAAAGGTACTCAACAAGAAAAATATATATTTTAAATACACAATATTTAGAATTTTATATGAAAAGTGTACACTATATAGTTGGGCTGGCCCAGCTATGCGCAGTGTGCGAGTCGTAAGTGCACTGTTTGTATATAAGTACCTAGCGTTAACCACAAACCACATACAGACCGATGGTTAAATTGTCACATGCGTATTTATTGGGTCTCAAGTTCGACACTCTATGATGCCAAATATTTTGCTATTATTTCTTTGGTCGTAATGACATGTGGAACCAACACTTTATTGTCTCCTCACACGGGAGATAGTAGGCACGAGCGCGAGTTATTTTGCTATTATTTTTCTTAGTCGTAATGACATGTGGGACCAACACTTCATTGTCTCTTGACGTGGGAGACAGGAGGTATGTGACACGTGAGCCATACAATGGGCATCAACGTGTACTCTTGATAGTTTGGTTTACATAACATCTGGGTCAAACAATAGGCATGCACACTCATGACGATCCGAATATGGTGTATAAATGGGAAAAGCTAGATCATATGTGACGGTTTTTGTGAAGGTATCACCATGTCCGTCATGAAGGGGTCAATGTTTTTTGGGCTCATTCGCATCTTGCTGATTGGTGACCATTACCGTGATGGATCAGAGAAACCGTCATCGATTGTGACGGATTACCAGAACGTCACCAGCAATTCGTCATGGATTAACAGATTTCTTGTAGTGTTCCCCGGTGGCCGCCGCTGCTTCCTCCGCCGCGACCGCCCCTGGAGCGCCCCGTTCCGCCGACGAATAGCGACCGGGGGGGTTTGCAGCTCGGCGCCCACAAGGTGTTTGACAAAACGCTTGCAAGGTATATATTGCTACTAAACTTCATTTTTGTAGATGATTTTGGAGCATGTTATTTGTAGTGTTAAATTTTAGTTTGAATTCAAATTTGTAGATGAGTTCGTCCCACAATTCTTTCGATGAAGAATTTGATCTTCAAGAGGAGGAGGACCTCGCAATGGTCCTAACTATGCACATCAACAAAAAGCCGAAGCACGGTGGTTCGGTTTTTGCTCGTCAGAAATTGTGGAGGGAAAGGATCGATGCCCACAATAGATTGATGAGGAACTATTTTGCGGAGATTCCCACATACTCCGGGTCCTACTTTCGGCGCCGTTTTAGGATGAGCATCGAGTTGTTGGGACGTCCCGTGCGAGTGCGGAGGAGGGTTGAGAGGGTGGCCCGCTTTGTTGCCTCCTATCATGCCATTCGACGTGTCGAAACGCATGATGAACTTCAGAAGAATCTAGTTGAGGAGTGATGGGCATGGAATGGACGACAAAACGCATGATGTTGTATGTTTGTTGTGCTGTTTATTTGTTGTATTGGTCATATACTATTTGTTGTATTGAAGTTTAATTATTTATTTGAGTTGTAATAATAATTGAACTATTTTTTGACGATTTATTTTGTGTTTGTTTGATCTTCTTTGTTTCACATTTAATGTAAAATGTTGTTTGTGTTGGACGCGCGCTCTATTTTGCCGCGCCTGCTGAAGCGGCGCTCTGGCGCGCTATTTTTTTTTCAGCGCCTGGTGAAGCAACCGCGTGGTCCGGCACACAAAAGGACTATTTCGGCGCTGTATTTTTTTTTTTTGCGCGTCTGTTGAAGATGCTCTTATAAAAAAGCCCATCCGAGTGAGGCATTAGAAATCCTCTCCGGATGGGAGTCGAACCCTGGGCTACTTTCTAGGTCTCCTCGGCGACACTTGTCGAAGAAATTTTCTAGCGATAACAAATTTCATTGGAGTGGCACCCAACGAGCTGCCAGGTCAAACGCAGTCAACTTTGTTGCTGCCGGGTGGGGGCGTGATTGAATCGTCATCGTGTCTCCAGATTCAAAAAGAACTGGTAGAGTTTTGAACTTCCAGAATCTGTCCAGTTTGGTCGTAACAAGTGGATTTACAGAGTGACCATGGTCCATGGATGATCTGATGCTTGGTTGAGAACTGCTAGCTCTAGCTAATCTACGTGTCAAGCTCCAGGGGATCGGGGGAAGAGGAACCAGCAGCCGTCTTCTTCTTGGCCGCCGCCGTCTTGCTCCGGAACGGCCGGCACGCCTTGACGCTGAGGTCGACGGCGGCCGCGAGCGCGAGGAACATGGCGGCGTCTTCCATGCACATGACGTGCCGAGCGGCGAGGTGCACCAGCGGCGGCCTGCTGCTCGTCGCCGCCTCGCCCTGCACGCTGCAGCTCATCACGAACCCGCCACCCGTGCACGACTCCCCCATGCTCGCTGCGCAGTACGACGACGACGAGAGTGCGCTGTCCAGTGCGTCCTCCGGGAGGATCGACTGTCTGTCCATGTCGATGGAGAACTCCCCGCCCTTATCGCAGCTCAGAGGCGTCTCGGACACGAGTACGCACGCGTCCCGCCGCTCCGGGAGGAGATGCAGCCGAAGGCACACGGCGTCCTTGCCGCCCGCCGGCGCAGCGCACTCCCGCCACGCCTCCAGCCGTCCCCACCGCTGCCAGCTCTCCGACGATCCCGTCGTGTCGGCGCGGACGATGAGCCACGCGCCTGGGTTCGACCGCGCCACCGTGTCGCAGCCCGTCGCCGGCACGAACGGCGTGGCCATGAACGCCGCGGCCACGGCGGAGCCGGACAGGTCGTGGATCGCCACCTTCCAGCCCTTCCTCTCCCTCCTCCTCCCCGCCATCTCCGTCTCCTTCTCCTCGCCGCTTCCGGAGCTCGACCAATACTTCCCGCCCAAATGATCCGGCTGCGATGCCCTGCCAACACATCAGAGATCAGACATCAACAACCTCATCAAGCTTCTGGCAATTCATTTTTGTTCAGAATTTCATATCATGGCACTGTCAGCAGCGGAGCACTCACCGCCTTACGTCGCGGATGAACTTGCAGCTAAAGATGGGCTGGCTGGCGCTGCCATGGAGCTGGACCACCTGTGGGTTCAGCGCGATCTCGTCCTCGAACCGGAACACGTACCGAGGGTCAGCCTCCACCCTCACTCTCGCGTGCAGCTCCGCCGCCCTGCCGATGCCCGTCCAGCCATGGTGAAGCAGCAAAGGCTTCCCGTCGCGCCACTCCGGCCCGACCTCCACCCTGACCGCCCCGACCAGACGCCGCTTCAACCCGACGCAATGCCCGCCGCCGCTGCGCCTGCCCACGTACACAACGATCTCGAGGTACGGCGGCTCCGAGGCTCGGAAGCACCCCGGCGTCGACATCGCCTTGAGACCGGGCTCGTCCAGGGAGAACACCGCCGCGTTCGCGTGCGGATCAAGATTGAACTCTGAAGAATTTTCCAGAGGCACTGGAGCTATCTGAACCGGGAAGCCTCGGAGCCGGATCTCGCAGTGGCAAGCCTTTCTGGCGCTTGCGCCGGGGAGCCTCAGGCCAAGCTGCCCGACTGAGAGCCTCACAAATGTCTGGGGATCCATGGTGTTCGTCACCGGAGAAAATTAACTGCCTCCGCCTTGTGCTGAAAATTTAGAGCATATCCATGCTGTCAGAGTTAATATCAGCATACTACAGCAGAGAATGAAATAAGCAATACATACAATTATTTTACAATTTTGCATTGCTGATGCCAATGCTAGTACACATGCCATTACATAGTCCAAATGTCATCAAAAAATTTAAGAGTGTATATTGTAAGAGCCAACAAACTTTATTATCTCAAGGCCATTTCTATCTCGGGGTTTTCCTATTTCTCGATCGCCCGGAAGTTCTTGTTTCACAATCGTCATTGTCACACATAACCAACTCAGGTCGGACCTAGGCTTTCACCCCTGAGCTCGAGATTGGGTGCCCAAGTAGCAACACCATCGAAGTCACTCAAGTGTTGTCGATACCACTTTTTCGCGATCCCAGCAATTACATGTAATGGAACTGCCGCCGCGGCACAACCATCCCTCCGCGTCAAATCATCATCCATAATTGCCGAGCTGCTGCAATTCATCGATCCTCCGACTCACAATCATCACGTGCACGGTTCCGCAAACCGTATGCACATAACGACTAGCGGATCGTCATCTTCTCCCCATCCATTGCGAGTACTCACTGGGACAGACATCCAATCTTGGGTCAACACGAGCATGCGAGATAATACCTTCATAGCCTAACGATCTTCAAGCACGGCCGCCTTGAATCCCCATGTCCACACCTTGGAATCGGGGCCGAGGAGGTGCCAATGTCGATGTTTCCAAGGTGGCGACAGTCTGCGGTTGACAATCACCAAACACCCGAGACGCAACCTTCGACGGCTTTAGTAATGCATCCGCATCAGAGGCGCGTGTTGGGGCGTATCAGCAGGCAGGAGGCGGTGTCATTGGGTAGCACGAGCAGACCGGGACCTTGTGGCGACGCCACTAGGCCCGACAGAATCGACACAGCCGCGTCGGGAACTACCGACGTTTAGCAGCGACATGGTCGTGCGATCTTGGAGGGGGTCGTCGATGCGATCTAGGGTCACGAGTCGGGGAAGGAGAAGCAACGAGCACCGCCGGCAGATGCACTGCACACCAGCAACCTCCCATCGTCGTCTTCCACCAACCCGCCGCAGGGTCGCCGCCCCAGAAACCCCCGCCCTTGCCCTCCTTCGCCCTACACGAGGCGGCCTCCCCCAAAAGAACAACACTCTGCAATCCTTCAGTAGCAGTCCTGCCGCCACCGCGGGTCAGGCCGGCGGCAACGGCGGAGGAGAAAGCCAACGAGGAGGATGCTAGGGTTCGTCCCTGGCGTCGCCTCGGGAGCGACGCGAGGGACTCGCTCGAACCATTTTTTCTGTAGACCTATATGCTCCAGGTTCTCCTTCTCAAAATACAAGACACACTTGACTTTTTCTAGTGTTCATCGCGTAACTTTTTCTAGATTTCAATATGGACTATATACGAAGCAAATTGAATGAATTTACACTCTAAAATACGTCTATATACATCCGTATGTAGTTTGTATTGAAATTTATACTCTGACTCATTATTTGCATAAAAAAATCAGTGTATAACGTTAATTAGGAGAGAAACAAGTTTCTACCGCAAGACTTGTTTGGCATTATCTGGATGGAGTACCATGAACCTGGTGATAACACAAAGAACCTGCTCACACATCACAAAAGAGTAGACTGCTTTCGGACTAACACAAACTCAAACAACGGCTAGATGTTACATCCAACTGCTCAACTGGCACAACTAGAAAATTGATCTTTCTACTCAATTGATTATCCGAAAACAAACTGATCAGTAAAATTGATCTTTGTAGCCGGTTCTTAGTCTCACAGTCTCACCTAATCGAGACCGCAAAAGTACGAATCTAACAGTCTGGACACTTTCAGCCATGGTTCACCAAAACTGTTCGGAATTGTCAAGACGTCCGAAATCCTACAAACCGGCATAACATTGTGGAGGTTGGGGGAGTCCAGATGTCTGCCATGCGGACTCTAACAACTGAAACCCACAGAGAAACCCCTCTCTCATCACTCTGGCTTGACATGTCAAACGCCAACTCATATTCCCACGGTGCGGCGATCAAGAAACCTACTCCGACACCGCTTGCATTGAAGCTTCCCCGGTCCGCCTGCCCCGGTCCGCCTGTCCCGACTATTAAAGTCGCCCAGTCGTGGACGCTAATACTATCCTCATCCTCTCCAAGCCTGCCACAGATCACCACACCTCTACCACCGGTCGCCACGATGTGGAACAAGTTGGACGCCTCCACCTGGTAGCTGATAAGCGGCTGCGAATCCGGGGGACGCCGCCCACGGTATCCGGGCCACTCATAGCACACGGCTCCATCCAACGTCAAGACGGAGCTGATCTCCTCGGACGAGGAGGAGGAGAAGAAGGCAACCCTGCTCGCCACTGCTACGGCGACTGACCACGAGTTCGCGCGATAGATGGAGATCGTGCTCTAGTAGTAATTGACCAATCGCGGTCCAGCATTGTCGTCCCCTCCGCAAAACCGCGTGTCCAAATCGGACGCGACGTGAAGGAGGAGCCGCCCTCCTTGCCACATAGCTAAAACGTCCAGATCAAACATAGCGTGAAGGAGGAGCCGGCCTCCCCACCGCGCCGCCATGTGCAAGAGGAGCCACCCTCCTACCGCCGCTACGCGGGCAACCGATGGCGATCGTTTTTCATGAAGAAGGAGAAGGTACTCCGTGCCGTCAAAGCTACACACGCGCGTGGAGTACTATCTCCAAGGTGCCAGAGCCGAGGCTCATCCTCCTTCGCGGCCATCAAATACCTCTCCAAGGTGGCGCGCCGGGAGCAGCTCAATGCAACGCGCAGGGCGGCGTTCGCGAGGAACCTGGTGGCGCCAGCCAGGGTGCTCGCGGAGGCTTGGACCATCGGCCAGTCCAAGACGACCGAGCAGCCAGGTGCCCGTCGTCGGCTCAACGACCAGATCAACGAAGTGGGGCTTGCATAGTCCGAGCGCGCCGCCTTCATCTAAGAGCATCTCCAACGGCCTTGCTATTCGCACTTGCTAAAAACCGGGTATAGCAAGAGGAGAGAGAAGATTTAGCAACCCCATCAATTTTTTGCTCCAACAGCATTGCTATAAAATTTAGCAAGCCTCTCAATGACACGTGGGGACATGTGCCAAGCGCGGGCCAGCAGGAATCTAGGGGGCAGTGGGGTCCACTTGTCAATGGAACAAAAGTGGGCTGCTAAAAATTATACAAAGTGACTCTAGACTTTGCAAATATACCAAGTGGAGGTGCAAATATACAAAGCTTTGTAAAAGATTCTGTGGGGGACCACTTATACAAAGGCTGTTGGAGCAATGTTTTTGGGTCAAGTTGCTATATTTTCAGTTTTTACAAATCCTAGCCAAATATAGCAAGGCTGTTGGAGATGCTCTAAGCCGCCAACGTCGTCGAAAACAAGCGGCACAAGGCGGTGAAGGATACGACAAAGCGTCTGCATCACGCCCACGACGGCTGGATAGGGATGCCGCGACGACCATGATGGCTCGGACGACGGCTCAGTCGATGACGCGGACAACGACGAAGCTTTCGGCGGCCCCAGAGGCCATGCTTACGAGGCCACCTTCCGGTACCTCGCCTAGTTTAGCTTAGTTGAAATTTAGTTTGAACTTGTTAGATTTCGTCCAGTTGGATGTAAATATCTTGAACTTTGTTAAATTTCATCCGTTTAGCTTCTTTTTTCTGTTTTATTGCTCTATTCGTTTTAAATGGACCAGACGTTTGATGTGCACATCTGGATGACCGATACCTAGTCCGTTGTGTCAATTTGATGATTCGCGTTTTAAAAGAATTGTTTCGCTAAATAAATCAATGTATAATGTCTTGTTAATAACACGCTAATAACGTAATTTAAGGCGGGCGTTATTTTGTATAGCGCCATTTTGTTTTCTTGGTTACTAGGGAGGTAAATAAGGCGAAGCAGAGCCACAAATGGACGGGAAAGTACAGAGAGAAAGGACGAGTTGGTACTACTACGAACTGCGATGTGCTAATGGGGATTGGGGCCTCTTCTTTTATTTTCCAACCTTTGATCTTTTTTTTACGGGAATCTTTGATCTTTATTCTTTCTCTTGTTCCACGGTGATCATCTCTAGACGAAAATTAATAAATAAGCCCAATCCCAGATCCCCAGCATATCCAGCTCACATCCAAAGCACAAATCAGAACCACGGAAAGTAACCAATAGGGATAGTAACTAACACAAAATCACTCGAAAGTAAGCAAAAAATCGAGTTGCACCTGTCTTTTGAGAGCTGGCTCCCCAACCTAAGGTATTCTTCTTCCTCGCCCACAAGAAGCAGCAGATCGATCGAGCACTATAGCTCAGCTAGGCTACAGGCAGCTCCTCCTCCGTGGCTGGCCGACGACGCCGGTATCCGGCTCGCCTGCAGGCAACCCATCCCTGACCCCGGCGCAATTCATAGCCGCCGAAGGCCGACTCGATCCAAGGGGGAGAGGACAACGAGCAGGATGGAGCTAGATAGCGAAGAGCAAGAAGAAGAGCGCTGCTGCTAGTAAGCGATAGAGAGGAGAGGGGATGGGGACGACGACGACGACGACCGCGAGCACTTATAGTACCCTCGGAGGAATGCTAAGGGAAAGCCATTCATTGGCTTTAACTAATCAGTGGAGTAGGCAGGCAAGGCAGATCAGCTGGATGGGAGGAAGCAACCGGTGATTAGTAGTAGTACTAACTAATGAAGCCGCTGATTGGACTTGGGGTGGATATGGGGAGGTCGATACCGTACGTGATGACGGGCGGTGCTAGCTGGACTCCATAACGCCCACTTGCGACTTCGCTTTCCGACAGCCAGGCATTGAGCAGCGACCGGCTTAAGTCAATACTCAATGCTCCCTCCGGATCAGTTTAGAGCGTCTACAGCCACGGTTACCCAAAAAGGCTCTCGCCCGCTTTATATTATAAAGCAAACCACCAAACCAGAGATACAAGCATAGGTTCAAGTCCGCACACACACAAACACACACGGGAGTACGACACCAAGCACAGAGGGTTCTGCTGAGGGCACAGCTCAACAAGCCCTATAATACAACAAAACAAAGCAGAAGATGCGCCTGCATGGAGGAGCTAATCTGGCTCTGGAGGTGGCGGAGGAAGCGGCGGCGCCAAGCGGGAGGCCAACGTCCGAAGATCTGCGATGATGGAGTTGATGGCGTCCTGGTCCTGTTGGCGGCTAAGCGGCCGCCAGAGCTGCATATAACCACACATTTTGAACACCGCGTCAGAAGCACGTCGAAGAGGCACACGTTGAATCACAAGCTTATTGCGGACCGTTCAGAGCGTCCACGCGAGAACACCGATAGCCAACCATCTAATGTGCCGCCCTGCCATAGGGGAGGTCTGAACCTCGGCCAATAGGTCGGGGAAGTTGGTGTTGCACCAACGTCCGCCCATGGCCTCGCGGAGGCAGGCCTAGAGGAACTGGGCGGAGATGCACGAGAAGAAGATGTGATTCGAGTCCTCCGCGGTCCCACACAGGGGGCAAAGCCCATCTCCCGGGCCATTACGCTTGAGCACCTCCACACCGGAAGGCACCCGCCCGCGGATCCATTGCCACAAGAAGATCCTAATCTTCAGGGGGAGCCTAATCGACCAGATCAGCTCAAAGGGTTCCGGGCGGGCGTGGGAGCGATGGCCCGGTATAGAGACTTCGTGGAGAACTTGGCCGAAGGCTCTAGGTGCCAAGATGTGCGATCGGCACTCTGGTCAACATTAGGTTCGTGGAGGGCGACGGTCGCGAGAAGCTCATTCCACGCAACGGTGTCCGGGGGCCCAAATGGCCGCCGGAAGGCCATGCTCCCTAAGTCTAGAAGGGCCGTCGCGACAGAGATCCGGGGGTCGACTGCGATGGCAAACATGTCCGGGAAGCGCGCGGCAAAGGGTGTGGCACCGGCCCACCGGTCAAACCAGAACAGGGTGGAGGTCCCTGTGCCCACCCTAATGGAGGTCCCAATGCGGAGGACCGGAAGCAGCTGGATGACAGACTGCCAGAACTACGAGCCTCCAGAGTGCTGACAGAAGGCAAGTGGCTGGCCGCGCAAGTATTTGCGCCGGATAATACGGAGCCAGAGTCCTCCCTCCCCATTCGCAATCCGCCACAGCCACCTGGATAAGAGGGTGATGTTCATGCGTTTGGAGGACATAATCCCTGGTCCGCCTTGGTCGCGCGGCTGGCATATATCGGGCCAGCGGACCATATGATACTTCTGTCTATCACCCTCACCCGCCCAGAAGAATCTAGCCTAGATGGAACCAATCTCGTGGTGGAGGGTTTCGTGAAGACTGTAGAAGCTCATGATGAACAGGAGCAAGCTGGAGAGAGAGGAGTTGATGAGGATCGTCCGAGCCGCCTTCGACAGCCAACGGCCCTGCCATGGTTCAATACGGTGCTGGAGCTTGAGCACCGTCGGGCGGAGGTCCGCCACAGAGAGCCGGCAAGGGCTGATGGGTATCCCCAGGTAGGAAGTGGGGAAGGAACCCAGCTGGCAGTTCAATCGGTCCGCGATTGACTGACTCTCCTCTAGAGAGTATCCCAATACCATCACTTCGCTCTTGGCGAAGTTTATTTTCAGGCCAGACATCTGCTGGAAGCAAAGGAGCAGGAAATTCAGGTTCGAGATATCAGTGGGGGAACCCTCGACCATGATGATGGTGTCGTCGGCGTACTACAGGTGGGACACGCCACCACCATCCACAAGGTGAGGGACGACCCCCCTAATATGGCCCGCTGCTTTGGCCTTATCAAGGATAGTGGCCAAAGCATTGGCAACCATGTTAAACAAGAATGGAGAGAAGGGGTCGCCCTGCCTAACCCCATAGAGGATGGGGAAGTAGGGGCCGATGTCCCCATTGATGTTTACCGCGGTTTGCCCCGGACGAGACCAGCTGCATGACACGGGAGATCCAGTGATCGTCGAAACCTTTCTGCTGCAAAACTTCCCGAAGGAAGGGCCAACTAACCGTGTCATAGGCCTTGTGGAAGTCAATCTTTAGGAGGACGGCCCTAAGATGTTTAGATCGGACTTCGTGGAGCACCTCGTGAAAAACCAGCACTCCATCAAGGATGAACCGGCCTATGATAAAGGCCGACTGATCGGGATGGGTAATGCGGTCAGCCAAAAGGGTCACCCTATTGGCGTACCCCTTTGCCAGGATGCGGAAGATCACATTGATCACCGTGATAGGGCAGAACTGGCGGATGTCCGATGCCTCAGTCACCTTGGGGATCAACGTGATGATCCCGAAGTTCAGGCGTTGGAGGTCGATGGAGCCGACATGAAACTCCTCAAAGAGGGCATGACCTCCTGCCTAATAGAGCCCAGAAGGTCTGGAAGAACTTGACCGGCAACCCATCCGGCCCCGGAGCAGAGGATGAGTTCATACCCTTGATGGCAGACCACACATCTTCCTCAGAGAACGGGGCCGTGAGGGCCGTATTCTCCGCGGCAGAGATACATTGGGGGCCAGTCCAGAAATCAGGCGCTAAGGCTAGCCCACTACGGGCAGCGGGGGAGAACAGGGCCTTGTAAAAGCCATCTACGTGCGCGCGGATGTCCGCTAGGCGTTGAAGGAGGGACTCTCCATCCCATAGCAAGGGGATGGAGTTCCGACGGCGCCTGCCATTGGCAATGGCCTGGAAATATGCCGTATTGGCATCCCCCTTAAGCACCCACTTTTGTGTGCCGCGGAGGCGCCAATAGGCTTCCTCGTCCGTGTAAATGGTCGAGAGCTGGTCCTCCAGGTCGTACCGAAGCATCCACTCATTCGGGGATAGGCCCACCGAGTCAGCCCGAAGATCAAGTGCCTGAATGGCGACAAGAATGGATTTCTTGCATTCCCACAGATCCCAGCCTAAGTTCGCGCCCCAACCCTTCATGAACTGTCTCGGACGCTTAGCACAGAATTGCCAGTCATCGACAGCCGACATGGAGCGATGAGGGGCGGTCCGGGCCTCCAACCATCGGGTAGACACAGCGTCAACGAACCCGGGTTGGTTAAGCCAGAAGGTCTCGAACCGGAACCTCGGGGGGGGGGGGGGGGGGGGGGCGCTCATCCACCGAGGATAGGAGCAGCGGCATGTGATCCGACCCAATCCGGGTAATCGCACGGAGGGAGGCGAGGGGGCACCGCAGCTCCCAATCTGGAGAGACCAAGACCCGATCCAGGACGGACCGGGTCGGGTCGGCCTGGCGGTTGGTCCAGGTGTACTGGGCCCCGACCCTATCTAATTCTCGGAGGCCGAGATCTGCAATGCAGTCGTTGAACAGCTGCATCATTGGGAAGTTCACTAGGTCGTTATTCTTGTCGTTCGCAGAGCGGAGCAAGTTGAAGTCACCGCCTACCACCATCGGGAGAGGGGCTGCCGCGACCTTCCTCCTAAGTTCGTCGAGGAATGCCGCAGAGCGGCGGTGGTCGACAGGGCCGTACACAATGATGACCTCCCATTTGTAGTTTAGGGCTCGCTTGAAGGTCTCCATACTAACAAAGAACTCACCCCGGTCCATGCTACCAACCTCAAAGGTGGCATCCTTCACGCCTAAAAGGATGCCACCCGAGTGGCCGGCAATCCCGCTAGAAGGAAGCCAGTGCCAGGAAAACAGGTGGGATCTCAGTTGTTCTAGTTCCGACAAGGAGAACTCCGAGCGCATGGTCTCCTGGATGGCCACTATGTCAATCCGTTCGTCACACATGTACTCGATGAGTTGGCGGCGACGGCCCAATTGGCCGAAGCCGCGGATGTTCCAAAAGAGGGCCCGCATTAAGGGGCCATCGGGGGACTGCTTGACCCCAGAACACGGGAGGCACTTTGCGTACGGAGGGCGGCTGTGCGCGAGCGGGTGCAGCCCCGAACCTCCGCACCGGGTAGCTGTGCCCGCGCCTCCACTCGCGAGGAGGACAGCAACCTACTAGGGTCTGCAGAGAGGGGGTGGGCAGGATCGACAGCCGGGGGTTGGGCCTCGGCCAGGGCAAGGCGAGCACGGGTCTCGGCCAGGCGCCCATCCAGAATCTCCTGAGCACGGATCGCAGCAATCTGGACAAGAGGGGGTCTACCTTCCCTCGGAAGGCAATCGCCGAGTCCGCCGCGACCTTGGCAAGGCGGCCCAGCGGGGCGGACCCGAGAGCAGAGAACGAGCATGTGGAAGAACTAGAGGGGCTGTCTGGGGTACCTGGCTCGAGGTTGCGGGCTGCGGCCCGCATCGCTACAAGCTCCGGGATCCACAGCGCCAGGCTGCCAGGAGGGCGAGCAGCATCGATCCGCGCACTGCGCCGCGAGGACGTCACCGGAGAGTAGGTCGACCGGCCCCGCCTGGAGTATGCCACAGTTCGTGGCGGGTGCGGGTGGGCGGCCAGCGGGGTGGTCACCACCGAGGGCACCGGCCCCGACGCAGCCGCGGCAGGGGGGTCGGAGGACAGGGAGCCACGGAGCCGTTGAGGACGGGGCCCAGAGAGGGGGGCGATGGAGGAGGAGCCTGAGTGGGGGCCGACGACCTCGGAGGGGAGCGGGACGCATCGGACGCGGCGGGAGGAGCGGAGTCCGACGCCGTGACCTGGCCGGCGGAGAGGGCGACCACGGTCGGGGGAGTGGGCGAGGAGGCCGGCACCGTCGGGGCGAGACCAGGGGCCTCAATGAGGAGGGGGCGGCTCCTCAGGCGCCACCTCCGGGGCAACGCGAGGGGAGAGCTCCCGGGGCGAGGACGGGGAGCAGGGGGACGATGCGGGAAGCACCAGCATCCCCACGCTGGAGACATCGCTCCCACATGTAGACCTGTCAGGGGAGCCCACGGCCGCCGGGGGGGAGGGCCATGGGGGCGACCATCAGCCCAAGCGGAGTAGGGGCCAGAGGAGCGGCCAGAGGGAGCGGCAGGAGCCGGAGGAACGGTGGCTCGGCTGGGCCGCTCCATGGGACGAGGTGGGCAGCTGGTGATCGGGGCCGTGGGAGGAGGAGTGGCTGTCCTCCGAGCCGTCGTCCTTGTCATCAGAGTGACGAGAGTGGCGGTGGTGGCGCCCGCGGAAGTCGTCGTTGCCGCCCGTGTCACAGCCCGTGTGCCCCCCCCCTCCAAGAAGCGGGGGCGACCCACGTGGTTGGGCGGTTCCGGGGCGATCCTGAGGTCGAAGCCCTGGCCGTTGAAGAAGACCCGGACCGTTCCCCGAAGCTTGGAGGAGTCCAGGCATTGGACCTTGACCCGCACCTCCTCCTCCTTGCGCAGCGAGAGCTCGTCCACCATGACCACAATGCCGAGGATCCGGGACATGTTACGGATCACCCGCTCGTGGTGTGCGATATCAGGCAGGCCTGAGACGAGGATCCACGCCGTGTCCAGGACCACCACAGCCATAGGGTCGCGGATCGGCTCTGAGATGGCGACCACCAGCTTGTTGAGCGCGAGGGTGATGTCGGCGCTCCGCGTGGCGTATCCGTTGCTGGCTGCGTCGGGGAAGATGACGGTGAACTCCTTAGCACCGATCGGGGTCACCTGCCAGTCCCACTGGCGGTAGTAGAGGTGGTTGAGCTCCGCCTCGATCATCCCCGGGGATGCAACCCCTTCCCCCTTCACCGTCACGATCGCCTGCAGGGACGGTGAGGGAGGGGGAAGGTCGGGCACCTCGATGTGGAAGAAACCCATGCCCTCGATGCCGTGCCCGTACATCATCAGCTCGTCCAACACCGGACGGTCAGGGCATAGAAGTGCGAGGTGGTCGGGATCCTTGCAGATGTAACAGCATGGCGGGTTGGTGCAGGTGATCTGCGCGTGGCCAAGGACACCACAGTTGAAGCACCGGACTTGGCTCTAGGCGGCGGTGTGAGCCGAGGCGGCGGGCGGAGGTGGAGCAGGGGCGCCGGGGGCGGGTGGCGCCCCGGCGGCCTTTCCAGGCCCACGGCGGCGCTTCTTCTTGTTATGGCCCGCGTGCCCTCGATTGCCCCCATTCCTGGCGCCGACCGGGGGAGGGAATTGGGGCTGCACTTGAGGGTGCTGGTAGCGGCGCGCGGGGGCGGGAGTCGGCAGCAACGGAGGGTGAGGGGGAGGAGGCGTCCGCCCGGTGTGGCCAGGGGAGAGGGCCCGCTCGTACCGCCGCGCCGGAGATGGGGAGCGATGGCACTGCCGTCCACCATCAGCATGGGGAGGGGAACGAGACCGGCCCCTACGGTCATGGCGGGGTGGGGAGCGGCGGTCCGTGGACAGCCAGTGCCCGTGGTCCGGCGAGCGACGGCCATCGCGGGAGGCGAGGCGGCGCCGGAGGTTGGCCTCCGTCCGTGCACCCTCGGGGGAGGGCCGGGGAGGTTCCCGCGGGGCCTCGAGGCGGCGCTTGGACCGGGGGGCCGGGTCATCCCACTCCCGGGGCATGGTGAGGCCCAGCAGCGCAAGGAGGGGGCGGGACAGGGGAGGGGAAGGGGCCGGCGGCGGAGGTGGGGAGGGAGGCGAGGGGAGTCGGGGAGGGAGAAGATGCGGCTGGGGAACGAGGTCTCGTCGGGAAACCCTTGGGAGGCCAGATCGACCCCTTAATGGGCCAGGCCTCCCTCGGGCCCAACCGTGGCAGGCCCACCCGATGGCCCAAGGCAGTGGGCCACGGCCCAGCGCCAGGAACAGGGGCATTGGCCACGCCCGTTCCAGGGAGAGCTGTCGCCGCCGCCAGCAAGGGGGAAGGGCACGGCGGCGCAGGACGGAGGGTCAGGGGGGAGAGGTGCACGCGGAGCCCGGAGGAGCCGAACGCGGTGATGAAAGGCCGGAGCGACGGGGACGGCCATGGGCGGGGCCGCGGCCAGGCAACATCTCCGGCAGGGGGGTGGAAGGGGAGCGCCAGGAGAGGCGGGCCGCGCCCACCTCGGACCGGCCAGCGACGCCCCACGCGCGACGGCGACGGCGCGGCTGGCCCAAGGCGAGGCCTTTACCCGCAGGCGGCAGGGCGGCAGCCGAGCGCACCGGCCGGGCCGCGAGACGGTGGCAGCGCCACCGTCCACGCAGGGCCGGGCCAGGCGGCAGCGGGGGGAGGGGAGGGTGCGGCCGCGGCGCTCGATGGGGACGCCGGCGGCCCGGTCTGCCGCTTCGGCGACGTCAACCCAGAGGACCCGAGCGGAAGGCAGGGAGGAGGCAGGCGGGGTCACCGGGCCCTGCGTCGGCGGAGGGAGCAGCGAGGGGAGGGGGACGGGAGCGAGAGGGGCTCCGGCGGGGGTGGGGGAGGTCTCCGGCGAGGGGCGGCCAGGGAGCGCGGCGGGGCAGGTGGCGCGGCCACCGTCGCCCGAGCCGGTGCCCAATTCAAACAGCCACGGTTAGCAATCCGGTCCCTCAAACGCCCGCGGCGCGTCCTCATGCATTGACCAGACACGTTTTAAGTTGTATCCTTCACATTCACATTTTTTATATCAGACATCCTATATTTTTATTAGCCATGAAACATGAAAGTAAACTACTTAGATCATCGCACACACTATGAAATGGAGCAAGATATGCACGTTTCGTCGTAGACGGCGAGCTTCCGTCTCCATCATCGTGAGGGGATGACGGTACACCCATGCGAGGAGCTGCTTGTCCTCGTCGGGCATCCCCTGCATTCCACAGTGGCGGCACGCGCACTGCTCTGCCTCGTCCCTCCCCATTGCCTGCTGCCTCTCACGGCGGGTGACGCGCGCCTTTGATTCCGGAGCACGTGTGCGGGTCGGCAGCGCGGGCACTAGCACCTACCGCTACCCGAGTGGAGGAGCGACCCGCGAGGGCGGTGCAGACTGCGCTATCCTGGCATCGCTGCACATGGGTCAGGTGGACCTGGGAATTGAAGTTAGTTGGGGTGAACATTTAATGTATAATTTTTTCGATACAAATGCAACTCTGTTCAATCAAAACTCATAGCATTCAACAATAAAAGAATAAGAAGGGTCTTAAAAACTAGTAAACTGATAACATGGACTCTTGTCACTTGAAATTCTCACTTATGCCACAATATGATCCTAGAATTCCAATTTCCAAATAAGACCTACAAAATTATGAATGCATTAGCACAAGTGTGATAAAAGTTATATATTTTGATATGATCGTATTATGGTAACTTGGCGGTAGTATACCTTTAAGATGTACTTGCACAAACAATATGGGGTTGTGGAGGTAGAAGACCTCGACGGGTCTTGAAGGCATGAAAATGAACCATAATCTGTTTGTCACTAACTTTAGCAAATATCTCGTGCTCAACAAATCAAACCATCAAATCATTAAGCCAATTATCACCCATCTTGTTTCAAAGATCCGTCTTTATAATATTCATGACTGAGAAAACCCTCTCAACTGATGCAGTTGCCACCGGTAATGTTAATGCAAGTCTAATGAGGCGATAAACCAATCAAAATACTAGATGTTGTCTACTTCGAACCAACTTGAGTGCAAGAGAACTCAAACATGACAAGTGATTGCATAGGACACACTTTGCTTTTGGTGTTTGAAATTTTCAGACGACCTTATAGCATTATTGTGAGCACTGTTTGGTCCACCTACATAAGCATTGCATATTTACACTGCCTTCTTCCAATTTTTAAACCCTGTATTGTGAAGACATCATGGCCAAATTTATCACCAATGCTTGGAGGCTTGAAAAGAAAACAATGGAAACAATAGGAAAATTTTGTCTCTATACTATACTCTAGACAGTCATAATCTTTATACCATGCTTCTTTGATGTTCCACCAATCTTTCCCAAAAACGAGTACGAGGAAAATTATGACCATACAAATGCCCCACACCTTTCAAAAAATATGCCCTTCGCATTTCATCTCTAGTTTTTGGAGTTGCATACTCTTCAATTTACTTACTACGTGTGCCAGGATCAGGATCCACAACAGCTAAATTAAATGCGGGAGGAATGCCCTGCAACATTCAATGGTACCAAAATTGAATGTCCTTGCTACTGACCTGATGTAATCCTATTGAACATTCCAACAACATATCCAAGGAAGTAGGCTAGAAGAGGATACCTGCTGGTGGTGGTGGTCGTTGTTGTCAAAATCATGTGCTCGCTTTCGTTTGGTTGATCTGCCTACACCATCTGATGCCACTCTCGATCTGGGCGTCGAAGCCGCTGACCTGCCACAACCAGTGGTGCATCAGCCTAAGCTTGTTCAAGAGCAGCAACTATCCCTATCCAATCTACATCTTCATTGGAATCCATCACCGGCACTCCCGCAGTGGGTGCGTGAGGCGTTGATACGTCTCCAACGTATCTATAAATCTTGATTGTTCCATGCTATTATATTATCATTCTAGGATACTTTTTAAGCATTTACTTACTATTTTATGTTATTTTTTAGCACTAACATATTAACCCAGTGCCCAGTGCCAGTTGCTGTTTTCTGCCTATGTTTGGCCTTTCAGGAATATTGTACCAAACGAAGTCCAAATACCCCAAAAAAATTTAATGATTTTTTCTGGACAAAAATAAGACCTGGAAGCTTCGGAGGGAGACCGGAGGCCACACGGGGTGGCACCAAGCCAAAAGGGTGCGCGAGGCGGGGGGGGGGGTGGCTGCGCCCTGATGGCTTGGGGCCACCTCCCACGGCCTCTTGACCTGATCTCAGCTTTATAAATTCGCATATATTGGGAAAACCTAGAGAGCCTCTCGAAACACTTTTTCCGCCGCCGCAAGTCTCTGTTTCGCCGTGTGCCCATTTGGAGCCCTGTTTCGGTGCCCTGCCGGAGGGGGGATCGATCACGGAGGGCCTCTACATCAACCTTGTTGCTCCCATGGGGATGTGCGAGTAGTTCACCACAAACAGACGGGTCTGTAGTTAGTACCTAGATGGCTATCTCTCTCTCTATGTTCTTCAATGCAAAGATCACCGCGATTCCCGCGGTGATCTATCTTATGTAATTGACATGGCTTGAGAATGCGTCGGTATTTCCCCAAAGAGGAAGGGATGATGTAGCACAACGATGGTAAGTATTTCCCTCAGTTATGAAACCAAGGTATCGAACCAGTAGGAGGATCATCACCACCTAATAAACATCACATGCAGACAAAGAACAAATACTTGCAACCCGACGCGAAAGAGAGGTTGTCAATCTCTCTATGGTAAAAATATAGATTAGGTAGTGATAGATTGGAGAGATAGATCTCTCAAGAACACAAAATAAAAAGAGCAAATAAAAAGTACAACAATATATTTTGGGGTTTTTGGAATAATTGAACTGAAAACAAAAGCGGCAAAAAGATAGATCGGAAAGCAATATGCTGGAAAAGTAGACCCGGGGGCCGTAGGTTTCACTAGTGGCTTCTCTCATGAGTATAACGCACGGTGGGTGAACAAATTACTATTGGGGAATTGATAGAAGATCAAATAATCATGACGATATCCAAGGCGATGATAAATATATAGGCATCACGTCCAAGATAAGTAGACCGACTCCTGCCTGCATCTACTACTATTACTCCACACATCGACCGCTATCCAGCATGCATCTAGTGTATTAAGTTCATGGAAAAACGGAGTAATGCAATAAGAACGATGACATGATGTAGACAAGATCTATTCATGTACGAATAGACCCCATCCTGTTATCCTTAATAGCAACGATACATGCGTGCCTCGCTGCCCCTTCTGTCACTGGGAGAGGACACAGCAAGATCGAAACCATCACAATGCACCTCTTTCCATGGAAAGAAAAATCGATCTAGTTGGCCTAACTAAACCAAAGATTCGAAGAAGAAATGCAAGGCTATAAGTAATCATGCATATAAGAGATCAAGGAAGACTCAAATAATATTCATGGATAGAAACTGATCATGAACTCAAAATTCATCGGATCCCAACAAACACACCACAAAAGTTTACATCAAATAGATCTCCAAGAGACCATTGTATTGAGAATCAAAAGAGAGAGATGAAGCCATCTAGCTACTGCCTACGGACCCGTAGGTCTATGGTGGACTGATGACCCACAAGTATAGGGGATCAATCGTAGTCCTTTCGATAAGTAAGAGTGTCGAACCCAATGAGGAGCAGAAGGAAATGACAAGCGGTTTTCAGCAAGGTAATTTCTGCAAGCACTGAAATTGTAGGTAACAAATAGTTTGATAGCAAGATAATTGGTAACGAGCAAGTAACGGTAATGGTAAATAAGGTGTGGCAAGGTAGCCCAATCCTTTTGTGGCAAAGGACAGGCCAGAACAATCTCTGGTAATAGGCAAAGTGTTCTTGAGGGTACACGGGAATTTCATCTAGTCACTTTTATCATGTTGGTTTGATTCGTGTTCGCTACTTTGATAATTTGATATGTGGGTGGACCGGTGCTTGGGTGCTATTCTTACTTGAACAACCTCCCACTTATGATTAACCCCCTCGCAAGCATCCGCAACTATGAGAAAAGTATTAAGATAAAATCTAACCATTGCATTAAACGTTTGGATCCAAATCAGCCCCTTACGAATTAGCGCATAAACTAGGGTTTAAGCTTCTGTCACTCTAGCAACCCATCATCTAATAACTACTCCAAAATGAATTCCCTTAGGCCCATGAATGGTGAAGTGTCATGTAGTCGACGTTCACATGACACCACTAAGGGAATCACAACATACATATCATCAAAATATCAAACACATATCAAATTCACATGATTACTTGCAACATGACTTCTACCGTGACCTCAAGAACAAATGTAACTACTCACAGGAGCAAGCTGGAGAGAGAGGAGTTGATGAGGATCGTTCGAGCCGCCTTCGACAGCCAACGGCCCTGCCATGGTTCAATACGGTGCTGGAGCTTGAGCACCGTCGGGCGGAGGTCCGCCACAGAGAGCCGGCAAGGGCTGATGGGTATCCCCAGGTAGGAAGTGGGGAAGGAACCCAGCAGGCAGTTCAATCGGTCTGCGATTCACTGACTCTCCTCTAGAGAGTATCCCAATACAATCACTTCGCTCTTGGCGAAGTTTATTTTCAGGCCAGACATCTGCTGGAAGCAAAGGAGCAGGAACTTCAGGTTCGAGATATCAGTGGGGGAACCCTCGACCATGATGATGGTGTCGTCGGCGTACTGCAGGTGGGACACGCCACCACCATCCACAAGGTGAGGGACGACCCCCCTAATATGGCCCGCTGCTTTGGCCTTATCAAGGATAGTGGCCAAAGCATTGGCAACCATGTTAAACAAGAATGGAGAGAAGGGGTCGCCCTGCCTAACCCCATAGAGGGTGGGGAAGTAGGGTCCGATGTCCCCATTGATGTTTACCGCGGTTTGCCCCGGACGAGACCAGCTGCATGACATGGGAGATCCAGCGATCGTCGAAACCTTTCCGCTGCAAAACTTCCCGAAGGAAGGGCCAACTAACCGTGTCATAGGCCTTGTGGAAGTCAATCTTTAGGAGGACGGCCCTAAGATGTTTAGAGCGGACTTCGTGGAGCACCTCGTGAAAAACCAGCACTCCATCAAGGATGAACCGGCCTCTGATAAAGGCCGACTGATCGGGATGGGTAATGCGGTCAGCCAAAAGGGTCACCCTATTGGCGTACCCCTTTGCCAGGATGCGAAAGATCACATTGATCACCGTGATAGGGCGGAACTGGCGGATGTCCGATGCCCCAGTCACCTTGGGGATCAACTAGATGATCCCGAAGTTCAGGCGTTGGAGGTCGATGGAGCCGACATGAAACTCCTCAAAGAGGGCATGACCTCCTGCCTAATAGAGCCTAGAAGGTCTGGAAGAACTTGACCGGCAACCCATCCGGCCCCGGAGCAGAGGATGAGTTCATACCCTTGATGGCAGACCACACCTCTTCCTCAGAGAACGGGGCCGTGAGGGCCGTATTCTCCGCGGCAGAGATACGTTGGGGGCCAGTCCAGAAATCAGGCGCGAAGGCTAGCCCGCTGTGGGCAACGGGGGAGAACAGGTCCTTGTAAAAGCCATCTACGTGCGCGCGGATGTCCGCTGGGCACTGAAGGAGGGACTCTCCATCCCATAGCAAGGGGATGGAGTTCTGACGGCGCCTGCCATTGGCAATGGCCTGGAAATATGCCGTATTGGCGTCTCCCTTAAGCACCCACTTTTGGGTGCCGCGGAGGCGCCAATAGGCTTCCTCGTCCGTGTAAATGGTCGAGAGCTGGTCCTCCAGGTCGTACAAAAGCATCCACTCATTCGGGGATAGGCCCACCGAGTCAGCCCGAAGATCAAGTGCCTGAATGGCGACAAGAATGGATTTCTTGCATTCCCGCATATCCCGACCTAAGTTCGCGCCCCAACCCTTCATGAACTGTCTCGCGCGCTTAGCACATAAATGCCAGTCATCGACAGCCGACATGGAGCGATGAGGGGCGGTCCGGGCCTCCAACCATCGGGTAGACACATCGTGAACGAACCCGGGTTGGTTAAGCCAGAAGGTCTCGAATCGGAACCTCAGGGGAGGGGGGGCGCTCATCCACCGAGGATAGGAGCAGCGGCACGTGATCCGACCCAATCTGGGTAATCGCACGGAGGGAGGCGAGGGGGCACCGCAGCTCCCAATCTGGAGAGACCAAGACCCGATCCAGGACGGTCTGGGTCGGGTCGGCCTGGCGGTTGGTCCAGGTGTACCGGGCCCCGACCCTATCTAATTCTCGGAGGCCGAGATCTGCAATGCAGTCGTTGAACAACTGCAGCCAGAACAATCTCTAGTAATAGGCAAAGTGTTCTTGAGGGTACACGGGAATTTCATCTAGTCACTTTTATCATGTTGGTTTGATTCGTGTTCGCTACTTTGATAATTTGATATGTGGGTGGACCGGTGCTTGGGTGCTATTCTTACTTGAACAACCTCCCACTTATGATTAACCCCCTCGCAAGGATCTGCAACTACGAGAAAAGTATTAAGATAAAATCTAACCATAGCATTAAACGTTTGAATCCAAATCAGCCCCTTACGAAGTAGCGCATAAACTAGGGTTTTAGCTTCTGTCACTCTAGCAACCCATCATCTAATAACTACTCCAAAATGAATTCCCTTAGGCCCATGAATGGTGAAGTGTCATGTAGTCGACGTTCACATGACACCACTAAGGGAATCACAACATACATATCATCAAAATATCAAACACATATCAAATTCACATGATTACTTGCAACATGACTGCTCCCGTGACCTCAAGAACAAAGGTAACTACTCACAAATAATAAACATGCTCAAGAGCAGAGAGTTATTGAATGGCATAATGGATCTGAACATATAATCTTCCACCAAATAAACCATATAGTAATCAATTACGCAAGGTAATCAACACTACTAGTCATCCACAGGTACCGATCTGAGGTTCCGGTACAAAAATTGAACACAAGAGATGAACTAAGGTTTGAGAGGAGATGGTGCTGTTGAAGATGTTGATGAAGATTGGACTCCCAAAGATGAGAGGGGTGTTGGTGATGCCGATGGCTTCGATTTCCCCCTCCAGGAGGGAAGTTCCCCCGGCGGAATCGCTCCACCGGAGGGCAAAGGTGCTCCTTCCCAAGTTCCGCCTCGAGGCAGAGGCGCTTCATCCCGAAAGTCCTCCTCTGATTTTTGCTAGGTCAAATGTGACTATATACCAGAAGATGGGCACCGGAGGTGGGCCGAGGAGGCCACAACCCACCAGGGCGCGCCCAACGGGGCCTAGCGCGCCCTGGTGGGTTGTGCCCACCAGGTTTGCCCCTTCCGGTAGTTTTTTGCTCCAATATTTTTTATTTATTCCAAAAATAATCTCCGTAAAATTTCATCTTCATTGGAGTTGTGCAGAATAGGTATCTCTGATATGCTTTTTTCAATTCCAGAATTCCAACTGCCGGTATTCTCCTTCTTTGTGTAAACCTTGCATATTATGAGAGAAAAGGCATTAGAATCACTCCTTAAAGCATTATTATTTGACAAAACATAATAAATAACAGTAGGTAATCATGATGCAAAATGGACGTATCAACTCCCCCAAGCTTAGACCTCGCTTGTCCTCAAGCGAAAGCCGATATTGAACAGCATGTCCACATGGTTTGAGACAGAGGTGTCGATAAAAACAAAATACGGACATAGTAGCATCATGCTTATTGTCATAACAGCAACAAACTCTAACATAAAACTTATTCATACACTTTTATCATATAACTTCTCATGAACAAGTAACAATTCATCACAACATAGAAGTATGAAGCATAAACCTTATTGAAAACCTACAAACTATGTTCTCAGTCAACTTTGCAACTACAATTCATCATATTTTCAGGAAGGGTCTCATGTCGGAGCCTTTTGGCAAGTCCACATACTCAACCATCATTTAGTCTTCTATGATTGCTAACACTCACGGCATACCCATGAACAAAAAGTTTCAACCAGACACATAAGAAGATAGGGGCTTGTAGTTTCGCCTCCCAACGTATTCACCTCAAGGGTGATGTCAACAATAATAACTCATGCCCACTCATATCCAACTGGATATATGTGACTAGATCTTTCCTCACCACATGATGTTTGCAAAAAGAAAAAGTGAAAAGGAATAGGGGAGAATACTTTGACTCTTGCATAAAAGTAAAAGATAGTCCCTTCGCAGAGGGAAGCAGAGGTTGTCACGCGCTTATTGGTTTGTATGCCCAATCCCTTAATGTAAAAGAATGTCATGCTATATTGCCCCCTATGATAACAACCTTTATTATGCAGTCCGTCGCTTTTATTACTTTGCCATGATAAGTTCGTATAGCGCTCAATTTTCTCTTACACTAATTGATCAAAACACTTTTAGAAGCAATTTTTATTGCCTTATTGCACCGATGACAACTTACTTGAAGTATCTTTCTCGATCCATAGGTAGGTATGGTGGACACTCAAAGAATGAACTTGGGTTTGGGTTTTTGGATGCACAAGTAGTATCTCTACTTAGTGCAGAATTTTTGGCTAGCAAGGATATTGAGCAAGCACCACATGTTGAAGGAACTATGACAATATAACTTCTATGTGGATATGAACAAACATAAATCATTATGTTGTCTTCCTTGTCCAACGTCAACAATTTTGACATATAATATTTGATGGGGGCTCACAATCATAAAAGATGTCCAAGATAGTGTATTTGCATGTGAATCTTCTCTTCCCTTATTAATTCTTTCATGAATTGCATCATTAACCAATGCTATGTTTGTCAATCTCCAATAAATTTTACTACTTATACTTTTCCTTATGTGATGTCATTACTCACCATAAGATTAGCATATGATTCTTTTCATTAATTTCCTTTTCCTTTATTTTGATTGCAGCAAGAAAGTAGAGAGGCAAAAACTCAAACTAAACTTTATTATATAACTCTCACTCGATTACATAGATAGATAGGCCACGAAACTAACACACGAAAATAGATCATGCTAAACTTTTATTCAACTAAAGCAAAAGAAAACTAAAGATCGAACTAAAATAGGTAAAGGTGAATAAAAGTGATGGTGATACGATACCGGGGCACCCCCCCCAAGCTTGGCTCAAGCCAAGGGGAGTGCCCATACCCGTGTGCGCAAGTCTCCTTTGGTGGTGGTGATGAAGAAGGTGGTGGTGATGATGCAACCTTCTTCTTCAACTTATATTTAAGCATAAAATTTTCCTCCCTTAGATCATCATTCTCCAACTCGATCTTTAATATCCTTTTGCATAATGCTGCCTTGCTCTCCTGCAGAAAACGAGATGGGCTAAATTGGACCTCAGGTTTGTATCTTCTAGGGAGGCTTGACTTCTTGAATTCCACATGCATGTCTCCAGGTTAGGTAATGGATCATCCTCTTCCTCGGAGATATCATCCTTTGTTTCCTTCATGGTAGCGTCTTCCTCCTCCTCTGAGGTCCATAGATAAGGGTAAATTTCCCTAAAGATCTTTGGGTCTGCAACATAGTGATCAACGTGGCTCTCCCCCTTCGAATCTTGAGATGACATATTTTCAGATCTGTAAGGAAAATAGCACGAAACTAGAATAGAGGATTTTTCTACGATGCGGTTGTCAAAACAGTCGGGTGTATATATAGAGAATTTTTTATTCTTGGAAAACAAGCATATGGAAGGAAAATGGAGTGGGAAGGTGTCTGAGGTGGGCACAACCCACCAGGGCGCGCCCAGGGGTGCCTAGCGCGCCCTGGTGTATTGTGCTCACCTCGATCACCTTCCGGTTTATTTCTTTATTTACAAAATTTTCTAATATTCCAAAACTAACAAAAAATATTTTTGCGGATTTTTCGGAGTCCGTTTACTTACCGTATCACGTACCTCCTATGTTTTAGAATTCTGGAGTATTCCGGAAGGTTACTTTTATGTGTTCCTCCGGTGTTAAGGTTTGGATGACATTGCTTTCAACGTTAATAGGCGTACCTGAGATGTAATGCTTAATTCTTTGTCCATTGACCACCTTCGGGTTAGTACCTTCGGCGTTATTAATCTTGATAGCTCCAGAACAATAGACCTCTTCGATAATATAAGGTCCTTCCCATTTGGAGAGAAGCTTACCTGCAAAAAATCTTAAACGAGAGTTGAACAAAAGAACATAGTCTCCTATTTTGAATTCCCGCTTTTGGATTCTTTTGTCATGCCATCTTTTTACTTTTTCTTTAAATAGTTTGGCATTTTCATAGGCTTGGGTTCTCCATTCATCTAGTGAGCTAATATCAAATAGCCTCTTCTCACCGGCAAGTTTGAAATCATAGTTAAGTTCTTTAATTGCCCAAAATGCCTTATGTTCTAATTCTAGAGGCAAATGACAAGCTTTTCCATACACCATTTTGTATGGAGACATACCCATAGGATTTTTATAAGCTGTTCTATAGGCTCAAAGTGCATCATCTAATTTCTTAGACCAGTTCTTACGAGACCTATTGACAGTTTTTTGTAATATTAATTTTATTTCTCTATTGCTAAGTTCAACTTGACCACTAGATTGAGGATGATAGGGTGATGCAATTCTATGGTTAACATAATATTTAGCAAGCATCTTACGGAAAGCACCATGAATAAAGTGTGAACCACCATCAGTCATTAAATATCTAGGGACTCCAAACCTCGGGAAGATAACCTCTTTAAGCATTTTAATGGAGGTGTGGTGATCAGCACAAGTAGTTGGAATAGCTTCTACCCACTTAGTGACATAATCAACGACAACCAAAATTTTAGTGTACCCGTTAGAGGAAGGAAAAGGCCCCATATAATCAAAACCCCAAACATCAAATGGTTCAACAACAAGTGAATAGTTCATAGGCATTTCTTGACGCTTACCGATATTACCAATTATTTGGCATTCATCACAAGACAAGACAAACTTACGGGCATCCTTGAAGAGAGTAGGCCAATAAAAACCAGATTACAATACCTTATGAGCAATTCTATCTCCCGCATGATGTCCTCCATAAGCTTCGGAATGACATTTCCGTAGGATTTCTTCCTATTCATGCTCAGGTACACAATGTCTAATAATACCATCTACTCCTTCTTTATAAAGATGTGTTTCATCCCAAAAGTAATGTCTCAAGTCATAGAAGAATTTTTTCTTTTGTTGGTATGTGAAGCTAGGTGGTATATATTTAGCGACAATGTAATTAGCATAATCAGCATACCAAGGGGTGTTTTGTTAAACACTTATTGCAGCTAACTGTTCGTCAAGGAAACTATCATCAATAGGTAGTGGGTCATCAAGAATATTTTCTAACCTAGACAAGTTATCAGCTACGGGGTTCTCAGCTCCTTTTCTATCAACGATGTGTAAGTCAAATTCTTGAAGCAAGAGAACCCACCTAATGAGTCTACGTTTAGCATCTTTCTTTTCCATAAGATATCTTATAGCAGCGTGATCGGTGTGAACAATAACTTTGGAGTCAACAATATAGGATCTAAATTTATCACAGGCAAACACAACTGCTAAGAATTCTTTTTCATTAGTAGCATAATTTCGTTGGGCACTCTCTAGAGTTTTACTAGCATAATGGATAACATTCAATTTTTTATCGACTCTTTGTCCTAGAACAACACCAACAGCATAATCACTAGCATCACACATAATTTCAAAAGGCAAGTTCCAATCTGGCGGTTGAACGATAGGTGCAGAGGTTAAGGCTTTCTTGAGTGTTTCAAAGGCTTCCACACAATCATCATCAAAAACAAAAGGAATATCCTTTTGCAAAAGATTAGTAAGAGGCCTATAAATTTTTGAGAAGTCTTTAATGAACCTCCTATAAAAACCAGCATGACCAAGGAAACTTCGAATACCTTTAATATCTTTAGGACGTGGCATTTTCTCAATTGCATCGACTTTAGCTTTATCCACCTCAATACCTCGTTCAGATATTTTATGCCCCAAGACAATCCCTTCATTAACCATAAAGTGGCACTTCTCCTAATTCAAGACGAGATTAGTTTGTTCACATCTCTGCAAAACTCGATCAAGGTTGCTTAAGCAATCATCAAAAGAAGTTCCGTAAACGGAAAAATCATCCATGAAAACTTCCACAATCTTTTCACAAAAACCAGAGAATATAGCAGTCATACATCTTTGAAAGGTAGCAGGTGCATTGCATAAACCAAAAGGCATACGTCTATAAGCATAGGTTCCAAAAGGGCAAGTAAAGGTGGTTTTCTCTTGATCGAATTGTGACACAGGTATTTGAGAGAAATCAGAATATCCATCTAGGAAGCAAAAGTGTGTGTGCTTAGATAATCTTTCTAGCATTTGATCAATGAAAGGCAGAGGGTAATGATCTTTTCTTGTAGCTTTATTTAATTTTCTAAAGTCGATTGCCATTCTATAGCCAGTGACAATTCTTTGTGGAATGAGTTCATTTTTATCATTAGGAACAACGGTAATACCTCCTTTCTTAGGGACACAATGAACGGGACTTACCCATCTACTATCAGCAATAGGATAGATTATACCTGCTTCCAGAAGTTTTAATATTTCAGTTCTTACCACTTCCTTCATCTTAGGATTTAACCGCCGTTGGTGATCAACAACGGGTTTAGCATCAGGTTCCATACTAATCTTGTGCTGACATAGAGTGGGACTAATGCCCTTAAGATCATCAAGAGTATATCCAATAGCAGCCCAGTGCTTGCTTAGAACTTTTAATAATCTTTCTTCTTCATGTTCTGAAAGGTTAGCACTAATAATAACAGGATATATCTTTTTCTCATCAAGATAAACATACTTCAAAGTGTCAGGAAATTGTTTTAATTCAAACACAAGATCACCTTTCGGTGGAGGAGGTCCTCCAAGAGTTTTAATAGGTAAATTGTGTTTCAGGAGAGGTTGTTGTTCAAAGAAAATTTGATCTATTTTGTTTCTTTCATGCAAGTGCATATCATTTTCATGGTCAAACAAATATTGTTCTAATGGATCAGTAGGAGGCACAACAATAGAAGCAAGACCAATTATTTCATCCTTACTAGATAATGCTTTATCACGAGGTTATCTACTAAACTTGGAAAAATTAAACTCATGAGACACTCCACCAAAACCGACACCGACAGTTTGTTTTTCACAATCTATTTTAGCATTGATGGTGCTCAAGAAAGGTCTACCAAAGATAATGGGACAAAAGTCATCCTGTGGGGAACCAAGGACTAGAAAATCAGTAGGGTATTTTACTTTCCCACAGAAGACTTCAACATCTCTAACAATCCCAAGTGGTGTGATAGTGTCTCTATTAGCAAGTTTAATAATAACGTCAATGTCTTCTATTTCAACAGGTGCTATTTCATCCATAATTTCTTGGTATAAAGTAAAAGGGATAGCACTCACACTAGCACCTAAATCACATAAACCATGATAGCAATGATCTCCTATTTTAACCGATACAACAGGCATGCCTTCTATGGGTCTATGTTTATCTTTTTCATCGGGTTTAGCAATTCTAGCAGCTTCATCACAGAAGTAGATAACATGCCCATCAATACTCTCTACCAAGAGATCTTTAACCATAGCAACACTAGGTTCTACTTTAATTTGCTCAGGGGCTTAGATGCTCTTATATTACTCTTACAAACCATAGTTGATACCTTAGCATGTTCCTTTATCCTAACAGGAAAAGGTGGTTTTTCAATATAAGCGGTAGGCACAACTGGATCAACATTGTAAATGATGGTTTCTTCTTTAGCTATGACCGGTTATTTCATTTCTTCTTTAATAGGGGGATGATATTTAAACCACTTCTCCTTAGGGAGATCAACATGAGTAGAAAATGCTTCGCAGAAAGAGGCTACTATCTCAGAGTCAAGTCCATATTTAGTGCTAAACTTGTGAAAAGTATCGGTATTCATAAAAGATTTAACACAATCAAACTCAAGCTTTATACCTGACTTATTACCTTTGTCGAGTTCCCAATCTTCAGAGTTGTGTTTAATTCTTTCTAAGAGATCCCACTTGAATTCAATAGTCTTCTTCATATAAGAACCAGCACAAGAAGTATCGAGCATGGATTGATCATTATGAGAAAGCCGAGCATAAAAATTCTGAATGATAACTTCTCTCGGAATGTCATGATTGGGGCATGAATATAACATTGACTTAAGCCTCCCCCAAGCTAGAGCAATGCTTTCTCCTTCACGAGGCCAAAAATTATATATATAATTCCGATCACGATGAACTAGATGCATGGGATAAAACTTTTGGTGGAATTCCAATTGCAAACGATTCCAGTTCCACGATCCAAGATCATCACATAGCCTATACCATGTCAATGCTTTTCCCTTCAAAGATAAAGGGAAAATCTTCTTCTTAACTTCATCTCCGGGTAAACCTGCAAGCTTAAATAATCCACAAATTTCGTTCACATATAATAGGTGCATATCAGGATGTTCAGTTCCATCTCCTGCATAAGGTTTAGCAAGCAGTTGTTCTACCATACCCGAAGGAATTTCATAACCAATATTTTCAGTAGGTGCAGTAGGTTGAGGGGCAACTAATTGTGGTTCCGGTCGAGATGAAGATACCCAGAACAAACCCCTCAAAGGATTATTTTCCATAGTAGCAAGTAGCAATAAATTTCAGCACGTAGTATAAGTTTTTCCTTACCGATTTCCACTTACCAAAAGCGCTTCACTCCCCGGCAATGGCGCCAGAAAAGAGTCTTGATGACCCACAAGTATAGGGGATCAATCGTAGTCCTTTCGATAAGTAAGAGTGTTGAACCCAATGAGGAGCAGAAGGAAATGACAAGCGGTTTTCAGCAAGGTAATTTTTGCAAGCACTGAAATTGTAGGTAACAAATAGTTTGATAGCAATATAATTGGTAACGAGCAAGTAATGGTAACGGTAAATAAGGTGCATCAAGGTAGCCCGATCCTTTTGTGGCAAAGGACAGGCCAGGACAATCTCTAGTAATAGGCAAAGTGCTCTCGAGGGTACACGGGAATTTCATCTAGTCACTTTTATCATGTTGGTTTGATTCGTGTTCGCTACTTTGATAATTTGATATGTGGGTGGACCGGTACTTGGGTGCTGTTCTAACTTGAACAACCTCCCACTTATGATTAACCCCCTCACAAGCATCCGCAACTACGAGAAAAGTATTAAGATAAAATCTAACCATAGCATTAAACGTTTGGATCCAAATCAGCCCCTTACGAAGTAGTGCATAAACTAGGGTTTAAGCTTCTGTCACTCTAGCAACCTATCATCTAATAACTACTCCACAATGCATTCCCTTAGGCCCATGAATATTGAAGTGTCATGTAGTCAACGTTCACATGACACCACTATGGGAATCACAACATACATATCATCAAAATATCGAACGCGTATCAAATTCACATGATTACTTGCAACATGACTTCTCCCGTGACCTTAAGAACAAAGGTAACTACTCACAAATAATAAACATGCTCAAGATCAGAGAGGTATTGAATATCATAATGGATCTGAACATATAATCTTCCACCAAATAAACCATATAGTAATCAACTACGCAAGGTAATCAACACTACTAGTCACCCACATGTACCGATCTGAGGTTCCGGTACAAAGATTGAACACAAGAGATGAACTAGGGTTTGAGAGGAGATGGTGCTATTGAAGATGTTGATGAAGATTTGCCTCCCAAAGATGAGAGGGGTGTTGGTGATGACGATGGCTTCGATTTCCCCCTCCGGGAGGGAAGTTCCCCTGGCGGAATCGCTTCGCCGGAGGGCAAAAGTGCTCCTGCCCAAGTTCCGCCTCGAGGAGGTGGCGCTTCGTCCCGAAAGTCCTCCTCTGATTTTTTCTAGGTCAAATGTGACTATATACCAGAATTTGGGCACAGGTGGTGGGCCGAGGAGGCCACAACCCATGAGGGCGCGCCCAGGGGGGCCTGGCGCGCCCTGGTGGGTTGTGCCCACCAGGTTTGCCCCCTCCGGTAGTTTTTTGCTCCAGTATTTTGTATTTATTCAAAGAATAATCTCCGTAAAATTTCAGCTTCATTGGAGTTGTGCTGAATTGGTATCTCTGATGTGCCTTTTTCAGGTCCAGAATTCCAGCTGCCGGTATTCTCCTTCTTTGTGTAAACCTTGCATATTATGAGAGAAAAGGCATTAGAATCACTCCTTAAAGCATTATTATTCGACAAAACATAATAAATAACAATAGGAAATCATGATGCAAAATGGACGTATCATGGACTACTCATGCATCATCGGAGAGGCACCAATGAGGATGATGAACCACTCCGTGATGGTGTTAGATTGGATCTCGAGGTTCTGGAACTTGTGGCGGTTGGATGTGTTTTTCGTCGACTCCTTTAGGGTTTCTTGAATATTTGGGAATTTATAGGTGTCAGAGGCGGTGGAGAGGGGCCCTGAGGAGGGCACAACCCATCAGGGCGCGCCTGGGGCCTCTGGCGCGCCCTGGTGGGTTGTGGTCTCCACGGCCCACCTCTCTGGCACTTCTTTGGCCCACTGGGTGTCTTCTGGTCCATAAAAAAATCTCCAAAAAGTTTCGTCACGATTGGACTCCGTTTGGTACTGATATTCTGCGAAGTAAAAAAAACAAGCAAAAACAGCAACTGGCACTTTGGCACTATGTCAATAGGTTAGTCCAAAAAATGATATAAAATTGCTATAAAGTGATTGTTAAACATCCAAGAATGATAATATAACAACATGGAACAAGCAAAAATTATAGATACGTTGGAGACGTATCAGCATCCCCAAGCTTAATTCCTACTCGTCCTCGAGTAGGTAAATGATAAAAACAGAATTTTTGATATGGAATGCTGCCTAACATGTTCATCACATATTATTTTCTTTTGTGGCATGGACATTTAGACTTTTAGATGGTTCAAAGCAATAGTCTAGTTTTGACATAATGACTTCAATACTCAAGCATGCCAACAAGCAACCATGTCTTTCAAAATATCAACACTAAAGAAAGTTATCTCTAGCCCATCATGCTCATTCATTGATCCATTCATGAAACACACTCAAATATTAGCTACACCCAATGCTCAAGTACGATCATAGTGCCCCCTTGTTGGTGCTTTATAAGAGAAGATGGAGACTCAAAGTAGAAATAAAAAATTTCATAAAGTAAATAGATAAGCCCTTCGCAGAGGAAAGTAGGGATTTGTAGAGGTTCCAGAGCTCAAAGTTCAAATTGAGAGAGAGAAATATTTTGAGTGACATGCCTTTCCTGTCAACGAAAACGACAAAGTAGTTCAAAATACTTTCCATGCTAGATACATCATAGGTGGTTCCCAAACAGAAAGTAAAGTTTATTCCTTTTTCCACCAACCTTTCACATTCCATGGCTGGCCGTATCCACGGTTGCCTTCCATACCAACACTTTCCAAGGAATTTATTATTTGACAACATAAAGTAAATTTTTTCTTTTTCATTTCGGGAATGGGCATCCCTATTACCGCCGTACTCTCGTGCAATGACAAGTGAATAAACACTCATCTTGAGAATAACACATCTAGCATGGAAAAATATTGGACACCCCCTACCGTTTCATGAGCGGTACGAGCACACAAAAGAGAAATTTATTTTGAAAAGTAGAGATGGCACATACAAATTTGCTTAGAACGGCATGGAAATACCGCATATAGGTAGGTATGGTGGACTCATAAGGCAAAATTGGGTTTAAGGATTTTGGATGCACAAGTAGTATTTCTACTTAGTACAAGTGGAGGCTAGCAAATAGATTGAGAAGCAACCAACCAAGAAACAGAAATTCACATAAGCGAGCATTGAGCATAACTAACACCGAATAATGCACCATAAGTAGGATGTAATTTCATTGCATAACTATTGACTTTCGTGCATGCATAGGTAATCACAAACCTTAACACCAATATTCTTAATAAAGCATAATTACTCACTAACATGACTCACATATTACTATCATCATATCTCAAAACTATTACAAGGAATCAAGTTTAATTTGTCCAATGATCTTCATGAAAGTTTTTATTATATCCTCCTTGGATATCTATCACTTTGGGACTAGTTTCATATATTGCCATTGCTTTTGACAAGCTCAAACAAATTTAAGTGAAGCACATGAGCATAGAGATTTCATCTCTCAAAATAGTATAAGTGAAGCATGAGAGGATTTCTTCAAAATTTACTAACTCTCAAATTAATCTAAGTGAAGCATGAGAGTATTTCTTCAAAAGTTTCCAAGCACACCGTGCTCAAAAAGATATAAGTGAAGCATATAGAGCAATTCTAACAAATCATAACATAATTTTGGCTCTCTCAAATAGGTGTGTTCAGCAAGGATACAAGTGAAAAACTAACAAGCAAAGCAAGCAAAGACTCAAATGATACAAGACGCTCCAAGCAAAATTCATGATATGTGACGAATAAAAATATAGCTCCAACTAAAATACCGATGGTCGTTAGAAGAAAGAGGGGATGCCACCCGGGGCATCCCCAAGCTTAGTTGCTTGTTTCTCTTTGGATATATCTTGGGGGTGCTGTAGCATCACCAAGCTTAGGCTCTTTTCACTCCTTATTCCTTTATCCATCGTGATCTCACCCAAAACTTGAAAACTTCAATCACACAAAACTCAACAAAATCTTTGTGAGATCCGTTAGTATAATAAAGGAAATCACTACTCTAAGTACTGTTGCAAACCCATTCAAATTTTATTATTGCATTATACCTACTGTATTTAAACTTTACCATGGCTCATACCCTTCAATATAACCCATAGATTCATCAAAACAAGCACAGATTGCAACGAAAACAGAATCTGTCTTAAACAGAACAGTCTGTAATAATCTGTACTCTAACCATACTTCTGTAACTCTAAAAATTCTGAAAATTTAGGAAATTGTAAAGAATTTGTATAGCAAGACTGTGTTAGAATTTCAGCTCAGTATCACTCTCCAGTAAAAAAAAAATGAAAATTCACACACTGGAGGCAAAGTTTCTGTTTCAGATTCAACATTGTTTCTACTCATCTTATGAATCATCCTAAAGGCTCTACTTGGCACAAACACTAAATAAAACATAAAAACACAATCATAACAGAGGCATAATTGTGTCAACACTCAAAAACAGAAAGGGAAAGACGAAAATAAATTTATTCATTGGGTTGCCTCCCAACAAGCGCTATCGTTTTACGCCCCTAGCTAGGCATAACGCATAGTTTCAAGTATTATCATCTTTGGTTTTGGTAGAGGTGTTTTTTTCAAGAGGTTTTGCAAATAAAACTTGAAACACATCATCCATAGAAACCTTAGCACTATCAAGTTGTCCATCTACATACCCTCTTTGATTCCCGGCCACAATCCAAGAATATTGTTGATTTACATCATTGAAAACCTGTTGGATCATATCTAAAACGGGGACTTCCTTTTTGAGATTCTCATAATTTTTTTGGTTATTTCCAAGCAAATGTCTCAACATGTAATCACTATTGTAAAGGATCTCTCCTATTACCGTTTTTCACGGCTCATACCATAGAAATCAAAGATCTCCCTAGCTTCCCGTACTATGTGATCAAATTCATTCATGAGAACAAGGGTGGCTAACTTCTTAGCTTTGGGATCTTTTATGATGTGTAGCTCATAAAACAATCTTTGCAAGGTAGGATGGGTACGAATAAACCTATTTTCAAGTTTCAGAACTAGCATTGAAATAGCTTTCGCATAAGTTTTAGTTCTTTTCAGTATAGGAGTATCATCGAGAGTCAAACTCCCAACGCAATTGAAAAATTCTTGGATAGTTTATTTTCCTATAACGTTCCCTTGCCCCAAAACAAAAGTTTTAGTATCCAGATTACCAGAACGTCCAATATTAGGAGTTCTGCCATCATCTATTTCTGCCATACCGAAATCACTCATGACGACAAGCAAACAAGAGATCTGACGAGAAAAAGGCAAACGAAAAAGAGGGCGAATAAAACGGCAAATTGGGGAAGTGGGGGAGAGGAAAACGAGAGGCAAATGGCAAATAATGTAATTGCAAGGAGATGAGATTTGCGATTAGGAACCTGGTAGATGATGATGGTGTCTCCTCGGCGCCAGAGATTGGCACGTAGAAGAGACCGCTTCCTCCCCGGCAACGGCGCCAGAAATTCCTTTGACGTGGCTTGAGACTGCGTCGGTATTTCCCCAAAGAGGAAGGGATGATGCAGCACAGCGACGGTAAGTATTTCCCTCAGTTATGAAACCAAGGTATCAAACCAGTAGGAGGATCACCACCACCTAATAAACAACACCTACACACAAAGAACAAATACTTGCAACCCGACGCAAAAGAGAGGTTGTCAATCTCTCTATGGTAAAAAGATAGATTAGGTAGTGATAGATTAGAGAGATAGATCTCCCAAGAACACAAAATAAAAAGAGCAAATAAAAAGTGCAGCAATATATTTTTGGGTTTTTGGAATAATAGATCTGAAAACAAAAGCGGCAAAAAGATAGATCGGAAAGCAATATGTTGGAAAAGTAGACCCGGGGGGCGTAGGTTTCACTAGTGGCTTCTCTCATGAGTATAGCGCACGGTGGGTGAACAAATTACCGTTGGGCAATTGATAGAAGATCAAATAATCATGACGATATCCAAGGCGATGATCATTATATAGGCATCACGTCCAAGATAAGTAGACCGACTCCTGCCTGCATCTACTACTATTACTCCACACAAGGACATCCAGCATGCATCTAGTGTATTAAGTTCATGGAAAACGGAGTAATGCAATAAGAACGATGACATGATGTAGACAAGATCTATTCATGTAGGAATAGACCCCATCTTGTTATCCTTAATAGCAACGATACATGAGTGCCTCGCTGCCCCTTCTATCACTGGGAGAGGACACCGCAAGATCGAACCCATCACAAAGCACCTCTTCCCATGGCAAGAAAAATCGATCTAGTTGGCCTAACTAAACCAAAGATTCGAAGAAGACATACGAGGCTATAAGTAATCATGCATATAAGAGATGAAAGAAGACTCAAATAATATTCATGGATAGAAACTGATCATGAACTCAAAATTCATCGGATCCCAACAAACACACAGCAAAAGTTTACATCAAATAGATCTCCAAGAGACCATTGTATTGAGAATCAAAAGAGAGAGAGGAAGCCATCTAGCTACTGCCTACGGACCCGTAGGTCTATGGTGGACTACTCACACATCATCGGAGAGGCACCAATGAGGATGATGAACCCCTCCGTGATGGTGTTAGATTGTATCTCGAGGTTCTGGAACTTGCAGCGGCCGGATGTGTTTTTTGTCGACTCCTTTAGGGTTTCTGGAATATTTGGTAATTTATAGGCATCAGAGGCGGTGGAGAGGGGCCCCGAGGAGGGCACAACCCATCAGGACGTGCCCGAGGTCTCTGGCGCGCCCTGGTGGATTGTGGTATCCACGGCCCACCTCTCTGGCACTTCTTTGGCCCACTGGGTGTCTTCTGGTCCAAAAAAAAATCTCCAAAAAGTTTCGTCGCGATTGGACTCCGTTTGGTACTGATATTCTGCGAAGTAAAAAAACAAGCAAAAACAGCAACTGGCACTTTGGCACTATGTCAATAGGTTAGTCCCAAAATATGATATAAAGTTGCTATAAAGTGATTGTAAAACATCCAAGAATGATAATATAACAGCATGAAACAAGCAAAAATTATAGATACGTTGGAGAAGGATCAGTAATCTTCTTTGCGGTGTGTTTTTTGGGATCCGATGAATTGTGGGTTTATGTTGAGATTATTCATGAATAATATTTGAGTCTTCTCTGAATTCTTATATGCGTGATTGTGATAGCTTCATATTTCTCTCCGATCTATCGGTTTGGTTTGGCCAACTAGATTGATTTATCTTTAGTGGGAGTGGTGCGTTGTAATGGGTTCAATCTTTCGGTGCTCAATCCCAGTGACAGAAAGGGTAAAACGATGGGGTGTATTCATATTGATTGGATTTACTTTGTCTACATCATGTCATCTTGCCTCAAGCATTACTCTGTTTTTACTTAATACTCTAGATGTATGCTGGATATTGGTCGATGGATGGAGTAATAGTAGTAGATGCAGGCAGGAGTCGGTCTACTTGCTTATGGACGTGATGCCTATGTACATGATCGTTCCTGTGAATAAATATTACATAACTATGCGCTTTTCTATCAATTTCCCAATAGTAATTTGTCTACCCACCGTATGCCTTCTTCGAGAGAGAAGCTTCTAGCAAAAACTATGGCCGCTCGGCCTCTTCACAAATCTTCTTACAAAAACTCCTAAAATATTGCTTCCATTATTTACTTTCTTTTCTATTTTCAATCTTTATTATCTATCTATCACTACTTATCGCTTGCAAGTAACAAGTTCAAGGGGATCACTGGTGCAGCGACGTGCTATACAAACAGTTTTTAACCCCTTTTCGTGATGAATGTTTAAATTGTTACCTTGCCTGTGTGGGCGATAGGGAGGTCCATCCCACATGACACGGAAAAGTCGTCGGCAATGCTGACAGATGGTGCAGACGTTCTGCCAAATATAATCGTGTGTGATGCAGGAACATATCGCACACACTATATTTGGGCCGTACGTGTGGGATTGGGGATCAATCACACACGTCTATCACGAGTCAAACGCGTCTAATTAATCATGGAAAACAAACAATGTTTAACCTTTAACCGTTTGCGAAACATCACCTAATTCACATTGGCCATCATAGAAATTGTGTGTGATATCTGCATCATCGCACACGAGTTTTCTCTGGCAAGCGTCTGTCATGCATGGTATCATCGCACATGTTTCCCAAACAACTTACATGTGGGATCGTCTTTGCATCGGGCACAGTTTCCTATTGGCTCACGTGTGACATATGGTGCTATCAAAAACAATTGACGAGCTCCTATGCACACGTAGAAGTGCTGCAAATCGTCTGCGATTTCTTATGTATCACCAATGTTTCAGTTTATATCTCGTGTGCTTTTCCTATAGATCACATGCGATTGCACTATGAGTTGCATGTGCTTTCCATTCTGGATCGCACACTCTTAGTTGCTTGAACCGTGTGCGCTGAAATGATCAGGTTATTGTAAAATATCGCATTTGAATCACCCTAGGAAAAGCAAGTTCGCCAAAATATGCAATCGAACAAATAGTGTCCACATGAAGTACATTAACCATAATTCGCCACAATATGCAATTGAACAAATAGTGTCCACAGGAAGAACATTCATCATAATTTGCCACAATATGCAATTGAACAAATGCTAGCTAAATTCCATAGATGTATGACTGACATATGCAGTACATAATCATAGTGTATGAAATACGAAGACATGATCACATGGAAAACAATGCATCCATGCGTATATGTTTAGCTGATAACACTATATGAATGCATACATATTATTGGGAGATATGAATGTTGAAATCTTCGATGTCTGGACTGGGCTTGATATAGTGTTTCCCAAAGAAGGTGCTGATAAATTTCCTAACAGACATCAATTCATCTGCGGCGAGCGGTTCAGAGGTCATTGGTCCGAAGATCAACTGCATGATTTTTAGATCAGAATGTGACATACGCGTGGAGTAGAAGATAGTAATTAAGAAACAGACTTACTGGTTCTATTTTGTCAGCATCGATATCACATTCAACATGTCTGCATAGGTTCATCATGTGTGCGCAAACGTAGTTTCCACATAGGTTCGTCCCTTCTTGTTGTTGAGGACACTAAATTTTTTTGTACAATATTAGTCATGTATTTGCCCTGTTAGGAACAACCTAACCGGTGTAAGTTGTTTCTTTTTTTCTTTGGAGAGAAATAGAAAGAGGTTTACTTAGAAGCTTGAACATCTGACTAGCGTTTTCTGAAAATAACGGATTTCGTTGTCTTACCGTAGAAACGATCACATGCTACAGAGGTAGTTGGCGGTTGAACTGTATCCCTCCTAAAGTTATGTTCTTTGACAATACACTGCAAATGAAGATGATTTTTCACATACTCAATTCTTGAACAAGATATGAACACAACACATTAACATGAAAGAATTCAATACCTATCCATGAAATCCTGAAGATGATTCAGATCCTGTGGCTTATTTGACTCTCTGAGAGAATCCAGGTAGTCAACTGTGTTGCGTTTTGGAACAATTACCACCAAGATCCAGTGATGGCTACAGTTTAAGAAAACCTTGAACTTATGAACTATGTCGAAAATTGTAAGACGATCAATGTATGCGTGGTTGTATATTTAACTTACCATTCATGATATGGCCACATGAATAATTCTCCTACCTGTAACTTCCACAAGACATTGGCGGCATGTTCAATGGAAGCCTTACGTGTATCATTATTACATAACAAAATGCCGTTTGCTAAATCAGGATCTATGAAATACGCATGCACCCTTAATGATCTCTACGCCGTCAATCGCCTGAGAGGAATACAATACAGTTATCTTTTTTTCATTTACAGTCTTGTATGGAGAAGTTGATCACAGTTTGTGAAGTACTTACAACATCAAGCATTTGACAAGAGTGGCAGCAAGCTCATCGAAGTTGAAGAAGAGATGAAAGTCCTCGAATTCCACATTGATGGTACCCGAAAGGTGATTGAAATGCCTAATGTCGTAGTGCACTTGTAGAATGTTTGTATCTTCTCCTTCTAACATTCTGTCCATGCAATATTTATGTAACTTGCGACAAGTGGAACTGCACTCCTCAAAGTATTCGCTGACAAGAAATGGCTAGCCAGGCTTGTACTTGCATGCCTCACATGGGTCTGCTTTATTCTCAGACAACGTCATGTCAATTTCTTCATCGGCCATGCCATGGTTCTACTCGAAAAGTATTTGTAGTAGGATGCTCTGGTTCTCATCCCTCCTCTGTTTCTGTCATGTGTAATAACAAATTGCCAATTTTACATGGAAGCTAAATATAAATGCAAGAGTCTTTGTAGTACTGGATGCACATCGGCAGTGTTTGAATGAGATCAAATTAATAGTGACAGGTATGTACATGAACAAATTTTATAACATATTACTACTGATATCAATTAAAATGGAACTCACAATCGTAGAACTGTGACAGTGTCTTAATCACATCCAAAATCAAATAGCACACGGGAAGTGTTTGAATCACACCTAATATAACAAATGGTTTCTAACAATGAGAGTTAGGCTAACCTTCTTTGTACGTCCTAGAAACTTCCTCCCACTGTACCCAGATTCAAAAGCTTGTAACTTCACGGACGGAAATTGATGTTGACCATGAACAGACAGGTCTTCAGCTACCCCGCTCCATTCCTTGGAAGTGATTATCCTAGGGAGCTACAAGAGAAAAAAATGGCTCAAATCGGCCTGCCGCTTTAAAATTCCCAATTCCAAACCAAAACCCTAAGTTTAGTTGAGCCAGAGAGAAGAGAGGAATACCTGGCTGGTGAGAGATTTGTCGAAGGAGGAGATACTACTTGAGGGGTCATTCGAGAAGACCATGGAGTCCGTGGCGGTCGGATGCGAGAGGGAGATATGTGGCGGCGGGGGGGGGGGGTATCAGGGGAAATGTGGCCCTTGGGGGGAGGCAGATATTTCGGCGGTCTGCGAAATTCTTCGCTAGGTGCAGGGAAACTTGGCGCGCAAAGATTCATCAGACACGGTTTTTCTGCTGTTAGCGTGTGCGATGATATATAACATACAAATTTTTGCCCCTTCCCACATATTCCCTGGTTATAGTGCACGTCCACGTCATTGCATAATTTAACATCAATTGCTAACTTGGTTATACATATTAGCGGACACATAGCTCGCAGTTACTAAACCGAGCAAGTTCACTAAATAATCAAGCTGCTTGAAATATACATAGCTCTAACAAAAGACCGGCTCTCTAAATAAAGTCTATTAGTACTATGCATAATTTTAACAAAGACATCGATGAACCGCCGCCCTATGCCTCACCGTAGTTCAATGAGATGTCGATGACTTGTCCGGGCGACATTCCACCGGCGCTGGACTCCGCGTTCCCCAGGCTGAATTTGACCACGGCGATGTCCTCGTCGTCGTCATCGGTGTCGCCCTCATGGTTGTAGTACTTGTAGTAGTGGCGCCGCTAGAGCTCGCGTTGGTACTCCACCGCCGATTCCTCGACGGATAGGCGCTTCTCGACCTCCTCCCGAGCCACGCGCAACTCCTCCCAGCGCTCGTCGCTCTCGGACAGCTCCCGCGTCTCTAGCTCTAGCTTGGAGATCTCGGGGGGAAGGGGCTCCATGGCCTCCGCCGCCGCATCGTCGGCATGCATCTCAGCATCCGCAGCAGCCGCTTCTTCGGACGTGTGGTGCATGTTGGATTCTGGATTCCTGGAGTACCTTGGCATGAGCGTTCTTGATATTGGCCTGGATGGCCTCGACCCGGGCCAGGGCGACCTCCGCGGCACAGTACATTGCTCAAGCGCTCTTGGCGTTTGCAGCCGCCGTCGCAGCAGCTGCAGCTACCGTCTCCGCGGCTATAGACGCCCTTTCGGCCACTGCAAAGGCCCTTTCGACGGATGCGGTCGCGCTCAAGGCGGATGCGGTTGCGCTCTTGGCCGAGGCGATCATGTTCTTGGCAGAGGCGGGAGCGCTCAAGGCCGAGGGGCGGTCATGCGCACCCTTACGAAGCATTCTCACGGCGCCATATTCTAAATGGTAGCTTGGTCTCACCTTTTTTTTCACTACCGACACTTTAAATTCGTGCTTTTAGAACACATATTCTTATTTACCTGCATGACCACCTTCGAGATTAATGTAGTTGAGCAGGTAATGTAAATATTGTACGTATCTTTTGCCCCTTCTTTCCCTATACAGGCTAGGTCTATCCATAAAGGGCTGCTCAGCTCAGCTTTTTTTCCTTTTCTTTTGTGATTGGATTATATGCTAGACTGTTCATGCCAAATTTAATAACTTGTGGTGTTACCAGGCATTGCCTATTTGCTCACTCTACATTGAATGGTAGAAGTTTGTATCATGGTCAGGGCCCACTGATTGCTTTCAGAAAATAACCCAATTTAGCTAGCATGCTCTCTTTGCTTGATATAAAAGGACAAGAGTGCTCTGTTAGGTTAGTTGTGCAAATAATCATTCTTTGTGTTGATGAGCAATGATAATGACTGCCACCGCTACTATACTTGATTCCTGAGGGAGAAAACCATTACAGTACCTGCTGAAAGTACGATTTGTTATAATACAATCCTTGATTTAACTTGGCACATCGTTATGGTTTAATTCACTTTGGTATAGCTTCCAGGTTCCAGTTTCAGGGCATGTCCAATTTTTTATGATCTGGTCAAAAATATAATATAGTTGTTCCCTCTCTTTGCTATGGTTTTATGGATCTGTCAATGGGGTTAAATAATATTTTATTCTCCATTGTAGATTATTACATAATAGTAAAATCTCTTATTTATCTCTATTTTTAGGATTTCAACCACGGGAAATAGAATAACAATGTTGCTAAGGATAAAATATAAAGTACCACATCTGTATTATTTCATCCCTTCAGGAACAAATCGTGGAAAACATAGCGTAAGATTCAACTGTCAAATACTATCACATGAGTTCTTTGATTTTGAGGAATTATCTATGGGTATGCCATGCAGCAAAAAACATGCGAGTTTGCAATATAATCTTCTCTACTACTCTACTCTACCCATTTTTTTTATTTTTTTCAACAGATTTGTGAATGTTGTTTACAGTTCTACTACTGGTTATCCTAAAGTACTAACTGCTACAAACGTTCGGGATTTTGTATGATGAGATAAAAAGCAACGAATGAAAAGAAATGATTAAACACTTCTTTAAAGAGTCATGCCAAAAATATAAAGATTAATAATGATTAGCCAAAAGTTTTTGTTGAAACTTTTTCTACCACAATGTTATTCAATCTTCTTTTCATTTTGATATCTGCATTTTGCTTGCTTCATGCTTCCTTTCTAGCTTCTGCATAGGGGACATTTGATGCATTGGAATTCTGATACTTTCTACAGGGTATGGCATTTGGTTTTGAAAGTTTTGTCGAGTTGCATATAGATCTCGACAGTGTGTACAAGAAAGGAAAAGCTGAATAGAAGCTATGCTGGTTAAGCGTTATAAGTTTGTTTTTGACATTATTTAATGTTGTCCTGGCAGAAAAGTAAAGAAATTGTCTTACAAGAATTCTTTGAGGCACGAGAGCGTGTTTAGGAAGCCAAGGAAATGGCAGAGCTATTTGAGACAGTTGGAAGTAGTCTTGAAATATGTATCCCCTCTCAACATGGGCACCTTACAAAGTTGAAAACACAGTTTCAGACTTTGCATGCTAACTTGAAAAGTATGGTACTATGTCATATGATGAACTTTACCATGGATGTTTTTTGTTGTTGTTATCTTCTTACACTACCATCAAGAACTGTTAAGATACGATATCAAGAGACATGCTGGCAAGGTGTATTTGATTGGAAGTAGATGTATTTATGAAAAGAGCACTTATCAAGACGTGCGTTGAACGTGCAAGCTTACTAGTATAGAAAAGGGCCCGGTGTGGCGAGGTCATTTTAGAATATATTTTTCAAGTGTGCACTGTCTTTGTGCTACTGGTCGTTATGCTCACGACGATTCCCAAATTTCTACAATTTTTGGACACACGTTTTACATATTCTCCTCTTCACTTTTTGTGTATGTTTTGCGCTTTAGATATTTGACAAAAAAATCTCATGTCAAGAAGTTCATATATTACTACCCAGGAAATCCAGAAACAAAAAACCAGAGAGTTCAAAAAACTAACACCTCACCGGCCACATCTCCTTCATCGGCCGACGACGAGCAACTCCTGCGGCGGATCTATGCTGTGGAATCCAGGGTACGGACAATCTCCTCAGGTTTACGAAAAATGAAGAAGTTCAAAAAAAATGCTGAGAAGTTCAAATTAAAATAGCAGAGAAGATCGCAGTTTATGAAAAACTTAGATTTTTTTTCTCGTTACTAAAGAGTAAAATAAAGAAGTTCAAATAAAAAAAGCTGAGAAGTTCATATTAAACTCGTGAAATTCCTTACACGGAAAATGGATCAGTTTTATTTTCCTTGTTTCCAAAATAAATACATAGAAGTTCAACATAAAAAAGCTCAGAAGTTCAAATTATAATAATGGAGTAGTTCGACCGTGTAAAGCAACCCGAATTTTTTTCTTTACTAAATTATAAGAAGTGAGAACTTCAAACAAAAATGTGACAGATGTTCATAGTGAAAACAACGAGAAGTTCAAGTAGTACAAGGAATGCGTTTCAGGTGAGAATAAAAGAATAGAAAGATAAAAGCTTAAAAGGTTTGTTGAAAGAAGTTCACGTGCTCTGCCCGGGGAAGTTCAAAAATTCTTGCAAAAAAAGGTTCACCTTGCATTTCTATGTTCGAAAACACAAAAAAGAAATTGTTTTTTGTGTTTTAAAATAATTCTGTCAATCCACAAAGAAGTTCAGTTATTATTTGGGTGCAATTCAATTTCAAAAAGAAAATAAAAAATTCAAATTATAAAAACGAAGAAAGTTCATGTACTACATGGTGTGTGTTTAATATGAGAAAAATGAATAAAAAGGCAAGGTCCAATTTTTTTTGCTATAAGTTCAAGTCCTCGGGTCGGAGAAAGTTAAAAAATTATTGTGAAAGAGGTTTGTTCAAAAAGGAATATCATTTGAGTAACACCGACGAATGAGTGAGAAATTAAAAACGAAAATACGTGACAGAAGTTCAACGTGAAAACAGGGCGAAGTTCGACTACTACACTGAATGAATGTCACGTATTTTTTTTAAACTGTCACGAGTATGGAAAAAATATGAACACGAAAAAGTTGCGTTTTTACAGTAGCTTTCCATCCATATATCATTTGCTCAATTCCGATAAGTGGATGGAGAGTTACGAGCAAAAAACACCATGTGAAAACAGAGTGAAGTTCAAGTACACATGCCGAGAAGTTCAAGTTCTTCACGCGGTGCATTTTCGAAGACTCTGTTTCGCGTTAAAGGCAGAACGCATGATCTCGCTGTTTTTGAAATTGCTTGAAAAAGAGTAGGAATTAGAGAAAATTGTCTACATGAAAAAAATTCGCATTTTCCGTAGCTTTTCAACAGTATATTATTTGCCCCATTCCGATAAAGTTTGTAAAAATTACGGCCAAAATACGTTTTAAGCCATGTTTAAAATTGATTTAAAACCATAAAGAATTAAAAAAAACAATATACATATAAAAGTTTCGCATTTGTTCAAGCTTTCCGACACCATATCATTTGCTTCATTCCGACAAACCATTGAGAAAATAACGCGAAAATACGAACTCGGTATAGATTGTGCCGTTTTCTGAATTTCTTTTAAACCGTTCATAGTTGGAACAAACTTTTTATATGAAAAGATGTGAATTTTCATAAGATTTCCAACGCCATATCATTTGCATCGATCGGACTAGCCGTTTTCAAATTAACCCCGAAATACGAACCCGGCTGTTCGGTTTCAGAAATTCTGCCATTTTTCTAATTCCTATTTAACCGTAGGTAATTTGGGAAAACTTTCAACATGTGAAATGAGCGTATTTGCAGCAGCTTTCCAACGCCATATCATTTGCCTGATTCTGATAAATGGTTTAGAAATAGGCTCGAAAATACGATTCACGTTTTTTTTTGTATGAAGAAAAACGGTTTTGAATACTGCTCTTAAACCGTGTGGATTTTGCCAAAAATTCAACCTAGAATGTTATACTGGTGTCCATATTGTTCCGACGGTATATCACAAGTCCCATTTGGACACTTTTTAGCTGAAGCTCAACCTAGCACTCGGGGAAGTTCAACTACTACTGCCGGGACGAGTCAGGTAGTTATCAGAATATTATTCTCATCCCGTGATCAGAATAGTGTTTATATATATATATTGGTCTTCATGACACCACACCCATTGTGAAACTATCTTGGGGTCCCATCTCTACCTGCTTAATGTCCGTTTATCTTGTCCAAAAATTGTTTATGATGGAGTCATCTCATAGATTTCCTTGCGCCATCCAGATCGCCCATGTATCCTTCATGAACTCGTCCAATCCTAGTGTGCTCTATCATCACATGAAATTTCTGTCTCGTGTCAGGTTGGGAGCTCATGCTCATATCTCGAGTGAGCTCCGCATCAACAATAGCCTAGAACATCATGCATGCATCCATGATGTGTTGCACTATATAGAAGAATCCCCTTCATGGATCAGCCGCACCTTCTTAAGCGGCTCCTCAAACCTAGCGTGCGGAGAAGAAGGTGGCACTGGAACGAGACCAAGTCTATTTTTTACACTTGACAACCTCGGTTTGCAGGTTGTAGTGTTTTATTTCTTTTTTAATGGACAATCCCGGTAGAGAGTCATTCTACGCGTGGGTTGTTGGATAGCGACCACATGCACCGGCGTTCATAGACCGACCCACTGTTTTTTTCTCCCATCAGTTTTGTGATGGTTTGATTCTAGAACCTTCCCTCCAGAAAAAAATCCTTTTGTGAGTTCTCCTAATTTTTCCTTTCTTTTTTAATTAAAAATAAAGAATATTTTTTGAAATTCATTCATAAACATTTTTGAATTTGCGAACACTTTTTGGATTCACGAATATTTTTAAAAGAATGATTCTTTAAGAAAATCATGTTTTTTTAATTCTTGAATATTTGTTGACATTGAGAAGGTTATTTTGAATTGACGAACATTTTTATCATATCCTAGATATTTTTTAATCCATGAACATATTTATTATGTGTGACCATATTTTAAATACATGAACAATTTGAAATTTTATGAACACTAGGAAAATTGCCCGTGCGTTGCAACGGGAGAGAAGCTTAACATGTTGTATAACCTGAAACCATCTGCATGTCCGTGCCGTCAAGAACAACTCCTGTTATCGACGCATGAGGAGGAAGACTCGGAGTCAGACATTTGCTCCATAACAATGCATGGACATTGTGCTAGTGTTAGAAAAAGAATATCCCACTACCGTTTCGTGGATGTTGCTGGTATTAGTGAAAAATGCAAAAAAATAATGAGAGAAGCTAAAAGTTTGGACGACGTTAAAAGATCGGTATTGAATGGGCCCGATTACCTTCTATATTAGTCGACTGGAAAAAAGCAGTTACCATTGACCATACCTGATGCCCCCATCATCTTGCTCCCTCTCCCTATCCTCGCCATCCGTGGCCGGGTCGCTGGCACGTCCCCTCCCTTACTCCTCCACGTCACTCGTCTCCTGGCACACCTTGTCAGTGAAGCCACAACCGATAACATCCTCCTGTCATAGGTTTGGCGCTTGCACGTCCGTAGAATCAAGTGAACAGAGAATTCCTTTTTGCCCAGAACACAACAATAACCCATGATAAATTTTGCGAGAGGCTTGCTAACTACATAGGCTAATCTAGCATATTCCAGCGAATTCGAACATCACAGTGAAGAAGCGGTACTCATGTTAACACATCCAACCCTGAGCACAACCACTTACTGTTTATGCCCCTACTACTCAACTCCACAAGAAATGACTTCCAACGGAAGTACTAATCTAAAGAATAAAATTGTCCATACCCTCTAATCTTGTTTGAACGGAACCAAACATGTAATAACCCGAGGGATGCGAGAGGGAGAAGAGATGGCATGGCCTCGCCTACTTCGGCCGCCCTAGATGTGTTGCCGCCGTCGACCTTGAAGCTCCCGTGCCGTTGTTTGTGAGGAGAAGCGTGAGCGGCAATGGAAGAACCCTAACGAAAGTGGTGAACCGATGCAGAGTCGACGGCACAGGAGATCAAGGCAGGTCAATGCCGGAGTACCGACGCATGGAGCACTCCTTTCATCGCTGCTCGTCGGTAGTTTCATGAGCCTCTCCATTGCCGGCACCATAGTCATCTCCTCATTCACTCACACTGACACCACCACCTCTGCCTCCATGCCGTTGCCGCCAAGAACGCAACGGTGAGAGTGTCGGATGTTGCCGTTGGCTGTGGCTGCGAGGCACGCAAGCTCATTAACATCCTACGGCGTGACTTGGCCGGGAAGGCGGCATCCTATTTGAGCACGACCAGGTCAGCAGCCGGCGATGTTCATGGGGACGGGGTCCGTGTCGGCATGGCCCGACGGCAGTCCGACTATTGGCCAGGCGAAAGGAGAGAATCAGACTCGATGGACTTGCTACCGGAGGACGGTCAGCGGACGACATCCGCAAGTTCCTGCTTTGCTGTCGTAGGACGACCAAGCGAATGGCATCAACAAGTTCCTGTGGCAACCCGCCGGCGTGGAGTCCATGTTCAACACCAGGGCACTGGGTTCCTGCGCTTCCAGGTCAACCTTCGTGTCACCCTGACCCGTTGTTGCTCTTGTGCCTCCATGAGATCTAACCCCTCCTCTCCTCTGTCTCTACCCTATATTTATTTATGAGAGTAGTAGCCAATGAGGTATATGGAGTTGGAGTTGGACTCCAACTATCCACGTGTTGAGGAATCACGGACGAAAACTGGTGTAGGGGAATCGGTTTTCTCAATATGAGGATTGTGGGTTGATTGCTGAAAACGTCAACAGTTTTTTATGTAAAATTACATGAAGGACCAAGAATACCTATTTCTTTTAATAGTAGGTATAGATTTTATTTTTTTTGAATTTCGGGAAAAAAATCTGAAACATTTTTTAAGTCACAAACATTTTTTGAAATTCGAAGTTTCTAGCTTTATTTTTTTAAAACTCACAAACATTTTTAAAAATCAGAGTTTTTTTTTCCAAATTCATGAAAGTTTTTTGAAACCAACAAAATTATCTTTTTTGCAATGTATTTTAATAGAAACTTCTGGAATATCAAAATTGAGCCAAAACACCTCTGGCAAAACGCTACGTAGTAGATTTTTCTCTTTCGAAAGTACTGCCAACAAGCTAATGGAAAAGATAAAGAAGAGATGGGGCCCAGCCAAGCCTAGACCCCTAGACCAGCCCAATTAACGAGTAGAGGCCGGTTCGGAGACGGGACCCGAGTCCGACCCGAGGCAGCTCCTGGGCTTGGTTGGGGTTCGCACATATCCAGCGAGAGAGAGAGACAGGGGAATCCCCAATCCACCAAACCCTAACCAACCAGGAGAGATCGGCGAGAGAGATACAGGCATACAGCGATGGCCAGCTACGAGGGTTTTCCCTTCCAGGCGGAGAAGGAGCAGGCCAAGGCGGAGATGATGGCGGCGCTCATCGTCAAGGCGGGGTGCGGCTCCAAGAGGAAGGCGGAAGAAGACCGCGAGGAGGCGCCGGCGGCTGTTGGTGTGATGGTGCAATGGAATGGCGAGGATGACTCGGAGGACGAGTTCTGCAAGGCGTGCATGGCGGACGACTGGATCGACTACGACTCGGACGACAGCCCGGATGAGTTCGACGCCAAGTGCAAGGCGTCGTTCGAGCGCTGCATCGAGGCCTGGAGCGCTCGCTACCCTCGGTTGTTTGGCGAGGGCAAGGTGGCGGATGCTGATTCTGATGGGTCTCTTGTGGACTGAGAAGCTGAGATCATTGCTCTTGTGATTCTACCAGCATAGAGAAGAAGGAGGTTCAGTTCACCAATGCTATGCTATCTACCAACCATGTATCTAGTTATCTACCTATATTTCTACTATGTTCGTGTGGTAATCGTCTGTGTTATTGATCCACCTACCCCTGTCATGTTATTGTTATCAAGTTAGGCGCCGATGAACCAGTGGCCTGTGTGCAACTGATAATCTAGTAACTCTGTTATTTACTAGTAATATTATTGTGATCTCCTGAACCAAGTATGCTATTCGTCTGTGATATGTGATTGTCTCTGATGTTATGTCTGATTGTCTCTGCCTGCTGGTTGGATTGTTTTAGCAACACAATTCCGTTTTTCTCCTTTCATTTCACTTGATGTCACAACTATTCTTCTTCATGTGTTGTTTAAAGTCTGGCATGGCAAATGCCAATTGGTCAGTTTGTTATGGCTTTGTTTGCTATGTAAACTTCAATCGCAAGAGAATTCATCCAAAACACGAATTGCTTTAAGATATAAACACCACATGCCTCTGTTTTTTGCTTGATTGCTGTTGTGACATGTGATCAAGGTAGAGACAGCGAGATGTTCGATGAATCAAACCATATATGCTGTGGCTTCTACTTTGGTTTGTTAAGTAATATATCATGTAGTTCCACATCTTCTGTGGGTTGCTAATCACAAGGATGAAATTGGAAACTCCACCTTGCATCTTGTAGTTAATTATCTCATATTCTTATGGTAGGCCCTCCAGCTCATGATAGGAGTAGGACTCTGATGTACAACACAGATGATGGGAATGAGGTTATTTAAAAAAACATGTTTTATTACCTTATTATTTTTCACTTTAGTGCATGAAAAAAGTTGGGATGCTATTTGCTTGGGAAGTCGTGGAATGAGTTTGCCTCCTGCACTCTATATATTGGTTTATTGACTACAAACATTATGTATTTTCCTTCATCATAACAGGCTCTACAATTCCTTAATTCCGTGGTTAAATGGAGGTACATTTAATGTACAATTTGCAAGCTCATTTATATCCATGGTGTTCTATCTTTTCTTTTCATTGTCTAGAGCAACAAGCAAATGTTTAGGTTTGGATGCCTCCACTTTTTCTGTCACTCCAATGGAATATTCAGTAACCAGAGTTATATTCCTCGTGTTTATTTGGTTTCAGATCTTTCAACATGTTATTCTTTATCTGCTGGGACTTGCATTCTTCTCTACCTATGCAATGTTTACACTTTCCAGGATGACATCTTAACAAGCACATGGTGTAGAGACTGATGGCTTGCGATCAGATTTCTGCACTATTAATGGTGTCATTTATGCAATACAGGTCAAGCAAGTCCTTTACAAGTTTAATCAGCTTAGTTAGTTTGTTTAGATTTTTTCGTTCAAAAAGTTGTGTAGTTCTATTATAATTGGTTGTGCTAGATAGTATAACATGTAGGGCCTAATAATATCTTCCCTTTTGTTGGAAGGGTGATTTGAATGGAGCACACACCAGTTGTTTTAGTGGATAGAAGATATATATCCATGAAGGGCATATGATTTCCAGTTCTATGGACTATTTTTTTATTCTAATAGTAACAGACTTTTCATGCATACTTAGGTTTAATTGTAGTCGGTAATCTCAGCCATGATTCAGTTATATGATGTGTTGCTTACCTGAACTGTCATATCTATTTAGAAGTATCAGTAACTGCCTACTTAAGAAATTTTTTCCTATTTTCTTTGCCACACGATGCCCAGCATTAAAAAACACATGTTGTGCAAAGCCTTGTTTTGCTCGAAGATATTGTAAAATTGTCTTGCGTGTGCATTGTCAGTGCCGTTTGTTGTGAAAAGGGACCAATCTTAGTTGCGTTTCGGACTTCTGGTGTCTCTTTTGTCAAAGTTCGCAGATGTTCAGGGCTAGGTAGTAACGAGCTATTCAGCTGGACATGAATGTTGACATAAGAAATGGTATACATGGTGGTTGTGGCAGAAATATAGGCCTGTTTGGATCGTGGCCGATGGCTTCCATTCCAAAATATTGGCTTTGGCTGGTGCCTAGTGGCATAGGCTAGGAATTGGATTGAAGCCCAATTATCGAAGCCACGCCAAAAATTTGGTCGCTATGTCAGATTCTGTGCCCACGTGCTGGCGAAACAGGGGCAGCAGATTACATAATTTAAGTAAAGGATAATAATTATTTTTTACAACAGCAGTCTTTGACCACCTAACAGTAAGACAAGCCTGTGAAGTAAGACAAGCCTGTGAAGATAAAACTGTAAGGAATAGTTCATATTTCGTGTGTTTCGCATTTTAATCGAGCTCTGCATTACAACTCAAATTTCAATGTAACTTTTACAGGGTTAAAAATAATGGTGCTCTCCCTTAACTGAAGATGTGTTATCTAAGGTTGTACAGCCATGAAGTTTTCATCTATTCTGATTTGTAATAGATGTGTAGTTTTTTGATAAGTTCAGGATGTGTTACTGTTTTTAAAGTTCAGCTTTGTGTATTCAATTTTGATTTCACCCACTAATTTAGGTGAAGTTTTACGTCAGAATGACAAATATTGAAAACAAAATTTTGGAATTCATATACCGGTCCTGCATATTTTTTCTTTAGGACAGGTAATACATTTCTTGGTATCTAGCTGATGCCATCGTAGGTTCTTTCCAGTTTCCACCTCTGTTCCTTTGAATTAGCTAGCTATCCGGTGGTCGTAGCTCCTGCTCAAGCTATCATGCACGGTTACAGAGGCGGCTCAAGATTGTGTCAAGCTACCCCCTCAACAGGCTGCCAGCTATTTTTAGCCATCTCTATTGATGATGTGTTGGTCGTTAGAGGGAATGAGACGGTGCTGCTGGTCCCTGTCATCGTTGGAGTGAGTTGTACCTGTCATCTCTCGAAAATCCTAATGTCAACACACTCCAGTTCCTCTATGGCTGGAAATGTTGGGCTTTTCTCCCAAATAAACATACAAGACTGTTTGTGGAATGTACGATGAGTTAGAGTAAAGTATATGCTACAAATTCTCAGTAATGATGACCATAGATTCTTGTCAGGTGTAACGCTAATATCTCCTATCCGAGGATATAGAGAGTTTTAGCATTTCTTACCATTGGCATCATCATATGCTATTTTGGTAGCTTTTTCTTTCGGCCGCATAGAGCTCTCAGTCTCCTATTCGTAGTTTTAGTGAAGGTTTGTAGCTAGCACATTTTTAAAAAGGGATGCTTTATTACTTAAAAGATTTAAGACCTGGTTTCTGCATAACTAAGATGCACACAGTTAAACATTGTCCTCTCATAATTTTTTTTTAAAAAGGTGAGATAAACAGAAACATGATGAGTCTGTATGCTCCTAAAACAAAGGGGGATCAATCCTAAGATCATGCTGCCACCTATGTTGCGTAAAAATATCCCTCATCGTAGCCTCCAATCGTGACCTTCATAAACAGGTTTCGATTCTCCACGCGTTGTACAGAGGACCATAAACGAAGATTCCCGGTACATATGTAGATAACTTTTATCGTTGAACACCTTATCATTTCTACATAGCCAAAGCGACCAAATAACGGCGAGCGCTCCCACCTTGAGAAGAGTTCTAAACCTGTGATCAATCCCATGTAATCAGTTGCCAAATACATTAGCAACACTACAAGGAGGATACAAGCCAGAAGCTATTTGGATGACTAACCATATAGAACGAGTCAATTTGCATTGAAAGAATAAATGTTTTATTGTTTCATCATGATGACAAAAGACGCATTACGGACTTCCATGTCAATTTCTCTTAATAAGGTTATTTTTAGTAAGAATGACTCTGCAACGAAGATACCATGCAAAGATTTTATTCTTCTATATCTTCTTGTCATTATCCAATGGCACATCAGACTAGATGAACGCTCTATACATAGACTCCATTGAGAATTGTCCATTTCCATGTAGGTTCCATCGGAATACATCGGACCCATGTGACAAATGCACCGTGGACAACCGCTGGAGCAGGATGTTCTACGATAGGAGTTTCTGTCCAATTAAATCCCTTCTGAACGTCACATTTCACGGAAATTATTCCAATACCGTGGCGATAGTATCACCCTTGTGACGCACACTGTTGTATAGATCCGGATATTGTTTACGGAGTGTGGCATTCCTAGCCACTTATCCTCCTAGAATCTAATTTCCGAGTCGTCTAAAATCTACGGAGGAAGTATTTTTTTTAGTTTTTTTTATTCCGGAAGCAAGGTAGATTAGCTGCAGACTAAAATCACTTGATGAATTGCCCCCGTCACCTGATCAAGCAAGCAGATTTTTGCATATGGTTCTTTTGTGATCTGATCAAGCGAGCGCACCGAGAAAGATGTGTACAAAATTCCTCGTATCTTTCTGCATAAGAAGCAACCACAATATTGTTGTTCTTATGGGGGAATGCCAAGAAAATCAGTATCTGCATAACCAAAGCACAAGCTTAATACTCAGAATTTGATTCAATTTTCACAGGTTAAAAGCAACCCAAATGGTAAAAAATGCAGCTGCACTATTATGTCGCGCAGAGCACACGCGTCGGAGCTGTCCGATGCGGTCGATCGCGCCCGATCGCGCTCGCCCGTCCCGACACAGGTGGCGACGGAGGAGGAGGCGAGGGCGCGCGTTTTAGTGATGGGCCCGCTATTAATTTCAGGCGAAACAGCCCAACATCCACGCTCGTCTTGTTCGAACCGCGGCTCTACCTTCCCCCATTTTCGAAACCGCTGCATCCTTCTCTCATCCGCTTGCGTTCTGAAACGACGGCCTGTGAGGCGCTACGGTCATGGGTTTGCCGGAGCTTCGCCGGCGCGGGAGGCCGTCCGCGGGCACGACGCGTCGTCGGCTACAGGGGGAGGTAATCCCCGTATCTCCTCACGGGTTTTCCGCTTCGGATATGTGTCGTAAATATGCCCTAGAGGCAATAATAAATTGGTTATTATCATATTTCCCTGTTCATGATAAACGTCTATTATCCATGCTAGAATTGTATTGATCGGAAACTCAAATACATGTGTGGATACATAGACAACACCGTGTCCCTAGTGAGCCTCTACTAGACTAGCTCGTTGATCAAAGATAGTTAAGGTTTCCTAACCATAGACATGAGTTGTCATTTGATAACGGGGTCACATCATTAGGAGAATGATGTGATGGACAAGACCCAACCGTAAGCATAGCATTTGATCGTGTTAGTTTATTGCTACTGCTTTATCCATGTTAAGTATCTGTTCCTACGACCATGAGATCATGCAACTCCCTGACACCGGAGGAATGCCTTGTGTGTATCAAACGTCACAACGTAACTGGGTGACTATAAAGGTGGTCTACAGGTATCTCCGAGGGTGTCTGTTGGGTTGGCATGGATCGAGATTGGGATTTGTCACTCCGTATGATGGAGAGGTATCTTTGGTCCCTCTTGGTAATACAACATCACAAGAAGGTTGCAAGCAATGTGACTAAGGAGTTAGTCACGGGATCTTATATTACGGAACGAGTAAAGAGACTTGCCGGTAACGAGATTGAACTAGGTATGGAGATACCGACGATCGAATCTCGGGCAAGTAACATACCGATGGACAAAGGGAACTGCATACGTGATTGATTGAATCCTTGGCATCGTGGTTCGACCGATGAAGATCTTCGTGGAATATGTAGGAACCAATATGGGCATACAGGTCCCGCTATTGGTTATTGACCGGAGAGGTGTCTCGGTCATGTCTACATGATTCTCGAACCCGTAGGGTCCGCACGCTTAACGCTCGGTGACACTAGAGTAGTATTGGATATGTACGTTGGTGACCGAATGTTGTTCGGAGTCCCGGATGAGATCCCGGATGTCACGAGGAGCTCTGAAATGGTCCGGAGGTAAAGATTTATATATGGGAAGTCATATTTTGGCTACCGAAAAAGTTTCGGATTTTGCCGGTATTGTACCGGGAAGCTTCTGGAAGGTTCCGGAGGGTTCCGGAGGAGTCCAAAAGGATCCCTCCAGCCCCTAGGGCGTTCATGGGCTGTAGGGGGGCGCCCTAGCCTTATTGGGCAGGGGTACCAGCCCCATAAGGCCCATGTGCAAAGGGAAGGGGAAACCCTAAGTGGGAGGGAGTCCACTTGCCTTGGGAGGCAAGTTTCCTCCCTAGCCGCCGGCCCTCCTTGGAGGAAGGGCCTAGGGATGCAACCAATTAAACCCTGCCCCTTGCCTCCTATATATATTAGAGGAGAGGGGGAGGGATGGACACAACAATCCCACGCCCCGGCGGCAGCTCTACCTCTCTCCCTAGATCGTTTTCTCCTCAGATCGCATCTACGGTAGCGCTTGGCGAAGCCCTGCCGGGATTGCTCCACCACCATCTACACCACGCCGTCATGCTGGCTGAGATCGCATATACTTCTCCTTCCTCTCTTGCTGGATCAAGATGGAGGAGACATCACCGAGCCGCACGTGTGCTGAATGCAGAGGTGTCGTCCGTTCGGCGCTAGATCGGATTGGATCGCGATTGGATCGTGAAGAGTACGACTACATCAACCGTGTTATATACGCTTCCGCTTAGCGATCTACAAGGGTATGTAGATACACTTCCCCTCTCGTAGCTATGCATCTCCATGGGTAGATCTTGGGTGTTCGTAGGAAATTTTTTGTTTCCCATGCAACTTTCCCCAACACTGGTATCAGAGCTAGGTCTATGCGTAGAATATATGCACGAGTAGAACACAAAAGAGTTTGTGGGCGTTGATTTTCAGATTGCTTACTTCCTTAGTCTTATCTTGATTCGGCGGTATTTTGGGATGAAGCGGCTCGGACCAACCTTACTCGTCCACGTACGAGAGACCGGTTCCATCGACTCACATGCACTTGTTGCATAAAGATGGCTGGCAGGTGTCTGTCTCTCCCACTTCAGTTGAATCGGATTCGACAGAGGTGGTCCTTGTAGAAGGTTAAATAGCAACTTGAATATCACCGTTGTGGCTTTGCGTAGGTAAGAACGGTTCTTACTAGTTGCCCATAGCAGCCACGTAAAACTTGCAACAACAAAGTAGAGGACGTCTAACTTGTTTTTGTAGGGTATGTTGTGATATGGTATGGCCAAAGACATGATGAAATATATTTGATGTATGAGATGATCATGTTTTGTAATAGTTCATATCGACTTGCATGTCGATGCATACGGCAACCGGCAGGAGCCATAGGGTTGTCTTTAATTATTGTATGACCTGCGTGTCAATCATTAAGCGCTATGCAATGCTTTACTTTATCGCTAAATGGTAGCAATAGTAGTAGGAGCATTGTTGGCGTGACAACCCTGACGGCAACACGATGATGGAGATCATGGTGTCATGCCGGTGACGATGGAGATCATGCCGGTGTTTTGAAGATGGAGATCAAAAGCACAAGTTCATGGCCATATCACGTCACTTATGATTTGCATGTGATGTCAATCCTTTTATGCATCTTATTTTTCTTAGGACGACGGTAGCATTATAAGGTGATCCCTCACTAAAATTTCAAGATAAATTGTGTTCTCCCCGAGTGTGCACCGTTGCGAAAGTTCGTCGTTTCGAAGCACCACGTGAGGATCAGGTGTGATAGACTCTATGTTCACATACAACGGGTGCAAGCCAGTTTTGCACATGCGGAACACTTGGGTTAAACTTGACGAGCCTAGCATGTACAGACATGGCCTCGGAACACAAGAGACCGAAAGGTAGAACATGAGTCATATAGTAGATATGATCAACATGGAGATGTTCACCATTGAAACCACCTCATCTCACGTGATGATCGGACTTGGGTTGGTGAATTTGGATCATGTAACACTCGGATGACCGGAGGGAGGTCAATTTGAGTGGGAGTTTTGAGCAATATGATTAACTAAACTCATTATCTCGAACAATAGTCTAAACTGTCTTTGCAAATTATGTTGTAGATTAATAGCTCATGCTGTAGCTCCCCAGTATTTTGATACGTTCCTAGAGAAAACTGAGTTGAGAGTTGATGGTAGCAATTATGCAGACTGGGTCCGTGATCTGAGGACTGTCCTCATTGAAGCACAAAAGGCTTATGTCCTTGATGCACCGCTCGGTGCGCCACCCCCTCAAGCGTCATCTGTGGATGTTGTGAACGTCTGGCAGACACGTTTTTGATGACTACTTGATAGTTTAGTGCATCATGCTTTATGGCTTAGAATTGAGGCTCCAAAGACGTTTTGAACGTCACGGATCATATGAGATGTTCCAAGAGCTGAAATTGGGATTTCAGGCTCGTGCCCGTGTTGAGAGGTATGAGACCTCCAACAAGATTCTTTGCCTACAAGATGAAGGAGAATAGCTCAATCGTTGAGCATGCGCTCAGATTGTCTGGGTGCTACAATCGCTTGAATCAAGTGGGAGTTGATCTTCCAGATAAGATAGTGGTTGACATAGTTCTCCAAGTCACTGCCACCAAGCCGCTAGAGCTTCGTGATGAACTATAACATGCCAGGGATGGAGATGATGATCCCTGAGCTATTCGAGATGTTTTACGCCACGAAAGGTAGAAATCAAGAAGGAGCATCAAGTGTTGATGGTAAGACCACTAGTTTCAAGAAGGGCAAGGACAAGAAGGGAAACTTCAAGAATAGCAAGCCAGTTGTCGCTCCAGTGAAGAAACCCAAGGTTGGACCCAAACCCGAGACTGAGAGCTTCTGTTATGAGGGGAACGGTCACTGAAGCGGAATTGCCCTAGATACTTGGCAAATAAGAAGGCTGGCAACGTCAACAAAAGTATATTTGATATACATGTTATTGATGTGTACCTTACTAGTACTCCTAGTAACACCTGGGTATTAGATACCGGTTTAGTTGCTAATATTGGTAACTCGAAGTGAAAGCTACGGAATAAACGGAGACTAGCTAAGGGTGAGGTGATGATGTGTGTTGGAAGTGTTTCCAAGGTTGATGTGATCACCATCGCATGCTCCCTCTACCTTCGAGATTAGTGTTGAACCTAAATAAATGTTATTTGGTGTTTGCATTTTGCATGAACACGATTAGATCGTGTTTATTGCAATACGGTTGTTCATTTAAGTCAGAGAATAATAGTTATTCTGTTTACATGAATAATACCTTCAATGGTCATACACTCAATGCGAATGGTTTATTGAATCTCGATCGTAGTGATACACATGTTCATAGTATTGATGCCAAAAGATGCAAAGTTAATTATGATAGTACCACATACTTGTGGCACTGTCGCTAAGGTCATATTGGTGTAAAGCGAGTGAAGAAACTCCATGCTGATGGATCTTTGGACTCACTCGATTTCGAATCGCTTGAGACATGCGGACCATGCCTCATGGGCAAGATGACTAATACCCCGTTTTCTGGTTTGATGGAGTGTCGGTGCCAAACCGGCGGATCTCGGGTAGGGGGTCCCGAGCTGTGGATCTAGAATCGATGGGTAACAGGGGACGAAGGAGACGATGTTTGCCCAGGTTCAGGCCCTCCTATGGAGGTGAAACCCTACGTCCTGCTTGGTTGTATTGATGTGTATGAAGATTACAGAGTCGATCTACCTCGAGATCAAGTAGCTAAACCCTAGATGAGTTCACCTGGCTCTACGAACTAAACCCTCTGGCTTATATAGATACTAGGGGTCCCTAGGGTTACACATTGTCGGTTGCTTATCGAAGGAATAAACATGCCTATTCTATCATCTTAAGCTTGAAGGGCACGCCATGGCTCCTGAGTTTTCCCCCCTGGTCACGGGGTATTCGGTCAGTCCAATCCTCCAATGAGTGGACCACGAGTCCGGCCCATAAGGAATAGGCCAGTAGTCCGAGGACCCCTTAATCCCGGACTCCCTCAGTAGCCCCCGAACTAGCCTCCAATGCCGAGGTATGTAGTCCGGACGGTCATGTACTCCCAAAGTCTTCGGCTTGCGAGGCGAGTTCTTCTCCTCCTCTCTATTCGGTAAACAATAATCCGGTCATTAGTGAGCTCTCGATCGTCGAGACATCGTGGGGCCCACAGCATTAACTTCGTCGTCCAGAATTAACGACGCCCCTCGATCCCTGTGCGCCAATGGGAGATGGGCGGCCCAGCAGCCTTTTACAGGACTGCCCTTCCTGCAAGTGAAGGGGAGGAACCGCCCATTTAAGCAGGCTGAATCGTGGCTTAGGCAACCCCTTCCTCTTCCTCACCATCGAAAAGCCCCAAGCGAGAGAACTTGAAAATATGGCAAGCATCCCTGGCTCCTCCTCGCGTCCTCACGGCCCCCTTCCCGGAGATTGGGCAAGTTGTTCAGTATCTCTCCTCCAGCTGCGCAACCTTGAGACCCAGGGTTATCTTCCCGCCTCGGATCTGGCGTTTACCTACGCCGGATTGACTTCTTCGAACGGCGAGGCCTTCACAGAGAATTTCCCTGTTCCACGCAAGGGAGAGCGGGTATGTTTCGTGTCCTTCCTCTTACGGGGCCTAGGATTCCCCATTCATCCCTTCTTGAGGGGACTATTGGAATTTTACGGGATCCAACTCCATCATCTCACCCCTGGATCCATCCTGCACATTTCAGGCTTTGTTGCCCTCCGCGAGATGTTCTTGGGCTGCGAGGCCCATTTTGGTTTATGGAGGAAGTACTTCTGCCTTGTCCCCCGTACTCGGGGTGGGACAATTCGAGAAGTGGGTGGAGCCGAAGTATGGCGTATAGTCGGGACGGGGTATCCCATGGGGACTCCGAAGAAAAATTCCGAAGAATGGACCTCGGAATGGTTCTATATTGAGGACGTTCCCCTGTTCGACCCAGCTCAGAGGGGTCTGCCCGAATACTCCGACGCTCCTTTGAAGAAAAGGTTCAACTGGCGACCGAAGAGTCCATCCCAAGAGGAAAGTGCCGAAGTAAAACGCCTAGCCGTCCAAGTGAGGCTACTAGTTCACAGTAAGTTAACCATCATCGAAGTGATGGCAGCCGTCTTTGCTCGATGCGTTCAACCCCTTCAGCAAAGGACACACCCCCTGTGGCATTACAACGGAACAAGTGACACCACCCATTCCCAATGGCAGGGTCCTGCCAATCAGGCGGCAATGGCAGCCATACTGGCCGATCTTTTCAAAGGAGAAAAAGAAGATTTTGCTCCACTGTCAGCCAAGGATGGCTATTCGAGTCATAACCCCATCGAATGGGTAATCCTTTGGCTTTGTTTTCTGAGTTCGGATATTTATGTATAATCCTTCTGATCGAAACTTTCAATCTGTCCGAACAGAGTTGGACGCGCTGGGTCGAGACAGTTAGCTATCCGGCGCCTCAACCAGAGAGTTATTCTCACGACGACGATCCAGAGCTATCAATTGAATACGAGGACGGGGTCTTTTACCAGGAGAGCCTTGACGGCTCCAAGGTGGCTCTTCTAGCCGATCACCCCGGACCACTTCGTTCTTCCACCACTGGTAAAAAGAAAGTCTCTTCCCGTAAAGGGTGAGCAACCCCTGCCAACCCGAGTGTGCCGATCTCTACTCCCAAGGGTCGTCGGTCCACGCGTCGAATGTCGTCTATGGCAGCAGGGCCCGTACCGAGCAACAGCAGGAATCCTCCTCGTGAGCCAACCGCGGGGACCACCTCGACCGTGCACTCAACCAAGAGGTACTTTATTTAACCGTTTTTTTCGGCCATTTTCATGATTGCAATAAGTACTCACAAAATCTCGTGTCGAAATACTCAGGAGACGAGTACAGCCACCTTCTTCCGGGAACGTCGCCGAGGCGCCAGGCAACCATCATGAATCAAGGTCTTCTGCTCAGGCTAAACTTGACGCGGAGGCCCCTGTGATGGATCAGCCCCCTGAAGATTCCGGGGACGTCTCGGTCACTAACTCCGAGGTAGAGAGTGCGATGAATCACCGGCGGCGAAAGGAAGCCCTGCGCCACCAAGCGTTTTTCGAACAAGAGTTTAATGCCCTAAGTTTGGTGGACGCATACATCGGAGCTGCCCGAGCTGGGCTTGAGGGAGCCGCCAAACTGATATCGTCCAGCCTGAAGGTGAGTAATCGGTTTTAACAACCAAACACAAATATTAATCCAGTAGCCCCCGAGCCTTGATTTGGTCGGAACGGCCGAGTTAAGGATCTGAATGTTGTTTTATTTATAATGTAGGTTTCAAGGCAGCAAAATGAGAAGTTGGCCAAGGAACTCGAGGTGAGCCGAACACAGATACAAACCGTGAAGGCCGAGCTTGAGCAAGTGAAGAATTTCACCCAAGAGGCGCACAGTGAGTATGTCAATTTGCCGAATTATTCGACATTCCCGTACTGGTGAGAGAGTACTTTATAGCAGCTGAGTCCATAGGGCAGTTGCAGAAAGATTTGGATACAGCCCGAGAATCTCAGAGGTATGCCGAATCTCTGCATGAGGCTAGCCGCCGTGTGTTGAACCGAAGTCTTGAGGAAAAGAACCAGCTTAAGGCGGAAAACCAGCGGCAAGCCGAAGAACTTGAGAGTTTGAAAACTCAATTGGCCCAAGCCCAAGAAGAGAACCAGAGATTACAGAGGGGCATGTTCTGTAAGTGCACTTATATCTTCGTAATTCCGAAAAGTACCTTTATTATATCAAGTGTAAGGGACATGCTTCGTCTCGTGTCTAGGTCTCCTGACCGGGCGGCCCGAGGAAGAAATCGGATCATTCCGAGGGAACCTATTGAAGGAACCGTCCGTCGTACATGAGCGGGCTCGGAGAGCCATGAGGAGCATGACCAAAGCACTCTAGCCTGCCGAGACGCCTCCAGAAGGGATGTCCGAACTGGCTGATCGGTTTAAAGGAGCCCGATGTCGTTTTGAGTTATGGAAGACATCGGCTTGTCGAGAGGGAGCGCGGGAGGCGTGGGCAATGGTCAAGACCCGCTTTACCAAACTTAACCCGGAGCATATGGCTCGGGTTGGGCCGGTTGGGCTGGATGGGCAAGAAGTGCCACTTCATTTGGTTTAGGACCAAGTGATGCCCGCCGCTCGTCTTTCGCAAGAAGATTGCACCCTGGATACCTTAATAGATAATCTTGACCAGCAGCCAGGTGTTTGATTCTATGTAACTATGTACTTTAAATCAAAAACTGCTCCGTCTATGCTGTAAACATTGTCTTAACCGGCCATCGGCTTCGACCTCCCTCGCTAAGAGCTTGGGAGTGTTCCGTATCGAATGTCCTCCGATAAAAGGAACTTATTTTGGGGAACCAGGCAATCCGGCCATTCGGTGCAAACAGACATAACATGCATAGGGAGATATGTTATATTACTGCTTAACGTAAGAAACATCTTCCGAAGAAAATAGTTCCTCTATCGGTACCTTCCTTCAGGTTGCTACGTAGATCGTAGATATCATGGCCGTATACTACTAGTATGCGGATAATGGCTTCTTTGGGAAAATAATCCCAGGTAATGGTGATAACCACCACAAGTTTTTTACTTCCGTCGTAGCCGACCAATTTTCTTCTTAAGGTAGCTAGCTTTCAGCTTCACCCGTCTGAGGTACGTATCCGGATGATCCGGTCATAACAATCGCATAGGTGCTCCCTTTACCCTCTAGCCAAACAATCGGGAACGTAGAGGGTAAGCACAGGAGCGAGGCAACCTAGCTTGGCCAAAATCTTAGGTCCAATTGATGCATATACTGGCTTAAAAACGATAAGGGAAGTGTGCATGCACAATACATGTGAATCGGTGCACATAATATATAATAATCGGCTTCGAGAAGAAGCCCCCAGGTGTTTTTTCAGATGGGACATTTGAAGATGTATGCCGAAAAACTTAACACAAGCTCGGTTTAGCCGAACACATGCTGGGAAATGATATCCAATCCAGTAAAGCTAAAAGGGAAGGGAAAGAATATGGAAGAAAGAAAAAAAAGAAAAAGAAAGGTAGGAAATATGACGACACCGGTCTAGCCGTAAAAGCGCCGAAGACGAGCTGCGTTCCATGGGTTTCGTTCGAGGCGATTGTCCGGCGGGTTGCGGAGGCGATAAGCCCCTCCTGTAAGTACTTCGTCAATTATGAAAGGGCCCTCTCACTTGGGGTTGAGTTTATGCCTCTGCTTCTCTGGGAGTCTTAAGACGAGTTCGCCCACATTATATGCCTTCGCTCTAACCTCCCTGCTTTGGTAGCGCCGAGCCTACTGTTGATAGAAAGTAGAGCGGGCCCGAGCTATATCGCGCTCTCCTTCCAAGGCGTCTAAGTCGTCCTGCCGATCTAACTCGGCCTCCTTTTCTTCGTACATGCGCACCCTAGGTGCGTCGTGAATGATATCGCAGGGAAGGACTGCTTCTGCCCCGTAGACCATAAAAAACGGCATGTATCCCGTTGATCGATTCGGGGTGGTACGCAGACCCCACATAACGAAGTCAAGCTGCTCTACCCAATTGCAGTCAGATTCATGAAGAGATCGGACCAGACGTGGTTTGATGCCACTCATGATTAGGCCGTTGGCCCGTTCGACTTGTCCATTGGTCTGCGGGTGATACACCGAGGCGTAATCGAGCTTGATGCCCATGTTTGCGCACCAGTCCTTTACCTCGTGGGCGGTGAAATTGGATCCATTGTCCGTTATTATGCTGTGCGGGACACCATAACGGTGTACCACGCCGGATATAAAGTCGACTACCAGTCCAGACTTAGCTGATCTTACTGGTTTTGCTTCGATCCATTTTGTGAACTTGTCGACCATGACCAGTAGATATTTATTTTTCTTGGTCCCCCCTTTAAGTGGTCCGACCATATCCAGCCCCCAGACCGCGAAAGGCCAGGTGATCGGAATAGTCCAAAGAGCTGTCGGGGGCATGTGGCTTTGATTTGCGAATAGTTGACATCCAACACAATGTTGAACAAGTGCTTGGGCGTCCGCTCGAGCGGTGGGCCAAAAGAATCCGGCTCGAAAGGCTTTGCTTACTAAGGCCCGTGCTGCGGCGTGGTGGCCGCCCATGCCTGCGTGGACTTCGGCCAAAAGTTGCCTTCCTTCTTCCTCAGATATGCACCGTTGGATTATCCCGGTAGTGCTTTTCTTATATAACTCACCCTCATGGACCTTATAGGCCTTGGATCACCGAATTATGCGTCTCGCCTCCGTCTGGTCGTCGGGGAGTTCTTGGCGGAGAAGGTAGGCAAGGAAGGGCTCGGTCCATGGATCGATTACTGCCATGACCTCATGAGCCGAAGGCGTTTCTTCAATTATGGAACCGCCGATGATTTGCTCATCTGGTTCATTTATAGGAGGGACAATCTCTTCCATACTGATGGCTCCAGCGCCCTTATTCTCCTCCTGCCATACCACCGATGGCTTGAAAAGCCGTTCAAGGAAGGTGTTTTTTGGGACGGGTTCGCGCTTGGCCCCCATACGGGCGAGTATGTCAGCAGCCTGATTGCTGTCTCTAGCGACATGGTGGAATTCTAGCCCCTCGAACCGTGCGGATATTTTAAGAACGACATTTCTGTATGCTGCCATCTTTGGGTTTTTAGCATCGAATTCGCCGTTGATTTGAGAGATGGCGAGATTAGAATCTCCCCGTACTTCAAGCCGTTGTATGCCAATCGATGCTGCCATCCGAAGCCCGTGCAATAGTGCTTCGTATTCGGCCGCATTGTTGGAATCGGCGTACATGATCTGCAACATGTACCGGACGTTGTCTCCCGTGGGATATGTGAGGATAACTCCAGCCCCCAGTCCGGCCAGTGTCTTGGATCCGTCGAAGTACATCGTCCAGTGGGAGTATGTACTATATTCCCTGGGGAGCTCGACCTCTGTCCATTCGGCAAGGAAATCGGCCAACACCTGAGATTTAATAGCTCGTCGTGGCTTATAGGCGATTTCGAAAGGAAGGAGTTCGATGGCCCATTTGTCTATGCGGCCGGTGGCGTCCCTGTTATTGATTATATCGTTCAGGGGTACTTCGGATGCCACCGTGACCGAACATTCTTGAAAGTAGTGTCTGAGCTTTCGCGATGCCATAAACACTGTATAGGCTATGTTCTAGTAGTGCGGATATCTGGACTTGCATGGCGTTAGCACTTCGGACACATAGTAGACTGGCTTTTGCACCCGGAATTTGTGACGCTCGTCCTCTCGTTCGACGATGAGCACCGCACTAACCACTTGATTGGTGGCCGAGATGTACAGTAACATTGGTTCACCGACGCCTGACGCCATGAGTATGGGGTTGCTGGCCAGCAGTGTTTTAATTTCCTCTAGTGCAGTCGCTGCTTCATCGGTCCACTCGAAGTTTTTGGTCCGTTTCAGCAGCCTGTAGAGCGGTAAAGCCTTTTCACCAAGGCGGGAGATAAAGCGGCTCAAAGCCGCCACGCAGCTCGCGAGCCTTTGGACGTGCTTTAGCTCTGTAGGAATCGCAAGTTGAGATAGGGCGCGGATCTTAGCAGGATTCGCTTCTATTCCTCTATGAGAAACAATGAATCCGAGTAGTTTACCAGCGGGAACTCCGAAGACACATTTGTCCGGATTGAGCCGTATATCATATTCCCGCAGACTAGCAAAAGTTTGCCTGAGGTCGTCTCTCAGCTGGCTGACGTGTTTGGTCTTAATGACCACGTCGTCTACGTATGCCTCGACTGTTTTACCGACTTGTTTTTTGAGACATGTCTGAATCATACGCTGGTATGTAGCACCTGCGTTTTTTAGCCTGAAAGGCATTGTGTTAAAGCAGAATGGCCCGTAGGGGGTGATGAATGCAGTTGCAGCTTGATCGGATTCCTTCATTTTGATCTGATGGTATCCGGAATAAGCATCGAGGAAGCACAATGAGTCGTGTCCGGCTGTGGTGTCAATAATCTGGTCTATGTGTGGTAAGGGGAAAGGGTCCTTGGGGCAAGCTTTATTAAGGTCTTTGAAATCGACACACAGCCGCCATGATTTATCTTTCTTCGGTACCATCACCAGGTTTGCCAACCACTCGGGGTGTTTGATTTCTCTTATGAATCCGGCCTCCAGCAATTTTGCTAGTTCTTCGCCCATAGCTTGTCGCTTGGGTTCGGAAAATCGGCGTAGAGCCTGTTTGACGGGCTTGAAGCCCGCGATTATGTTCAGGCTGTGTTCTGCTAGCCGTCATGGGATTCCTGGCATATCTGAAGGATGCTAGGCAATGATATCCCAGTTTTCTCGTAAAAATGTTCGCAGTGCTTCGTCCACCATGGGGTCCAGCTGAGCTCCGATGGACGTTGTTTTATTGGGGTCTGTTGGATGTACCTGAAATTTGATGATTTCGTCTGCAGGTTTAAAGGACGTGGGTTTGGGCCTCTTGCTAAGGACCACATCATCCTTGTCCACTGTTGACCGGAGTGCGTTCAATTCCTCTAATGCAAAGCTCTCAGCTAGTGCCTCGAGGGTGAGCGCTGCTGTTCTGTTTTCGACTCGAAGGGCTCTATTCGGGTCACTTGTGATTGTGATCACCCCGTTTGGGCCCGGCATTTTGAGCTTCATATACCCGTAATGTGGTATAGCCTGAAATCTTGTGAAAGCGTCACGCCCCAACAGAGCGTGGTAACCACTGTGAAAGGGCACGATATGAAAGAGAAGTTCTTCAGATCTGTAGTTCTCGGGCGTGCCGAATACCACATCGAGGGTAACGCGTCCGGAAGAACGTGCCTCTTTCCTAGGGATGATCCCACGAAAGATTGTGTTGCTATGTTCGATGCGGGATCGGTCGAACTGCATTTTTTCCAATGTATCCTCGTAAATGAGGTTTAAACCACTGCCGCCGTCCATTAGCACCTTTTGTAACCTGAAACCATCGACGATGGGGTTGAGGACCAGTGCGGCAGGTGTTCGGCTGGGACGGGTGATTGGTTGATCAGCTTCTCCGAAGGTGATCGGTGTGTCTATCCATGAATTCGTTGCTGCCACCTGATAGATTTGTTCGAGTTCTCAAAGAGCTCTCTTCCTCTTATTCCTGGAGGAAAATGTTTCGTAGATCGTCAGGATCTCAGCGTTGCATTCTGGTGGCGCTGTTGAACATCTGCCTGGAGGTAGGGCCTCGAGGATGGCCTCTCCGCTTTTTGCGACCTGCCTGACGACCTAGCAAGCTCTAAGGCTGTGAGTCGGGCTTGTGTTCAGTAATACAGAGTGTATAGGGCATTGCTTGTCTAATAGTCCGCCCATGGTTTAAATCCGACCAAGTAACTCGTTTAATGACGAGATGTCGGCGGGGCCCATGTCGCTGGAGCGCATGGGGTCGATCCGCAGCGCCGTTGTCCCAGGGTCGCTCGACGACGTGCCCGGGTTGTATCCGGCCGCGGCAGATCCGGGCATATCAGCTGTGTTGGGCATTATGGCCGACCCAGGGATAGAGACCACCTCAGCGGTGGGACCTGCTCCCTTCGGCGTTAAGGCGTCGGGGCTTGGGGGCTCCTCCATGAGGGCTGAGAGCTTCGTTAAAACGAGATCTCCCCGGGAGTCGGTGACGAACTCAAGGTTCCCGAATCTGACTTCCTGACCGGGGATGAAACTTCTGACCTGGCCAAGATGGCCGGCCGGATCGGCATGCGATACGATGCTACCGAACGCGAAAATCGGACCAGGAACGAAAACGTCCTTGATGCAGACTTCATCGCTGATGATAAGGCGAGCCATCGATTCCTCTAGCGATCGTGTAGCGGAACTCTCAATGAAAGCACCAATGTCGGTGTCAAAACCGGCGGATCTCGGGTAGGGGGTCCCGAGCTGTGGATCTAGAATCGATGGGTAACAGGGGACGAAGGAGACGATGTTTACCCAGGTTCAGGCCCTCCAATGGAGGTAAAACCCCACGTCCTGCTTGGTTGTATTGATGTGTATGAAGATTACAGAGTCGCCCTACCTCGAGATCAAGTAGCTAAACCCTAGATGAGTTCACCTGGCTCTACGAACTAAACCCTTTGGTTTATATAGATACCAGGGGTCCCTAGGGTTACACATTGTCGGTTGCTTATCGAAGGAATAAACATGCCTATTCTATCATCTTAAGCTTGAAGGGCACGCCACGGCTCCTGAGTTTTCCCCCTGGTCACGGGGTATTTGGTCAGTCCGATCCTCCAACGAGTGGCCCACGAGTCCGGACCATAAGGAATAGGCCGGTAGTCCGAGGACCCCTTAATCCCGGACTCCCTCATGGAGCGAGCAAGTGACTTATTGGAAATGATACATGTTGATGTATGAGGTCCAATAAGTGTTGAAGCATGCGGTGAATATCGTTATTTTCTTACCTTCACTGGTGATTTGAGTAGATATGGGTATATTTACTTAATGAAACACAAGTCTGAAACGTTTGAAAAGTTCAAGCAATTTCAGAGTGAAGTTGAAGATCATCGTGACAAGTAGATAAAATGTCTATGATATGATCATGGAGGTGAATATCTGAGTTACGAGTTTGGTATGCAACTTAAGACAATATGGAAATTTTTTCACAACTCACGCCGCCTGGAACACCATAGTGTGATGGTGTGTCCGTACGTCGTAGTCGTGCTCTACTGGATATAGTACGTACTATGATGTCTCTTACCGATTTGCCACTATCATTTTGGGGGTTATGCATTAGAGACAACTACATTCACTTTAAAATAGGGCACCATCTAAAGTCCGTTGAGATGACACCGTATGAATTATGGTTTGGCAGAAACCTAAGCTGTCATTTCTTAGAGTTTGGGAATGCGATGCTTATGTGAAAAGACTTCAACCTGATAAGCTCGAACCCAAAGCGGACAAATGCATCTTCATAGGATACTCTAAGGAAACAGTTGGGTATACCTTCTATCTCAAATCCGAGGGCAAAGTGTTTATTGCTAAAAATGGGTCCTTTCTCGAGAAAGAGTTTCTCTCGAAAGAATTGAGTGGGAGGAAGGTAGAAATTGATGATGTTATTGAACCGTCACTTCAGTTGGATGATAGCACGACGCAGAAAGATGTTTCTGCGGCGCCTACACCAAATGAAGAGGAAGCTAATGATGATGATCATGAAACTTCAGATCAAGTTACTACTAAGCCTCGTAGGTCGACAAGGAATCATACCGCTCTTGAGTGGTACGGCAATCCTGTCTTGGAGGTCATGTTGTTAGACAACAATGAACCTACGAGCTATGAAGAAGCGATGGTGGGCCCGGATTCCGACAAATGGCTAGGAACCATGAAATCCGAGATAGGATCCATGTACGGAAACCAAGTATGGACTTTGGTAGACTTGTCCAATGAACGGCAGGTCGTTAAGTACAAATGGATCTTTAAGAAGAAGACAACCGTTGATGGTAAATGTCACCATTTATAAATCTCGACATGTTGCAAAGAGGTTTCTGACAAGTTCAAGGAGTTGACTACGATGAGACTTTCTCACCCGTAGCGATGCTAAAGTCTGTTGGAATTATGTTAGCAGTTGCTGCATTTTTCGATTATGAAATCTGGCAGATGGATGTCAAAACAGAGTTTCCTTAACGGTTTCCGTGAGGAAAGGTTGTATGTGATACAACCAGAAGGTTTTGTCGGTCCTAAGGATGCTAAAAAGGTATGCAAGCTCCAGCGATCCTTCTATGGACGGGAGCAAGCATCTCGGAGTTGGAATATACGCTTTGATGAGGTAATCAAAGCTTTTGGGTTTATACAAAGTTTATAAGAAACTTGTATTTACAAGAAAGTGAGTGAGAGCACTATATAATTTCTGATAAGTATATGTGGATGACATATTGTTGATTGGAAATAATGCAGAATTTCAGGAAAGCATAAAGGGTTGTTTGAAAGGAGTTTTTCAAAGGAAGACCTGGATAAAGCTACTTAAATATTGGGCATCAATATCTATAGAGATAGATCAAGACGCCTGATAAGACTTTCAATGAGTACATACCTTGACAAGATTTTGAAAGAGTTCAAAATGGATCAGTCAAAGAAGGAGTTCTTGCCTGATTTGTAAGGTGTGAATTTGAGTATGACTCCTATGCCTTAGCCATAGGCTCTATACGGTATGCCATGCTGTGTACTGCACCTGATGTGTGCCTTGCCGCGTGTCTGGCAAGGGAGTACAATAGTGATCCAGGAGTGGATCACTGGACAGCGGTCAAAATTATCCTTAGTAACTGGATGACTAAGGAAATGTTTCTTGATTATGGAAGTGATAAAGAGTTCGTCGTAAAGGGTTACGTCAATGCAAGCTTTGACACCGATCCAGATGACTCTGAGTAGCAAACCAGATACGTATAGTGGAGCAGACCTTTGGAATAGCTCCAAGTGGGGCGTATTAGCAGCATCTATAATATGACATAGAGATTTGCAAAGTATACACGAATCTGAATGTTGCAGACCCATTGACTAAAACCTCTCTCAGAAGCAAAACATGATCAAACCCCAGAACTCATTGGGTGTGAATCACATGGCGATGTGAACTAGATTATTGACTCTAGTGCAAGTGGGAGACTATTGGAAATATGCCCTAGAGGCAATAATAAATGGGTTATTATCATATTTCCCTGTTCATGATAAACGTCTATTATCCATGCTAGAATTGTATTGATCGGAAACTCAAATACATGTGTGGATACATAGACACCATCGTGTCCCTAGTGAGCCTCTACTAGACTAGCTCGTTGATCAAAGATGGTTAAAGTTTCCTAACCATAGACATGAGTTTTCATTTCATAACGGGGTCACATCATTAGGAGAATGATGTGATGGACAAGACCCAACTGTAAGCATAGCATTTGATCGTGTTTGTTTCTTGCTACTGCTTTATCCATGCCAAGTATTTGTTCCTACGACCATGAGATCATGCAACTCCCTGATACCGGAGGAATGCCTTGTGTGTATCAAACGTCATAACGTTACTGGGTGACTATAAAGGTGCTCTACAGGTATCTCTGAGGGTGTCTGTTGGGTTGGCATGGATCGAGACTGGGATTTGTCACTCTATATGACGGAGAGGTATCTTTGGTCCCTCTCGGTAATACAACATCACAAGAAGCTTGCAAACAATGTGACTAAGGAGTTAGTCACGGGATCTTGTATTACGAACGAGTAAAGAGACTTGCCGGTAACGAGATTGAACTAGGTATGGAGATACCAACGATCGAATCTCGGGCAAGTAACATACCGATGGACAAAGGGAACTGCATACGGGATTGATTGAATCCTTGGCATCGTGGTTTGACCGATGAAGATCTTCGTGGAATATGTAGGAACCAATATGGGCATCCAGGTCCCGCTATTGGTTATTGACAACAGAGGTGTCTCGGTCATGTCTACATGATTCTCGAACCCGTAGGGTCCGCACGCTTAACGTTCGGTGATGCTAGAGTAGTATTGGGATATGTACGTTGGTGACCGAATGTTGTTCGGAGTCCCGGATGAGATCCCAGACGTCACGAGGAGCTCTGAAATGGTCCGGAGGTAAAGATTTATATATGGGAAGTCATATTTTGGCTACCGAAAATTTCGGGTTTTGTCGGTATTGTACCGGGAAGCTTCTGGAAGGTTCCGGAGGGCTCCGGAGGAGTCCGGAAGGATCCCTCCAGCCCCTAGGGCGTGCATGGGCTTTAGGGGGCGCCCTAGCCTTATTGGGCCAGGGGCACCAGCCCCACAAGGCCCATGCACAAGGGGAAGGGGAAACCCTAAGTGGGATGGAGTCCACTTGCCTTGGGAGGCAAGTTTCCTCCCTAGCCGCCGGCCCTCCTTGGAGGAAGGGCCTAGGGATGCGACCAAACCCTGCCCCTTGCCTCCTATATATATTAGAGGATAGGGGGAGGGCTGGACACAACAATCCCACGCCCCGGTGGCAGCCCTACCTCTCTCCCTAGATCGTTTTGTCCTCAGATCGCATCTACGGTAGCGCTTAGCGAAGCCCTGTCGGGATTGCTCCACCACCATCTCAACCACGCCGTTGTGCTGGTTGAGATCCCATCTACTTCTCCTTCCTCTCTTGCTGGATCAAGAAGGAGGAGACGTCACTGAGCCGCACGTGTGCTAAACGCGGAGGTGTCGTCCGTTCGATGCTAGATCTGATCGGATCGCGATTGGATCGTGAAGAGTACGACTACATCGACCGCGTTATATACGCTTCCGCTTAGCGATCTACAAGGGCATGTAGATACACTACCCTCTCATAGCTATGCATCTCCATGGATAGATCTTAGGTGTTCGTAGGAAATTTTTTGTTTCCCATGCAATGTTCCCCAACAATATGTTCCCATGATGAGGCTAGGGTTTAGGTGTTGTGGCGGGTGATAGGGGTAGCATCGTCGTGTTCAAACAGGGGGAGCACGACGGATGTCCATGGCGTCCGCGTGGCACAGTGTTGTCATGGCGGTGGTGTCGCGGGGGATAGTGAGGGTTGGGGAATGAAGTGGGTGGCTTGAATTGAAGGGGGTGGAGGGGGGGAGGGCGAGACTGTGGTGGTGCATGTGAACAAATCCCCTGCCAATTTTGTCCGGGGTGTTTTGGGATTTGGGGGTTGCTTGGTTCTTCGGGGGCATTTGTATAGCAATAAGATGGGAGTTGCCTTAGTTTTTCATCCAGTTGTGAGATGGGAGGGGTAATGGGAGTTCTGGTGATTTCCTTGGATATTCGGGGGGGGGGGGGGCAGTTGTATAGCAATAGGACGGTAGTTGCCTCGATTTTTTCATCCAGATGCGAGATAGGAAGGGTAATGGGATTTATTCGTCTCCGCAGTTGCATGAAAATAGGACAGTAGTTGCTTATTTTTCAACATCCGGTAGCACTGTTTTGGAAGATGAATTGTGGTTGGTCGGTTTTTGCGCCGGTGCCGTCACATTAGTGTCCATGTGCGTCACTTTTTTGTTTATGATTTTCGATGGCATGTTTCTTAAGTTGTGTTTAATAGGAATTCATTATGAGATAGTCGTATTGCTCCAGAAACGGAAGAGATCTATCCTTTTTGTTTCGTATTAGAATAGTGTTTTTAGTACTTGTATTTTTTGCAACATGACATTTTTGCGTTTCGTATAGCAACATGGCATATTTTTTACAAAATGGCATTCAAAAGTAAAAGGATCATAGAAAGAACTGACGCAGAAGGTGGAAATGAGGGATAAGAGGAGGTGGCTCCAACGACGAGCAATGTCGGATGCAAGTGCGGGCGCACAAATCAGGATCCTGACCGGGGTCGACGGGCAGGAAAATGGGCTGCCAATCCTGCCCCTGATGTTGAAGAAGTGAGGCATCCAAAACATGCAAACAAAGGCGGACATGAGGTAATTATAAAACTTGAAATCGGTAGGGGGCTAGGGGTGGGGTGGGGATTGTTTTTGTAGTTGATCTCAACATACATGGAGGTGCTCAATCCAGGGACATTAGTAGCATACCAAGTGAATATATATTGTCAATCCTCCTAGTTTTGGGACATGTTGCTTTAGTTTGCTTTTTTTCTTTTTGAATAATGTCTAGGTCATGATTTTAATTCTTTCTCTCATTCTTAACCCCGTATCATAATACAAGCAACACAAAAAGCAGAATAGCAGCATAGCAGTTTCCTATTACAGTATAGCAGTTGCACTTTAACATAGGTGTAATTGCTCATTTTTCACGCAGCAGTTGTTCAATGAACTAGGTTGCAATGAGGTTCCCCCTCAACCATTTCTTTATGAGGTTTTGTTTTATTCAGTTGGGGTGGTGTGTGGCTAGTAGTTAAAAAACTTATGTTTACATTTTGAACCATAGACTGTCCTTTTGAATGTGATTTTTTTGTCCTCTCTAGTTTTGTAGGTTGGTAGTAGTGGCCCGCCACCAAGGAACACAGCATCACCTTCAAGGTTGTTCATCCTAAACGCTTCTCTTGAGATGCCACAAAACGATGCTATCGGTGGAATAAGTTCCGACGACATGCTAGATATTGGCACAAGAACAATGAAAGGTGATTTTGTCAAGTTTGTCATGAATTGTTATGACCTAGACTTGCCGCAACTTGTTATCCCAGAGAGAGGGAAGATCCCAGTCGATGTAGCCAGTGTTGAAAGGATCTAGGGCTTGTCGGTGCGGGGGAGGAAGGTTGTGTATTAAATGGAGCCAGACATAGTTAGGATTGTGAATAAGATGTACAACATCCCCTCGTGTGGGAAGTAAGCGAGCAGGGTGAGGCGTGATGTTGAAGAAGAGGAAAACAACTTCTAAAGGGAACAGATCGGAAGCAGGGCCTGCGCCAACAGTGACAAAGTGGTGTGAGATGATAAACAAGATGGGAGATGACGTTGATGATAAGTTTTTAAGTGCCTAACTTGTTGTTGTTTTCAGTTATTTCCTTGCGCCGATGACCAGCTTCAAGGTGTCACCGCGTGCCTACTCAGTTGCGTTGAACCCACGAGACATCGTCAATATAGATGTTTTCTAGTTCGCTGTCGACCAACTTAGGATTGCCTTCATGGGGTTGGGAGACAAGAAGAACCTATATGATGTTGCCTTTTCCACCTAGTGGTAAAATGATCTAGAGCCCCCGCCTTTTTCCTATTTTCCAATTTGATTGCCCTTTATATTTTTTTAGAAACTTACAAGTGTTTTCTTTTTTTGTTGTTTTTTGTTTGTGAAACAACTCCTTTACATAGACTCGCTCAATGTGGACTATAGGTCGATCTCCAAGGATTTTGCGGATGCGAGCACGCCAATGTTCTTCCAAGGATTACAGCATGGATTAAGGGTATCATCAAGACAATTATCAAGAAGGATATGATCAGGAAGGGGGTTTATGGAAAACTACGAGTAGGTTTTTTCTTTTTTCTCCATGGATATTTTGCCAACAAAGATATAAACAAGTTTCATGGGTTTCAGCCTGTAGAATTTTTGTGCTCATGTAGGCATGTAGTTTTGGTCAAAGTTAGTTTGGTCGCCATCATCCACCTTCAACATTTGTTTTACTATATAGTTGTGCATAATCAGGTATGTAGTTGCCCAGAATCAGGATTGTAGTTGCCCATCACCAGGTTTGTAGTTGCCCTAATTAGGCCAGAAGGATGCAGGAGAAGATGCATGCATGTAGTGTTGTTTATCATTTTTAGCTATGTTACTATGAGCCACCTTCACTATTTTTACTAGCCAAAAGTTCTTGTCGATGATCAAGATTTTTAGTTGACAATCGATAGATTTTTTCTGTTGCCCTAATTAAGCTAGCGTTGCTAAGTTCACTTAAATAACCAACATTTTTACTTGTGAAGTCCTTCACTTTTTTGCTAACTTTTTACCTAACCTCACAAACAGTTGAAAGCTAAGTTCTCAAGGTGCGCAGAAGATAGCCTTTTTGGTAGCATGGATCGCATCCAAAATTTTATGGCGGCGAAGCCGCCCGAAAATTACAACATCAATGTATGTATTTTTGCATCTTCTTCTTATGAGTCAGACTTTGTAAAGAGGAAAACGAATGCATGTTTTAAGTTTTTTATTCATTTCTGCTTGTTCTCTTTTGTAGAAACAGAAGAAATGGACGTTGCTGGTACACGATATGTGCACTGAAGTATCAACCCAAGTTGGGAAGTTTGTGTGTGGTGTGGACAAGCTAGATGGTGATGATGTGAGGGCAACCACCGGCGCTTCAATGGTTGCAAGCCCATGTCAACCAATGAGCAAGAAAAGGCGAAAAAGGGGAGCGATAAGTAACAAAGAGCAAAATGTTGCAAGGCAGAAGAGAGGAAGGGCAAGGAACAGTCGTGAGGAGGAGACATTTCTGTTCTCTAATGAAGATGAGGAGGAAATGAAGGAGGAAGAACTCAAAGTTTCAGAAGATGAAGAAGATGAGGAAGGGGGAGATAAGGATTGATCTGAAGAGGAGGAGGATACATCTCAAACGTATCTACTTTTCCAAACAATTTTGCTCTGGTTTTGGACTCTAATTTGCATGATTTGAATGAACTAACCCGAACTGATGCTGTTTTCAGCAGAACTACCGTGGTGTTATTTTTGTGCCGAAATAAATGTTCTCAGAATCAGATGAAACTTTTTGTGAATTACTTCTCGAATATATGAAGAATTATGGAGCGAAGACCTGCTGGAGGGGGGCTGCCTGTGGGCCACAAGCCAACAGGTGGGCGCGCCGACCCTAATTCCAGTCCTATAAATTCACATCTTCGGAGAAAAAAATAAGAGAGAAGATTTCATCGCGTTTTATGAGACGGAGCCGCCGCCACCAACTGTTCTTCCTCGGGAGAGCTGATCTGGACTCCGTTTGGGGCTCCGGAGAGGGGGATTCGTCACCGTCATCATCACCAACCCTTCTTCATCAACACCGCCATGATGCTCACCACCGATAGTGAGTAATTCCTTTGTAGGCTTGCTGGGCGGTGATGTGATTGGATGAGATTGATCCTGTAATCGATTTATTTTGATAGGCTCGATCCCTAGTATGCACTATGTTCTGAGATTGATGTTGCTAGACTTTGCTATGCTTAATGCTTGTCACTAGTGGCCGAGTGCCATGATTTCAGATCTGAACCTATTATGTTTTCATGAATATGAGAGTTATTTGGATCCTATCTTGCAAGTTGTATGCACCTATTATATGTCATGATCCGCATACCCCAAGGTAATAATAATTGGGATTCTTTCCGGTGATTGCCGTAGTTTGAGGAGTTCATGTATTCACCATGTGTTAATGCTTTGCTCCGGTTCTCTATTATAAGGAGACCTTAGTTTCCATTAGGACCCCGTTGCCACGGGGGGGGGGGGGGGGTAGGACAAAAGATGTCATACAAGTTCTTATCGCAAGCACGTATGGCTATATACGGAATACATGCCTACATTACATTGATGAATTGTAGCTAGTTCTGTGTCGCTCTCGTGTGTAACTGTTACATGATTGATGTCATCTAAATCATTATCCATCACTGATCCACGTACCTACGTTTACATATACTGAATCTTGCTAAGTCACTATTGCTGCTGCAACTGTCACAACTACTACAAAATTGTTGTTGTCATTATTGCTGTTACTTCTACTACTTTATCGTGCTACTAAAATCTTTGTTGCAGAGAGACACTACTGTAGGATGGTCCAAAGTCAACACATGTATCAGAGACGCTTCGAAAAAACTGTTTGTGATGTACATGATAGCGTGTGCGATCTAACATCAGGAAAAAAGCGTGTGTGATGTCGTAACATCACACGCATTTCAAAAATATAATTGTGTGCGATGTCGCGCAAACAGTTTTTCCAAAAAATGTGTGTGAGATGTTGCCTATTATTTCACACAGTTTGAAAAAAGTAAACGTGTGTGATGCTTTACACACGGGTTTTACAAATGGTGTGTGTGTGATGTACTATATCATTGCACGCAGTTATTATAATGCAACCGTGTGTGATGTCATGCACACAATTTTTGCAAAAAGTGTGTGTGTGTGTGATGTAGCATATCACTGCACACGATGTGAAAAACACAAATGTGTGTGATGCCTTGCACAGGTTTTTTGCATACATTGTGTGTGCGATGTAGACTGTCATCGCACACACTTTCACAAATGGAAACCGTGTGTGATTCCTGAAATTATTATTTTTCGAAAGACTAATGGTTTGCGCGATATGTTTGAAGGCGAAACGACATTTTCCTTCGTTATTTGAATTAAAAAAATTCTACAATTAACATGCACCATAGAATTCTCCCTGTTAAAAATTTGGCACTTTTTAGAGCTCATGAGCTATATTTGCATTTTCAGTCATTTAATGGATGTAATTCAAGTTTAAACTATGAATGCATGAAACAGTACACAAAAATGATTTGGAAAATCACATTGAGGATATTGAGTATATTTGTATGCCTCATAAAACAAATGAATATAAATTTATTAAACATATGTGGCAAGAATCAACCGCGAACATGGAGTTTATTGGTATTGAAATTATAAATGTAAATGAAGTTTGAAAAATATGAAACTTGGCATAGTGTAATGATATGACCTCACTATGATGTGGTAAAAATTTGAAAAGGTTTCACATTTTTTTGATGTACATCATTTAGAAATCTGACAACCTCCGAGGAATGATCATGGTTTCGAGAGTGAATGCACCAAATTGGTGACGAACATATGTTTTACTTTATCATTTGACCTTGAATTGTTTTCTACAGTTAAGATACACCATATAATCCTCCATATTAAAATTTGGCACTTTTCGGAGCTCATTTGCTATATTTGAGCCATTAACTATATTTCTAGTCATTTAACGGATACATTCAAATTTGAACTACGAGTATAGAAAACAATATACAAAAATGATTTGAAAAATCAGACTTAGGGCAGTGAGTATATGTGTATGCCTCATACACGAAATAAATATAAAATTCAAATATCTATGTGGCAAGAATCAAACATGAACCTGAAGTTTATTGGTATTTTCATTTTAGAAAATGTAAATAATGTCTAATAAATACAAAACTTGGCATGATCTCAATATAAGACCTCAGTATACTGTAATGAATTTTTGAGAAGGATTCACAATTTTTTTGATGGTGCAAGGGCAAAAATCAAATGGCAAGAAAGCACACATATGTGTACTGAATTCTTAGTGGTGAAGAGATTGAAGCCTTGGATCGATGACATGACATGAATCCATTCGCCCACACTCCACAGCCAAGAAAAATATCTTGCCTTATCTCTTCACCACGTACTCTACCACATCCACACATATATCTAACTAGCATCAATACAACCTCCTGTAAAACCACGAACATGACATACACTTATTCCATGCCATGGCTGGCGAGGCAGACGACGCCTGCTCCACGCTCCGACTAGGAGCAGGACACGGCGTGGCAGTGAGCGCTCGGTGTCAGGCAGGCATTCGTGAAGCGGGTGCCATGGACGCCATGAGGCCCGTCATCGTCCGTAGACGCGAGCACGAGCATGAAGCGGTCGTACAACTCCGGGATCTCTATTCGGTGGCACAACTGCTTCAACAAGTTCTACATCCCGAGAGGCAGCGTCATGGAGGTGTAGTTTGTGGCCATGTAAGCTAGCTTCCCGTGCATCTCTTTCCAAGAATCCATCCACCAGGCTTACTGCTAGCTAGCTTGCCGGATAGTACTAATCTAATCTTTTTTTTGTATGTCTAAGTATGATGTCTCTAGCCATCTAATCGATTCTTGATTCTTCTCATCCATCAAGATTCCCCAAGACATCAAACTAATCACAAAATCTCTCTTGTGAAGTTCTGAACTTTCTTTTGCAATACTTTTTGATAAAAATATTATGCATAACTAGTGTAAGAACTAATTTCAAGTAGGTTACTTGAGTATGTAATATAAAAAAATCATTAAAAATAGAAATAAAATTCAAACAAATCCATTTTTTGCGTGGTATAAAATTTAGTGCGCGAGGTACGCTCCCAATTTCAGCTCATTTGGACATTTGAGTCGCTGTCAACAAAAAAGACAAATTGGGTCAGAACAATACATGAACATTTAACTTTTTTGCAGACCCCAAATTTGTCTTTTTTGCCGAGGGAAACTCGGATGTCCAAATGGTCTGAAATTTCGAGCGAACCTCACGCACCAAATTCTCTACCATGCAAAAAAAGTTTGGAATTTTTTGAATTTTTCTAGTGTTTGTTTTGATTTTTTTAAATTGAAGGCGCAGATGAGCGTGGGCACTGAATCACTGCTCTATGTAAGGATTTAATTTTTTTTGACGTTGTCACCCTTTTCTTTTGGTTTTTCAGGATGAGATACAATAAGAAATCTAGGAAGGTTTGGGAGTTTATGTCATCGATGAACAAGAGACTGATGAAGCTTTACGACGTAATTAGATGTGTTGGTTGTCATGTGATGGGAGATAGTACGTTTGTACTTTTGTATGTTGTATGACAAATCTTGAAAAGAAATCATATAGTAGATTTTGAATGTGTATTTTTGCCTTATGTTTGATTGTCAAAAGATGATCATAGTAAATTGATTATGTCTAGCTGATTTTAAGACTAATTAACATGTCGTTAAGATCACACATTGCACACAGTTTTTTGGATCCGGTTGTGTGTGATGGCATTTAGATCACACACAATTTTTTATTTTTAATCGTGTGCAATGAATCGCACATTACATACAATTTTTTTGAAATAACCGTGTGTGATGCTAATCCAAATTGCAAACATTTTTTGTGTTGAACTTTGTGAGATGTATAGCGTGTGCGATGGACCCCCCTATCGCTGATACTAGCAAGAAGACGGTTTGAAACAACGACACTGAAAGGGGTTAAAACCCGTTTGTATAGCACGTCGCTGCACCAGTGAGATATCCCATGTGTGGTTGAATTGACAACTCAACTGCTAAGGCCGATAGATATTCTTTGGCTCCCCTTGTGTCAAATCAATAAATCAGGGTGTAATACTACCCGTGAAGACTGTTGCGATCCCCTACACTTGTGGGTTATCTAGACTATTTGTTGGCGCCGTTGCCGGGGAGCATAGCTATATTTATTGTGTTCACTTGAGGATATCCAATTGCTACTATGAAAAATCTAAAAGACACTCGAACCAAGATTGTTCCCTCTCGTACGAGAGGAGGTAAGGAACTACCATCTAGCTCTGCTTTTCATTCACCTACTGTTTCGAATCAGCTTATAACACCACCGCCTATTGCTCGTTCTGATATGTCGCATGAACTTGATGATGCTACTTCTGAAATTAATGATGATACTACTGCTATATTTGATGAAACTGAAATTGTGCCTCCGAATGAATTACTTGATGCTCATATTGCTAAAGCTAGAGAACTTGAAAATGTTGAAACTGATGAAAATTTTGAATCACCTCTTACACCTCGTTTTGTATGAATTACCTGATGTACTTGAGGGTTATGTTATGGAAGAAGAGACAGCTAGGGACTTTCTTGCTTGTAATGATAGAGATGATTTGAAGAAACTACTATGCAAACTGAAAGAAAAATCTATGATGGATAAAATGAAACATGATCCTAAATTTGCTACTTCTCTTGTATTTGTTACTGATAAGGATTATGAATTCTCTGTAGATCCTGAGTTAATCCCTGTAGTAGAATCTGATCCTTTCCATGGTTATGAAACTGAAACTATTGTTGAACATCTCACTAAACGGAATGAGATTGCCGCTTTGTTTACTCATGAGGAAAAGATGTGCTACTATTATATCCTTAAGCTTCCTTTTTTGCTAAAAGGCGAGTCTAAGGAATGATTCCTCACTCTTGCTCCTGGTTGTGTGCGTAGCCCCGAGGATATGATATATTACTTCTCTGAAAAATATTTTCGTGCTCATAAGAAACAAGCTACCTTACAGGAAATATTTAATTTTGTGCAAATTGAAGAAGACAATCTCCCTCAAGCTTGGGGAGGCTTCTCCAGCTAATAAGAGCTTTGCGTAATCATCCTCTCAAGAAAAATGAAATACTTGATATTTTTTATAATGGACTAACCGATGCTTCTAGGGACTACCTAGATAGTTGTGCTGGTTGTGTTTTCTGGGAAAGAACTATTGAACAAGCTGAGTAATTATTGAATAATATATTAAAAAATGCCGATAATTGGACACTTCCCGAGCCACCGCTAGAACATATTCAAAAGAAGAGAGGTATTCTATTCCTCAGTCCTGAAGATATGCAAGAAGCCAAAAGAACTATGAAGAAAAAAGGTATTAAATGTGAAGATGTCAAGAAATTACCCCCCGTCGAAGAAATACATGGACTTGACACCCCAACACAGGGAGTAGAGGTAAATTCTCTCTGTGCCTTTAATGGAAGTGATATACCTTATACTAATACTACTAGTCAGTGCATGGATGAATTTGATAATTACATTGTTAAGAAAGAACATTTCAATAACTCTGTCAAAGATCAATTAAGACATAATGCTATGATGATAGATCGCTTGAGTGACTTGATGTTTAGAAATTCTAATGATGTTAAGGGTCTAGGTAAACATGCTTCCATGGTTCATACTCAACTAGACCAAGTTGCTAAGTCACAAAATGATTTACCTGCTGAAATAAATGAGAACATGAATGACCAGGCTGTTAGAGTAAATAGGGTAAAGTCTGGAAAAAACTTTGAACTCGTACGTGCCGTCGAAATCGGACCCTCACCTTCTAATCCCTGAAATCCGCACCCTATACTTATCGATCCCGGTCAATCCTGACCTTGTCCGAGCCTAGATTAGTTTGGTGCCGAAGAAACACACAATCCCCACCGGGATCATCCTCTACTCCCGCTGACTAGATGGACCTACATGTCATATTCATCGCCTCTCTCAATTTATTTCTCTCCTCTCTCTCCAAAATCTGCATCTGCTACACACACAATGAAACGACGCAGCAGCTCGGTGATGCTAGTGCCGTGTGCAGCTCTGGCAGTAGTTGTGCCCTGGGAAGCATCTTACCTCGCTGATTGGGTGCACGAGAGCTTGGCGGAGCGCAACTTCATGGAGAGGAACTGATGGTAGACGCCGATACTAAAAAGACACGTCATGCCGGCCAAGGTCGCCGGAGTGCCCTCGGCCGCGGAGGCGTCGGACTGGGGGCTGCTAGGCAGCGTCCCCGCGAGGCGTGAGTGTTTCGCCGAGTTGTGCTACTCCACAAGTCCAGATCGACCAAGCAAAGTATCCGGTAGCTAGGCTAGTACTCCTAGTTTGCTGCACATTCGAAGCTATCTAGCCTGAAGGATCCATCAGGCACTTTCTGTACACTAGCGTGCATCTTCAAGATTGACCAATCGATCAAGTATGCTTGAGTTCAGTACTAAGCGCTTGGGAATGCCACGACAAAGCCTACGAAGTTGAGCGCGGGGCCAGCTGAGGGAGTCCGGGATTAAGGGGTCCTTGGACTGCCGGCCTATTTCTCATAGGCCGGGCTCATGGGCCGCTCGCTGAGGATGGGATTAATTGAAGGCCTCGTCGCTATGGAGGAGACCTCAGGAGTCATGGCGTGTCTTTCAAGTTTGAGATAGTAGATTAGGCATGTTTTTTCCCTCCGGTGGGCAACCGACTATGTGTAACCCTAATGACCCTTGGCGCCTATATAAGCCGGAGGGTTTTAGATTGTAGGACAGAGAAACTTATCTAGGGTTTTAGCTAGTCGATCTCAAGGTAGATCAACTCTGTAACCTTCATACCATCAATATAATCGAGCAGGACGTAGGGTTTTACCTCCATAGGAGGGCCCGAACCTGGGTAAACATCGTCTCCTTCGTCCCCTTGTTACCATCGATCCAAGACTCATAGCTCGGGACCCCCTACCCGAGATCCGCCGGTTTTGACACCGACATTGGTGCTTTCATTGAGATTTCCACTATGATCACCAAAAGAATTGATGGCTCACCTTGTCATAAGCAATGAGATCTGTAGCCAAGATGTCCCCATCCCTGGTCAGAACTTCGCAGGCGGCTACGTCTTGTCGCACGCCGACCCGACTGACCATCTTGGCCAGATCGGAAGCTTCTTCCCCGATCAAGAAATCAGATTCGGAACCTTAGAGTTCGTCGCTGATTCACGGAGAGAGCTTGTTTGGCTGGAGCCCTCAGCTCTCATGGAGGAGCCCGCAGATCCCGACGCCTCGACGCCGGGAGCGTCAGGCCCCACCTCTGGGGCGGCCTTTACCCCGGGCTGTCTAGAACGCCCAACCCAGTCGTTGTGCCCGGACCCGCCGTGATCGAACGTAACCTGGATTCGCTGTCGAGCGACTCCGGAACCACGACGCTGCGGATTGACCCCGCGCGCTTCGGCGACATGCGCCCCACCGACGCCTCGTCCTTAAACGAGCTATTCGATCGAATTCAAACCATGGGCATGACCGACAATCAGACGCCGGTCTATGACCGGATCGGGCTTAAACCCGACGATAGGGAGATTCGCACCCCCTCGATCACTCACCTAGTCGCCACCGTTGAGTGTCCGGCTGGAGGTTCGTCCCCCCAACAACCGGAATTAAGGACGGTTTATATCCCAATTTCCGATCATCAGGACCTCGTCTGTAGCCCGGATTCTGGAGTTCATTCCGGAAATAGTTCGGGATCGGTCCCCGATTTAGCACGCAACTTCAACCCCGTGATTCCGGACTCACATCGTGGCGCGGAACTAAAAAATTTCCCTCCCACTTCCAAGTCGAGCATTCTAGCACCGCAGGAGAGTCCAAGTCTTCGGACTTACGGGATGTCAAACAATTACCAGGGGAGTCGGTTCATCATTTTTGGGCTAGACTCCTCCTCATTAGAGACAGAGTACCAGGCTCTAGTGACCAGGAGATAATGGCAACCTTCAGTCGCAATTGTGACGATGAAGGGATCCTCAATACCCTATCCCGTCGACACATCCGCGGCTTCACCGAGCTATCGGACCTGGTACAAAAATACTGTGCCATGGAGAGAACCTGGCAAGCCGAACGGCTACTTTCGGAACCAGACTTTACCGAACACCCTAGAGGAGATCGGAAAAAGCAGATACCTCCGAAGCGGCTAGCCGAATATGAACCCGCCGAAAAGAGAAATAGACCCCCTACGGGGGCCAGAACTGTCCTTGACGGACTATTGGACAAGCCATGCCCTATACATTCTGTATTGCTGAACACAAGCCCGATTCACAGCCTCAGAGCTTGCTGGGTCGTTAGGCAGGTCGCAAAAAGCGGAGAGGCCATCCTCTAGGCACCACCGCCGAACAGGCGCTCCACAACGCCGCCAGAATACAATGCTGAAGTCCTGACGATCTACGAAACGTTCCCCTCTAGGAACAGGAGGAAAAGAGCTCTTAGAGAACTCGAACAGGTCTACCATGTGGCGGCAACCAGTTCATGGGCAGACATACCAATCACCTTCGGAGACACTGGCCAACCAACCATCCGTCTCGGTCAAACACCGGCCGCACTAGTCCTAAACCCCATCGTCGATTTTTTCATGCTACAGAAGGTGCTAATGGATGGCGGCAGTGGTTTAAACCTCATCTACGAAGACACCCTGGAAAAAATGCAGTTCGACCGATCTCTCATCGAGCACAGCAACACAACCTTCCGGGGGATCATCCCTGGGAAAGAGGCGCGTTGTTCAGGACGTATCACCCTGGACGTAGTGTTCGGCACGCCCGAAAACTACCGATCTGAAGAACTTCTCTTCCATATCGTGCCCTTCCCCAGCGGCAACCATGTCCTGTTGGGGCGTGACGCCTTCACAAAATTCCAGGCTATACCCCATTACGGGTATATGAAGCTCAAGATGCCAGGCCCAAACGGGGTAATCACAGTCGCCAGTGATCCGAACATAGCCCTTCGAGCTGAGAACAAAATAGCAGCGCTCGCCCTCGAGGCACTAGCCGAGACCTTTGCTGCAGAGGAATTGACTGCACTCCGGTCAACAGTGGACAAGGACGATGTGATCCTTAGCAAAAGGCCCAAACCCACGTCCTTTAAACCTGCAAAAGAAATTGTTAAATTTCAGGTGCACCCAACGGACCCTAATAAGACAGCGTCCATCGGAGCTCAGCTGGACCCCATGGTGGACGAGGCGCTGCGAGCATTCTTACAAGAAAACTGGGACATCTTCGCCTGGTATCCTTCCGATATGCCAGGAATCCCACGGCGGCTGGCAGAACATAGTCTGAATATAATCCCAGGCTTCAAACCCATCAAACGGAATCTACGCCGCTTTTTCGAGCCTAAACGACAAGCTATGGGTGAAGAACTAGCCAAATTGCTAGAGGCCGGATTCATACGGGAGATCAAACACCCCGAATGGTTGGCAAACCTGGTGATGGTACCGAAGAAAGACAAATCCTGGCAGCTGTGCGTCGACTTCAAAGACCTTAACATGGCCTGCCCTAAGGACCCTTTCCCCCTACCACGCATAGACCAGATTATTGACGCCACAGCCGGACACGACTCACTGTGCTTCCTCGACGCTTACTCTGGATACCATCAGATCAAAATGAAGGAATCCGATCAAGCTGCAACCGCATTCATCACCCCCTACGGGCCATTCTGCTTCAACACAATGCCTTTCGGGCTAAAAAACGCTGGGGCTACATACCAGCGCATGATCCAGACTTGTCTCGAAAAACAGGTTGGTAAAACAGTCGAGGCATACGTGGATGACGTGGTCATTAAAACCAAACACATCAGCCAGCTGATCGACGACCTAAGGCAAACCTTTGCCAGCTTACGCGAGTACGATATACGACTCAATCCGGAGAAATGTGTCTTCGGAGTTCCCGCTGGTAAACTGCTCGGATTCATTGTTTCCCATAGAGGAATAGAAGCGAATCCGGCTAAGATCCGCGCCCTATCGGAACTTGCAATTCCCACAGAGCTAAAACATGTCCAAAAGTTGGCGGGTTGCGTGGCAGCGTTAAGCCGCTTTATTTCTCATCTCGGTGAAAAGGCTTTACCGCTCTACAAGTTGCTGAAATGGACCAACAGTTTCGAATGGACTGATGAAGCAGCTGCTGCATTAGAGGAATTTAAAACACTGCTGGCAAGCAACCCCATACTCACAGCACCAGGCGCTGGTGAACCAATGTTATTGTACATATCGGCCACCAACCAAGTGGTTAGCGCAGTGCTCGTCGTCGAACGAGAGGAGGAGGGTCACAAATTCCGGATACAGAAGCCGGTCTACTATGTGTCAGAAGTACTAACGCAATGCAAGTCCAGATACCCGCATTACCAGAAGATAGCCTATACAGTATTTATGGCATCACGGAAACTAAGACACTACTTTCAAGAGTGTTCGGTCACGGTGGCATCCGAAGTACCCCTGAACGACATAATCAATAACAGGGACGCCACCGGCTGCATAGCTAAATGGGCCATTGAACTCCTTCCTTTCGAAATCGCCTATACACTACTAGGAAAAGGGCTATAGATGATATGGCCACTAATGGCGCACCAGACACTTGGTGCGCCACTACTATATAGTAATGGCGCACCATGAGTTGGTGCGCCATTAGTGTGGTAGACACTAATGGCGCACCGGACCCACGGTGCGCCATTAGTAACAAATGTTTTTTTTTAATTTTCCAAAAATACTAATGGCGCACCATGGCAGAGTGCGCCATTACTAGTTTAACTAGTAATGGCGCACCTCCAACACAGTGCGCCACTACTATATATCTACTATATATATATATAATTTTTTTTTACAAAACTACTAATGGCGCACCTCAAGCTGGTGCGCCATTAGTAACCAGGGTTACTAATGGCGCATTTGTGGGTGGTGCGCCATTAGTAACCGCCTTTTCAGTTTTACCTAGTTTTCACCAAATGCACCCCCCCCCCCCGTGGACCGCCTTTTCAGTTTTAAAAAAAATAAAAGAAAATGATAGAAATGTCAAAAAGATAAAAAATAATAAGATTCCCATATGATTTGTGGTCTAGTTGTTAGCAAAATTTACAAACATGAATTTCGACTTTTTTTGCAAAATCTCTCGAGAATTTGTAAAATGGGCATAACTTTTGCATACGAACTCCGATGAAAAAGTTTTTTATATGAAAAATCATCTACTCGAAAAGTTCTATCCGAATTCAAACGGGGGAACCCCGTTGAAGATTTTTAGAATCCTCAAAAACCTAACAGAAAAAAAGTTACGGGGCTTTCAAGATCTGGAGGCAAAAAAATTCAAAAAAATATCAAACTTAGTAATGGCGCACGGTTTGCTAGGTGCGCCATTACTATCTTCCCGCCTTCCAAATTCAAAATAAGTAAAAAAAATAAAAAAAAGTTAGTAATGGCGCACCAGCCCACGGTGCGCCATTACTATCTTCCCGCCTTCCAAATTCAAAACAAATCAAAAAAATAAAAAAAAGTTAGTAATGGCGCACCAGCCCACGGTGCGCCATTACTATGCCGTATATATAGGGCTGGCCGGCCTCTCTCCTCCTCTCTTCTTCATTTTTCTCCTCCACTCCACCTCCTCCTCTCCCCCACTCCATCTCCTCCACCATACTCCCCTCCTCCTCTCCGGCTGCCTCCTCTCCGGCGACCTCCTCCTCTTCGGTGACCTCCTCCCACTCCTCTCCGGTGACCTCCTCCTCCTCTCCGGCGACCTACCATTCCTCTCCGGCGATGTAGGTGAGCTCCTCTCCGGTGACCTTCTCCTCCTCCCTCCTCTCCTCTCCTCCCCTCACGGTTTCTCCTCCTCTTCGGTGAGCTCCTCCTCCCTCCTCCCTCCTCTCCTCCACACGGTCTCTCCTTCCTCCTCTCCGGCGAAATGCTCTCCGGCGAACTCCTCTCCGGTGAACTCCTCTCCGGTGAGCTCCTCTCCGGCCACATGTGGAGCTCGGCAAAAAGAACGTACAAGATCCAAAAATGAGAACGAAATTTGAAAAAATATCGAGCAAAAACTAGGCAAAAAAAGAGCAAAAAAAACGAGCAAAAAAATCACGATCCAGATCCAGATTCAAAATTCAAAATAGTAATGGCGCACTGTGGAGGTTAGAATATGCGCCATTACTATTTTCCCGCCTTCCAAATTCAAAAAAAATAAAAAAAAATGGGTAAATATGGCCCCCTGGGAGGCATACTAATGGCGCACCGTGGGATATACTAATGGCGCACTGCGTGGTGCGCCATTAGTATACCAGATACTAATGGCGCACCCGTGGTGCGCCATTAGTAAAAAATTCTAATGGCGTGATGCTAGTGGCGCACCTGTAGTGCGCCATTAGTAGCCAAAACAGGTGCGCCACTAGCAGGCCTTTTCCTAGTAGTGATAAGCCACAACGAGCTATTAAATCTCAGGTGTTGGCAGATTTCCTCGCTGAATGGACGGAGGCCGAGCTCCCCAGGGAATATAGTACATACTCCCATTGGACGATGTACTTCGACGGATCCAAAACACTGGCTAGACTGGGGGCTGGAGTTATTCTCACATCTCCCACAGGCGACAGCGTCCGATACGTGTTGCAAATCATGTATGCCGATTCCAACAATGCAGCCGAGTACGAAGCACTTTTGCACGGTCTTCGGATGGCAGCTTCCATGGGTATACAACGGCTGGAGGTACGGGGAGACTCCAACTTGGCCATCTCTCAAATCAACGGCGAATTCGATGCCAAAAACCCGAAGATGGCGGCATATAGAAACGCCGTCCTTAAAATATCCGCACGGTTCGAGGGGTTGGAATTCCATCATGTCGCTAGAGACAACAACCAGGCTGCTGACTTACTGGCCCGCATGGGGGACAAATGCGACCCTGTCCCAAAAAACACTTTCCTTGAACGGCTCTTCAAGCCATCGGTGGTTTGGCAAGACGACAATAAGGGCGCCGGATCCATCAGCGCGGAAGAGGTTGTTCCCCCTATAAATGAACCAGACGACCAAATCATCGGCGGGAACCCTTTTTTCCTAAAGATCATCCTAAAAGAAGTGAACAAGGTTCTTAGAGAATTAATGATAATGCACCTAGTCCATCTAAGAAGAAGAAGAAAAAGAAAAATGATAGGACTTTGCATGCTTCTAGTGAACTTGTTATAGAAAAACCTGCTGAGAATCATAATGATGTTTCTATATTTGATGCTGAGACACAATCTGGTAGTGAACATTCACCTAGTGATAATGAGAATGATAATGATAATGTTCACGTAGATGCTCAACTAGATAGTAATAAAGAACCTGATAATGACATGGAAATAGAACCTGCTGAAGATCTTGATAGCCCACATCCTAAAAATAAACGATATGAGAAGAAAGACTTTGTTGCTAGGAAACGTGGTAAAGAAAGAGAGCCACATGTTCAAAACCCCATGACATTCCCTCATAAGCCTTCCAAGAGTAAGGATGAGGAGGAGTTTGAACACTTTGCTGAAATGATTAGACTTGTCTTTTTGCGCACTCGCTTGATTGATATTTTAAAGATACCCCCATATGCTAAGTATATGAAGGACATTATTACCAACAAACGAAAAATAACTGAAACTAAAATTGCTACTATGCTTGCTAATTATTCTTCTGATGGTTTAGTGCCTAAGAAGTTGGGAGATCCTGGTATACCCACAATACCTTACTCCATTAAACGAAGTTATGTTAAAACTGTTTATGTGATTTAGAATCCGGTGTTAGTGTTATGCCTTTCTCTATATATAAAAGATTTGATTTGAATAAGCTTACACCTACTGAAATATCTTTGGAAATGGTTGACAAATCTACTGCTATACCTATTGGAATTTGTGAGGGTGTTCCTGTTGTGGTTGCAAATGTTACTATCTTAACAAACTTTGTTATTCTTGAGATGCCCGAGGACGACAACATGTCAATTATCCTTGGTAGACCCTTTTAAATACCGTAGGGGCTCTTATTGATTGCAACAAAAGCAAGGTTACTTTTCACGCCAATGGAAAACTACATACGATGCATTTTCTGAAGAAGCAAACTTTGATTAATAATATTAATGTCATTGAACCAAGTGCCACAATCATTATTGGAGGTTTTCAATTTCCTCTTCCTACTGCCAAGAAGAATATGATATTCTTATTGTTGGGGATATGCAAATTCTTCGGTTTCATGTCAATCGGAAACGGTTAATGATAAGACTTGATTAACCTTATTAATGGATCCTTTTTGAAAGACATGTGGTTGATGAATTTAGTAAGCACAACTTTCTATACCATTAGTTTACCCTCTGTTATTTTTAGTCAAATAAAATAAAATGCCATGATTACCCAGTTTTCTGAATTTCTCGTGCAATAAAAATGACCCAAAAAAAAGTGTCAGATTGTCACAAAATTTTAAAATGAATTTTTCTGGAATATTTAAGAATTTTTGGTGCTGAAATCACATCAGGGAGGTGCACTTGTGGGCCGCAAGCCAACAGGGCACGCCCTGATAGCTTGTGGGGCCCACAGGCCCCCCTGCCTTATCCCTTCAGCCCATCTCACCTCTTATTGATATGTCCCCAAGGTATCGATAATTTATGAAGTACTCATGCCATGTTTGCCTATGTTTACAATACTTTATATGGTTTTATTTATATGATTTATTTAGAACTAACCCGGACTGACGCTGTTTTCTGCAGAACAACCGTGGTGTTGTTTTTGTGCAGAAATGAAAGTTCTCGGAATCGCCCGAAACTTTTTGATGATTGTTTCTAGAGGAAATAAGCAATATTGGAGCGAAGAACTGATACGTCTCCAACGTATCTATAATTTTTGCTTGTTCCATGCTGTTATATTATCAACCTTGGATGTTTTACAATCATTTTATAACAACTTTATATCATTTTTGATACTAACTTATTGACATCGTGCCAAAGTGCCAGTTGCTGTTTTTGCTTGTTTTTTTACTTCGCGGAATATCTGTACCAAACGGAGTCCAATCACGACGAAACTTTTTGGACATTTTTTAGGCCAAAAGACATCAAGTGGGCCAAAGAAGTGCCAGAGGGGAGGGTCGAGGAGACCACAACCCACTAGGGCGCGCAAGAGGCCCCGGGCGCGCCCTGATGGGTTGTGCCCTCTCTGGACCCCTCTCCACCACCTCTAATGCCTATAAATTGCCAAATATTCCAAAAGCCCTACAAGAGTTGACGAAAAACACATCCAGCTGCCGCAAGTTCCAGAACCTCGAGATCCAATCTAACACCATCACGGAGGGGTTCATCATCCTCATTGGTGCCTCTCCGATGATGCGTGAGTAGTCCGCCATAGACCTACGGGTCCGTAGGCAGTAGCTAGATGGCTTCCTCTCTCTCTTTTGATTCTCAATACAATGGTCTCTTGGAGATCTATTTGATGTAAACTTTTGCGGTGTGTTTGATGGGATCCGATGAATTTTGAGTTCATGATCAGTATCTATCCATGAATATTATTTGGGTCTTCTTTGACCTCTTATATGCATGATTACTTATAGCCTCATATTTCTTCTTTGAATCTTTGGTTTAGTTAGGCCAACTAGATCGATTTTTCTTGCCATGGGAAGAGGTGCTTTGTGATGGGTTCGATCTTGCGGTGTCCTCTCCCAGTGACAGAAGAGGCAGCGAGGCACGCATGTATCGTTGCTATTAAGGATAACAAGATGGGGTCTATTCCTACATGAATAGATCTTGTCTACATCATGTCACCGTTCTTATTGCATTACTCCGTTTTTCCATGAACTTAATACACTAGATGCATGCCGGAGAGCGGTCGATGTGTGGAGTAATAGTAGTAGATGCAGAATCGTTTCGGTCTACTAATCATGGACGTGATGCCTATATAATGATCATCGCCTTGGATATCGTCATGATTATTTGATATTCTATCAATTGCCCAACAGTAATTTGTTCACCCACCGTGTGCTATACGCATGAGAGAAGCCACTAGTGAAACGTACGGCCCCCGGGTCTACCTTTCCAACATATTGCTTTCCGATCTATCTTTTGCCGCTTTTGTTTTCAGATATATTATTCCAAAAACCCAAAAATACCTTGCTGCACTTTTTATTTGCCCTTTTTATTTTGTGTTCTTGAGAGATCTATCACAACCTAATCTATCTTTTTACCGTAGAGAGATTGACAACCTCTCTTTCGCGTCGGGTTGCAAGTATTTGTTCTTTGTGTGCAGGTGCTGTTTACGTAGTGGCGGTGATCCTCCTACTGGTTCGATACCTTGGTTTCATAAGTGACGAAAATACTTACCCTCGCTGTGCTGCATCATCCCTTCTTCTTTGGGGAAATACCGACGCAGTCTCAAGCCACGTCAAAGGAATTTCTGGCGCCGTTGTCGGGGAGGAAGCGGTCTCTTCTACATGCCAATCTCTGGTGCTGAGGAGACACCATCATCATCTACCAGGTTCCTAATCACAAATCTCATCTCCTTGCAATTACATTATTTCCCATTTGCCTCTCGTTTTCCTCTCCCCCACTTCACCCAATTTTCCGTTTTATTTGCCCTCTTTTTCGTTTGCCTTTTTCTCGTCAGATCTCTTGTTTGCTTGTCATCATGAGTGATTTTGGTATGGCAGAAACAGATGATGGCAGAACTCCTAATATTGGACGTTCTGGTAATCTGGATGTTAAAACTTTTGTCTTGGGGCAAGGGAACGTTATAGGAAAAGAAACTATCCAAGACTTTTTCAATTGTGTTGGGAATTTGACTCTCGATGATACTCCTATACTGAAAAGAACTAAAACTTATGCGGAAGCTATTTCAGCACTAGTTCTGAAACTTGAAAATAAGTTTATTCGTACCCATCCTACCTTGCAAAGATTGTTTTATGAGCTACCCATCATAAAGGATCCCAAGGCTAAGAAGTTAGCCACCCTTGTTCTCATGAATGAATTTGATCACATAGTACGGGAAGCTAGAGAGATTTTTGATTTATTTGGTATGAGCCGTGAAAAACCGGTAATAGGAGAGATCCTTTACAATAGTGATTAGATGTTGAGACATTTGCTTGGAAATAATCAATTTTTTGGATGAGAATCTCAAAAATGAAGTCCCCGTTTTAGATATGATCCAACAAGTTTTCAATGATGTAAATCAGCAATATTCTTGGATTGTGGTCGGGAATCAAAGAGGGTACGTAGATGAACAATTTGATAGTGCTAAAGTTTCTATGGATGATGTGTTTCAAGTTTTATTTGCAAACCCTCTTGACAAAAACACCTCTACCAAAACCAAAGATGACAATACTTGAATCTATGTGTTATGCCTAGCTAGGGGCGTAAAACGATAGCGCTCGTGGGAGGTAACCCAATGAATAAATTTATTTTCGTCTTTTCCTTTCTGTTTTTGAGTGTTGACAAAATTATGCCTCTGTTATGATTGTGTTTTTATGTTTTATTTAGTGCTTGTGCCAAGTAAAGCCTTTAGGATGATTCTTAAGATGAGTAGAAACAATGCTGAATCTGAAACAGAAACTTTGCCTCCAGTGTTCGAATTTGCAATTTTTACTGGGACGTGATATTGAGCTGAAATTTTAACACAGTGTTGCTATACAAATTCTTTACGTTGTCCTAATTTTTCAGAATTTTTAGAGTTACATAAGTATAGTTAGAGTACAGATTACTACAGTCGGTTCTGTTTAAGACATATTTTGTTTTCATTGCGTTGTGTGCTTGTTTTGATGAATCTATGGGTTGTATTGAAGGGTATGAGCCATGGTAAAGTTGAAATATAGTATGTATAATGCAATAATAAAATTTGAACGAGTTTGCAACAGTACTTAAAGTAGTGATTTCCTTTATTATACTAACGGATCTCACGAAGATTTTGTTGAGTTTTGTGTGATTGAGGTTTTCAAGTTTTGGGTGAGATCACGATGGATGAAGGAATAAGGAGTGAAAAGAGCCTAGGCTTGGGGATCCTACAGCACCCTAAAGATATATCCAAAAATAAACAAGTAACTAAGCTTGGGGATGCCCCGAGTGGCATCCCCTCTTTCTTCTAACGACCATCAGTATTTTACTTGGAGCTATATTTTTATTCGTCACGTATCATGAATTTTGCTTGGAGCGTCTTGTATCATTTGAGTCTTTGCTTTCTTTGCTTTTTAGTTTGTCACTTGTATCCTTGATGGACACACCTATTTGAGAGAGCCAAAATTATGCTATGATTTGTTAGAATTGCTCTATATGCTTCACTTAAACTTTTTTTGAGCTATAGAATTGCTCTAGTGCTTCACTTATATCTTTTTGAGCACGGTGTGCTTGGAAGCTTTTGAAGAAATCCTCTCATGCTTCACTTAGATTAATTTGAGAGTTAGTAATTTTTAAGAAATCCTCTCATGCTTCACTTAATTAATTTGAGAGTTAGTAAATTTTGAAGAAATCCTCGCATACTTCACTTATACTATTTTGAGAGATGAAATCTCTATGCTCATGTTCTTCACTTAAATTTGTTTGAGCTTGTCAAAAGCAATGGCAATATATGAAACTCGTCCCAAAGTGATAGATATCAAAGGAGGATATAATAAAAACTTTCATGAAGATCATTGGACAAATTAAACTTGATTCCTTGTAATAGTTTTGAGACATGATGATAATAATATTAGAGTCCTGTTAGTGAGTAATTATGCTTTAGTAGGAATATTGTGTAGTTAATATGATCGTACTTGAGCATTCGGTGTAGTTAATATTTGAGTGTGTTTCATGAATGGATCAATGGTTGAGCATGATGGGCTAGGGATAACTTTCTTTAGTGTTGATATTTTGAAAGACATGGTTGCTTGTTGGCATGCTTGAGTATTGAAGTCATTATGTTAAAGCTAGACTATTTCTTTGAACCATCTAAAAGTCCAAATGTCCATGCTACAAAAGAAAAGAATATGTGATGAGCATGTTAGGCAGCATCCACATCAAAAATTCTGTTTTTATCATTTACCTACTCGAGGACGAGTAGGAATTAAGCTTGGGGATGCTGATACGTCTCCAACGTATCTACAATTTTTGCTTGTTCCATACTGTTATATTATCAATCTTGGATGTTTTACAATCATTTTATAGCAACTTTATATCATTTTTTGGGACTAACCTATTGACATAGTGCCAAAGTGCGAGTTGCTATTTTTGCTTGTTTCTTACTTCGCAGAATATCTGTACCAAACGGAGTCCAATCACGACGAAACTTTTTGGAGATTGTTTTTGGGCCAGAAGACATCTAGTGGGCCAAAGAAGTGCGAGAGGGGAGGGTCGAGGAGAAGCGGCAGCTCGACCGGCTCGTGGCCCACACCTCTGGCCAGCCGGCCATGCCGGCTCCTCCGTCCCAGTCAGTCGGCGAAGCCTCGTTCCAGCCATCCAAGGACACCAGGCAAGTGCCGCTCGACCCGGCCAACCCCAAGCAATGCGTCACCATCGGCTCCCGCCTCGACAGCAAATAGGAAAGCGAGCTCGTCGACTTCCTCCGTGAGAATCGGGACATCTTTGCATGGTCTCCAAAGGACATGCCGGGTGTTCCGAGGAAGTTCGCCGAGCACAAGCTTCACGTACGGCCGGATGCGAAGCCGGTCAAGCAACCCCTGCGCCGTTTCTCCGAGGAGAAACGGCGTACTATAGGAGAAGAAATCGCCCGGCTACTCGCAGCCGGCTTCATCATGGAAGTGTTCCACCCGGACTGGCTGGCCAACCCCGTCCTGGTGCTGAAGAAGAACAAAACTTGGCGCATGTGTATCGACTACACGAGCCTGAACAAGGCATGCCCCAAGGACCCGTTCGCCCTGCCGCGGATCGATCAAGTCATCGACTCCACAGCCGGCTGCGACCTATTGTCCTTCCTGGACGCCTACTCCGGCTACCACCAGATCAAGCTGGACCCGGCCGACCGGCTCAAAACCTCCTTCATCACCCCTTTCGGGGCCTACTGCTACATCACCATGTCCTTCCGCCAGAAGAATGCAGGCGCTACCTTCCAGTGCTGCATGCAGAAGTGTCTCCTGCCTCAGATAGGCAGGAACGTCCACGTCTACGTTGACGACATCGTTGTCAAGTCCAAGAAGCACTGCAGCCTCCTCGACGATCTCCGGGAGACATTCGCCAACCTGCGTGAGTACAAGATCAAACTTAACCCGGAGAAGTGTGTCTTCGGCGTCCCAGCCGGCCAACTCCTAGGTTTCTTCATGTCCGCCCGCGGCATCGAAGCTAATCCCGAGAAGATCAGGGCAATCGAGCGCATGCCCAGGCCGTCCCGGCTCCGCGACATCCAAAAGTTCACCGGCTGCCTCGCCTCCCTCAGCCGATTCGTCAGCCGGCTGGGCGAGAAGGCATTGCCCCTCTACAGGCTCCTGCGGAAGACGGCTCTGGTTGAGCCGGGCCGCGACTCCTCGAAGAAGCCGGCCGTGTTCGACTGGTCCGACGAGGAGGACGCGGCATTCCGCGGCCTCAAGCGGGCGCTCACCAGCGCGCCCATCCTAGCCGCGCCGACTGAGAAGGAGCCTCTGCTCGCCTACATCGCGGCAACCACGCGCGTCATCAGCGTCGTCTTGGTGGTGGAGCGATCGGAGGAAGGCAAAGCGCTGCCAATCCAGCGCCCCGTCTACTACCTCAGCGAGGTCCTCTCCGCCTCCAAGCAGAACTACCCCCACTACCAGAAGATGTGCTATGGCATATACCTCGCCGCCCAGAAGATCAAGCAGTACTTCCAGGAGCATGTCATCACCGTGGTCAGCACAGCGCCGCTGGGCGAAATCATGTGCGGCCGGGACGCCACCGGCCGGATAGCTAAGTGGACCATCGCCCTCGCCGACTACGAGATACGGTACGAGCCACGCACCGCCATCAAGTCACAAGCAATGGCCGACTTCCTCGTCGATTGGGCTGAAACCCAGTTCGTGCCGCCTCCACCCGACTCCACACATTGGCGTATGCACTTCGACGGCTCGAAGATGCGAGCCGGCTTGGGAGCCGGCATCGTCTTGTCGTCCCCGAGAGGAGATCAGCTCAAGTACGCGCTCCAGATCCACTTCGCCGCCTCCAACAACGTGGCCGAGCACGAGGCCCTCGTACACGGCCTCCGGCTCGCCAAGGAAATCGGCATCCAGCGCATCATATGCTTCGGCGACTCCGACCTCATGGTGCAGCAAGTCTCTGGCGAATGGGACGCCAGGGATGCCAACATGGCCAGCTATCGCTTCCTCGTCCAGCAGCTCACCGGCTCCTTCGAGGGCTGTGAGTTCCATCACGTCCCCCGTGCGGACAACGAGGCGGCCGATACGCTGGCGAAGATCGGCTCCACCCGGCAGGCCATCCCAGCCGGCGTCTCCCTCGAGCGGCTGCTCAAGCCTTCAATCAAGCCCTCCCCCGAATTGGAATCCATCTTCGTGCCGGGAAACGCAGCCGGCCCATCTTCATTTCCGGCTGCCCAGCCGGCACCATCGGCATTGACCCTTCCGCCGGCTCCACCAACTCCGGCTGCCCAGCCGGCAGCACCAGCTCCGGCGAATGAGCCGGCCGCGCCCGCAGCAGCCGGCTCCGAAACCATGGCCGTCATGATGGCGATCGACGTCCCCTCCACTGCCTCAGTCTCGGGGGCTGCCGAGCCGGCCCCAGGGGCTAGCAGGCCGGACCCGGGGGCTGGCGAGCCGGCCTCGGGGACCGGTCTTCCAGACCCGGGGGCTCCTGCCGCCCACGACGCCCCGCTCGTGCCCGAGCCGGCTCCCGTCTCGGCTCCCTCATGGGCCCAGCCCATCCTGGCGTTCCTCCTACGTGGCGAGCTCCCCTCTGATGAGGCCACAACAAGACAAATCCAGCGTCGAGCCCCGGCCTACAGCATTGTCAACCACGAGCTGGTTCATCGCAGCACCACCGGTGTTTTTCAACGCTGCGTCGAGCCGGAGAAAGGGAAAGAGATCCTTCTCGACATCCACCAGGGCGAGTGCGGTCACCACTACGCCTCCAGGACCCTGGTGGCCAAGGCGTTCCGCCACGGCTTCTACTGGCCGACTGCTTTGGAGGCGGCCAAGCAGCTGGTCGACAAGTGCGAAGGCTGCCAGCGCTTCAGCACGCAGAGCCACCTGCCGGCTTCAGCCCTCCAAACCATCCCCCTCTCGTGGCCTTTTGCCGTCTGGGGGCTGGACATGGTAGGACCCTTCAAGACCGCACGAGGCGGCATGACACATCTGCTGGTAGCCGTCGACAAATTCACCAAGTGGATCGAGGCTAGGCCAATCAAGAAACTGGACGGCCCCACGGCCGTCCGGTTCATCGAAGACATCACGGTCCGCTACGGCGTCCCCCACAGCATCATCACCGACAACGGCACGAACTTCGCCAAGGGCGCGCTAGCGCGTTTCTGCTCCAAGAAGGGCATCCGGCTCGATCTGGCGTCCGTCGCCCACCCACAGTAGAACGGCCAGGTTGAGAGGGCAAACGGCCTAATCCTGGCCGGCATCAAGCCCCGGCTCGTGGCACCACTAGTCCGGTCGGCCGGCTGCTGGGTCAAAGAACTGCCGGCTGTCCTTTGGAGCCTCAGGACTACGCCCAACCGGTCGACCGGCTACACCCCATTCTTTCTCGTGTATGGGTCCGAGGCAATCATCCCCACCGATATCGAGTTTGATTCGCCTCGGGTTACCCTGTACACGGAGACTGACGTGAAGGAAGCAAGAGAAGACGGCGTCGACCTCCTCGAGGAGGCCCGTGAGCTGGCCCTGAGCCGGACGGCCATCTACCAGCAGAAGCTCCGGCATTACCACAGTAAGCGGATCCGGCCACTCTCCTTCCGCGAAGGAGACTTGGTGCTCAGGCGGATCCAACGAACTGCCGGCCAGCACAAGCTGTCCTCCCCATGGGAGGGCCCGTTCATCATCAGCAGGGCGCTGCACAACAACGCGTACTATCTAATAGACGCCTAGAAGCCACAGAAGCGCAAGAGAGACGCCTCCGGCGAGGAAACGGAGCGCTCGTGGAACGCGGCGCTCCTCCGCCCGTTTTACTGCTAAGAACCAGTGTATGTATATATTCTCCCCTTTTGGGCTTATGAATGCAACGGGTGCCCCAAGCCGGCTCTTGGGACACGCCCCTTTTCGTCTCTTTCAAAGACTTTCGCTCGCTGACGCCTAGGTCCGGCTCCCGGACCCGGGGGCTCGCCGGCTAGTCCTGCTCTCCTCCCCCGAAGCCGATCTAGTAATGTGATCTAAAAAGAGCCGTACTACCCCTCCCAGCCACAGACCGGCTCCCGGCTGTCCGGCTGATGGGCCCTCGAGGCGGCAAAGCTTAGCACACAGGAAAAATCGATCGCAAAGGGGGATTGCCGGCTAGGGCTAGCCGGAACACTTTCTTTTAGCCTCTGTCACTCACCTTACCCTAAAAACTCCCGCGGTTTCCAAACTCACGACCGGCTCCCTCGAGGCGGACGCCCCGTCCCAGCTACAGACCGGCTCCCGGCTGTCCGGCTGGCGGGACCGAAGCCAGGAGGGAAAAGGTTTTGAGCGAACAGAACCAAAGGAGCAAAAAAGGGTAAGGCCGAGCCGGCACGCATAAAACAACATTTCAGCAACAAAATTTTTTATACAACTTAAAAAGGGCCCACGGCCACGAGTTCATTACATGCACACCCCCAGTGGGTGGAATGGCAGTCTAACTATGCAGAAAGATAAAAGCTCTAGATGGCGCCAGCACCGTCTTCTCCTCCGGCACCGCCCGCGACGGCCGACGAAGAAGCCCCGTCCTTGTCCGCGGTGCGCTCTGCGTCGGCTCCCATCTCCAAGTCCGGAGCCAGCTCGGAGTCGGCATAGGCGTCGGAGCCGGATTCTTCCTCGTCCGTCTCGGCGGCGCTCCCCTCCGGGTCGTCCAGGGCAAGCGTGTACCAGTCCTCCGGGATCATCATGTCGTCCGCCCCGCGCTCCGGGACGTACTCGTCCCACGCGGCGAAGGACGCGAGGTCGCTCGCCCTCACGGACAGCGCGTCGGCCACCGCCTCCAACTCCGCGTCGGTGCCGGCATGCTGGGCCGTGAGCAGACCCAGGTCTAGCTCGGGGTACCATGACCTCGCAATGCAAAGCGCCATGCCCGCACCGGCGCGCGCTGCGGAGGCCCTCCAGGCGTTCACCCGCACGGTCCCGAACTCCAGCCACCTCGACAGCCGGCTCATGGAGACCGGCTCCACCGCGCTGGGCCAAAGGGTGCGAACCAGCGCCGTGCCGGCCGCCTGGATCCGCTTCAAGGCTCGAACCACCTCTGACAGGTGCGCCCCGGCGGCGATCCCCACCTCGTCCAAGGTCCAGGGGGCAAGCTGCCCAACGACTTCACCCTGCGCCCGCTGGTCCTCACGGTGGGCCTCCACGGCCGCCTCCGGGCCTCCTGCGTACCGGGGAAAGCCCTAAGAAGATAAAAGAAGAAGACGCGGGATGAGCAAAGAGGCAAACCAAAAAACCCAGAAGCAACGCGCGGAAAGAGCGAGGTGTTGAGAACTTACCGCGCAGCATCCGATCCACCTCGTGCCCTTGCTCCTGCAGCTCCACCTCCCTGGCCGACCACTCCTGGCGCTGGCGCTCGTGCTCATCCCGGGCCGCCTGCGCATCCTCGGCCGCCTTGGTCAGCGCGGCGCCATTGGCCTCCAGCTCCTGGCAGAGGATTTTCTCCCGCTCCTCCGCCTCCCGACGAAGGGCCGCCTCGCGGTCCGCCAGCTCTTGGAGCCGGCCGCACTCCGCGGCCACACTCCGCTCCGCCACTGCAACTCTCTGTATCGATGAAAAACCAATCTGGAGGCATTCCAGTACCCTGCCGGAGAAGGAAAATCATTTCCGGTGGCCATCTTCATCATCCCGGCGGAGGCCATGACGAGGAGGGAGTAGTTCACCCTCGGGGCTGAGGGTATGTACCAGTAGCTATGTGTTCAATCTCTCTCTCTCTCTCGTGTTCTAGAGATGACACGATCTTGATGTATCACGGGCTTTGTTAATATAGTCGGATCATATGATGTGTTTCCTTTGCTATCTTGTTGTAATGAATTGAATCTTTTCCTTTGAGATCTCGTTATGTTGGATTGAATATTTTGGTTTGCGAACACTTGATGTACGTCTTGCGTGGGATACCCGTAGTGACATTGGGGTATTCTATTGACTCACTTGATATATGTTAAGGCATCCACTTGCGGATTCCGGTGACCTTGGGGATCTATGAATAGGGGTTGATTGCACGTTTTCATATCACGTTCTCCGATAGAAATCTTGGGGTGCTCCTTGAAGTTCTTTGTGTTGGATTGAATATGATAGATCTGAAATTGCTTGATGCATGTCACATAATTTACCCATGGATACTTGAGGTGACACTAGAGTATCTAGGTGACATTAGGGTTGATTAATATGTATCATTGGTGTTATTTTAGTACGAACTCTAGGGATGTTTGTGACACTTATAGGAATAGCCCAAAAGACTGATCGGAAATAATAACTTTGAGGTGGTTCTACTACCTACAGCAATTTCATCTTATTGTTCTCTGCTAGATAGGAACTTTGGAGTGATTCTTTGTTGCTTTTGAGGGATGATCATATGATTCAACTATGTTAGCATTGTTGGGAGATTGCACTAACGAAAGTATGAACCCTAGGCCTTATTTCCAAGCATTAATATACCGTTTTGCTCACTATTTAATATTTGTTACCTTGCTGTTTTCATATTTTTAGATGACAAAAACCTATATCTACCATCCATATTGCACTTGTATCACCATCTCTTTGCCGAACTAGTGCACCTATACAATTTACCGATGTATCGGGTGTGTTGGGTACACAAGAGGTTTCTTGTATTTGATTGCAGGGTTGTTTGAGAGAGACCATCTTCATCCTATACCTCCCACGGATTGATAAACCTTAGGTCATCCACTTGAGGGAAAATTTCTACTGTCCTACAAAACTCTGCTCTTGGAGGCCCAACACGAGTCTACAAGAATAAAGTTGTGTAGTAGACATCACTTACCTCCAGCAAAAATTCATTCTCTCTCTCTCTCTCTCTCTCTTTCTCTCTCTCTCTCTCTCTCTCTCTCTCTCGTGTTCTTGCTCCTCAACCTGAGATTTTTTGATCTCTTTGCATGGAACTCCGTTTCCGAAACTGCTTTGAGGAATTGCTCCTTGGTATGTGACTCTCCCATTCCTCCCATTAGCTTTTGCTTTAGTGGTATATTTTTTTTCATATTTTGTTGTACTTGGTGCTACTGAAAATGAGCTTGCATGTTGAATTCTTTGAGTTCCAAGTAGTATGAATGCTTGATATGGCAATGTTTACGGCAACAGAGTCATCGAGAAAATTTCATAGAATTCCATCGCAAGAACTGCAAAAATCTAAAACCTACAGAAAGTTCAAAGAGAATTTGTGTAACACCCTGGTTTTCGCTCCTGTTTTTTTTTCCTTTGCGGGATTTGACTCCCGTCTTTTTTTCTCGGTGTTATCGGATTTCTCTAGTTCTTGGGTATATGAAGATGGTCAATTAGCCTTGCCTTCCCTATCCAACCAGAGATTCTCCCCAGTCCAACCTTGCAACCCAAGATCTATCTCCGGACTTTTCCATTCAAACCATACCTTCCGAGTTGCCGGAAGGGAAACCCTAATCCTTTGCAGTTACAAAGGAACCCCAGTTTCCTTTGATCTTCTGCCTCCCAAACTTTTCCCAGAGATCATACTTCATCTATAAACCCTGGATATGCAAAAATATTGCCAAGTCCTTTGCAATATTTTTCATTTATAATTAATTCCTTTTTCTGCCAGTTAAAGGAATTAAATCCAGGAAAATATCTATCCATCTCCAAAGTTCATGAAAACTTGTGGAGATATTATTTGTGATCATATTGAGCTCCCACAAAAATATTGGCCATAATTAAATAAGGGAAATTTCCTTTTCCTATTTAATGCCAATATTGCATTTTGGGCACTTTCTAAAGGAACTACCATTTTGGTAGCCAGGAAAAATCCCAAATAAATTTTGGAGCTTCTCATATCCATATCTTCGCCATTTCCATCAAGATCCCAAGTTCCATAGTTTAAATTTTGAGCGGAACATCAGTTTGCAATTTCTGTCCGGTGGGGCAAATTGCAAAGGAAGTGCTTTATTCATTTATCTATTTGATCTGAAACTTTTCATGGTCGTTAACATTGCTAAATCCCTCATGGATGCCAAAACTAAGCTCAATCCCTCCATCCATTCATCCACAGAAATTTTCCCAAGTTCCTGTCCATTTGAAAGCTCTGTGAAGGAAGTATCATTTTGGTGTACTGAAATGGTATGAATCTTTTACAGTAGCTTCATATATTCAAATAACTTCTCTCCACCAAATTTCAGCTGTTTTCATCTAGCCAAGTTTGCCCAGCACCCTCTTTTGCATTTTTGTCCAGTTTCCCAAGTTGCAAACGAAGTGCCTTCTAGATTGATCCATTTGATCTGAAACTTTGCTAGATCATTCACCCTAGTGGATCACCAATGTATGCCAAAATCCAGCTCATCAACCCAAGCCAATCTTCTCTGGTACTCTACAAACATCTTGCTGTCAGAATTTCTTCTGCAAGCTTCTTCCACCCCAAAGCGACCTAGATACTTCCAGTCATTTATATTATATATTTGAGCAGCGAAGGACCTGTTGGACAAGTTTTGACAAGCAGACGCGGTCCAGAACGCGTTGTGCCCGTGGTGACCAAGCAATGGCCATGCAGAAACGGTGCTCTGCTCTTTGTGAGCTCCGTGCGGTCGCCTCCGGCCAGCCTCCGATTGTCCGAGCATGTCCAGTAGATCCCCACCGCACACGCACCCACTCTACTATAGCTTCCCCCTCCAGTTTATTCCTCGCCGCGCCGCGACAAGCTCCGCCACTGTTCTGCCCGTGGTCGCAGTCGTCGTCTTCCTCTGTCCTTTTCTCCTCGAGCTCTCCCGAAGCTCCGTCACCCTCCCAGAGCCCTTGCCGACATCGCCTCCCTCCTCCGCGTGTCACCGGAGCTCCAGGGCGACGATAGGAACGCCACGACGGCCGTCCCTATCCACCCGCTCGGCCGGCTATAAAAGCCGCGGCCCGAGCCCTCCCCGAGCACCGCCAGCACCCGCGGCCTCCTCCTCTCCCTCTCAGCTTCCCTCCTAGCCACCGGAGCTAGACCCGGTGCCCCAATTCCCCCTCACCGCCGCCATGGCCGCCGCCGAGCCCCTCCTAAATTCGGTCGAGCCCGAGCCTCTCCCTCCCTCTAACCACCACCTCTGCCCTCCCCTCATCACCGCGGCCCTCCCTAGAGCCTCGGCCCCTCCCCTCCGCCATCAGGCCACCGTGCCCAGCTCCGACCGAAGCCGCCGCCCATCACGTTCGTCGCCTCGCTGGCCTCGGCGCTCTCCGGTGGCCGTGCTATGGGCAGACGGATGCGGCGCCTCCTCCTCTTTCCGTCGGTGGCCGGAGTGCCTCTGGAGATGGCCGGAGCCGGCCGGACGAGCGCCGGCGCCGGCGTTCTGTCTCTGCTCCGCGGGCACCCACGGGAGGAAGAAGAAGGAGGCAGAGGAGAGAGATAGGTCAGCGGTGGGACCCGCCTGTCAGCCTATGAACAAAGTCAACCCCGGGCCCGCGCTGTTTAACTGGAAACGCATTCCACTAGAATACGCTTTCTGCTTTCGAAAGAGTAAACAACTGCTGTTACAGACTGAAGTGCACTTTCCCTTCGTTGAAAGCGTATTTCAGCAAATACGCTTTCTCTCTCCGCCGCCGGCCGAATCTTTTAAATTGTGAACGTTCGCTGGTTAGGGCACTCTTCTGCCTAAAAAGTGAACGGCCACAACTTTTCGCTCGAAACTCCGATCGAGGTGAAACCAACGCTCACATCTTCGTCTCGTCGAGCCCGTTCCTTTTGCATCACTTTCACAGTGTGTTCACACAGTGTAAGTGACCATTTTTCCCTTGCCCTTCATTCAGCCCCTCCGAGAGGGCATCCTTTCCGGCGGATTATCCTGCGAGGCTACCGCACTTCTTCCCGGAGTATTCTTCGACCTCAGGCAAGCCAACCATCTGATATATGCCCTAAAGCATTGGTCTGTGTTATTCTTGCGTGTTTAATTAATGACTATGCCTGTGATAGAAATAATTAAACTTCTGTTAGATTGCACTTACTGTTTACATTACTTGAATTAGTTTGCCATGTGATAATTTCAAAGTAATTGATTTAAATGTCTAGTTGCTGCCCTCATAAGTTATTGTGGTGAACCACATGCTTACTTAATGAAACCTAGTCGGTTGATCTAGAGTCACCTGTCCGGGCTTATCCGTGCAGCCACATTTGTCGGTATGGGACGGCCTTGACTTGGTCTGATCGCGTGCTCTTTCACCGGTACCTCCAGACGGGGAAGGTTATGCGTGCGCGCTGCCCTGGCCCGGTAGGCGACGATAACCTTGTGAGCCCAGTTGATTGTTTAACTCGGGAGTCCCCGTTTGGGACAGTTTGTGTGGCCACGATGGTGGCAGGTGTCACGAGGTGACACAGGGGCCACCCAGGGCAGGACTCCGGGGGAGGATGAATGCCGGTGGTACGATGGGAGAGTCACGGGTCAGGCGGGTTTCGTTGGAGCAACGCTGGTCCACCCGAATGGGATCACGAGGCCAGGTGCTCCATGGTGTGGGTAAAGTGCGCAACCTCTGCAGAGTGTAAGAATCTATTCGAATAGCCGCGTCCACGGTATTGGACAGTCCGTCCAGGCCTCGCTAGGTGGTCAACCATAGTAATGACAACAATGATGGAAGAACTTGTCCTATGATCAGAAGTACTTGATGACTCGTGAGTATTCCGAGGGTTGTGGGACAACCCGTAAGAGAGTAAGTTGGATCTGGTTAAGAGTTGGATTGGATCCTGAGAATGTTCGGAGTATGGATTATTTCCTTGCCATGCTTTACTTTACTCTAGTAGTATCACACTGGATAATCCTGTTACAACATGATAATTAATATTGCTAGATAGGTATGCTATGTCATGATGATTAATATTGCTCTAATAGCAAATGCATACTTGAATGCCATGGATTGCATTGCTTGGTGTATATGTTAGTTTGGTTTGCTTGCGAGTACATTCAAAAGTACTCAGCGGCCTTTAACATGGCCAGGTTCACATAAGAATCCGTCGTCCGTCGACGAGGAGCCAGAGCGTTTGCGGGCTAGGAGAGTAACCCAGTCAGATCCCTGTGGATTGGAGCCGCACCAAGACCATGCTACCTTAGATAGAGCTTTTCCGCTGCCATCACTCTTGTAATATATCTTGTAAGACTTATATATCCATTAATAGAAATGCCTGTGTTCATGATACTTGTTGTAACGCGCATGCCAGGGTGATTTCCTGGGCTAGCATGCGTGGCGACCGTCTGGCTACAGTGGTAATCAGGCGGGGCACCACAACGGATGGTATCAAAGCAGCCAGGCTGACCATAGGTTACCCTAGCCAGATTTCACTGTCTTGTGTTCGGTAGAAAGCCCAGATGGATTTCAGCCATCTTAGCCACCTGGCACGGCTACTATTGATCATAAGGCAACCCCATAGGTCTTTGGCTCCATTAGACCCCAACTCTCGTGGCCCTTGCCTCCGGTGTGAAATGCTTGCACCCAACAACGACTCGTGAGCCCTGAAACCCCTAGGTAAACCAGATATCCTTACCCTGCTTGCTAACCATGGCATCTCTCTACTTACTCTAGTTTCCTTTGGGAAGCGCCTATAAATTCCATCTTTCCCTGATAACCCTAGGATCGTTGACCAAGCCACTTCGGCTATGGTTCTGCGTCGAGTGTGATGCTCCCTAAGGAAGTAGTAGGAGCTTGACACCAGTGCTACCAGGAGCATTGTGTCGGTTTGCTTCTAAATCCTTAGAGGTACATTGAGTGTGCTATACTAGTTATACTAGTGGATCCCTGGCCACGTGTGTAAGGTCCGCAAAACTTGAGCTTTATTTGCTTCCTGGTTTTTCGCGGTTTTTATTTCTTTTGTCGGTTCCGTTTCTTCGCTCTGACTGGATCCATCCACAAGTGCCGTCAAGAGGACCAGCATACAACTTGCATAATACCCAATAATCCAGATTCAAGCCATGCTAGCTGCCTGATATTCAGAACAGCAACCTCGGATCTGTCAAGAACGAAAAATGGGTCAGAAGCAAAATCAGTGTGCAATTGACAAGGCGAGAATATACCTGAGAGAGTTTACCTCAGGACCGATCGCATCTAAGAAACAGTCAGATAAGCTACCAAGAATGAACACCAGAAAGGACAAATTATTCCATCCGTGATACAAGGACTATTTCAGTCAGTGAGGTGAACCGAGTCTTTTCTCAATGGACTCAAGAATCATCTATTACCCACCAAAGACATGTTTCGAGAATGTGAATGTGCCAAGAGCAGCAACAAAACTCCGGTACGTTGGTACAAGTTTCAAAGCATTCATCGGTGCGTATACAAAATTTTCTGGGCACTGTGGACAAGGTTTGCGAGAAATATGGATAAGTTTACGGTTGCCTAGAATCAATGAGAACTTTAAATGCTTGGAAGTTCAACTAAATCAAATGGAATTATCCGCCGGCTATGTACTACCGGTAACATATGGTATTCAGGATTAATTGTGAACATGAGGTCTGCATCAGTCATGCAACCTTTACAGCAATAAAGATCAGACCAGCAGAAGGACAAGCGGTGCGTGATCAACGGAAAATCTTCAGTCAAGGTATGGCCTATACTAAGTTTGGCTCCGCTACGGGTAAATTTCGGATATTTCGAAAGGAAGCCAGAATCGGCCATAGATCCGACCGCATATCACAGTGAAGGGCTTTTGGTATAAGGAACCCAGCCTTTCCCCGCAAGCTACCGAGAAGAGCTTACGATACCAGACTGCCAATGTTCCTCGGTACGCCACTCGGTGAGAGATCCTTCTGGGATACGGCACTCCCATCCTCCACAGCGTGCTACCGCGGAAAACTTCCGGCACAAGGCACCCGACCTTCCGTAGTAAGCCACATGAAGGAAAACTTTCGAGGCACGATACCCAGCCTTCTTCAGCACACTACCCTGACAGAAGCTGTGAGCATAAGGAATTCAGCCTTCTTCAACACACCATCATGCCACAACAAGCGTGTCAGAAGCAAGAACTAGTCTGGACACACATCCGCCGTAGAACTCAGTGGTTATGAAAGGATTTATCCTACATCTGCATATGTTGTGAGCATGCAGTCCAGTGGATCAGTTCATGCGAGCCACTCGTACGCGGGAATGACTGTGTTCAGAGAAACATTGGCCCCCATGTTGAAAAGAAGAATATGAGCACATCAACCCCTACGAGATATGCAAGAGTAAGTTGTAGAAACAAGCCCGACAAGCCGGGAAAACAATCAAGGAGCCGTGTTGCAGGTCATGATAGGTCCATCAAAGGAATCCTCAAGAACAAAGAAGTGGTGGATAAACAACCTCCGTGACGGTCAGCAAGATACAGTTAAACAGACAGGGTGGTATTACCAACCCTTGTCAGACTCTTGCATATGCGGCCACAACAATGCCCTACCCGCGGCTACAAACGAGCTTGCCGCACTTCTCATGAATATGGGCTACCAACCAAGGTAAAAGGCTATGCTCCGAAAGATACACCAGATGATAGCAATACTATGCTCAGCTCAGTGGTCATATCACGAACTACAGAGGCTATATATGACAGAGCCCTTTCCACGAGCGACAGAGTTGAAACAGGACCTTCAGATAGAATGGCTCAAAGCACGTCAGCACCAACAGCTCAGAGATATCATGACATCATTGGAATAAGAGATTATTGTCTACGATTACTCGGTGATCATGCCTAACATTTCACTTGGGGATATAGCAGCCATAGTTCAGTCATGTTGATTCCTTGAATTATGGATCACCTAAGGGCAAAGTCAGGATGCATAAGCCAGAAGGAAACATCAGAATGGAACCCACAGCCAGATTGAGCATTCTGACACAGCAAAAAGGAAAGCCACTCCCACTCACTCAAGACCATACGAGTAAGTAAGCCTGGTACTAGGAAAGGATGTCTTGCCCATAACAGTCAGGGTATGGAGCATTGCAATAAAACCCGAAGCAGATACTTCCAGGCCCTCGAAATCGAGCTGTCTGTTGGTATTACTCGCTACCCCACCCAACAATGCCACTACCAGGACAAAAGGTACACCTGACAGGAAAGAGAAGGATTCAAGAAAGTTGTGTGCATAGACAACACATGGCCCATCAGAAGAGGTAGTTAAAAGGTCAGAGAACCAACGAAGACAGGACAACTGATGGATCCAAGTCGCACACAGGTAAGTCCCCCTTCACCGGAAGGTAAGCCCGGAAATCTCGAGGACGAGATTTTCTTAAGGGGGGTAGGTTTGTAACACCCTGGTTTTCGCTCCTATTTTTTTCCCTTTGCGGGATTTGACTCCCGTCTTTTTTTCTCGGTGTTATCGGATTTCTCTAGTTCTTGGGTATATGAAGATGGTCAATTAGCCTTGCCTTCCCTATCCAACCAGAGATTCTCCCCAGTCCAACCTTGCCACCCAAGATCTATCTCCGGACTTTGCCATCGAAACCATACCTTCCGAGTTGCCGGAAGGAAAACCCTAATCCTTTGCAGTTACAAAGGAACCCCAGTTTCCTTTGATCTTCTGCCTCCCAAACTTTTCCCAGAGATCATCCTTTATCTATAAACCCTGGATATGCAAAAATATTGCCAAGTCCTTTGCAATATTTTTCATTTATAATTAATTCCTTTTTCTGCCAGTTAAAGGAATTAAATCCAGGAAAATATCTATCCATCTCCAAAGTTCATGAAAACTTGTGGAGATATTCTTTGTGATCATATTGAGCTCCCACAAAAATATTGGCCATAATTAAATAAGGGAAATTTCCTTTTCCTATTTAATGCCAATATTGCATTTTGGGCACTTTCTAAAGGAACTACCATTTTGGTAGCCAGGAAAAATCCCAAATAAATTATGGAGCTTCTCATATCCATATCTTCCCCATTTCCATCAAGATCACAAGTTCCATAGTTCAAATTTTGAGCGGAACATCAGTTTGCAATTTCTGTCCGGTGGGGCAAATTGCAAAGGAAGTGCTTTATTCATTTATCTATTTGAGCTGAAACGTTTCATGGTGGTTAACATTGCTAAATCCCTCATGGATACCAAAACTCAGCTCAATCCCTCTATCCATTCATCCACAGCAATTTTCCCATGTTCCTGTCCATTTGAAAGCTTTGTGAAGGAAGTATCATTTTGGTGTACCCAAATGGTATGAAACTTTTACAGTAGCTTCATATATTCAAATAACTTCTCTCCACCAAATTTTAGCTGTTTTCATCTAGCCAAGTTTGCCCAGCACCCTCTTTTGCATTTTTGGCCAGTTTCCCAAGTTGCAAAGGAAGTGCCATCTAGATTGATCCATTTGATCTGAAACTTTGCTAGATCATTCACCCTAGTGGATCACCAATGTATGCCAAAATCCAGCTCATCAACCCAAGCCAATCTTCTCTGGTACTCTACAAACACCTTGCTGTCAGAACTTCTTCTGCAAGCTTCTTCCACCCCAGAGCCACCTAGCTACTTCCAGTCATTTCTCTTATCTATTTGAGCAGTGAAGGACCTGTTGGATAAGGTGTGACAAGCAGACGCGGTCCAGAGCGCGTTGTGCCCGTGGTGACCAAGCAATGGCCATGCAGTAACGGTGCTCTGCTCTTTGTGAGCTCCGTGCGGTCGCCTCCGGCCAGCCTCCGCTTGTTCGACTATGTCCAGTAGATCCCCACCGCACACGCACCCACTCTCCCATAGCTTCCCCCTCCAGTTTCTTCCTCGCCGCGCAACGACAAGCTCCGCCACTGTTTTGCCCGTGGTCGCAGTCGTCGTCTTCCTCTGTCCTTTTCTCCTCGGGCTCTCCCGAAGCTCCGTCACCCTCCCAGAGCCCTTGCCGACATCGCCTCCCTCCTCCGCGTGTCGCCAGAGCTCCAGGGTGACGATAGGAACGCCACGATGGCCGTCCCTATCCACCCGCTCGGCCGGCTATAAAAGTCGAAGCCCGAGCCCTCCCCTACCACCGCCAGCACCCGCGGCCTCCTCCTCTCCCTCTCAGCTTCCCTCCTAGCCACCGGAGCTAGACCCGGTGCCCCAATTCCCCCTCACCGCCGCCATGGGCGCCGCCGAGCCCCTCCTAAATTCGGTCGAGCCCGAGCCTCTCCCTCCCTGGAACCACCACCTCTGCCCTCCCCTCGTCACCGCGGCCCTCCCTAGAGCCTCGGCCCCTCCCCTCCGCCATCAAGCCACCGTGCCCAGCTCCGGCCGAAGCCGCCGCCCATCACGGCCGTCGCCTCACTCGCCTCGGCGCTCTCCGGTGGCCGTGCTATGGGCAGACGGCTGCGGTGCCTCCTCCTCTTTCCGTTGGTGGCCGGAGCGCCTCTGGAGATGGCCGGAGCCGGCCGAACGAGCGCCGGCGGCGGCGTTCTGTCTCTGCTCCGCCGGCACCCACGGGAGGAAGAAGGAGGCACAGGAGAGAGTTAACCCAGGGCCCGCGCTGTTTAAGTGGAAACGTATTCCACTAGAATACGCTTTCTGCTTTCGAAAGCGTAAACAACTGCTGCTACACACTGAAGTGCGCTTTCCCTTCGTGGAAAGCGTATTTCAGCAAATACGCTTTCTCTCTCCGCCGCCGGCCGAATCTTTTAAATTGTGAATGTTCGCTGGTTAGGGCACTGTTCTGCCTAAAAAGTGAACGGCCACAACTTTTCACTCGAAACTCCGATCGAGGTGAAACCAACGCTCACATCTTCGTCTCGTCGAGCCCGTTCTTTTGGAATCACTTTCACAAATGTGTTCACAGAGTGTAAATGACCATTTTGCCCTTGCCCTTCATTCAGCCCCTCCGTGAGGGCATCCTTTCCGGTGGATTATCCTGCGAGGCTACCGCACTTCTTCCCGGAGTATTCTTCAACCCCAGGCAAGCCGACCATCTGATAAATGCCCTAAAGCATTGCTATGTGTTATTCTTGCGTGGTTAATTAATGACTATGCCTGTGATAGAAATAATTAAACTTCTGTTAGATTGCACTTATTGTTTACATTACTTGAATTAGTTTGCCATGTGATAATTTCAAAGCAATTGATTTAAATGTCTAGTTGCTGCCCTCATAAGTTATTGTGGTGAACCACATGCTTACTTAATGAAACCTAGTCGGTTGATCTAGAGTCACCTGTCCGGGCTTATCCGTGCAGCCACATTTGCCGGTATGGGACGGCCTTGACTTGGTCTGATCGCGTGCTCTTTCACCGGTACCTCCAGACAGGGAAGGTTATGCGCGCGCGCTACCCTGGCCCGGTAGGCGGCGATAACCTTGTGAGCCTAGTTGATTGTTTAACCCGGGAGTCCCTGTTTGGGACAGTTTGTGTGGCCACGACGGTGGCAGGTGTCACGAGGTGACATAGGGGCCACCCAGGGCAGGATTCCGGGGGAGGATGAATGCCGGTGGTACGATGGGAGAGTCACGGGTCAGGCGGGTTTCGTTGGAGCAACGCTGGTCCACCCGAATGGGATCACGAGGCCAGGTGCTCCATGGTGTGGGTAAAGTGTGCAACCTCTACAGAGTGTAAGAATCTATTCGAATAGCCGCGTCCACGGTATTGGACAGTCCGTCCAGGCCTCACTAGGTGGTCTACCGTAGTAATGACAACAATGATGGAAGAACTTGTCCTATGATCAGAAGTACTCGATGACTCGTGAGTATTCCGAGGGTTGTGGGACAACCCGTAAGAGAGTAAGTTGGATCTGGTTAAGAGTTGGATTGGATCCTGAGAATGTTCGGAGTATGGATTATTTACTTGCCATGCTTTACTTTACTCTAGTAGTATCACACTGCATAATCCTGTTACAACATGATAATTAATATTGCTAGATAGGTATGCTATGTCATGATGATTAATATTGCTCTAATAGCAAATGCATGCTTGAATGCCATGGATTGCATTGCTTGGTGTATATGTTAGTTTGGTTTGCTTGCGAGTACATTCAAAAGTACTCAGCGGCCTTTAACATGGCTAGGTTCACATAAGAATCCGTCGTCCGTCGACGAGGAGCCGGAGCGTTCGCGGGCTAGGAGAGTAACCCAGTCAGATCCCTATGGATTGGAGCCGCACCAAGACCATGCTACCTTAGATAGAGCTTTTCCGCTGCCATCACTCTTGTAATATATCTTGTAAGACTTATATATCCATCAATAGAAATGCCTTTGTCCATGATACTTGTTGTAACGCGCATGCTAGGGTGATTTCCTGGGCTGGCATGCGTGGCGACCGTCTGGCTATAGTGGTAATCAGGCGGGGCACCACAATTAGTTATAAGAACACTCTGAAATTTGTGTCACCTTACATGCAGTCGTGATCCAACTCTCATTTTTTGCGGGTGGATGATCTATTTCCTTGAAAATTAAAATATATGCTTTATCATCGGAGAGGCACCTATGAAGAAGATGAACCCCTCCGTGATGGTGTTAGATTGGATCTCGAGGTTGTGGAACTTGCGGCGGCTGAAGAAGATAAACCCCTCCGTGATGTGTTTTTCTGAATATTTGGGTATTTATAGACGTCAGAGGCGGTGGAGAGGGGCCCCGAGGAGGGCACAACCCATCAGGGCGCGCCGGGGTGTGTTGTTCTCTCCACAGCCCACCTCTCTGTCCCTTCTTTGGCCCACTGGGTGTCTTCTGGTCCAAAAAAATCTCCAAAAAGTTTCTTCGCGATTGGACTCCGTTTGGTACTGATATTCTCCGAAGTAAAAAACAAGCAAAAACAACAACTGGCACTTTGGCACTATGTCAATAGGTTCGTCCCGAAAAATTACATAAAGTTGCTATAACGTGGTTGTAAAACATCCAAGAATGATAATATAACAGCATGGAACAAGCAAAAATTATAGATACGTTGGAGACGTATCATGGATCTAGACGGCAACAGGGACCTCATCCGTGGCGTCGCACTGGTGAGGAAGAGGCCAGGCAGGCAGCTGCGGGTCGGCTCACGCGCGCACCGGCGTGCTTCGCTTCTCCTCTTCCTTCTGGCATGGGGAAGAAGACGAAGGAGCCCCTGGTGGGCTGGGCTGGCTCTGGTGGGCTGCGACAAGTAAGTTCTCTTCCTTTCTTTTGTTTCTGTTTTCTAATTTCTGTAATATGTTTTGAATTTGGTTTATAACCAAATCACTTTTGTAGCTCCTAATAATTATTATGTGGCTTGATAAGATATATTCATAGGCACTCACAAATTTTCAGAATTATTGGAATTGTAATTCTTTTATAGCAGAATTAATTCCAACTCAAATATTTATTGTCTTAATTCAAAGCCCCAAAATAAATGCTTCTATGATTCCAAAAAATATTGGTTTAGGTTTTTCCTCCTGCTAATATTTTCACAGAACAACATGAACATTTTCTTGGAGATATTTGAGGCAATTTTATCTTGGTCATGTTTGTCAAATATGATTCCTGAGGCTTGCTAACTCCTCATTTCAAATTCAAATGAATTTAAAAATGCATGCATGAAATGCAATGACAAGGCAAGCTAAAGCTAGGGATGTGACAACCACCACATATCAGGGTGCGCCCTAATGTGTGGTGGGGCCCTCGTGTGCCTCCCGGCCTCCTCCCGAAACTTCCAGGTCTTCTTTTGGTCCAAAAAAAATCATCAAAAAGTTTCGTGGCAATTGAACTTCGTTTGGTACTGTAAACCTGAAAAGTGAAAAACATGCAGAAATAAGCAACTGGCACTGGGCACTGGGTCAATAGGTTAGTGCTAAAAATATTATAAATTGGTAAACAAATGCCCAAAAAGTATCCTAGAATGATAATATATCAGCATGGAACAATCAAAAATTATAGATACGTTGGAGACGTATCATCGAGCCACAGGTTGCCATCGCGTCATCCCGTCGGACTGTTCTGTCGCCGCCCCCAAGGTCCTACCACTGGCTGCCCTGACCAACACGCCGCACCGCCAACGCCCCTTTGGGTCGTCACGCTGCGAAACGCAGTCCATGCCGCCGCCTCGGGATCCCCCCCGCCGGCTACCCTCGTAGCCGCCACCGCCTTTGTGTCGCCCCTTCGGGTTGTCACACCGCGGCACGCGGTACACACTGTCACTTCTGGCCAGTGGTTCTCCCCGCGGCTGCCCCGACCCGCGAGCCGCCGCTACACCGCCTGATGAGGTCACCTACCAGAGGTAAGGTTACAGACCTGAATCCAAGGCCCACCAGCGGTCACTCATTGTCACTAAAGTCCCTGGACTAGAGATGCATTCGGATGCACACGAAGATTCACTCGGATCCTTCAAGCCACTCGGACGTCATTCCATCAGTCGGACAAGTATCATCACTCGGGTGACAGAAGCTCGGGAGACATGGAAGCTGCAACGTTCGAGGGACGTAATAACTCATATGAAGTGCTGTGAAGACCAGCGTTACTTGTAACGCCCTAGTTAAAGCAGTAGTTTCTGGTAACACCTATAGTTACTGGCAATTAATGCCCTTGTAATGCCGCTCGACCGGTGGTGGCGCACTCTATATAAGCCACCCCCAGGCTCCAGATTAGGGGTTTAGCACCCTTTGTAATTATACACCCTCATAAGCGAACACTAAGCCTCAGGGCTTGAGACGTAGGGTCTTGACCACTCCGGAGTGGGGCCCGAACTCGTACATCCGAGTGTTACACCTGTGCCATAGCTGGGCTGCGCCCCTCCCATTCGTACCCCCTAGTAATATTCTTAGGTTCATCCCCTCGACAGTTGGCGCCCACCGTGGGGCTGCGTGTCTAGCGACTTCCGGCGCAGGTGGAGATTCATCTTTTCCGGTCATCATGATGACACTCGATGGCGAGATCCTCTTCGGTTCCCTCAGCTTCCCCGCCGATAACTCGACGTGGCTGCAGGATGCGCCGCTGGACAAGGATGCGCTGCCCGCCCACGGCGCAGCGCGGTGATGCACGAAGTTCTCATTCGGCAGCCATCGGTGTCGTATCGTTCGGCACCTCCTTGTCCCGCTGCGGCCCATCGCAAGCGCTCATGGCGCTCTCAACTACAACACTGGATTAAGCACGCCGTGGTAATTCAAGTCGCGGCTGAGCAGGTGGTTGTGCTCGACTCCGACGAGCCCACCATCAACATTTTTCCATCTTCGGGCAACGAGTCTACAAACGAGTCCGAATGCAAAAGCAACGGATATGTTGCAGAGATTTTTATGCTCGACGCGACCAAGGCAACACCTCCTGGGTACTCCGCGGGCAATCCCCGCGGGCATACCAGCGGCCGCAACGACGTCAACACCGACACCTATGTTCCCCAGCCTCTCAGTCGGGAGTAAGAGGAAGAGATCAGGCGCAGGAACGATTAGGTTTTGCTCACGCCCATCATTGGGACTACCCCAGAGGAGATGGCCTTAGTGGCCACGTGCCATGCCACTTTGGCTGAGCGCGAGCGGCTCCAGCGATCACTTGACGACCGCGCGACAAGGGAGCAACCTAGCTCCAGCCGCAATCGTTGCCGATTGTTTCCGGACGATCGGCAGTACCACATTCCAGAGATGCGCACTCCAATGCTGAACTTGGTCGCAGCCACTCGGATTGCTGAATCTATTCAGCCATCTGACTCGGCAGCTGGAGAAGGCATTTGTCAGATCCAAACTTTGCTGAAGACCGCCATGCAACAAAATTCTTTGGTGTCGCAATCACACCAACGCATACATAGAAAATCCGCTCTGGTGGATATGGTGCAGTCTGCACATAGCCCACTCACGCCAAGAAAAAAAATCAGTGATCTCCCCCTCTTTCGAGAGGCCTGCATGGAGCACGCTGGCGTGATGACCGCGGCGTCAGTCGAACGCCCCCTCCGAGGGGCGGTTCGTACGACCAGCGGCCATTTGACGGCGGCCAACCCCATGTGGGGGGTCACGAGCAGAGTTCCGTTTGGCACAGGGGCTAAGGAGAAGACGGCCAGCGACGTCCATAACTCAACGCCAGGTCCATCATAACTCAGCATGTGGTTGACAGGAACAGGTCCTTCAGGGACCGAATGAGCGGTTGGGGAACTTCCGGTCTTGAATGCTTCAATAAGTATATCCGAGAGGCTGAAATTCCCCCCAACTACAGGTTGGCGATGGGAATTGGAAAGTTTAACAGCGAGTCTAAGCCGGAAACTTGGCTCGAAGATTACCGAGTGGCCGTCCAGATCGGCGGCGGTGATGACTTTGTCGTGATGAAGCATCTTCCTCTCATGCTGGAGAGATCCGTATGAGCCTGGTTGAACCAGATACCCCCTAGCTACACATACTGCTGGGAGGATTTGGCCCGAGTGTTTGTTAAAACATTCGAGGGCACGTACAAGCGCCCGGGTGGTTTGACGGAGTTGCAGCACTGCGTCCAGAAAAGCGATGAGACACTCCGGGAATACATTCAGCATTGGACCACTCTGCACAACACTGTGGAGAACGTGTCTGAGCACCAGGCCGTCTGCGCCTTCAAGGCAGGCACTCCGTATCGAGAGCTCATCTTGAAGTTCGGTCGGGCTGGGGACCTGTCCCTCAGTCGGTCCATGGAAATCGCCAACAAGTACAGCGACGGTGAAGAAGAACCCCACCTCCGTAGCGGCAAGGGTCGGACCAACGAAGCTCCTCAGTCGAGGGGCAATGCTGGCAAAAAGTAGAAGCGCAAAGCCAAAACACCCGGCAAAGCAGAGGCAGCGGCGGTGCCCAGCCAAAGTAAGGGCGAGCCGAGCAAAAAGAAGAAAGAGTGGACCCCCAAGAAGAAGTCCGACTCCAAATCTGACATTCTGGATCAGCCCTGCCAATTCATACCAAGAAGGATAAAGAAGGTAACATTGTCTACTCGAAGCACACCACTCGGGAATGTCGCCTGTTAAAGCAGGAGATGGGTGGCGAACCCTCCGGGGGCAGAGAGGACGATGACGTCGGGGAAGAGAACACTTCAGGGTACCCCAGTATCGAGAAGGTCCTCATGATTTTTGCTGACGTTGAAAGCAAAAGCCGATTGAAGGTCATCAATCGGGAGGTCAACATGGCAGTTCCGACTGCCACCAAGTATCTCAATTGGACCAAGACGCCCATCACTTTTGATCAGTCGGATCACCCAGCTCACATACCGACCCCCGAGCAACAGACACTGGTGGTTGATCCGGCTGTCAATGGAGTCCGACTGCGCAAGGTCCTCATGGATGGCGGCAGTGGGCTCAACATCATATGCGTCGACACGCTCAAGGCGATGGGCAACCCAATGTCTCGATTGACAAAGAGTAACATGCACTTCCACGGGGTCATCCCCGGGAAAAGGGCAGAATCACTCAGACAAATTGCACTCGACGTCGTTTTCAGCGATGCTAAAAAAATCCGAAAGGAGCGCCTGACTTTCGAGGTGGTCGATTTCTGTAGTGCCTATCATGCCACCCTGGGTAGGCCAGCCTACGCATGTTTCATGGCCCATCTATGCTACATATATCTTAAACTTAAGATGCCAGGGAAGAATGGCGTGATCACAGTCACGGGCGGTCGGAAGGTGGCGGAGGAGTGACTTCAAAAGGGCTCCAAGATAGATGATGAACAGATAGCGGTTGCCGAGTTTGATTAAATCAAGAAGATGATGGATGCGGCGGATGTTCTCAAGTGCAAGAAGCCAGTGACGGAGTCCGCTTTTCAGTCGGCTGGCGAAACGAAGCAGGTCCACAATCACCCGAAGGATCTGAGTGCCGCGGCGACGAACATTTCGTCGTCACTCGGTGACAAATAGGAAGGTGAGCTCATCCAGTTCCTCCATGAGAACTGGGACATCTTTGGATGGAAACCGTCTGACATGCCGTGTGTTCCCAGGGAACTGGCTGAGCATTGACTCCGTGTCAATCCCAAGGCCAAGCCTATCAAAGAACATCTGCGTCGCTCTTCTACAGTGAAGTGCAAGGCAATCGGCGAAGAGCTCGCTCGGCTCCTGGCACTCGAGTTCTTACACGAAGTATACCACTCGGAGTGGCTCGCCAACCCCGTCCTGGTGCTGAAGAATGACAAATCACTCCGAATGTGTATTGACTTCAAGCATCCGAATCGGGCCTGCCTGAAGGGTCATTTCCCTCTCCCCCGTATAGATCAAATAGTAGACTCTACTGCCGGATGTGAATGCATGTCGTTCCTGGATGCGTACTCCGGGTACCACCAGATCCGATTGTACAGTCCTAATGAAATAAAAACAGCCTTCATCACCCCATTCGGGTGTTTTTGCTATATCACCATGCCATTCGGTCTAAAAAACACCGGAGCCACGTTCCAACGTATGATCCAGAAATGCTTGCAGGAGCAGATCAGTCGGAATATAGAAGCTTACATGGATGATATAGTGGTCAAGTCGAGGGAATGTTCCGACCTTCTGGCCGACCTAGCCGAAACGTTTGCAAATCTTCGGCGCTACGGAATAAAGCTCAATATGGCTAAATGCACCTTTGGGGTCCCTGCTGGCAAGTTATTCGGTTTCCTCGTTTCTGAACGTGGGATCGACGCCAACCCTGACAAGATCGGTGCCATCATCCAAATGAAGCGCCCCGAGCACCTTCATGACGTCCAGAAGCTCACGAGCTGCCGTGCAGCCCTCGGTCGGTTTATATCAAGACACGGTGAGAAGGCCCTACCTCTGTACCGATTGATGAAGAAATCCAACAAGTTCGAATGGACAGACGAGGCAGAAGCCGCGTTCCAAGAAGTTAAGACCTTGCTTTCCACACAGCCAGTCACTACTAGGGAAAACCCTAGCAGTAGCATGGGTATTTGGTGTATCAGTAGCGCGGGTACCCGCGCTACTGATACGGCGCTATAGCTAACGTTTAGCAGTAGCGCGTTTGACACGCGCTACTGCTATACCTGCTTAGCAGTAGCGCTTTCCATACCAGCGATGCTGCTAAGTCCTTTAGCAGTAGCCCTTTCCATACCAGCGCTACTGCTAAGTCCTTTAGCAGCAGCGTTTTTCCTGTCCAGCGCTAAAGAGCGCTACTACTATATTTTCTCATATCTTTTTTTTGCTACGTATTTGCGATGTTTCTGTACAGGTTTCATACAGTATTCTAATCATATCTTTAACATGCAATATGCTCATCATATCATACACATAATAGTCTCATCATATCATCCAACACAAATCATGTCGTCACATCGTAATCACGATATAGCTATACAGGTTACATGCCATGTCTCATCGTACATAATGTAGTACTTCTTGAGGCGTCGGTTCGTATCCTTCTCTTGCACTAGCGTGAACCTAAACTAACTGCTGGCTGTCGCTCGGAAACCAGAAACCGGTACACCTGGGCCTGACACTCCGGCCACTCGTCGTATACTCCTGCCGTAGCACTTCTTCGCCATCGATGATCTATGCACCTGCATCGTCACATGAGTTGATGATATGCAACATATATAGTTGAGCAACCGAAAGAGACAGACTTGACAAAAATAGAAGCAACATATCATAAGCATACAAAGTTCATCGTACCCAAAATGCCCTAACTAGAGTGATCTTCGCTAGTTGAGGAGGACGGTTTAATTACATCACAAATAAAGTTTCGTCGTGGATAGCTCAAATTTTCGTCATAGAGAAAGTATTGACTAAACAGACACATTGTCATATATCGTCAATCACTCCAACATGTCGTGCCATCCATGCAAGTCAGGAAGATAGTCCCCGAGCGTAGTGAAAGGCTTCAGGTCGAGACCCTGAGCGGCTACGCATGTTCGAACGTCTTCCCGCGACATTTGCCCTTCTTCGTAGAACATCCCTGTTTTTTCGAGGACCTCCTTCATGATGATTTGGGCAAGTTCACGCTGGATGATAAGGGATATCTCCTAGGTTCTTTGCCCATTGCAGAATATGGGCATCGCCGGATCTAGGTGACATGCGAAGGTTCTGCTGATCCCGTCTGAACTCCTGCATGTGGTGGAGGACATAGAATCCATCACTGATAGTACCACTCGGTTGCTGGATGCACCAGAAGTCAGTCTTATGGCCGAAGCAGGGCGCGCGGTTCCTTGTCTTCCTGACCGTGATCTCTCCACCCCGTACGCCGTACGTAAAGATAGCACTATCGAGAACAGACTTGATGTGGGTGTAATCCTTTTTCTTCATGTTCTTCGACGAGTCCAAGTAAAGAGCGTGGGAGACTCGGGGGTAAAGGATGATGAGGACGGCGCGCCCGTCGCTGCGCAAAATAAGTACACCTCAAATTAGCCTCCACGCGTGCAAATGAAATGATTGAAATAGAAGGAAGGATATTCGTGCGGATGACTTACATGGGATGATAAGGCACGAGAATCGTCTCCTTGTCCTTATTGCCGACCAGGAAATCGGCGATGTAGTTACTCGCGTATTCACGGTGCTTTTTGCAGACTGCCAAGAATCTCTCGTGCATGAAGTACGGGTCAGCGACACAGATATAAGGTATCTGCTCAATCCTGATGATGTAGTTCATGTACAAGGCAAAAAGGCGGACAAACGTAAAATCCAGCCTTTTCAAGTGAAACATGTCGAAGATGTAATCGAATCGAAGGAAGAACTTTTCCGCGGGGAATGTGTCGACGTACAACCTTTGATGCGGCACGTTAACCACGTAGAGCGGGTATCTTGGATTTTGCGAGGCGATCAGGCTTTTCTCTCTTCGCAGCACATCGTCATGAAGTCTCCTGAGATCGCCGTATATGGCCTCTACCGCTGCCTTATTAGGTAGGATTGGTTCACCGGGGATATGGTATTTCGCCGCACCCATGATAGGTATACGGTCTTGAACCCGAGGCTGCGGAGGCGGCTGGATCATAGAAGCAGCTTTGTTGCCTTTCCTCGCTCTCTTCCTATGCTTCTTTGCTACTGGAAGGTCGTCTATAATACGTTCAGCCTCCGGAGGCGGCAAGTCAGGTACTGACTCATGACGCTCAAACCCTGAGTACTCATACTGCTGAGCCATCAATCCTCCGTCGTCATAGGCGCCAGTATTGAGATACTGTAGAGTAGCATCGTCATCCTCATCGATGGCATCGATATTATGCATTGCTTCTTCGGCGGCGGCGACGTCATCAGCGACTAATGGAGCCTCTTCCTCACCTCGTCCGCTATCACCCGGCACGACAGGCGACGCTAATTGGGTAGGTGGGGTGTTGATGTTCATACCTTGTTGAGGCCGCGTGGTCGTGGGTGTGCTCCCGGCCGCCTCTAGACGAAGCAGACTCTTTGGCCACAACAGGACCTACCTCTTGCAATCGCCAAGCTGCCGCGGGGTCTCGTCGTCGTCTCCCCCTAGTACCGGAGGAGCCAAATTCTCGTGGCCCGGTTTGACATTGGCCACGGAAACCTTGAAGACGTCAGGGGGGATCGGCCGGCTATGGAACAATTGTTCCTTCGGCTTCACTATCGTCGCCTTCCCCACGTCCACCTTCTGGCCGCTGATGGTGTACAATATGGTGCACGGGGTTACGTCGGCCTGCAAAGACATGTCTGCGACGTGAGACATCCAAAAGGCAACGAAAACGGGAGATTACACATTTATTGAAGAGGGCCGATGTGACAGGTACCGTGAGGTCATCGAGCTCAGCCAAAGATGAAGCACCGCCGAGCACGTCCGAGACGGAGGACGGGCTGCTATGAGCAGGTACGGGAGCCGGTGCAGCAGCTGGTGCAGGAGCAGGTGCGGGAGCCGGTGCAGGAGCTGGTGCAGGAGCAGGTGCGGGAGCCGGTGCAGGAGCTGGTGCAGGAGCAGGTGCTGGTGCAACGCTAGTCGAGCTGCTCCCGAAGAAGTTGGAAAGGGGAAAGTCCGCTGCCTCTTTATTTGGATTTTGCCTGCTCCAACTGACGATATCCAGAACCAAGACACCATACGAAGCTGCAATCTCCTGTTTTGCGGCAGCTACCGCTGCTGCGACCGCAATCGCAACCTTCTTGTCGATGTTTTCTTCATTTGACCTCCGTCTTTCCTTTCTCTCCTCCGTGGTCTCACGGTAGTACTTCTTCCACGTGGTGCCATCTCCGACACCGTGCACACGTCCATACGACGGCCGAGTGTCCACCGGGTGTCCTTTCAATATGTTCAAGGCCCGGTTGAATGAGGTGTCCCACTTGGGCCTCGCCAACGCCTCAGACGGCGAGTCGCTTTCGGCCGCGATCCTGTGCTGCTCTCTCTGCAAAAGGAACAAGGATCGTTGACAAATATGACTAAATGTGCAGTCAAATTGATCAGAAGCTAAAATTAGGGGGTAAATTAAAAATTAACAGCAGTCTCATGAACTCTGTCGTGACCGCGTCCGTCTCGAAAACCTTCTTGACTGGGTCCCAATGGTACCGGGCCCTGAGGACGTCACGCTCCTGCGGGACGGTGAACTCCGCCAAGGGGTCTGGGATGCCCAGACTTTCGCGTTCCGCGTCCTCCTTGGCCCATATGGACCTCTTCCCCGCGTAACCACGGCTTCCGAGGTGGTGGCACCCCATGTTCCTCTCTTGAAGCCCCTTCATGTACTCCGACTTTTCTTTGGCAGCTTCGGCAACGCAAGCCGCCTTGAATATTTCAAACTGCTCTTCCGTAATTGTCGGATTATCCTTTACAATCTCGGAGTAGGGTTCCTTTTTGTCGATGATCCTTGCTTTCACCCTTACTTTCCAGGCGGACAACGCGCCGCTAAACTTGCCCATGGCGCGTCTGTTTATCTTCTTCATTGCCGGGTCTTTATCTGGATTTTTATATTTGATTTCATCCCGGCCCGGGAACAAGAACACCTGGTGCAGCTTCGTTAGGAGGGACTGCTTCATATCTGGTATCTTCCATAGTTTCGCATCGTTGATGGTGGCGGTTGCCCGTAGGATGCAGCCTATTTCATTGCCGAAGCACACGCGCGCTTCCGCAGGCTCTTTTGGCTCAAAATTGCAGTCGTCCACCTCCGTGACCACCAATCTAGTAGTGATGAGATGGTTTGGGCGCCGTTGCCTCTTTGGTTTCGGTTCTATACCGGCTTCGCCAGTCTCGGTGCGGGTCTCGGCGCCGGTGTCAGTCTCAGCGCCGGTCTCGGCGCCGGTCTCGGCGCCGGTGTCAGTCTCAGCACCGGTCTCGGCACCGGTCTCCATGTCGGTCTCAGTCTCGGATGTGACAGGTGGGCCCTGCAACAACCGTTGCTCATCGAGAAGGTTCAAATAGGCGTCTGCCGCCGCGTAGACGTTGCAATCACCAGAACCCTGTCCTTCATCGTTGCTAGCCATGTTTCCTACGATTAAATGTAGTCAATTAATTCTAGACCTAATAAAATGAATAATGACATAAAAAAGGCCAATGTTTTGCAGGAATGTTGATTCATTCCCGTTGCGGCAAATCTCGGGCACTCGATTTGTCCTAGTTTGTAGCACAAGTCATGCCGAAATTCACGGAAAATTTCGGCATGACCTTTGCTAAAAAGTGGATATACCGAGCGCCTGAAATTCACTGGAACGGAAATGAATCAACATTCTGGCGAAACATAGGCCACTCGGATCATTTACCCTGCACATAATCATCATTTTCCAAATATGACATGTCCAAAACATCACATGTCCAAATATGACATGTACAAATTCCAAATATGACATGTCCAAATCACATGTCCACATATCACATGTCCAAATTCTGTTTTTTTAAATAGCAACAATTGCTTAAACTAAAAAATGCAAGAAACCTATATAATCAATTCTATTTTTTCTTTTAACTACACCTAAAACACCTAACCCTAAATTAACCTACTAGCAGAGAGAGGAGGAGCGGTGGGGGGCTTACAGAGGGTGCAGGGGCGAGGTTGGGAGGGGAGGAAGCAGAGGAGGGAGGCATGGCGTGCCGGGGCCGGGGTCGGGGGCATGGGCGAGGTCGCCGGGGTCGGGGGGTCGGGGGCGAGCGCCGGGGTCGGGGCGAGGGTGAGGTCGCCGGGGTCGGGGGGTCGTGGGCGAGCGCCGGGGTCGGGGGCTCGGGGGCAAGCGCCGGGGTCGGGGGCGAGGGCAGGACTCCGGCGAGGGCAGGACTCCGGCGCTTGAGGCAGGGGCGCGCGGCGAGGGCACGGGCTCCGGCGGCGACGAGGGGCCGGGGATTTGGGGGAAGCAAAGGCGGGAAACGGGGATTTGGGGGAAGAGAGAGTGGGGATCCGGGGGTTAAGTCGACATAGGAGTAGCGCGTTTCCGAAAAACGCGCTATAGCTAAGTTATCTATAGCGCGCTTCTCCAAACGGCGCTACTGCTATTTTGACTAGCTATAGCTCTTTTTCGGAAAAGCGCTACTGCTATTTTGACTAGCTATAGCTCTTTTTAGGAAAAGCGCTACTGCTATAACCAGTACCTATAGCAGTTTTCCTGTTTGTTTCTTCTATTGTCTTTTCCTTTATTTTCTCTTCCTTTTCTTTTCTTCTTTTTCTTTTCTTTTCTTTTCCTTTTTTCCGAGAGCAGGAACGAAGGGAAGGTGATACAATGTATATAACTAAGGCGATATATATTGCATCATTTGACGGTTAAGTATGTATACAAAATAGGAACATAATTGAGCCCCTCATTATGACTTTTCCTTTTCCATGGAGTACGATCTTTCTTAGGTAATGTAGTATTGATTCTTCTTTTGACGTATACTTCATCGTCATCGTCATCTTCCCTCATTGGGTTGCCGTACTGGTCGTAGTCTTCCTCGTTGGCAACTCCATCCATTCCAATGATGTTCCTTTTGCCTCTCCTCACGACAACACGGCTGGGATTGCACGGGTCGGTTATGAAGAAGCATTGTGTCACATGCTTAGCATGTACCCATGGCTCGTTTTTTGCGATAGCGTTCACTGTACCACTCTTGGCGTCGGGTATAGTCATGGTAGTGAAATACCAGTTTTCTCTTTCTACATTCTTAGCCCATCTGACACGGAACATCGTCGCGTTGTGCAGTCCAGAGTAGTCAAGCTCCCAGATCTCCTCGACCCTTCCGTAAAATCTCTCAGTTGCGCCGTTGTCGCTGTCGATCATGCATTCCATCGTCACCCCTGAGTTCTGATCATCACTGCCCATATCTTCAATTATCCACCGAGTATAGCCATCCATGAAACCAGTCATGAGCAGGTGCGCCATCACACGACCATCGTCATAGGGGTCGAGCCAAGCTCGTCCTTTGCATCTTCGACACGAACATAAAACCTCTGTCAGGTTATTTTCTTTCATGTCCTGCACCGCCGACCGCAACCACCTGTCCACCACCGTTCCACTGACCATCATGAACGCTTGCATGGTAATAATAAACAAATTGATTATAAAAATGCATGCATGCATGCATGCATCAAAGTCATACAAAAATTCGGCATGACCTTCCCTAAAAATAGGACATATAGAGTTTGCCCGGAATTCGCCGAAACGGAAATAAATCGACATTTCGGCAAAACATAGGCAACTCACAAGCACAATTCGTCGACAACTCATGCCACACATACAATTTCCATCATATCGCCCGATTATGTCATATCGCACACATACACATATTTCCATTCTTGCAAAAGCATAAATTTTTAATCACCTATCTCGAGATCGAGCTATGTGATGATGATGTCGATAGGTGTCGCCACACACACCTATGGAATGATCAAAAGTGGACAAAGCTCTTCTTGATAAGGCTATAGATCTAGTTAGGGAGGTACATAGGTCACTTCACTAAATGCTAGCTAGATCTACCTAGCTAGCTAGTTTGGGAGGAGACAAGTTCAACTAGTGGAGGGGGAAGGAAAAAGAGAAAGGAGATGCATTAATGGAGGTTGGTGTAGTTAGCTAGGAGTAATAAAGAGAGAGAAAGATAGGTAGAAGAAGGAGAGTAATGGGGGGAGCAGTAGTGAGGAAGAAGCAAAGTGAGGGAGAGAGGAGGTGGGAGCCAGGGGAAAGTGAGGAAGAGAGGAGGGGAGGGGGAAGGAATAAGGTGGTATGGCTGCGGCTTAGCAGTAGCGCTGGGTGCAAAACGTGCTGCTGCTAATAAGATAGCAGTAGCGCTCGTCTGTAACACGCGCTACTGCTAAGAGGGGCCCGCCATGTGGCCAGTTTCAAAATTAGCAGTAGCGAGTTGAAAAAAAAGCGCGCTACTACTATCACATTAGCAGTAGCGTGGTTATCGTGGACGCGCTACTGCTAAACCTAGCATGGCGGGAACGGTCGGTCAATTTTAGTAGCAGTGTGGTTCTACCGAGCCGCGCTACTGCTAAGTTAGTACCGGTAGCGCCTGTCTTCATACCGCGCTACTGCTAATTAGCAGTAGCGCCCCATCCTGTCCCGCGCTGCTGCTAAGATTCTGTGTATAAGGTTTTCCCTAGTAGTGAGTGTTTGCTGCTCCAGGCAGCCGAGAGCCTTTCCTCTTATACATCGTGGCTAAAAGCCAGGTGGTCAGCATTGTCCTCACTGTGGAGCGCGAAGAGCCAGGAAAGGCATTCAAGACTCAGCGACCCGTATATTATATTTCAAACGTCCTGACCCCTTCCAAACAAAGATATCCTCATTACCAGAAGCTAGTTTATGGTATTTACTTAACAGCGAAGAAAGTGATCCATTACTTCCAAGACCACTCGGTCACAGTGATCACCGATGCTCCATTGTCTGATATTCTAAATAATAGAGACGCCACAGGCCGAGTGGCGAAATGGGCTATAGAACTCCTTCCAATGGAAACCAGGTTTGATGCCAAGAAAACGATTAAGTCTCAAGCCCTAGTGGACTTCCTGGCCGAGTGGACTGAACATGAGCAACCAGCCCCAAGTCTCCCCGAGTATTGGACCATGTTCTTTGATGGATCTAAAATGCTACATGGCTCGGGGGCTGGTGTATTCTTGGTTTCCCCCAGGGGAGACCGACTGAGCTATGTCCTCCAGATTCACTTTGACTCTTCCAACAATGAAGCCGAGTACGAAGTCCTCCTGTATGAACTCCGCATGGAAATATCACTCGGCGTCCGCCGCCTGATGATATATGGTGACTCGGACCTTGTTGTGAACCTAGTCATGAAGGAGTGGGACGTCCGAAGCCCCTCGATGTCGTGTTACTGCAACGGAGTAAGGAAGCTTGAGAAGAATTTCGAAGGTTTGGAGCTCCACCACATACCTTGAGCTAAGAACCAAGCGGCTGACGATTTGGCCAAGATTGGCTCCACTCGGCATGCTGTGCCGAATGATGTTTGCCTCGAACATTTGTATGCTTCGATTGTTGTAGAAGATCCTTCCATGGAGGAGGCCCCACAAGTAGTCAGTCCATCGAATCCGACTGACGTTGATGTCCCAACAGTGGTCGCCCTTGTCCATGTTGGTAATCACTCCCGAGTGGACCCAACCTTATTTAGCATACTTGCTCCGGCAAGAGACCCCTGAAGATCAAGAAGAATCTCACCAAATCGTCTGGCATTCTAAGTCTTTTGAAGTGATGGGAGATCAGTTGTACAAGAAAAGCACTACAGGAGTCACTCAGAGATGTATCTCTCCAGAAGAAGGATTGCAGATCCTACATGAGATTCACTCGGGAACTTGCGGCCATCATGCGTCCTCTTGGACGCTGGTCGCCAAAGCGTTCCGAGCGGCTTTTTATTGACCCTGAGCCAATGAGGCAGCAAGAGACTTGGTTGACCTATGTGTTGGGTGTCAGTTTTATAAGAATCAGACACACAAACCTGCATCCGCACTTAAGACCATACCGCTCACTTGGCCATTCGCCGTGTGGGGTCTCAACATGGTCAGCCCTCTAAGGATCGGGTCGAGTGGGTTTACCCACATACTAGTCGTGGTGGACAAGTTCATCAAATGGATAGAAGCAAAGCCTATCATGAGCTAGGATTCGGCAACAACAATCAGATTCATCAAACAAATCATCTTCAGGTTTGGAGTACCCCATGACATCATTATAGACAATGGGAAGAACTTTGATCCGGATGAGTTCCGCGCATTTTGCTACACCCAAGGCACTTGGGTTAATTACGCCTTCGTGGCTCACCCGCAGTCGAACGGGCACGCAGAACAGGTGAATGGAATGATCTTGCAAGGTCTGAAGCCGCGTCTCATGAGAGATCTTGAATTTGCCGTAGGTGCATGGGTGGAAGAGTTACCATCGGTACTGTGGGGTCTTCGGATGATCCCCAATCGGTCCACCAAGCACACCCCCTTCTTCATGGTGTACGGTTCCGAAGCCATCTTACCGAGTGACTTGCAACATAATTCTCCCCGAGTGGAACTTTATGATGAAACCCAAGCCGAAGAGGCGCGTCAGGATGGCCTTGACCCCCTCCAGGAAGAGCGAGAGTTAGCTCTGATCAGATCGACGCTATATCAACAGGCCTTGAGACACTACCACGACAAACAAGTCAGAGGGCGTGCTTTCCAGGAAGGTGACCTGGTACTCCGATTGGACCAGAAGAAACCTCACAAGTTGGCACCACCATGGCAAGGTCCGTTTGCAATCTCCAAAGTGCTGAACAACGGAGCCTATCGGCTCTACAACTTCAAGACAAAGGTAGAAGAGCCCCGAGCTTGGAACGCGGACCTGCTCCGCAAGTTCTATACTTAGAACAATGAACACTCTTTCATTCCTGTAATGACCATCCGAGTGATTTTGATGAATAAAAGTATTTTCTTTTTCCATACTTTGTCAAAAAAAAAACCCGTTCACTCTGGTGATTTACCTCGCCCCTAGTGGCTGTAAGGGCTTAGCTGCGATCCCGTAATCGCCTAAGTTAAAAACTTCTTCGAGTGAGGATATCGTCCACACTCGGGGGGCTTAGCTGCGATCACATAATCGCCTAAGTTAAAAAACTACTCCAAGTGAGGATTTCATCCCCACTCGGGGGCTTAGCTGCAAACTTGATTTCGCCTAAGTTAAAAACTACTCTGAGTGAGGATATCGTCCATGCTCGGGGACCTAGCTGTGATCCCGTAATCGTCTAAGTTAAGAAAAACTACTCTGAGTGAGGATATATTCCACGCTCGGGGACTTAGCTGCGATCCCGTAATCTCCTAAGTTAAAAAAACTACTCCGAGTGAGGATATATATCGCCCACGCTTGGGGACTTAGCTGCGATCTCGTAATCGCCTAAGTTAAAAAAAACTACTTTGAGTGAGGATATAATCCCACTCGGGGGTTTAGCCGCGAACCTGATTTCGCCTAAGTTAAAAACTATTCCGAGTGAGGATATCATCTCACTCGGGGGCTTAGCCGCGAATCTGATTTTGCCTAAGTTAAAAAGTACTCCGAGTGAGGATATCATCCACACTCGGGGGCTTAGCCGCGAACCTGATTTCGCCCAAGTTTAAAACTACTTCGAGTGAGGATATCATCCACACTCGGGGGCTTAGCCACGAACCTGATTACATATAAGTTTAAAACTACTCCGAGTGAGGATATCATCCACACTCAGGGACTTAGCCGCGAACCTGATTTCGCCTAAGTTAAAAACAAAACAAACAACGTAGAAAGCCGAATGAAAACAAGGCAACAAGCTACGTTTTACCCAAAATAAAAGTGCAGATAACAGCGAGCAACCGCCTGCTCAGAGTATATGGTTATATTAACCACTCAGCATTCCGAGGCGAATTAAATTCAGAGTTTTTATCCGAGAATCACTCGGCAGTTGATGGACCAGCTGTGTCGATGAAGGTGTCGAGATCGATGCCGTCAGCAATCCGAGTGGCGGCCTCCAGGAACGTCTCCATAAAGTCCTCAATCTTGGCATTCTTCTTGTTGACGACCTTGAGGGACTTCAACTTCTCCTCATCCACGCCTTTGCAATGGACACGGACGAGCGAAAAAGAAATGTCGGCTCCACCTTGGGCTGCAGATTTCTTCCAAGATTGCACTCCGCGCGGCACATCCTTCAGTCGGTCAATGAGGACATCCAAGTCCTTCAAGAACTCCTCTCCGGGGGTGACTTCTCGTTCAATGTCTTGAACCATGGTGCGTACACAGTTGAGGAAGGCGATCACCTCCTCGATACGGTCTTCCAGTCGGAGGAGGGTGAGGGTTGAACTTTCTCGGAGGATTCCAAGAGACGGATGCAGCTCCTTCTCGATCATCTCCGTCTCGTCTTTGGCATCGACACAAAACTCTAGACATGGGAAGAAGAAAAAAATCATTCAAGGATGAGTGGAAAGGTAAAGCAATGTGAAAGGCAATCGGATTATCGACTCACCCTTAAGCTTCTCATTCATCTCGTTGCTGAAGTCCTCGATGAACTTCTCCAGTTCGAGCCTTTTGGATGTCAGCTGATTCAGCTTGGATTCCCAATCAGCAGCTTCGTCCTTGGATTTCTTGGCGGCTAGCTCCAAGGTTTTCAACTCCTCCTCCACTTTCTCGAGTGACTTCAACTTGTCCCCTGCCTCCTTGGTCTTCCTCTTAGCCTCCTTCCAGGCAGACGCCAGTTCCGTGTCCTTCTTCTCGAGGGCCTCCTTCATGGTGTCTAAAGAAATGGAAGCTCAGAGACTCTTAGCAAGTTGGAGATTTTTACTACGAACATCTGACGAAGTAATCTCAGTCGGATAGGGAGGCGAAACGAATCTTGTGGCAATCGGGCAGAACGCGCTTACCTCCGAGTGTGTGCTTCTCTTCTTCCAGTCGCACGTTCTTAGCCTTCTTGGCCTCCAAGCTAACGCGCAGGTCCTGCACCTCCTTCTCCAAAGAGTTGTAGTGGGTCCCGAGCTCGCACACGCTCTGCCGACAGGAAACATAAGCAATGGCAATCGGATATGGTCAAAAGTCATTCGGCAAACACAAATAAAATAGCTAGACTCTAAGACTCCTGTCGACTGCTTCAGTCCACGGCAGTCTTGGAGACTACACCCAGTGGGTGCGCTCGGCGCGCCCCCACTAGAAGGTCAGTCGGTTTGAGGTACTTCCACAAACTCAGCAACAAGTTCTACACCCCGACTGTCAACGTCGAGAGGCTCTGATCCATGAACCATCACCGCATCCTCTTCGACAAGTACCATCACGGTTACTTCAATAAACTTAGCAACAGATTCTACTCAGTCGGTGAGAAGTGCTTCCTCAAGGTGAGCAACAGGTCTACACCCCGACGGTCTTGATAACCCACAAGTATAGGGGATCGCAACAGTTTTCGAGGGTAGAGTATTCAACCCAAATTTATAGATTCGACACAAGGGGAGCCAAAGAATATTTGAGAGTATTAGCAGTTGAGTAGTCAATTCAACCACGCCTGTAGATTAAATATCTGCAGCAAAGTGATCAGTAGCACAGTAGTACGATAGCAGTAGTAGCAGTAACGGCAATAGAAGCAGTGATAGCAATAGTTTTGTAGCAGTTGCAACAGTAGTAACAGCAGTAGTGATTTAGCAAGAACAATAAGTAGAAAACTCATAGGCACTGGATCGGTGAACTCATTGGATGATGTTTATCGTATAACAGTCATAACCTAGGGCGACACTGAACTAGCTCGAGTTCATAAATGTAATGTAGGCATGTATTCCGTAAATAGTCATACGTGCTTATGGAAAAGAATTTGCATGACATCTTTTGTCCTACCCTCCCGTGGCAGCGGGTCCATAAGGAAACTAAGGGATATTAAGGCCTCCTTTTAATAGAGAACCAGAACAAAGCCTGAACACACGGTGAATACATAACCTCCTCAAACTACGGTCATCACCGGAAAGTATCTCGACTATTGTCACTCCGGGGTTTGCGGATCAGAACACGTAATAGGTGCATATGACTAGCAAGATCGGATCAAGAACATAGATATAATGGTGATAACATAAACGGTTTAGATCTGAAATCATGGCACTCGGGCCCTAGTGTCAAGCATTAGGCCTAGCAAAGTCATAGCAACATCAATCTTAGAACATAATGGATACTAGGGATCAAGCCCTAACAAAACTAACTCGATTACATCATGAATCTCATCCAACTCCTCACCAACCAGCAAGGCTATGAAGGAATTACTCACTCCCGGTGGGGAGCATCATGGAATTGGCGATGGAGAAGGGTTGATGATGACGAAGACCGAAGATTCCCCTCTCCGGAGCCCCAAACGGCCTCCAGATCTGGCCTCCCGAAGAAGAACAGGAGGTGGCGGCGGCTCCGTATCGTAAAACGCGATGAAACTTTCTCTCTGATTTTATTCTCTGAAAATAGCAATTTATAGTGCCGGAATTAGGGTCATTGGGGCCATGAGGTGGGCACAACCCACCAGGGCGCGCCTGGGGTGGCTGGCGCGCCCTGGTGTATCTTGCCCAGCCAGGGGCCCCCCTCCGGTGATGCTCCAGTATTTTTTATTTATTCTAAAATAAATCTCCAAAAAGTTTCATCCAGTTCCGAGAACTTTTATTTCTGCACAAAAAACAACACCATGGTAGTTCTGCTGAAAACAGCGTCAGTCCGGGTTAGTTTCATTCAAATCATGCAAATTAGAGTCCAAAACAAGGGCAAAAGTGTGAGGAAAAGTAGATACGACGGAGATGTATCAACTCCCCCAAGCTTAACCCATTGCTTGTCCTCAAGCAATTCAGTTGACAAACTAAAAGTGATAAAGAAAAACTTTTACGAACTCTTTTATTCTTGTTTACATATATATGCTTAAGTAGCACCCATGTTTTCAGCAAAGATTATGACTAACCATGTCAACAATAACTCTTAGAAATTATATTTAACTCATATCAATAACATGAGCAACTAGTGAGCAATAATAAGATATCTCAAATGCCAACACTTTGTCAAAACAATCATGATACAATATGACAATAGTGGTATCTCGCTAGCCCTTTCTGAGACCGCAAAACATAAATGCAGAGCACCTCCAAAGTTCAAGCAGCGACTAAACATTGTAATTCATGGTAGAAAAGATCCAGTAATGCTGCACCCAACATCAACTATACACAATGCATGAGGATGACAATAGTGCTCTCAGGTTTGGCGCTTATTTGAGAAGGTGATGACTCAACATAAAAGTAAATAGATAGTCCCTTCGCAGAGGGAAGCATGGACTTGCAGTGGTGCCAGAGCTCATGGTTTAAAACAGAGATAGATATAATTTTGGGAGGTACACCCTTCCTATAAACGTTACGACCAAGAGTTATCAATATCTTCCATGCTAAACAAATTAGCGGCGGTTCCCAAGCGGTAAAAGTAAAGGTTTACTCCCCCTCCACCAACAATCACACTCCACGGCTAGCCGCATCCACGGGTACCGTCCAAACCAACAACATTCCTGGGGGAGTTTTGTTTATTTATTTTTGATTTTTGATTTAGGGACTGGGAATCCCTATTACCGCCCCTCTCATGTAAGGACGAGTGAATAAACACTCATCATGAGAATAACCCGCTTAGCAAGGAAGATACTGACCACCCCCTGTCGCTCCATGAGCGGTCCAGGCACACAAAACAGATGTTCATTTGAATTTTTAGAGATGGCACATGCAAATTTACTTTGGAACGGCAAGGTAATACCGCATATAGGTAGATATAGTGGACTCATCTGGAATATCTTTGGTTCAAGGGTTTTGATGCACAAGCAGTATTCCCACTTAGTACAGGCGAAGGCTAGCAAATAGATTAAGAAGCGGACAGCTAGAGAGCGAAAACGGTCATGAACATGCATTACATATAATAAACATTGACTACTAGCATGAGTAGGATATGGACAACATGAACATAAATATCATGAAGGCTATGTTGGTTTTGATTCAACTACATGCGTGAACATGTGCCAAGTCAAGCCACTTGAAACATTCAGAGGAGGATACCATATCATCATACCGCATCACAACCATTTTAATGCATGTTGACGTCCAAGATAAATCATTATCCACTCCTAGCTACTTAAGCATGGCATGAACAACTATAATCTCTAATGGTCATTGCAAACATGTTTGATCATAATATGCTGAATCAAGGACACTAGGTTAAACATATTTACAAAAACAAAAACAAGTTTAGTTCATACCTGCTTTTCTCTGCCACATTCACTTCATCAAATATCGTCATTATTGCCTTTCACTTGCACGACCGAATGATAAGAAAATAATAATAGTGCAAGAGTGCCGTGGACTAAGCTGGAATCTGCAACATTTTATTCAAGAGGAGAAGACAAGGTAACATGGGCTCTTTGTTAGATCAACAATGATGCATATGAGAGCCACTCAACATTTTCATCGTGGTCTTCTCCTTGGTACGACTCAAACAAAAAGAAAAGAAATTCAGAGAAACACACTGGAATATTTTTGGAGTTTTTGGTTTTTCTTGAAGAAAGCAAATCAAAGAGGAAAAACAAAAACAAGAAAAATTATTTAACGGGAAATCTCCCAACAAGTAAAAGAAGAAGCGAGAAATCTTTTTGGGTTTTCTTTCGATACTACAATTAAACTAAGCTAAAAAGAAAAACTAAAAAGAAGTAGGAAATGTTTTTGGGTTTTCTCAAAGTTTTTCAAACACACAAGAAGAAAGCGAGAAGACAAATCTAGCATGGATATTACAATGACAAAGTGTGAACACCGACAACTGGAATGAAATGTGTGAACATGAATGTAATGTCGGTGGAAATACGTACTCCCCCAAGCTTAGGCTTTTGGCCTAGCTTGGTAATCACCATCCGTATGAATAATAATCCGGGCGATGGCTCACCGAGGCCCTCCTGACAGCTTCAACCTCCGCATTGTGCGCATGGGCCTCGCTCTCAAGAACACAGTATCTTCGCCTACTGTGAAAATCAAAGAGAGCAGGAGCAGGCAAACTGACAGGCACAATGAGTTTTTTTATTAAACCTCAAGTTATAGGTGTAGTTAGTGGCCGTGCCTGTCAGAAACTTATGGTGCTTCATGGCCTCAAAGTCTAAATACTGAATAGGTAGGATGGGGTCATTAGGCCATGGTGAAACATTTAGTCTCTCCGCTACATGGGAGGCATAGATTCCTCCATAAAAATTACCACTAGCAGCATTGTGTTGCAGTCTCCGAGCAACAATTGCACCAAGATTATAATATTTATTTCCAGTTATGGTATACTGTATGATACTCAAATCAGGAGCACATAGTGTGCTACAATCTTGTTTGCCCACGATACATTTGCCATTAAAGAGTGCGAAATATTGTATTGATGGGAAATTGATGCTCTTAATTCTCCCTTGTGTTACTCCCCTATCTTCACCAAAGAAAAGATTAACTAAAAATGACTCGTATTCAGATTTTGTTGGCTCATCAAGAGAACCCCAAGATGGAAGTTTGCATGTTTCACTGAATAATTCTAAAGGCATGGTGAAGGAACGGTCATAAAGATTGAATGAAACTCTAGACTCACGAGGGAAATATTTAAATTTCTTTGTGAATGTTTTCATGAGTTCGAGATGCTGAGGACACTTATCTGCGATGAAGGGAGCAAGTTCTGCATTGTGAATAAATTGAATAAATTCCCCCCTTAATACATGCACCTTCCATGAACTCGTCGCATGGCCACAAGCATGATTTGGTGGCGGCATCTCGCATCGAGCTTTCACTTGGCTCAACATAAGATTGTTGAACTGAGCTTCAACTTGATGAGGCCTCCGAGGATCTCCTCCTCGAAGAACTCCTAAAGAATTGCATTTTTATTCGCGAACAAATTTCTGAAATATTTTTGAGACACAAAATTTTATTAACAAAACTTCGTGAAATGGATAGGAACTACTCCTAAGCATGCATAGAGGCCATATTAAGCATTCAAACTACTTAGAGCTCTAAGAATTCAACATGCAAACTCATCTACAGCAGCACCAAGAGTAGATAATTACTCTAAAAATAACCCACTAAATCAAAAACTAATTGGAGCAATGGAGGAGTCACATACCAAGTAGCAATCCCTCCAAACAGTTTCAGAAACGGAGCTTCGAGCAAAGAGATTGAAATCCGCGGGTTTGAGAGCAAGAACACGGGGATGGTGGCTGTGGTGATTTTTTCTGGAGGTAGGGGATGATGTGGGCTAAAGAAGTAAGTGAGGGGGCCCACATGGGGGCCACAACCCACCAGGGCACGCCTGGGGGTGCTGGCGTGCCCTGGTGTCTTGTGGGCACCAGGTGCACCCCCCCTCTGGTATTATTTGCACCAGAAATTCAGAAATAATCGGAAAAAAATCGTATCAAATTTTCAGATCATTCTGAGAACTTTGATTTTTGGGTCATTTTTTATTGCATGGTGAAAAAAGAAAACAGGATAAACATGGCATTTTATTTTATTTGACTAACTAAAACAGAAAATAAAAGGTGGGAGCAGAGAGTTGTGCTTACTCGATTCATCAACTTCATACCTCTCAAAAATGATTCATTAATAAGGTTGATCAAGTCTTATTAACAACCACTTCCGATTAGCATGAAACTGAAGAACTTTCGTAAAACACTAAGTTACCTCAATGGGGATGTGCATATCCCCAACAATAAGTATATCATATTTCTTTTTGGTAGTAGGTAGAGCTAATTGAAAACTTCCAACAGTGAGTGTCGGAGATTCTTCAATAACATTTATACCATTCACATGGAATTGTTTCTTCGTAAAGTGCACCGTGTGCTCATTACCGTTGATCTGAAAAGTGAATTTGCTTTTATTGCAATCAATAACAGCCCCTGCAGTATTCAAAAAGGGTCTACCAAGGATAATCGACATGTTGTCGTCCTCGGGCATCTCAAGAATAACAAAGTCTATTAAGATAGTAACATTTGCAACAACAACGGGCACATCCTCACAAATACCGATAGGTATGGCAGTTGATTTGTCAGCCATTTGCAATGATATTTTAGTAGGTGTGAGTTTATTCAAATCAAGTCTTTTATATAAGGAGAAAGGCATAACACTAACACCGGCTCCCAAATCACACAAAGCAGTTTTGACATAGTTTCTTTTAATGGAGCAAGGTATAGTTGGTACTCCCGGATCTCCAAGTTTTTTAGGTACTCCATCCTTAAAAGAATAATTAGCAAGCATGGTGGAGATTTCAGCTTCAGGTATCTTTCTTTTATTTGTGATGATGTCTTTCATATACTTTGCATAAGGGGCCATCTTTAGGATATCAGTTAAGCAGGTACGCAAAAAGACTGGCCTAATCATTTCAGCAAAGCGCTCAAATTCTTCATCATCCTTTTTCTTAGATGGCTGAGGTGGAAATGGCATGGGTTTCTGAACCCATGGCTCTCTTTCTTTACCATGTTTCCTAGCCACAAAGTCTCTTTTATCATAACGTTTATTTTTAGGTTGTGGGTTATCAAGATCAGCAGCAGGCTCTATTTCAACATCATTATCTGGTTCTTTATCATGATTAGGTTGAGCATCTTCATGAACATCATCATTATCACTTTCATTATCACTAGGTGAATGTTCATTACCAGACTGAGTTTCAGCATCGGAAATAGAGACATCATTATTATCATGAGGTTTTTGTATCTCAGGTTCACTAGAGGTATGCAGAGTCCAATCATTTTTCTTTTTCTTTTTCTTCTTAGAAGGACTAGGTGCATCAGTATTAATTCTCTAAGAGTCTTGTTCAATTCTTTTAGGATGACCCTCAGGATAAAGTGGTTCTTGGGTCATTCTACCACCTCTAGTTACTACTCTAGCAGCAAAATCATTCATATTATTATTCATTTCATCAAGCAACTCCTTTTGAGATTTAGCAACTTGTTCTAACTGAGTTTGAACCATAGAGGCATGCTTTCCTACACCTCTAACATCATTACTGATTCTAAATAGCAAGTCACTCAAGCGAGCAATCATATCAGAATTATATTTCAATTGTTTCAGAACATGTGCATTGAAATGATCTTGCTTCATAATATAGTCGTCAAACTCATATAAGCATTGACTAGGATGTTTATTGTGAGGGATATCACCTTCATCAAACTTTAATAAAGAATTTACCTTTACCACTTGTGGAGGTGGTGGTGTGTCAAGGCCATGTATTTCTTCAATAGGTGGCAAAATCTTAACATTCTCAACTTTAATACCTTTTTCCTTCATAGATTTCTTTGCCTCTTGCATATCTTTAGGACTGAGAAATAAGGTACCTCTCTTCTTCGGAGTGGGTTTAGGCGGTGGTTTAGGAAGAGTCCAATCATCATAATTCTTCAATATGTTATTCAATAATTCCTCAGCTTGTTCAACAGTTCGTTCCCTGAAAACACAACCAACACAACTATCTAGGAAGTCCCTAGAAGCATCAGTTAGTCCATTATAGAAGATATCAAGTATTTCATTTTTCTTAAGAGGGTGATCAGGCAAAGCATTAAGCAATTGGAGAAGCCTCCCCCAAGCTTGTGGGAGACTCTCTTCTTCAATTTGCACAAAGTTAAATATTTCCTGTAAGGCAGCTTGTTTCTTATGAGAAGGAAAATATTTTTCATAGAAGTAGTAAATCATATCCTAGGGACTACGCACACAACCAGGAGTAAGAGTATTGTACCATGTCTTAGCATCACCATTTAATGAGAATGGAAATAACTTAAGGATATAATAGTAGCGAATCTTCTCATCATGAGCAAAGAGGGTGGCTATATCATTCAGCTTAGTAAGGTGTGCCACTACAGTTTCAGTTTCATAGCCATGGAAAGGATCAGATTCAACCAAAGTAATTAACTCTGGGTCGACAGAGAATTCATAATCCTTATCGGTAACAAAGATAGGTGAAGTAGCAAACTTAGGATCACATTTCATTCTAGCATTCAAAGTCTTTTCCTTATACTTGCGTAGAAATTTCTTAAGATCGTTTCTATCCTTGCAAGAAAGAATTTCTCTAGTTACCTCCTCATCCATAACATAACCTTCAGGTATCTTAGGCATTTCAAATCTAGGAGAGCTAGGACTAATAGGTGTTTCATAGACATCAGTTTCATAGGCTTCATCGGTTTCAGCAGTTTCACCAGTTTCAGTAATTTCATTCTCTTTAGCTCTAGCAATTTGTTCATCAAGAAATTCTCCTAGTGGCACATTATCATCAAGCATGGTACTAGCATCATCATAAGCATCATTCATAGCAGAGGTAGCATCATCAATAACTTGCGACATATCAGAATTACTAGCATGTGGTGGTGTTGCAAGCTTACTCATAAGAGAAGGTGAATCAAGTGCAAAGCTAGATGGCAGTTCCTTACCTCCCCTCGTCTTAGAGGGAAAATTCTTGGTCTTTGGATCCTTCAGATTCTTCATAGTGATCAATTGATATAAATCCCAAGTGACTCAACAAATATAGCTATGCTCCTCGGCAATGGCGCCAGAAAAAGGTCTTGATAACCCACAAGTATAGGGGATCGCAACAGTTTTTGAGGGTAGAGTATTCAACCCAAATTTATAGATTCGACACAAGGGAGCCAAAGAATATTTGAGAGCATTAGCAGTTGAGTTGTCAATTCTACCACACCTGGAGATTAAATATCTGCAGCAAAGTGATCAGTAGCACAATAGTACGATAGAAGTAGTAGCAGTAATGGCAACAGAAGCAGTGATAGCAATAGTTTTGTAGCAGTTGGAACAATAGTAACAACAGTAGTAATTTAGTAAGAACAATAAGTGAAAAACTCGTAGGCACTGGATCGGTGAACTCGTTGGATGATATTCATCATATAACAGTCATAACCTAGGGCGACATAGAACTAGCTCGAGTTTGTCGGAGAAACGACACCTATGGGATCACGAGGATCCCTTAACGATTCGGCAAGGAGAAGGGCTTGTACAGAGAGCAGATCTAATGATCAACACGCGGGAATTTTACCCAGGTTCGGGCCGCAAAGATGCGTAAAACCCTACTCTTGCTTGGTTGTATTAGATGTGTTCTAGCTCAAGTTCTGGGAGCGCTATAGTATTCAGCCGCTACTCATGCAGAATGGCTAGAGAAGATCCCATCCCCCTGTAGCTACGCCTTGGGCCTCCTTTTATACGTTCGAAGGGGTCACCAATAGTGGCGTACAGTGCATACATGAGGTGTAAAAGTAGCTACAGTGTTATCATACGTAACACTGACGGTTTAGGACAAGAACATTAAATGCTCCGTTGAGGTGTCCCTTAGTGTCTCGGGTCTGAAGATTGTAGTCCGGATTTCTCGGAATAGAATAATTGAATGAGAAGAAGCCGTCCCATCAGCACCTCTTAAGCCCTTCTACCACTAGCATCTGACACGCACCCAGGAGGACAACAGCTAAACGACAAGCTAGTCGCTACACTGGAGCGGTGACAGAGTGGCGAGGTCTTGCCGGGTGCGAGCCTTGCCGGGGCCGTGAGCCATCCCGGCAAGATCTTGCCGGGGCTCCAGCCTTTAGTCTTCTACCTTCTGATTATTGCCTTGTCTTGGATGCCTCCTTGACTTTATGAGCTTGCATTCGGTTGTCCCCGGCAGGCCTTGCCGCAGGTGCAGCTACAACTGTCCGTGCACAAGTACGGGGTACTAAGGGACCCAATCCTTAGTGCACCGACAGGAGCCCCCGCGCCTCGGCCATACACGGGTGCGAGGCGTTGTTGGGCCAGGCCCAAACAGTGCACGGGCACGCGTGGCAGGAGTAATCCACCGTAAAAAACTCCATTTACTGTGTCGCACACGACGCCCATTGAATGCCCGACGTGGGGGACGTGCGTAGCGCGGCTGTTATAGCAGCGCGCTCGTGAAGCGTTTCAATATTATTTTAATAAAGAGGCGGCCTCGCGTCCTCCCCATAAGAAGGAAACCGCAGAGGCACCACTCATTTACCTCTTGTCTTTTCCAATCTGGGAACCGCCGTCGTCTTCTTCCTCGAGTCGAAACTGAGCCCCTCTCATCCATCCGCGCCTCCACTCCCTCCACGTCCTCAGCCTCAGCCTCCACAGCCGCCATGCCGCCCAAAGCAAGCAAGGGCAAGGAGGTGGACGCCGCTGTCTTGGAGAACAAGCTGGCGAAGATGCAGAAGGAGCACGTCGTCTTCCCTAAGGGGGCGGTACCAGATGCTGTGGGCGACGGGGACGACAGCGCACCCGGCCACCTCCGTGAGTCCCGGCTCTTCCAGGGGCGACCCAAACAAATATCATTTCTTTGCCGATTACTTCTATTGCGGACTCTGTCCCCCGTTTTCCGACTTCTTCAACGACATTATGCTTACCTACGGCTTCCAACTCTTGGATTTCACGCCGAATGCTGTGACATGCATGTCAGTTTTCGCTCCCCTTTGAGAAAACTTCGCCGGAGTAGTCCCTAGTACCGCCCTTTTCCACCATTACTTCATTCCCCGCATCCAAAAGGGCGAGGCCCTTTCCGGTTCCATCGCTTGGATTCCACGGCCAGGAACCAAGGAGGTCTATCCGGACAGGGCCTTCCGCGAGAAATGGGATGAATGGCGGGCCAGATGGTGCTGGATTCGGGAGGCAAAAATTCCGCCCTTTTGCCTACCGCGGCAGACGAAGATAATGCGCAGCAACGACTGGAGCGCCCTCGATCCTTATGATAAGAAGCTCACAGTCGCTACTACCAGAATTCACCGCCTCAGAGCTGCCGGGCTCACAGTAGAGATGATAGGCGCCGATTTCCTTCGCCGGCACATCGCCCCTCTGCAGAACAAGGGGAGGCCAGCTTGGGAGTTCCGGAATGCGGCAGATATCATGAGGTTGCGCCCTGGACTGAACAACAACCTGACATTTATGCAGCACGCAGCTCTTTGCCAGAAATTGTTCAGGGGTGATGTGGTGTGCAAACTGCTGGCAGGCATAGTCCCTCTGTGCAACAACTCTGCTCTGGGTCCAATCATCGCCATGATGCCGGCATTTGATGCCCATAGCCTTGACGGAACTTGGATTGAGCCACCTGAAGAGCAAGTGCAGCAATTCTTTGATAACCTGACGGAGAGGGCCATCCGCGAAGAAGAGGGCCTCGTCCGCGCCACCACTGAGGAAGAAGTGGCATACATTGCCAGCAGGGCGGAGGAAGCAAATCTTGCCGCAGAGGCCGGTAGTGCTGGCTTCGTGGAAGAGGGAACCAGCGGAGGGGAAGCGCTGCCGGATGAGGATCTTGCTGGGCAGGACGAGACCACAGAAGAGCAGGGCAGCACATCAGCCGAAGGCCCTTCTGCTGGAGACGCCGCCGAGGAGGAACTGCACGAGGAAGCCCCGACCCTTGAACCAAGGAGTAGGCGTGTCCTTCGGAGCGCCGCTTCTGGGATCCCGGTCCGCCAAGCTTCTTCGAGCAGTGCAGCCCCCGGCAAAGGGGCGGCCGGCAAGGCCACGCAGCGGCAAGGAGCTCCTCAGCAACCTGCGCCTGCCGCAGCCAAGCGACCCAGGAGCACCCCTCCACCTCCTCCCGTGGCGGAAGTCGACTTCGACCTCTCTGCCTTTAGCTCGGGAGAATAAGAGGAGTAAGGATCTTGTCGTATCCTTTGCTCTCTGAGTTTTTGGTTTTTCTTATCTCATTTGTTTTGCTTTGGTTTGCTCCTGCAGAGATGATACAGAAACACTGGCACAAAGGGTAGCGAAGACGGCAAAGACCTCGACGGGTGACAAACCGCCGGCAAGCACCTCAGGTGCGCCAGAGACGATCAACGTCAGCCCGGAATCAAGCCCACGACACAGCCCCCTACACAGCCCCCAGCGCAACCCCCAGCGTGAGTCCGTTACTCACTTTACGCTGGCAAGAGCCGGGGTGTGTATCTTCACTGCTGACATCACCAGACGTGCAGGAGGAGAGAGGCGACAAGGAGAACCGTCAGAGGCTACCCCTGATGTGCCGCCTCCATCAACCACGCCGCCCAGGAATGGGTCTCCGGCAAGGACTTCCTCTAGCGTGCTCTACCGCGACGAGGAAGAGCCGGCAAGCACGGGCACCGGCAGCTCTACGCCGGCAACCAATGCTGGTGCAGGTATTTGCTATTCTGTCATTCTCTTTTTTTTGTCTTCTTGAACTTCCATCTCAATCTCATCTTGATTTGTTTTCTTGGCCCCCAGACATTCCCCCGGTGGAGCATATGGATGTCGATGCTGTCATCGAGGAGACCGCCAGGGATGCTGCCGCCGAGGCTGACAAGATTTCCGCTGACGAGGCCGCCAAGAATGCTGCCGCCAAAGCTGCCGAAGCCACCAAGAACGCTGCCGCCGAGGCCGCCAAGGATGCCAGCGCCGAAGCTGCCAGGGCTGCACTGGAAGAGGCTGCCAAGGAATCCGCCGAGAGGGCCGGCGAGGAGGCTAGCGACCATACTGATGGCATCCCTGCCGCAGGAGCGCCAGGCTCTACGCCGGACACAGAGCCCCCAGCTGCCGGGGAGGCGACTATTGAGGAACAGCCACCAACATCCGAAGCTCCCTCATCAAGCAAGTACCTCAAGATTGGCGACAACTTGTTCGTCAGCATCCCAGGCACGGCAAGCACTAGGGCGCCAACTGAAGGGGAAGTCTTTGATGAACACGCCATTGCCGCCGCTGGGCTCGAGGTCGTTGATGAACCAAGCGCCAGTAGCAGCAAATCTGAAGAAGAGAATCTCCTCAAGGCCATGGGCGACAACTACCAGAAGCTCCAAGCACTCCACCGCGCCCGGAAGGAGAAACTAGACTCCAGGGCCGCGGTTGTCGACAAGGTTGAAGCAGATCTCCAGAAACGTGTTGAGGAGACGCAGGCCTATTTTGCCGAAGCTTTCCAGGAGTTGAGGACTGGCCAAGAGCAGCTGAGTCAAAGATGGAACGATCTCCTCATGAAGCAGTCTGACATGGAGAAGGCATAGGAGGATGCCAAGCAACAGGCTGCCACAGAGGAAGCACGCTTAAGGGAACTCCGTGTTGGGCTTGAGGCTCATGATGACGACATGACCGCTCACGAGAAGGCACTTGCTGACAAGCTTCGCGCCAAAGATGAGGAGATTGAAAAGCTTGTCGCGCAGCGGACCCAGGATCTGGAGCTGAAGCACAAGGAGGCACTCGAGGCTCTGACTGTAGATCATGCCGGCAAGCTGAAGGAGGCTGTCGATGCCGCCAAAGCTGCAGAGGCCGCCAAGGACAAGCTTGCCGACGGGGTGAAGAAGCCGGAAGCAGATCTTGAGGAACACGGCAAGCAGATCTCAACGCTCAAGACCGAGAGAGACAAAGCTCTCCACAGCTTGATGGAGACGCAAGTTGCCGTATCCGACAAGACCAAGGAGCTCTCCACAGCCAACGAATCCATCGCTGATCTGAAGCTGAAGCTATCCACACTGAAGGAGACTCTTGAGGCCGCGGAAGCTCGCGAGAAGACCCTGGTCAAAAGTCTCTGGGATGAGGAGGAGCTGGTCAATAGCGCCGCCGCCACTCACAACGACTATGTGCACGAAGTGCAAATCTGGACTGAAAAGCTTGTCGCTGTTGCGGAGAAGCTCGCCGCACAATTGTCCACCATGGGCCTGCAAGGCTTCAGGTACTCTTCTGATGACAGGGTATCCCCGAGCGCCAAGCTGACCATGTTCTTCGATGGAATGATTTATGCCCTGAAGCAGCTCGAGTCTGACCGAACAACCCATCTGGCCAGCGAATCACGCAAGCTCTGCCAGGCTATCCTCCGCAAGGTACTTGTCAAGGTGGTGCACAGGAACCCCGGCATCAACCTCGCCAACGTCCTTGACCGCCTGCCGAAGGATGCAGATCTCAAGGCGGCAAAAGAACTTGTCGCGCCCATCGTTGACAGGGTAAGCCAAGTCAAGAGAGTTGAAGGCGGTCGCCGGGATTAGCTGCCTTACTTCCCACCGCCATCCATGCCAAGAACAATTTATCTTATGTTAGAATTGCTGCAAGATTGATGTAATATAACTTGCTATGTTCTGGATGAATGCTATGCTATTCCCCTTGTTTAATTTCTTTCTGTATGTATTCGCCCTACGCTTGATTGGAAACTTGTCGGCGCGCGCACCCTTGCCGCGAGCGCTAGGTGCGGGACTTTAGCAGCCTGCTGGCGGTGCCGCTACCGGCAAGAGACCTTGGTGTTTTCAGTGCAGCCACCTAAACTGTTGAGCGGACTCGAAACAGAGTAAGGGCGCAACCAATCACAACAAGGTTCCTTCGCGTGCAGGTTTTCCATACAAGAGTTGAAATCGTTCAAGGAGAATAACAAAAACAGAAAAATTTGTTTAAAGTTTCTGTAACTTAGCAACTTAGCTTTTCCGCTTGTACTCCTTCCGGCAAGATGTCAACCTTGAACGTCGCCTGTCGGTATCCATACCATCCTTCCCCCCCCCCCCCCCCCCGGCAAACTTGCATGCGAGGGAACCTTCTGTCCTTTGAGAAAAAGAAAGAAGAGAAAATAGAGATATGGAACCTTGGCGGTTCGTTAGCACTTGCTGGAGATAAGTGTAATACAATATCACAGATAAACATGCACATAAGTAAACATGAACATCAACAAGATTTGCAAAACACTTAGCTTTATTCAACTATGCACAGGGTCTGCGCCTGGCTTTGTACAAAGGATTACATGCTGCAGCGGCAAGACTTGTACAAAAGGTGGTTGCCGGGAGACCCGGCAACCGCGCCTCATGGGTAGAACTTACGAAGATGCTCGATATTCTAGGAATTGCTCACTGGGACGCCATCTTCGGTCTCCAGGCGGACTGCGCCAGGCCTGGTGACTCGCACTACCCGATAAGGGCCTTCCCACTTCGGCGTCAACTTGTTGGAATTCTTGGCGGACTGAACGCACCGAAGAACAAGGTCGCCTTCCTCAAGACTTCGAGCGTGAACCTTGCGGCTATGATAGCGGCGCAAGGCTTGCTGGTAGCATGCAGCTCGCACAGCAGCCTGAAGACGATCTTCCTCAAGGAGCATAGCGTCATCTTGCCGCAGCTGCTCTTGCTCAAGCTCATCATAAGCGAGCACTCGAGGTGACCCGTATGTGAGTTCCGTGGGGAGAACTGCTTCCGCCCCATATACTAGGGAGAAGGGTGTCTGGCCGGTGGCTCGATTCGGTGTCGTCCTGATTTACCAAAGAACCACCGGCAACTCATCAACCCAGCGCCTTCCGCACTTGCGCAGCTTGTCGAAAGTCCTCATCCTGAGGCCTCGCAGCACTTCAGCATTAGCCCTTTCCGTCTGGCCGTTGCTCCTCGGGTGGGCAACAGAAGCAAAACAAATCTTGCCGCCAAGGTCTTGGACATACTGCATGAAGGAGCGGCTCGTGAACTGTGTGCCGTTATCGGTGATGATCCTGTTTGGTACACCAAAACGGCAAACTATTCCTTTGAAGAACTTGACGGCCGACAGTGCTGTCACCTTCCTCACTGCTTCCACTTCTGGCCACTTTGTAAACTTGTCGATTGCAACGTACAAGTACTCAAAGCCCCTGGTAGAACGGGGAAAAGGGCCCAAGATGTCGAGCCCCCAGACCGAAAATGGCCAGGAAAGAGGGAAAATTTAGGCAAGATCTATTCATGTAGGAATAGACCCCATCTTGTTATCATTAATAGCAACAATACATGCGTGCCTCGCTGCCCCTTCTGTCACTGGGAGAGGACACCGCAAGATCGAACCCATCAAAAAGCACCTCTTCCCATGGCAAGAAAAATCGATCTAGTTGGCCTAACTAAACCAAAGATTTGAAGAAGAAATACGAGGCTATAAGTAATTATGCATATAAGATATCAAAGAAGACTCCAATAATATTCATGGATAGAAACTGATCACGAACTCAAAATTCATCGGATCCAAACAAACACACCGCAAAAGTTTACATCAAATGGATCTCCAAGAAACCATTGTATTGAGAATCAAAAGAGAGAGAGGAAGCCATCTAGCTACTGCCTACGGACCCGTAGGTCTATGGTGGACTACTCACACATCATCGGAGAGGCACCAATGAGGATGATGAACCCCTCCGTGATGGTGTTAGATTGGATCTCGAGGTTCTGGAACTTGCTGCGGCTGGATGTGTTTTTCGTCGACTCCTCTAGGGTTTCTGGAATATTTGGGAATTTATAGGCATCAGAGGCGGTGGAGAGGGGTCCTGAGGAGGGCACAACCCATCTGGGCGTGCCTAGGGCCTCTGGCACCCCCTGGTGGGTTGTGGTCTCCTCGACCCTCCCCTCTGGCACTTCTTTGGACCACTGGATGTCTTCGGGCCCAAAAAAATCTCCAAAAAGTTCCGCGATGTTTGGGCTTCGTTTGGTACTGATATTCTGCGAAGTAAAAAACAAGCTAAAACAGCAACTGGCACTTTGGCACTATGCCAATAGGTTAGTCCCAAAAAATGATATAAAGTTGCTATAAAATGATTGTAAAACATCCAAGAATGAAAATATAACAGCATGGAACAAGCAAAAATTTATAGATACGTTGGAGACGTATCAAGCATCCCCAAGCTTAATTCCTACTCGTCCTCAAGTAGGTAAATGATAAAAACAGAATTTTTGATGTGGAATGCTGCCTAACATGTTCATCACATAATCTTTTCTTTTGTAGCATGGACATTTGGACTTTTAGATGGTTCAAAGGAATAGTGTAGTTTCAACATAATGACTTCAATACTCAAGCATGCCAACAAGAAACCATGTCTTTCAAAATATCAACACTAAAGAAAGTTATCCCTAGCCCATCATGCTCAATCATTGATCCATTCATGAAACACACTCGAATATTAACTAGACCCAATGCTCAAGTACGATCATAGTGCCCCCTAGTTGGTGCTTTATAAGAGAAGATGGAGACTCAAAGTAAAAATAAAAATTGCATAAAGTAAATAGACAGGCCCTTCGCAGAGGGAAGTAGGGATTTGTAGAGGTGCCAGAGCTCAAAGTTTAAATTGAGAGAGAAAAATATTTTGAGTGGCATGCCTTTCCTGTCAACGAAAACGACAAAGTAGTTCACAATACTTTCCATGCTAGATATATCATAGGCGGTTCTCAAACAGAAAATAAAGTTTATTCCTTTTTCCATCATTCTTTCACAATCCATGGCTGGCTGTATCCACGGTTGCCTTCCATACCAACACTTTCCAAGGAATTTATTATTTGACAACATAAAGTAATTTTTTTTCATTTCATTTCGGGATTGGGCATCCCTATTACCGCCGTACTCTAGTGCAATGACAAGTGAATAAGCACTCATCTTGAGAATAACACATCTAGCATTGAAAAATATTGGACACCCCCTACCGTTTCATGAGCGGTACGAGCACACAAAAAGGAAATTTATTTCGAAAAGTAGAGATGGCACATACAAATTTGCTTAGGACGGCATGGAAATACCACATATAGGTAGGTATGGTGGACTCATAAGGCAAAACTGGGTTTAAGGATTTTGGATGCACAAGTAGTATTTCTACTTAGTACAAGTGGAGGCTAGCAAATAGATTGAGAAGCAACCAACCAAGAAATGAAAATTCACATAAGCGAGCATTGAGCGTAACTAACACCAAATAATGCACCATAAGTAGGATGTAATTTCATTGCATAACTATTGACTTTTGTGCATGCATAGGGAATCACAAACCTTAACACCAATATTCCTACTAAAGCATAATTACTCACTAACATGCACTAGTAGAAAATAGGGCATCAGTCCCTGTTCCAGAGGGCCTTTAGTCCCGGTTCTGCAACCGGGACAAAACGATCAGGACTAATGCCCACAACTTTTAGTCCCGGTTGGCTTACGAACTGGGACTAAAGGAGCTCCACATGGCCGCCGTGCGGCGCCCAGGCAGGAGGACCTTTAGTCCCGGTTGGTAACACCGACCGGGACTAAAAAGCAGCCACGCGTCAGCCCCTGCCAGGCGTTGGTTTTTTTTAAAGGATGGGTTTAGGGGTTTCATATTGTGTTTCCCCTTTTCTTTTTTTGTTTTCCATTTTTATTTTATGCTTTTCATTCAACTCGACGCTAGCTACTACATATAGTAATGAAGGAACCATTACACAACATCGTCATGATCAATATATAGAGAGAAGTGACCTCTCTTTCTCCGTGCTTGGTCGAACAATGCAACAAGTTTTCGTAAATCTATTCGACACTATTACATATAGTACACGTTCATGCATATATATACAATATAACATCTCTTACGATCCTTTACCAAGATCGCAATTCATATCCCGATGGCATTCTCCGTCTTTAGGTATGACATGCTCAACAAAGAATCCCGCCAATTCCTCTTGAATTGCTCGTATGCGATCAGTTGGTAGGAGTTTGTCCCGCATCCGCCAGATCTAATTTAAAGAAGGGGTTCAATATATATATATATATATATATATATATATATATATATATATATATATATATATATATATATATATGAAACTCAACACAATTGATGGTAATAAAATTAAAATGTGAATATTGTTTACGTACTTCAAATTGTTCTGGAGATATGCCCCGCTCAGAGGTCGAGTGGCGAATGAACTCGCAAACGTAGTATGCACATAAATTAGTGCCGGTTGCCTGCCACATGCACTTTACGAGAATAGAGTTCAATCAAAATGATAACCAAGCATCATAATGGTATTGAAACTAGAATCAATGAGAGACGATGTGCGGTACTAGCTAGTAGCTAGTACTTACTTTGGGGTGTGAAAATCGCAGCTCCTTTCTCCATTCACCCCTAGCCTGGTTGGTGAACTTTTTCCAAACCCTGCATGGCAAAGAAAATGATTACTTAATGTCAGGAAATGAACGAAAGTTGCCGATATGGTGCGATAATGATTTAACTTACTTCTGAAGCATTTCACTCATGTTCGTCCACTCCTTAGGATCTTTACGTCTCGAGTCCAAGACAAGTACTACTCCCTCGTCAGGCCGAATGGCTCACAGAATAAAGTGGATACTGCGCGCACGCATAACTCATCAATATACACTTAACCTCGAGTAAGCGAAACAGAATGTGCATGTACAAGACAGTAACACTCACTGGAAGTTGTAAGGAAATAGTATTTCCCTTCTGTCTTGTTGTCCAAGTAACGCGCGTAGCAAGTTTTGCTCTATTTCACGGGGGTTGTGTTTTAACGTATGTTCATTGTTGGTATTTGGGTTAATGAACACAATGTCATAGATTTGTCGTTTTCTGCATTCGATGATCTTCAATTTGCATAGAATATAGTGTGAGGATAATTATACATGCAATGAACGAGCTGAGCTAAAGACTTTACAGAAAAAATACTTGCAGACAATAGGAACTAACGATAGTTTTGTCGAGGTCCTTTTGGTTGTATAACTGAAAAATTCAACGAACAACTCCTGGACTCCATTGAAGAAGTGCTCATTTTTAATTCCCACGAAGATATTGCCGGTCCCGTCCTTGCAGGCTTCCAAGTACCATTCATGCAATTGTCGCATCCTTGTTGGTAGACCCTTGAGCTCCTCACGTCTGACGAGAGGCTTCCCGTGCTCGTATCTTAAGGATGGTACTACCTCGGCCTTTTCGAACTGTACCGAATAGGGCAAGTAATCACCAGCAGTGATAGCAAGACCACCGGCCGCTATCTCCGGATCATTAGCGATATCGGTAAACACATTGAGCGGGGGGCACGATTGGTTTTCTTGTTCGCCGAGCTGTGGAATTCTTTTCGCACTTCTTGCGCCACTGCTACTTAAGCTTCCCGACTGCTTCGCTTGACCAAATGTTTTTTTAATACAGCGGTCATAGTCTGATTGCAGCGGAGGCGGTGGTGGTCGCCTAAGGGCATCCAGAGTTCGCTGTGCTTTCACTGAATCTATTTTCTCCTTTGGAGGGGGACGTTTCGGTGCAAGCTGGCATCTCACTTCATCATCCACGATCTCGTTGAGTTCCTCCTCAGTCCTCTCATAGGGTAACTTGGGAGGGGCCTTGAGGCTTGGGCCAGCTCTGAATTTCTTCCCTGTTGTATTGCTGCTACCTGCCGGAGTGGCGGCGGCTCTCTTCCGCCGTTGCTGAGGCGGCGGAGGAGGCGGAGTCCGCTGACGCGGTGGAGACAGCTGAGGCGGAGGAGGATTCTGCTGAGGGGCCTCCTCCATCAGAGTCCGCTGATGCGACGGAGTCCGCTGAGGCGGCGGAGTCGGCTGACACGCCGAAGAAGATTCAGGCAGCGGAGACGACTGACGCACCGGAGACGGTTGACGCATCGGAGACGGCTGACACACCGGAGACGGTTGACGCGCCGGAGATGACTCAGGCAGCGGAGACATATGATGCACAAGAGACGGTTGACACACCGGATACGACTCAGGCATCGGGGCCTCCTCCGGCTGAGTCTGCTGAGGCGGCATCCAGTTTGGAAGCAGGATGTTTTCCTTTCTCCATAGACAGGTAGTCCTTAAGGCATTTTCAAGAAGAGTCTCCCCTTCACCTGTAGCGTACTCAAGCTCCAGCCCCTCAAATCCGTCCATTATTTCATCCACCCCGACAATAGCAAAGCCAGCTGGAACCGGAGTGAAATGGAAAGTTGCACCAGGTCGAGGAGGTAAGACATAGCCGACCGCCGCCTTCAAGGTCAGGTTATGGCATTTCGCCATTGGCACACAATGTTCATTATCCGTGATACCATCCACGGGGTAGCGAGGAGCCGTGCTATCAGGCTGAACGAGCTCCGTGGAAGCCACGCTGCTTCTCCGCTGAGATGGTGGGGTAGCATCGTGGGTAGTATCCAATGAAGGATCTTCGTGCCGCTGAGATGGTGGGCCGATAGCTCGCTGGCTCTCAAGTGCGTCTAGTTTCGCTAATCTTTCATTGATCTTCTGTATTTCGCTTGCTTCCTCTTTCTTCTTTCTATGTCTGCTTCTATAACCAGTGCTTTTCGGAAACCCATGCACCCACGGAACGGAGCCTGATGTGCCTCGTGTTCGTCCAGGGTGTTCATGATTCCCGAGGGCCGTTGACAGCTCGTCCTTCTCTCTGTCGGGAACGAACGTCCCTTCCAGCGCTTTCTTGATTACTTCCTCAAGCCTTGTGACGGGTGTTTGAAGTTGAGCTTTTGTCCAAACACACTTCCCTGTTTCTGGGTCCAAAGTTCCCCCAACCCCGAAGAACCAAGTCCTTGCCCGATATGGCCAGTGCAATGTCGCTGGTTGGACATTTTTAGCAAGCAGGTCTTGCTCAGCTTTGTCCCACGTAGGCCGGGTTTTTCTATAGCCACCTGACCCCGTAACATGGTGATACTGCTTCTTTGCAGCATTTTTCTTATTTATATGTGACCTTTGCTTGGCCTTCTCCGATTTCTTGTAGGCCACAAATGCAGGCCAGTGATCTTTTATCTTCAAGTATTGACCTTTGAATTCTGGAGTCTCGTCTTTCTCGACAAACTTTTTGTTCAATAGTTTCTTCCAGTTCTTGAATAGTTCTGCCATTTTCTTAAGAGCAAACGCCTTGACCTTTCACTGTATAACTGGGTTATTCGGATCCTCCTCTGGCGGTAGGCTGAAATTTCTCAACAACGAGTTCCAAAGATCATCTTTCAGTCTATCGTGGACATGAGGAACTTCAGGGTCCTTCTTCTTATTCCATTCTTGGATGCTGATCGGGACGCTGACCCTAACAATAACTCCGCACTGATGTATAAATTTATCCTTGGTCCACTTGGGAGCAATCGGTTGGCCTTCTGGAGAGACTTCTTCGATCGTGAACCTTTCATCCGGGTCCAACCTTTTCTTCGGGCCTCGTCTCCTTACCGAAGTTTGGCTGGATCCGGAGGGCTAAAAGAAGAAAGAAGCGTTAATATATATACATACAAAACAATTAATGCATCTAGTCAGCAGAGGCTTAATTAATATATATATATATACCTTGCCAGACTTTGAAACAGTTAAGGCTCCCTTGTCCATTCGATCACCGAAGCCGTCATGATCTCCTTCCTCCTCCATTCCATCACCGGAGCCATCATGATCTCCTTCCTCCTCCATTGGATCACCAGAGCCGTCATCCTCTCTTCTATCACCATCCGTGTCGTTGAGCCATGACAAGATATTATCATCACCTCCGTCGCGGATTATATCCCCCAACAAGTCTTCTTTTTCTAAGTCTCTGTGATCCATAGCTTCTGCACATAAAGCATTGACACTTCAAACTAGCTATCACATGAAGCAAAAAAGAAGTATATTTGTCACCAAAATACAACACTTGACAGAGTTTCCTCTATTTAAAAAATACTTCTCTATTTTCAAAAATCATTCCCTCCATATAGAAACTTGCGGACCCCCCCTCATGTCGAAGTTATCGGGGATATGTTGAATTCCCGAGAGAGTTAGGGGTGTTCTAACGCGGCACTACACGATATAGGTGAAGGGGGATAACATCCGGGAATGTTTTCCCGAAGTCTGCATTTTCGGACATTTTCTATATACATCAATCCATCCATCCATACATGGTGAGGTGGCTATTAGAGTTTGATTGATACATGGTTGTGTTTGATAGTAAAGTATTAAAAGCCAAAGTATTCAAAAACTACAACATTTTAGCACGTAGATATAAGATACCACTATTTTCAGATATCACAGTATTTTGACGTATTGAGAATACTTTGAGTTGTTTGACTAATGTTGTATATATTGACATAAGTTAGCTAGCTAGTTCTTTTCTCCTTAGCTACCTAGCTGTTGCAAATTCAACGGCCATGCACATAGGCCACCCACACGCAAAAACTTTGAATGGCCATGCACAAAGGCTACTGTCAGACTGTCAATGACCATGCACAAAGCTTGGTTTGTAACTTATCAAAGATGAGGAGGAAATTGAAATACCATGATAGCGCTATTATGCTGAGGTGACTCGACATGCCATCGGCTGGCCGGCACTCGCAGAAAGAGAAGTAGGAGCAGCTGTGGCAGGAATTTTCATTAGGCTGTAGAAGGCGTATTCTTGTGGGAGCGAGGTCTGCTAGCTTCATGCCACATGCCTCCTTAAGAAGAGAGGAGAACATGCGATTTAGCCCAGCGTATTCATCTTTTGTTTTCATAGTAGTCTCTTTGTCTGTCCACGCCTATCGAGCGAGAGATGATCTTTAGCAACGAGAGAGCAGCGGCCGCGGCTTGGGAGTGAACGAGGAAGAAGATAGCGACGGACTCGTTTCCTCGCATGCTCAGTTTTTAAAAAAGAGGTTTGGGGGTCTTTTTTTAGACAGAGATAATACTGCATTTTTGGGAATACTGTAGTATAAATATTGCAGCTTTTTGTGGATCCCAAATAGTTCGCTGTAAAATAAACCATGGTATTTAGAAAAACCGTAGTATTCCTCAAATGCTTAGAAAATGCAGAGTTATCAAACGGGCCCTAATCTGCTCCATCCATACATATATACATGGTCAGCAAATCATCAATCCATACATATATACATACATCAATCCATCCATCCATTATAAAACTCTAATAGCATAATCTGCTCAGCAAATCATCAAACAAGTAACATGTATGATATATCAACAAGAACTCTAGCAACCCCGAGATCCATGGCCGCGGCTGGAACAGGGACGAAGGGGGGTGGAAGAGAGAGAGGAGGGAGGAGAGGGGTGGAAGGAGTACTATCTGTGGACTGGCGGCGTCACGGCAGGGGCGCAGCGGCGTCGGGGCAGGGGCGCAGCGGCGTCGGGGAGCGGCGGTGTCGGGGCAGGGTGCGCGTCGGGGCAGAGGGGCAGGGCGCGGTGAGGGCGTCGAGGGCGTCGGCGAGGGGCAGGGCGCGGATAGGGCATCGACGGCAAAATCCGGCAGCCAGGCGGCGTCGAGGTCGTCGTCGGCGCCATCGGGGGAGAGGAGAGAAGAAACTGCAGATGGATTGGAAAATTCTCCAAGTGCCATTTATATAGCCCCCCCTTTAGTCCCGGTTGGTGGCTCCAACCGGGACTAATGCCCCCCCTTTCGTCCCGGTTGCAGCCACCAACCGGGACTAAAGGTAAAATTCAGCAGCCCAAAGGGCGGGAAGCAGAGACCTTTAGTCCCGGTTGGTGGCTCCAAGCGGGACTAAAGGGGGGGCATTAGTCCCGGTTGGAGCCACCAACCGGGACTAAAGGGCTGTGCTTCCCGCAGCCAAATGTTTAGTCCCACCTCGCTAGTCGAGAGAGGCTCGGAGTGGTTTATAAGCGCTGCTGCCACTGCCCTGTCGAGCTCCTCTCTATTGCAGGCAGTACATGCCTATCTCATGCCCTGTTGGGCCTGCTAGCACTGCGGGCCTGCATCCTGGCCCATTTCTAGGGTATCTAGTCGTCTGCAGGCCGTTGTGGCTAGTAGGCGGGCCTTTTTTTATTTTTTGCATCTATTATGTTTTTAAAATTTTCATGTTATTTTTTGCATATGTTTTAGTTGATTCCTTTTGCTATTAGAGTTTTATAAAAGCTTTTTACTATTAAAGTTTTTAACAAGTAAATACTTTGATAATTTTAGTTAATATTATTTTGATTCTTTTTAGTTGATTATTTTTGCTATTAGAGTTTTATAAAAGCTTTTTAGTTTTCTATTAAGGCTTGTAACAAAATATACTTTATGAAAATTCTTTTTACTATTAAAGTTTTTAACAAATAAATACTTTGATAATTTTAGTTAATATTATTTTGATTCTTTTTAGTTGATTCTTTTTGCTATTAGAGTTTTATAAAATCTTTTTAGTTCATTCTTTTTGCTATTAGAGTTTTATAAAATCTTTTTAGTTCATTCTTTTTGCTATTATAGTTTTATAAAAGCTTTTTAGTTCATTCTTTTTGCTATTAGTTCATTCTTGGAGCTGAATGACCCTGAATTTGAAAAGCACTGCAAATGAACTCTGAAAAGGTTGAAACTTGGCATGGTATCATAATTTCACCCACATAGCATGCGCTAAAAAGTTGAGAGGGTTACGGGAAAAACTGGATGCACTTCGTGTACAAATTGGACAATCTCTTTCGAAGTAACAGGGTTTTGGACGAAAACTCATCTATTACAAAAGGGATTTCATTTTTTTAACATATTTTAACTCCAGACTTTTTCTGCATTCAATATGCACCATTCAAAGCCACATCATCAATTTTCAACCCTTTTCTGACTTCATTTTCTATTTTTCATGCATTTCATGATTTATTTTGAGCTAAATGACCTTGAAATTGACAAGGACTGCAAATGAACTATGAAAAGGTTGAAACTTGGCATTGTATCATAATTTCACCCACATAGCATGCGCTAAAAAGTTGAGAGGGTTACGGGAAAAACTGGATGCACTTCGTGTACAAACTGGACAATCTCTTTCGAAGAAATAGGGTTTCAGACGAAAACTCATCTATTACAAAAGGGATTTCATTTCTTTAAACATATTTTAACTCCAGACTTTTTCTGCATTCAATATGCACCATTCAAAGCCACATCATCAATTTTCAACCCTTTTCTGACTTCATTTTCTATTTTTCATGCATTTCATGATTTATTTTGAGCTAAATGACCCTGAAATTGGCAAGCACTGCAAATGAACTCTGAAAAGGTTGAAACTTGGCATGGTATCATAATTTCACCCACATAGCATGTGCTAAAAAGTTGAGAGGGTTATGGGAAAAACTGGATGCACTTCGTGTACAAACTGGACAATCTCTTTCGAAGTAACAGGGTTTCAGACGAAAACTCATCTATTACAAAAGGGATTTCATTTTTTTAACATATTTTAACTCCAGACTTTTTCTGCATTCAATATGCACCTTTCAAAGCCACATCATCAATTTTCAACCCTTTTCTGACTTCATTTGCTATGTTTCATGCATTTCATGATTTATTTTGAGCTAAATGACCCTGAATTTGAAAAGCACTCCAAATGAACTCTGAAAAGGTTGAAAATTGGCATGGTATCATAATTTCACCCACATAGCATGTGCTAAAAAGTTGAGTGGGTTACGGGAAAAACTGGATGCATTTCGTGTACAAACTGGACAATCTTTTTCAAAGTAACAGGGTTTCGGACGAAAACTCATCTATTACAAAAGGGATTTCATTTCTTGACATGTAACTGCAGTGATATTCTAGATCAAAGCCATCATCAGAATAGTTGTGGAGAGAAAGTCTTCACTTTTTCTTCGCGTGTGTCCCTTGCTTATTGCGCCGTAACCATGGATAATCTTCATCGTTTAACAAGATGCTTGGGTCAGCCTTCACTTTGAAGGGAGGAATTTCATGAAACTTTTCATAATCTTCATACATGTCTGTCTTGTCCTCCACTCCCACGATGTTTCTTTTCCCTGAAAGAACTATGTGGCGCTTTGGCTCGTCGTTTGATGTATTCGCTTCCTTATCTTTTTTTTTCTCGGTTTGGTAAACATGTCATTCACATAGAAAACCTGCGCCACATCATTGGCTAGGACGAATGGTTCGTCTGTGTACCCAAGATTGTTGAGATCCATTGTTGTCATTCCGTACTGCGGGTCTAACTGTACCCCGCCTCCTGACAGATTGACCCATTTGCACCGAAACAAAGGGACCTTAAATTCATGTCCATAGTCAAGTTCCCATATCTCCTCTATGTAACCATAGTATGTGTCCTTTGCCCTATTGGTGATTGCTGCATCAAAGCGGACACCACTGTTTTGGTTGGTGCTCTTTTTATCTTGGGCGATCGTGTAAAATGTATTACCATTTATCTCGTACCCTTGGTAAGTCAATACAATCGAAGATGGTGTCCTGGCCAACAAGTACAGGTCATCTCCAACAGTGTTGTTACGCATGAGATGCATTTGCAACCAACCGCCGAAAGTCCTGATGTGTTCATGTGTAATCCAGTCGTCAGACTCTCCGGGTGTTTGTAGCGTAGAATATTCTTGTGTTCATTGATATACGGGGCCACCAAGGTAGAATTTTGTAGAACTATGTAGTGTGCTTGTGCCCAGGAATGTCCGTCCCTACATATTATTGAATCCGCTCCTAGCATGCCTTTTCCACTCAGTCTCCCCTCATACCGCGATTTAGGGAGACCAATCGGCTTAAGGTCAGGAAAAAAGTCAACACAAAACCCAATGACCTCCTCTGTTTGATGGCCCGTGGAGATGCTTCCTTCTGGCCTAGCACGATTACGAACATATTTCTTCAAGACTCCCATGAACCTCTCAAAGGGGAACATATTGTGTAGAAATACAGGACCCAGAATGGCAATCTCGTCGACTAGGTGAACTAGGACGTGCGTCATAATATTGAAGAAGGATGGTGGGAACACCAACTCGAAGCTAACAAGACATTGGACCAAATCATTCTGTAACCTTGGTAGGATTTCTGGATCGATTACCTTCTGAGAAATTGCATTGAGGAATGCACATAGCTTCACAATGGCTAATCGAACATTTTCTGGTAGAAGCCCCCTCAATGCAACAGGAAGCAGTTGCGTCATAATCACGTGGCAGTCATGAGACTTTAGGTTCTCGAATTTTTTCTCTGCCATGTTTATTATTCCCTTTATATTCGACGAGAAGCCAGACGGGACCTTGATACTGAGAAGGCATTCAAAGAAGATTTCCTTCTTCGCTTTGGTTAGAGCGTAGCTGGCAGGACCTTGATACTGCTTTGGATGCATGCTGTCTTTTTCGTTCACACGTTGCTGGTCCTCCCGTGCCTCCGGTGTATCTTTTGTCTTCCCATACATGCCCAAGAAGCCTAGCATGTTCACGCAAACATTCTTCGTCACGTGCATCACGTCGATTGCAGAGCGGACCTGTAGGTCTTTCCAATAGGGTAGGTCCCAAAATATAGATTTCTTCTTCCACATGGGTGCGTGTCCCTCAGCGTCATTCGGAACAGATTGTCCGCCGGGACCCTTTCCAAAGATTACTTGTAAATCCTTGACCATATCAAGTATATCATCACCAGTACGGAGGACGGGCTTCTTCTGGTGATCTACCACACCTTTGAAATGCTTGCCTTTCTTTCTTAAGGCATGCTTGGTCGAAAGAAATCGACGATGTCCCAGGTACACATTGTTCTTGCATTTGTCCAAATATATACTTTGGGTATCATCTAAACAGTGCGTGCATGCGTTGTATCCCTTGTTTGTCTGTCCTGAAAGGTTACTAAGAGCAGGCCAATCATTGATGGTTAGAAACAGCGCTCGTAGGTCAAATTCCTCTTGTTCATGCTCATCCCACACACGTACACCTTTTCCATTCCACAATTGTAAAAGCTCTTAAACTAATGGCCTTAGGTACACATCAATGTCGTTGCCGGGTTGCTTAGGGCCTTGGATGAGCACTGGCATCATAATGAACTTCCGCTTCATGCACAACCAAGGTGGAAGGTTATAGATACATAGAGTCACGGGCCATGTGCTATGCTTGCTGCTCTACTCCCCAAAAGGATTAATGCCATCTGCACTTAAACCAAACCATACGTTCCTTGCGTCACCTACAAAGTCCCCCCACTTTCTCTCGATTTTTCTCCACTGCGACCCGTCAGCGGGTGCTCTCAACTTCCCGTCTTTCTTACGGTCTTCTTTGTGCCATCGCAACAACTTGGCATGCTCTTTGTTTCTGAACAGACGTTTTAACCATGGTATTATACGAGCATACCACATCACCTTGGCAGGAACCCTCTTCCTGGGACGCTCACCCTCAACATCACCAGGGTCATCTCGTCTGATATTATACCGCAATGCACCGCATACCGGGCATGCGTTCAATTCCTCGTACTCACCGCGGTAGAGGATGCAGTCATTAGGGCATGCATGTATCTTATGCACCTCCAATCCTAGAGGGCAGAGAACCTTCTTTGCTTCGTACGTACTGTCAGGCAATTCGTTATCCTTTGGAAGCTTGTTCTTCATTATTTTCAGTATCGAACCAAATCCCTTGTCAGATACACCATTGTTTGCCTTCCATTGCAGCAATTCCAGTGTGGTACCGAGCTTTGTGTTGTCATCTTCGCAGTTTGGGTACAACCCTTTTTTGTGATCCTCGAACATGCGATCGAACTTCAACTTCTCCCTTTCACTTTCGCATTCTCTCTGTGCATCAAGAATGACCCGGCGAAGATCATCATCGGGCACATCGTCTGGTGCCTCTTGATCTTCAGCTTCCCCCGTTGCAGTATCACCGTATTCAGGGAACATAGGATAGCTGTCATCATCCTCTTCTTCTTCGTTGTCTTCCATCATAACCCCTCTTTCTCCGTGCTTGGTCCAAACATTATAGTGTGGCATGAAACCCTTCTCAAGCAGGTGGGAGTTAAGGGTTTTCGAGTTAGAGTAATCCTTCGTATTCTCACAGACAGTACATGGACAATACATAAAACCATTCTACTTGTTTGCCTTAGTCACTTCGAGAAATTTATGCAGGCCCTCAATGTACTCGGAGGTACGTCGGTCACCGTACATCCATTGCCGGTTCATCTGCGTGCATTATATAATTAAGTGTATCAAAAACCATTACAGAACATCATGAATAGAGAAGTGACCAAATTAATACAAGTTCATCATCACATTAAAACCAAAGTACAGTAGTGATCAAATGTTATTACTGAAAAAATAAATACATAAAGTTCATACATAGTTCTCATAGAACAACATACAGCTCTCTAGAGCATCTAATTAAAACATAAATTGAAACTAACATACAACTATGTAAAACATTTAAATGCAACAACAAATGCGATCATAATTGCAACTAAGGTAACAATTGATCCAACATCATAATGATACCATGCCTCATTATCAATGGCATATTTTCTTATCTTTCTAATCTTCAAGCGCATTGCATCCATCTTGATCTTGTGGTCATCGACGACATCGGCAACATGCAACTCCAATTTCATCTTCTCCTCCTCAATTCTTTTCAATATTTCTTTCAAATACTCGTTTTCTTTTTCAACTAAATTTAACCTCTCGACAAGAGGGTCGGTTGGAATTTCCGGTTCACATACCTCCTAGATAAACACATCTATGTCACGTTGGTCGGCATAATTGTCATAAAAACTAAATGAAACAAATAGTTATAAAAGATAATATACCACATTCGAATCATAGACCGGACGAGGGCCGATGTGGGCGGATACCATAACCATGGCACTATATAATAACAAACAATAATAAAAGTAAGAAATTTATACAAGTATCTATGTAAATCATACAAGTAAGAATTTTTTTTCTTTTAAAAAGAAGATAAGAACAAGAGGCTCACCACGGTGGTGCCGGCGACGAGATCAGCGCGGGCGATCGACGATGGTGAGGATGGGGACGGGACGGGACGGACCGCCAAACCTAGACAAATCTTGGGGAAAATGGAGCTTGGAGGTCAAGCTTGGAGAGGAGAAAGCTTAAGCGTGGCTCGGGCATTTCATCGAACACCTCGTGTGCATAGGAGGTGAGAGCAGAGCAGCACACACCTCCCACACGCCGGCCGGCCAAAAAACAGAGGACTGAGCGGGCAGGGGCAAGCATATATATAGGCATCTCTTTAGTCCCGGTTGGTGGCTAGAACCGGGACAGAAGACTACCCTTTAGTCCCGGTTCCAGCCACCAACCGGGACTAAAGGGGATGCGCCAGGAGCGAGGACCTTTAGTCCCGGTTCGTGTCTGGAACCGGAACTACAGGTGTCAGACGAACCGGGACTGGTGCCCGCCGAGGCCCGGCCGGCGTCCTGGCCTCACGAACCGGGACTGATGCACCCATTAGTCCCGGTTCGTAACACGACCGGGACCAATGCACTTATCTGGCCTGGACCAAAGCCCTGTTTTCTACTAGTGATGACTCACATATTACTATCACCATGTCTCGAAACTATTACAAGGAATCAAGTTTAATTTGTCCAATGGTCTTCATGAAAGTTTATTATATCCTCCTTGGATATCTATCACTTTGGGACTAGTTTCATATATTGCCATTGTTTTTTTACAAGCTCAAACAAATTTAAGTGAAGAACATGAGCATAGAGATTTCATCTCTCAAAATAGTATAAGTGAAGCATGAGAGGATTTCTTCAAAATTTACCAACTCTCAAATTAATCTAAGTGAAGCATGAGATTGTTTCTTCAAAATTTACTAACTCTCAAATTAATCTAAGTGAAGCATGAGAGTGTTTCTTCAAAAGCTTCCAAGCACACCGTGCTCAAAAAGATATAAGTGAAGCACTAGAGCAATTCTATAGCTCAAAAAGTTTAAGTGAAGCATATAGAGCAATTCTAACAAATCATAGCATAATTTTGGCTCTCTCAAATAGGTGTGTCCAGCAAGGATACAAGTGACAAACTAAAAAGCAAAGCAAGCAAATACTCAAATGATACAAGACGCTCCAAGCAAAACTCATGATATGTGACGAATAAAAATATAGCTCCAAGTAAAATACCGATGGTCGTTAGAAGAAAGAGGGGATGCCACTCGGGGCATCCCCAAGCTTAGTTGCTTGTGTCTATTTGGATATATCTTGGGGGCGCTGTAACATCCCCAAGCTTAGGCTCTTTTCACTCCTTATTCCTTCATCCATCATGATCTCATCCAAAACTTGAAAACTTCAATCACACAAAACTCAACAAAATCTTCGTGAGATCCGTTAGTATAATAAAGCAAATCACTACTTTAATTACTGTTGCAAACTCATTCAAATTTTATTATTGCATTATACCTACTGTATTTTAACTTTACCATGGCTCATACCCTTCAATACAACCCATAGATTCATCAAAACAAGCACACAATGCAACGAAAACAGAATCTGTCTTAAACAGAACAGTCTGTAGTAATATGTAATCTAACCATAATTATGTAACTCTCAAAATTCTGAAAAATTAGGAAATGTAACGAATTTGTATTGCAATACTGTGTTAAAATTTCAGCTCAATATCACGTTCCAGTAAAAAATGAAAATTCGAACACTGGAGGTAAAGTTTCTGTTTCAGATTCAGCATTGTTTCTACTCATCTTATGAATCATCCTAAAGGCTTTAATTGCCACAAACACTAAATAAAACATAAAAACACAACCATAACAGAGGCATAATTGTGTCAACACTCAAAAACTGGAAGGAAAAGGCGAAAATAAATTTATTCATTGGGTTGCCTCCCAACAAGCGCTATCGTTTTACGCCCCTAGCTAGGCATAATGATTTCAATGATGCTCACATAAAAAGTAGTAATTGAAATGTGCAAGAGAGCATCATGAATCTCATGACAAGCATATTTAAGTCTAACCCATTTCCTATGCATAGGTATTTTGTGAGCAAACAATTCATGGGAACAAGAATCAACTAGCATAGGAAGGCAAAACAAGCATAACTTCAAACCTTTGAACACGTAGAGAGGAAACTTGATATTACTGCAATTCCTACAAGCATATATTTCTCCCTCATAATAAATTTCAGTAGCATCTTGAAGGAATTCAACAATATAACTATCACGTAAATCATTCTTTTTATGATGCACAAGCATAGAATTTTCATTACTCTCCACATAAGCAAATTCCTTTTCATCCATGGTAGTGGCAGCAAAATCAACAAAATAACTATCATGAGACACTTGATTGACATAACCACATTGCAAATTAAAACCATGGTGATAAGTTTCATGGTTATCATTACTCATTATAGCATACGTGTCATCACCATCATCATGAATAGGAGGCATGCAATCATCATAATAAATTTGCTCATCAAAACTTGGGGGACTAAAAATATCATCTTCATCAAACATAGCATCCCCAAGCTTGTGGCTTTACATATCATTAGCATAATTGACATTAATAGAATTTATAGTAACATCATTGCAATCATGCTTTTCAATCAAGGAGCTATCATGAATCACCTTATAAATTTCTTCTTTCAACACTTCATCAAAATTTTCAGATTCATGATTTTCAAGCAAAACTTCATAGAGATAATCAAGTGCACTCAACTCACTAGCAATTGGTTCATCATAATTTGGTCTTTTGAAAAGATTAGCAAATGGATGAGGATCCATATCAATAGATTTTTAGCAAGCAAAGATGCAAGCAAATAGAAGGCACATGGCAACACAAGCAAAGATAGCAAACAAGCAAACAAAAAGAGATCCGGCAAGAAAAAGGCGAAAGAGAAAGAGGGCGAATAAAACAACAAATTTTGTGAAGTGAGGGGAGGAAAACGAGAGGCAAATGGCAAATAATGTCATTTCAAGGAGATGGGATTTGTGATTAGGAACCTGGTAGATGATGATGGTGTCTCCTCGGCGACAGAGATTGGCACGTAGAAGAGACCGCTTCCTCCCCGGCAACGGCGCCAGAAATTCCTTTGACGTGGCTTGAGACTGCGTCGGTATTTCCCCAAAGAGGAAGGGATGATGCAGCACATCGACGGTAAGTATTTCCCTCAGTTATGAAACCAAGGTATCGAACCAGTAGGAGGATCACCACCACTACGTAAACAACACATGCACACAAAGAACAAATACTTGCAACCCGACGCGAAAGAGAGATTGTCAATCTCTCTACGGTAAAAAGATAGATTAGGTAGTGATAGATTGGAGAGATAGATCTCTCAGGAACACAAAATAAAAAGAGCAAATAAAAAGTGTAGCAAGCTATTTTTAGGTTTTTGGAATAATAGATCTGAAAACAAAAGCGGCGAGAAGATAGATCGGAAAGCAATATGTTGGAAAAGCAGACCCGGGGGCCGTAGGTTTCACTAGTGGCTTCTCTCATGAGTATAGCACACGATGGGTGAACAAATTACTGTTGGGAAATTGATAGAAAATCAAATAATCATGACGATATCCAAGGCGATGATTATTATATAGGCATCACGTCCAAGATTAGTAGACCGAAACGATTTTGCATCTACTACTATTACTCCACACATCGACCACTATCCAGCATGCATCTAGTGTATTAAGTTCATGGAAAAACGGAGTAATGCAATAAGAACGGTGACATGATGTATACAAGATCTATTCACGTAGGAATAGACCCCATCTTGTTATTCTTAATAGAAACGATACATGCGTGCCTCGCTGCCCCTTCTGTCACTGGGAGAGGACACCGCAAGATCAAACCCATCACAAAGCACCTCTTCCCATGGCAAGAATAATCGATCTAGTTGGCCTAACTAAACCAAAGATTTGAAGAATAAATACGAGGATATAAGTAATCATGCATATAAGAGATCAAAGAAGACTCAAATAATATTCATGGATAGAAACTGATCATGAACACAAAATTCATCGGATCCCAACAAACACACCGCAAAAGTTTACATCAAATAGATCTCCAAGAGACCATTGTATTGAGAATCAAAAGAGAGAGAGGAAGCCATCTAGCTACTGCCTACGGACCCGTAGGTCTATGGTGGACTACTCACGCATCATCGGAGAGGCACCAATGAGGATGATGAACCCCTCCGTGATGGTGTTAGATTGGATCTCGAGGTTCTGGAACTTGCGGCGGCTGGATGTGTTTTTCGTCGACTCCTCTAGGGTTTCTGGAATATTTGGGAATTTATAGGCGTCAGAGGCGGTGGAGAGGGGTCCCGAGGAGGGCACAACCCATCAGGGCGTGCCCTGGTGCTTGTGGTCTCCTCGACCCTCCCCTTTGGCACTTCTTTGGCCCACTGGATGTCTTCTGGCCCAAAAAAATCTCCAAAAAGTTTCACGATGTTTGGGCTTTGCTTGGTACTGATATTCTGTGAAGTAAAAAACAAGCAAAAACAGCAACTGGCACTTTGGCACTATGTCAATAGGTTAGTTCCAAAAAATGGTATAAAGTTGCTATAAAATGATTGTAAAACATCCAAGAATGATAATTTAACAACATGGAACAAGCAAAAATTATAGATACGTTGGAAACGTATCAACCCCCAGTGGGGATGGCAGCCCAAGAAGTTTTCACAGAGAGAAACAAAAGCGGCCAAGTATGAAACATCATTGGGAGGAAGATGGTGGAGTTGAGAGCCGTAAAATTCCAAGAAAGCTCGGAAGAAATGATGTGGCGGAAGGGAGAAACCTCGCTCAAAGTGGGTGGCGAGGAGGACGCGCTTGCCCCCACGCGCCGAAGGCTCGACCTCGCCGGCGTCTGCCAATCGCCAGCTCCCGGCGACCAGGAGCCCTTGGCTCTCCAATTCCTGGAGCCGAGCGGCGATGGTCCGCGGGGCCATCCAGTCACCCTGGATCCAGCCCGCCGGCGCACCCGTGCTCGAAGACGACCCCCGAGATCCCTTCTTCGCCTGCTCGGCCTTCGCCGTCACGCCCTTCGTCATCTCCGGCAGGGCAGGTGGCGGGTCAATGGCGGAGGTGTAGAGGGAGGGGCTCGTCGGGGCGTCGGACGGATTGAGAAGCGGGGAACAAGAGATCTTTCTCTTCCCCCCCCCCTCGCTCAACCGCACTTTATATAGAGATCGGGCGAATTTCCAGCCGTCAATCCGCAAATGAAGCAAGATCCATGGATCCCCCGTACAACGTTAACCGGAGACACATGGCGGAGATTGCAGTGCGGAAATCGAGGCGCCACACCCCACATGCCCCACTATCATGAAGCAACCGCTCCTACGCGCACGCGCGAGCGTCTCCCACGATTTCAAACGCACGAAAATTTCGCTGCGTCGTGGCCCGAGCAAGCCCCGTGCTCACAAGACTCCCCTCGACTCGTGTCAGGCCGCCGAGTGCCCGATGCAGTTTTGCGGGACACTCGGGGGAATTACTGAACACTCGAAATGTTCCTCCCGAGAGCCAATCCGTCACCATCACAGTGTTAAATGACCAAATTTGTCAGATCAATCAGAATTTGAAAATCCTGAATCCGCCGTGGTTTCGAGACCGAGTGGGAAACATTCTGAATCATTTTCCTGGCACCTCCGAGGCGCCAACGGCACTTCCGAGTGTCGTTCACTCGTCTCCTTAAACCTCAACCGATTCGGGGGCTACTGATGAGGTCATCTACCAGAGGTAGGGTTACAGACTGACATCCAAGGCCCACCGGGGGTCACTCATTAAGGACAGTAAAACTGCACCTAATCCCTGCCCTCTCAGCGATTAGCGTTTTTGGCCGTCCGTTTTCGTGATCTGGGAGTTTCTGGCCATTGGATTTCGTGTCTACAACGATCTGTTCCGCAGATCTGTCTAATGTGGCCCGACTGTCCTGTGGGCTGCTGCTCCAGGGGCCGAAAAGGAGGCCTCTGGTGCACTGGGCCTTGCGGAAGCCACTAGCCCATTCGAAGGAGGCCCACTGCTCGGAGAAGGGGAGGCCTACGAGCGACCGCGTGACCATCCACTCGCGAACCCTAATCCAACCCCGATCGAGGCTGAGCCTGTGGAGAGGAGCGTCCGGTGCGGCCAGATCCATCCAGTGAAGACGGCGTGTGTTCGTCCGTCCACCTGAGGTGAGGGATGGGATCGTGTCCCTCTGGTCGATCCCGGCGACCGGAGGAGAGGGATCCGTCCACCTGAGGTTTCGCATGGACGATGTTCATTTGTACGAACGCGAGGTCGCGGGCGGTGCGGCCGTATGGGGCACAGAGGCGAGCGGCGACGTGGAGCGATAACAGATCGGGGCTGCAGTCGATGTGGCCGGCACGCCGTCGTCCCGTCTTGCGAGGGGAACCAGCGGACGCGCGATGCGGAAGCCCGATCCTCTCACCGAATGCGGCATGGAGTCTCCGGTGCCATCTCTGCTCCCGTTCGCACCAGCGCCTCCGCGCGGGATGCGACGTGGAGTCTCCGGCGCCCTCCCTGCTCGCTGCTCAGTCGCTTCGCCCATCGTGCAGCTGCCCCGTGCTCCACTCCCTCCAACGGCGCGTAGAACTGCCCTCTGGTAGAAACGCTTCGACGCCTCCTCGCAAGAATCCTCCATTGGCGATCCGTGTCTTGGCCAGGAGCGCCTCGCCCCGTCGTCTTCCTGGTTTGTCCATAGTCCTGTGCCCTTCCACGCTTCACGCCCGCGGTGCCAGACACGCTACCCTGGTGTGTGTAAGATAGCGGCATACAAAATTCTGAATTTTTGTAATCTACGATATTCAGGTTCGTTCATGTTGTATAATTGTTCCCATGTTCAATTCCAATGTCTGCTATTTTCTGCAGTGTACGTCTTTTGCTCTCGGTTCTAAGTTATCCAAGGCAATGGACTTTTTCCGACCATGTTCCAGAAAGAAGGTTGTACTGACATATACTTCCAAAGCTTACTACACAAAATGCCATAGTTAAAACCGATATGCAAACAAATGTATGGGAACAAGGTCTTAGATATGGAGTAAGCAGATTCCTGAAATACTGAGTTTTCTGAACCATGAAAATTTACAAACATGAATCGGTCTTGTTATTCCCATTTTCCTTTCCCTGCAGCAGGCGGTGGCAGAGACTTGCGTTTGCGGGCAGCGACAAAGAGGAGGAGGCGACTTCAATGGTGGCATATGGTGCGGCGGCGGTGCATGTGAGGGGAATGAGGTCACGACGATGGATCCAGCATGATAAGTTCCTTCTCCGCCCCTCCCTTGGCTGCTAGCACCACCGTACCCTTCTCCGCTTGTAGGATGGCCTAGCTTCTCTTGGTCAAATGGTTTTCTCTGGTCCGGTTGATTGATTTGGTTAGCTTTGGCTTGCTCTGTTCATGCCATTAATACCGAGTGAGCCCACTCTCACCAGTGGTGATATGTTTATTTGGTTTTGTAGGGCCTGGTGCTGATGGCCTTCTTCAGCGTGAGTGAATCTCTTGATGTTGATGGCCAAGAAGGCAACGGCCACACGACCAACAATGTGAACAAGTGAACCAGAGGCTCCTATTGCGGATGCTACAAGAATGTTTTTAGTAAATCCGAAACAGCCATTTACGCATGATTAGCTATTCATATTTTTTATTATCTGTTGTATTTTTAGTTGTGTGAGTGCTCAATGGCTGCTTGCCCGCTGTATACTAGGAGGGTGATAATGCAAGTACATCCTTAAAGCTAATTAGGCATGAACCCATGTTAATGCAATACATATTGCTTGATTTGGTAAGGCTCTGGTACTATTTACAACTACAAAATTAAGCCTGAAATTGTTTCTGTTCTTCCCATAGCTATCATTTATCAACTGTTTAAATCATTCAAAAGAAGGCAAAAAAAACATTGGCCTAGAAGGAATCATAATTGATAGAATATACATAATACATGGTTCATGAATCATGATAAGAGGCAACTATTGATCACACATTGCTCCTGTTACTGTTAGTTTTGAGCATCGTCTGGAAATAAAATGGGATAGCTCAATGCAAATGTTCCAGTTATGTCTAATTCTCTGTGTTAGCACGACGTTCCTTCTGTAACAAAGGAATTTATTTAATATATAAGTAGGATTTTATTCTAAATCATGTAATGTATCACATTGCTCCCAATGATTTTTGAGACATGGTAAATTACCTATATCTCGCCTTTGTCGTTCCTGATCTGGCAACCTCTTTAATGAAAACCCAACCCAATTGTCGAACTCGGTTAATAATATGGCTGCATGCATCGATTGATGCAGAGGCCTGGGGCTTCGTTCCTCCTTTTCCAAAAAAAAAACCCAACCCAATACTACTAGGTTGGGTGGTTATTTGCTATTTATAATTCAATTTTGTCAACGTGGTCTCTCCTACATGGATTACATTTCCCTTCTTTTACATAATTAATGAAAAGAAAAAAGGGGGAAGCGTAAAGAAAAACTCCTGGACCAGCATTTTTTTCCTTATTTATGAAGTACTCCCTTCGTTCCTAAATATTTGTCTTTTTAGAGATTCAACTATGGACTACATACGAAGCAAAATGAATGAATCTACACTCTAAATTATGTCTATATATACATCCGTATGTAGTCCATAGTGAAATATCTAAAAAGACAAATATTTAGGAACGGAGGGAGTACATTGGAACGCCATTCTTTGTATTGTCAGTTGTGCCGGTGGAGACTTGAAAATATATGAATATATTTGTCATCTCTTTCTTTCAGGTTGTCTGTTGCAGAATATGTGATGAATGTAGAGTGGACTCTACAGACTAGAGGTGCTACTATTTTTCTGCCATAACTATGCCATGTAACTAAGATACATCTTTGTCTGTCATTTTACTGAAAAATATATAACTGGTGTCGCTGATGTATCGTATGGTTTCTATCTATGGAGTGTTTTTTGTCCCCTGTCTTCTCTTTAATACCAATGACAATTTTCAATCTGTCAGCTATATTTTGTATGCATCAAGTTTCAGTTTTTCTTGATTGACTACTATATTCTCTGATGGCAAAACTTCATGCACTTCCACAAAACATGTATAGTCATGATCTGTTGGAGGAACTAGGATAGTCATTTCAGACCTCACTAGCATTCTCTGGTCCACAATCAACATGCTATTATTCGGATACACTTCTAATGCCTCTCCTACTGTAGTTACTCTGTAGAATGTCATTGTAAAACCAAATTTAGGTGTTTTTGGAGGAAGATTACTCTGGCTTGATGCTTACATTCTCACTTATATAAAACTGAAGAACCATATATATTTGATTCATTAGTTTTATTTGAATTCAAAACTATGTATTTCGTCTGAAATCTGCCAAGGGCAAAGCCAGGAAATTGTCTTCCCGTAACACCTATTTAATCTTGCTTCTTGGTCAATTTAATCCTGAAGATAAAATCATATGGATAAATGGGCGAGACAACGTGCGACATCAAGGTTTGTGTTGGGGTCCATGTGCAATGCAAACAAATAAGCCCAAGTCCAATGCAGACGTGATGGAACTTATAGTTGCAGTCTCTCATTTCAAAATAAACAAGGAACTCTATGTTTTACATATATTTCTAACCCTATCATACTACATTCAAAATGGACAGGCGCGGCAACGCGCGCCATCAATGATCTAGTTGTCACTAAAGTCCCTGGACTAGAGATGCATTCGGATGCACACGAAGATTCACTCGGATCCTTCAAGCCACTCGGATGTCATTCCATCAGTCGGACAAGTATCGTCACTCGGGTGATAGAAGCTCAGGCGACATGGAAGCTACAACGGTCGAGGGACTTAATAACTCATATGAAGTCTGTGAAGACCAGCGTTACCTGTAACGCCTTAGTTAAAGCAGCAGTTTCTGGTAACACATGCAATTATTGGCAATTAATGCCCTTATAATGGAGCTCGGCCGGTGGTGGCGCACTCTATATAAGCCACCCCCGGGCTCCAGAGCAGGGGTTCAGCACCCTCTGTAATCATACACCCTCATAAGCAAACACCAAGCCTCAGGGCTCGAGACGTAGGGTCTTTACCACTCCCGAGTGGGGGGCCGAACTCGTACATCCGAGTGTTACACCTGTGCCGTAGCTGGGCTCCGCCCCTCTCATTCGTACCTCATAGTACTATTGTCAGGTTCATCCCCTCGACACCGCCCATTCGGGTTGTAGCATCGCGGCACGCGATCCTCCCGGTTGTCCGAAGTTGTCCTAGTTGTTGCACCGACTCGCATGCCGCCGCTGCATCGCCCCTTCGGGCCAACGCCACGGCATGTGGTCCCCGTCGTCGCCCCGAGGCTGTCCCCACGGCTGCATCGAATCACGCGCCGCTGTTGTGTTGCCCCTTCAGGACGTAGCACCGCGGCACGGGATCAACGTTGCTGTCTTGGGGTCTTCCGGTCGTCGCCCCGACTCACGCACCGTCGCTGTGTCACCCCCTTGGGGCCGTAGCGCTGCGGCACGCGGTCCACTCCGCCATCCCCGCGCGTCGACTTCCACGTGGTATGTGTCGCGCCGCCTCCCTTGGCGTGGGAACGCCACCGTTCACGCCGGTCTTCGTCACGCTGTCGGGTTCTTCCTCGCCTACTTTGAACATCGCCGCCGCGCTCCTAACCCAGCTGCCGCCACCGCCACTCTTCTTCGGCGCCGCTGCCGCTCGCTCACCCGAGCCGTGTCGCCCGTCCACCTCCTTCGTCTTTGTCCAGCACCAGCTCATCGCCAGCGTCGCTGTCATCTAGCCCAACCTTCATCTACTCCGACCGCCGCGGGCGACAATGCCCCTCCCTCCCGCGCCGATTTGCGCTGCAACAGTCGTCGAGTCCTTCTCTGCTAGCCTCCTCGACATGGCGTACCAGCTTGTGCAGGTCCCCGTCTACACATGCCCGATGCTGGCAACACCGACGTGTGTCTTCGTCCCTGATGTGTTCCTAGGCCTGGCAAACTTGGAGCGGTGCATCGTCAACATCGCCTTCGTCCGTCTATGCATGCCCGATGCTGGCAACACCAATTCATGCCTTCGTCCATGCGCCGACTTCCTGGACACCGACCACCCCGACTCGACATCGACCACGGTATTCTTTGCATGGCTACCTCGACCACGGCTACACCACCCTATGCTCTCAGCTACCTCGACATCGGCAAAAACGGCTATCGCCTTGCTTGAGCAACCTCGTTGGTTTTCACTCCAGCCACGACTTCCGCGATGCATCTACCGTTACAACTGTGGGAGGGGGGGTGTCCGTCGGCTTACCTTCAGATTCTTCTCCAGTCTCATCGTCTGTGTCGCTACCGTTGTGACTGTGGGGGATGTTGAGTATCGTGATTAGATTGAAAACATAGGATAGACTAGGAAGTATCCTGGCTTGTCTTGTACTCCAAAGAAATCATGTACTCCTATATATATGCCCACGAGGCTCAAGCAATAAACAACAATTTCATCAATCCCTCTCTATTTCTTTCTATACTTTAAATGCTTGAAGTGAACTATGTAGTGGTCACATGTTCAAGAAAATTCATTTGCATGTTTGAAGAGCTCTATTTTAGGGCAGTTGGTGGAGATGAAGATTTTTCGGTGTCCTAATGTCACTTTTGGTACCTAAAATTTTACTCCAACAACATTTTGATCTCCTAAAATAAAGGCAGGGTTGGAGGTGCTCTAAAATAAGGCCGCTGTTGAAGTTGCTCTTGGAGGATACAAAGTAGGACTAGGGTCCAAAGACAATACAAACTCAAAAACTGTTGTATAACCAACTTCACACTCATTGAAGAATTTCTCAAAAAATTAAAAACACTCATCAAAGATAAATGGAGATGATAAATCTCAAAATTTAATTTTTTTTATGACAACTTTAGTTGACGTGAGATGTCAACTTTTAATTGTTAAAACATGGCAATCACCGGATTACCCGTCTAACAGTCTGAGATTGGTAAGGCGAAGGGAGAATGGTGAGGCGAGGTGAAACTGACTCGCGAGTTCGATCATTTCATGGGTGATCCATCCGTCTCCACGCCACAGAAAGCCTTCAATGGATCACTGAATTTGGGCCCTTCTCCCGAGTACTGGAACTTGGTGTACTCGTCGTTCTTACACGGTCGGTACATGAGAGGGTGGTCTCTGTCCACGAGCTCGTCCATCGCGCTCAGTACGACGCCGTCCTTCCCCCGGCAGACGAAAAGTGCTGCCAGGCGCTCACGGTTGCTTGGCGTCCTGACACGGTGGAGGCACGGCGGCACCCTTCCGTTGGTCACGACCTGCGACATACGGCGGTGACATCCCTGTGGCCTCAGACTGGGGATGCGCGCGCACACACACAGTCAGCGATAATAGAAAAAACGGCGCGCATGGCTCTTACCGTCAACAAGTCGCCGGCGACGATGGCGTACGTTGCCGGATCAGGCGGCACGGCGAGCCAGCTCCCATCCTTGGCCTGCACCTCTAGGCCTTCCACCTGGTCCTGCACGATCATGGTGATCACGCTGTCGTCGCAGTGCGCCTGCAGGGACATGCTGGTCTCCGTATCAGGCGGGACGCCGTAGCAAGTCAGTCGGGCGGCGTGGGCGAGCGCGTTAAAGTGCGCGTCGATGTGCTCCTCCTGGACGCCGAGGCCCTCCAGGATCATCTTCTCCACCGTCCGTTGGAGTTCAAACACGTTATTGGCTGCCGACACAATTGTGTCGCTGCACATGGACGGACATGGTGAGAAGGTCAAAATGGACGGGCGACGACTGCGCGGCGGAGCAATGATGGTAGCCTCAGTGAGTCGGATCATTCCAAGAAAAAAAGGTGGCCATCGTTACCAGAAAGCAGGGTTCCCCTGCGGCCAGAGGAGATCAGCGAAGTCACGGACACGGCCGGCGTCGGTGACGTCGGAGACGCGCAGGCTCTCCGAGTTCATGCCCGGGATGTTGGAGATGTATCCTGAGAACGGCCCCACGGTGGAGACGTTCCGCTGCTTGGCCTCCAGCGGGAGCGCGGAGAGCTCCGGCATGGCGCGGCCGAACAGCGCCTGCCGGAGCTCCGGGCCGAGCGCGTCGTGCGTGACGACAACGAAGCCGTGCGTCACCATGGACGCGGTCACCGCGTCCCGGGCTTTCCCCCAGCCTGGCCCGCCAGGCTCCAGTCCGCGGAGGTCGACCTTGGTGATCTCCATCAGCTGATGCTCTGAGCCGTCGGTTGTACCCATCGGTGTGGCTTCTGATATGCGATGCTTCTTGCCATATACGTACTCCTGTAGCAGGTATCTCAGCGGATGAACTGTAGGATAGCTGTTCATCATGTGACACTCTTGGTTTCGTTTTTCTGTTTGCAACACGAATCCGTGCTATTTGTTTATGCCAACTGTTCCCCCGAGTACAGTATGAAGTATCTGTCAGAAGGTCAGTGACTAGGCTTAACGCATAATGGAACAATTATAATCAACCTTGTAGTATCCCGGTGGCACCACTGGATCTGTGCCTGTTGCCGCCATCCAGTTGACTGATTTTAAGCTAAACATGCAAGCCCACTGATTTCTCGGGGGGGGGGGGGGGGGGGGGTTGGTCAGCTCTGAGTGCATAGCCGTTCGATCGATGGCTGTAGCATCGTGTACATAAGGAGCATGGTGCCACTTTGAGACACAAGTGTGGTAAGAGATAGTAGCAAAGTCCGTTCTTTCATTTTCTCTCGTTCATTTTTTTTTTAATGGATGGTGGCTCATTTGGCCTTCCCCATCTTTATTTTTTCGTCCGGAGTCTCATCTTGACTTATGGGAGAATCATCGTCTCTATCATTCTTTCCTTACTTGGACAATGTTTTAATAATGATGATCATCACACTTTTATTTACTTACAACTCGATATAAAGAATTGATATGAAGATATGACTCTGTATGAATACCTCTGACAATGTACCAGGATGATCTAGCCTGACATGTATCAAAAATATGATGAACGATGGCTTTGTCACAAATACCATGTCAGCTCTATATAATCATGCAAAGCAATATAACAATGAACAAACTAGTCATGTGAAGTGACGATAGAATTTGCATGGCAATATATCTCGAAATGAGTATGGAAATGCCATGATAGGTAGGTATGGTGGCTGTTTTGAGAAAGATATAATAAGGATTATGTGCAACAGAGCATGTCATGTCATGGGGTTTGGATGCATCGGCGAAAGTTGCACCGAGCCTCGAGGTGAGAACGGCCTATGCACGGTATCGAAGAGCCTAGCAAATTATGAGAAGGTGAGATTGCGTATGTCCATGGTTTCACATTAGTCATAAAGAACTCATATACTTATTGCAAAGTTTTATTAGTTTATCATAAATCAAAGTACTACTCGCATGCCCCGAGGGAAGAGGTTGGTAGGAGTTAACCATCGCGCGCTTCCGACCCGAAACAACACTAGGATTTCAATGAGAAATAGAAATGCTCACACATCATCACCATGCCTCTTTAAATTTTAGATGAACAAAAGGGTCACCCGTTCTTAATATCAACACTTCTACGGTTTAACAACTATGAACTCACACCTATTTCATATTACTACATCAATATCATTGACCCACAATTTCTTTATATGTGCTACATGATGGTTTTGATTATCACTCATTGAATACCTAATATTCTTGGACTAGTCTTTGTGACCCATGCAAATTACCGTCACTATTTATTAACTCTCAAATAAAAGTGAAGAACGAGAGTGAAATTATTTCTATAAAATATATACGCCACTGTGCTCAAAAAAATATAAGTGAAGTACTAGAGCAACTGCTAAGCTCAAAAGATATAAGTGAAGCACATAGAGTATTCTAACAAATTATGATGAAGGTGTGTGTCTCTTAAATAGGTGTGTCCAGATAACAATGATTGTGGCAAACTTAAAGTAAAAGCAAACTAAAGCAAACGACGCTCCAAGCAAAACTCATATAATGTGACGAATAAAAATATAGCTTCAAGTGACATACCGATGGATTTGAAACGAAAGAGGGGATGCCTACCGGGGCATCCCCAAGCTTAGAAGCTTGAGTCTCCTTTAAAATATTACCTTGAGGTGCCTTAGGCATCCCCAAGCTTAGGCTCTTGCTACTCCTTATTCCTTTGTCCATCATGAGAACACACAAAACTTGAAAACTTCAATCACACAAAACTCAACAAAACTTCGTGAGATCCGTTAGTACAAGAAACATATTGCATACTTTAAGTACTGTTATAAATTGATTCAAATTTCATAAATGCATAATAGGTACTATATTCTAACTTCTCCATGGCTTATACCCCCCGATACAATCCATAGCATAATCAAAACAAGCAATTATGCAAGCAAAAACAGAATCTGTTTAAAACATAACGGTCTATAGAGAACTCATACTTCTGTAACTCTAAAAATTCTGAAAAATTATGACAACCTCCAAAATTTGTATAGCAACCATGTGTAAAAATTTCAGATCATTATCGCGCTCCAGCAAAAAAAATTGAAAATTCCGGTACTGGAGTCAAAAGTTTCTGTTTTGTTTCAGCATCGATTCTACTCATCTTGTGAGTCATCCCAAAGGTTTTACTTGGCACAAACACTAATTTAAACACAAAACATAATCATTACAGAGGCAATAATCATGCTATTAAAAATAAACAGAATGTTTAAAGGAAAAAATTAAAGATAACTATTGGGTTGCCTCCCAACAAGCGCTATTGTTTTATGCCCCTAGCTAGGCATAATGCATAGTTTCAAGTATTGTCATATCCACGGAAACGGTCTGTCATGCTATAATCATATTCCCTTCTTTCAGAGGCAAGTTTTCTAATAGGTAAGCAAAAATAATTGAAGGGACTAAACTTCACAACACAAGGATCCGAGAGATCTATTTCAGGAGGAATAGGAGGCTCTTCTTTAGGTTTCTCATAGGTGATCACCATTTCCTCATTGTAAGATTTCGATGAAGGTATTTTATTAATTGTCTCTCAAGCTCATAACCCATTCCAAGTTTTGGTATAGCAAATAGATCATTATGTTCAAAGACTTTATCAACTAGGACATTAGGTGGAACCTTCTTTCTAAGGTTTTCATCATAAGCAACATAGTCCGTTGATCTTAGTTTTCTTACCCCTTCCAACTCATAAAGAATTCCTTCTATTGGTGGGAACTCACAATTAATCCTATAATAAGCAAATATATCTCTAGCCTCTTGTATAATATTGTCAAATTCTTGAGCAAGAAATATAGTGGCTAGACGTTTAGTAGGAGCTTCCTCAATATTAGAGAATTCTAGAAACAACCATTGTATGAAAGGATGCATATGGACAAATTGTCTTTCCAATTGTGCTATAAGCATAGATATAGCATCCGCATAACTTGCAGTTCTAGTAACAATGGAACCCCCCATCAATGGCAATGATCCTGCACAAGTGAAAAAATCTTGAATCACACTCTTGCCAATAATATTCCCACTACCTGTACGGAGTTTCTTTGTTTGCATAGTGGGTTCACTTTTAGAAGGGTCATTATCCGCAAGATTATCAAGTTTTTCCTTAGCAGCTTCATCAAAATTTCTTTTAGCATTATTATCACAAGGTGAAGTTGGGTGTTCAAGGGCTTCCGCACTAACGGCGGAAACACCACTAATTTCAAAATCAGAAATGATAGCAACTTCAAGCAAGCAAAGGAGTAAACTAGTAACAAGCAAAGATAAATATTTTTGTGTTTTTGATTTTTATGAGACAAGCTAAATATAAACGCAAATAAAAAGAAGAACAAGTGAATGAAAATTTGTGTGAAATTACTTGATAGTTGATGATGATATTCCCCGGCAACGGCGCCAGAAATCCTTCCTGATACTTGTGATCTGCGTTGTGTTTTTCGTGAAGAGGAACGGGTAATTGCAGCACAAAGTGGGTAAGTATTTCCCTCAGTTATAAAACCAAGGTTTATCGAACCAATATGAATATCAATCCCCAACCGTCTTCAGCGGCTGCACACAAATGAACAAACAACTTGCACCCAATGCGGGCAAGAGGGTTGTCAATCCCCTTGATCTCATTATTTGCAAGCAAATGAGTTGTGTAGATAATTGTTGATAAATATCAATTACTAAATAAATAAAAAGTAAATAAAGGCAGCAAGTTAATGGTAGCGTTTGTAAATATATAAGTGAATAGACCCGGGGGACCATAGTTTTCCCTAGCGGCATCTCTCATGTAGGCAGCATACGGTGGGTAACAAATTACTGTTGGGCAATTGATAGAAAAGCGGATAGTTATGCGATTTCCACGGCAATGATCATGTGTATATATGCTTCACGTCCATAAGCAAATAGGCCGACTCCTACCCGCACCTATTACTATTACTCCACTCATCGACTGCTATCCAGCATGCATCTAGAGTATTAAATAAAACAGAGTAATGCTTGGAGAACGATGACATGATGTAGACAAAGTAAACTCAATTAATATGAATGAACCCCATCGTTTTATACTTAGTAGAAACAACACAAAGACGCATCTTGTCCCCTACTTTTTCACTGGGATATAGAAACTCGCCAGGTTGAACCTAACACAACGCACCACTCCCACCGATGAAATATTAATCTACTTGGCCAAAGCACATCAATAGATCGGAGAGCATTACGAAGCTATAATGATCATGCAATTAAGAGACAATATATATCAGATGTATCTCAAATACGTTTCATGAATAATCTGAACATAAACCCACAATTCATCGGATCCCAACAAACACAACGCACAATAGGATTACATCGAATAGATCAAAGCGAAGATGCAATGGTCATTGTATTGAAGATCATAAGAGAGAGAGAGATTGCCATCTAGGTACTAGCTATGGACCTGTAGGTCTGTGGTGAACTACTCACACATCATCATGAGGGCAGTAAGGTTGATGAAGAGGCCCTCCGTGATCGATCCCCCTCCTGCAGGGTGCCGGAACAGAGCTCTAGATGGCCTCGCGACGGAACAGAGACTTGCGGCGACGGAAAAAGGGTTTCGGGACTGCCTCCAGGGTTTTTGCAATATTAGAGAATTTATAGGCCGAAGAGGGACGTCGGGAGAGCCACGAGGGGCCACCACATATCAGGCCGCCCTCCCAGGATGTGGCTTATAATGGTTCATATTGAATGCACAAAAAGTATGGAGTTGAAATAAGTTAAAAAAAATTGAAATCCTTTTGTAACAAACGAGTTTTCGTCCAAAACCCGGATACTTCGAAAGAGACTGTCCATTTTGTACACGAAGTGCATCCAGTTTTTGCCGTAACCCTCTCAACTTTTAAGCACATGCTATGTGGGTGAAATTATGATACCATGCCAAGTTTCAACCTTTTCAGAGTTCATTTGTGGTGCTTTTTAATTTCAGGGTCATTTAGGTCAAAACAATTCATTAAATGCATGAAAAATAGCAAATGAAGTTAGATAGGGTTGAAATTTTAGGATGTGGCTTCTAATGATTCATATTGAATGCACAAAATGTCTGCAGTTTCAATAAGTTAAAAAAATTGAAATCCTTTTGTAACAGATGAGTTTTCGTCCGAAACCCTGATACTTCGAAAGAGACTGTTCATTTTGTACACGAAGTGCATCTAGTTTTGGCCATAACCCTCTAAACTGTTTAGCACATGCTATGTGGGTGAAATTATGATACCATGCCAAGTTTCAACCTTTTCAGAGTTCATTTGTGGTGCTTTTTAATTTCAGGGTCATTTAGCTCAAAACAATTCATTAAATGCATGAAAAATAGCAAATGAAGTTAGATAGGGTTGAAATTTTAGGATGTGGCTTCTAATGGTTCATATTGAATGCACGAAAAGTCTGGAGTTGAAATAAGTTAAAAAAATTGAAATCCTTTTGTAACAGACGAGTTTTCGTCTGAAACCCTGATACTTCGAAAGAGACTCTCCATTTTGTACACGAAGTGCATCCAGTTTTTGCGGTAACCCTCTCAACTTTTTAGCACATGCTATGTGGGTGAAATTATGATACCATGCCAAGTTTCAACCTTTTCAGAGTTCATTTGTGGTGCTTTTTAATTTTAGGGTCATTTAGCTCAAAACAATTCATTAAATGCATGAAAAATAGCAAATGAAGTTAGATAGGGTTTAAATTTTAGGATGTTGCTTCCAATGGTGCATATTGAATGCACAAAAAGTCTAGAGTTGAAATAAATCAAAAAAAATTGAAATCCTTTTGTAACACACGAGTTTTCGTCCGAAACCGTGATACTTCGAAAGAGACTGTCCATTTTGTACACGAAGTGCATCCAGTTTTTGCCGTAACCCTCTCAACTTTTTAGCACATGCTTTGTGGGTGAAATTATGATACCATGCCAAGTTTCAACCTTTTCAGAGTTCATTTGTGGTGCTTTTTAATTTCAGGGTCATTTAGCTCAAAACAATTCATTAAATGCATGAAAAATAGCAAATGAAGTTAGATAGGGTTGAAATTTTAGGATGTGGCTTCTAATGGTTCATATTGAATGCACAAAAAGTCTGCAGTTTAAATAAGTTAAAAAAATTGAAATACTTTTGTAATAGACGAGTTTTCGTCCGAAACCCTGATACTTCGAAAGAGACTGTCCATTTTGTACACGAAGTGCATCCATTTTTTGCCGTAACCCTCTCAACTTTTAAGCACATGCTATGTGGGTGAAATTATGATACCATGCCAAGTTTCAACCTTTTCAGAGTTCATTTGTGGTGCTTTTTAATTTCGGGGTCATTTAGCTCAAAACAATTCATTAAATGCATGAAAAATAGCAAATGAAGTTAGATAGGGTTGAAATTTTAGGATGTGGCTTCTAATGGTTCATATTGAATGCAAAAAAAGTCTGCAGTTTAAATAAGTTAAAAAATTGAAATACTTTTGTAACAGACGAGTTTTCGTACGAAACCCTGATACTTCGAAAGAGACTGTCCATTTTGTACACGAAGTGCATCCAGTTTTTGCGGTAACCCTCTCAACTTTTTAGCACATGCTATGTGGGTGAAATTATGATACCATGCCAAGTTTCAACCTTTTCAGAGTTCATTTGTGAAGCTTTTTAATTTCAGGGTCATTTAGCTCAAAACAAATCATTAAATGCATGAAAAATGGCAAATGAAGTTAGATAGGGTTGAAATTTTAGGATGTTGCTTCTAATGGTTCATGTTGAATGCACAAAAAGTCTAGAGTTGAAATAAGTTAAAAAAAATTGAAATCCTTTTGTAACAGACGAGTTTTCGTCCGAAACCGTGATACTTCGAAAGAGACTGTCCATTTTGTACACGAAGTGCATCCAGTTTTTGCCGTAACCCTCTCAACTTTTTAGCACATGCTATGTGGGTGAAATTATGATACCATGCCAAGTTTTAACCTTTTCAGAGTTCATTTGTGGTGGTTTTTAATTTCAGGGTCATTTAGCTCAAAACAATTCATTAAATGCATGAAAAATAGAAAATGAAGTTAGATAGAGTTGAAATTTTAGGATGTGGCTTCTAATGGTTCATATTGGATGCAAAAAAAGTCTGCAGTTTAAATAAGTTAAAAAAATTGAAATCCTTTTGTAACAGACGAGTTTTCGTCCGAAACCCGGATACTTCGAAAGAGACTGTCCATTTTGTACACGAAGTGCATCCAGTTTTTGCCGTAACCCTCTCAACTTTTAAGCACATGCTATGTGGGTGAAATTATGATACCATGCCAAGTTTCAACCTTTTCAGAGTTCATTTGTGGTGCTTTTTAATTTCAGGGTCATTTAGGTCAAAACAATTCATTAAATGCATGAAAAATAGCAAATGAAGTTAGATAGGGTTGAAATTTTAGGATGTGGCTTCTAATGATTCATATTGAATGCACAAAATGTCTGCAGTTTCAATAAGTTAAAAAAATTGAAATCCTTTTGTAACAGATGAGTTTTCGTCCGAAACCCTGATACTTCGAAAGAGACTGTTCATTTTGTACACGAAGTGCATCCAGTTTTGGCCATAACCCTCTAAACTGTTTAGCACATGCTATGTGGGTGAAATTATGATACCATGCCAAGTTTCAACCTTTTCAGAGTTCATTTGTGGTGCTTTTTAATTTCAGGGTCATTTAGCTCAAAACAATTCATTAAATGCATGAAAAATAGCAAATGAAGTTAGATAGGGTTGAAATTTTAGGATGTGGCTTCTAATGGTTCATATTGAATGCACGAAAAGTCTGGAGTTGAAATAAGTTAAAAAAATTGAAATCCTTTTGTAACAGACGAGTTTTCGTCTGAAACCCTGATACTTCGAAAGAGACTCTCCATTTTGTACACGAAGTGCATCCAGTTTTTGCGGTAACCCTCTCAACTTTTTAGCACATGCTATGTGGGTGAAATTATGATACCATGCCAAGTTTCAACCTTTTCAGAGTTCATTTGTGGTGCTTTTTAATTTTAGGGTCATTTAGCTCAAAACAATTCATTAAATGCATGAAAAATAGCAAATGAAGTTAGATAGGGTTGAAATTTTAGGATGTTGCTTCCAATGGTGCATATTGAATGCACAAAAAGTCTAGAGTTGAAATAAATCAAAAAAAATTGAAATCCTTTTGTAACACACGAGTTTTCGTCCGAAACCGTGATACTTCGAAAGAGACTGTCCATTTTGTACACGAAGTGCATCCAGTTTTTGCCGTAACCCTCTCAACTTTTTAGCACATGCTATGTGGGTGAAATTATGATACCATGCCAAGTTTCAACCTTTTCAGAGTTCATTTGTGGTGCTTTTTAATTTCAGGGTCATTTAGCTCAAAACAATTCATTAAATGCATGAAAAATAGCAAATGAAGTTAGATAGGGTTGAAATTTTAGGATGTGGCTTCTAATGGTTCATATTGAATGCACAAAAAGTCTGCAGTTTAAATAAGTTAAAAAAATTGAAATACTTTTGTAACAGACGAGTTTTCGTCCGAAACCCTGATACTTCGAAAGAGACTGTCCATTTTGTACACGAAGTGCATCCATTTTTTGCCGTAACCCTCTCAACTTTTAAGCACATGCTATGTGGGTGAAATTATGATACCATGCCAAGTTTCAACCTTTTCAGAGTTCATTTGTGGTGCTTTTTAATTTCGGGGTCATTTAGCTCAAAACAATTCATTAAATGCATGAAAAATAGCAAATGAAGTTAGATAGGGTTGAAATTTTAGGATGTGGCTTCTAATGGTTCATATTGAATGCAAAAAAAGTCTGCAGTTTAAATAACTTAAAAAATTGAAATACTTTTGTAACAGACGAGTTTTCGTCCGAAACCGTGATACTTCGAAAGAGACTGTCCATTTTGTACACGAAGTGCATCCAGTTTTTGCCGTAACCCTCTCAACTTTTTAGCACATGCTATGTGGGTGAAATTATGATACCATGCCAAGTTTTAACCTTTTCAGAGTTCATTTGTGGTGCTTTTTAATTTCAGGGTCATTTAGCTCAAAACAATTCATTAAATGCATGAAAAATAGAAAATGAAGTTAGATAGAGTTGAAATTTTAGGATGTGGCTTCTAATGGTTCATATTGGATGCAAAAAAAGTCTGCAATTTAAATAAGTTAAAAAAATTGAAATCCTTTTGTAACAGACGAGTTTTCGTCCGAAACCCTGATACTTCGAAAGAGACTGTCCATTTTGTACACGAAGTGCATCCAGTTTTTGCCGTAACCCTCTCAACTTTTTAGCACATGCTATGTGGGTGAAATTATGATACCATGCGAAGTTTCAAACTTTTCAGAGTTCATTTGTGGTGCTTTTTAATTTCAGGGTCATTTAGCTCAAAACAATTCATTAAATGCATGAAAAATAGCAAATGAAGTTAGATAGGGTTGAAATTTTAGGATGTGGCTTCTAATGGTTCATATTGAATGCACAAAAAGCCTGGAGTTGAAATAAGTTAAAAAAAATTGAAATCCTTTTGTAACAGACGAGTTTTCGTCCGAAACCATGATACTTCGAAAGAGACTGTCCATTTTGTACACGAAGTGCATCCAGTTTTTGCCGTAACCATCTCAACTTTTTAGCACATGCTATGTGCGTGAAATTATGATACCATGCCAAGTTTCAACCTTTTCAGAGTTCATTTGTGGTGCTTTTTAATTTCAGGGTCGTTTAGCTGAAAACAATTTATTAAATGCATGAAAATAGCAAATGAAGTTAGATAGGGTTGAAATTTTAGGATGTGGCTTCTAATGGTTAATATTGAATGCACAAAAAGTATGGAGTTGAAATAAGTTAAAAAATTGAAATACTTTTGTAACAGACGAGTTTTCGTCCGAAACCCTGATACTTCGAAAGAGACTGTCCATTTTGTACACGAAGTGCATCCAGTTTTTGCGGTAACCCTCTCAACTTTTTAGCACATGCTATATGGGTGAAATTATGAAACCATTCCAAGTTTCAACCTTTTCAGAGTTCATTTGTGGTGCTTTTTAATTTCAGGGTCATTTAGCTCAAAACAATTCATTAAATGCATGAAAAATAGCAAATGAAGTTAGATAGGGTTGAAATTTTAGGATGTTGCTTCTAATGGTTCATATTGAATGCACAAAAAGTCTAGAGTTGAAATAAGTTAAAAAAAATTGAAATCCTTTTGTAACAGACGAGTTTTCGTCCGAAACCGTGATACTTCGAAAGAGATTATCCATTTTGTACACGAAGTGCATCCAGTTTTTGCCGTAACCCTCTCAACTTTTTAGCACATGCTATGTGGGTGAAATTATGATACCATGCCAAGTTTCAACCTTTTCAGAGTTCATTTGTGGTGCTTTTTAATTTCAGGGTCATTTAGCTGAAAACAATTCATTAAATGCATGAAAAATAGCAAATGAAGTTAGATAGGGTTGAAATTTTAGGATGTGGCTTCTAATGGTTCATATTGAATGCACAAAAAGTCTGGAGTTGAAATAAGTTAAAAAAAATTGAAATCCTTTTGTAACAGACGAGTTTTCGTCCGAAACCGTGATACTTCGAAAGGGACTGTCCATTTTGTACACGAAGTGCATCCAAATTTTTCCGTAACCCTCTCAACTCTTTAGCACATGCTATGTGGGTGAAATTATGATACCATGCGAAGTTTCAAACTTTTCAGAGTTCATTTGTGGTGTTTTTTAATTTCAGGGTCATTTAGCTCAAAACAATTCATTAAATGCATGAAAAATAGCAAATGAAGTTAGATAGGGTTGAAATTTTAGGATGTGGCTTCTAATGGTTCATATTGAATGCACAAAAAGCCTGGAGTTCAAATAAGTTAAAAAAAATTGAAATCCTTTTGTAACAGACGAGTTTTCGTCCGAAACCATGATACTTCGAAAGAGACTGTCCATTTTGTACACGAAGTGCATCCAGTTTTTGCCGTAACCCTCTCAACTTTTTAGCACATGCTATGTGCGTGAAATTATGATACCATGCCAAGTTTCAACCTTTTCAGAGTTCATTTGTGGTGCTTTTTAATTTCAGGGTCGTTTAGCTGAAAACAATTTATTAAATGCATGAAAATAGCAAATGAAGTTAGATAGGGTTGAAATTTTAGGATGTGGCTTCTAATGGTTAATATTGAATGCACAAAAAGTATGGAGTTGAAATAAGTTAAAAAATTGAAATACTTTTGTAACAGACGAGTTTTCGTCCGAAACCCTGATACTTCGAAAGAGACTGTCCATTTTGTACACGAAGTGCATCCAGTTTTTGCGGTAACCCTCTCAACTTTTTAGCACATGCTATGTGGGTGAAATTATGAAACCATGCCAAGTTTCAACCTTTTCAGAGTTCATTTGTGGTGCTTTTTAATTTCAGGGTCATTTAGCTCAAAACAATTCATTAAATGCATGAAAAATAGCAAATGAAGTTAGATAGGGTTGAAATTTTAGGATGTTGCTTCTAATGGTTCATATTGAATGCACAAAAAGTCTAGAGTTGAAATAAGTTAAAAAAAATTGAAATCCTTTTGTAACAGACGAGTTTTCGTCCGAAACCGTGATACTTCGAAAGAGATTATCCATTTTGTACACGAAGTGCATCCAGTTTTTGCCGTAACCCTCTCAACTTTTTAGCACATGCTATGTGGGTGAAATTATGATACCATGCCAAGTTTCAACCTTTTCAGAGTTCATTTGTGGTGCTTTTTAATTTCAGGGTCATTTAGCTGAAAACAATTCATTAAATGCATGAAAAATAGCAAATGAAGTTAGATAGGGTTGAAATTTTAGGATGTGGCTTCTAATGGTTCATATTGAATGCACAAAAAGTCTGGAGTTGAAATAAGTTAAAAAAATTGAAATCCTTTTGTAACAGACGAGTTTTCGTCCGAAACCGTGATACTTCAAAAGAGACTGTCCATTTTGTACACGAAGTGCATCCAAATTTTTCCGTAACCCTCTCAACTCTTTAGCACATGCTATGTGGGTGAAATTATGATACCATGCGAAGTTTCAAACTTTTCAGAGTTCATTTGTGGAGTTTTTTAATTTCAGGGTCATTTAGCTCAAAACAATTCATTAAATGCATGAAAAATAGCAAATGAAGTTAGATAGGGTTGAAATTTTAGGATGTGGCTTCTAATGGTTCATATTGAATGCACAAAAAGCCTGGAGTTGAAATAAGTTAAAAAAAATTGAAATCCTTTTGTAACAGACGAGTTTTCGTCCGAAACCATGATACTTCGAAAGAGACTGTCCATTTTGTACACGAAGTGCATCCAGTTTTTGCCGTAACCCTCTCAACTTTTTAGCACATGCTATGTGCGTGAAATTATGATACCATGCCAAGTTTCAACCTTTTCAGAGTTCATTTGTGGTGCTTTTTAATTTCAGGGTCGTTTAGCTGAAAACAATTTATTAAATGCATGAAAATAGCAAATGAAGTTAGATAGGGTTAAAATTTTAGGATGTGGCTTCTAATGGTTAATATTGAATGCACAAAAAGTATGGAGTTGAAATAAGTTAAAAAATTGAAATACTTTTGTAACAGACGAGTTTTCGTCCGAAACCCTGATACTTCGAAAGAGACTGTCCATTTTGTACACGAAGTGCATCCAGTTTTTGCGGTAACCCTCTCAACTTTTTAGCACATGCTATGTGGGTGAAATTATGAAACCATGCCAAGTTTCAACCTTTTCAGAGTTCATTTGTGGTGCTTTTTAATTTCAGGGTCATTTAGCTCAAAACAATTCATTAAATGCATGAAAAATAGCAAATGAAGTTAGATAGGGTTGAAATTTTAGGATGTTGCTTCTAATGGTTCATATTGAATGCACAAAAAGTCTAGAGTTGAAATAAGTTAAAAAAAATTGAAATCCTTTTGTAACAGACGAGTTTTCGTCCGAAACCGTGATACTTCGAAAGAGATTATCCATTTTGTACACGAAGTGCATCCAGTTTTTGCCGTAACCCTCTCAACTTTTTAGCACATGCTATGTGGGTGAAATTATGATACCATGCCAAGTTTCAACCTTTTCAGAGTTCATTTGTGGTGCTTTTTAATTTCAGGGTCATTTAGCTGAAAACAATTCATTAAATGCATGAAAAATAGCAAATGAAGTTAGATAGGGTTGAAATTTTAGGATGTGGCTTCTAATGGTTCATATTGAATGCACAAAAAGTCTGGAGTTGAAATAAGTTAAAAAAAATTGAAATCCTTTTGTAACAGACGAGTTTTCGTCCGAAACCGTGATACTTCGAAAGAGACTGTCCATTTTGTACACGAAGTGCATCCAAATTTTTCCGTAACCCTCTCAACTCTTTAGCACATGCTATGTGGGTGAAATTATGATACCATGCGAAGTTTCAAACTTTTCAGAGTTCATTTGTGGTGTTTTTTAATTTCAGGGTCATTTAGCTCAAAACAATTCATTAAATGCATGAAAAATAGCAAATGAAGTTAGATAGGGTTGAAATTTTAGGATGTGGCTTCTAATGGTTCATATTGAATGCACAAAAAGCCTGGAGTTCAAATAAGTTAAAAAAAATTGAAATCCTTTTGTAACAGACGAGTTTTCGTCCGAAACCATGATACTTCGAAAGAGACTGTCCATTTTGTACACGAAGTGCATCCAGTTTTTGCCGTAACCCTCTCAACTTTTTAGCACATGCTATGTGCGTGAAATTATGATACCATGCCAAGTTTCAACCTTTTCAGAGTTCATTTGTGGTGCTTTTTAATTTCAGGGTCGTTTAGCTGAAAACAATTCATTAAATGCATGAAAAATAGCAAATGAAGTTAGATAGGGTTGAAATTTTAGGATGTGGCTTCTAATGGTTCATATTGAATGCACAAAAAGTATGGAGTTGAAATAAGTTAAAAAATTGAAATACTTTTGTAACAGACGAGTTTTCGTCCGAAACCGTATACTTCGAAAGAGACTGTCCATTTTGTACACGAAGTGCATCCAGTTTTTGCGGTAACCCTCTCAACTTTTTAGCACATGCTATGTGGGTGAAATTATGAAACCATGCCAAGTTTCAACCTTTTCAGAGTTCATTTGTGGTGCTTTTTAATTTCAGGGTCATTTAGCTGAAAACAATTCATTAAATGCATGAAAAATAGCAAATGAAGTTAGATAGGGTTGAAATTTTAGGATGTGGCTTCTAATGGTTCATATTGAATGCACAAAAAGTCAAGAGTTGAAATAAGTTAAAAAAAATTGAAATCCTTTTGTAACAGACGAGTTTTCGTCCGAAACCGTGATACTTCGAAAGAGACTGTCCATTTTGTACACGAAGTGCATCCAAATTTTTCCGTAACCCTCTCAACTCTTTAGCACATGCTATGTGGGTGAAATTATGATACCATGCGAAGTTTCAAACTTTTCAGAGTTCATTTGTGGTGTTTTTTAATTTCAGGGTCATTTAGCTCAAAACAATTCATTAAATGCATGAAAAATAGCAAATGAAGTTAGATAGGGTTGAAATTTTAGGATGTGGCTTCTAATGGTTCATATTGAATGCACAAAAAGCCTGGAGTTCAAATAAGTTAAAAAAAATTGAAATCCTTTTGTAACAGACGAGTTTTCGTCCGAAACCATGATACTTCGAAAGAGACTGTCCATTTTGTACACGAAGTGCATCCAGTTTTTGCCGTAACCCTCTCAACTTTTTAGCACATGCTATGTGCGTGAAATTATGATACCATGCCAAGTTTCAACCTTTTCAGAGTTCATTTGTGGTGCTTTTTAATTTCAGGGTCGTTTAGCTGAAAACAATTTATTAAATGCATGAAAATAGCAAATGAAGTTAGATAGGGTTGAAATTTTAGGATGTGGCTTCTAATGGTAAATATTGAATGCACAAAAAGTATGGAGTTGAAATAAGTTAAAAAATTGAAATACTTTTGTAACAGACGAGTTTTCGTCCGAAACCCTGATACTTCGAAAGAGACTGTCCATTTTGTACACGAAGTGCATCCAGTTTTTGCGGTAACCCTCTCAACTTTTTAGCACATGCTATGTGGGTGAAATTATGATACCATGCCAAGTTTCAACCTTTTCAGAGTTCATTTGTGGTGCTTTTTAATTTCAGGGTCATTTAGCTCAAAACAATTCATTAAATGCATGAAAAATAGCAAATGAAGTTAGATAGGGTTGAAATTTTAGTATGTTGCTTCTAATGGTTCATATTGAATGCACAAAAAGTCTAGAGTTGAAATAAGTTAAAAAAAATTGAAATCCTTTTGTAACAGACGAGTTTTCGTCCGAAACCGTGATACTTCGAAAGAGATTGTCCATTTTGTACACGAAGTGCATCCAGTTTTTGCGGTAACCCTCTCAACTTTTTAGCACATGCTATGTGGGTGAAATTATGAAACCATGCCAAGTTTCAACCTTTTCAGAGTTCATTTGTGGTGCTTTTTAATTTCAGGGTCATTTAGCTCAAAACAATTCATTAAATGCATGAAAAATAGCAAATGAAGTTAGATAGGGTTGAAATTTTAGTATGTTGCTTCTAATGGTTCATATTGAATGCACAAAAAGTCTAGAGTTGAAATAAGTTAAAAAAAATTGAAATCCTTTTGTAACAGACGAGTTTTCGTCCGAAACCGTGATACTTCGAAAGAGATTATCCATTTTGTACACGAAGTGCATCCAGTTTTTGCCGTAACCCTCTCAACTTTTTAGCACATGCTATGTGGGTGAAATTATGATACCATGCGAAGTTTCAACCTTTTCAGAGTTCATTTGTGGTGCTTTTTAATTTCAGGGTCATTTAGCTCAAAACAATTCATTAAATGCATGAAAAATAGCAAATGAAGTTAGATAGGGTTGAAATTTTAGGATGTGGCTTCTAATGGTTCATATTGAATGCACAAAAAGCCTGGAGTTGAAATAAGTTAAAAAAAATTGAAATCCTTTTGTAACAGACGAGTTTTCGTCCGGAACCGTGATACTTCGAAAGAGACTGTCCATTTTGTACACGAAGTGCATCCAAATTTTTCCGTAACCCTCTCAACTCTTTAGCACATGCTATGTGGGTGAAATTATGATACCATGCGAAGTTTCAAACTTTTCAGAGTTCATTTGTGGTGTTTTTTAAGTTCAGGGTCATTTAGCTCAAAACAATTCATTAAATGCATGAAAAATAGCAAATGAAGTTAGATAGGGTTGAAATTTTAGGATGTGGCTTCTAATGGTTCATATTGAATGCACAAAAAGCCTGGAGTTGAAATAAGTTAAAAAAAATTGAAATCCTTTTGTAACAGACGAGTTTTCGTCCGAAACCATGATACTTCGAAAGAGACTGTCCATTTTGTACACGAAGTGCATCCAGTTTTTGCCGTAACCCTCTCAACTTTTTAGCACATGCTATGTGCGTGAAATTATGATACCATGCCAAGTTTCAACCTTTTCAGAGTTCATTTGTGGTGCTTTTTAATTTCAGGGTCGTTTAGCTGAAAACAATTCATTAAATGCATGAAAAATAGCAAATGAAGTTAGATAGGGTTGAAATTTTAGTATGTTGCTTCTAATGGTTCATATTGAATGCACAAAAAGTCTAGAGTTGAAATAAGTTAAAAAAAATTGAAATCCTTTTGTAACAGACGAGTTTTCGTCCGAAACCGTGATACTTCGAAAGAGATTATCCATTTTGTACACGAAGTGCATCCAGTTTTTGCGGTAACCCTCTCAACTTTTTAGCACATTCTATGTGGGTGAAATTATGATACCATGCCAAGTTTCAACCTTTTCAGAGTTCATTTGTGGTGCTTTTTAATTTCAGGGTCATTTAGCTCAAAACAATTCATTAAATGCATGAAAAATAGCAAATGAAGTTAGATAGGGTTGAAATTTTAGGATGTGGCTTCTAATGGTTCATATTGAATGCACAAAAAGTCTGGAGTTGAAATAAGTTAAAAAAATTGAAATCCTTTTGTAACAGACGAGTTTTCGTCCGGAACCGTGATACTTCGAAAGAGACTGTCCATTTTGTACACGAAGTGCATCCAAATTTTTCCGTAACCCTCTCAACTCTTTAGCACATGCTATGTGGGTGAAATTATGATACCATGCGAAGTTTCAAACTTTTCAGAGTTCATTTGTGGTGTTTTTTAAGTTCAGGGTCATTTAGCTCAAAACAATTCATTAAATGCATGAAAAATAGCAAATGAAGTTAGATAGGGTTGAAATTTTAGGATGTGGCTTCTAATGGTTCATATTGAATGCACAAAAAGCCTGGAGTTGAAATAAGTTAAAAAAAATTGAAATCCTTTTGTAACAGACGAGTTTTCGTCCGAAACCATGATACTTCGAAAGAGACTGTCCATTTTGTACACGAAGTGCATCCAGTTTTTGCCGTAACCCTCTCAACTTTTTAGCACATGCTATGTGCGTGAAATTATGATACCATGCCAAGTTTCAACCTTTTCAGAGTTCATTTGTGGTGCTTTTTAATTTCAGGGTCGTTTAGCTGAAAACAATTTATTAAATGCATGAAAATAGCAAATGAAGTTAGATAGGGTTGAAATTTTAGGATGTGGCTTCTAATGGTTAATATTGAATGCACAAAAAGTATGGAGTTGAAATAAGTTAAAAAATTGAAATACTTTTGTAACAGACGAGTTTTCGTCCGAAACCCTGATACTTCGAAAGAGACTGTCCATTTTGTACACGAAGTGCATCCAGTTTTTGCGGTAACCCTCTCAACTTTTTAGCACATGCTATGTGGGTGAAATTATGAAACCATGCCAAGTTTCAACCTTTTCAGAGTTCATTTGTGGTGCTTTTTAATTTCAGGGTCATTTAGCTCAAAACAATTCATTAAATGCATGAAAAATAGCAAATGAAGTTAGATAGGGTTGAAATTTTAGGATGTTGCTTCTAATGGTTCATATTGAATGCACAAAAAGTCTAGAGTTGAAATAAGTTAAAAAAAATTGAAATCCTTTTGTAACAGACGAGTTTTCGTCCGAAACCGTGATACTTCGAAAGAGATTATCCATTTTGTACACGAAGTGCATCCAGTTTTTGCCGTAACCCTCTCAACTTTTTAGCACATGCTATGTGGGTGAAATTATGATACCATGCCAAGTTTCAACCTTTTCAGAGTTCATTTGTGGTGCTTTTTAATTTCAGGGTCATTTAGCTCAAAACAATTCATTAAATGCATGAAAAATAGCAAATGAAGTTAGATAGGGTTGAAATTTTAGGATGTGGCTTCTAATGGTTCATATTGAATGCACAAAAAGTCTGGAGTTGAAATAAGTTAAAAAAAATTGAAATCCTTTTGTAACAGACGAGTTTTCGTCCGAAACCGTGATACTTCGAAAGAGACTGTCCATTTTGTACACGAAGTGCATCCAAATTTTTCCGTAACCCTCTCAACTCTTTAGCACATGCTATGTGGGTGAAATTATGATACCATGCCAAGTTTCAACCTTTTCAGAGTTCATTTGTGGTGCTTTTTAATTTCAGGGTCGTTTAGCTGAAAACAATTCATTAAATGCATGAAAAATAGCAAATGAAGTTAGATAGGGTTGAAATTTTAGGATGTGGCTTCTAATGGTTTATATTGAATGCACAAAAAGTCTGGAGTTGAAATAAGTTAAAAAAAATTGAAATCCTTTTGAAACAGACGAGTTTTCGTCCGAAACCGTGATACTTCGAAAGAGACTGTCCATTTTGTACACGAAGTGCATCCAGTTTTTGCCGTAACCCACTCAACTTTTTAGCACATGCTATGTGGGTGAAATTATGATACCATGCCAAGTTTCAACCTTTTCAGAGTTCATTTGTGGTGCTTTTTAATTTCAGAGTCATTTAGCTCAAAACAATTCATTAAATGCATGAAAAATAGCAAATGAAGTTAGATAGGGTTGAAATTTTAGGATGTGGCTTCTAATGGTTCATATTGAATGCACAAAAAGTCTGGAGTTGAAATAAGTTAAAAAAATTGAAATACTTTTGTAACAGACGAGTTTTCGTCCGAAACCTTAATACTTCGAAAGAGACTGTCCATTTTGTACACGAAGTGCATCCAGTTTTTGCCATAACCCTCAAAACTTTTTAGCACATGCTATGTGGGTGAAATTATGATACCATGACAAGTTTCAACCTTTTCAGAGTTCATTTGTGGTGCTTTTTAATTTCAGGGTCATTTAGCTCAAAACAATTCATTAAATGCATGAAAAATTGCAAATGAAGTTAGATAGGGTTGAAATTTTAGGATGTGGCTTCTAATGGTTCATATTGAATGCACGAAAAGTCTGGAGTTGAAATAAGTTAAAAAAATTGAAATCCTTTTGTAACAGACGAGTTTTCGTCCGAAACCCTGATACTGCGAAAGAGACTGTTCATTTTGTACACGAAGTGCATCCAGTTTTTGCGGTAACCCTCTCAACTATTTAGCACATGCTATGTGGGTGAAATTATGATACCATGCCAAGTTTCAACCTTTTCATAGTTCATTTGTGGTGCTTTTTAATTTCAGGGTCATTTAGCTCAAAAGAAAACATTAAATGCATGAAAAATAGCAAATGTAGTTAGATAGGGTTGAAATTTTAGGATGTGTCTTCTAATGGTTCATATTGAATGCACAAAAAGCCTGGAGTTGAAATTAGTTTAAAAAATTGTAATCCTTTTGTAACAGACGAGTTTTCGTCCGAAACCGTGATACTTCGAAAGAGACGGTCCATTTTGTACACGGAGTGCATCCACTTTTTTGCCGTAACCCTCTCAAATTTTTAGCACATGCTATGTGGGTGAAATTATGATACCATGCCAAGTTTCAACCTTTTCAGAGTTCATTTGTGCTGCTTTTTAATTTCAGGGTCGTTTAGCTCAAAACAATTCATTAAATGCATGAAAAATAGCAAATGAAGTTAGATAGGGTTCAAATTTTAGGATGTGGCTTCTAATGGTTCATATTGAATGCACAAAAAGTCTGGAGTTGAAATAAGTTAAAAAAAATTGAAATCCTTTTCTAACAGACGAGTTTTCGTCCGAAACCGTGATACTTCGAAAGAGACTGTCCATTTTGTACACGAAGTGCATCCAGTTTTTGCCGTAACCCTCTCAACTCTTTAGCACATGCTATGTGGGTGAAATTATGATACCATGCCAAGTTTCAACCTTTTCAGAGTTCATTTGTGGTGCTTTTTAATTTCAGGGTCGTTTAGCTGAAAACAATTCATTGAATGCATGAAAAATAGCAAATGAAGTTAGATAGGGTTGAAATTTTAGGATGTGGCTTCTAATGGTTTATATTGAATGCACAAAAAGTCTGGAGTTGAAATAAGTTAAAAAAATTGAAATCCTATTGAAACAGACGAGTTTTCGTCCGAAACCGTGATACTTCGAAAGAGACTGTCCATTTTGTACACGAAGTGCATCCAGTTTTTGCCATAACCCTCTCAACTTTTTAGCACATGCTATGTGGGTGAAATTATGATACCATGCCAAGTTTCAACCTTTTCATAGTTCATTTGTGGTGCTTTTTAATTTCAGGGTCATTTAGCTCAGAACAAATCATTAAATGCATGAAAAATAGCAAATGAAGTTAGATTGGGTTGAAATTTTAGGATGTGGCTTCTAATGGTTCATATTGAATGCACAAAAAGCCTGGAGTTGAAATAAGTTAACAAAATTGAAATACTTTTGTAACAGACGAGTTTTCGTCCGAAACCTTGATACTTCGAAAGAGACTGTCCATTTTATACACGAAGTGCATCCAGTTTTTGCCATAACCCTCAAAACTTTTTAGCACATGCTATGTGGGTGAAATTATGATACCATGACAAGTTTCAACCTTTTCAGAGTTCATTTGTGGTGCATTTTAATTTCAGGGTCATTTAGCTCAAAACAATTCATTAAATGCATGAAAAATTGCAAATGAAGTTAGATAGGGTTGAAATTTTAGGATGTGGCTTCTAATGGTTCATATTGAATGCACGAAAAGTCTGGAGTTGAAATAATTTAAAAAAATTGAAATCCTTTTGTAACAGACGAGTTTTCGTCCGAAACCCTGATACTACGAAAGAGACTGTTCATTTTGTACACGAAGTGCATCCAGTTTTTGCGGTAACCCTCTCAACTTTTTGGCACATGCTATGTGGGTGAAATTATGATACCATGCCAAGTTTCAACCTTTTCATAGTTCATTTGTGGTGCTTTTTAATTTCAGGGTCATTTAGCTCAAAACAAATCATTAAATGCATGAAAAATAGCAAATGAAGTTAGATAGGGTTGAAATTTTAGGATGTGGCTTCTAATGGTTCATATTGAATGCACAAAAAGCCTGGAGTTGAAATTAATTAAAAAAATTGTAATCCTTTTGTAACAGACGAGTTTTCGTCCGAAACCGTGATACTTCGAAAGAGACAGTCCATTTTGTACACGAAGTGCATCCACTTTTTTGCCGTAACCCTCTCAAATTTTTAGCACATGCTATGTGGGTGAAATTATGATACCATGCCAAGTTTCAACCTTTTCAGAGTTCATTTGTGGTGATTTTTAATTTCAGGGTCATTTAGCTAAAAACAATTTATTAAATGCATGAAAATAGCAAATGAAGTTAGATAGGGTTGAAATTTTAGGATGTGGCTTCTAATGGTTAATATTGAATGCACAAAACGTCTGGAGTTGAAATAAGTTAAAAAATTGAAATACTTTTGTAACAGACGAGTTTTCGTCCGAAACCCTGATACTTCGAAAGAGACTGTCCATTTTGTACACGAAGTGCATCCAGTTTTTGCGGTAACCCTCTCAACTTTTTAGCACATGCTATGTGGGTGAAATTATGATACCATGCCAAGTTTCAACCTTTTCAGAGTTCATTTGTGGTGCTTTTTAATTTCAGGGTCATTTAGCTCAAAACAATTCATTAAATGCATGAAAAATAGCAAATGAAGTTAGATAGGGTTGAAATTTTAGGATGTTGCTTCTAATGGTTCATATTGAATGCACAAAAAGTCTAGAGTTGAAATAAGTTAAAAAAATTGAAATCCTTTTGTAACAGACGAGTTTTCGTCCGAAAACGTGATACTTCGAAAGAGACTATCCATTTTGTACACGAAGTGCATCCAGTTTTTGCCGTAACCCTCTCAACTTTTTAGCACATGCTATGTGGGTGAAATTATGATACCATGCCAAGTTTCAACCTTTTCAGAGTTCATTTGTGGTGCTTTTTCATTTCAGGGTCATTTAGCTGAAAACAATTCATTAAATGCATGAAAAATAGCAAATGAAGTTAGATAGGGTTGAAATTTTAGGATGTGGCTTCTAATGGTTCATATTGAATGCACAAAAAGTCTGGAGTTGAAATAAGTTAAAAAAAATTGAAATCCTTTTGTAACAGACGAGTTTTCGTCCGAAACCGTGATACTTCGAAAGAGACTGTCCATTTTGTACACGAAGTGCATCCATTTTTTGCCGTAACCCTCTCAACTCTTTAGCACATGCTATGTGGGTGAAATTATGATACCATGCCAAGTTTCAACCTTTTCAGAGTTCATTTGTGGTGCTTTTTAATTTCAGGGTCGTTTAGCTGAAAACAATTCATTAAATGCATGAAAAATAGCAAATGAAGTTAGATAGGTTTGAAATTTTAGGATGTGGCTTCTAATGGTTTATATTGAATGCACAAAAAGTCTGGAGTTGAAATAAGTTAAAAAAAATTGAAATCCTTTTGAAACAGACGAGTTTACGTCCGAAACCGTGATACTTCGAAAGAGACAGTCCATTTTGTACACGAAGTGCATCCAGTTTTTGCCGTAACCCTCTCAACTTTTTAGCACATGCTATGTGGGTGAAATTATGATACCATGCCAAGTTTCAACCTTTTCAGAGTTCATTTGTGATGCTTTTTAATTTCAGGGTCATTTAGCTCAAAACAATTCATTAAATGCATGAAAAATAGGAAATGAAGTTAGATAGGGTTGAAATTTTAGGATGTGGCTTGTAATGGTTCATATTGAATGCACAAAAAGTCTGGATTTGAAATAAGTTAAAAAAAATAGAAATCCTTTTGTAACAGACGAGTTTTCGTCCGAAACCGTGATACTTCGAAAGAGAGTGTCCATTTTGTACACGAAGTGCATCCAGTTTTTGCCGTAACCCTCTCAACTCTTTAGCACATGCTATGTGGGTGAAATTATGATACCATGCCAAGTTTCAACCTTTTCAGAGTTCATTTGTGGTGCTTTTTAATTTCAGGGTCGTTTAGCTGAAAACAATTCATTAAATGCATAAAAAATAGCAAATGAAGTTAGATAGGGTTGAAATTTTAGGATGTGGCTTCTAATGGTTTATATTGAATGCACAAAAAGTCTGGAGTTGAAATAAGTTAAAAAAAATTGAAATCCTTTTGAAACAGACGAGTTTTCGTCCGAAACCATGATACTTCGAAAGAGACTGTCCATTTTGTACACGAAGTGCATCCAGTTTTTGCCGTAACCCTCTCAACTTTTTAGCACATGCTATGTGGGTGAAATTATGATACCATGCCAAGTTTCAACCTTTTCAGAGTTCATTTGTGGTGCTTTTTAATTTCAGCGTCATTTAGCTCAAAACAATTCATTAAATGCATGAAAAATAGCAAATGAAGTTAGATAGGGTTGAAATTTTAGGATGTGGCTTCTAATGGTTCATATTGAATGCACGAAAAGTCTGGAGTTGAAATAAGTTAAAAAAATTGAAATCCTATTGAAACAGACGAGTTTTCGTCCGAAACCTTGATACTTCGAAAGAGACTGTCCATTTTGTACACGAAGTGCATCCAGTTTTTGCCGTAACCCTCTCAAATTTTTAGCACATGCTATGTGGGTGAAATTATGATACCATGCCAAGTTTCAACCTTTTCATAGTTCATTTGTGGTGCTTTTTAATTTCAGGGTCATTTAGCTCAAAACAATTCGTTAAATGCATGAAAAATAGCAAATGAAGTTAGATAGGGTTGAAATATTAGGATGTGGCTTCTAATGGTTCATATTGAATGCACAAAAAGTCTGGAGTTTAAATAAGTTAAAAAAAATTGAAATCCTTTTGTAACAGACGAGTTTTCGTCCGAAACCGTGATACTTCGAAAGAGACTGTCCATTTTGTACACGAAGTGCATCCAGTTTTTGCCGTAACCCTCTCAACTTTTTAGCACATGCTATGTGGGTGAAATTATGATACCATGCCAAGTTTCAACCTTTTCCGAGTTCATTTGTGGTGCTTTTTAATTTCAGGGTCATTTAGCTCAAAATAATTCATTAAATGCATGAAAAATAGCAAATGAAGTTAGATAGGGTTGAAATTTTAGGATGTGGCTTCTAATGGCTCATATTGAATGCACAAAAAGTCTGGAGTTGAAATAAGTTAAAAAATTGAAATCCTTTTGTAACAGACGAGTTTTCTTCCGAAACCCTGATACTTCGAAAGAGACTGTCAATTTTGTACACGAAGTGCATCCAGTTTTTGCCGTAACCCTCTCAACTTTTTAGCACATGCTATGTGGGTGAAATTCTGAAACCATGCCAAGGTTCAACCTTTTCATAGTTCATTTGTGGTGCTTTTTAATTTCAGGGTCATTTAGCTGAAAACAATTCATTAAATGCATGAAAAATAGCAAATGAAGTTAGATAGGGTTGAAATATTAGGATGTGGCTTCTAATGGTTCATATTGAATGCACAAAAAGTCTGGAGTTTAAATAAGTTAAAAAAAATTGAAATCCTTTTGTAACAGACGAGTTTTCGTCTGAAACCGTGATACTTCGAAAGAGACTGTCCATTTTGTACACGAAGTGCATCCAGTTTTTGCCGTAACCCTCTCAACTTTTTAGCACATGCTATGTGGGTGAAATTATGATACCATGCCAAGTTTCAACCTTTTCAGAGTTCATTTGTGGTGCTTTTTAATTTCAGGGTCGTTTAGCTCAAAACAATTCATTAAATGCATGAAAAATAGCAAATGAAGTTAGATAGGGTTGAAATATTAGGATGTGGCTTCTAATGGTTCATATTGAATGCACAAAAAGTCTGGAGTTGAAATAAGTTAAAAAAAATTGAAATCCTTTTGTAACAGACGAGTTTTCTTCCGAAACCCTGATACTTCGAAAGAGACTGTCCATTTTGTACACGAAGTGCATCCAGTTTTTGCCGTAACCCTCTCAACTTTTTAGCACATGCTATGTGGGTGAAATTATGATACCATGCCAAGTTTCAACCTTTTCAGAGTTCATTTGTGGTGCTTTTTAATTTCAGGGTCATTTAGCTCAAAATAATTCATTAAATGCATGAAAAATAGCAAATGAAGTTAGATAGGGTTGAAATTTTAGGATGTGGCTTCTAATGGTTCATATTGAATGCACAAAAAGTCTGGAGTTGAAATAAGTTAAAAAAATTGAAATACTTTTGTAACAGACGAGTTTTCGTCCGAAACCGTGATAGTTCGAAAGAGACTGTCCATTTTGTACACGAAGTGCATCCAGTTATTGCCGTAACCCTCTCAACTTTTTAGCACATGCTATGTGGGTGAAATTATGATACCATGCCAAGTTTCAACCTTTTCAGAGTTCATTTGTGGTGCTTTTTAATTTCAGGGTCGTTTAGCTCAAAACTATTCATTAAATGCATGAAAAATAGCAAATGAAGTTAGATAGGGTTGAAATATTAGGATGTGGCTTCTAATGGTTCATATTGAATGCACAAAAAGTCTGGAGTTGAAATAAGTTAAAAAAATTGAAATCCTTTTGTAACAGATGAGTTTTCGTCCGAAACCCTGATACTTCGAAAGAGACTGTCCATTTTGTACACGAAGTGCATCCAGTTTTTGCCGTAACCCTCTCAACTTTTTAGCACATGCTATGTGGGTGAAATTATGATACCATGCCAAGTTTCAACCTTTTCATAGTTCATTTGTGGTGCTTTTTAATTTCAGGGTCATTTAGCTCAAAACAATTCATTAAATGCATGAAAAATAGCAAATGAAGTTAGATAGGGTTGAAATTTTAGGATGTGGCTTCTAATGGTTCATATTGAATGCACAAAAAGTCTGGAGTTGAAATAAGTTAAAAAAATTGAAATCCTTTTGTAACAGACGAGTTTTCGTCCGAAACCCTGATACTTCGAAAGAGAATTTCCATTTTGTACACGAAGTGCATCCAGTTTTTGCCATAACCCTCTAAACTTTTTAGCACATGCTATGTGGGTGAAATTATGATACCATGCCAAGTTTCAACCTTTTCAGAGTTCATTTGTGGTGCTTTTTAATTTCAGGGTCATTTAGCTCAAAACAATTCATTAAATGCATGAAAAATAGCAAATGAATTTAGATAGGGTTCAAATATTAGGATGTGGCTTCTAATGGTTCATATTGAATGCACAAAAAGTCTGGAGTTGAAATAAGTAAAAGAAAATTGAAATCCTTTTGTAACAGACGAGTTTTCTTCCGAAACCCTGATACTTCGAAAGAGACTGTCAATTTTGTACACGAAGTGCATCCAGTTTTTGCCGTAACCCTCTCAACTTTTTAGCACAAGCTATGTGGGTGAAATTATGATACCATGCCAAGTTTCAACCTTTTGAGAGTTCATTTGTGGTGCTTTTTAATTTCAGGGTCATTTAGCTCAAAACAATTCATTAAATGCATGAAAAATAGCAAATGAAGTTAGCTAGGGTTGAAATATTAGGATGTGGCTTCTAATGGTTCATATTGAATGCACAAAAAGTCTGGAGTTTAAATAAGTTAAAAAAAAATTGAAATCCTTTTGTAACAGACGAGTTTTCGTCCGAAACCGTGATACTTCGAAAGAGACTGTCCATTTTGTACACGAAGTGCATCCAGTTTTTGCCGTAACCCTCTCAACTTTTTAGCACATGCTATGTGGGTGAAATTATGATACCATGCCAAGTTTCAACCTTTTCAGAGTTCATTTGTGGTGCTTTTTAATTTCAGGGTCGTTTAGCTCAAAACTATTCATTAAATGCATGAAAAATAGCAAATGAAGTTAGATAGGGTTGAAATATTAGGATGTGGCTTCTAATGGTTCATATTGAATGCACAAAAAGTCTGGAGTTGAAATAAGTTAAAAAAATTGAAATCCTTTTGTAACATATGAGTTTTCGTCCGAAACCCTGATACTTCGAAAGAGACTGTCCACTTTGTACACGAAGTGCATCCAGTTTTTGCCGTAACCCTCTCAACTTTTTAGCACATGCTATGTGGGTGAAATTATGATACCATGCCAAGTTTCAACCTTTTCATAGTTCATTTGTGGTGCTTTTTAATTTCAGGGTCATTTAGCTGAAAACAATTCATTAAATGCATGAAAAATAGCAAATGAAGTTAGATAGGGTTGAAATTTTAGGATGTGGCTTCTAATGGTTCATATTGAATGCACAAAAAGTCTGGAGTTGAAATAAGTTAAAAAAATTGAAATCCTTTTGTAACAGACGAGTTTTCGTCCGAAACCCTGATACTTCGAAATAGACTGTCCATTTTGTACACGAAGTGCATCCAGTTTTTGCCATAACCCTCTAAACTTTTTAGCACATGCTATGTGGGTGAAATTATGATACCATGCCAAGTTTCAACCTTTTCAGAGTTCATTTGTGGTGCTTTTTAATTTCAGGGTCATTTAGCTCAAAACAATTCATTAAATGCATGAAAAATAGCAAATGAAGTTAGATAGGGTTGAAATATTAGGATGTGGCTTCTAATGGTTCATATTGAATGCACAAAAAGTCTGGAGTTGAAATAAGTTAAAAAAAATTGAAATCCTTTTGTAACAGACGAGTTTTCTTCCGAAACCCTGATACTTCGAAAGAGACTGTCAATTTTGTACACAAAGTGCATCCAGTTTTTGCCGTAACCCTCTCAACTTTTTAGCACAAGCTATGTGGGTGAAATTATGATACCATGCCAAGTTTCAACCTTTTGAGAGTTCATTTGTGGTGCTTTTTAATTTCAGGGTCATTTAGCTCAAAACAATTCATTAAATGCATGAAAAATAGCAAATGAAGTTAGCTAAAGTTGAAATATTAGGATGTGGCTTCTAATGGTTCATATTGAATGCACAAAAAGTCTGGAGTTTAAATAAGTTAAAAAAAATTGAAATCCTTTTGTAACAGACGAGTTTTCTTCGAAACCCTGATACTTCGAAAGAGACTGTCAATTTTGTACACGAAGTGCATCCAGTTTTTGCCGTAACCCTCTCAACTTTTTAGCACAAGCTATGTGGGTGAAATTATGAAACCATGCCAAGTTTCAACCTTTTGAGAGTTCATTTGTGGTGCTTTTTAATTTCAGGGTCATTTAGCTCAAAACAATTCATCAAATGAATGAAAAATAGCAAATGAAGTTAGCTAGGGTTGAAATATTAGGATGTGGCTTCTAATGGTTCATATTGAATGCACAAAAAGTCTGGAGTTTAAATAAGTTAAAAAAAATTGAAATCCTTTTGTAACAGACGAGTTTTCGTCCGAAACCGTGATACTTCGAAAGAGACTGTCCATTTTGTACACGAAGTGCATCCAGTTTTTGCCGTAATCCTCTCAACTTTTTAGCACATGCTATGTGGGTGAAATTATGATACCATGCCAAGTTTCAACCTTTTCAGAGTTCATTTGTGGTGCTTTTTAATTTCAGGGTCGTTTAGCTCAAAACTATTCATTAAATGCATGAAAAATAGCAAATGAAGTTAGATAGGGTTGAAATATTAGGATGTGGCTTCTAATGGTTCATATTGAATGCACAAAAAGTCTGGAGTTGAAATAAGTTAAAAAAATTGAAATCCTTTTGTAACAGATGAGTTTTCGTCCGAAACCCAGATACTTCGAAAGAGACTGTCCACTTTGTACACGAAGTGCATCTAGTTTTTGCCGTAACCCTCTCAACTTTTTAGCACATGCTATGTGGGTGAAATTATGATACCATGCCAAGTTTCAACCTTTTCATAGTTCATTTGTGGTGCTTTTTAATTTCAGGGTCATTTAGCTCAAAACAATTCATTAAATGCATGAAAAATAGCAAATGAAGTTAGATAGGGTTGAAATTTTAGGATGTGGCTTCTAATGGTTCATATTGAATGCACAAAAAGTCTGGAGTTGAAATAAGTTAAAAAAATTGAAATCCTTTTGTAACAGACGAGTTTTCGTCCGAAACCCTGATACTTCGAAAGAGACTGTCCATTTTGTACACGAAGTGCATCTAGTTTTTGCCATAACCCTCTAAAATTTTTAGCACATGCTATGTGGGTGAAATTATGATACCATGCCAAGTTTCAACCTTTTCAGAGTTCATTTGTGGTGCTTTTTAATTTCAGGGTCATTTAGCTCAAAACAATTCATTAAATGCATGAAAAATAGCAAATGAAGTTAGATAGGGTTGAAATATTAGGATGTGGCTTCTAATGGTTCATATTGAATGCACAAAAAGTCTGGAGTTGAAATAAGTTAAAAAAAATTGAAATCCTTTTGTAACAGACGAGTTTTCTTCCGAAACCCTGATACTTCGAAAGAGACTGTCAATTTTGTACACGAAGTGCATCCAGTTTTTGCCGTAACCCTCTCAACTTTTTAGCACAAGCTATGTGGGTGAAATTATGATACCATGCCAAGTTTCAACCTTTTGAGAGTTCATTTGTGGTGCTTTTTAATTTCAGGGTCATTTAGCTCAAAACAATTCATTAAATGCATGAAAAATAGCAAATGAAGTTAGCTAGGGTTGAAATATTAGGATGTGGCTTCTAATGGTTCATATTGAATGCACAAAAAGTCTGGAGTTTAAATAAGTTAAAAAAAATTGAAATCCTTTTGTAACAGACGAGTTTTCGTCCGAAACCGTGATACTTCGAAAGAGACTGTCCATTTTGTACACGAAGTGCATCCAGTTTTTGCCGTAACCCTCTCAACTTTTTAGCACATGCTATGTGGGTGAAATTATGATACCATGCCAAGTTTCAACCTTTTCAGAGTTCATTAGTGGTGCTTTTTAATTTCAGGGTCATTTAGCTCAAAATAATTCATTAAATGCATGAAAAATAGCAAATGAAGTTAGATAGGGTTGAAATATTAGGATGTGGCTTCTAATGGTTCATATTGAATGCACAAAAAGTCTGGAGTTGAAATAAGTTAAAAAAATTGAAATACTTTTGTAACAGACGAGTTTTCGTCCGAAACCCTGATACTTCGAAAGAGACTGTCCATTTTGTACACGAAGTGCATCCAGTTTTTGCGGTAACCCTCTATACTTTTTAGCACATGCTATGTGGGTGAAATGATGATACCATGCCAAGTTTCAACCTTTTCAGAGTTCATTTGTGGTGCTTTTTAATTTCAGGGTCGTTTAGCTCAAAACAATTCATTAAATGCATGAAAAATAGCAAATGAAGTTAGATAGGGTTGAAATTTTAGGATGTGTCTTCTAATGGTTCATATTGAATGCACAAAAATTCTGGAGTTGAAATAAGTTAAAAAAATTGAAATCCTTTTGTAACAGACGAGTTTTCGTCCGAAACCCTGATACTTCGAAAGAGACTGTCCATTTTGTACACGAAGTGCATCCAGTTTTTGCCGTAAACCTCTCAACTTTTTAGCACATGCTATGTGGGTGAAATTATGATACCATGCCAAGTTTCAACCTTTTCAGAGTTCATTTGTGGTGCTTTTTAATTTCAGGGTCATTTAGCTCAAAACAATTCATTAAATGCATGAAAAATAGCAAATGAAGTTAGAAAGGGTTGAAATATTAGGATGTGGCTTCTAATGGTTCATATAGAATGCACAAAAAGTCTGGAGTTGAAATAAGTTAAAAAAAATTGAAATCCTTTTGTAACAGACGAGTTTTCTTCCGAAACCCTGATACTTCGAAAGAGACTGTCCATTTTGTACACGAAGTGCATCCAGTTTTTTCCGTAACCCTCTCAACTTTTTAGCACAAGCTATGTGGGTGAAATTATGATACCATGCCAAGTTTCAACCTTTTCAGAGTTCATTTGTGGTGCTTTTTAATTTCAGGGTCATTAGGTCAAAACAATTCATTAAATGCATGAAAAATAGCAAATGAAGTTAGATAGGGTTGAAATATTAGGATGTGGCTTCTAATGGATCATATTGAATGCACAAAAAGTCTGGAGTTTAAATAAGTTAAAAAAAATTGAAATCCTTTTGTAACAGACGAGTTTTTGTCCAAAACCGTGATACTTCGAAAGAGACTTTCCATTTTGTACACGAAGTGCGTCCAGTTTTTGCCGTAACCCTCTCAACTTTTTAGCACATGCTATGTGGGTGAAATTATGATACCGTGCCAAGTTTCAACCTTTTCAGAGTTCATTTGTGGTGCTTTTTAATTTCAGGGTCATTTAGCTCAAAATAATTCATTAAATGCATGAAAAATAGCAAATGAAGTTAGATAGGGTTGAAATTTTAGGATGTGGCTTCTAATGGTTCATATTGAATGCACAAAAATTCTGGAGTTGAAATAAGTTAAAAAAATTGAAATACTTTTGTAACAGACGAGTTTTCGTCCGAAACCCTGATACTTCGAAAGAGACTGTCCATTTTGTACACGAAGTGCATCCAGTTTTTGCGGTAACCCTCTAAACTTTTTAGCACATGCTATGTGGGTGAAATGATGATACCATGCCAAGTTTCAACCTTTTCAGAGTTCATTTGTGGTGCTTTTTAATTTCAGGGTCGTTTAGCTCAAAACAATTCATTAATTGCATGAAAAATAGCAAATGAAGTTAGATAGGGTTCAAATTTTAGGATGTGACTTCTAGTGGTTCATATTGAATGCACAAAAAGTCTGGAGTTGAAATAAGTTAAAAAAATTGAAATCCTTTTGTAACAGACGAGTTTTCGTCCGAAACCCTGATACTTCGAAAGAGACTGTCCATTTTGTACACGAAGTGCATCCAGTATTTGCGGTAACCCTCTCAAATTTTTAGCACATGCTATGTGGGTGAAATTATGATACCATGCCAAGTTTCAACCTTTTCAGAGTTCATTTGTGGTGCTTTTTAATTTCAGGGTCATTTAGCTCAAAACAATTCATTAAATGCATGAAAAATAGCAAATGAAGTTAAATAGGGTTGAAATTATAGGATGTGGCTTCTAATGGTTCATATTGAATGCACAAAAAGCCTGGAGTTGAAATAAGTTAAAAAAATTGAAATACTTTTGTAACAGACGAGTTTTCGTCCGAAACCCTGATGCTTCGAAAGAGACTGTCCATTTTGTACACGAAGTGCATCCAGTTTTTGCGGTAACCCTCTATACTTTTTAGCACATGCTATGTGGGTGAAATGATGATACCATGCCAAGTTTCAACCTTTTCAGAGTTCATTTGTGGTGCTTTTTAATTTCAGGGTCATTAGGTCAAAACAATTCATTAAATGCATGAAAAATAGCAAATGAAGTTAGATAGGGTTGAAATATTAGGATGTGGCTTCTAATGGATCATATTGAATGCACAAAAAGTCTGGAGTTTAAATAAGTTAAAAAAAATTGAAATCCTTTTGTAACAGACGAGTTTTTGTCCAAAACCGTGATACTTCGAAAGAGACTTTCCATTTTGTACACGAAGTGCGTCCAGTTTTTGCCGTAACCCTCTCAACTTTTTAGCACATGCTATGTGGGTGAAATTATGATACCGTGCCAAGTTTCAACCTTTTCAGAGTTCATTTGTGGTGCTTTTTAATTTCAGGGTCATTTAGCTCAAAATAATTCATTAAATGCATGAAAAATAGCAAATGAAGTTAGATAGGGTTGAAATTTTAGGATGTGGCTTCTAATGGTTCATATTGAATGCACAAAAATTCTGGAGTTGAAATAAGTTAAAAAAATTGAAATACTTTTGTAACAGACGAGTTTTCGTCCGAAACCCTGATACTTCGAAAGAGACTGTCCATTTTGTACACGAAGTGCATCCAGTTTTTGCGGTAACCCTCTAAACTTTTTAGCACATGCTATGTGGGTGAAATGATGATACCATGCCAAGTTTCAACCTTTTCAGAGTTCATTTGTGGTGCTTTTTAATTTCAGGGTCGTTTAGCTCAAAACAATTCATTAAATGCATGAAAAATAGCAAATGAAGTTAGATAGGGTTGAAATTTTAGGATGTGGCTTCTAATGGTTCATATTGAATGCACAAAAAGTCTGGAGTTGAAATAAGTTAAAAAAATTGAAATCCTTTTGTAACAGACGAGTTTTCGTCCGAAACCCTGATACTTCGAAAGAGACTGTCCATTTTGTACACGAAGTGCATCCAGTTTTTGCCATAACCCTCTAAAATTTTTAGCACATGCTATGTGGGTGAAATTATGATACCATGCCAAGTTTCAACCTTTTCAGAGTTCATTTGTGGTGCTTTTTAATTTCAGGGTCATTTAGCTCAAAACAATTCATTAAATGCATGAAAAATAGCAAATGAAGTTAGATAGGGTTGAAATATTAGGATGTGGCTTCTAATGGTTCATATTGAATGCACAAAAAGTCTGGAGTTGAAATAAGTTAAAAAAAATTGAAATCCTTTTGTAACAGACGAGTTTTCTTCCGAAACCCTGATACTTCGAAAGAGACTGTCAATTTTGTACACGAAGTGCATCCAGTTTTTGCCGTAACCCTCTCAACTTTTTAGCACAAGCTATGTGGGTGAAATTATGATACCATGCCAAGTTTCAACCTTTTGAGAGTTCATTTGTGGTGCTTTTTAATTTCAGGGTCATTTAGCTCAAAACAATTCATTAAATGCATGAAAAATAGCAAATGAAGTTAGCTAGGGTTGAAATATTAGGATGTGGCTTCTAATGGTTCATATTGAATGCACAAAAAGTCTGGAGTTTAAATAAGTTAAAAAAAATTGAAATCCTTTTGTAACAGACGAGTTTTCGTCCGAAACCGTGATACTTCGAAAGAGACTGTCCATTTTGTACACGAAGTGCATCCAGTTTTTGCCGTAACCCTCTCAACTTTTTAGCACATGCTATGTGGGTGAAATTATGATACCATGCCAAGTTTCAACCTTTTCAGAGTTCATTAGTGGTGCTTTTTAATTTCAGGGTCATTTAGCTCAAAATAATTCATTAAATGCATGAAAAATAGCAAATGAAGTTAGATAGGGTTGAAATATTAGGATGTGGCTTCTAATGGTTCATATTGAATGCACAAAAAGTCTGGAGTTGAAATAAGTTAAAAAAATTGAAATACTTTTGTAACAGACGAGTTTTCGTCCGAAACCCTGATACTTCGAAAGAGACTGTCCATTTTGTACACGAAGTGCATCCAGTTTTTGCGGTAACCCTCTATACTTTTTAGCACATGCTATGTGGGTGAAATGATGATACCATGCCTAGTTTCAACCTTTTCAGAGTTCATTTGTGGTGCTTTTTAATTTCAGGGTCGTTTAGCTCAAAACAATTCATTAAATGCATGAAAAATAGCAAATGAAGTTAGATAGGGTTGAAATTTTAGGATGTGTCTTCTAATGGTTCATATTGAATGCACAAAAATTCTGGAGTTGAAATAAGTTAAAAAAATTGAAATCCTTTTGTAACAGACGAGTTTTCGTCCGAAACCCTGATACTTCGAAAGAGACTGTCCATTTTGTACACGAAGTGCATCCAGTTTTTGCCGTAAACCTCTCAACTTTTTAGCACATGCTATGTGGGTGAAATTATGATACCATGCCAAGTTTCAACCTTTTCAGAGTTCATTTGTGGTGCTTTTTAATTTCAGGGTCATTTAGCTCAAAACAATTCATTAAATGCATGAAAAATAGCAAATGAAGTTAGAAAGGGTTGAAATATTAGGATGTGGCTTCTAATGGTTCATATAGAATGCACAAAAAGTCTGGAGTTGAAATAAGTTAAAAAAAATTGAAATCCTTTTGTAACAGACGAGTTTTCTTCCGAAACCCTGATACTTCGAAAGAGACTGTCCATTTTGTACACGAAGTGCATCCAGTTTTTTCCGTAACCCTCTCAACTTTTTAGCACAAGCTATGTGGGTGAAATTATGATACCATGCCAAGTTTCAACCTTTTCAGAGTTCATTTGTGGTGCTTTTTAATTTCAGGGTCATTAGGTCAAAACAATTCATTAAATGCATGAAAAATAGCAAATGAAGTTAGATAGGGTTGAAATATTAGGATGTGGCTTCTAATGGATCATATTGAATGCACAAAAAGTCTGGAGTTTAAATAAGTTAAAAAAAATTGAAATCCTTTTGTAACAGACGAGTTTTTGTCCAAAACCGTGATACTTCGAAAGAGACTTTCCATTTTGTACACGAAGTGCGTCCAGTTTTTGCCGTAACCCTCTCAACTTTTTAGCACATGCTATGTGGGTGAAATTATGATACCGTGCCAAGTTTCAACCTTTTCAGAGTTCATTTGTGGTGCTTTTTAATTTCAGGGTCATTTAGCTCAAAATAATTCATTAAATGCATGAAAAATAGCAAATGAAGTTAGATAGGGTTGAAATTTTAGGATGTGGCTTCTAATGGTTCATATTGAATGCACAAAAATTCTGGAGTTGAAATAAGTTAAAAAAATTGAAATACTTTTGTAACAGACGAGTTTTCGTCCGAAACCCTGATACTTCGAAAGAGACTGTCCATTTTGTACACGAAGTGCATCCAGTTTTTGCGGTAACCCTCTAAACTTTTTAGCACATGCTATGTGGGTGAAATGATGATACCATGCCAAGTTTCAACCTTTTCAGAGTTCATTTGTGGTGCTTTTTAATTTCAGGGTCGTTTAGCTCAAAACAATTCATTAATTGCATGAAAAATAGCAAATGAAGTTAGATAGGGTTCAAATTTTAGGATGTGACTTCTAGTGGTTCATATTGAATGCACAAAAAGTCTGGAGTTGAAATAAGTTAAAAAAATTGAAATCCTTTTGTAACAGACGAGTTTTCGTCCGAAACCCTGATACTTCGAAAGAGACTGTCCATTTTGTACACGAAGTGCATCCAGTATTTGCGGTAACCCTCTCAAATTTTTAGCACATGCTATGTGGGTGAAATTATGATACCATGCCAAGTTTCAACCTTTTCAGAGTTCATTTGTGGTGCTTTTTAATTTCAGGGTCATTTAGCTCAAAACAATTCATTAAATGCATGAAAAATAGCAAATGAAGTTAAATAGGGTTGAAATTATAGGATGTGGCTTCTAATGGTTCATATTGAATGCACAAAAAGCCTGGAGTTGAAATAAGTTAAAAAAATTGAAATACTTTTGTAACAGACGAGTTTTCGTCCGAAACCCTGATGCTTCGAAAGAGACTGTCCATTTTGTACACGAAGTGCATCCAGTTTTTGCCGTAACCATCTCAACTTTTATCACAAGCTATGTGGGTGAAATTATAATACCATGCCAAGTTTCAACCTTTTCAGAGTTCATTTGTGCTGCTTTTTAATTTCAGGGTCATTTAGCTCAAAACAATTCATTAAATGCATGAAAAATAGCAAATGAAGTTAGATAGGGTTGAAATTTTAGGATGTGGCTTCTAATGGTTCATATTGAATGCACAAAAAGTCAGGAGTTGAAATAAGTTAAAAAAATTGAAATCCTTTTGTAACAGACGAGTTTTCTTCCGAAACCCTGTTACTTCGAAAGAGACTGTCAATTTTGTACACGAAGTGCATCCAGTTTTTGCCGTAACCCTCTCAACTTTTTAGCACAAGCTATGTGGGTGAAATTATGATACCATGCCAAGTTTCAACCTTTTTAGAGTTCATTTGTGGTGCTTTTTAATTTCAGGGTCATTAGGTCAAAACAATTCATTAAATGCATGAAAAATAGCAAATGAAGTTAGATAGGGTTGAAATATTAGGATGTGGCTTCTAATGGATCATATTGAATGCACAAAAAGTCTGGAGTTTAAATAAGTTAAAAAAAATTGAAATCCTTTTGTAACAGACGAGTTTTCGTCCGAAACCGTGATACTTCGAAAGAGACTGTCCATTTTGTACACGAAGTGCGTCCAGTTTTTGCCGTAACCCTCTCAACTTTTTAGCACATGCTATGTGGGTGAAATTATGATACCATGCCAAGTTTCAACCTTTTCAGAGTTCATTTGTGGTGCTTTTTAATTTCAGGGTCATTTAGCTCAAAATAATTCATTAAATGCATGAAAAATAGCAAATGAAGTTAGATAGGGTTGAAATTTTAGGATGTGGCTTCTAATGGTTCATATTGAATGCACAAAAAGTCTGGAGTTGAAATAAGTTAAAAAAATTGAAATACTTTTGTAACAGACGAGTTTTCGTCCGAAACCCTGATACTTCGAAAGAGACTGTCCATTTTGTACACGAAGTGCATCCAGTTTTTGCGGTAACCCTCTAAACTTTTTAGCACATGCTATGTGGGTGAAATGATGATACCATGCCAAGTTTCAACCGTTTCAGAGTTCATTTGTGGTGCTTTTTAATTTCAGGGTTGTTTAGCTCAAAACAATTCATTAAATGCATGAAAAATAGCAAATGAAGTTAGATAGGGTTCAAATTTTAGGATGTGACTTCTAGTGGTTCATATTGAATGCACAAAAAGTCTGGAGTTGAAATAAGTTAAAAAAATTGAAATCCTTTTGTAACAGACGAGTTTTCGTCCGAAACCCTGATACTTCGAAAGAGACTGTCCATTTTGAACACGAAGTGCATCCAGTATTTGCGGTAACCCTCTCAAATTTTTAGCACATGCTATGTGGGTGAAATTATGATACCATGCCAAGTTTCAACCTTTTCAGAGTTCATTTGTGGTGCTTTTTAATTTCAGGGTCATTTAGCTCAAAACAATTCATTAAATGCATGAAAAATAGCAAATGAAGTTAGATAGGGTTGAAATTTTAGGATGTGGCTTCTAATGGTTCATATTGAATGCACAAAAAGTCTAGAGTTGAAATAAGTTAAAAAAATTGAAATACTTTTGTAACAGACGAGTTTTCGTCCGAAACCCTGATGCTTCGAAAGAGACTGTCCATTTTGTACACGAAGTGCATCCAGTTTTTGCCGTAACCATCTCAACTTTTATCACAAGCTATGTGGGTGAAATTATGATACCATGCCAAGTTTAAACCTTTTCAGAGTTCATTTGTGCTGCTTTTTAATTTCAGGGTCATTTAGCTCAAAACAATTCATTAAATGCATGAAAAATAGCAAATGAAGTTAGATAGGGTTGAAATTTTAGGATGTGGCTTCTAATGGTTCATATTGAATGCACAAAAAGTCAGGAGTTGAAATAAGTTAAAAAAATTGAAATCCTTTTGTAAAAGACGAGTTTTCGTCCGAAACCCTGATACCTCGAAAGAGACTGTCCATTTTGTACACGAAGTGCATCCAGTTTTTGCCGTAACCCTCTCAACTTTTTAACACATGCTATGTGGGTGAAATTATGATACCATGCCAAGTTTCAACCTTTTCAGAGTTCATTTGTGGTGCTTTTTAATTTCAGGGTCATTTAGCTCAAAACAATTCATTAAATGCATGAAAAATAGCAAATAAAGTTAGATAGGGTTGAAATATTAGGATGTGGCTTCTAATGGTTCATATTGAATGCACAAAAAGTCTGGAGTTGAAATAAGTTAAAAAAAATTGAAATCCTTTTGTAACAGACGAGTTTTCGTCCGAAACCCTGATACTTCGAAAGAGACTGTCCATTTTGTACACGAAGTGCATCCAGTTTTTGCCGTAAACCTCTCAACTTTTTAGCACATGCTATGTGGGTGAAATTATGATACCATGCCAAGTTTCAACCTTTTCAGAGTTCATTTGTGGTGCTTTTTAATTTCAGGGTCATTTAGCTCAAAACAATTCATTAAATGCATGAAAAATAGCAAATGAAGTTAGATAGGGTTGAAATTTTAGGATGTGGCTTCTAATGGTTCATATTGAATGCACAAAATGTCTGGAGTTGAAATAAGTTAACAAAATTGAAATCCTTTTGTAACAGACGAGTTTTCGTCCGAAACCCTGATACTTCGAAAGAGACTGTCCATTTTGTACACGAAGTGCATCCAGTTTTTGCCATAACCCTCTAAACTTTCTAGCACATGCTATGTGGCTGAAATTATGATACCACGCCAAGTTTCAACCTTTTCAGAGTTCATTTGTGGTGCTTTTTAATTTCAGGGTCATTAGGTCAAAACAATTCATTAAATGCATGAAAAATAGCAAATGAAGTTAGATAGGGTTGAAATATTAGGATGTGGCTTCTAATAGTTCATATTGAATGCACAAAAAGTCTGGAGTTGAAATAAGTTAAAAAAATTGAAATCCTTTTGTAACAGACGAGTTTTCTTCCGAAACCCTGATACTTCGAAAGAGACTGTCCATTTTGTACACGAAGTGCATCCAGTTTTTTCCGTAACCCTCTCAACTCTTTAGCACATGCTATGTGGGTGAAATTATGATACAATGCCAAGTTTCAACCTTTTCAGAGTTAATTTGTGGTGCTTTTTAATTTCAGGGTCATTTACCTCAAAACAATTCATTAAATGCATGAAAAATAGCAAATGAAGTTAGATAGGGTTGAAATATTAGGATGTGGCTTCTAATGGTTCATATTGAATGCACAAAAAGTCTGGAGTTGAAATAAGTTAAAAAAATTGAAATACTTTTGTAACAGACGAGTTTTCGTCCGAAACCCTGATACTTCGAAAGAGACTGTCCATTTTGTACACGAAGTGCATCCAGTTTTTGCGGTAACCCTCTAAACTTTTTAGCACATGCTATGTGGGTGAAATGATGATACCATGCCAAGTTTCAACCGTTTCAGAGTTCATTTGTGGTGCTTTTTAATTTCAGGGTTGTTTAGCTCAAAACAATTCATTAAATGCATGAAAAATAGCAAATGAAGTTAGATAGGGTTCAAATTTTAGGATGTGACTTCTAGTGGTTCATATTGAATGCACAAAAAGTCTGGAGTTGAAATAAGTTAAAAAAATTGAAATCCTTTTGTAACAGACGAGTTTTCGTCCGAAACCCTGATACTTCGAAAGAGACTGTCCATTTTGAACACGAAGTGCATCCAGTATTTGCGGTAACCCTCTCAAATTTTTAGCACATGCTATGTGGGTGAAATTATGATACCATGCCAAGTTTCAACCTTTTCAGAGTTCATTTGTGGTGCTTTTTAATTTCAGGGTCATTTAGCTCAAAACAATTCATTAAATGCATGAAAAATAGCAAATGAAGTTAGCTAGGGTTGAAATTTTAGGATGTGGCTTCTAATGGTTCATATTGAATGCACAAAAAGTCTGGAGTTGAAATAAGTTAAAAAAATTGAAATACTTTTGTAACAGACGAGTTTTCGTCCGAAACCCTGATGCTTCGAAAGAGACTGCCCATTTTGTACACGAAGTGCATCCAGTTTTTGCCGTAACCATCTCAACTTTTATCACAAGCTATGTGGGTGAAATTATGATACCATGCCAAGTTTCAACCTTTTCAGAGTTCATTTGTGCTGCTTTTTAATTTCAGGGTCATTTAGCTCAAAACAATTCATTAAATGCATGAAAAATAGCAAATGAAGTTAGATAGGGTTGAAATTTTAGGATGTGGCTTCTAATGGTTCATATTGAATGCACAAAAAGTCAGGAGTTGAAATAAGTTAAAAAAATTGAAATCCTTTTGTAAAAGACGAGTTTTCGTCCGAAACCCTGATACCACGAAAGAGACTGTCCATTTTGTACACGAAGTGCATCCAGTTTTTGCCGTAACCCTCTCAACTTTTTAACACATGCTATGTGGGTGAAATTATGATACCATGCCAAGTTTCAACCTTTTCAGAGTTCATTTGTGGTGCTTTTTAATTTCAGGGTCATTTAGCTCAAAACAATTCATTAAATGCATGAAAAATAGCAAATAAAGTTAGATAGGGTTGAAATATTAGGATGTGGCTTCTAATGGTTCATATTGAATGCACAAAAAGTCTGGAGTTGAAATAAGTTAAAAAAAATTGAAATCCTTTTGTAACAGACGAGTTTTCGTCCGAAACCCTGATACTTCGAAAGAGACTGTCCATTTTGTACACGAAGTGCATCCAGTTTTTGCCGTAAACCTCTCAACTTTTTAGCACATGCTATGTGGGTGAAATTATGATACCATGCCAAGTTTCAACCTTTTCAGAGTTCATTTGTGGTGCTTTTTAATTTCAGGGTCATTTAGCTCAAAACAATTCATTAAATGCATGAAAAATAGCAAATGAAGTTAGATAGGGTTGAAATTTTAGGATGTGGCTTCTAATGGTTCATATTGAATGCACAAAATGTCTGGAGTTGAAATAAGTTAAAAAAATTGAAATCCTTTTGTAACAGACGAGTTTTCGTCCGAAACCCTGATACTTCGAAAGAGACTGTCCATTTTGTACACGAAGTGCATCCAGTTTTTGCCATAACCCTCTAAACTTTCTAGCACATGCTATGTGGCTGAAATTATGATACCACGCCAAGTTTCAACCTTTTCAGTGTTCATTTGTGGTGCTTTTTAATTTCAGGGTCATTAGGTCAAAACAATTCATTAAATGCATGAAAAATAGCAAATGAAGTTAGATAGGGTTGAAATATTAGGATGTGGCTTCTAATAGTTCATATTGAATGCACAAAAAGTCTGGAGTTGAAATAAGTTAAAAAAATTGAAATCCTTTTGTAACAGACGAGTTTTCTTTCGAAACCCTGATACTTCGAAAGAGACTGTCCATTTTGTACACGAAGTGCATCCAGTTTTTGCCGTAACCCTCTCAACTCTTTAGCACATGCTATGTGGGTGAAATTATGATACAATGCCAAGTTTCAACCTTTTCAGAGTTAATTTGTGGTGCTTTTTAATTTCAGGGTCATTTACCTCAAAACAATTCATTAAATGCATGAAAAATAGCAAATGAAGTTAGATAGGGTTGAAATATTAGGATGTGGCTTCTAATGGTTAATATTGAATGCACAAAAAGTCTGGAGTTGAAATAAGATAAAAAAATTGAAATACTTTTGTAACAGACGAGTTTTCGTCCGAAACCCTGATACTTCGAAAGAGACTGTCCATTTTGTACACGAAGTGCATCCAGTTTTTGCGGTAACCCTCTAAAATTTTTAGCACATGCTATGTGGGTGAAATGATGATACCATGCCAAGTTTCAACCGTTTCAGAGTTCATTTGTGGTGCTTTTTAATTTCAGGGTTGTTTAGCTCAAAACAATTCATTAAATGCATGAAAAATAGCAAATGAAGTTAGATAGGGTTCAAATTTTAGGATGTGGCTTCTAATGGTTCATATTGAATGCACAAAATGTCTGGAGTTGAAATAAGTTAAAAAAATTGAAATCCTTTTGTAACAGACGAGTTTTCGTCCGAAACCCTGATACTTCGAAAGAGACTGTCCATTTTGAACACGAAGTGCATCCAGTATTTGCGGTAACCCTCTCAAATTTTTAGCACATGCTATGTGGGTGAAATTATGATACCATGCCAAGTTTCAACCTTTTCAGAGTTCATTTGTGGTGCTTTTTAATTTCAGGGTCATTTAGCTCAAAACAATTCATTAAATGCATGAAAAATAGCAAATGAAGTTAGCTAGGGTTGAAATTTTAGGATGTGGCTTCTAATGGTTCATATTGAATGCACAAAAAGTCTGGAGTTGAAATAAGTTAAAAAAATTGAAATACTTTTGTAACAGACGAGTTTTCGTCCGAAACCCTGATGCTTCGAAAGAGACTGCCCATTTTGTACACGAAGTGCATCCAGTTTTTGCCGTAACCATCTCAACTTTTATCACAAGCTATGTGGGTGAAATTATGATACCATGCCAAGTTTCAACCTTTTCAGAGTTCATTTGTGCTGCTTTTTAATTTCAGGGTCATTTAGCTCAAAACAATTCATTAAATGCATGAAAAATAGCAAATGAAGTTAGATAGGGTTGAAATTTTAGGATGTGGCTTCTAATGGTTCATATTGAATGCACAAAAAGTCAGGAGTTGAAATAAGTTAAAAAAATTGAAATCCTTTTGTAAAAGACGAGTTTTCGTCCGAAACCCTGATACCACGAAAGAGACTGTCCATTTTGTACACGAAGTGCATCCAGTTTTTGCCGTAACCCTCTCAACTTTTTAACACATGCTATGTGGGTGAAATTATGATACCATGCCAAGTTTCAACCTTTTCAGAGTTCATTTGTGGTGCTTTTTAATTTCAGGGTCATTTAGCTCAAAACAATTCATTAAATGCATGAAAAATAGCAAATAAAGTTAGATAGGGTTGAAATATTAGGATGTGGCTTCTAATGGTTCATATTGAATGCACAAAAAGTCTGGAGTTGAAATAAGTTAAACAAAATTGAAATCCTTTTGTAACAGACGAGTTTTCGTCCGAAACCCTGATACTTCGAAAGAGACTGTCCATTTTGTACACGAAGTGCATCCAGTTTTTGCCGTAAACCTCTCAACTTTTTAGCACATGCTATGTGGGTGAAATTATGATACCATGCCAAGTTTCAACCTTTTCAGAGTTCATTTGTGGTGCTTTTTAATTTCAGGGTCATTTAGCTCAAAACAATTCATTAAATGCATGAAAAATAGCAAATGAAGTTAGATAGGGTTGAAATTTTAGGATGTGGCTTCTAATGGTTCATATTGAATGCACAAAATGTCTGGAGTTGAAATAAGTTAAAAAAATTGAAATCCTTTTGTAACAGACGAGTTTTCGTCCGAAACCCTGATACTTCGAAAGAGACTGTCCATTTTGTACACGAAGTGCATCTAGTTTTTGCCATAACCCTCTAAACTTTCTAGCACATGCTATGTGGCTGAAATTATGATACCACGCCAAGTTTCAACCTTTTCAGTGTTCATTTGTGGTGCTTTTTAATTTCAGGGTCATTAGGTCAAAACAATTCATTAAATGCATGAAAAATAGCAAATGAAGTTAGATAGGGTTGAAATATTAGGATGTGGCTTCTAATAGTTCATATTGAATGCACAAAAAGTCTGGAGTTGAAATAAGTTAAAAAAATTGAAATCCTTTTGTAACAGACGAGTTTTCTTTCGAAACCCTGATACTTCGAAAGAGACTGTCCATTTTGTACACGAAGTGCATCCAGTTTTTGCCGTAACCCTCTCAACTCTTTAGCACATGCTATGTGGGTGAAATTATGATACAATGCCAAGTTTCAACCTTTTCAGAGTTAATTTGTGGTGCTTTTTAATTTCAGGGTCATTTACCTCAAAACAATTCATTAAATGCATGAAAAATAGCAAATGAAGTTAGATAGGGTTGAAATATTAGGATGTGGCTTCTAATGGTTCATATTGAATGCACAAAAAGTCTGGAGTTGAAATAAGTTAAAAAAATTGAAATACTTTTGTAACAGACGAGTTTTCGTCCGAAACCCTGATACTTCGAAAGAGACTGTCCATTTTGTACACGAAGTGCATCCAGTTTTTGCGGTAACCCTCTAAACTTTTTAGCACATGCTATGTGGGTGAAATGATGATACCATGCCAAGTTTCAACCGTTTCAGAGTTCATTTGTGGTGCTTTTTAATTTCAGGGTTGTTTAGCTCAAAACAATTCATTAAATGCATGAAAAATAGCAAATGAAGTTAGATAGGGTTCAAATTTTAGGATGTGACTTCTAGTGGTTCATATTGAATGCACAAAAAGTCTGGAGTTGAAATAAGTTAAAAAAATTGAAATCCTTTTGTAACAGACGAGTTTTCGTCCGAAACCCTGATACTTCGAAAGAGACTGTCCATTTTGAACACGAAGTGCATCCAGTATTTGCGGTAACCCTCTCAAATTTTTAGCACATGCTATGTGGGTGAAATTATGATACCATGCCAAGTTTCAACCTTTTCAGAGTTCATTTGTGGTGCTTTTTAATTTCAGGGTCATTTAGCTCAAAACAATTCATTAAATGCATGAAAAATAGCAAATGAAGTTAGCTAGGGTTGAAATTTTAGGATGTGGCTTCTAATGGTTCATATTGAATGCACAAAAAGTCTGGAGTTGAAATAAGTTAAAAAAATTGAAATACTTTTGTAACAGACGAGTTTTCGTCCGAAACCCTGATGCTTCGAAAGAGACTGCCCATTTTGTACACGAAGTGCATCCAGTTTTTGCCGTAACCATCTCAACTTTTATCACAAGCTATGTGGGTGAAATTATGATACCATGCCAAGTTTCAACCTTTTCAGAGTTCATTTGTGCTGCTTTTTAATTTCAGGGTCATTTAGCTCAAAACAATTCATTAAATGCATGAAAAATAGCAAATGAAGTTAGATAGGGTTGAAATTTTAGGATGTGGCTTCTAATGGTTCATATTGAATGCACAAAAAGTCAGGAGTTGAAATAAGTTAAAAAAATTGAAATCCTTTTGTAAAAGACGAGTTTTCGTCCGAAACCCTGATACCACGAAAGAGACTGTCCATTTTGTACACGAAGTGCATCCAGTTTTTGCCGTAACTCTCTCAACTTTTTAACACATGCTATGTGGGTGAAATTATGATACCATGCCAAGTTTCAACCTTTTCAGAGTTCATTTGTGGTGCTTTTTAATTTCAGGGTCATTTAGCTCAAAACAATTCATTAAATGCATGAAAAATAGCAAATAAAGTTAGATAGGGTTGAAATATTAGGATGTGGCTTCTAATGGTTCATATTGAATGCACAAAAAGTCTGGAGTTGAAATAAGTTAAAAAAAATTGAAATCCTTTTGTAACAGACGAGTTTTCGTCCGAAACCCTGATACTTCGAAAGAGACTGTCCATTTTGTACACGAAGTGCATCCAGTTTTTGCCGTAAACCTCTCAACTTTTTAGCACATGCTATGTGGGTGAAATTATGATACCATGCCAAGTTTCAACCTTTTCAGAGTTCATTTGTGGTGCTTTTTAATTTCAGGGTCATTTAGCTCAAAACAATTCATTAAATGCATGAAAAATAGCAAATGAAGTTAGATAGGGTTGAAATTTTAGGATGTGGCTTCTAATGGTTCATATTGAATGCAAAAAAAGACTGGAGTTGAAATAAGTTAAAAAAATTGAAATCCTTTTGTAACAGACGAGTTTTCGTCCGAAACCCTAATACTTCGAAAGAGACTGTCCATTTTGTACACGAAGTGCATCCAGTTTTTGCCATAACCCTCTAAACTTTTTAGCACATACTATGTGGGTGAAATTATGATACCATGCCAAGTTTCAACCTTTTCAGAGTTCATTGGTGGTGCTTTTTAATTTCAGGGTCATTTAGCTCAAAACAATTCATTAAATGCATGAAAAATAGCAAATGAAGTTAGATAGGGTTTAAATTTTAGGATGTGGCTTCTAATGGTTCATATTGAATGCACAAAAAGTCTGGAGTTGAAATAAGTTAAAAAAATTGAAATCCTTTTGTAACAGACGAGTTTTCGTCCGAAACCCTGATACTTCGAAAGGGACTGTCCATTTTGTACATGAAGTGCATCCAGTTTTTGCCATAACCCTCTAAACTTTTTAGCACGTGCTATGTGGGTGAAATTATGATACCATGCCAAGTTTCAACCTTTTCAGAGTTCATTTGTGGTGCTTTTTAATTTCAGGGTCATTTAGCTCAAAACAATTCATTAAATGCATGAAAAATAGCAAATGAAGTTAGATAGGGTTGAAATATTAGGATGTCGCTTCTAATGGTTCATATTGAATGCACAAAAAGTCTGGAGTTGAAATAAGTTAAAAAAATTGAAATCCTTTTGTAACAGACGAGTTTTCGTCCGAAACCCTGATACTTCGAAAGAGACTGTCCATTTTGTACACGAAGTGCATCCAGTTTTTGCCGTAAACCTCTCAACTTCTTAGGACTTGCTATGTGGGTGAAATTATGATACCATGCCAAGTTTCAACCTTTTCAGAGTTCATTTGTGGTGCTTTTTAATTTCAGGGTCATTTAGCTCAAAACAATTCATTAAATGCATGAAAAATAGCAAATGAAGTTAGATAGGGTTGAAATTTTAGGATGTGGCTTCTAATGGTTCATATTGAATGCACAAAAAGTCTGGAGTTGAAATAAGTTAAAAAAAATTGAAATCCTTTTGTAACAGACGAGTTTTCGTCCGAAACCCTGATACTTCGAAAGAGACTGTCCATTTTGTACACGAAGTGCATCCAGTTTTTGCCATAACCCTCTAAACTTTTTAGCACGTGCTATGTGGGTGAAATTATGATACCATGCCAAGTTTCAACCTTTTCAGAGTTCATTTGTGGTGCTTTTTAATTTCAGGGTCATTTAGCTCAAAACAATTCATTAAATGCATGAAAAATAGCAAATGAAGTTAGATAGGGTTGAAATTTTAGGATGTGGCTTCTAATGGTTCATATTGAATGCACAAAAAGTCTGGAGTTGAAATAAGTTAAAAAAATTGAAATCCTTTTGTAACAGACGAGTTTTCGTCCGAAACCCTGATACTTCGAAAGAGACTGTCCATTTTGTACACGAAGTGCATCCAGTTTTTGCCGTAACCCTCTCAACTTTTTAGCACATGCTATGTGGGTGAAATTATGATACCATGCCAAGTTTCAACCTTTTCAGAGTTCATTTGTGGTGCTTTTTAATTTCAGGGTCATTTAGCTCAAAACAATTCATTAAATGCATGAAAAATAGCAAATAAAGATAGATAGGGATGAAATATTAGGATGTGGCTTCTAATGGTTCATATTGAATGCACAAAAAGTCTGGAGTTGAAATAAGTTAAAAAAAATTGAAATACTTTTGTAACAGACGAGTTTTCGTCCGAAACCCTGATACTTCGAAAGAGACTGTCCATTTTGTACACGAAGTGCATCCAGTTTTTGCCGTAAACCTCTCAACTTTTTAGCACATGCTATGTGGGTGAAATTATGATACCATGCCAAGTTTCAACCTTTTCAGAGTTCATTTGTGGTGCTTTTTAATTTCAGGGTCATTTAGCTCAAAACAATTCATTAAATGCATGAAAAATAGCAAATGAAGTTAGATAGGGTTGAAATTTTAGGATGTGGCTTCTAATGGTTCATATTGAATGCAAAAAAAGACTGGAGTTGAAATAAGTTAAAAAAATTGAAATCCTTTTGTAACAGACGAGTTTTCGTCCGAAACCCTAATACTTCGAAAGAGACTGTCCATTTTGTACACGAAGTGCATCCAGTTTTTGCCATAACCCTCTAAACTTTTTAGCACATACTATGTGGGTGAAATTATGATACCATGCCAAGTTTCAACCTTTTCAGAGTTCATTGGTGGTGCTTTTTAATTTCAGGGTCATTTAGCTCAAAACAATTCATTAAATGCATGAAAAATAGCAAATGAAGTTAGATAGGGTTTAAATTTTAGGATGTGGCTTCTAATGGTTCATATTGAATGCACAAAAAGTCTGGAGTTGAAATAAGTTAAAAAAATTGAAATCCTTTTGTAACAGACGAGTTTTCGTCCGAAACCCTGATACTTCGAAAGGGACTGTCCATTTTGTACATGAAGTGCATCCAGTTTTTGCCATAACCCTCTAAACTTTTTAGCACGTGCTATGTGGGTGAAATTATGATACCATGCCAAGTTTCAACCTTTTCAGAGTTCATTTGTGGTGCTTTTTAATTTCAGGGTCATTTAGCTCAAAACAATTCATTAAATGCATGAAAAATAGCAAATGAAGTTAGATAGGGTTGAAATATTAGGATGTCGCTTCTAATGGTTCATATTGAATGCACAAAAAGTCTGGAGTTGAAATAAGTTAAAAAAATTGAAATCCTTTTGTAACAGACGAGTTTTCGTCCGAAACCCTGATACTTCGAAAGAGACTGTCCATTTTGTACACGAAGTGCATCCAGTTTTTGCCGTAAACCTCTCAACTTCTTAGGACTTGCTATGTGGGTGAAATTATGATACCATGCCAAGTTTCAACCTTTTCAGAGTTCATTTGTGGTGCTTTTTAATTTCAGGGTCATTTAGCTCAAAACAATTCATTAAATGCATGAAAAATAGCAAATGAAGTTAGATAGGGTTGAAATTTTAGGATGTGGCTTCTAATGGTTCATATTGAATGCACAAAAAGTCTGGAGTTGAAATAAGTTAAAAAAAATTGAAATCCTTTTGTAACAGACGAGTTTTCGTCCGAAACCCTGATACTTCGAAAGAGACTGTCCATTTTGTACACGAAGTGCATCCAGTTTTTGCCATAACCCTCTAAACTTTTTAGCACGTGCTATGTGGGTGAAATTATGATACCATGCCAAGTTTCAACCTTTTCAGAGTTCATTTGTGGTGCTTTTTAATTTCAGGGTCATTTAGCTCAAAACAATTCATTAAATGCATGAAAAATAGCAAATGAAGTTAGATAGGGTTGAAATTTTAGGATGTGGCTTCTAATGGTTCATATTGAATGCACAAAAAGTCTGGAGTTGAAATAAGTTAAAAAAATTGAAATCCTTTTGTAACAGACGAGTTTTCGTCCGAAACCCTGATACTTCGAAAGAGACTGTCCATTTTGTACACGAAGTGCATCCAGTTTTTGCCGTAACCCTCTCAACTTTTTAGCACATGCTATGTGGGTGAAATTATGATACCATGCCAAGTTTCAACCTTTTCAGAGTTCATTTGTGGTGCTTTTTAATTTCAGGGTCATTTAGCTCAAAACAATTCATTAAATGCATGAAAAATAGCAAATAAAGATAGATAGGGATGAAATATTAGGATGTGGCTTCTAATGGTTCATATTGAATGCACAAAAAGTCTGGAGTTGAAATAAGTTAAAAAAAATTGAAATACTTTTGTAACAGACGAGTTTTCGTCCGAAACCCTGATACTTCGAAAGAGACTGTCCATTTTGTACACGAAGTGCATCCAGTTTTTTCCGTAAACCTCTCAACTTTTTAGCACATGCTATGTGGGTGAAATTATGATACCATGCCAAGTTTCAACCTTTTCAGAGTTCATTTGTGGTGCTTTTTAATTTCAGGGTCATTTAGCTCAAAACAATTCATTAAATGCATGAAAAATAGCAAATGAAGTTAGATAGGGTTGAAATTTTAGGATGTGGCTTCTAATGGTTCATATTGAATGCAAAAAAAGACTGGAGTTGAAATAAGTTAAAAAAATTGAAATCCTTTTGTAACAGACGAGTTTTCGTCCGAAACCCTAATACTTCGAAAGAGACTGTCCATTTTGTACACGAAGTGCATCCAGTTTTTGCCATAACCCTCTAAACTTTTTAGCACATACTATGTGGGTGAAATTATGATACCATGCCAAGTTTCAACCTTTTCAGAGTTCATTTGTGGTGCTTTTTAATTTCAGGGTCATTTAGCTCAAAACAATTCATTAAATGCATGAAAAATAGCAAATGAAGTTAGATAGGGTTGAAATTTTAGGATGTGGCTTCTAATGGTTCATATTGAATGCACAAAAAGTCAGGAGTTGAAATACTTTTGTAACAGACGAGTTTTCGTCCGAAACCCTGATACTTCGAAAGAGACTGTCCATTTTGTACACGAAGTGCATCCATTTTTTGCCGTAAACCTCTAAACTTTTTAGCACATGCTATGTGGGTGAAATTATGATACCATGCCAAGTTTCAACCTTTTCAGAGTTCATTTGTGGTGCTTTTTAATTTCAGGGTCGTTTAGCTCAAAACAATTCATTAAATGCATGAAAAATAGCAAATGAAGTTAGATAGGGTTGAAATATTAGGATGTCGCTTCTAATTGTTCATATTGAATGCACAAAAAGTCTGGAGTTGAAATAAGTTAAAAAAAATTGAAATCCTTTTGTAACAGACGAGTTTTCGTCCGAAACCCTGATACTTCGAAATAGACTGTCCATTTTGTACACGAAGTGCATCCAGTTTTTGCCGTAAACCTCTCAACTTCTTAGCACATGCTATGTGGGTGAAATTATGATACCATGCCAAGTTTCAACCTTTTCAGAGTTCATTTGTGGTGCTTTTTAATTTCAGGGTCATTTAGCTCAAAACAATTCATTAAATGCATGAAAAATAGCAAATGAAGTTAGATAGGGTTGAAATTTTAGGATGTGGCTTCTAATGGTTCATATTGCATGCACAAAAAGACTGGACTTGAAATAAGTTAAAAAAATTGAAATCCTTTTGTAACAGACGAGTTTTCGTCCGAAACCCTGATACTTCGAAGGAGACTGTCCATTTTGTACACGAAGTGCATCCAGTTTTTGCCATAACCCTCTAAACTTTTTAGCACATACTATGTGGGTGAAATTATGATACCATGCCAAGTATCAACCTTGTCAGAGTTCATTTGTGGTGCTTTTTAATTTCAGGGTCATTTAGCTCAAAACAATTCATTAAATGCATGAAAAATAGCAAATGAAGTTAGATAGGGTTGAAATTTTAGGATGTGGCTTCTAATGGTTCATATTGAATGCACAAAAATTCTGGAGTTGAAATAAGTTAAAAAATTGAAATCCTTTTGTAACAGACGAGTTTTCGTCCGAAACCGTGATACTTCGAAAGAGACGGTCCATTTTGTACACGAAATGCATCCAATTTTTGCCGTAACCCTCTCAAAGTATTAGCACATGCTATGTGGGTGAAATTATGATACCATGCCAAGTTTCAACCTTTTCAGAGTTCATTCGTGGTGCTTTTTAATTTCAGGGTCATTTAGCTCAAAACAATTCATTAAATGCATGAAAAATAGCAAATGAAGTTAGATAGGGTTGAAATATTAGGATGTGGCTTCTAATGGTTCATATTGAATGCACAAAAAGTCTGGAGTTGAAATAAGTTAAAAAAAATTGAAATCCTTTTGTAACAGACGAGTTTTCGTCCGAAACCCTGATACTTCGAAAGAGACTGTCCATTTTGTACACGAAGTGCATCCAATTTTTGCCGTAAACCTCTCAACTTTTTAGCACATGCTATGTGGGTGAAATTATGATACCTTGCCAAGTTTCAACCTTTTCAGAGTTCATTTGTGGTGCTTTTTAATTTCAGGGTCATTTAGCTCAAAACAATTCATTAAATGCATGAAAAATAGCAAATGAAGTTAGATAGGGTTGAAATTTTAGGATGTGGCTTCTAATGGTTCATATTGAATGCACAAAAAGTCTGGAGTTGAAATAAGTTAAAAAAATTGAAATCCTTTTGTAACAGACGAGTTTTCGTCCGAAACCCTGATACTTCGAAAGGGACTGTCCATTTTGTACATGAAGTGCATCCAGTTTTTGCCATAACCCTCTAAACTTTTTAGCACGTGCTATGTGGGTGAAATTATGATACCATGCCAAGTTTCAACCTTTTCAGAGTTCATTTGTGGTGCTTTTTAATTTCAGGGTCATTTAGCTCAAAACAATTCATTAAATGCATGAAAAATAGCAAATGAAGTTAGATAGGGTTGAAATATTAGGATGTCGCTTCTAATGGTTCATATTGAATGCACAAAAAGTCTGGAGTTGAAATAAGTTAAAAAAATTGAAATCCTTTTGTAACAGACGAGTTTTCGTCCGAAACCCTGATACTTCGAAAGAGACTGTCCATTTTGTACACGAAGTGCATCCAGTTTTTGCCGTAAACCTCTCAACTTCTTAGGACATGCTATGTGGGTGAAATTATGATACCATGCCAAGTTTCAACTTTTCAGAGTTCATTTGTGGTGCTTTTTAATTTCAGGGTCATTTAGCTCAAAACAATTCATTAAATGCATGAAAAATAGCAAATGAAGTTAGATAGGGTTGAAATATTAGGATGTCGCTTCTAATGGTTCATATTGAATGCACAAAAAGTCTGGAGTTGAAATAAGTTAAAAAAATTGAAATCCTTTTGTAACAGACGAGTTTTCGTCCGAAACCCTGATACTTCGAAAGGGACTGTCCATTTTGTACATGAAGTGCATCCAGTTTTTGCCATAACCCTCTAAACTTTTTAGCACGTGCTATGTGGGTGAAATTATGATACCATGCCAAGTTTCAACCTTTTCAGAGTTCATTTGTGGTGCTTTTTAATTTCAGGGTCATTTAGCTCAAAACAATTCATTAAATGCATGAAAAATAGCAAATGAAGTTAGATAGGGTTGAAATATTAGGATGTCGCTTCTAATGGTTCATATTGAATGCACAAAAAGTCTGGAGTTGAAATAAGTTAAAAAAATTGAAATCCTTTTGTAACAGACGAGTTTTCGTCCGAAACCCTGATACTTCGAAAGAGACTGTCCATTTTGTACACGAAGTGCATCCAGTTTTTGCCGTAAACCTCTCAACTTCTTAGGACATGCTATTTGGGTGAAATTATGATACCATGCCAAGTTTCAACCTTTTCAGAGTTCATTTGTGGTGCTTTTTAATTTCAGGGTCATTTAGCTCAAAACAATTCATTAAATGCATGAAAAATAGCAAATGAAGTTAGATAGGGTTGAAATTTTAGGATGTGGCTTCTAATGGTTCATATTGCATGCACAAAAAGATTGGAGTTGAAATAAGTTAAAAAAATTGAAATCCTTTTGTAACAGACGTGTTTTCGTCCGAAACCCTGATACTTCGAAGGAGACTGTCCATTTTGTACACGAAGTGCATCCAGTTTTTGCCATAACCCTCTAAACTTTTTAGCACATACTATGTGGGTGAAATTATTATACCATGCCAAGTTTCAACCTTGTCAGAGTTCATTTGTGGTGCTTTTTAATTTCAGGGTCATTTAGCTCAAAACAATTCATTAAATGCATGAAAAATAGCAAATGAAGTTAGATAGGGTTGAAATTTTAGGATGTGGCTTCTAATGGTTCATATTGAATGCACAAAAATTCTGGAGTTGAAATAAGTTAAAAAACTTGAAATCCTTTTGTAACAGACGAGTTTTCGTCCGAAACCGTGATACTTCGAAAGAGACGGTCCATTTTGTACACGAAATGCATCCAATTTTTGCCGTAACCTCTCAAAGTTTTAGCACATGCTATGTGGGTGAAATTATGATACCATGCCTAGTTTCAACCTTTTCAGAGTTCATTTGTGGTGCTTTTTAATTTCAGGGTCATTTAGCTCAAAACAATTCATTAAATGCATGAAAAATAGCAAATGAAGTTAGATAGGGTTGAAATATTAGGATGTGGCTTCTAATGGTTCATATTGAATGCACAAAAAGTCTGGAGTTGAAATAAGTTAAAAAAAATTGAAATCCTTTTGTAACAGACGAGTTTTCGTCCGAAACCCTGATACTTCGAAAGAGACTGTCCATTTTGTACACGAAGTGCATCCAATTTTTGCCGTAAACCTCTCAACTTTTTAGCACATGCTACGTGGGTGAAATTATGATACCTTGCCAAGTTTCAACCTTTTCAGAGTTCATTTGTGGTGCTTTTTAATTTCAGGGTCATTTAGCTCAAAACAATTCATTAAATGCATGAAAAATAGCAAATGAAGTTAGATAGGGTTGAAATATTAGGATGTCGCTTCTAATGGTTCATATTGAATGCACAAAAAGTCTGGAGTTGAAATAAGTTAAAAAAATTGAAATCCTTTTGTAACAGACGAGTTTTCGTCCGAAACCCTGATACTTCGAAAGAGACTGTCCATTTTGTACACGAAGTGCATCCAGTTTTTGCCGTAAACCTCTCAACTTCTTAGGACATGCTATGTGGGCGAAATTATGATACCATGCCAAGTTTCAACCTTTTCAGAGTTCATTTGTGGTGCTTTTTAATTTCAGGGTCATTTAGCTCAAAACAATTCATTAAATGCATGAAAAATAGCAAATGAAGTTAGATAGGGTTGAAATTTTAGGATGTGGCTTCTAGTGGTTCATATTGAATGCACAAAAAGTCAGGAGTTGAAATAAGTTAAAAAAATGGAAATCCTTTTGTAACAGACGAGTTTTCGTCCGAAACCCTGATACTTCGAAAGAGACTGTCCATTTTGTACACGAAGTGCATCCATTTTTTGCCGTAAACCTCTAAACTTTTTAGCACATGCTATGTGGGTGAAATTATGATACCATGCCATGTTTCAACCTTTTCAGAGTTCATTTGTGGTGCTTTTTAATTTCAGGGTCGTTTAGCTCAAAACAATTCATTAAATGCATGAAAAATAGCAAATGAAGTTAGATAGGGTTGAAATATTAGGATGTCGCTTCTAATGGTTCATATTGAATGCACAAAAAGTCTGGAGTTGAAATAAGTTAAAAAAAATTGAAATCCTTTTGTAACAGACGAGTTTTCGTCCGAAACCCTGATACTTCGAAATAGACTGTCCATTTTGTACACGAAGTGCATCCAGTTTTTGCCGTAAACCTCTCAACTTCTTAGCACATGCTATGTGGGTGAAATTATGATACCATGCCAAGTTTCAACATTTTCAGAGTTCATTTGTGGTGCTTTTTAATTTCAGGGTCATTTAGCTCAAAACAATTCATTAAATGCATGAAAAATAGCAAATGAAGTTAGATAGGGTTGAAATTTTAGGATGTGGCTTCTAATGGTTCATATTGCATGCACAAAAAGACTGGAGTTGAAATAAGTTAAAAAAATTGAAATCCTTTTGTAACACACGAGTTTTCGTCCGAAACCCTGATACTTCGAAGGAGACTGTCCATTTTGTACACGAAGTGCATCCAGTTTTTGCCATAACCCTCTAAACTTTTTAGCACATACTATGTGGGTGAAATTATGATACCATGCCAAGTTTCAACCTTTTCAGAGTTCATTTGTGGTGCTTTTTAATTTCAGGGTCATTTAGCTCAAAACAATTCATTAAATGCATGAAAAATAGCAAATGAAGTTAGATAGGGTTGAAATTTTAGGATGTGGCTTCTAATGGTTCATATTGAATGCACAAAAAGTCAGGAGTTGAAATAAGTTAAAAAAATTGAAATCCTTTTGTAACAGACGAGTTTTCGTCCGAAACCCTGATACTTCGAAAGAGACTGTCCATTTTGTACACGAAGTGCATCCAGTTTTTGCCGTAAACCTCTAAACTTTTTAGCACATGCTATGTGGGTGAAATTATGAAACAATGACAAGTTTCAACCTTTTCAGAGTTCATTTGTGGTGCTTTTTAATTTCAGGGTCGTTTAGCTCAAAACAATTCATTAAATGCATGAAAAATAGCAAATGAAGTTAGATAGGGTTGAAATATTAGGATGTCGCTTCTAATGGTTCATATTGAATGCACAAAAAGTCTGGAGTTGAAATAAGTTAAAAAAATTGAAATCCTTTTGTAACAGACGAGTTTTCATCCGAAACCCTGATACTTCGAAATAGACTGTCCATTTTGTACACGAAGTGCATCCAGTTTTTGCCGTAAACCTCTCAACTTCTTAGCACATGCTATGTGGGTGAAATTATGATACCATGCCAAGTTTCAACCTTTTCAGAGTTCATTTGTGGTGCTTTTTAATTTCAGGGTCATTTAGCTCAAAACAATTCATTAAATGCATGAAAAATAGCAAATGAAGTTAGATAGGGTTGAAATTTTAGGATGTGGCTTCTAATGGTTCATATTGCATGCACAAAAAGACTGGAGTTGAAATAAGTTAAAAAAATTGAAATCCTTTTGTAACAGACGAGTTTTCGTCCGAAACCCTGATACTTCGTAGGAGACTGTCCATTTTGTACACGAAGTGCATCCAGTTTTTGCCATAACCCTCTAAACTTTTTAGCACATGCTATGTGGGTGAAATTATGATACCATGCCAAGTTTCAACCTTTTCAGAGTTCATTTGTGGTGCTTTTTAATTTCAGGGTCATTTAGCTCAAAACAATTCATTAAATGCATGAAAAATAGCAAATGAAGTTAGATAGGGTTGAAATTTTAGGATGCGGCTTCTAATGGTTCATATTGAATGCACAAAAAGTCTGGAGTTGAAATAAGTTAAAAAAATTGAAATCCTTTTGTAACAGACGAGTTTTCGTCCGAAACCCTGATACTTCGAAAGAGACTGTCCATTTTGTACACGAAGTGCATCCAGTTTTTGCCGTAAACCTCTAAACTTTTTAGCACATGCTATGTGGGTGAAATTATGATACCATGCCAAGTTTCAACCTTTTCAGAGTTCATTTGTGGTGCTTTTTAATTTCAGGGTCATTTAGCTCAAAACAATTCATTAAATGCATGAAAAATAGCAAATAAAGTTAGATAGGGTTGAAATATTAGGATGTGGCTTCTAATGGTTCATATTGAATGCACAAAAAGTCTGGAGTTGAAATAAGTTAAAAAAAATTGAAATACTTTTGTAACAGATGAGTTTTCGTCCGAAACCCTGATACTTCGAAAGAGACTGTCCATTTTGTACATGAAGTGCATCCAGTTTTTGCCATAACCCTCTAAACTTTTTAGCACGTGCTATGTGGGTGAAATTATGATACCATGCCAAGTTTCAACCTTTTCAGAGTTCATTTGTGGTGCTTTTTAATTTCAGGGTCATTTAGCTCAAAACAATTCATTAAATGCATGAAAAATAGCAAATGAAGTTAGATAGGGTTGAAATTTTAGGATGCGGCTTCTAATGGTTCATATTGAATGCACAAAAAGTCTGGAGTTGAAATAAGTTAAAAAAATTGAAATCCTTTTGTAACAGACGAGTTTTCGTCCGAAACCCTGATGCTTCGAAAGAGACGGTCCATTTTGTACACGAAGTGCATCCAGTTTTTGCCGTAAACCTCTCAACTTTTTAGCACATGCTATGTGGGTGAAATTATGATACCATGCCAAGTTTCAACCTTTTCAGAGTTCATTTGTGGTGCTTTTTAATTTCAGGGTCATTTAGCTCAAAACAATTCATTAAATGCATGAAAAATAGCAAATAAAGATAGATAGGGTTGAAATATTAGGATGTGGCTTCTAATGGTTCATATTGAATGCACAAAAAGTCTGGAGTTGAAATAAGTTAAAAAAAATTGAAATACTTCTGTAACAGACGAGTTTTCGTCCGAAACTCTGATACTTCGAAAGAGACTGTCCATTTTGTACACGAAGTGCATCCAGTTTTTGCCGTAAACCTCTAAACTTTTTAGCACATGCTATGTGGGTGAAATTATGATACCATGCCAAGTTTCAACCTTTTCAGAGTTCATTTGTGGTGCTTTTTAATTTCAGGGTCATTTAGCTCAAAACAATTCATTAAATGCATGAAAAATAGCAAATGAAGTTAGATAGGGTTGAAATTTTAGGATGTGGCTTCTAATGGTTCATATTGAATGCACAAAGAGTCAGGAGTTGAAATAAGTTAAAAAAAATTGAAATCCTTTTGTAACAGACGAGTTTTCGTCCGAAACCCTGATACTTCGAAAGAGACTGTCCATTTTGTACACGAAGTGCATCCAGTTTTTGCCATAACCCTCTAAACTTTTTAGCACGTGCTATGTGGGTGAAATTATGATACCATGCCAAGTTTCAACCTTTTCAGAGTTCATTTGTGGTGCTTTTTAATTTCAGGGTCATTTAGCTCAAAACAATTCATTAAATGCATGAAAAATAGCAAATAAAGATAGATAGGGTTGAAATATTAGGATGTGGCTTCTAATGGTTCATATTGAATGCACAAAAAGTCTGGAGTTGAAATAAGTTAAAAAAAATTGAAATCCTTTTGTAACAGACAAGTTTTCGTCCGAAACCCTGATACTTCGAAAGAGACTGTCCATTTTGTACACAAAGTGCATCCAGTTTTTGCCGTAAACCTCTCAACTTCTTAGCACATGCTATGTGGGTGAAATTATGATACCATGCCAAGTTTCAACCTTTTCAGACTACATTTGTGGTGCTTTTTAATTTCAGGGTCATTTAGCTCAAAACAATTCATTAAATGCATGAAAAATAGCAAATGAAGTTAGATAGGGTTGAAATTTTAGGATGTGGCTTCTAATGGTTCATATTGAATGCAAAAAAAGACTAGAGTTGAAATAAGTTGAAAAAATTGAAATCCTTTTGTAACAGACGAGTTTTCGTCCGAAACCCTAATACTTCGAAAGAGACTGTCCATTTTGTACACGAAGTGCATCCAGTTTTTGCCATAACCCTCTAAACTTTTTAGCACATACTATGTGGGTGAAATTATGATACCATGCCAAGTTTCAACCTTTTCAGAGTTCATTTGTGGTGCTTTTTAATTTCAGGGTCATTTAGCTCAAAACAATTCATTAAATGCATGAAAAATAGCAAATGAAGTTAGATAGGGTTGAAATTTTAGGATGTGGCTTCTAATGGTTCATATTGAATGCACAAAAAGTCAGGAGTTGAAATAAGTTAAAAAAATTGAAATCCTTTTGTAACAGACGAGTTTTCGTCCGAAACCCTGATACTTCGAAAGAGACTGTCCATTTTGTACACGAAGTGCATCCAGTTTTTGCCGTAAACCTCTAAACTTTTTAGCACATGCTATGTGGGTGAAATTATGATACCATGCCAAGTTTCAACCTTTTCAGAGTTCATTTGTGGTGCTTTTTAATTTCAGGGTCGTTTAGCTCAAAACAATTCATTAAATGCATGAAAAATAGCAAATGAAGTTAGATAGGGTTGAAATTTTAGGATGTGGCTTCTAATGGTTCATATTGAATGCACAAAAAGTCAGGAGTTGAAATAAGTTAAAAAAATTAAAATCCTTTTGTAACAGACGAGTTTTCGTCCGAAACCCTGATACTTCGAAAGAGACTGTCCATTTTGTACACGAAGTGCATCCATTTTTTGCCGTAAACCTCTAAACTTTTTAGCACATGCTATGTGGGTGAAATTATGATACCATGCCAAGTTTCAACCTTTTCAGAGTTCATTTGTGGTGCTTTTTAATTTCAGGGTCGTTTAGCTCAAAACAATTCATTAAATGCATGAAAAATAGCAAATGAAGTTAGATAGGGTTGAAATATTAGGATGTCGCTTCTAATGGTTCATATTGAATGCACAAAAAGTCTGGAGTTGAAATAAGTTAAAAAAAATTGAAATCCTTTTGTAACAGACGAGTTTTCGTCCGAAACCCTGATACTTCGAAATAGACTGTCCATTTTGTACACGAAGTGCATCCAGTTTTTGCCGTAAACCTCTCAACTTCTTAGCACATGCTATGTGGGTGAAATTATGATACCATGCCAAGTTTCAACCTTTTCAGAGTTCATTTGTGGTGCTTTTTAATTTCAGGGTCATTTAGCTCAAAACAATTCATTAAATGCATGAAAAATAGCAAATGAAGTTAGATAGGGTTGAAATTTTAGGATGTGGCTTCTAATGGTTCATATTGCATGCACAAAAAGACTGGAGTTGAAATAAGTTAAAAAAATTGAAATCCTTTTGTAACAGACGAGTTTTCGTCCGAAACCCTGATACTTCGAAGGAGACTGTCCATTTTGTACACGAAGTGCATCCAGTTTTTGCCATAACCCTCTAAACTTTTTAGCACATACTATGTGGGTGAAATTATGATACCATGCCAAGTTTCAACCTTTTCAGAGTTCATTTGTGGTGCTTTTTAATTTCAGGGTCATTTAGCTCAAAACAATTCATTAAATGCATGAAAAATAGCAAATGAAGTTAGATAGGGTTGAAATTTTAGGATGTGGCTTCTAATGGTTCATATTGAATGCACAAAAAGTCAGGAGTTGAAATAAGTTAAAAAAATTGAAATCCTTTTGTAACAGACGAGTTTTCGTCCGAAACCCTGATACTTCGAAAGAGACTGTCCATTTTGTACACGAAGTGCATCCAGTTTTTGCCGTAAACCTCTAAACTTTTTAGCACATGCTATGTGGGTGAAATTATGATACCATGCCAAGTTTCAACCTTTTCAGAGTTCATTTGTGGTGCTTTTTAATTTCAGGGTCATTTAGCTCAAAACAATTCATTAAATGCATGAAAAATAGCAAATGAAGTTAGATAGGGTTGAAATTTTAGGATGCGGCTTCTAATGGTTCATATTGAATGCACAAAAAGTCTGGAGTTGAAATAAGTTAAAAAAATTGAAATCCTTTTGTAAGAGACGAGTTTTCGTCCGAAAACCTGATGCTTCGAAAGAGACGGTCCATTTTGTACACGAAGTGCATCCAGTTTTTGCCGTAAACCTCTAAACTTTTTAGCACATGCTATGTGGGTGAAATTATGATACCATGCCAAGTTTCAACCTTTTCAGAGTTCATTTGTGGTGCTTTTTAATTTCAGGGTCATTTAGCTCAAAACAATTCATTAAATGCATGAAAAATAGCAAATAAAGTTAGATAGGGTTGAAATATTAGGATGTGGCTTCTAATGGTTCATATTGAATGCACAAAAAGTCTGGAGTTGAAATAAGTTAAAAAAAATTGAAATACTTTTGTAACAGATGAGTTTTCGTCCGAAACCCTGATACTTCGAAAGAGACTGTCCATTTTGTACACGAAGTGCATCCAGTTTTTGCCATAACCCTCTAAACTTTTTAGCACGTGCTATGTGGGTGAAATTATGATACCATGCCAAGTTTCAACCTTTTCAGAGTTCATTTGTGGTGCTTTTTAATTTCAGGGTCATTTAGCTCAAAACAATTCATTAAATGCATGAAAAATAGCAAATAAAGATAGATAGGGTTGAAATATTAGGATGTGGCTTCTAATGGTTCATATTGAATGCACAAAAAGTCAGGAGTTGAAATAAGTTAAAAAAATTGAAATCCTTTTGTAACAGACGAGTTTTCGTCCGAAACCCTGATACTTCGAAAGAGACTGTCCATTTTGTACACGAACTACATCCAGTTTTTGCCGTAAACCTCTAAACTTTTTAGCACGTGCTATGTGGGTGAAATTATAATACCATGCCAAGTTTCAACCTTTTCAGAGTTCATTTGTGGTGCTTTTTAATTTCAGGGTCGTTTAGCTCAAAACAATTCATTAAATGCATGAAAAATAGCAAATGAAGTTAGATAGGGTTCAAATTTTAGGATGTGACTTCTAATGGTTCATATTGAATGCACAAAAAGTCTGGAGTTGAAATAAGTTAAAAAAATTGAAATACTTTTGTAACAGACGAGTTTTCGTCCGAAACCCTGATGCTTCGAAAGAGACGGTCCATTTTGTACACGAAGTGCATCCACTTTTTGTCATAACCGTCTCAACTTTTTATCACAAGCTATGTGGGTGAAATTATGATACCATGCCAAGTTTTAACCTTTTCAGAGTTCATTTGTGGTGCTTTTTAATTTTAGGGTCATTTAGCTCAAAACAATTCATTAAATGCATGAAAAATAGCAAATGAAGTTAGATAGTGTTGAAATTTTAGGATGTGGCTTCTAATGGTTCATATTGAATGCACAAAAAGTCAGGAGTTGAAATAAGTTAAAAAAATTGAAATCCTTTTGTAACAGACGAGTTTTCGTCCGAAACCCTGATACTTCGAAAGAGACTGTCCATTTTGTACACGAAGTGCATCCAGTTTTTGCCGTAACCCTCTCAAAGTTTTAGCACATGCTATGTGGGTGAAATTATGATACCATGCCAAGTTTCAACCTTTTCAGAGTTCATTTGTGGTGCTTTTTAATTTCAGGGTCATTTAGCTCAAAACAATTCATTAAATGCATGAAAAATAGCAAATGAAGTTAGATAGGGTTGAAATATTAGGATGTGGCTTCTAATGGTTCATATTGAATGCACAAAAAGTCTGGAGTTGAAATAAGTTAAAAAAATTGAAATCCTTTTGTAACAGACGAGTTTTCGTCCGAAACCCTGATGCTTCGAAAGAGACGGTCCATTTTGTACACGAACTGCATCCAGTTTTTGCCGTAAACCTCTAAACTTTTTAGCACATGCTATGTGGGTGAAATTATAATACCATGCCAAGTTTCAACCTTTTCAGAGTTCATTTAGCTCAAAACAATTCATTAAATGCATGAAAAATAGCAAATGAAGTTAGATAGGGTTGAAATTTTAGGATGTGGCTTCTAATGGTTCATATTGAATGCACAAAAAGTCAGGAGTTGAAATAAGTTAAAAAAATTGAAATCCTTTTGTAACAGACGAGTTTTCGTCCGAAACCCTGATACTTCGAAAGAGACTGTCCATTTTGTACACGAAGTGCATCCAGTTTTTGCCGTAACCCTCTCAACTTTTTAGCACATGCTATGTGGGTGAAATTATGATACCATGCCAAGTTTCAACCTTTTCAGAGTTCATTTGTGGTGCTTTTTAATTTCAGGGTCATTTAGCTCAAAACAATTCATTAAATGCATGAAAAATAGCAAATAAAGATAGATAGGGTAGAAATATTAGGATGTGGCTTCTAATGGTTCATATTGAATGCACAAAAAGTCTGGAGTTGAAATAAGTTAAAAAAAATTGAAATACTTTTGTAACAGACGAGTTTTCATCCGAAACCCTGATACTTCGAAAGAGACTGTCCATTTTGTACACGAAGTGCATCCAGGTTTTGCCGTAAACCTTTCAACTTTTTAGCACATGCTATGTGGGTGAAATTATGATACCATGCCAAGTTTCAACCTTTTCAGAGTTCATTTGTGGTGCTTTTTAATTTCAGGGTCATTTAGCTCAAAACAATTCATTAAATGCATGAAAAATAGCAAATGAAGTTAGATAGGGTTGAAATTTTAGGATGTGGCTTCTAATGGTTCATATTGAATGCACAAAAAGACTGGAGTTGAAATAAGTTAAAAAAATTGAAATCCTTTTGTAACAGACGAGTTTTCGTCCGAAACCCTGATACTTCGAAAGAGACTGTCCATTTTGTACACGAAGTGCATCCACTTTTTGCCGTAACCATCTCAACTTTTTATCACAAGCTATGTGGGTGAAATTATGATACCATGCCAAGTTTCAACCTTTTCAGAGTTCATTTGTGGTGCTTTTTAATTTCAGGGTCATTTAGCTCAAAACAATTCATTAAATGCATGAAAAATAGCAAATGAAGTTAGATAGGGTTGAAATTTTAGGATGTGGCTTCTAATGGTTCATATTGAATGCACAAAAAGTCAGGAGTTGAAATAAGTTAAAAAAATTGAAATCCTTTTGTAACAGACGAGTTTTCGTCCGAAACCCTGATACTTCGAAAGAGACTGTCCATTTTGTACACGAAGTGCATCCAGTTTTTGCCGTAACCCTCTCAACTTTTTAGCACATGCTATGTGGGTGAAATTATGATACCATGCCAAGTTTCAACCTTTTCAGAGTTCATTTGTGGTGCTTTTTAATTTCAGGGTCATTTAGCTCAAAACAATTCATTAAATGCATGAAAAATAGCAAATAAAGATAGATAGGGTAGAAATATTAGGATGTGGCTTCTAATGGTTCATATTGAATGCACAAAAAGTCTGGAGTTGAAATAAGTTAAAAAAAATTGAAATACTTTTGTAACAGACGAGTTTTCGTCCGAAACCCTGATACTTCGAAAGAGACTGTCCATTTTGTACACGAAGTGCATCCTGGTTTTGCCGTAAACCTGTCAACTTTTTAGCACATGCTATGTGGGTGAAATTATGATACCATGCCAAGTTTCAACCTTTTCAGAGTTCATTTGTGGTGCTTTTTAATTTCAGGGTCATTTAGCTCAAAACAATTCATTAAATGCATGAAAAATAGCAAATGAAGTTAGATAGGGGTGAAATTTTAGGATGTGGCTTCTAATGGTTCATATTGAATGCACAAAAATTCTGGAGTTGAAATAAGTTAAAAAAATTGAAATCCTTTTGTAACAGACGAGTTTTCGTCCGAAACCGTGATACTTCGAAAGAGACGGTCCATTTTGTACCCGAAATGCATCCAATTTTTGCCGTAACCCTCTCAAAGTTTTAGCACATGCTATGTGGGTGAAATTATGATACCATGCCAAGTTTCAACCTTTTCAGAGTTCATTTGTGGTGCTTTTTAATTTCAGGGTCATTTAGCTCAAAACAATTCATTAAATGCATGAAAAATAGCAAATGAAGTTAGATAGGGTTGAAATATTAGGATGTGGCTTCTAATGGTTCATATTGAATGCACAAAAAGTCAGGAGTTGAAATAAGTTAAAAAAATTGAAATCCTTTTGTAACAGACGAGTTTTCGTCCGAAACCCTGATACTTCGAAAGAGACTGTCCATTTTGTACACGAACTGCATCCAGTTTTTGCCGTAAACCTCTAAACTTTTTAGCACATTCTATGTGGGTGAAATTATAATACCATGCCAAGTTTCAACCTTTTCAGAGTTCATTTGTGGTGCATTTTAATTTCAGGGTCGTTTAGCTCAAAACAATTCATTAAATGCATGAAAAATAGCAAATGAAGTTAGATAGGGTTCAAATTTTAGGATGTGACTTCTAATGGTTCATATTGAATGCACAAAAAGTCTGGAGTTGAAATAAGTTAAAAAAATTGAAATACTTTTGTAACAGACGAGTTTTCGTCCGAAACCCTGATGCTTCGAAAGAGACGGTCCATTTTGTACACGAAGTGCGTCCACTTTTTGTCATAACCGTCTCAACTTTTTATCACAAGCTATGTGGGTGAAATTATGATACCATGCCAAGTTTTAACCTTTTCAGAGTTCATTTGTGGTGCTTTTTAATTTTAGGGTCATTTAGCTCAAAACAATTCATTAAATGCATGAAAAATAGCAAATGAAGTTAGATAGGGTTGAAATTTTAGGATGTGGCTTCTAATGGTTCATATTGAATGCACAAAAAGTCAGGAGTTGAAATAAGTTAAAAAAATTGAAATCCTTTTGTAACAGACGAGTTTTCGTCCGAAACCCTGATACTTCGAAAGAGACTGTCCATTTTGTACACGAAGTGCATCCAGTTTTTGCCGTAACCCTCTCAAAGTTTTAGCACATGCTATGTGGGTGAAATTATGATACCATGCCAAGTTTCAACCTTTTCAGAGTTCATTTGTGGTGCTTTTTAATTTCAGGGTCATTTAGCTCAAAACAATTCATTAAATGCATGAAAAATAGCAAATGAAGTTAGATAGGGTTGAAATATTAGGATGTGGCTTCTAATGGTTCATATTGAATGCACAAAAAGTCTGGAGTTGAAATAAGTTAAAAAAATTGAAATCCTTTTGTAACAGACGAGTTTTCGTCCGAAACCCTGATGCTTCGAAAGAGACGGTCCATTTTGTACACGAACTGCATCCAGTTTTTGCCGTAAACCTCTAAACTTTTTAGCACATGCTATGTGGGTGAAATTATAATACCATGCCAAGTTTCAACCTTTTCAGAGTTCATTTAGCTCAAAACAATTCATTAAATGCATGAAAAATAGCAAATGAAGTTAGATAGGGTTGAAATTTTAGGATGTGGCTTCTAATGGTTCATATTGAATGCACAAAAAGTCAGGAGTTGAAATAAGTTAAAAAAATTGAAATCCTTTTGTAACAGACGAGTTTTCGTCCGAAACCCTGATACTTCGAAAGAGACTGTCCATTTTGTACACGAAGTGCATCCAGTTTTTGCCGTAACCCTCTCAACTTTTTAGCACATGCTATGTGGGTGAAATTATGATACCATGCCAAGTTTCAACCTTTTCAGAGTTCATTTGTGGTGCTTTTTAATTTCAGGGTCATTTAGCTCAAAACAATTCATTAAATGCATGAAAAATAGCAAATAAAGATAGATAGGGTAGAAATATTAGGATGTGGCTTCTAATGGTTCATATTGAATGCACAAAAAGTCTGGAGTTGAAATAAGTTAAAAAAAATTGAAATACTTTTGTAACAGACGAGTTTTCGTCCGAAACCCTGATACTTCGAAAGAGACTGTCCATTTTGTACACGAAGTGCATCCAGGTTTTGCCGTAAACCTGTCAACTTTTTAGCACATGCTATGTGGGTGAAATTATGATACCATGCCAAGTTTCAACCTTTTCAGAGTTCATTTGTGGTGCTTTTTAATTTCAGGGTCATTTAGCTCAAAACAATTCATTAAATGCATGAAAAATAGCAAATGAAGTTAGATAGGGTTGAAATTTTAGGATGTGGCTTCTAATGGTTCATATTGAATGCACAAAAAGACTGGAGTTGAAATAAGTTAAAAAAATTGAAATCCTTTTGTAACAGACGAGTTTTCGTCCGAAACCCTGATACTTCGAAAGAGACTGTCCATTTTGTACACGAAGTGCATCCACTTTTTGCCGTAACCATCTCAACTTTTTATCACAAGCTATGTGGGTGAAATTATGATACCATGCCAAGTTTCAACCTTTTCAGAGTTCATTTGTGGTGCTTTTTAATTTCAGGGTCATTTAGCTCAAAACAATTCATTAAATGCATGAAAAATAGCAAATGAAGTTAGATAGGGTTGAAATTTTAGGATGTGGCTTCTAATGGTTCATATTGAATGCACAAAAAGTCAGGAGTTGAAATAAGTTAAAAAAATTGAAATCCTTTTGTAACAGACGAGTTTTCGTCCGAAACCCTGATACTTCGAAAGAGACTGTCCATTTTGTACACGAAGTGCATCCAGTTTTTGCCGTAACCCTCTCAACTTTTTAGCACATGCTATGTGGGTGAAATTATGATACCATGCCAAGTTTCAACCTTTTCAGAGTTCATTTGTGGTGCTTTTTAATTTCAGGGTCATTTAGCTCAAAACAATTCATTAAATGCATGAAAAATAGCAAATAAAGATAGATAGGGTAGAAATATTAGGATGTGGCTTCTAATGGTTCATATTGAATGCACAAAAAGTCTGGAGTTGAAATAAGTTAAAAAAAATTGAAATACTTTTGTAACAGACGAGTTTTCGTCCGAAACCCTGATACTTCGAAAGAGACTGTCCATTTTGTACACGAAGTGCATCCTGGTTTTGCCGTAAACCTGTCAACTTTTTAGCACATGCTATGTGGGTGAAATTATGATACCATGCCAAGTTTCAACCTTTTCAGAGTTCATTTGTGGTGCTTTTTAATTTCAGGGTCATTTAGCTCAAAACAATTCATTAAATGCATGAAAAATAGCAAATGAAGTTAGATAGGGTTGAAATTTTAGGATGTGGCTTCTAATGGTTCATATTGAATTTACAAAAAGACTGGAGTTGAAATAAGTTAAAAAAATTGAAATCCTTTTGTAACAGACGAGTTTTCGTCCGAAACCCTGATACTTCGAAAGAGACTGTCCATTTTGTACACGAAGTGCATCCAGTTTTTGCCATAATCCTCTAAACTTTTGAGCACGTGCTATGTGGGTGAAATTATGATACCATGCCAAGTTTCAACCTTTTCAGAGTTCATTTGTGGTGCTTTTTAATTTCAGGGTCATTTAGCTCAAAACAATTTATTAAATGCATGAAAAATAGCAAATGAAGTTAGATAGGGTTGAAATATTAGGATGTCGCTTCTAATGGTTCATATTGAATGCACAAAAAGTCTGGAGTTGAAATAAGTTAAAAAAATTGAAATCCTTTTGTAACAGACGAGTTTTCGTCCGAAACTCTGATACTTCGAAAGAGACTGTCCATTTTGTACACGAAGTGCATCCAGTTTTTGCCGTAAACCTCTCAACTTCTTAGCACATGCTATGTGGGTGAAATTATGATACCATGCCAAGTTTCAACCTTTTCAGAGTTCATTTGTGGTGCTTTTTAATTTCAGGGTCATTTAGCTCAAAACAATTCATTAAATGCATGAAAAATAGCAAATGAAGTTAGATAGGGTTGAAATTTTAGGATGTGGCTTCTAATGGTTCATATTGAATGCACAAAAAGTCTGCAGTTGAAATAAGTTAAAAAAAATTGAAATCCTTTTGTAACAGACGAGTTTTCGTCCGAAACCCTGATACTTCGAAAGAGACTGTCCATTTTGTACACGAAGTGCATCCAGTTTTTGCCGTAAACCTCTCAACTTTTTAGCACATGCTATGTGGGTGAAATTATGATACCATGCCAAGTTTCAACCTTTTCAAAGTTCATTTGGGGTGCTTTTTAATTTCAGGGTCATTTAGCTCAAAACAATTCATTAAATGCATGAAAAATAGCAAATGAAGTTAGATAGGGTTGAAATATTAGGATGTCGCTTCTAATGGTTCATATTGAATGCACAAAAAGTCTGGAGTTGAAATAAGTTAAAAAAATTGAAATCCTTTTGTAACAGACGAGTTTTCGTCCGAAACCCTGATACTTCGAAAGAGACTGTCCATTTTGTACATGAAGTGCATCCAGTTTTTGCCATAACCCTCTAAACTTTTGAGCATGTGCTATGTGGGTGAAATTATGATACCATGCCAAGTTTCAACCTTTTCAGAGTTCATTTGTGGTGCTTTTTAATTTCAGGGTCATTTAGCTCAAAACAATTCATTAAATGCATGAAAAATAGCAAATGAAGTTAGATAGGGTTGAAATTTTAGGATGTGGCTTCTAATGGTTCATATTGAATGCACAAAAAGTCTGGAGTTGAAATAAGTTAAAAAAATTGAAATCCTTTTGTAACAGACGAGTTTTCGTCCGAAACTCTGATACTTCGAAAGAGACTGTCCATTTTGTATACGAAGTGCATCCAGTTTTTGCCGTAAACCTCTCAACTTCTTAGCACATGCTATGTGGGTGAAATTATGATACCATGCCAAGTTTCAACCTTTTCAGAGTTCATTTGTGGTGCTTTTTAATTTCAGGGTCATTTAGCTCAAAACAATTCATTAAATGCATGAAAAATAGCAAATGAAGTTAGATAGGGTTGAAATTTTAGGATGTGGCTTCTAATGGTTCATATTGAATGCACAAAAAGTCTGGAGTTGAAATAAGTTAAAAAAAATTGAAATCCTTTTGTAACAGACGAGTTTTCGTCCGAAACCCTGATACTTCGAAAGAGACTGTCCATTTTGTACACGAAGTGCATCCAGTTTTTGCCGTAAACCTCTCAACTTTTTAGCACATGCTATGTGGGTGAAATTATGATACCATGCCAAGTTTCAACCTTTTCAAAGTTCATTTGTGGTGCTTTTTAATTTCATGGTCATTTAGCTCAAAACAATTCATTAAATGCATGAAAAATAGCAAATGAAGTTAGATAGGGTTGAAATATTAGGATGTCGCTTCTAATGGTTCATATTGAATGCACAAAAAGTCTGGAGTTGAAATAAGTTAAAAAAATTGAAATCCTTTTGTAACAGACGAGTTTTCGTCCGAAACCCTGATACTTCGAAAGAGACTGTCCATTTTGTACACGAAGTGCATCCAATTTTTGCCGTAAACCTCTCAACTTCTTAGCACATGCTATGTGGGTGAAATTATGATACCATGCCAAGTTTCAACCTTTTCAGAGTTCATTTGTGGTGCTTTTTAATTTCAGGGTCATTTAGCTCAAAACAATTCATTAAATGCATGAAAAATAGCAAATGAAGTTAGATAGGGTTGAAATTTTAGGATGTGGCTTCTAATGGTTCATATTGAATGCACAAAAAGTCTGGAGTTGAAATAAGTTAAAAAAATTGAAATCCTTTTGTAAGAGACGAGTTTTCGTCCGAAACCCTGATACTTCGAAAGAGACTGTCCATTTTGTACACGAAGTGCATCCAATTTTTGCCGTAAACCTCTCAACTTTTTAGCACATGCTATGTGGGTGAAATTATGATACCATGCCAAGTTTCAACCTTTTCAGAGTTCATTTGTGGTGCTTTTTAATTTCAGGGTCATTTAGCTCAAAACAATTCATTAAATGCATGAAAAATAGCAAATGAAGTTAGATAGGGTTGAAATATTAGGATGTCGCTTCTAATGGTTCATATTGAATGCACAAAAAGTCTGGAGTTGAAATAAGTTAAAAAATTGAAATCCTTTTGTAACAGACGAGTTTTCGTCCGAAACCCTGATACTTCGAAAGAGACTGTCCATTTTGTACACGAAGTGCATCCAGTTTTTGCCGTAAACCTCTCAACTTCTTAGCACATGCTATGTGGGTGAAATTATGATACCATGCCAAGTTTCAACCTTTTCAGAGTTCATTTGTGGTGCTTTTTAATTTCAGGGTCATTTAGCTCAAAACAATTCATTAAATGCATGAAAAATAGCAAATGAAGTTAGATAGGGTTGAAATTTTAGGATGTGGCTTCTAATGGTTCATATTGCATGCACAAAAAGACTGGAGTTGAAATAAGTTAAAAAAATTGAAATCCTTTTGTAACAGACGAGTTTTCGTCCGAAACCCTGATACTTCGAAAGAGACTGTGCATTTTGTACACGAAGTGCATCCAGTTTTTGCCATAACCCTCTAAACTTTTTAGCACATGCTATGTGGGTGAAATTATGATACCATGCCAAGTTTCAACCTTTTTAGAGTTCATTTGTGGTGCTTTTTAATTTCAGGGTAATTTAGCTCAAAACAATTCATTAAATGCATGAAAAATAGCAAATGAAGTTAGATAGGGTTGAAATTTTAGGATGTGGCTTCTAATGGTTCATATTGAATGCACAAAAAGTCTGGAGTTGAAATAAGTTAAAAAAATTGAAATACTTTTGTAAGAGACGAGTTTTCGTCCGAAACCCTGATGCTTCGAAAGAGACGGTCCATTTTGTACACGAAGTGCATCCACTTTTTGTCGTAACCATCTCAACTTTTTATCACAAGCTATGTGGGTGAAATTATGATACCATGCCAAGTTTCAACCTTTTCAGAGTTCATTTGTGGTGCTTTTTAATTTCAGGGTCATTTAGCTCAAAACAATTCATTAAATGCATGAAAAATAGCAAATGAAGTTAGATAGGGTTGAAATTTTAGGATGTGGCTTCTAATGGTTCATATTGAATGCACAAAAAGTCAGGAGTTGAAATAAGTTAAAAAAATTGAAATCCTTTTGTAACAGACGAGTTTTCGTCCGAAACCCTGATACTTCGAAAGAGACTGTCCATTTTGTACACGAAGTGCGTACAGTTTTTGCCGTAAACCTCTAAACTTTTTAGCACAAGCTATGTGGGTGAAATTATGATACCATGCCAAGTTTCAACCTTTTCAGAGTTCATTTGTGGTGCTTTTTAATTTCAGGGTCGTTTAGCTCAAAACAATTCATTAAATGCATGAAAAATAGCAAATGAAGTTAGATAGGGTTCAAATTTTAGGATGTGACTTATAATGGTTCATATTGAATGCACAAAAAGTCTGGAGTTGAAATAAGTTAAAAAAATTGAAATACTTTTGTAATAGACGAGTTTTCGTCCGAAACCCTGATGCTTCGAAAGAGACGGTCCATTTTGTACACGAAGTGCATCCACTTTTTGCCGTAACCATCTCAACTTTTTATCACAAGCTATGTGGGTGAAATTATGATACCATGCCAAGTTTCAACCTTTTCAGAGTTCATTTGTGGTGCTTTTTAATTTCAGGGTAATTTAGCTCAAAACAATTCATTAAATGCATGAAAAATAGCAAATGAAGTTAGATAGGGTTGAAATTTTAGGATGTGGCTTCTAATGGTTCATATTGAATGCACAAAAAGTCTGGAGTTGAAATAAGTTAAAAAAATTGAAATACTTTTGTAAGAGACGAGTTTTCGTCCGAAACCCTGATGCTTCGAAAGAGACGGTCCATTTTGCACACGAAGTGCATCCACTTTTTGTCATAACCATCTCAACTTTTTATCACAAGCTATGTGGGTGAAATTATGATACCATGCCAAGTTTCAACCTTTTCAGAGTTCATTTGTGGTGCTTTTTAATTTCATGGTCATTTAGCTCAAAACAATTCATTAAATGCATGAAAAATAGCAAATGAAGTTAGATAGGGTTGAAATTTTAGGATGTGGCTTCTAATGGTTCATATTGAATGCACAAAAAGTCAGGAGTTGAAATAAGTTAAAAAAATTGAAATCCTTTTGTAACAGACGAGTTTTCGTCTGAAACCCTGATACTTCGAAAGAGACTGTCCATTTTGTACACGAAGTGCGTACAGTTTTTGCCGTAAACCTCTAAACTTTTTAGCACATGCTATGTGGGTGAAATTATCATACCATGCCAAGTTTCAACCTTTTCAGAGTTCATTTGTGGTGCTTTTTAATTTCAGGGTCATTTAGCTCAAAACAATTCATTAAATGCATGAAAAATAGCAAATGAAGTTAGATAGGGTTGAAATTTTAGGATGTGGCTTCTAATGGTTCATATTGAATGCACAAAAAGTCAGAAGTTGAAATAAGTTAAAAAAATTGAAATCCTTTTGTAACAGATGAGTTTTCGTCCGAAACCCATATACTTCGAAAGAGACTGTCCATTTTGTACACGAAGTGCATACAGTTTTTGCCGTAAACCTCTAAACTTTTTAGCACATGCTATGTGGGTGAAATTATGATACCATGCCAAGTTTCAACCTTTTCAGAGTTCATTTGTGGTGCTTTTTAATTTCAGGGTCATTTAGCTCAAAACAATTCATTAAATGCATGAAAAATAGCAAATGAAGTTAGATAGGGTTGAAATTTTAGGATGTGGCTTCTAATGGTTCATATTGAATGCACAAAAATTCTGGAGTTGAAATAAGTTAAAAAAATTGAAATCCTTTTGTAACAGACGAGTTTTCGTCCGAAACCGTGATACTTCGAAAGAGACGGTCCATTTTGTACACGAAATGCATCCAATTTTTGCCGTAAGCCTCTCAAAGTTTTAGCACATGCTATGTGGGTGAAATTATGATACCATGCCAAGTTTCAACCTTTTCAGAGTTCATTTGTGGTGCTTTTTAATTTCAGGGTCATTTAGCTCAAAACAATTCATTAAATGCATGAAAAATAGCAAATGAAGTTAGATAGGGTTGAAATATTAGGATGTGGCTTCTAATGGTTCATATTGAATGCACAAAAAGTCTGGAGTTGAAATAAGCTAAAAAAAATGAAATCCTTTTGTAACAGACGAGTTTTCGTCCGAAACCCTGATACTTCGAAAGAGACTGTCCATTTTGTACGCGAAGTGCATCCAATTTTTGCCGTAAACCTCTCAACTTTTTAGCACATGCTATGTGGGTGAAATTATGATAACATGCCAAGTTTCAACCTTTTCAGAGTTCATTTGTGGTGCTTTTTAATTTCAGGGTCATTTAGCTCAAAACAATTCATTAAATGCATGAAAAATAGCAAATGAAGTTAGATAGGGTTGAAATTTTAGGATGTGGCTTCTAATGGTTCATATTGAATGCACAAAAAGTCTGGAGTTGAAATAAGTTAAAAAAATTGAAATCCTTTTGTAGCAGACGAGTTTTCGTTCGAAACCCTGATACTTCGAAAGAGACTGTCCATTTTGTACATGAAGTGCATCCAGTTTTTGCCATAACCCTCTAAACTTTTTAGCACGTGCTATGTGGGTGAAATTATGATACCATGCCAAGTTTCAACCTTTTCAGAGTTCATTTGTGGTGCTTTTTAATTTCAGGGTCATTTAGCTCAAAACAATTCATTAAATGCATGAAAAATAGCAAATGAAGTTAGATAGGGTTGAAATATTAGGATGTGGCTTCTAATGGTTCATATTGAATGCACAAAAAGTCTGGAGTTGAAATAAGTTAAAAAAATTGAAATCCTTTTGTAACAGACGAGTTTTCGTCCGAAACCCTGATACTTCGAAAGAGACTGTCCATTTTGTACACGAAGTGCATCCACTTTTTGCCGTAACCATCTCAACTTTTTATCACAAGCTATGTGGGTGAAATTATGATACCATGCCAAGTTTCAACCTTTTCAGAGTTCATTTGTGGTGCTTTTTAATTTCAGGGTCATTTAGCTCAAAACAATTCATTAAATGCATGAAAAATAGCAAATGAAGTTAGATAGGGTTGAAATATTAGGATGTCGCTTCTAATGGTTCATATTGAATGCACAAAAAGTCTGGAGTTGAAATAAGTTAAAAAAATTGAAATCCTTTTGTAACAGACGAGTTTTCGTCCGAAACTCTGATACTTCGAAAGAGACTGTCCATTTTGTACACGAAGTGCATCCAGTTTTTGCCGTAAACCTCTCAACTTCTTAGCACATGCTATGTGGGTGAAATTATGATACCATGCCAAGTTTCAACCTTTTCAGAGTTCATTTGTGGTGCTTTTTAATTTCAGGGTCATTTAGCTCAAAACAATTCATTAAATGCATGAAAAATAGCAAATGAAGTTAGATAGGGTTGAAATTTTAGGATGTGGCTTCTAATGGTTCATATTGAATGCACAAAAAGTCTGCAGTTGAAATAAGTTAAAAAAAATTGAAATCCTTTTGTAACAGACGAGTTTTCGTCCGAAACCCTGATACTTCGAAAGAGACTGTCCATTTTGTACACGAAGTGCATCCAGTTTTTGCCGTAAACCTCTCAACTTTTTAGCACATGCTATGTGGGTGAAATTATGATACCATGCCAAGTTTCAACCTTTTCAAAGTTCATTTGTGGTGCTTTTTAATTTCAGGGTCATTTAGCTCAAAACAATTCATTAAATGCATGAAAAATAGCAAATGAAGTTAGATAGGGTTGAAATATTAGGATGTCGCTTCTAATGGTTCATATTGAATGCACAAAAAGTCTGGAGTTGAAATAAGTTAAAAAAATTGAAATCCTTTTGTAACAGACGAGTTTTCGTCCGAAACCCTGATACTTCGAAAGAGACTGTCCATTTTGTACATGAAGTGCATCCAGTTTTTGCCATAACCCTCTAAACTTTTGAGCACGTGCTATGTGGGTGAAATTATGATACCATGCCAAGTTTCAACCTTTTCAGAGTTCATTTGTGGTGCTTTTTAATTTCAGGGTCATTTAGCTCAAAACAATTCATTAAATGCATGAAAAATAGCAAATGAAGTTAGATAGGGTTGAAATTTTAGGATGTCGCTTCTAATGGTTCATATTGAATACACAAAAAGTCTGGAGTTGAAATAAGTTAAAAAAATTGAAATCCTTTTGTAACAGACGAGTTTTCGTCCGAAACTCTGATACTTCGAAAGAGACTGTCCATTTTGTATACGAAGTGCATCCAGTTTTTGCCGTAAACCTCTCAACTTCTTAGCACATGCTATGTGGGTGAAATTATGATACCATGCCAAGTTTCAACCTTTTCAGAGTTCATTTGTGGTGCTTTTTAATTTCAGGGTCATTTAGCTCAAAACAATTCATTAAATGCATGAAAAATAGCAAATGAAGTTAGATAGGGTTGAAATTTTAGGATGTGGCTTCTAATGGTTCATATTGCATGCACAAAAAGACTGGAGTTGAAATAAGTTAAAAAAATTGAAATCCTTTTGTAACAGACGAGTTTTCGTCCGAAACCCTGATACTTCGAAAGAGACTGTGCATTTTGTACACGAAGTGCATCCAGTTTTTGCCATAACCCTCTAAACTTTTGAGCACGTGCTATGTGGGTGAAATTATGATACCATGCCAAGTTTCAACCTTTTTAGAGTTCATTTGTGGTGCTTTTTAATTTCAGGGTAATTTAGCTCAAAACAATTCATTAAATGCATGAAAAATAGCAAATGAAGTTAGATAGGGTTGAAATTTTAGGATGTGGCTTCTAATGGTTCATATTGAATGCACAAAAAGTCTGGAGTTGAAATAAGTTAAAAAAATTGAAATACTTTTGTAAGAGACGAGTTTTCGTCCGAAACCCTGATGCTTCGAAAGAGACGGTCCATTTTGTACACGAAGTGCATCCACTTTTTGTCGTAACCATCTCAACTTTTTATCACAAGCTATGTGGGTGAAATTATGATACCATGCCAAGTTTCAACCTTTTCAGAGTTCATTTGTGGTGCTTTTTAATTTCAGGGTCATTTAGCTCAAAACAATTCATTAAATGCATGAAAAATAGCAAATGAAGTTAGATAGGGTTGAAATATTAGGATGTCGCTTCTAATGGTTCATATTGAATGCACAAAAAGTCTGGAGTTGAAATAAGTTAAAAAAATTGAAATCCTTTTGTAACAGACGAGTTTTCGTCCGAAACCCTGATACTTCGAAAGAGACTGTCCATTTTGTACACGAAGTGCATCCAGTTTTTGCCGTAAACCTCTCAACTTCTTAGCACATGCTATGTGGGTGAAATTATGATACCATGCCAAGTTTCAACCTTTTCAGAGTTCATTTGTGGTGCTTTTTAATTTCAGGGTCATTTAGCTCAAAACAATTCATTAAATGCATGAAAAATAGCAAATGAAGTTAGATAGGGTTGAAATTTTAGGATGTGGCTTCTAATGGTTCATATTGCATGCACAAAAAGACTGGAGTTGAAATAAGTTAAAAAAATTGAAATCCTTTTGTAACAGACGAGTTTTCGTCCGAAACCCTGATACTTCGAAAGAGACTGTGCATTTTGTACACGAAGTGCATCCAGTTTTTGCCATAACCCTCTAAACTTTTGAGCACGTGCTATGTGGGTGAAATTATGATACCATGCCAAGTTTCAACCTTTTTAGAGTTCATTTGTGGTGCTTTTTAATTTCAGGGTAATTTAGCTCAAAACAATTCATTAAATGCATGAAAAATAGCAAATGAAGTTAGATAGGGTTGAAATTTTAGGATGTGGCTTCTAATGGTTCATATTGAATGCACAAAAAGTCTGGAGTTGAAATAAGTTAAAAAAATTGAAATACTTTTGTAAGAGACGAGTTTTCGTCCGAAACCCTGATGCTTCGAAAGAGACGGTCCATTTTGTACACGAAGTGCATCCACTTTTTGTCGTAACCATCTCAACTTTTTATCACAAGCTATGTGGGTGAAATTATGATACCATGCCAAGTTTCAACCTTTTCAGAGTTCATTTGTGGTGCTTTTTAATTTCAGGGTCATTTAGCTCAAAACAATTCATTAAATGCATGAAAAATAGCAAATGAAGTTAGATAGGGTTGAAATTTTAGGATGTGGCTTCTAATGGTTCATATTGAATGCACAAAAAGTCAGGAGTTGAAATAAGTTAAAAAAATTGAAATCCTTTTGTAACAGACGAGTTTTCGTCCGAAACCCTGATACTTCGAAAGAGACTGTCCATTTTGTACACGAAGTGCGTACAGTTTTTTCCGTAAACCTCTAAACTTTTTAGCACAAGCTATGTGGGTGAAATTATGATACCATGCCAAGTTTCAACCTTTTCAGAGTTCATTTGTGGTGCTTTTTAATTTCAGGGTCGTTTAGCTCAAAACAATTCATTAAATGCATGAAAAATAGCAAATGAAGTTAGATAGGGTTGAAATTTTAGGATGTGGCTTCTAATGGTTCATATTGAATGCACAAAAAGTCTGGAGTTAAAATAAGTTAAAAAAATTGAAATCCTTTTGTAACAGACGAGTTTTCGTCCGAAACCCTGATACTTCGAAAGAGACTGTCCATTTTGTACACGAAGTGCATCCATTTTTTGCCGTAAACCTCTCAACTTTTTAGCACATGCTATGTGGGTGAAATTATGATACCATGCCAAGTTTCAACCTTTTCAGAGTTCATTTGTGGTGCTTTTTAATTTCAGGGTCATTTAGCTCAAAACAATTCATTAAATGCATGAAAAATAGCAAATGAAGTTAGATAGGGTTGAAATTTTAGGATGTGGCTTCTAATGGTTCATATTGATTGCACAAAAAGTCTGGAGTTGAAATAAGTTAAAAAAATTGAAATACTTTTGTAAGAGACGAGTTTTCGTCCGAAACCCTGATGCTTCGAAAGAGACGGTCCATTTTGCACACGAAGTGCATCCACTTTTTGTCATAACCATCTCAACTTTTTATCACAAGCTATGTGGGTGAAATTATGATACCATGCCAAGTTTCAACCTTTTCAGAGTTCATTTGTGGTGCTTTTTAATTTCAGGGTCATTTAGCTCAAAACAATTCATTAAATGCATGAAAAATAGCAAATGAAGTTAGATAGGGTTGAAATTTTAGGATGTGGCTTCTAATGGTTCATATTGAATGCACAAAAAGTCAGGAGTTGAAATAAGTTAAAAAAATTGAAATCCTTTTGTAACAGACGAGTTTTCGTCCGAAACCCTGATACTTCGAAAGAGACTGTCCATTTTGTACACGAAGTGCGTACAGTTTTTGCCGTAAACCTCTCAACTTTTTAGCACATGCTATGTGGGTGAAATTATCATACCATGCCAAGTTTCAACCTTTTCAGAGTTCATTTGTGGTGCTTTTTAATTTCAGGGTCATTTAGCTCAAAACAATTCATTAAATGCATGAAAAATAGCAAATGAAGTTAGATAGGGTTGAAATTTTAGGATGTGGCTTCTAATGGTTCATATTGAATGCACAAAAAGTCAGGAGTTGAAATAAGTTAAAAAAATTGAAATCCTTTTGTAACAGATGAGTTTTCGTCCGAAACCCATATACTTCGAAAGAGACTGTCCATTTTGTACACGAAGTGCATACAGTTTTTGCCGTAAACCTCTAAACTTTTTAGCACATGCTATGTGGGTGAAATTATGATACCATGCCAAGTTTCAACCTTTTCAGAGTTCATTTGTGGTGCTTTTTAATTTCAGGGTCATTTAGCTCAAAACAATTCATTAAATGCATGAAAAATAGCAAATGAAGTTAGATAGGGTTGAAATTTTAGGATGTGGCTTCTAATGGTTCATATTGAATGCACAAAAAGTCTGGAGTTGAAATAAGTTAAAAAAATTGAAATCCTTTTGTAACAGACGAGTTTTCGTCCGAAACCCTGATACTTCGAAAGAGACTGTCCATTTTGTACACGAAGTGCATCCAATTTTTGCCGTAAACCTCTCAACTTTTTAGCACATGCTATGTGGGTGAAATTATGATACCATGCCAAGTTTCAACCTTTTCAGAGTTCATTTGTGGTGCTTTTTAATTTCAGGGTCATTTAGCTCAAAACAATTCATTAAATGCATGAAAAATAGCAAATGAAGTTAGATAGGGTTGAAATTTTAGGATGTGGCTTCTAATGGTTCATATTGAATGCACAAAAAGTCAGGAGTTGAAATAAGTTAAAAAAATTGAAATCCTTTTGTAACAGACGAGTTTTCGTCCGAAACCCTGATACTTCGAAAGAGACTGTCCATTTTGTACATGAAGTGCATCCAGTTTTTGCCATAACCCTCTAAACTTTTGAGCACGTGCTATGTGGGTGAAATTATGATACCATGCCAAGTTTCAACCTTTTCAGAGTTCATTTGTGGTGCTTTTTAATTTCAGGGTCATTTAGCTCAAAACAATTCATTAAATGCATGAAAAATAGCAAATGAAGTTAGATAGGGTTGAAATTTTAGGATGTCGCTTCTAATGGTTCATATTCAATGCACAAAAAGTCTGGAGTTGAAATAAGTTAAAAAAATTGAAATCCTTTTGTAACAGACGAGTTTTCGTCCGAAACTCTGATACTTCGAAAGAGACTGTCCATTTTGTATACGAAGTGCATCCAGTTTTTGCCGTAAACCTCTCAACTTCTTAGCACATGCTATGTGGGTGAAATTATGATACCATGCCAAGTTTCAACCTTTTCAGAGTTCATTTGTGGTGCTTTTTAATTTCAGGGTCATTTAGCTCAAAACAATTCATTAAATGCATGAAAAATAGCAAATGAAGTTAGATAGGGTTGAAATTTTAGGATGTGGCTTCTAATGGTTCATATTGAATGCACAAAAAGTCTGGAGTTGAAATAAGTTAAAAAAAATTGAAATCCTTTTGTAACAGACGAGTTTTCGGCCGAAACCCTGATACTTCGAAAGAGACTGTCCATTTTGTACACGAAGTGCATCCAGTTTTTGCCGTAAACCTCTCAACTTTTTAGCACATGCTATGTGGGTGAAATTATGATACCATGCCAAGTTTCAACCTTTTCAAAGTTCATTTGTGGTGCTTTTTAATTTCAGGGTCATTTAGCTCAAAACAATTCATTAAATGCATGAAAAATAGCAAATGAAGTTAGATAGGGTTGAAATATTAGGATGTCGCTTCTAATGGTTCATATTGAATGCACAAAAAGTCTGGAGTTGAAATAAGTTAAAAAAATTGAAATCCTTTTGTAACAGACGAGTTTTCGTCCGAAACCCTGATACTTCGAAAGAGACTGTCCATTTTGTACACGAAGTGCATCCAATTTTTGCCGTAAACCTCTCAACTTCTTAGCACATGCTATGTGGGTGAAATTATGATACCATGCCAAGTTTCAACCTTTTCAGAGTTCATTTGTGGTGCTTTTTAATTTCAGGGTCATTTAGCTCAAAACAATTCATTAAATGCATGAAAAATAGCAAATGAAGTTAGATAGGGTTGAAATTTTAGGATGTGGCTTCTAATGGTTCATATTGAATGCACAAAAAGTCTGGAGTTGAAATAAGTTAAAAAAATTGAAATCCTTTTGTAACAGACGAGTTTTCGTCCGAAACCCTGATACTTCGAAAGAGACTGTCCATTTTGTACACGAAGTGCATCCAATTTTTGCCGTAAACCTCTCAACTTTTTAGCACATGCTATGTGGGTGAAATTATGATACCATGCCAAGTTTCAACCTTTTCAGAGTTCATTTGTGGTGCTTTTTAATTTCAGGGTCATTTAGCTCAAAACAATTCATTAAATGCATGAAAAATAGCAAATGAAGTTAGATAGGGTTGAAATTTTAGGATGTGGCTTCTAATGGTTCATATTGAATGCACAAAAAGTCAGGAGTTGAAATAAGTTAAAAAAATTGAAATCCTTTTGTAACAGACGAGTTTTCGTCCGAAACCCTGATACTTCGAAAGAGACTGTCCATTTTGTACATGAAGTGCATCCAGTTTTTGCCATAAACCTCTAAACTTTTGAGCACGTGCTATGTGGGTGAAATTATGATACCATGCCAAGTTTCAACCTTTTCAGAGTTCATTTCTGGTGCTTTTTAATTTCAGGGTCATTTAGCTCAAAACAATTCATTAAATGCATGAAAAATAGCAAATGAAGTTAGATAGGGTTGAAATTTTAGGATGTCGCTTCTAATGGTTCATATTGAATGCACAAAAAGTCTGGAGTTGAAATAAGTTAAAAAAATTGAAATCCTTTTGTAACAGACGAGTTTTCGTCCGAAACTCTGATACTTCGAAAGAGACTGTCCATTTTGTATACGAAGTGCATCCAGTTTTTGCCGTAAACCTCTCAACTTCTTAGCACATGCTATGTGGGTGAAATTATGATACCATGCCAAGTTTCAACCTTTTCAGAGTTCATTTGTGGTGCTTTTTAATTTCAGGGTCATTTAGCTCAAAACAATTCATTAAATGCATGAAAAATAGCAAATGAAGTTAGATAGGGTTGAAATTTTAGGATGTGGCTTCTAATGGTTCATATTGAATGCACAAAAAGTCTGGAGTTGAAATAAGTTAAAAAAAATTGAAATCCTTTAATAACAGACGAGTTTTCGTCCGAAACCCTGATACTTCGAAGGAGACTGTCCATTTTGTACACGAAGTGCATCCAGTTTTTGCCGTAAACCTCTCAACTTTTTAGCACATGCTATGTGGGTGAAATTATGATACCATGCCAAGTTTCAACCTTTTCAGAGTTCATTTGTGGTGCTTTTTAATTTCAGGGTCATTTAGCTCAAAACAATTCATTAAATGCATGAAAAATAGCAAATGAAGTTAGATAGGGTTGAAATTTTAGGATGTGGCTTCTAATGGTTCATATTGAATGCACAAAAAGTCTGGAGTTGAAATAAGTTAAAAAAATTGAAATACTTTTGTAAGAGACGAGTTTTCGTCCGAAACCCTGATGCTTCGAAAGAGACGGTCCATTTTGCACACGAAGTGCATCCACTTTTTGTCATAACCATCTCAACTTTTTATCACAAGCTATGTGGGTGAAATTATGATACCATGCCAAGTTTCAACCTTTTCAGAGTTCATTTGTGGTGCTTTTTAATTTCAGGGTCATTTAGCTCAAAACAATTCATTAAATGCATGAAAAATAGCAAATGAAGTTAGATAGGGTTGAAATTTTAGGATGTGGCTTCTAATGGTTCATATTGAATGCACAAAAAGTCAGGAGTTGAAATAAGTTAAAAAAATTGAAATCCTTTTGTAACAGACGAGTTTTCGTCCGAAACCCTGATACTTCGAAAGAGACTGTCCATTTTGTACACGAAGTGCGTACAGTTTTTGCCGTAAACCTCTCAACTTTTTAGCACATGCTATGTGGGTGAAATTATCATACCATGCCAAGTTTCAACCTTTTCAGAGTTCATTTGTGGTGCTTTTTAATTTCAGGGTCATTTAGCTCAAAACAATTCATTAAATGCATGAAAAATAGCAAATGAAGTTAGATAGGGTTGAAATTTTAGGATGTGGCTTCTAATGGTTCATATTGAATGCACAAAAAGTCAGGAGTTGAAATAAGTTAAAAAAATTGAAATCCTTTTGTAACAGATGAGTTTTCGTCCGAAACCCATATACTTCGAAAGAGACTGTCCATTTTGTACACGAAGTGCATACAGTTTTTGCCGTAAACCTCTAAACTTTTTAGCACATGCTATGTGGGTGAAATTATGATACCATGCCAAGTTTCAACCTTTTCAGAGTTCATTTGTGGTGCTTTTTAATTTCAGGGTCATTTAGCTCAAAACAATTCATTAAATGCATGAAAAATAGCAAATGAAGTTAGATAGGGTTGAAATTTTAGGATGTGGCTTCTAATGGTTCATATTGAATGCACAAAAAGTCTGGAGTTGAAATAAGTTAAAAAAATTGAAATCCTTTTGTAACAGACGAGTTTTCGTCCGAAACCCTGATACTTCGAAAGAGACTGTCCATTTTGTACACGAAGTGCATCCAATTTTTGCCGTAAACCTCTCAACTTTTTAGCACATGCTATGTGGGTGAAATTATGATACCATGCCAAGTTTCAACCTTTTCAGAGTTCATTTGTGGTGCTTTTTAATTTCAGGGTCATTTAGCTCAAAACAATTCATTAAATGCATGAAAAATAGCAAATGAAGTTAGATAGGGTTGAAATTTTAGGATGTGGCTTCTAATGGTTCATATTGAATGCACAAAAAGTCTGGAGTTGAAATAAGTTAAAAAAAATTGAAATCCTTTTGTAACAGACGAGTTTTCGTCCGAAACCCTGATACTTCGAAGGAGACTGTCCATTTTGTACACGAAGTGCATCCAGTTTTTGCCGTAAACCTCTCAACTTTTTAGCACATGCTATGTGGGTGAAATTATGATACCATGCCAAGTTTCAACCTTTTCAGAGTTCATTTGTGGTGCTTTTTAATTTCAGGGTCATTTAGCTCAAAACAATTCATTAAATGCATGAAAAATAGCAAATGAAGTTAGATAGGGTTGAAATTTTAGGATGTGGCTTCTAATGGTTCATATTGAATGCACAAAAAGTCTGGAGTTGAAATAAGTTAAAAAAATTGAAATACTTTTGTAAGAGACGAGTTTTCGTCCGAAACCCTGATGCTTCGAAAGAGACGGTCCATTTTGCACACGAAGTGCATCCACTTTTTGTCATAACCATCTCAACTTTTTATCACAAGCTATGTGGGTGAAATTATGATACCATGCCAAGTTTCAACCTTTTCAGAGTTCATTTGTGGTGCTTTTTAATTTCAGGGTCATTTAGCTCAAAACAATTCATTAAATGCATGAAAAATAGCAAATGAAGTTAGATAGGGTTGAAATTTTAGGATGTGGCTTCTAATGGTTCATATTGAATGCACAAAAAGTCAGGAGTTGAAATAAGTTAAAAAAATTGAAATCCTTTTGTAACAGACGAGTTTTCGTCCGAAACCCTGATACTTCGAAAGAGACTGTCCATTTTGTACACGAAGTGCGTACAGTTTTTGCCGTAAACCTCTCAACTTTTTAGCACATGCTATGTGGGTGAAATTATCATACCATGCCAAGTTTCAACCTTTTCAGAGTTCATTTGTGGTGCTTTTTAATTTCAGGGTCATTTAGCTCAAAACAATTCATTAAATGCATGAAAAATAGCAAATGAAGTTAGATAGGGTTGAAATTTTAGGATGTGGCTTCTAATGGTTCATATTGAATGCACAAAAAGTCAGGAGTTGAAATAAGTTAAAAAAATTGAAATCCTTTTGTAACAGATGAGTTTTCGTCCGAAACCCATATACTTCGAAAGAGACTGTCCATTTTGTACACGAAGTGCATACAGTTTTTGCCGTAAACCTCTAAACTTTTTAGCACATGCTATGTGGGTGAAATTATGATACCATGCCAAGTTTCAACCTTTTCAGAGTTCATTTGTGGTGCTTTTTAATTTCAGGGTCATTTAGCTCAAAACAATTCATTAAATGCATGAAAAATAGCAAATGAAGTTAGATAGGGTTGAAATTTTAGGATGTGGCTTCTAATGGTTCATATTGAATGCACAAAAAGTCTGGAGTTGAAATAAGTTAAAAAAATTGAAATCCTTTTGTAACAGACGAGTTTTCGTCCGAAACCCTGATACTTCGAAAGAGACTGTCCATTTTGTACACGAAGTGCATCCAATTTTTGCCGTAAACCTCTCAACTTTTTAGCACATGCTATGTGGGTGAAATTATGATACCATGCCAAGTTTCAACCTTTTCAGAGTTCATTTGTGGTGCTTTTTAATTTCAGGGTCATTTAGCTCAAAACAATTCATTAAATGCATGAAAAATAGCAAATGAAGTTAGATAGGGTTGAAATTTTAGGATGTGGCTTCTAATGGTTCATATTGAATGCACAAAAAGTCAGGAGTTGAAATAAGTTAAAAAAATTGAAATCCTTTTGTAACAGACGAGTTTTCGTCCGAAACCCTGATACTTCGAAAGAGACTGTCCATTTTGTACATGAAGTGCATCCAGTTTTTGCCATAACCCTCTAAACTTTTGAGCACGTGCTATGTGGGTGAAATTATGATACCATGCCAAGTTTCAACCTTTTCAGAGTTCATTTGTGGTGCTTTTTAATTTCAGGGTCATTTAGCTCAAAACAATTCATTAAATGCATGAAAAATAGCAAATGAAGTTAGATAGGGTTGAAATTTTAGGATGTCGCTTCTAATGGTTCATATTCAATGCACAAAAAGTCTGGAGTTGAAATAAGTTAAAAAAATTGAAATCCTTTTGTAACAGACGAGTTTTCGTCCGAAACTCTGATACTTCGAAAGAGACTGTCCATTTTGTATACGAAGTGCATCCAGTTTTTGCCGTAAACCTCTCAACTTCTTAGCACATGCTATGTGGGTGAAATTATGATACCATGCCAAGTTTCAACCTTTTCAGAGTTCATTTGTGGTGCTTTTTAATTTCAGGGTCATTTAGCTCAAAACAATTCATTAAATGCATGAAAAATAGCAAATGAAGTTAGATAGGGTTGAAATTTTAGGATGTGGCTTCTAATGGTTCATATTGAATGCACAAAAAGTCTGGAGTTGAAATAAGTTAAAAAAAATTGAAATCCTTTTGTAACAGACGAGTTTTCGGCCGAAACCCTGATACTTCGAAAGAGACTGTCCATTTTGTACACGAAGTGCATCCAGTTTTTGCCGTAAACCTCTCAACTTTTTAGCACATGCTATGTGGGTGAAATTATGATACCATGCCAAGTTTCAACCTTTTCAAAGTTCATTTGTGGTGCTTTTTAATTTCAGGGTCATTTAGCTCAAAACAATTCATTAAATGCATGAAAAATAGCAAATGAAGTTAGATAGGGTTGAAATATTAGGATGTCGCTTCTAATGGTTCATATTGAATGCACAAAAAGTCTGGAGTTGAAATAAGTTAAAAAAATTGAAATCCTTTTGTAACAGACGAGTTTTCGTCCGAAACCCTGATACTTCGAAAGAGACTGTCCATTTTGTACACGAAGTGCATCCAATTTTTGCCGTAAACCTCTCAACTTCTTAGCACATGCTATGTGGGTGAAATTATGATACCATGCCAATTTTCAACCTTTTCAGAGTTCATTTGTGGTGCTTTTTAATTTCAGGGTCATTTAGCTCAAAACAATTCATTAAATGCATGAAAAATAGCAAATGAAGTTAGATAGGGTTGAAATTTTAGGATGTGGCTTCTAATGGTTCATATTGAATGCACAAAAAGTCTGGAGTTGAAATAAGTTAAAAAAATTGAAATCCTTTTGTAACAGACGAGTTTTCGTCCGAAACCCTGATACTTCGAAAGAGACTGTCCATTTTGTACACGAAGTGCATCCAATTTTTGCCGTAAACCTCTCAACTTTTTAGCACATGCTATGTGGGTGAAATTATGATACCATGCCAAGTTTCAACCTTTTCAGAGTTCATTTGTGGTGCTTTTTAATTTCAGGGTCATTTAGCTCAAAACAATTCATTAAATGCATGAAAAATAGCAAATGAAGTTAGATAGGGTTGAAATTTTAGGATGTGGCTTCTAATGGTTCATATTGAATGCACAAAAAGTCAGGAGTTGAAATAAGTTAAAAAAATTGAAATCCTTTTGTAACAGACGAGTTTTCGTCCGAAACCCTGATACTTCGAAAGAGACTGTCCATTTTGTACATGAAGTGCATCCAGTTTTTGCCATAAACCTCTAAACTTTTGAGCACGTGCTATGTGGGTGAAATTATGATACCATGCCAAGTTTCAACCTTTTCAGAGTTCATTTCTGGTGCTTTTTAATTTCAGGGTCATTTAGCTCAAAACAATTCATTAAATGCATGAAAAATAGCAAATGAAGTTAGATAGGGTTGAAATTTTAGGATGTCGCTTCTAATGGTTCATATTCAATGCACAAAAAGTCTGGAGTTGAAATAAGTTAAAAAAATTGAAATCCTTTTGTAACAGACGAGTTTTCGTCCGAAACTCTGATACTTCGAAAGAGACTGTCCATTTTGTATACGAAGTGCATCCAGTTTTTGCCGTAAACCTCTCAACTTCTTAGCACATGCTATGTGGGTGAAATTATGATACCATGCCAAGTTTCAACCTTTTCAGAGTTCATTTGTGGTGCTTTTTAATTTCAGGGTCATTTAGCTCAAAACAATTCATTAAATGCATGAAAAATAGCAAATGAAGTTAGATAGGGTTGAAATTTTAGGATGTGGCTTCTAATGGTTCATATTGAATGCACAAAAAGTCTGGAGTTGAAATAAGTTAAAAAAAATTGAAATCCTTTTGTAACAGACGAGTTTTCGGCCGAAACCCTGATACTTCGAAAGAGACTGTCCATTTTGTACACGAAGTGCATCCAATTTTTGCCGTAAACCTCTCAACTTTTTAGCACATGCTATGTGGGTGAAATTATGATACCATGCCAAGTTTCAACCTTTTCAGAGTTCATTTGTGGTGCTTTTTAATTTCAGGGTCATTTAGCTCAAAACAATTCATTAAATGCATGAAAAATAGCAAATGAAGTTAGATAGGGTTGAAATTTTAGGATGTGGCTTCTAATGGTTCATATTGAATGCACAAAAAGTCAGGAGTTGAAATAAGTTAAAAAAATTGAAATCCTTTTGTAACAGACGAGTTTTCGTCCGAAACCCTGATACTTCGAAAGAGACTGTCCATTTTGTACACGAAGTGCATCCAATTTTTGCCGTAAACCTCTCAACTTCTTAGCACATGCTATGTGGGTGAAATTATGATACCATGCCAAGTTTCAACCTTTTCAGAGTTCATTTGTGGTGCTTTTTAATTTCAGGGTCATTTAGCTCAAAACAATTCATTAAATGCATGAAAAATAGCAAATGAAGTTAGATAGGGTTGAAATTTTAGGATGTGGCTTCTAATGGTTCATATTGAATGCACAGAAAGTCTGGAGTTGAAATAAGTTAAAAAAATTGAAATCCTTTTGTAACAGACGAGTTTTCGTCCGAAACCCTGATACTTCGAAAGAGACTGTCCATTTTGTACACGAAGTGCATCCAGTTTTTGCCGTAAACCTCTCAACTTTTTAGCACATGCTATGTGGGTGAAATTATGATACCATGCCAAGTTTCAACCTTTTCAGAGTTCATTTGTGGTGCTTTTTAATTTCAGGGTCATTTAGCTCAAAACAATTCATTAAATGCATGAAAAATAGCAAATGAAGTTAGATAGGGTTGAAATTTTAGGATGTGGCTTCTAATGGTTCATATTGAATGCACAAAAAGTCAGGAGTTGAAATAAGTTAAAAAAATTGAAATCCTTTTGTAACAGACGAGTTTTCGTCCGAAACCCTGATACTTCGAAAGAGACTGTCCATTTTGTACATGAAGTGCATCCAGTTTTTGCCATAACCCTCTAAACTTTTGAGCACGTGCTATGTGGGTGAAATTATGATACCATGCCAAGTTTCAACCTTTTCAGAGTTCATTTGTGGTGCTTTTTAATTTCAGGGTCATTTAGCTCAAAACAATTCATTAAATGCATGAAAAATAGCAAATGAAGTTAGATAGGGTTGAAATTTTAGGATGTCGCTTCTAATGGTTCATATTCAATGCACAAAAAGTCTGGAGTTGAAATAAGTTAAAAAAATTGAAATCCTTTTGTAACAGACGAGTTTTCGTCCGAAACTCTGATACTTCGAAAGAGACTGTCCATTTTGTATACGAAGTGCATCCAGTTTTTGCCGTAAACCTCTCAACTTCTTAGCACATGCTATGTGGGTGAAATTATGATACCATGCCAAGTTTCAACCTTTTCAGAGTTCATTTGTGGTGCTTTTTAATTTCAGGGTCATTTAGCTCAAAACAATTCATTAAATGCATGAAAAATAGCAAATGAAGTTAGATAGGGTTGAAATTTTAGGATGTGGCTTCTAATGGTTCATATTGAATGCACAAAAAGTCTGGAGTTGAAATAAGTTAAAAAAAATTGAAATCCTTTTGTAACAGACGAGTTTTCGGCCGAAACCCTGATACTTCGAAAGAGACTGTCCATTTTGTACACGAAGTGCATCCAGTTTTTGCCGTAAACCTCTCAACTTTTTAGCACATGCTATGTGGGTGAAATTATGATACCATGCCAAGTTTCAACCTTTTCAAAGTTCATTTGTGGTGCTTTTTAATTTCAGGGTCATTTAGCTCAAAACAATTCATTAAATGCATGAAAAATAGCAAATGAAGTTAGATAGGGTTGAAATATTAGGATGTCGCTTCTAATGGTTCATATTGAATGCACAAAAAGTCTGGAGTTGAAATAAGTTAAAAAAATTGAAATCCTTTTGTAACAGACGAGTTTTCGTCCGAAACCCTGATACTTCGAAAGAGACTGTCCATTTTGTACACGAAGTGCATCCAATTTTTGCCGTAAACCTCTCAACTTCTTAGCACATGCTATGTGGGTGAAATTATGATACCATGCCAAGTTTCAACCTTTTCAGAGTTCATTTGTGGTGCTTTTTAATTTCAGGGTCATTTAGCTCAAAACAATTCATTAAATGCATGAAAAATAGCAAATGAAGTTAGATAGGGTTGAAATTTTAGGATGTGGCTTCTAATGGTTCATATTGAATGCACAAAAAGTCTGGAGTTGAAATAAGTTAAAAAAATTGAAATCCTTTTGTAACAGACGAGTTTTCGTCCGAAACCCTGATACTTCGAAAGAGACTGTCCATTTTGTACACGAAGTGCATCCAATTTTTGCCGTAAACCTCTCAACTTTTTAGCACATGCTATGTGGGTGAAATTATGATACCATGCCAAGTTTCAACCTTTTCAGAGTTCATTTGTGGTGCTTTTTAATTTCAGGGTCATTTAGCTCAAAACAATTCATTAAATGCATGAAAAATAGCAAATGAAGTTAGATAGGGTTGAAATTTTAGGATGTGGCTTCTAATGGTTCATATTGAATGCACAAAAAGTCAGGAGTTGAAATAAGTTAAAAAAATTGAAATCCTTTTGTAACAGACGAGTTTTCGTCCGAAACCCTGATACTTCGAAAGAGACTGTCCATTTTGTACATGAAGTGCATCCAGTTTTTGCCATAAACCTCTAAACTTTTGAGCACGTGCTATGTGGGTGAAATTATGATACCATGCCAAGTTTCAACCTTTTCAGAGTTCATTTCTGGTGCTTTTTAATTTCAGGGTCATTTAGCTCAAAACAATTCATTAAATGCATGAAAAATAGCAAATGAAGTTAGATAGGGTTGAAATTTTAGGATGTCGCTTCTAATGGTTCATATTCAATGCACAAAAAGTCTGGAGTTGAAATAAGTTAAAAAAATTGAAATCCTTTTGTAACAGACGAGTTTTCGTCCGAAACTCTGATACTTCGAAAGAGACTGTCCATTTTGTATACGAAGTGCATCCAGTTTTTGCCGTAAACCTCTCAACTTCTTAGCACATGCTATGTGGGTGAAATTATGATACCATGCCAAGTTTCAACCTTTTCAGAGTTCATTTGTGGTGCTTTTTAATTTCAGGGTCATTTAGCTCAAAACAATTCATTAAATGCATGAAAAATAGCAAATGAAGTTAGATAGGGTTGAAATTTTAGGATGTGGCTTCTAATGGTTCATATTGAATGCACAAAAAGTCTGGAGTTGAAATAAGTTAAAAAAATTGAAATCCTTTTGTAACAGACGAGTTTTCGTCCGAAACCCTGATACTTCGAAAGAGACTGTCCATTTTGTACACGAAGTGCATCCAGTTTTTGCCGTAAACCTCTCAACTTTTTAGCACATGCTATGTGGGTGAAATTATGATACCATGCCAAGTTTCAACCTTTTCAGAGTTCATTTGTGGTGCTTTTTAATTTCAGGGTCATTTAGCTCAAAACAATTCATTAAATGCATGAAAAATAGCAAATGAAGTTAGATAGGGTTGAAATTTTAGGATGTGGCTTCTAATGGTTCATATTGAATGCACAAAAAGTCAGGAGTTGAAATAAGTTAAAAAAATTGAAATCCTTTTGTAACAGACGAGTTTTCGTCCGAAACCCTGATACTTCGAAAGAGACTGTCCATTTTGTACATGAAGTGCATCCAGTTTTTGCCATAACCCTCTAAACTTTTGAGCACGTGCTATGTGGGTGAAATTATGATACCATGCCAAGTTTCAACCTTTTCAGAGTTCATTTGTGGTGCTTTTTAATTTCAGGGTCATTTAGCTCAAAACAATTCATTAAATGCATGAAAAATAGCAAATGAAGTTAGATAGGGTTGAAATTTTAGGATGTCGCTTCTAATGGTTCATATTCAATGCACAAAAAGTCTGGAGTTGAAATAAGTTAAAAAAATTGAAATCCTTTTGTAACAGACGAGTTTTCGTCCGAAACTCTGATACTTCGAAAGAGACTGTCCATTTTGTATACGAAGTGCATCCAGTTTTTGCCGTAAACCTCTCAACTTCTTAGCACATGCTATGTGGGTGAAATTATGATACCATGCCAAGTTTCAACCTTTTCAGAGTTCATTTGTGGTGCTTTTTAATTTCAGGGTCATTTAGCTCAAAACAATTCATTAAATGCATGAAAAATAGCAAATGAAGTTAGATAGGGTTGAAATTTTAGGATGTGGCTTCTAATGGTTCATATTGAATGCACAAAAAGTCTGGAGTTGAAATAAGTTAAAAAAAATTGAAATCCTTTTGTAACAGACGAGTTTTCGGCCGAAACCCTGATACTTCGAAAGAGACTGTCCATTTTGTACACGAAGTGCATCCAGTTTTTGCCGTAAACCTCTCAACTTTTTAGCACATGCTATGTGGGTGAAATTATGATACCATGCCAAGTTTCAACCTTTTCAAAGTTCATTTGTGGTGCTTTTTAATTTCAGGGTCATTTAGCTCAAAACAATTCATTAAATGCATGAAAAATAGCAAATGAAGTTAGATAGGGTTGAAATATTAGGATGTCGCTTCTAATGGTTCATATTGAATGCACAAAAAGTCTGGAGTTGAAATAAGTTAAAAAAATTGAAATCCTTTTGTAACAGACGAGTTTTCGTCCGAAACCCTGATACTTCGAAAGAGACTGTCCATTTTGTACACGAAGTGCATCCAATTTTTGCCGTAAACCTCTCAACTTCTTAGCACATGCTATGTGGGTGAAATTATGATACCATGCCAAGTTTCAACCTTTTCAGAGTTCATTTGTGGTGCTTTTTAATTTCAGGGTCATTTAGCTCAAAACAATTCATTAAATGCATGAAAAATAGCAAATGAAGTTAGATAGGGTTGAAATTTTAGGATGTGGCTTCTAATGGTTCATATTGAATGCACAAAAAGTCTGGAGTTGAAATAAGTTAAAAAAATTGAAATCCTTTTGTAACAGACGAGTTTTCGTCCGAAACCCTGATACTTCGAAAGAGACTGTCCATTTTGTACACGAAGTGCATCCAATTTTTGCCGTAAACCTCTCAACTTTTTAGCACATGCTATGTGGGTGAAATTATGATACCATGCCAAGTTTCAACCTTTTCAGAGTTCATTTGTGGTGCTTTTTAATTTCAGGGTCATTTAGCTCAAAACAATTCATTAAATGCATGAAAAATAGCAAATGAAGTTAGATAGGGTTGAAATTTTAGGATGTGGCTTCTAATGGTTCATATTGAATGCACAAAAAGTCAGGAGTTGAAATAAGTTAAAAAAATTGAAATCCTTTTGTAACAGACGAGTTTTCGTCCGAAACCCTGATACTTCGAAAGAGACTGTCCATTTTGTACATGAAGTGCATCCAGTTTTTGCCATAAACCTCTAAACTTTTGAGCACGTGCTATGTGGGTGAAATTATGATACCATGCCAAGTTTCAACCTTTTCAGAGTTCATTTGTGGTGCTTTTTAATTTCAGGGTCATTTAGCTCAAAACAATTCATTAAATGCATGAAAAATAGCAAATGAAGTTAGATAGGGTTGAAATTTTAGGATGTCGCTTCTAATGGTTCATATTCAATGCACAAAAAGTCTGGAGTTGAAATAAGTTAAAAAAATTGAAATCCTTTTGTAACAGACGAGTTTTCGTCCGAAACTCTGATACTTCGAAAGAGACTGTCCATTTTGTATACGAAGTGCATCCAGTTTTTGCCGTAAACCTCTCAACTTCTTAGCACATGCTATGTGGGTGAAATTATGATACCATGCCAAGTTTCAACCTTTTCAGAGTTCATTTGTGGTGCTTTTTAATTTCAGGGTCATTTAGCTCAAAACAATTCATTAAATGCATGAAAAATAGCAAATGAAGTTAGATAGGGTTGAAATTTTAGGATGTGGCTTCTAATGGTTCATATTGAATGCACAAAAAGTCTGGAGTTGAAATAAGTTAAAAAAAATTGAAATCCTTTTGTAACAGACGAGTTTTCGGCCGAAACCCTGATACTTCGAAAGAGACTGTCCATTTTGTACACGAAGTGCATCCAGTTTTTGCCGTAAACCTCTCAACTTTTTAGCACATGCTATGTGGGTGAAATTATGATACCATGCCAAGTTTCAACCTTTTCAAAGTTCATTTGTGGTGCTTTTTAATTTCAGGGTCATTTAGCTCAAAACAATTCATTAAATGCATGAAAAATAGCAAATGAAGTTAGATAGGGTTGAAATATTAGGATGTCGCTTCTAATGGTTCATATTGAATGCACAAAAAGTCTGGAGTTGAAATAAGTTAAAAAAATTGAAATCCTTTTGTAACAGACGAGTTTTCGTCCGAAACCCTGATACTTCGAAAGAGACTGTCCATTTTGTACACGAAGTGCATCCAATTTTTGCCGTAAACCTCTCAACTTCTTAGCACATGCTATGTGGGTGAAATTATGATACCATGCCAAGTTTCAACCTTTTCAGAGTTCATTTGTGGTGCTTTTTAATTTCAGGGTCATTTAGCTCAAAACAATTCATTAAATGCATGAAAAATAGCAAATGAAGTTAGATAGGGTTGAAATTTTAGGATGTGGCTTCTAATGGTTCATATTGAATGCACAAAAAGTCTGGAGTTGAAATAAGTTAAAAAAATTGAAATCCTTTTGTAACAGACGAGTTTTCGTCCGAAACCCTGATACTTCGAAAGAGACTGTCCATTTTGTACACGAAGTGCATCCAATTTTTGCCGTAAACCTCTCAACTTTTTAGCACATGCTATGTGGGTGAAATTATGATACCATGCCAAGTTTCAACCTTTTCAGAGTTCATTTGTGGTGCTTTTTAATTTCAGGGTCATTTAGCTCAAAACAATTCATTAAATGCATGAAAAATAGCAAATGAAGTTAGATAGGGTTGAAATTTTAGGATGTGGCTTCTAATGGTTCATATTGAATGCACAAAAAGTCAGGAGTTGAAATAAGTTAAAAAAATTGAAATCCTTTTGTAACAGACGAGTTTTCGTCCGAAACCCTGATACTTCGAAAGAGACTGTCCATTTTGTACATGAAGTGCATCCAGTTTTTGCCATAAACCTCTAAACTTTTGAGCACGTGCTATGTGGGTGAAATTATGATACCATGCCAAGTTTCAACCTTTTCAGAGTTCATTTCTGGTGCTTTTTAATTTCAGGGTCATTTAGCTCAAAACAATTCATTAAATGCATGAAAAATAGCAAATGAAGTTAGATAGGGTTGAAATTTTAGGATGTCGCTTCTAATGGTTCATATTCAATGCACAAAAAGTCTGGAGTTGAAATAAGTTAAAAAAATTGAAATCCTTTTGTAACAGACGAGTTTTCGTCCGAAACTCTGATACTTCGAAAGAGACTGTCCATTTTGTATACGAAGTGCATCCAGTTTTTGCCGTAAACCTCTCAACTTCTTAGCACATGCTATGTGGGTGAAATTATGATACCATGCCAAGTTTCAACCTTTTCAGAGTTCATTTGTGGTGCTTTTTAATTTCAGGGTCATTTAGCTCAAAACAATTCATTAAATGCATGAAAAATAGCAAATGAAGTTAGATAGGGTTGAAATTTTAGGATGTGGCTTCTAATGGTTCATATTGAATGCACAAAAAGTCTGGAGTTGAAATAAGTTAAAAAAAATTGAAATCCTTTTGTAACAGACGAGTTTTCGGCCGAAACCCTGATACTTCGAAAGAGACTGTCCATTTTGTACACGAAGTGCATCCAATTTTTGCCGTAAACCTCTCAACTTTTTAGCACATGCTATGTGGGTGAAATTATGATACCATGCCAAGTTTCAACCTTTTCAGAGTTCATTTGTGGTGCTTTTTAATTTCAGGGTCATTTAGCTCAAAACAATTCATTAAATGCATGAAAAATAGCAAATGAAGTTAGATAGGGTTGAAATTTTAGGATGTGGCTTCTAATGGTTCATATTGAATGCACAAAAAGTCAGGAGTTGAAATAAGTTAAAAAAATTGAAATCCTTTTGTAACAGACGAGTTTTCGTCCGAAACCCTGATACTTCGAAAGAGACTGTCCATTTTGTACACGAAGTGCGTACAGTTTTTGCCGTAAACCTCTCAACTTTTTAGCACATGCTATGTGGGTGAAATTATCATACCATGCCAAGTTTCAACCTTTTCAGAGTTCATTTGTGGTGCTTTTTAATTTCAGGGTCATTTAGCTCAAAACAATTCATTAAATGCATGAAAAATAGCAAATGAAGTTAGATAGGGTTGAAATTTTAGGATGTGGCTTCTAATGGTTCATATTGAATGCACAAAAAGTCAGGAGTTGAAATAAGTTAAAAAAATTGAAATCCTTTTGTAACAGATGAGTTTTCGTCCGAAACCCATATACTTCGAAAGAGACTGTCCATTTTGTACACGAAGTGCATACAGTTTTTGCCGTAAACCTCTAAACTTTTTAGCACATGCTATGTGGGTGAAATTATGATACCATGCCAAGTTTCAACCTTTTCAGAGTTCATTTGTGGTGCTTTTTAATTTCAGGGTCATTTAGCTCAAAACAATTCATTAAATGCATGAAAAATAGCAAATGAAGTTAGATAGGGTTGAAATTTTAGGATGTGGCTTCTAATGGTTCATATTGAATGCACAAAAAGTCTGGAGTTGAAATAAGTTAAAAAAATTGAAATCCTTTTGTAACAGACGAGTTTTCGTCCGAAACCCTGATACTTCGAAAGAGACTGTCCATTTTGTACACGAAGTGCATCCAATTTTTGCCGTAAACCTCTCAACTTTTTAGCACATGCTATGTGGGTGAAATTATGATACCATGCCAAGTTTCAACCTTTTCAGAGTTCATTTGTGGTGCTTTTTAATTTCAGGGTCATTTAGCTCAAAACAATTCATTAAATGCATGAAAAATAGCAAATGAAGTTAGATAGGGTTGAAATTTTAGGATGTGGCTTCTAATGGTTCATATTGAATGCACAAAAAGTCAGGAGTTGAAATAAGTTAAAAAAATTGAAATCCTTTTGTAACAGACGAGTTTTCGTCCGAAACCCTGATACTTCGAAAGAGACTGTCCATTTTGTACATGAAGTGCATCCAGTTTTTGCCATAACCCTCTAAACTTTTGAGCACGTGCTATGTGGGTGAAATTATGATACCATGCCAAGTTTCAACCTTTTCAGAGTTCATTTGTGGTGCTTTTTAATTTCAGGGTCATTTAGCTCAAAACAATTCATTAAATGCATGAAAAATAGCAAATGAAGTTAGATAGGGTTGAAATTTTAGGATGTCGCTTCTAATGGTTCATATTCAATGCACAAAAAGTCTGGAGTTGAAATAAGTTAAAAAAATTGAAATCCTTTTGTAACAGACGAGTTTTCGTCCGAAACTCTGATACTTCGAAAGAGACTGTCCATTTTGTATACGAAGTGCATCCAGTTTTTGCCGTAAACCTCTCAACTTCTTAGCACATGCTATGTGGGTGAAATTATGATACCATGCCAAGTTTCAACCTTTTCAGAGTTCATTTGTGGTGCTTTTTAATTTCAGGGTCATTTAGCTCAAAACAATTCATTAAATGCATGAAAAATAGCAAATGAAGTTAGATAGGGTTGAAATTTTAGGATGTGGCTTCTAATGGTTCATATTGAATGCACAAAAAGTCTGGAGTTGAAATAAGTTAAAAAAAATTGAAATCCTTTTGTAACAGACGAGTTTTCGGCCGAAACCCTGATACTTCGAAAGAGACTGTCCATTTTGTACACGAAGTGCATCCAGTTTTTGCCGTAAACCTCTCAACTTTTTAGCACATGCTATGTGGGTGAAATTATGATACCATGCCAAGTTTCAACCTTTTCAAAGTTCATTTGTGGTGCTTTTTAATTTCAGGGTCATTTAGCTCAAAACAATTCATTAAATGCATGAAAAATAGCAAATGAAGTTAGATAGGGTTGAAATATTAGGATGTCGCTTCTAATGGTTCATATTGAATGCACAAAAAGTCTGGAGTTGAAATAAGTTAAAAAAATTGAAATCCTTTTGTAACAGACGAGTTTTCGTCCGAAACCCTGATACTTCGAAAGAGACTGTCCATTTTGTACACGAAGTGCATCCAATTTTTGCCGTAAACCTCTCAACTTCTTAGCACATGCTATGTGGGTGAAATTATGATACCATGCCAAGTTTCAACCTTTTCAGAGTTCATTTGTGGTGCTTTTTAATTTCAGGGTCATTTAGCTCAAAACAATTCATTAAATGCATGAAAAATAGCAAATGAAGTTAGATAGGGTTGAAATTTTAGGATGTGGCTTCTAATGGTTCATATTGAATGCACAAAAAGTCTGGAGTTGAAATAAGTTAAAAAAATTGAAATCCTTTTGTAACAGACGAGTTTTCGTCCGAAACCCTGATACTTCGAAAGAGACTGTCCATTTTGTACACGAAGTGCATCCAATTTTTGCCGTAAACCTCTCAACTTTTTAGCACATGCTATGTGGGTGAAATTATGATACCATGCCAAGTTTCAACCTTTTCAGAGTTCATTTGTGGTGCTTTTTAATTTCAGGGTCATTTAGCTCAAAACAATTCATTAAATGCATGAAAAATAGCAAATGAAGTTAGATAGGGTTGAAATTTTAGGATGTGGCTTCTAATGGTTCATATTGAATGCACAAAAAGTCAGGAGTTGAAATAAGTTAAAAAAATTGAAATCCTTTTGTAACAGACGAGTTTTCGTCCGAAACCCTGATACTTCGAAAGAGACTGTCCATTTTGTACATGAAGTGCATCCAGTTTTTGCCATAAACCTCTAAACTTTTGAGCACGTGCTATGTGGGTGAAATTATGATACCATGCCAAGTTTCAACCTTTTCAGAGTTCATTTCTGGTGCTTTTTAATTTCAGGGTCATTTAGCTCAAAACAATTCATTAAATGCATGAAAAATAGCAAATGAAGTTAGATAGGGTTGAAATTTTAGGATGTCGCTTCTAATGGTTCATATTGAATGCACAAAAAGTCTGGAGTTGAAATAAGTTAAAAAAATTGAAATCCTTTTGTAACAGACGAGTTTTCGTCCGAAACTCTGATACTTCGAAAGAGACTGTCCATTTTGTATACGAAGTGCATCCAGTTTTTGCCGTAAACCTCTCAACTTCTTAGCACATGCTATGTGGGTGAAATTATGATACCATGCCAAGTTTCAACCTTTTCAGAGTTCATTTGTGGTGCTTTTTAATTTCAGGGTCATTTAGCTCAAAACAATTCATTAAATGCATGAAAAATAGCAAATGAAGTTAGATAGGGTTGAAATTTTAGGATGTGGCTTCTAATGGTTCATATTGAATGCACAAAAAGTCTGGAGTTGAAATAAGTTAAAAAAAATTGAAATCCTTTTGTAACAGACGAGTTTTCGTCCGAAACCCTGATACTTCGAAGGAGACTGTCCATTTTGTACACGAAGTGCATCCAGTTTTTGCCGTAAACCTCTCAACTTTTTAGCACATGCTATGTGGGTGAAATTATGATACCATGCCAAGTTTCAACCTTTTCAGAGTTCATTTGTGGTGCTTTTTAATTTCAGGGTCATTTAGCTCAAAACAATTCATTAAATGCATGAAAAATAGCAAATGAAGTTAGATAGGGTTGAAATTTTAGGATGTGGCTTCTAATGGTTCATATTGAATGCACAAAAAGTCTGGAGTTGAAATAAGTTAAAAAAATTGAAATACTTTTGTAAGAGACGAGTTTTCGTCCGAAACCCTGATGCTTCGAAAGAGACGGTCCATTTTGCACACGAAGTGCATCCACTTTTTGTCATAACCATCTCAACTTTTTATCACAAGCTATGTGGGTGAAATTATGATACCATGCCAAGTTTCAACCTTTTCAGAGTTCATTTGTGGTGCTTTTTAATTTCAGGGTCATTTAGCTCAAAACAATTCATTAAATGCATGAAAAATAGCAAATGAAGTTAGATAGGGTTGAAATTTTAGGATGTGGCTTCTAATGGTTCATATTGAATGCACAAAAAGTCAGGAGTTGAAATAAGTTAAAAAAATTGAAATCCTTTTGTAACAGACGAGTTTTCGTCCGAAACCCTGATACTTCGAAAGAGACTTTTCATTTTGTACACGAAGTGCGTACAGTTTTTGCCGTAAACCTCTCAACTTTTTAGCACATGCTATGTGGGTGAAATTATCATACCATGCCAAGTTTCAACCTTTTCAGAGTTCATTTGTGGTGCTTTTTAATTTCAGGGTCATTTAGCTCAAAACAATTCATTAAATGCATGAAAAATAGCAAATGAAGTTAGATAGGGTTGAAATTTTAGGATGTGGCTTCTAATGGTTCATATTGAATGCACAAAAAGTCAGGAGTTGAAATAAGTTAAAAAAATTGAAATCCTTTTATAACAGATGAGTTTTCGTCCGAAACCCATATACTTCGAAAGAGACTGTCCATTTTGTACACGAAGTGCATACAGTTTTTGCCGTAAACCTCTAAACTTTTTAGCACATGCTATGTGGGTGAAATTATGATACCATGCCAAGTTTCAACCTTTTCAGAGTTCATTTGTGGTGCTTTTTAATTTCAGGGTCATTTAGCTCAAAACAATTCATTAAATGCATGAAAAATAGCAAATGAAGTTAGATAGGGTTGAAATTTTAGGATGTGGCTTCTAATGGTTCATATTGAATGCACAAAAAGTCAGGAGTTGAAATAAGTTAAAAAAATTGAAATCCTTTTGTAACAGACGAGTTTTCGTCCGAAACCCTGATACTTCGAAAGAGACTGTCCATTTTGTACACGAAGTGCATCCAATTTTTGCCGTAAACCTCTCAACTTTTTAGCACATGCTATGTGGGTGAAATTATGATACCATGCCAAGTTTCAACCTTTTCAGAGTTCATTTGTGGTGCTTTTTAATTTCAGGGTCATTTAGCTCAAAACAATTCATTAAATGCATGAAAAATAGCAAATGAAGTTAGATAGGGTTGAAATTTTAGGATGTGGCTTCTAATGGTTCATATTGAATGCACAAAAAGTCTGGAGTTGAAATAAGTTAAAAAAATTGAAATCCTTTTGTAACAGACGAGTTTTCGTCCGAAACCCTGATACTTCGAAAGAGACTGTCCATTTTGTACATGAAGTGCATCCAGTTTTTGCCATAACCCTCTAAACTTTTGAGCACGTGCTATGTGGGTGAAATTATGATACCATGCCAAGTTTCAACCTTTTCAGAGTTCATTTGTGGTGCTTTTTAATTTCAGGGTCATTTAGCTCAAAACAATTCATTAAATGCATGAAAAATAGCAAATGAAGTTAGATAGGGTTGAAATTTTAGGATGTCGCTTCTAATGGTTCATATTCAATGCACAAAAAGTCTGGAGTTGAAATAAGTTAAAAAAATTGAAATCCTTTTGTAACAGACGAGTTTTCGTCCGAAACTCTGATACTTCGAAAGAGACTGTCCATTTTGTATACGAAGTGCATCCAGTTTTTGCCGTAAACCTCTCAACTTCTTAGCACATGCTATGTGGGTGAAATTATGATACCATGCCAAGTTTCAACCTTTTCAGAGTTCATTTGTGGTGCTTTTTAATTTCAGGGTCATTTAGCTCAAAACAATTCATTAAATGCATGAAAAATAGCAAATGAAGTTAGATAGGGTTGAAATTTTAGGATGTGGCTTCTAATGGTTCATATTGAATGCACAAAAAGTCAGGAGTTGAAATAAGTTAAAAAAAATTGAAATCCTTTTGTAACAGACGAGTTTTCGTCCGAAACCCTGATACTTCGAAAGAGACTGTCCATTTTGTACACGAAGTGCGTACAGTTTTTGCCGTAAACCTCTCAACTTTTTAGCACATGCTATGTGGGTGAAATTATCATACCATGCCAAGTTTCAACCTTTTCAGAGTTCATTTGTGGTGCTTTTTAATTTCAGGGTCATTTAGCTCAAAACAATTCATTAAATGCATGAAAAATAGCAAATGAAGTTAGATAGGGTTGAAATTTTAGGATGTGGCTTCTAATGGTTCATATTGAATGCACAAAAAGTCAGGAGTTGAAATAAGTTAAAAAAATTGAAATCCTTTTGTAACAGATGAGTTTTCGTCCGAAACCCATATACTTCGAAAGAGACTGTCCATTTTGTACACGAAGTGCATACAGTTTTTGCCGTAAACCTCTAAACTTTTTAGCACATGCTATGTGGGTGAAATTATGATACCATGCCAAGTTTCAACCTTTTCAGAGTTCATTTGTGGTGCTTTTTAATTTCAGGGTCATTTAGCTCAAAACAATTCATTAAATGCATGAAAAATAGCAAATGAAGTTAGATAGGGTTGAAATTTTAGGATGTGGCTTCTAATGGTTCATATTGAATGCACAAAAAGTCTGGAGTTGAAATAAGTTAAAAAAATTGAAATCCTTTTGTAACAGACGAGTTTTCGTCCGAAACCCTGATACTTCGAAAGAGACTGTCCATTTTGTACACGAAGTGCATCCAATTTTTGCCGTAAACCTCTCAACTTTTTAGCACATGCTATGTGGGTGAAATTATGATACCATGCCAAGTTTCAACCTTTTCAGAGTTCATTTGTGGTGCTTTTTAATTTCAGGGTCATTTAGCTCAAAACAATTCATTAAATGCATGAAAAATAGCAAATGAAGTTAGATAGGGTTGAAATTTTAGGATGTGGCTTCTAATGGTTCATATTGAATGCACAAAAAGTCAGGAGTTGAAATAAGTTAAAAAAATTGAAATCCTTTTGTAACAGACGAGTTTTCGTCCGAAACCCTGATACTTCGAAAGAGACTGTCCATTTTGTACATGAAGTGCATCCAGTTTTTGCCATAACCCTCTAAACTTTTGAGCACGTGCTATGTGGGTGAAATTATGATACCATGCCAAGTTTCAACCTTTTCAGAGTTCATTTGTGGTGCTTTTTAATTTCAGGGTCATTTAGCTCAAAACAATTCATTAAATGCATGAAAAATAGCAAATGAAGTTAGATAGGGTTGAAATTTTAGGATGTCGCTTCTAATGGTTCATATTCAATGCACAAAAAGTCTGGAGTTGAAATAAGTTAAAAAAATTGAAATCCTTTTGTAACAGACGAGTTTTCGTCCGAAACTCTGATACTTCGAAAGAGACTGTCCATTTTGTATACGAAGTGCATCCAGTTTTTGCCGTAAACCTCTCAACTTCTTAGCACATGCTATGTGGGTGAAATTATGATACCATGCCAAGTTTCAACCTTTTCAGAGTTCATTTGTGGTGCTTTTTAATTTCAGGGTCATTTAGCTCAAAACAATTCATTAAATGCATGAAAAATAGCAAATGAAGTTAGATAGGGTTGAAATTTTAGGATGTGGCTTCTAATGGTTCATATTGAATGCACAAAAAGTCTGGAGTTGAAATAAGTTAAAAAAAATTGAAATCCTTTTGTAACAGACGAGTTTTCGGCCGAAACCCTGATACTTCGAAAGAGACTGTCCATTTTGTACACGAAGTGCATCCAATTTTTGCCGTAAACCTCTCAACTTTTTAGCACATGCTATGTGGGTGAAATTATGATACCATGCCAAGTTTCAACCTTTTCAGAGTTCATTTGTGGTGCTTTTTAATTTCAGGGTCATTTAGCTCAAAACAATTCATTAAATGCATGAAAAATAGCAAATGAAGTTAGATAGGGTTGAAATTTTAGGATGTGGCTTCTAATGGTTCATATTGAATGCACAAAAAGTCAGGAGTTGAAATAAGTTAAAAAAATTGAAATCCTTTTGTAACAGACGAGTTTTCGTCCGAAACCCTGATACTTCGAAAGAGACTGTCCATTTTGTACACGAAGTGCGTACAGTTTTTGCCGTAAACCTCTCAACTTTTTAGCACATGCTATGTGGGTGAAATTATCATACCATGCCAAGTTTCAACCTTTTCAGAGTTCATTTGTGGTGCTTTTTAATTTCAGGGTCATTTAGCTCAAAACAATTCATTAAATGCATGAAAAATAGCAAATGAAGTTAGATAGGGTTGAAATTTTAGGATGTGGCTTCTAATGGTTCATATTGAATGCACAAAAAGTCAGGAGTTGAAATAAGTTAAAAAAATTGAAATCCTTTTATAACAGATGAGTTTTCGTCCGAAACCCATATACTTCGAAAGAGACTGTCCATTTTGTACACGAAGTGCATACAGTTTTTGCCGTAAACCTCTAAACTTTTTAGCACATGCTATGTGGGTGAAATTATGATACCATGCCAAGTTTCAACCTTTTCAGAGTTCATTTGTGGTGCTTTTTAATTTCAGGGTCATTTAGCTCAAAACAATTCATTAAATGCATGAAAAATAGCAAATGAAGTTAGATAGGGTTGAAATTTTAGGATGTGGCTTCTAATGGTTCATATTGAATGCACAAAAAGTCTGGAGTTGAAATAAGTTAAAAAAATTGAAATCCTTTTGTAACAGACGAGTTTTCGTCCGAAACCCTGATACTTCGAAAGAGACTGTCCATTTTGTACACGAAGTGCATCCAATTTTTGCCGTAAACCTCTCAACTTTTTAGCACATGCTATGTGGGTGAAATTATGATACCATGCCAAGTTTCAACCTTTTCAGAGTTCATTTGTGGTGCTTTTTAATTTCAGGGTCATTTAGCTCAAAACAATTCATTAAATGCATGAAAAATAGCAAATGAAGTTAGATAGGGTTGAAATTTTAGGATGTGGCTTCTAATGGTTCATATTGAATGCACAAAAAGTCAGGAGTTGAAATAAGTTAAAAAAATTGAAATCCTTTTGTAACAGACGAGTTTTCGTCCGAAACCCTGATACTTCGAAAGAGACTGTCCATTTTGTACATGAAGTGCATCCAGTTTTTGCCATAACCCTCTAAACTTTTGAGCACGTGCTATGTGGGTGAAATTATGATACCATGCCAAGTTTCAACCTTTTCAGAGTTCATTTGTGGTGCTTTTTAATTTCAGGGTCATTTAGCTCAAAACAATTCATTAAATGCATGAAAAATAGCAAATGAAGTTAGATAGGGTTGAAATTTTAGGATGTCGCTTCTAATGGTTCATATTCAATGCACAAAAAGTCTGGAGTTGAAATAAGTTAAAAAAATTGAAATCCTTTTGTAACAGACGAGTTTTCGTCCGAAACTCTGATACTTCGAAAGAGACTGTCCATTTTGTATACGAAGTGCATCCAGTTTTTGCCGTAAACCTCTCAACTTCTTAGCACATGCTATGTGGGTGAAATTATGATACCATGCCAAGTTTCAACCTTTTCAGAGTTCATTTGTGGTGCTTTTTAATTTCAGGGTCATTTAGCTCAAAACAATTCATTAAATGCATGAAAAATAGCAAATGAAGTTAGATAGGGTTGAAATTTTAGGATGTGGCTTCTAATGGTTCATATTGAATGCACAAAAAGTCTGGAGTTGAAATAAGTTAAAAAAAATTGAAATCCTTTTGTAACAGACGAGTTTTCGGCCGAAACCCTGATACTTCGAAAGAGACTGTCCATTTTGTACACGAAGTGCATCCAGTTTTTGCCGTAAACCTCTCAACTTTTTAGCACATGCTATGTGGGTGAAATTATGATACCATGCCAAGTTTCAACCTTTTCAAAGTTCATTTGTGGTGCTTTTTAATTTCAGGGTCATTTAGCTCAAAACAATTCATTAAATGCATGAAAAATAGCAAATGAAGTTAGATAGGGTTGAAATATTAGGATGTCGCTTCTAATGGTTCATATTGAATGCACAAAAAGTCTGGAGTTGAAATAAGTTAAAAAAATTGAAATCCTTTTGTAACAGACGAGTTTTCGTCCGAAACCCTGATACTTCGAAAGAGACTGTCCATTTTGTACACGAAGTGCATCCAATTTTTGCCGTAAACCTCTCAACTTCTTAGCACATGCTATGTGGGTGAAATTATGATACCATGCCAAGTTTCAACCTTTTCAGAGTTCATTTGTGGTGCTTTTTAATTTCAGGGTCATTTAGCTCAAAACAATTCATTAAATGCATGAAAAATAGCAAATGAAGTTAGATAGGGTTGAAATTTTAGGATGTGGCTTCTAATGGTTCATATTGAATGCACAAAAAGTCTGGAGTTGAAATAAGTTAAAAAAATTGAAATCCTTTTGTAACAGACGAGTTTTCGTCCGAAACCCTGATACTTCGAAAGAGACTGTCCATTTTGTACACGAAGTGCATCCAATTTTTGCCGTAAACCTCTCAACTTTTTAGCACATGCTATGTGGGTGAAATTATGATACCATGCCAAGTTTCAACCTTTTCAGAGTTCATTTGTGGTGCTTTTTAATTTCAGGGTCATTTAGCTCAAAACAATTCATTAAATGCATGAAAAATAGCAAATGAAGTTAGATAGGGTTGAAATTTTAGGATGTGGCTTCTAATGGTTCATATTGAATGCACAAAAAGTCAGGAGTTGAAATAAGTTAAAAAAATTGAAATCCTTTTGTAACAGACGAGTTTTCGTCCGAAACCCTGATACTTCGAAAGAGACTGTCCATTTTGTACATGAAGTGCATCCAGTTTTTGCCATAAACCTCTAAACTTTTGAGCACGTGCTATGTGGGTGAAATTATGATACCATGCCAAGTTTCAACCTTTTCAGAGTTCATTTCTGGTGCTTTTTAATTTCAGGGTCATTTAGCTCAAAACAATTCATTAAATGCATGAAAAATAGCAAATGAAGTTAGATAGGGTTGAAATTTTAGGATGTCGCTTCTAATGGTTCATATTGAATGCACAAAAAGTCTGGAGTTGAAATAAGTTAAAAAAATTGAAATCCTTTTGTAACAGACGAGTTTTCGTCCGAAACTCTGATACTTCGAAAGAGACTGTCCATTTTGTATACGAAGTGCATCCAGTTTTTGCCGTAAACCTCTCAACTTCTTAGCACATGCTATGTGGGTGAAATTATGATACCATGCCAAGTTTCAACCTTTTCAGAGTTCATTTGTGGTGCTTTTTAATTTCAGGGTCATTTAGCTCAAAACAATTCATTAAATGCATGAAAAATAGCAAATGAAGTTAGATAGGGTTGAAATTTTAGGATGTGGCTTCTAATGGTTCATATTGAATGCACAAAAAGTCTGGAGTTGAAATAAGTTAAAAAAAATTGAAATCCTTTTGTAACAGACGAGTTTTCGTCCGAAACCCTGATACTTCGAAGGAGACTGTCCATTTTGTACACGAAGTGCATCCAGTTTTTGCCGTAAACCTCTCAACTTTTTAGCACATGCTATGTGGGTGAAATTATGATACCATGCCAAGTTTCAACCTTTTCAGAGTTCATTTGTGGTGCTTTTTAATTTCAGGGTCATTTAGCTCAAAACAATTCATTAAATGCATGAAAAATAGCAAATGAAGTTAGATAGGGTTGAAATTTTAGGATGTGGCTTCTAATGGTTCATATTGAATGCACAAAAAGTCTGGAGTTGAAATAAGTTAAAAAAATTGAAATACTTTTGTAAGAGACGAGTTTTCGTCCGAAACCCTGATGCTTCGAAAGAGACGGTCCATTTTGCACACGAAGTGCATCCACTTTTTGTCATAACCATCTCAACTTTTTATCACAAGCTATGTGGGTGAAATTATGATACCATGCCAAGTTTCAACCTTTTCAGAGTTCATTTGTGGTGCTTTTTAATTTCAGGGTCATTTAGCTCAAAACAATTCATTAAATGCATGAAAAATAGCAAATGAAGTTAGATAGGGTTGAAATTTTAGGATGTGGCTTCTAATGGTTCATATTGAATGCACAAAAAGTCAGGAGTTGAAATAAGTTAAAAAAATTGAAATCCTTTTGTAACAGACGAGTTTTCGTCCGAAACCCTGATACTTCGAAAGAGACTTTTCATTTTGTACACGAAGTGCGTACAGTTTTTGCCGTAAACCTCTCAACTTTTTAGCACATGCTATGTGGGTGAAATTATCATACCATGCCAAGTTTCAACCTTTTCAGAGTTCATTTGTGGTGCTTTTTAATTTCAGGGTCATTTAGCTCAAAACAATTCATTAAATGCATGAAAAATAGCAAATGAAGTTAGATAGGGTTGAAATTTTAGGATGTGGCTTCTAATGGTTCATATTGAATGCACAAAAAGTCAGGAGTTGAAATAAGTTAAAAAAATTGAAATCCTTTTGTAACAGATGAGTTTTCGTCCGAAACCCATATACTTCGAAAGAGACTGTCCATTTTGTACACGAAGTGCATACAGTTTTTGCCGTAAACCTCTAAACTTTTTAGCACATGCTATGTGGGTGAAATTATGATACCATGCCAAGTTTCAACCTTTTCAGAGTTCATTTGTGGTGCTTTTTAATTTCAGGGTCATTTAGCTCAAAACAATTCATTAAATGCATGAAAAATAGCAAATGAAGTTAGATAGGGTTGAAATTTTAGGATGTGGCTTCTAATGGTTCATATTGAATGCACAAAAAGTCTGGAGTTGAAATAAGTTAAAAAAATTGAAATCCTTTTGTAACAGACGAGTTTTCGTCCGAAACCCTGATACTTCGAAAGAGACTGTCCATTTTGTACACGAAGTGCATCCAATTTTTGCCGTAAACCTCTCAACTTTTTAGCACATGCTATGTGGGTGAAATTATGATACCATGCCAAGTTTCAACCTTTTCAGAGTTCATTTGTGGTGCTTTTTAATTTCAGGGTCATTTAGCTCAAAACAATTCATTAAATGCATGAAAAATAGCAAATGAAGTTAGATAGGGTTGAAATTTTAGGATGTGGCTTCTAATGGTTCATATTGAATGCACAAAAAGTCAGGAGTTGAAATAAGTTAAAAAAATTGAAATCCTTTTGTAACAGACGAGTTTTCGTCCGAAACCCTGATACTTCGAAAGAGACTGTCCATTTTGTACATGAAGTGCATCCAGTTTTTGCCATAACCCTCTAAACTTTTGAGCACGTGCTATGTGGGTGAAATTATGATACCATGCCAAGTTTCAACCTTTTCAGAGTTCATTTGTGGTGCTTTTTAATTTCAGGGTCATTTAGCTCAAAACAATTCATTAAATGCATGAAAAATAGCAAATGAAGTTAGATAGGGTTGAAATTTTAGGATGTCGCTTCTAATGGTTCATATTCAATGCACAAAAAGTCTGGAGTTGAAATAAGTTAAAAAAATTGAAATCCTTTTGTAACAGACGAGTTTTCGTCCGAAACTCTGATACTTCGAAAGAGACTGTCCATTTTGTATACGAAGTGCATCCAGTTTTTGCCGTAAACCTCTCAACTTCTTAGCACATGCTATGTGGGTGAAATTATGATACCATGCCAAGTTTCAACCTTTTCAGAGTTCATTTGTGGTGCTTTTTAATTTCAGGGTCATTTAGCTCAAAACAATTCATTAAATGCATGAAAAATAGCAAATGAAGTTAGATAGGGTTGAAATTTTAGGATGTGGCTTCTAATGGTTCATATTGAATGCACAAAAAGTCTGGAGTTGAAATAAGTTAAAAAAAATTGAAATCCTTTTGTAACAGACGAGTTTTCGGCCGAAACCCTGATACTTCGAAAGAGACTGTCCATTTTGTACACGAAGTGCATCCAGTTTTTGCCGTAAACCTCTCAACTTTTTAGCACATGCTATGTGGGTGAAATTATGATACCATGCCAAGTTTCAACCTTTTCAAAGTTCATTTGTGGTGCTTTTTAATTTCAGGGTCATTTAGCTCAAAACAATTCATTAAATGCATGAAAAATAGCAAATGAAGTTAGATAGGGTTGAAATATTAGGATGTCGCTTCTAATGGTTCATATTGAATGCACAAAAAGTCTGGAGTTGAAATAAGTTAAAAAAATTGAAATCCTTTTGTAACAGACGAGTTTTCGTCCGAAACCCTGATACTTCGAAAGAGACTGTCCATTTTGTACACGAAGTGCATCCAATTTTTGCCGTAAACCTCTCAACTTCTTAGCACATGCTATGTGGGTGAAATTATGATACCATGCCAAGTTTCAACCTTTTCAGAGTTCATTTGTGGTGCTTTTTAATTTCAGGGTCATTTAGCTCAAAACAATTCATTAAATGCATGAAAAATAGCAAATGAAGTTAGATAGGGTTGAAATTTTAGGATGTGGCTTCTAATGGTTCATATTGAATGCACAAAAAGTCTGGAGTTGAAATAAGTTAAAAAAATTGAAATCCTTTTGTAACAGACGAGTTTTCGTCCGAAACCCTGATACTTCGAAAGAGACTGTCCATTTTGTACACGAAGTGCATCCAATTTTTGCCGTAAACCTCTCAACTTTTTAGCACATGCTATGTGGGTGAAATTATGATACCATGCCAAGTTTCAACCTTTTCAGAGTTCATTTGTGGTGCTTTTTAATTTCAGGGTCATTTAGCTCAAAACAATTCATTAAATGCATGAAAAATAGCAAATGAAGTTAGATAGGGTTGAAATTTTAGGATGTGGCTTCTAATGGTTCATATTGAATGCACAAAAAGTCAGGAGTTGAAATAAGTTAAAAAAATTGAAATCCTTTTGTAACAGACGAGTTTTCGTCCGAAACCCTGATACTTCGAAAGAGACTGTCCATTTTGTACATGAAGTGCATCCAGTTTTTGCCATAAACCTCTAAACTTTTGAGCACGTGCTATGTGGGTGAAATTATGATACCATGCCAAGTTTCAACCTTTTCAGAGTTCATTTCTGGTGCTTTTTAATTTCAGGGTCATTTAGCTCAAAACAATTCATTAAATGCATGAAAAATAGCAAATGAAGTTAGATAGGGTTGAAATTTTAGGATGTCGCTTCTAATGGTTCATATTGAATGCACAAAAAGTCTGGAGTTGAAATAAGTTAAAAAAATTGAAATCCTTTTGTAACAGACGAGTTTTCGTCCGAAACTCTGATACTTCGAAAGAGACTGTCCATTTTGTATACGAAGTGCATCCAGTTTTTGCCGTAAACCTCTCAACTTCTTAGCACATGCTATGTGGGTGAAATTATGATACCATGCCAAGTTTCAACCTTTTCAGAGTTCATTTGTGGTGCTTTTTAATTTCAGGGTCATTTAGCTCAAAACAATTCATTAAATGCATGAAAAATAGCAAATGAAGTTAGATAGGGTTGAAATTTTAGGATGTGGCTTCTAATGGTTCATATTGAATGCACAAAAAGTCTGGAGTTGAAATAAGTTAAAAAAAATTGAAATCCTTTTGTAACAGACGAGTTTTCGTCCGAAACCCTGATACTTCGAAGGAGACTGTCCATTTTGTACACGAAGTGCATCCAGTTTTTGCCGTAAACCTCTCAACTTTTTAGCACATGCTATGTGGGTGAAATTATGATACCATGCCAAGTTTCAACCTTTTCAGAGTTCATTTGTGGTGCTTTTTAATTTCAGGGTCATTTAGCTCAAAACAATTCATTAAATGCATGAAAAATAGCAAATGAAGTTAGATAGGGTTGAAATTTTAGGATGTGGCTTCTAATGGTTCATATTGAATGCACAAAAAGTCAGGAGTTGAAATAAGTTAAAAAAATTGAAATCCTTTTGTAACAGACGAGTTTTCGTCCGAAACCCTGATACTTCGAAAGAGACTGTCCATTTTGTACATGAAGTGCATCCAGTTTTTGCCATAACCCTCTAAACTTTTGAGCACGTGCTATGTGGGTGAAATTATGATACCATGCCAAGTTTCAACCTTTTCAGAGTTCATTTGTGGTGCTTTTTAATTTCAGGGTCATTTAGCTCAAAACAATTCATTAAATGCATGAAAAATAGCAAATGAAGTTAGATAGGGTTGAAATTTTAGGATGTCGCTTCTAATGGTTCATATTGAATGCACAAAAAGTCTGGAGTTGAAATAAGTTAAAAAAATTGAAATCCTTTTGTAACAGACGAGTTTTCGTCCGAAACTCTGATACTTCGAAAGAGACTGTCCATTTTGTATACGAAGTGCATCCAGTTTTTGCCGTAAACCTCTCAACTTCTTAGCACATGCTATGTGGGTGAAATTATGATACCATGCCAAGTTTCAACCTTTTCAGAGTTCATTTGTGGTGCTTTTTAATTTCAGGGTCATTTAGCTCAAAACAATTCATTAAATGCATGAAAAATAGCAAATGAAATTAGATAGGGTTGAAATTTTAGGATGTGGCTTCTAATGGTTCATATTGAATGCACAAAAAGTCTGGAGTTGAAATAAGTTAAAAAAAATTGAAATCCTTTTGTAACAGACGAGTTTTCGTCCGAAACCCTGATACTTCGAAAGAGACTGTCCATTTTGTACATGAAGTGCATCCAGTTTTTGCCATAACCCTCTAAACTTTTGAGCACGTGCTATGTGGGTGAAATTATGATACCATGCCAAGTTTCAACCTTTTCAGAGTTCATTTGTGGTGCTTTTTAATTTCAGGGTCATTTAGCTCAAAACAATTCATTAAATGCATGAAAAATGGCAAATGAAGTTAGATAGGGTTGAAATTTTAGGATGTGGCTTCTAATGGTTCATATTGAATGCACAAAAAGTCTGGAGTTGAAATAAGTTAAAAAAATTGAAATCCTTTTGTAACAGACGAGTTTTCGTCCGAAACCCTGATACTTCGAAAGAGACTGTCCATTTTGTACACGAAGTGCATCCAGTTTTTGCCGTAAACCTCTCAACTTTTTAGCACATGCTATGTGGGTGAAATTATGATACCATGCCAAGTTTCAACCATTTCAAAGTTCATTTGTGGTGCTTTTTAATTTCAGGGTCATTTAGCTCAAAACAATTCATTAAATGCATGAAAAATAGCAAATGAAGTTAGATAGGGTTGAAATATTAGGATGTCGCTTCTAATGGTTCATATTGAATGCACAAAAAGTCTGGAGTTGAAATAAGTTAAAAAAATTGAAATCCTTTTGTAACAGACGAGTTTTCGTCCGAAACCCTGATACTTCGAAAGAGACTGTCCATTTTGTACACGAAGTGCATCCAATTTTTGCCGTAAACCTCTCAACTTCTTAGCACATGCTATGTGGGTGAAATTATGATACCATGCCAAGTTTCAACCTTTTCAGAGTTCATTTGTGGTGCTTTTTAATTTCAGGGTCATTTAGCTCAAAACAATTCATTAAATGCATGAAAAATAGCAAATGAAGTTAGATAGGGTTGAAATTTTAGGATGTGGCTTCTAATGGTTCATATTGAATGCACAAAAAGTCTGGAGTTGAAATAAGTTAAAAAAATTGAAATCCTTTTGTAACAGACGAGTTTTCGTCCGAAACCCTGATACTTCGAAAGAGACTGTCCATTTTGTACACGAAGTGCATCCAATTTTTGCCGTAAACCTCTCAACTTTTTAGCACATGCTATGTGGGTGAAATTATGATACCATGCCAAGTTTCAACCTTTTCAGAGTTCATTTGTGGTGCTTTTTAATTTCAGGGTCATTTAGCTCAAAACAATTCATTAAATGCATGAAAAATAGCAAATGAAGTTAGATAGGGTTGAAATATTAGGATGTCGCTTCTAATGGTTCATATTGAATGCACAAAAAGTCTGGAGTTGAAATAAGTTAAAAAAATTGAAATCCTTTTGTAACAGACGAGTTTTCGTCCGAAACCCTGATACTTCGAAAGAGACTGTCCATTTTGTACACGAAGTGCATCCAGTTTTTGCCGTAAACCTCTCAACTTCTTAGCACATGCTATGTGGGTGAAATTATGATACCATGCCAAGTTTCAACCTTTTCAGAGTTCATTTGTGGTGCTTTTTAATTTCAGGGTCATTTAGCTCAAAACAATTCATTAAATGCATGAAAAATAGCAAATGAAGTTAGATAGGGTTGAAATTTTAGGATGTGGCTTCTAATGGTTCATATTGCATGCACAAAAAGACTGGAGTTGAAATAAGTTAAAAAAATTGAAATCCTTTTGTAACAGACGAGTTTTCGTCCGAAACCCTGATACTTCGAAAGAGACTGTGCATTTTGTACACGAAGTGCATCCAGTTTTTGCCATAACCCTCTAAACTTTTTAGCACATGCTATGTGGGTGAAATTATGATACCATGCCAAGTTTCAACCTTTTTAGAGTTCATTTGTGGTGCTTTTTAATTTCAGGGTAATTTAGCTCAAAACAATTCATTAAATGCATGAAAAATAGCAAATGAAGTTAGATAGGGTTGAAATTTTAGGATGTGGCTTCTAATGGTTCATATTGAATGCACAAAAAGTCTGGAGTTGAAATAAGTTAAAAAAATTGAAATCCTTTTGTAACAGACGAGTTTTCGTCCGAAACCCTGATACTTCGAAAGAGACTGTCCATTTTGTACACGAAGTGCATCCACTTTTTGTCGTAACCATCTCAACTTTTTATCACAAGCTATGTGGGTGAAATTATGATACCATGCCAAGTTTCAACCTTTTCAGAGTTCATTTGTGGTGCTTTTTAATTTCAGGGTCATTTAGCTCAAAACAATTCATTAAATGCATGAAAAATAGCAAATGAAGTTAGATAGGGTTGAAATTTTAGGATGTGGCTTCTAATGGTTCATATTGAATGCACAAAAAGTCAGGAGTTGAAATAAGTTAAAAAAATTGAAATCCTTTTGTAACAGACGAGTTTTCGTCCGAAACCCTGATACTTCGAAAGAGACTGTCCATTTTGTACATGAAGTGCATCCAGTTTTTGCCATAACCCTCGAAACTTTTGAGCACGTGCTATGTGGGTGAAATTATGATACCATGCCAAGTTTCAACCTTTTCAGAGTTCATTTGTGGTGCTTTTTAATTTCAGGGTCATTTAGCTCAAAACAATTCATTAAATGCATGAAAAATAGCAAATGAAGTTAGATAGGGTTGAAATTTTAGGATGTCGCTTCTAATGGTTCATATTCAATGCACAAAAAGTCTGGAGTTGAAATAAGTTAAAAAAATTGAAATCCTTTTGTAACAGACGAGTTTTCGTCCGAAACTCTGATACTTCGAAAGAGACTGTCCATTTTGTATACGAAGTGCATCCAGTTTTTGCCGTAAACCTCTCAACTTCTTAGCACATGCTATGTGGGTGAAATTATGATACCATGCCAAGTTTCAACCTTTTCAGAGTTCATTTGTGGTGCTTTTTAATTTCAGGGTCATTTAGCTCAAAACAATTCATTAAATGCATGAAAAATAGCAAATGAAGTTAGATAGGGTTGAAATTTTAGGATGTGGCTTCTAATGGTTCATATTGAATGCACAAAAAGTCTGGAGTTGAAATAAGTTAAAAAAAATTGAAATCCTTTTGTAACAGACGAGTTTTCGGCCGAAACCCTGATACTTCGAAAGAGACTGTCCATTTTGTACACGAAGTGCATCCAGTTTTTGCCGTAAACCTCTCAACTTTTTAGCACATGCTATGTGGGTGAAATTATGATACCATGCCAAGTTTCAACATTTTCAGAGTTCATTTGTGGTGCTTTTTAATTTCAGGGTCGTTTAGCTCAAAACAATTCATTAAATGCATGAAAAATAGCAAATGAAGTTAGATAGGGTTGAAATTTTAGGATGTCGCTTCTAATGGTTCATATTGAATGCACAAAAAGTCTGGAGTTGAAATAAGTTAAAAAAATTGAAATCCTTTTGTAACAGACGAGTTTTCGTCCGAAACTCTGATACTTCGAAAGAGACTGTCCATTTTGTATACGAAGTGCATCCAGTTTTTGCCGTAAACCTCTCAACTTCTTAGCACATGCTATGTGGGTGAAATTATGATACCATGCCAAGTTTCAACCTTTTCAGAGTTCATTTGTGGTGCTTTTTAATTTCAGGGTCATTTAGCTCAAAACAATTCATTAAATGCATGAAAAATAGCAAATGAAGTTAGATAGGGTTGAAATTTTAGGATGTGGCTTCTAATGGTTCATATTGAATGCACAAAAAGTCTGGAGTTGAAATAAGTTAAAAAAAATTGAAATCCTTTTGTAACAGACGAGTTTTTGTCCGAAACCCTGATACTTCGAAAGAGACTGTCCATTTTGTACACGAAGTGCATCCAGTTTTTGCCGTAAACCTCTCAACTTTTTAGCACATGCTATGTGGGTGAAATTATGATACCATGCCAAGTTTCAACCTTTTCAAAGTTCATTTGTGGTGCTTTTTAATTTCAGGGTCATTTAGCTCAAAACAATTCATTAAATGCATGAAAAATAGCAAATGAAGTTAGATAGGGTTGAAATATTAGGATGTCGCTTCTAATGGTTCATATTGAATGCACAAAAAGTCTGGAGTTGAAATAAGTTAAAAAAATTGAAATCCTTTTGTAACAGACGAGTTTTCGTCCGAAACCCTGATACTTCGAAAGAGACTGTCCATTTTTACACGAAGTGCATCCAATTTTTGCCGTAAACCTCTCAACTTCTTAGCACATGCTATGTGGGTGAAATTATGATACCATGCCAAGTTTCAACCTTTTCAGAGTTCATTTGTGGTGCTTTTTAATTTCAGGGTCATTTAGCTCAAAACAATTCATTAAATGCATGAAAAATAGCAAATGAAGTTAGATAGGGTTGAAATTTTAGGATGTGGCTTCTAATGGTTCATATTGAATGCACAAAAAGTCAGGAGTTGAAATAAGTTAAAAAAATTGAAATCCTTTTGTAACAGACGAGTTTTCGTCCGAAACCCTGATACTTCGAAAGAGACTGTCCATTTTGTACACGAAGTGCATCCAATTTTTGCCGTAAACCTCTCAACTTTTTAGCACATGCTATGTGGGTGAAATTATGAAACCATGCCAAGTTTCAACCTTTTCAGAGTTCATTTGTGGTGCTTTTTAATTTCAGGGTCATTTAGCTCAAAACAATTCATTAAATGCATGAAAAATAGCAAATGAAGTTAGATAGGGTTGAAATATTAGGATGTCGCTTCTAATGGTTCATATTGAATGCACAAAAAGTCTGGAGTTGAAATAAGTTAAAAAAATTGAAATCCTTTTGTAACAGACGAGTTTTCGTCCGAAACTCTGATACTTCGAAAGAGACTGTCCATTTTGTATACGAAGTGCATCCAGTTTTTGCCGTAAACCTCTCAACTTCTTAGCACATGCTATGTGGGTGAAATTATGATACCATGCCAAGTTTCAACCTTTTCAGAGTTCATTTGTGGTGCTTTTTAATTTCAGGGTCATTTAGCTCAAAACAATTCATTAAATGCATGAAAAATAGCAAATGAAGTTAGATAGGGTTGAAATTTTAGGATGTGGCTTCTAATGGTTCATATTGAATGCACAAAAAGTCTGGAGTTGAAATAAGTTAAAAAAAATTGAAATCCTTTTGTAACAGACGAGTTTTTGTCCGAAACCCTGATACTTCGAAAGAGACTGTCCATTTTGTACACGAAGTGCATCCAGTTTTTGCCGTAAACCTCTCAACTTTTTAGCACATGCTATGTGGGTGAAATTATGATACCATGCCAAGTTTCAACCTTTTCAAAGTTCATTTGTGGTGCTTTTTAATTTCAGGGTCATTTAGCTCAAAACAATTCATTAAATGCATGAAAAATAGCAAATGAAGTTAGATAGGGTTGAAATATTAGGATGTCGCTTCTAATGGTTCATATTGAATGCACAAAAAGTCTGGAGTTGAAATAAGTTAAAAAAATTGAAATCCTTTTGTAACAGACGAGTTTTCGTCCGAAACTCTGATACTTCGAAAGAGACTGTCCATTTTGTATACGAAGTGCATCCAGTTTTTGCCGTAAACCTCTCAACTTCTTAGCACATGCTATGTGGGTGAAATTATGATACCATGCCAAGTTTCAACCTTTTCAGAGTTCATTTGTGGTGCTTTTTAATTTCAGGGTCATTTAGCTCAAAACAATTCATTAAATGCATGAAAAATAGCAAATGAAGTTAGATAGGGTTGAAATTTTAGGATGTGGCTTCTAATGGTTCATATTGAATGCACAAAAAGTCTGGAGTTGAAATAAGTTAAAAAAAATTGAAATCCTTTTGTAACAGACGAGTTTTCGGCCGAAACCCTGATACTTCGAAAGAGACTGTCCATTTTGTACACGAAGTGCATCCAGTTTTTGCCGTAAACCTCTCAACTTTTTAGCACATGCTATGTGGGTGAAATTATGATACCATGCCAAGTTTCAACATTTTCAGAGTTCATTTGTGGTGCTTTTTAATTTCAGGGTCGTTTAGCTCAAAACAATTCATTAAATGCATGAAAAATAGCAAATGAAGTTAGATAGGGTTGAAATTTTAGGATGTCGCTTCTAATGGTTCATATTGAATGCACAAAAAGTCTGGAGTTGAAATAAGTTAAAAAAATTGAAATCCTTTTGTAACAGACGAGTTTTCGTCCGAAACTCTGATACTTCGAAAGAGACTGTCCATTTTGTATACGAAGTGCATCCAGTTTTTGCCGTAAACCTCTCAACTTCTTAGCACATGCTATGTGGGTGAAATTATGATACCATGCCAAGTTTCAACCTTTTCAGAGTTCATTTGTGGTGCTTTTTAATTTCAGGGTCATTTAGCTCAAAACAATTCATTAAATGCATGAAAAATAGCAAATGAAGTTAGATAGGGTTGAAATTTTAGGATGTGGCTTCTAATGGTTCATATTGAATGCACAAAAAGTCTGGAGTTGAAATAAGTTAAAAAAAATTGAAATCCTTTTGTAACAGACGAGTTTTTGTCCGAAACCCTGATACTTCGAAAGAGACTGTCCATTTTGTACACGAAGTGCATCCAGTTTTTGCCGTAAACCTCTCAACTTTTTAGCACATGCTATGTGGGTGAAATTATGATACCATGCCAAGTTTCAACCTTTTCAAAGTTCATTTGTGGTGCTTTTTAATTTCAGGGTCATTTAGCTCAAAACAATTCATTAAATGCATGAAAAATAGCAAATGAAGTTAGATAGGGTTGAAATATTAGGATGTCGCTTCTAATGGTTCATATTGAATGCACAAAAAGTCTGGAGTTGAAATAAGTTAAAAAAATTGAAATCCTTTTGTAACAGACGAGTTTTCGTCCGAAACCCTGATACTTCGAAAGAGACTGTCCATTTTTACACGAAGTGCATCCAATTTTTGCCGTAAACCTCTCAACTTCTTAGCACATGCTATGTGGGTGAAATTATGATACCATGCCAAGTTTCAACCTTTTCAGAGTTCATTTGTGGTGCTTTTTAATTTCAGGGTCATTTAGCTCAAAACAATTCATTAAATGCATGAAAAATAGCAAATGAAGTTAGATAGGGTTGAAATTTTAGGATGTGGCTTCTAATGGTTCATATTGAATGCAAAAAAAGTCAGGAGTTGAAATAAGTTAAAAAAATTGAAATCCTTTTGTAACAGACGAGTTTTCGTCCGAAACCCTGATACTTCGAAAGAGACTGTCCATTTTGTACACGAAGTGCATCCAATTTTTGCCGTAAACCTCTCAACTTTTTAGCACATGCTATGTGGGTGAAATTATGATACCATGCCAAGTTTTAACCTTTTCAGAGTTCATTTGTGGTGCTTTTTAATTTCAGGGTCATTTAGCTCAAAACAATTCATTAAATGCATGAAAAATAGCAAATGAAGTTAGATAGGGTTGAAATATTAGGATGTCGCTTCTAATGGTTCATATTGAATGCACAAAAAGTCTGGAGTTGAAATAAGTTAAAAAAATTGAAATCCTTTTGTAACAGACGAGTTTTCGTCCGAAACCCTGATACTTCGAAAGAGACTGTCCATTTTGTACACGAAGTGCATCCAGTTTTTGCCGTAAACCTCTCAACTTCTTAGCACATGCTATGTGGGTGAAATTATGATACCATGCCAAGTTTCAACCTTTTCAGAGTTCATTTGTGGTGCTTTTTAATTTCAGGGTCATTTAGCTCAAAACAATTCATTAAATGCATGAAAAATAGCAAATGAAGTTAGATAGGGTTGAAATTTTAGGATGTGGCTTCTAATGGTTCATATTGCATGCACAAAAAGACTGGAGTTGAAATAAGTTAAAAAAATTGAAATCCTTTTGTAACAGACGAGTTTTCGTCCGAAACCCTGATACTTCGAAAGAGACTGTGCATTTTGTACACGAAGTGCATCCAGTTTTTGCCATAACCCTCTAAACTTTTTAGCACATGCTATGTGGGTGAAATTATGATACCATGCCAAGTTTCAACCTTTTTAGAGTTCATTTGTGGTGCTTTTTAATTTCAGGGTAATTTAGCTCAAAACAATTCATTAAATGCATGAAAAATAGCAAATGAAGTTAGATAGGGTTGAAATTTTAGGATGTGGCCTCTAATGGTTCATATTGAATGCACAAAAAGTCTGGAGTTGAAATAAGTTAAAAAAATTGAAATCCTTTTGTAACAGACGAGTTTTCGTCCGAAACCCTGATACTTCGAAAGAGACTGTCCATTTTGTACACGAAGTGCATCCACTTTTTGTCGTAACCATCTCAACTTTTTATCACAAGCTATGTGGGTGAAATTATGATACCATGCCAAGTTTCAACCTTTTCAGAGTTCATTTGTGGTGCTTTTTAATTTCAGGGTCATTTAGCTCAAAACAATTCATTAAATGCATGAAAAATAGCAAATGAAGTTAGATAGGGTTGAAATTTTAGGATGTGGCTTCTAATGGTTCATATTGAATGCACAAAAAGTCAGGAGTTGAAATAAGTTAAAAAAATTGAAATCCTTTTGTAACAGACGAGTTTTCGTCCGAAACCCTGATACTTCGAAAGAGACTGTCCATTTTGTACACGAAGTGCGTACAGTTTTTGCCGTAAACCTCTAAACTTTTTAGCACATGCTATGTGGGTGAAATTATCATTCCATGCCAAGTTTCAACCTTTTCAGAGTTCATTTGTGGTGCTTTTTAATTTCAGGGTCATTTAGCTCAAAACAATTCATTAAATGCATGAAAAATAGCAAATGAAGTTAGATAGGGTTGAAATTTTAGGATGTGGCTTCTAATGGTTCATATTGAATGCACAAAAAGTCAGGAGTTGAAATAAGTTAAAAAAATTGAAATCCTTTTGTAACAGATGAGTTTTCGTCCGAAACCCATATACTTCGAAAGAGACTGTCCATTTTGTACACGAAGTGCATACAGTTTTTGCCGTAAACCTCTAAACTTTTTAGCACATGCTATGTGGGTGAAATTATGATACCATGCCAAGTTTCAACCTTTTCAGAGTTCATTTGTGGTGCTTTTTAATTTCAGGGTCATTTAGCTCAAAACAATTCATTAAATGCATGAAAAATAGCAAATGAAGTTAGATAGGGTTGAAATTTTAGGATGTGGCTTCTAATGGTTCATATTGAATGCACAAAAATTCTGGAGTTGAAATAAGTTAAAAAAATTGAAATCCTTTTGTAACAGACGAGTTTTCGTCCGAAACCGTGATACTTCGAAAGAGACGGTCCATTTTGTACACGAAATGCATCCAATTTTTGCCGTAACCCTCTCAAAGTTTTAGCACATGCTATGTGGGTGAAATTATGATACCATGCCAAGTTTCAACCTTTTCAGAGTTCATTTGTGGTGCTTTTTAATTTCAGGGTCATTTAGCTCAAAACAATTCATTAAATGCATGAAAAATAGCAAATGAAGTTAGATAGGGTTGAAATATTAGGATGTGGCTTCTAATGGTTCATATTGAATGCACAAAAAGTCTGGAGTTGAAATAAGCTAAAAAAAATGAAATCCTTTTGTAACAGACGAGTTTTCGTCCGAAACCCTGATACTTCGAAAGAGACTGTCCATTTAGTACGCGAAGTGCATCCAATTTTTGCCGTAAACCTCTCAACTTTTTAGCACATGCTATGTGGGTGAAATTATGATACCATGCCAAGTTTCAACCTTTTCAGAGTTCATTGGTGGTGCTTTTTAATTTCAGGGTCATTTAGCTCAAAACAATTCATTAAATGCATGAAAAATAGCAAATGAAGTTAGATAGGGTTGAAATTTTAGGATGTGGCTTCTAATGGTTCATATTGAATGCACAAAAAGTCTGGAGTTGAAATAAGTTAAAAAAATTGAAATCCTTTTGTAGCAGACGAGTTTTCGTTCGAAACCCTGATACTTCGAAAGAGACTGTCCATTTTGTACATGAAGTGCATCCAGTTTTTGCCATAACCCTCTAAACTTTTTAGCACGTGCTATGTGGGTGAAATTATGATACCATGCCAAGTTTCAACCTTTTCAGAGATCATTTGTGGTGCTTTTTAATTTCAGGGTCATTTAGCTCAAAACAATTCATTAAATGCATGAAAAATAGCAAATGAAGTTAGATAGGGTTGAAATATTAGGATGTGGCTTCTAATGGTTCATATTAAATGCACAAAAAGTCTGGAGTTGAAATAAGTTAAAAAAATTGAAATCCTTTTGTAACAGACGAGTTTTCGTCCGAAACCCTGATACTTCGAAAGAGACTGTCCATTTTGTACACGAAGTGCATCCAGTTTTTGCCGTAAACCTCTCAACTTCTTAGCACATGCTATGTGGGTGAAATTATGATACCATGCCAAGTTTCAACCTTTTCAGAGTTCATTTGTGGTGCTTTTTAATTTCAGGGTCATTTAGCTCAAAACAATTCATTAAATGCATGAAAAATAGCAAATGAAGTTAGATAGGGTTGAAATTTTAGGATGTGGCTTCTAATGGTTCATATTGAATGCACAAAAAGTCTGGAGTTGAAATAAGTTAAAAAAATATGAAATCCTTTTGTAACAGACGAGTTTTCGTCCGAAACCGTCATACTTCGAAAGAGACTGTCCATCTTGTACACGAAGTGCATCCAGTTTTTGCGGTAACCCTCTAAACTTTTTAGCACATGCTATGTGGGTGAAATGATGATACCATGCCAAGTTTCAACCTTTTCAGAGTTCATTTGTGGTGCTTTTTAATTTCTGGGTCGTTTAGCTCAAAACAATTCATTAAATGCATGAAAAATAGCAAATAAAGTTAGATAGGGTTCAAATTTTAGGATGTGACTTCTAATGGTTCATATTGAATGCACAAAAAGTCTGGAGTTGAAATAAGTTAAAAAAAATTGAAATCCTTTTGTAACAGACGAGTTTTCGTCCGAAACCCTGATACTTCGAAAGAGACTGTCCATTTTGTACACGAAGTGCATCCAGTTTTTGCCGTAAACCTCTCAACTTTTTAGCACATGCTATGTGGGTGAAATTATGATACCATGCCAAGTTTCAACCTTTTCAGAGTTCATTTGTGGTGCTTTTTAATTTCAGGGTCGTTTAGCTCATAACAATTCATTAAATGCATGAAAAATAGCAAATGAAGTTAGATAGGGTTGAAATTTTAGGATGTGACTTCTAATGGTTCATATTGAATGCACAAAAAGTCTGGAGTTGAAATAAGTTAAAAAAATTGAAATACTTTTGTAACAGACGAGTTTTCGTCCGAAACCCTGATACTTCGAAAGAGACTGTCCATTTTGTACACGAAGTGCATCCAGTTTTTGCCGTAAACCTCTCAACTTCTTAGCACATGCTATGTGGGTGAAATTATGATACCATGCCAAGTTTCAACCTTTTCAGAGTTCATTTGTGGTGCTTTTTAATTTCAGGGTCGTTTAGCTCAAAACAATTCATTAAATGCATGAAAAATAGCAAATGAAGTTAGATAGGGTTCAAATTTGAGGATGTGACTTCTAATGGTTCATATTGAATGCACAAAAAGTCTGGAGTTGAAATAAGTTAAAAAAATTGAAATACTTTTGTAACAGACGAGTTTTCGTCCGAAACCCTGATGCTTCGAAAGAGACGGTCCATTTTGTACACGAAGTGCATCCACTTTTTGCCGTAACCATCTCAACTTTTTATCACAAGCTATGTGGGTGAAATTATGATACCATGCCAAGTTTCAACCTTTTCAGAGTTCATTTGTGGTGCTTTTTAATTTCAGGGTCATTTAGCTCAAAACAATTCATTAAATGCATGAAAAATAGCAAATGAAGTTAGATAGGGTTGAAATTTTAGGATGTGGCTTCTAATGGTTCATATTGAATGCACAAAAAGTCAGGAGTTGAAATAAGTTAAAAAAATTGAAATCCTTTTGTAACAGACGAGTTTTCGTCCGAAACCCTGATACTTCGAAAGAGGCTGTCCATTTTGTACACGAAGTGCATCCAGTTTTTGCCGTAACCCTCTCAACTTTTTAGCACATGCTATGTGGGTGAAATTATGATACCATGCCAAGTTTCAACCTTTTCAGAGTTCATTTGTGGTGCTTTTTAATTTCAGGGTCATTTAGCTCAAAACAATTCATTAAATGCATGAAAAATAGCAAATAAAGATAGATAGGGTTGAAATATTAGGATGTGGCATCTAATGGTTCATATTGAATGCACAAAAACTCTGGTGTTGAAATAAGTTAAAAAAAATTGAAATACTTTTGTAACAGACGAGTTTTCGTCCGAAACCCTGATACTTCGAAAGAGACTGTCCATTTTGTACACGAAGTGCATCCAGTTTTTGCCGTAAACCTCTCAACTTTTTAGCACATGCTATGTGGGTGAAATTATGATACCATGCCAAGTTTCAACCTTTTCAGAGTTCATTTGTGGTGCTTTTTAATTTCAGGGTCGTTTAGCTCAAAACAATTCATTAAATGCATGAAAAATAGCAAATGAAGTTAGATAGGGTTGAAATTTTAGGATGTGACTTCTAATGGTTCATATTGAATGCACAAAAAGTCTGGAGTTGAAATAAGTTAAAAAAATTGAAATACTTTTGTAACAGACGAGTTTTCGTCCGAAACCCTGATGCTTCGAAAGAGACGGTCCATTTTGTACACGAAGTGCATCCACTTTTTGCCGTAACCATCTCAACTTTTTATCACAAGCTATGTGGGTGAAATTATGATACCATGCCAAGTTTCAACCTTTTCAGAGTTTATTTGTGGTGCTTTTTAATTTCAGGGTCGTTTAGCTCAAAACAATTCATTAAATGCATGAAAAATAGCAAATGAAGTTAGATAGGGTTCAAATTTTAGGATGTGACTTCTAATGGTTCATATTGAATGCACAAAAAGTCTGGAGTTGAAATAAGTTAAAAAAATTGAAATACTTTTGTAACAGACGAGTTTTCGTCCGAAACCGTGATGCTTCGAAAGAGACTGTCCATTTTGTACACGAAGTGCATCCACTTTTTGCCGTACCCATCTCAACTTTTTATCACAAGCTATGTGGGTGAAATTATGATACCATGCCAAGTTTCAACCTTTTCAGAGTTCATTTGTGGTGCTTTTTAATTTCAGGGTCATTTAGCTCAAAACAATTCATTAAATGCATGAAAAATAGCAAATAAAGATAGATAGGGTTGAAATATTAGGATGTGGCTTCTAATGGTTCATATTGAATGCACAAAAAGTCTGGAGTTGAAATAAGTTAAAAAAAATTGAAATACTTTTGTAACAAACGAGTTTTCGTCCGAAACCCTGATACTTCGAAAGAGACTGTCCATTTTGTACACGAAGTGCATCCAGTTTTTGCCGTAAACCTCTCAACTTTTTAGCACATGCTATGTGGGTGAAATTATGATACCATGCCAAGTTTCAACCTTTTCAGAGTTCATTTGTGGTGCTTTTTAATTTCAGGGTCATTTAGCTCAAAACAATTCATTAAATGCATGAAAAATAGCAAATGAAGTTAGATAGGGTTGAAATTTTAGGATGTGGCTTCTAATGGTTCATATTGAATGCACGAAAAGTCAGGAGTTGAAATAAGTTAAAAAAATTGAAATCCTTTTGTAACAGACGAGTTTTCGTCCGAAACCCTGATACTTCGAAAGAGGCTGTCCATTTTGTACACGAAGTGCATCCAGTTTTTGCCGTAACCCTCTCAACTTTTTAGCACATGCTATGTGGGTGAAATTATGATACCATGCCAAGTTTCAACCTTTTCAGAGTTCATTTGTTTTGCTTTTTAATTTCAGGGTCATTTAGCTCAAAACAATTCATTAAATGCATGAAAAATAGCAAATGAAGTTAGATAGGGTTGAAATTTTAGGATGTGGCTTCTAATGGTTCATATTGAATGCACAAAAAGTCAGGAGTTGAAATAAGTTAAAAAAATTGAAATCCTTTTGTAACAGACGAGTTTTCGTCCGAAACCCTGATACTTCGAAAGAGGCTGTCCATTTTGTACACGAAGTGCATCCAGTTTTTGCCGTAACCCTCTCAACTTTTTAGCACATGCTATGTGGGTGAAATTATGATACCATGCCAAGTTTCAACCTTTTCAGAGTTCATTTGTGGTGCTTTTTAATTTCAGGGTCGTTTAGCTCAAAACAATTCATTAAATGCATGAAAAATAGCAAATGAAGTTAGATAGGGTTGAAATTTTAGGATGTGACTTCTAATGGTTCATATTGAATGCACAAAAAGTCTGGAGTTGAAATAAGTTAAAAAAATTGAAATACTTTTGTAACAGACGAGTTTTCGTCCGAAACCCTGATGCTTCGAAAGAGACGGTCCATTTTGTACACGAAGTGCATCCACTTTTTGCCGTAACCATCTCAAATTTTTATCACAAGCTATGTGGGTGAAATTATGATACCATGCCAAGTTTCAACCTTTTCAGAGTTCATTTGTGGTGCTTTTTAATTTCAGGGTCGTTTAGCTCAAAACAATTCATTAAATGCATGAAAAATAGCAAATGAAGTTAGATAGGGTTCAAATTTTAGGATGTGACTTCTAATGGTTCATATTGAATGCACAAAAAGTCTGGAGTTGAAATAAGTTAAAAAAATTGAAATACTTTTGTAACAGACGAGTTTTCGTCCGAAACCCTGATGCTTCGAAAGAGACTGTCCATTTTGTACACGAAGTGCATCCACTTTTTGCCGTACCCATCTCAACTTTTTATCACATGCTATGTGGGTGAAATTATGATACCATGCCAAGTTTCAACCTTTTCAGAGTTCATTTGTGGTGCTTTTTAATTTCAGGGTCATTTAGCTCAAAACAATTCATTAAATGCATGAAAAATAGCAAATAAAGATAGATAGGGTTGAAATATTAGGATGTGGCTTCTAATGGTTCATATTGAATGCACAAAAAGTCTGGAGTTGAAATAAGTTAAAAAAAATTGAAATACTTTTGTAACAGACGAGTTTTCGTCCGAAACCCTGATACTTCGAAAGAGACTGTCCATTTTGTACACGAAGTGCATCCAGTTTTTGCCGTAAACCTCTCAACTTTTTAGCACATGCTATGTGGGTGAAATTATGATACCATGCCAAGTTTCAACCTTTTCAGAGTTCATTTGTGGTGCTTTTTAATTTCAGGGTCATTTAGCTCAAAACAATTCATTAAATGCATGAAAAATAGCAAATGAAGTTAGATAGGGTTGAAATTTTAGGATGTGGCTTCTAATGGTTCATATTGATTGCACGAAAAGTCAGGAGTTGAAATAAGTTAAAAAAATTGAAATCCTTTTGTAACAGACGAGTTTTCGTCCGAAACCCTGATACTTCGAAAGAGGCTGTCCATTTTGTACACGAAGTGCATCCAGTTTTTGCCGTAACCCTCTCAACTTTTTAGCACATGCTATGTGGGTGAAATTATGATACCATGCCAAGTTTCAACCTTTTCAGAGTTCATTTGTGGTGCTTTTTAATTTCAGGGTCATTTAGCTCAAAACAATTCATTAAATGCATGAAAAATAGCAAATAAAGATAGATAGGGTTGAAATATTAGGATGTGGCTTCTAATGGTTCATATTGAATGCACAAAAACTCTGGAGTTGAAATAAGTTAAAAAAAATTGAAATACTTTTGTAACAGACGAGTTTTCGTCCGAAACCCTGATACTTCGAAAGAGACTGTCCATTTTGTACACGAAGTGCATCCAGTTTTTGCCGTAAACCTCTCAACTTTTTAGCACATGCTATGTGGGTGAAATTATGATACCATGCCAAGTTTCAACCTTTTCAGAGTTCATTTGTGGTGCTTTTTAATTTCAGGGTCGTTTAGCTCAAAACAATTCATTAAATGCATGAAAAATAGCAAATGAAGTTAGATAGGGTTGAAATTTTAGGATGTGACTTCTAATGGTTCATATTGAATGCACAAAAAGTCTGGAGTTGAAATAAGTTAAAAAAATTGAAATACTTTTGTAACAGACGAGTTTTCGTCCGAAACCCTGATGCTTCGAAAGAGACGGTCCATTTTGTACACGAAGTGCATCCACTTTTTGCCGTAACCATCTCAACTTTTTATCACAAGCTATGTGGGTGAAATTATGATACCATGCCAAGTTTCAACCTTTTCAGAGTTCATTTGTGGTGCTTTTTAATTTCAGGGTCGTTTAGCTCAAAACAATTCATTAAATGCATGAAAAATAGCAAATGAAGTTAGATAGGGTTCAAATTTTAGGATGTGACTTCTAATGGTTCATATTGAATGCACAAAAAGTCTGGAGTTGAAATAAGTTAAAAAAATTGAAATACTTTTGTAACAGACGAGTTTTCGTCCGAAACCCTGATGCTTCGAAAGAGACTGTCCATTTTGTACACGAAGTGCATCCACTTTTTGCCGTACCCATCTCAACTTTTTATCACAAGCTATGTGGGTGAAATTATGATACCATGCCAAGTTTCAACCTTTTCAGAGTTCATTTGTGGTGCTTTTTAATTTCAGGGTCATTTAGCTCAAAACAATTCATTAAATGCATGAAAAATAGCAAATAAAGATAGATAGGGTTGAAATATTAGGATGTGGCTTCTAATGGTTCATATTGAATGCACAAAAAGTCTGGAGTTGAAATAAGTTAAAAAAAATTGAAATACTTTTGTAACAGACGAGTTTTCGTCCGAAACCCTGATACTTCGAAAGAGACTGTCCATTTTGTACACGAAGTGCATCCAGTTTTTGCCGTAAACCTCTCAACTTTTTAGCACATGCTATGTGGGTGAAATTATGATACCATGCCAAGTTTCAACCTTTTCAGAGTTCATTTGTGGTGCTTTTTAATTTCAGGGTCATTTAGCTCAAAACAATTCATTAAATGCATGAAAAATAGCAAATGAAGTTAGATAGGGTTGAAATTTTAGGATGTGGCTTCTAATGGTTCATATTGAATGCACGAAAAGTCAGGAGTTGAAATAAGTTAAAAAAATTGAAATCCTTTTGTAACAGACGAGTTTTCGTCCGAAACCCTGATACTTCGAAAGAGGCTGTCCATTTTGTACACGAAGTGCATCCAGTTTTTGCCGTAACCCTCTCAACTTTTTAGCACATGCTATGTGGGTGAAATTATGATACCATGCCAAGTTTCAACCTTTTCAGAGTTCATTTGTGGTGCTTTTTAATTTCAGGGTCATTTAGCTCAAAACAATTCATTAAATGCATGAAAAATAGCAAATAAAGATAGATAGGGTTGAAATATTAGGATGTGGCTTCTAATGGTTCATATTGAATGCACAAAAAGTCTGGAGTTGAAATAAGTTTAAAAAAATTGAAATACTTTTGTAACAGACGAGTTTTCGTCCGAAACCCTGATACTTCGAAAGAGACTGTCCATTTTGTACACGAAGTGCATCCAGTTTTTGCCGTAAACCTCTCAACTTTTTAGCACATGCTATGTGGGTGAAATTATGATACCATGCCAAGTTTCAACCTTTTCAGAGTTCATTTGTGGTACTTTTTAATTTCAGGGTCGTTTAGCTCCAAACAATTCATTAAATGCATGAAAAATAGCAAATGAAGTTAGATAGGGTTCAAATTTTAGGATGTGACTTCTAATGGTTCATATTGAATGCACAAAAAGTCTGGAGTTGAAATAAGTTAAAAAAATTAAAATCCTTTTGTAACAGACGAGTTTTCGTCCGAAACCCTGATACTTCGAAAGAGACTGTCCATTTTGTACACAAAGTGCATCCAGTTTTTGCCGTAAACCTCTAAACTTTTTAGCACATGCTATGTGGGTGAAATTATGATACCATGCCAAGTTTCAACCTTTTCAGAGTTCATTTGTGGTGCTTTTTAATTTCAGGGTCGTTTAGCTCAAAACAATTCATTAAATGCATGAAAAATAGCAAATGAAGTTAGATAGGGTTCAAATTTTAGGATGTGACTTCTAATGGTTCATATTGAATGCACAAAAAGTCTGGAGTTGAAATAAGTTAAAAAAATTGAAATACTTTTGTAACAGATGAGTTTTCGTCCGAAACCCTGATGCTTCGAAAGAGACGGTCCATTTTGTACACGAAGTGCCTCCACTTTTGGCCGTAACCATCACAACTTTTTATCACAAGCTATGTGGGTGAAATTATGATACCATGCCAAGTTTCAACCTTTTCAGAGTTCATTTGTGGTGCTTTTTAATTTCAGGGTCATTTAGCTCAAAACAATTCATTAAATGCATGAAAAATAGCAAATGATGTTAGATAGGGTTGAAATTTTAGGATGTGGCTTCTAATGGTTCATATTGAATGCACAAAAAGTCAGGAGTTGAAATAAGTTAAAAAAATTGAAATCCTTTTGTAAGAGACGAGTTTTCGTCCGAAACCGTGATACTTCGAAAGAGACTGTCCATTTTGTACACGAAGTGCATCCAGTTTTTGCCGTAAACCTCTCAACTTTTTAGCACATGCTATGTGGGTGAAATTATGATACCATGCCAAGTTTCAACCTTTTCAGAGTTCATTTGTGGTGCTTTTTAATTTCAGGGTCATTTAGCTCAAAACAATTCATTAAATGCATGAAAAATAGCAAATAAAGATAGATAGGGTTGAAATATTAGGATGTGGCTTCTAATGGTTCATATTGAATGCACAAAAAGTCTGGAGTTGAAATAAGTTAAAAAAATTGAAATCCTTTTGTAACAGACGAGTTTTCGTCCGAAACCCTGATACTTCGAAAGAGACTGTCCATTTTGTACACGAAGTGCATCCAGTTTTTGCCGTAAACCTCTAAACTTTTTAGCACATGCTATGTGGGTGAAATTATGATACCATGCCAAGTTTCAACCTTTTCAGAGTTCATTTGTGGTGCTTTTTAATTTCAGGGTCGTTTAGCTCAAAACAATTCATTAAATGCATGAAAAATAGCAAATGAAGTTAGATAGGGTTGAAATTTTAGGATGTGACTTCTAATGGTTCATATTGAATGCACAAAAAGTCTGGAGTTGAAATAAGTTAAAAAAATTGAAATACTTTTGTAACAGACGAGTTTTCGTCCGAAACCCTGATGCTTCGAAAGAGACGGTCCATTTTGTACACGAAGTGCATCCACTTTTGGCAGTAACCATCTCAACTTTTTATCACAAGCTATGTGGGTGAAATTATGATACCATGCCAAGTTTCAACCTTTTCAGAGTTCATTTGTGGTGCTTTTTAATTTCAGGGTCATTTAGCTCAAAACAATTCATTAAATGCATGAAAAATAGCAAATGAAGTTAGATAGGGTTGAAATTTTAGGATGTGGCTTCTAATGGTTCATATTGAATGCACAAAAAGTCTGGAGTTGAAATAAGTTAAAAAAATTGAAATCCTTTTGTAAGAGACGAGTTTTCGTCCGAAACCCTGATACTTCGAAAGAGACTGTCCATTTTGTACACGAAGTGCATCCAGTTTTTGCCGTAACCCTCTCAACTTTTTGGCACATGCTATGTGGGTGAAATTATGATACCATGCCAAGTTTCAACCTTTTCAGAGTTCATTTGTGGTGCTTTTTAATTTCAGTGTCATTTAGCTCAAAACAATTCATTAAATGCATGAAAAATAGCAAATAAAGATAGATAGGGTTGAAATATTAGGATGTGGCTTCTAATGGTTCATATTGAATGCACAAAAAGTCTGGAGTTGAAATAAGTTAAAAAAAATTGAAATACTTTTGTAACAGACGAGTTTTCGTCCGAAACCCTGATACTTCGAAAGAGACTGTCCATTTTGTACACGAAGTGCATCCAGTTTTTACCGTAAACCTCTCAACTTTTTAGCACATGCTATGTGGGTGAAATTATGATACCATGCCAAGTTTCAACGTTTTGAGAGTTCATTTGTGGTGCTTTTTAATTTCAGGGTCATTTAGCTCAAAACAATTCATTAAATGCATGAAAAATAGCAAATGAAGTTAGATAGGGTTGAAATTTTAGGATGTGGCTTCTAATGGTTCATATTGAATGCACAAAAAGACTGGAGTTGAAATAAGTTAAAAAAATTGAAATCCTTTTGTAACAGACGAGTTTTCGTCCGAAACCGTGATACTTCGAAAGAGACTGTCCATTTTGTACACGAAGTGCATCCAGTTTTTTCCATAACCCTCTAAACTTTTTAGCACATACTATGTGGGTGAAATTATGATACCATGCCAAGTTTCAACCTTTTCAGAGTTCATTTGTGGTGCTTTTTAATTTCAGGGTCATTTAGCTCAAAACAATTCATTAAATGCATGAAAAATAGCAAATGAAGTTAGATGGGGTTGAAATTTTAGGATGTGGCTTCTAATGGTTCATATTGAATGCACAAAAATTCTGGAGTTGAAATAAGTTAAAAAAATTGAAATCCTTTTGTAACAGACGAGTTTTCGTCCGAAACCGTGATACTTCGAAAGAGACGGTCCATTTTGTACACGAAATGCATCCAATTTTTGCCGTAACCCTCTCAAAGTTTTAGCACATGCTATGTGGGTGAAATTATGATACCATGCCAAGTTTCAACCTTTTCAGAGTTCATTTGTGGTGCTTTTTAATTTCAGGGTCACTTAGCTCAAAACAATTCATTAAATGCATGAAAAATAGCAAATGAAGTTAGATAGGGTTGAAATTTTTGGATGTGGCTTCTAATGGTTCATATTGAATGCACAAAAAGTCAGGAGTTGAAATAAGTTAAAAAAATTGAAATCCTTTTGTAACAGACGAGTTTTCGTCCGAAACCCTGATACTTCGAAAGAGACTGTCCATTTTGTACACGAAGTGCATCCAGTTTTTGCCATAACCCTCTAAACTTTTTAGCACGTGCTATGTGGGTGAAATTATGATACCATGCCAAGTTTCAACCTTTTCAGAGTTCATTTGTGGTGCTTTTTAATTTCAGGATCATTTAGCTCAAAACAATTCATTAAATGCATGAAAAATAGCAAATGAAGTTAGATAGGGTTGAAATATTAGGATGTGGCTTCTAATGGTTCATATTTAATGCACAAAAAGTCAGGAGTTGAAATAAGTTAAAAAAATTGAAATCCTTTTGTAACAGACGAGTTTTCGTCCGAAACCCTGATACTTCGAAAGAGACTGTCCATTTTGTACACGAAGTGCATCCAGTTTTTGCCGTAACCCTCTCAACTTTTTAGCACATGCTATGTGGGTGAAATTATGATACCATGCCAAGTTTCAACCTTTTCAGAGTTCATTTGTGGTGCTTTTTAATTTCAGGGTCATTTAGCTCAAAACAATTCATTAAATGCATGAAAAATAGCAAATAAAGATAGATAGGGTTGAAATATTAGGATGTGGCTTCTAATGGTTCATATTGAATGCACAAAAAGTCTGGAGTTGAAATAAGTTAAAAAAAATTGAAATACTTCTGTAACAGACGAGTTTTCGTCTGAAACCCTGATACTTCGAAAGAGACTGTCCATTTTGTACACGAAGTGCATCCAGTTTTTGCCGTAAACCTCTCAACTTTTTAGAACATGCTATGTTGGTGAAATTATGATACCATGCCAAGTTTCAACCTTTTCAGAGTTCATTTGTGGTGCTTTTTAATTTCAGGGTCATTTAGCTCAAAACAATTCATTAAATGCATGAAAAATAGCAAATGAAGTTAGATAGGGTTGAAATTTTAGGATGTGGCTTCTAATGGTTCATATTGAATGCACAAAAAGACTGGAGTTGAAATAAGTTAAAAAAATTGAAATCCTTTTGTAACAGACGAGTTTTCGTCCGAAACCCTGATACTTCGAAAGAGACTGTCCATTTTGTACACGAAGTGCGTCCAGTTTTTTCCATAACCCTCTAAACTTTTTAGCACATACTATGTGGGTGAAATTATGATACCATGCCAAGTTTCAACCTTTTCAGAGTTCATTTGTGGTGCTTTTTAATTTCAGGGTCATTTAGCTCAAAACAATTCATTAAATGCATGAAAAATAGCAAATGAAGTTAGATGGGGTTGAAATATTAGGATGTGGCTTCTAATGGTTCATATTGAATGCACAAAAATTCTGGAGTTGAAATAAGTTAAAAAAATTGAAATCCTTTTGTAATAGACGAGTTTTCGTCCGAAACCGTGATACTTCGAAAGAGACGGTCCATTTTGTACACGAAATGCATCCAATTTTTGCCGTAACCCTCTCAAAGTTTTAGCACATGCTATGTGGGTGAAATTATGATACCATGCCAAGTTTCAACCTTTTCAGAGTTCATTTGTGGTGCTTTTTAATTTCAGGGTCATTTAGCTCATAACAATTCATTAAATGCATGAAAAATAGCAAATGAAGTTAGATAGGGTTGAAATTTTTGGATGTGGCTTCTAATGGTTCATATTGAATGCACAAAAAGTCTGGAGTTGAAATAAGTTAAAAAAATTGAAATCCTTTTGTAACAGACGAGCTTTCGTCCGAAACCCTGATACTTCGAAAGAGACTGTCCATTTTGTACACGAAGTGCATCCAGTTTTTGCCGTAACCCTCTCAACTTTTTAGCACATGCTATGTGGGTGAAATTATGATACCATGCCAAGTTTCAACCTTTTCAGAGTTCATTTGTGGTGCTTTTTAATTTCAGGGTCATTTAGCTCAAAACAATTCATTAAATGCATGAAAAATAGCAAATAAAGATAGATAGGGTTGAAATATTAGGATGTGGCTTCTAATGGTTCATATTGAATGCACAAAAAGTCTGGAGTTGAAATAAGTTAAAAAAAATTGAAATACTTCTGTAACAGACGAGTTTTCGTCCGAAACCCTGATACTTCGAAAGAGACTGTCCATTTTGTACACGAAGTGCATCCAGTTTTTGCCGTAAACCTCTCAACTTTTTAGCACATGCTATGTGGGTGAAATTATGATACCATGCCAAGTTTCAACCTTTTCAGAGTTCATTTGTGGTGCTTTTTAATTTCAGGGTCATTTAGCTCAAAACAATTCATTAAATGCATGAAAAATAGCAAATGAAGTTAGATAGGGTTGAAATTTTAGGATGTGGCTTATAATGGTTCATATTGAATGCACAAAAAGACTGGAGTTGAAATAAGTTAAAAAAATTGAAATCCTTTTGTAACAGACGAGTTTTCGTCCGAAACCCTGATACTTCGAAAGAGACTGTCCATTTTGTACACGAAGTGCATCCAGTTTTTTCCATAACCCTCTAAACTTTTTAGCACATACTATGTGGGTGAAATTATGATACCATGCCAAGTTTCAACCTTTTCAGAGTTCATTTGTGGTGCTTTTTAATTTCAGGGTCATTTAGCTCAAAACAATTCATTAAATGCATGAAAAATAGCAAATGAAGTTAGATGGGGTTGAAATTTTAGGATGTGGCTTCTAATGGTTCATATTGAATGCACAAAAATTCTGGAGTTGAAATAAGTTAAAAAAATTGAAATCCTTTTGTAACAGACGAGTTTTCGTCCGAAACCGTGATACTTCGAAAGAGACGGTCCATTTTGTACACGAAATGCATCCAATTTTTGCCGTAACCCTCTCAAAGTTTTAGCACATGCTATGTGGGTGAAATTATGATACCATGCCAAGTTTCAACCTTTTCAGAGTTCATTTGTGGTGCTTTTTAATTTCAGGGTCATTTAGCTCAAAACAATTCATTAAATGCATGAAAAATAGCAAATGAAGTTAGATAGGGTTGAAATTTTTGGATGTGGCTTCTAATGGTTCATATTGAATGCACAAAAAGTCTGGAGTTGAAATAAGTTAAAAAAATTGAAATCCTTTTGTAACAGACGAGTTTTCGTCCGAAACCCTGATACTTCGAAAGAGACTGTCCATTTTGTACACGAAGTGCATCCAGTTTTTGCCATAACCCTCTAAACTTTTTAGCACGTGCTATGTGGGTGAAATTATGATACCATGCCAAGTTTCAACCTTTTCAGAGTTCATTTGTGGTGCTTTTTAATTTCAGGATCATTTAGCTCAAAACAATTCATTAAATGCATGAAAAATAGCAAATGAAGTTAGATAGGGTTGAAATTTTAGGATGTGGCTTCTAATGGTTCATATTGAATGCACAAAAAGTCAGGAGTTGAAATAAGTTAAAAAAATTGAAATCCTTTTGTAACAGACGAGTTTTCGTCCGAAACCCTGATACATCGAAAGAGACTGTCCATTTTGTACACGAAGTGCATCCAGTTTTTGCCGTAACCCTCTCAACTATTTAGCACATGCTATGTGGGTGAAATTATGATACCATGCCAAGTTTCAACCTTTTCAGAGTTCATTTGTGGTGCTTTTTAATTTCAGGGTCATTTAGCTCAAAACAATTCATTAAATGCATGAAAAATAGCAAATAAAGATAGATAGGGTTGAAATATTAGGATGTGGCTTCTAATGGTTCATATTGAATGCACAAAAAGTCTGGAGTTGAAATAAGTTAAAAAAAATTGAAATACTTCTGTAACAGACGAGTTTTCGTCCGAAACCCTGATACTTCGAAAGAGACTGTCCATTTTGTACAAGAAGTGCATCCAGTTTTTGCCGTAAACCTCTCAACTTTTTAGAACATGCTATGTGGGTGAAATTATGATACCATGCCAAGTTTCAACCTTTCAGAGTTCATTTGTGGTGCTTTTTAATTTCAGGGTCATTTAGCTCAAAACAATTCATTAAATGCATGAAAAATAGCAAATGAAGTTAGATAGGGTTGAAATTTTAGGATGTGGCTTCTAATGGTTCATATTGAATGCACAAAAAGATTGGAGTTGAAATAAGTTAAAAAAATTGAAATCCTTTTGTAACAAACGAGTTTTCGTCCGAAACCCTGATACTTCGAAAGAGACTGTCCATTTTGTACACGAAGTGCATCCAGTTTTTGCCATAACCCTCTAAACTTTTTAGCACATACTATGTGGGTGAAATTATGATACCATGCCAAGTTTCAACCTTTTCAGAGTTCATTTGTGGTGCTTTTTAATTTCAGGGTCATTTAGCTGAAAATAATTCATTAAATGCATGAAAAATAGCAAATGAAGTTAGATAGGGTTGAAATTTTAGGATGTGGCTTCTAATGGTTCATATTGAATGCACAAAAAGTCAGTAGTTGAAATAAGTTAAAAAAAATTGAAATCCTTTTGTAACAGACGAGTTTTCGTCCGAAACCCTGATACTTCAAAAGAGACTGTCCATTTTGTACACGAAGTGCATCCAGTTTTTGCCGTAAACCTCTAAACTTTTTAGCACATGCTATGTGGGTGAAATTATGATACCATGCCAAGTTTCAACCTTTTCAGAGTTCATTTGTGGTGCTTTTTAATATCAGGGTCGTTTAGCTCTAAACAATTCATTAAATGCATGAAAAATAGAAAATGAAGTTAGATAGGGTTGAAATATTAGGATGTCGCTTCTAATGGTTCATATTGAATGCACAAAAAGTCTGGAGTTGAAATAAGTTAAAAAAAATTGAAATCCTTTTGTAACAGACGAGTTTTCGTCCGAAACCCTGATACTTCGAAAGAGACTGTCCATTTTGTACACGAAGTGCATCCAGTTTTTGCCGTAAACCTCTCAACTTCTTAGCACATGCTATGTGGGTGAAATTATGATACCATGCCAAGTTTCAACCTTTTCAGAGTTCATTTGTGGTGCTTTTTAATTTCAGGGTCATTTTGCTCAAAACAATTCATTAAATGCATGAAAAATAGCAAATGAAGTTAGATAGGGTTGAAATTTTAGGATGTGGCTTCTAATGGTTCATATTGCATGCACAAAAAGACTGGAGTTGAAATAAGTTAAAGAATTGAAATCCTTTTGTAACAGACGAGTTTTCGTCCGAAACCCTGATACTTCGAAAGAGACTGTCCATTTTGTACACGAAGTGCATCCAGTTTTTGCCATAACCCTCTAAACTTTTTAGCACATGCTATGTGGGTGAAATTATGATACCATGCCAAGTTTCAACCTTTTCAGAGTTCATTTGTGGTGCTTTTTAATTTCAGGGTAATTTAGCTCAAAACAATTCATTAAATGCATGAAAAATAGCAAATGAAGTTAGATAGGGTTGAAATTTTAGGATGTGGCTTCTAATGGTTCATATTGAATGCTCAAAAAGTCTGGAGTTGAAATAAGTTAAAAAAATTGAAATACTTTTGTAAGAGACGAGTTTTCGTCCGAAACCCTGATGCTTCGAAAGAGACGGTCCATTTTGTACACGAAGTGCATCCACTTTTTGTCGTAACCATCTCAACTTTTTATCACAAGCTATGTGGGTGAAATTATGATACCATGCCAAGTTTCAACCTTTTCAGAGTTCATTTGTGGTGCTTTTTAATTTCAGGGTCATTTAGCTCAAAACAATTCATTAAATGCATGAAAAATAGCAAATGAAGTTAGATAGGGTTGAAATTTTAGGATGTGGCTTCTAATGGTTCATATTGAATGCACAAAAAGTCAGGAGTTGAAATAAGTTAAAAAAATTGAAATCCTTTTGTAACAGACGAGTTTTCGTCCGAAACCCTGATACTTCGAAAGAGACTGTCCATTTTGTACACGAAGTGCATCCAGTTTTTGCCGTAAACCTCTAAACTTTTTAGCACATGCTATGTGGGTGAAATTATGATACCATGCCAAGTTTCAACCTTTTCAGAGTTCATTTGTGGTGCTTTTTAATTTCAGGGTCGTTTAGCTCAAAACAATTCATTAAATGCATGAAAAATAGCAAATGAAGTTAGATAGGGTTCAAATTTTAGGATGTGACTTCTAATGGTTCATATTGAATGCACAAAAAGTCTGGAGTTGAAATAAGTTAAAAAATTGAAATACTTTTGTAACAGACGAGTTTTCGTCCGAAACCCTGATGCTTCGAAAGAGACGGTCCATTTTGTACACGAAGTGCATCCACTTTTTGCCGTAACCATCTCAACTTTTTATCACAAGCTATGTGGGTGAAATTATGATACCATGCCAAGTTTCAACCTTTTCAGAGTTCATTTGTGGTGCTTTTTAATTTCAGGGTCATTTAGCTCAAAACAATTCATTAAATGCATGAAAAATAGCAAATGAAGTTAGATAGGGTTGAAATTTTAGGATGTGGCTTCTAATGGTTCATATTGAATGCACAAAAAGTCAGGAGTTGAAATAAGTTAAAAAAATTGAAATCCTTTTGTAACACACGAGTTTTCGTCCGAAACCCTGATACTTCGAAAGAGACTGTCCATTTTGTACACGAAGTGCATCCAGTTTTTGTCGTAACCCTCTCAACTTTTTAGCACATGCTATGTGGGTGAAATTATGATACCATGCCAAGTTTCAACCTTTTCAGAGTTCATTTGTGGTGCTTTTTAATTTCAGGGTCATTTAGCTCAAAACAATTCATTAAATGCATGAAAAATAGCAAATAAAGATAGATAGGGTAGAAATATTAGGATGTGGCTTCTAATGGTTCATATTGAATGCACAAAAAGTCTGGAGTTGAAATAAGTTAAAAAAAATTGAAATACTTTTTTAACAGACGAGTTTTCGTCCGAAACCCTGATACTTCGAAAGAGACTGTCCATTTTGTACACGAAGTGCATCCAGGTTTTGCCGTAAACCTGTCAACTTTTTAGCACATGCTATGTGGGTGAAATTATGATACCATGCCAAGTTTCAACCTTTTCAGAGTTCATTTGTGGTGCTTTTTAATTTCAGGGTCATTTAGCTCAAAACAATTCATTAAATGCATGAAAAATAGCAAATGAAGTTAGATAGGGTTGAAATTTTAGGATGTGGCTTCTAATGGTTCATATTGAATGCACAAAAAGACTGGAGTTGAAATAAGTTAAAAAAATTGAAATCCTTTTGTAACAGACGAGTTTTCGTCCGAAACCCTGATACTTCGAAAGAGACTGTCCATTTTGTACACGAAGTGCATCCAGTTTTTGCCATAACCCTCTAAACTTTTTAGCACATACTATGTGGGTGAAATTATGATACCATGCCAAGTTTCAACCTTTTCAGAGTTCATTTGTGGTGCTTTTTAATTTCAGGGTCATTTAGCTCAAAACAATTCATTAAATGCATGAAAAATAGCAAATGAAGTTAGATAGGGTTGAAATTTTAGGATGTGGCTTCTAATGGTTCATATTGAATGCACAAAAATTCTGGAGTTGAAATAAGTTAAAAAAATTGAAATCCTTTTGTAACAGACGAGTTTTCGTCCGAAACCGTGATACTTCGAAAGAGACGGTCCATTTTGTACACGAAATGCATCCAATTTTTGCCGTAACCCTCTCAAAGTTTTAGCACATGCTATGTGGGTGAAATTATGATACCATGCCAAGTTTCAACCTTTTCAGAGTTCATTTGTGGTGCTTTTTAATTTCAGGGTCATTTAGCTCAAAACAATTCATTAAATGCATGAAAAATAGCAAATGAAGTTAGATATGGTTGAAATATTAGGATGTGGCTTCTAATGGTTCATATTGAATGCACAAAAAGTCTGGAGTTGAAATAAGTTAAAAAAAATTGAAATCCTTTTGTAACAGACGAGTTTTCGTCCGAAACCCTGATACTTCGAAAGAGACTGTCCATTTTGTACACGAAGTGCATCCAATTTTTGCCGTAAACCTCTCAACTTTTTAGCACATGCTATGTGGGTGAAATTATGATACCATGCCAAGTTTCAACCTTTTCAGAGTTCATTTGTGGTGCTTTTTAATTTCAGGGTCATTTAGCTCAAAACAATTCATTAAATGCATGAAAAATAGCAAATGAAGTTAGATAGGGTTGAAATTTTAGGATGTCGCTTCTAATGGTTCATATTGAATGCACAAAAAGTCTGGAGTTGAAATAAGTTAAAAAAATTGAAATCCTTTTGTAACAGACGAATTTTCGTCCGAAACCCTGATACTTCGAAAGAGACTGTCCATTTTGTACATGAAGTGCATCCAGTTTTTGCCATAACCCTCTAAACTTTTTAGCACGTGCTATGTGGGTGAAATTATGATACCATGCCAAGTTTCAACCTTTTCAGAGTTCATTTGTGGTGCTTTTTAATTTCAGGGTCATTTAGCTCAAAACAATTCATTAAATGCATGAAAAATAGCAAATGAAGTTAGATAGGGTTGAAATATTAGGATGTCGCTTCTAATGGTTCATATTGAATGCACAAAAAGTCTGGAGTTGAAATAAGTTAAAAAAAATTGAAATCCTTTTGTAACAGACGAGTTTTCGTCCGAAACCCTGATACTTCGAAAGAGACTGTCCATTTTGTACACGAAGTGCATCCAGTTTTTGCCGTAAACCTCTCAACTTCTTAGCACATGCTATGTGGGTGAAATTATGATACCATGCCAAGTTTCAACGTTTTCAGAGTTCATTTGTGGTGCTTTTTAATTTCAGGGTCATTTAGCTCAAAACAATTCATTAAATGCATGAAAAATAGCAAATGAAGTTAGATAGGGTTGAAATTTTAGGATGTGGCTTCTAATGGTTCATATTGAATGCACAAAAAGACTGGAGTTGAAATAAGTTAAAAAAATTGAAATCCTTTTGTAACAGACGAGTTTTCGTCCGAAACCCTGATACTTCGAAAGAGACTGTCCATTTTGTACACGAAGTGCATCCAGTTTTTTCCATAACCCTCTAAACTTTTTAGCACATACTATGTGGGTGAAATTATGATACCATGCCAAGTTTCAACCTTTTCAGAGTTCATTTGTGGTGCTTTTTAATTTCAGGGTCATTTAGCTCAAAACAATTCATTAAATGCATGAAAAATAGCAAATGAAGTTAGATAGGGTTGAAATTTTAGGATGTGGCTTCTAATGGTTCATATTGAATGCACAAAAAGACTGGAGTTGAAATAAGTTAAAAAAATTGAAATCCTTTTGTAACAGACGAGTTTTCGTCCGAAACCCTGATACTTCGAAAGAGACTGTCCATTTTGTACACGAAGTGCATCCAGTTTTTTCCATAACCCTCTAAACTTTTTAGCACATACTATGTGGGTGAAATTATGATACCATGCCAAGTTTCAACCTTTTCAGAGTTCATTTGTGGTGCTTTTTAATTTCAGGGTCATTTAGCTCAAAACAATTCATTAAATGCATGAAAAATAGCAAATGAAGTTAGATGGGGTTGAAATTTTAGGATGTGGCTTCTAATGGTTCATATTGAATGCACAAAAATTCTGGAGTTGAAATAAGTTAAAAAAATTGAAATCCTTTTGTAACAGACGAGTTTTCGTCCGAAACCGTGATACTTCGAAAGAGACGGTCCATTTTGTACACGAAATGCATCCAATTTTTGCCGTAACCCTCTCAAAGTTTTAGCACATGCTATGTGGGTGAAATTATGATACCATGCCAAGTTTCAACCTTTTCAGAGTTCATTTGTGGTGCTTTTTAATTTCAGGGTCATTTAGCTCAAAACAATTCATTAAATGCATGAAAAATAGCAAATGAAGTTAGATAGGGTTGAAATTTTTGGATGTGGCTTCTAATGGTTCATATTGAATGCACAAAAAGTCTGGAGTTGAAATAAGTTAAAAAAATTGAAATCCTTTTGTAACAGACGAGCTTTCGTCCGAAACCCTGATACTTCGAAAGAGACTGTCCATTTTGTACACGAAGTGCATCCAGTTTTTGCCGTAACCCTCTCAACTTTTTAGCACATGCTATGTGGGTGAAATTATGATACCATGCCAAGTTTCAACCTTTTCAGAGTTCATTTGTGGTGCTTTTTAATTTCAGGGTCATTTAGCTCAAAACAATTCATTAAATGCATGAAAAATAGCAAATAAAGATAGATAGGGTTGAAATATTAGGATGTGGCTTCTAATGGTTCATATTGAATGCACAAAAAGTCTGGAGTTGAAATAAGTTAAAAAAAATTGAAATACTTCTGTAACAGACGAGTTTTCGTCCGAAACCCTGATACTTCGAAAGAGACTGTCCATTTTGTACACGAAGTGCATCCAGTTTTTGCCGTAAACCTCTCAACTTTTTAGAACATGCTATGTGGGTGAAATTATGATACCATGCCAAGTTTCAACCTTTTCAGAGTTCATTTGTGGTGCTTTTTAATTTCAGGGTCATTTAGCTCAAAACAATTCATTAAATGCATGAAAAATAGCAAATGAAGTTAGATAGGGTTGAAATTTTAGGATGTGGCTTCTAATGGTTCATATTGAATGCACAAAAAGACTGGAGTTGAAATAAGTTAAAAAAATTGAAATCCTTTTGTAACAGACGAGTTTTCGTCCGAAACCCTGATACTTCGAAAGAGACTGTCCATTTTGTACACGAAGTGCATCCAGTTTTTTCCATACCCTCTAAACTTTTTAGCACATACTATGTGGGTGAAATTATGATACCATGCCAAGTTTCAACCTTTTCAGAGTTCATTTGTGGTGCTTTTTAATTTCAGGGTCATTTAGCTCAAAACAATTCATTAAATGCATGAAAAATAGCAAATGAAGTTAGATGGGGTTGAAATTTTAGGATGTGGCTTCTAATGGTTCATATTGAATGCACAAAAATTCTGGAGTTGAAATAAGTTAAAAAAATTGAAATCCTTTTGTAACAGACGAGTTTTCGTCCGAAACCGTGATACTTCGAAAGAGACGGTCCATTTTGTACACGAAATGCATCCAATTTTTGCCGTAACCCTCTCAAAGTTTTAGCACATGCTATGTGGGTGAAATTATGATACCATGCCAAGTTTCAACCTTTTCAGAGTTCATTTGTGGTGCTTTTTAATTTCAGGGTCATTTAGCTCAAAACAATTCATTAAATGCATGAAAAATAGCAAATGAAGTTAGATAGGGTTGAAATTTTTGGATGTGGCTTCTAATGGTTCATATTGAATGCACAAAAAGTCTGGAGTTGAAATAAGTTAAAAAAATTGAAATCCTTTTGTAACAGACGAGTTTTCGTCCGAAACCCTGATACTTCGAAAGAGACTGTCCATTTTGTACACGAAGTGCATCCAGTTTTTGCCATAACCCTCTAAACTTTTTAGCACGTGCTATGTGGCTGAAATTATGATACCATGCCAAGTTTCAACCTTTTCAGAGTTCATTTGTGGTGCTTTTTAATTTCAGGATCATTTAGCTCAAAACAATTCATTAAATGCATGAAAAATAGCAAATGAAGTTAGATAGGGTTGAAATTTTAGGATGTGGCTTCTAATGGTTCATATTGAATGCACAAAAAGTCAGGAGTTGAAATAAGTTAAAAAAATTGAAATCCTTTTGTAACAGACGAGTTTTCGTCCGAAACCCTGATACTTCGAAAGAGACTGTCCATTTTGTACATGAAGTGCATCCAGTTTTTGCCGTAAACCTCTCAACTTTTTAGCACATGCTATGTGGGTGAAATTATGATACCATGCCAAGTTTCAACCTTTTCAGAGTTCATTTGTGGTGCTTTTTAATTTCAGGGTCATTTAGCTCAAAACAATTCATTAAATGCATGAAAAATAGCAAATGAAGTTAGATTGGGTTGAAATATTAGGATGTGGCTTCTAATGGTTCATATTGAATGCACAAAAAGTCTGGAGTTGAAATAAGTTAAAAAAAATTGAAATACTTCTGTAACAGACGAGTTTTCGTCCGAAACCCTGATACTTCGAAAGAGACTGTCCATTTTGTACACGAAGTGCATCCAGTTTTTGCCGTAACCCTCTCAACTTTTTAGCACATGCTATGTGGGTGAAATTATGATACCATGCCAAGTTTCAACCTTTTCAGAGTTCATTTGTGGTGCTTTTTAATTTCAGGGTCATTTAGCTCAAAACAATTCATTAAATGCATGAAAAATAGCAAATAAAGATAGATAGGGTTGAAATATTAGGATGTGGCTTCTAATGGTTCATATTGAATGCACAAAAAGTCTGGAGTTGAAATAAGTTAAAAAAAATTGAAATACTTCTGTAACAGACGAGTTTTCGTCCGAAACCCTGATACTTCGAAAGAGACTGTCCATTTTGTACACGAAGTGCATCCAGTTTTTGCCGTAAACCTCTCAACTTTTTAGAACATGCTATGTGGGTGAAATTATGATACCATGCCAAGTTTCAACCTTTTCAGAGTTCATTTGTGGTGCTTTTTAATTTCAGGGTCATTTAGCTCAAAACAATTCATTAAATGCATGAAAAATAGCAAATGAAGTTAGATAGGGTTGAAATTTTAGGATGTGGCTTCTAATGGTTCATATTGCATGCACAAAAAGACTGGAGTTGAAATAAGTTAAAAAAAATTGAAATACTTCTGTAACAGACGAGTTTTCGTCCGAAACCCTGATACTTCGAAAGAGACTGTCCATTTTGTACACGAAGTGCATCCAGTTTTTGCCATAACCCTCTAAACTTTTTAGCACATACTATGTGGGTGAAATTATGATACCATGCCAAGTTTCAACCTTTTCAGAGTTCATTTGTGGTGCTTTTTAATTTCAGGGTCATTTAGCTCAAAACAATTCATTAAATGCATGAAAAATAGCAAATGAAGTTAGATAGGGTTGAAATTTTAGGATGTGGCTTCTAATGGTTCATATTGAATGCACAAAAAGACTGGAGTTGAAATAAGTTAAAAAAATTGAAATCCTTTTGTAACAAACGAGTTTTCGTCCGAAACCCTGATACTTCGAAAGAGACTGTCCATTTTGTACACGAAGTGCATCCAGTTTTTGCCATAACCCTCTAAACTTTTTAGCACATACTATGTGGGTGAAATTATGATACCATGCCAAGTTTCAACCTTTTCAGAGTTCATTTGTGGTGCTTTTTAATTTCAGGGTCATTTAGCTCAAAACAATTCATTAAATGCATGAAAAATAGCAAATGAAGTTAGATAGGGTTGAAATTTTAGGATGTGGCTTCTAATGGTTCATATTGAATGCACAAAAAGTCAGTTGTTGAAATAAGTTAAAAAAATTGAAATCCTTTTGTAACAGACGAGTTTTCGTCCGAAACCCTGATACTTCAAAAGAGACTGTCCATTTTGTACACGAAGTGCATCCAGTTTTTGCCGTAAACCTCTAAACTTTTTAGCACATGCTATGTGGGTGAAATTATGATACCATGCCAAGTTTCAACCTTTTCAGAGTTCATTTGTGGTGCTTTTTAATATCAGGGTCGTTTAGCTCAAAACAATTCATTAAATGCATGAAAAATAGCAAATGAAGTTAGATAGGGTTGAAATATTAGGATGTCGCTTCTAATGGTTCATATTGAATGCACAAAAAGTCTGGAGTTGAAATAAGTTAAAAAAAATTGAAATCCTTTTGTAACAGACGAGTTTTCGTCCGAAACCCTGATACTTCGAAAGAGACTGTCCATTTTGTACACGAAGTGCATCCAGTTTTTGCCGTAAACCTCTCAACTTCTTAGCACATGCTATGTGGGTGAAATTATGTTACCATGCCAAGTTTCAACCTTTTCAGAGTTCATTTGTGGTGCTTTTTAATTTCAGGGTCATTTAGCTCAAAACAATTCATTAAATGCATGAAAAATAGCAAATGAAGTTAGATAGGGTTGAAATTTTAGGATGTGGCTTCTAATGGTTCATATTGAATGCACAAAAAGTCTGGAGTTGAAATAAGTTAAAAAAATTGAAATCCTTTTGTAAGAGACGAGTTTTCGTCCGAAACCCTGATACTTCGAAAGAGACTGTCCATTTTGTACACGAAGTGCATCCAGTTTTTGCCGTAACCCTCTCAACTTTTTGGCACATGCTATGTGGGTGAAATTATGATACCATGCCAAGTTTCAACCTTTTCAGAGTTCATTTGTGGTGCTTTTTAATTTCAGGGTCATTTAGCTCAAAACAATTCATTAAATGCATGAAAAATAGCAAATAAAGATAGATAGGGTTGAAATATTAGGATGTGGCTTCTAATGGTTCATATTTAATGCACAAAAAGTCTGGAGTTGAAATAAGTTAAAAAAAATTGAAATACTTTTGTAACAGACGAGTTTTCGTTCGAAACCCTGATACTTCGAAAGAGACTGTCCATTTTGTACACGAAGTGCATCCAGTTTTTACCGTAAACCTCTCAACTTTTTAGCACATGCTATGTGGGTGAAATTATGATACCATGCCAAGTTTCAACGTTTTCAGAGTTCATTTGTGGTGCTTTTTAATTTCAGGGTCATTTAGCTCAAAACAATTCATTAAATGCATGAAAAATAGCAAATGAAGTTAGATAGGGTTGAAATTTTAGGATGTGGCTTCTAATGGTTCATATTGAATGAACAAAAAGACTGGAGTTGAAATAAGTTAAAAAAATTGAAATCCTTTTGTAACAGACGAGTTTTCGTCCGAAACCCTGATACTTCGAAAGAGACTGTCCATTTTGTACACGAAGTGCATCCAGTTTTTTCCATAACCCTCTAAACTTTTTAGCACATACTATGTGGGTGAAATTATGATACCATGCCAAGTTTCAACCTTTTCAGAGTTCATTTGTGGTGCTTTTTAATTTCAGGGTCATTTAGCTCAAAACATTCATTAAATGCATGAAAAATAGCAAATGAAGTTAGATGGGGTTGAAATTTTAGGATGTGGCTTCTAATGGTTCATATTGAATGCACAAAAATTCTGGAGTTGAAATAAGTTAAAAAAATTGAAATCCTTTTGTAACAGACGAGTTTTCGTCCGAAACCGTGATACTTCGAAAGAGACGGTCCATTTTGTACACGAAATGCATCCAATTTTTGCCGTAACCCTCTCAAAGTTTTAGCACATGCTATGTGGGTGAAATTATGATACCATGCCAAGTTTCAACCTTTTCAGAGTTCATTTGTGGTGCTTTTTAATTTCAGGGTCATTTAGCTCAAAACAATTCATTAAATGCATGAAAAATAGCAAATGAAGTTAGATAGGGTTGAAATTTTTGGATGTGGCTTCTAATGGTTCATATTGAATGCACAAAAAGTCTGGAGTTGAAATAAGTTAAAAAAATTGAAATCCTTTTGTAACAGACGAGTTTTCGTCCGAAACCCTGATACTTCGAAAGAGACTGTCCATTTTATACACGAAGTGCATCCAGTTTTTGCCATAACCCTCTAAACTTTTTAGCACGTGCTATGTGGGTGAAATTATGATACCATGCCAAGTTTCAACCTTTTCAGAGTTCATTTGTGGTGCTTTTTAATTTCAGGATCATTTAGCTCAAAACAATTCATTAAATGCATGAAAAATAGCAAATGAAGTTAGATAGGGTTGAAATTTTAGGATGTGGCTTCTAATGGTTCATATTGAATGCACAAAAAGTCAGGAGTTGAAATAAGTTAAAAAAATTGAAATCCTTTTGTAACAGACGAGTTTTCGTCCGAAACCCTGATACTTCGAAAGAGACTGTCCATTTTGTACACGAAGTGCATCCAGTTTTTGCCGTAACCCTCTCAACTTTTTAGCACATGCTATGTGGGTGAAATTATGATACCATGCCAAGTTTCAACCTTTTCAGAGTTCATTTGTGGTGCTTTTTAATTTCAGGGTCATTTAGCTCAAAACAATTCATTAAATGCATGAAAAATAGCAAATAAAGATAGATAGGGTTGAAATATTAGGATGTGGCTTCTAATGGTTCATATTGAATGCACAAAAAGTCTGGAGTTGAAATAAGTTAAAAAAAATTGAAATACTTCTGTAACAGACGAGTTTTCGTCCGAAACCCTGATACTTCGAAAGAGACTGTCCATTTTGTACACGAAGTGCATCCAGTTTTTGCCGTAAACCTCTCAACTTTTTAGAACATGCTATGTGGGTGAAATTATGATACCATGCCAAGTTTCAACCTTTTCAGAGTTCATTTGTGGTGCTTTTTAATTTCAGGGTCATTTAGCTCAAAACAATTCATTAAATGCATGAAAAATAGCAAATGAAGTTAGATAGGGTTGAAATTTTAGGATGTGGCTTCTAATGGTTCATATTGAATGCACAAAAAGACTGGAGTTGAAATAAGTTAAAAAAATTGAAATCCTTTTGTAACAAACGAGTTTTCGTCCGAAACCCTGATACTTCGAAAGAGACTGTCCATTTTGTACACGAAGTGCATCCAGTTTTTGCCATAACCCTCTAAACTTTTTAGCACATACTATGTGGGTGAAATTATGATACCATGCCAAGTTTCAACCTTTTCAGAGTTCATTTGTGGTGCTTTTTAATTTCAGGGTCATTTAGCTCAAAACAATTCATTAAATGCATGAAAAATAGCAAATGAAGTTAGATAGGGTTGAAATTTTAGGATGTGGCTTCTAATGGTTCATATTGAATGCACAAAAAGTCAGTAGTTGAAATAAGTTAAAAAAAATTGAAATCCTTTTGTAACAGACGAGTTTTCGTCCGAAACCCTGATACTTCAAAAGAGACTGTCCATTTTGTACACGAAGTGCATCCAGTTTTTGCCGTAAACCTCTAAACTTTTTAGCACATGCTATGTGGGTGAAATTATGATACCATGCCAAGTTTCAACCTTTTCAGAGTTCATTTGTGGTGCTTTTTAATATCAGGGTCGTTTAGCTCTAAACAATTCATTAAATGCATGAAAAATAGCAAATGAAGTTAGATAGGGTTGAAATATTAGGATGTCGCTTCTAATGGTTCATATTGAATGCACAAAAAGTCTGGAGTTGAAATAAGTTAAAAAAAATTGAAATCCTTTTGTAACAGACGAGTTTTCGTCCGAAACCCTGATACTTCGAAAGAGACTGTCCATTTTGTACACGAAGTGCATCCAGTTTTTGCCGTAAACCTCTCAACTTCTTAGCACATGCTATGTGGGTGAAATTATGATACCATGCCAAGTTTCAACCTTTTCAGAGTTCATTTGTGGTGCTTTTTAATTTCAGGGTCATTTAGCTCAAAACAATTCATTAAATGCATGAAAAATAGCAAATGAAGTTAGATAGGGTTGAAATTTTAGGATGTGGCTTCTAATGGTTCATATTGCATGCACAAAAAGACTGGAGTTGAAATAAGTTAAAGAATTGAAATCCTTTTGTAACAGACGAGTTTTCGTCCGAAACCTTGATACTTCGAAAGAGACTGTCCATTTTGTACACGAAGTGCATCCAGTTTTTGCCATAACCCTCTAAACTTTTTAGCACATGCTATGTGGGTGAAATTATGATACCATGCCAAGTTTCAACCTTTTCAGAGTTCATTTGTGGTGCTTTTTAATTTCAGGGTAATTTAGCTCAAAACAATTCATTAAATGCATGAAAAATAGCAAATGAAGTTAGATAGGGTTGAAATTTTAGGATGTGGCTTCTAATGGTTCATATTGAATGCTCAAAAAGTCTGGAGTTGAAATAAGTTAAAAAAATTGAAATACTTTTGTAAGAGACGAGTTTTCGTCCGAAACCCTGATGCTTCGAAAGAGACGGTCCATTTTGTACACGAAGTGCATCCACTTTTTGTCGTAACCATCTCAACTTTTTATCACAAGCTATGTGGGTGAAATTATGATACCATGCCAAGTTTCAACCTTTTCAGAGTTCATTTGTGGTGCTTTTTAATTTCAGGGTCATTTAGCTCAAAACAATTCATTAAATGCATGAAAAATAGCAAATGAAGTTAGATAGGGTTGAAATTTTAGGATGTGGCTTCTAATGGTTCATATTGAATGCACAAAAAGTCAGGAGTTGAAATAAGTTAAAAAAATTGAAATCCTTTTGTAACAGACGAGTTTTCGTCCGAAACCCTGATACTTCGAAAGAGACTGTCCATTTTGTACACGAAGTGCATCCAGTTTTTGCCGTAAACCTCTAAACTTTTTAGCACATGCTATGTGGGTGAAATTATGATACCATGCCAAGTTTCAACCTTTTCAGAGTTCATTTGTGGTGCTTTTTAATTTCAGGGTCGTTTAGCTCAAAACAATTCATTAAATGCATGAAAAATAGCAAATGAAGTTAGATAGGGTTCAAATTTTAGGATGTGACTTCTAATGGTTCATATTGAATGCACAAAAAGTCTGGAGTTGAAATAAGTTAAAAAATTGAAATACTTTTGTAACAGACGAGTTTTCGTCCGAAACCCTGATGCTTCGAAAGAGACGGTCCATTTTGTACACGAAGTGCATCCACTTTTTGCCGTAACCATCTCAACTTTTTATCACAAGCTATGTGGGTGAAATTATGATACCATGCCAAGTTTCAACCTTTTCAGAGTTCATTTGTGGTGCTTTTTAATTTCAGGGTCATTTAGCTCAAAACAATTCATTAAATGCATGAAAAATAGCAAACGAAGTTAGATAGGGTTAAAATTTTAGGATGTGGCTTCTAATGGTTCATATTGAATGCACAAAAAGTCAGGAGTTGAAATAAGTTAAAAAAATTGAAATCCTTTTGTAACACACGAGTTTTCGTCCGAAACCCTGATACTTCGAAAGAGACTGTCCATTTTGTACACGAAGTGCATCCAGTTTTTGTCGTAACCCTCTCAACTTTTTAGCACATGCTATGTGGGTGAAATTATGATACCATGCCAAGTTTCAACCTTTTCAGAGTTCATTTGTGGTGCTTTTTAATTTCAGGGTCATTTAGCTCAAAATAATTCATTAAATGCGTGAAAAATAGCAAATAAAGATAGATAGGGTAGAAATATTAGGATGTGGCTTCTAATGGTTCATATTGAATGCACAAAAAGTCTGGAGTTGAAATAAGTTAAAAAAAATTGAAATACTTTTTTAACAGACGAGTTTTCGTCCGAAACCCTGATACTTCGAAAGAGACTGTCCATTTTGTACACGAAGTGCATCCAGGTTTTGCCGTAAACCTGTCAACTTTTTAGCACATGCTATGTGGGTGAAATTATGATACCATGCCAAGTTTCAACCTTTTCAGAGTTCATTTGTGGTGCTTTTTAATTTCAGGGTCATTTAGCTCAAAACAATTCATTAAATGCATGAAAAATAGCAAATGAAGTTAGATAGGGTTGAAATTTTAGGATGTGGCTTCTAATGGTTCATATTGAATGCACAAAAAGACTGGAGTTGAAATAAGTTAAAAAAATTGAAATCCTTTTGTAACAGACGAGTTTTCGTCCGAAACCCTGATACTTCGAAAGAGACTGTCCATTTTGTACACGAAGTGCATCCAGTTTTTGCCATAACCCTCTAAACTTTTTAGCACATACTATGTGGGTGAAATTATGATACCATGCCAAGTTTCAACCTTTTCAGAGTTCATTTGTGGTGCTTTTTAATTTCAGGGTCATTTAGCTCAAAACAATTCATTAAATGCATGGAAAATAGCAAATGAAGTTAGATAGGGTTGAAATTTTAGGATGTGGCTTCTAATGGTTCATATTGAATGCACAAAAATTCTGGAGTTGAAATAAGTTAAAAAAATTGAAATCCTTTTGTAACAGACGAGTTTTCGTCCGAAACCGTGATACTTCGAAAGAGACGGTCCATTTTGTACACGAAATGCATCCAATTTTTGCCGTAACCCTCTCAAAGTTTTAGCACATGCTATGTGGGTGAAATTATGATACCATGCCAAGTTTCAACCTTTTCAGAGTTCATTTGTGGTGCTTTTTAATTTCAGGGTCATTTAGCTCAAAACAATTCATTAAATGCATGAAAAATAGCAAATGAAGTTAGATATGGTTGAAATATTAGGATGTGGCTTCTAATGGTTCATATTGAATGCACAAAAAGTCTGGAGTTGAAATAAGTTAAAAAAAATTGAAATCCTTTTGTAACAGACGAGTTTTCGTCCGAAACCCTGATACTTCGAAAGAGACTGTCCATTTTGTACACGAAGTGCATCCAATTTTTGCCGTAAACCTCTCAACTTCTTAGCACATGCTATGTGGGTGAAATTATGATACCATGCCAAGTTTCAACCTTTTCAGAGTTCATTTGTGGTGCTTTTTAATTTCAGGGTCATTTAGCTCAAAACAATTCATTAAATGCATGAAAAATAGCAAATGAAGTTAGATAGGGTTGAAATTTTAGGATGTCGCTTCTAATGGTTCATATTGAATGCACAAAAAGTCTGGAGTTGAAATAAGTTAAAAAAATTGAAATCCTTTTGTAACAGACGAGTTTTCGTCCGAAACCCTGATACTTCGAAAGAGACTGTCCATTTTGTACATGAAGTGCATCCAGTTTTTGCCATAACCCTCTAAACTTTTTAGCACGTGCTATGTGGGTGAAATTATGATACCATGCCAAGTTTCAACCTTTTCAGAGTTCATTTGTGGTGCTTTTTAATTTCAGGGTCATTTAGCTCAAAACAATTCATTAAATGCATGAAAAATAGCAAATGAAGTTAGATAGGGTTGAAATATTAGGATGTCGCTTCTAATGGTTCATATTGAATGCACAAAAAGTCTGGAGTTGAAATAAGTTAAAAAAAATTGAAATCCTTTTGTAACAGACGAGTTTTCGTCCGAAACCCTGATACTTCGAAAGAGACTGTCCATTTTGTACACGACGTGCATCCAGTTTTTGCCGTAAACCTCTCAACTTCTTAGCACATGCTATGTGGGTGAAATTATGATACCATGCCAAGTTTCAACCTTTTCAGAGTTCATTTGTGGTGCTTTTTAATTTCAGGGTCATTTAGGTCAAAACAATTCATTAAATGCATGAAAAATAGCAAATGAAGTTAGATAGGGTTGAAATTTTAGGATGTGGCTTCTAATGGTTCATATTGAATGCACAAAAAGTCTGGAGTTGAAATAAGTTAAAAAAAATTGAAATCCTTTTGTAACAGACGAGTTTTCGTCCGAAACCCTGATACTTCGAAAGAGACTGTCCATTTTGTACACGAAGTGCATCCAGTTTTTGCCGTAAACCTCTCAACTTTTTAGCACATGCTATGTGGGTGAAATTATGATACCATGCCAAGTTTCAACCTTTTCAAAGTTCATTTGTGGTGCTTTTTAATTTCAGGGTCATTTAGCTCAAAACAATTCATTAAATGCATGAAAAATAGCAAATGAAGTTAGATAGGGTTGAAATATTAGGATGTCGCTTCTAATGGTTCATATTGAATACACAAAAAGTCTGGAATTGAAATAAGTTAAAAAAATTGAAATCCTTTTGTAACAGACGAGTTTTCGTCCGAAACCCTGATACTTCGAAAGAGACTGTCCATTTTGTACACGAAGTGCATCCAGTTTTTGCCGTAAACCTCTCAACTTCTTACCACATGCTATGTGGGTGAAATTATGATACCATGCCAAGTTTCAACCTTTTCAGAGCTCATTTGTGGTGCTTTTTAATTTCAGGGTCATTTAGCTCAAAACAATTCATTAAATGCATGAAAAATAGCAAATGAAGTTAGATAGGGTTGAAATTTTAGGATGTGGCTTCTAATGGTTCATATTGAATGCACAAAAAGTCAGGAGTTGAAATAAGTTAAAAAAAATTGAAATCCTTTTGTAACAGACGAGTTTTCGTCCGAAACCCTGATACTTCGAAAGAGACTGTCCATTTTGTACACGAAGTGCATCCAGTTTTTGCCGTAAACCTCTCAACTTTTTAGCACATGCTATGTGGGTGAAATTATGATACCATGCCAAGTTTCAACCTTTTCAGAGTTCATTTGTGGTGCTTTTTAATTTCAAGGTCATTTAGCTCAAAACAATTCATTAAGTGCATGAAAAATAGCAAATGAAGTTAGATAGGGTTGAAATTTTAGGATGTGGCTTCTAATGGTTCATATTGAATGCACAAAAATTCTGGAGTTGAAATAAGTTAAAAAAATTGAAATCCTTTTGTAACAGACAAGTTTTCGTCCGAAACCGTGATACTTCGAAAGAGACGGTCCATTTTCTACACGAAATGCATCCAATATTTGCCGTAACCCTCTCAAAGTTTTAGCACATGCTATGTGGGTGAAATTATGATACCATGCCAAGTTTCAACCTTTTCAGAGTTCATTTGTGGTGCTTTTTAATTTCAGGGTCATTTAGCTCAAAACAATTCATTAAATGCATGAAAAATAGCAAATGAAGTTAGATAGGGTTGAAATATTAGGATGTGGCTTGTAATGGTTCATATTGAATGCACAAAAAGTCTGGAGTTGAAATAAGTTAAAAAAAATTGAAATCCTTTTGTAACAGACGAGTTTTCGTCCGAAACCCTGATACTTCGAAAGAGACTGTCCATTTTGTACACGAAGTGCATCCAATTTTTGCCGTAAACCTCTCAACTTTTTAGCACATGCTATGTGGGTGAAATTATGATACCATGCCAAGTTTCAACCTTTTCAGAGTTCATTTGTGGTGCTTTTTAATTTCAGGGTCATTTAGCTCAAAACAATTCATTAAATGCATGAAAAATAGCAAATGAAGTTAGATAGGGTTGAAATTTTAGGATGTGGCTTCTAATGGTTCATATTGAATGCACAAAAAGTCTGGAGTTGAAATAAGTTAAAAAAATTGAAATCCTTTTGTAACAGACGAGTTTTCGTCCGAAACCCTGATACTTCGAAAGAGACTGTCCATTTTGTACACGAAGTGCATCCAATTTTTGCCGTAAACCTCTCAACTTTTTAGCACATGCTATGTGGGTGAAATTATGATACCATGCCAAGTTTCAACCTTTTCAGAGTTCATTTGTGGTGCTTTTTAATTTCAGGGTCATTTAGCTCAAAACAATTCATTAAATGCATGAAAAATAGCAAATGAAGTTAGATAGGGTTGAAATATTAGGATGTCGCTTCTAATGGTTCATATTGAATGCACAAAAAGTCTAGAGTTGAAATAAGTTAAAAAAATTGAAATCCTTTTGTAAAGACGAGTTTTCGTCCGAAACCCTGATACTTCGAAAGAGACTGTCCATTTTGTACACGAAGTGCATCCAGTTTTTGCCGTAAACCTCTCAACTTCTTAGCACATGCTATGTGGGTGAAATTATGATACCATGCCAAGTTTCAGCCTTTTCAGAGTTCATTTGTGGTGCTTTTTAATTTCAGGGTCATTTAGCTCAAAACAATTCATTAAATGCATGAAAAATAGCAAATGAAGTTAGATAGTGTTGAAATTTTAGGATGTGGCTTCTAATGGTTCATATTGCATGCACAAAAAGACTGGAGTTGAAATAAGTTAAAAAAATTGAAATCCTTTTGTAACAGACGAGTTTTCGTCCGAAACCCTGATACTTCGAAAGAGACTGTCCATTTTGTACACAAAGTGCATCCAGTTTTTGCCGTAAACCTCTAAACTTTTTAGCACATGCTATGTGGGTGAAATTATGATACCATGCCAAGTTTCAACCTTTTCAGAGTTCATTTGTGGTGCTTTTTAATTTCAGGGTCGTTTAGCTCAAAACAATTCATTAAATGCATGAAAAATAGCAAATGAAGTTAGATAGGGTTCAAATTTTAGGATGTGACTTCTAATGGTTCATATTGAATGCACAAAAAGTCTGGAGTTGAAATAAGTTAAAAAAATTGAAATACTTTTGTAACAGACGAGTTTTCGTCCGAAACCCTGATGCTTCGAAAGAGGCGGTCCATTTTGTACACGAAGTGCATCCACTTTTGGCCGTAACCATCTCAACTTTTTATCACAAGCTATGTGGGTGAAATTATGATACCATGCCAAGTTTCAACCTTTTCAGAGTTCATTTGTGGTGCTTTTTAATTTCAGGGTCATTTAGCTCAAAACAATTCATTAAATGCATGAAAAATAGCAAATGAAGTTAGATAGGGTTGAAATTTTAGGATGTGGCTTCTAATGGTTCATATTGAATGCACAAAAAGTCAGGAGTTGAAATAAGTTAAAAAAATTGAAATCCTTTTGTAACAGACGAGTTTTCGTCCGAAACCCTGATACTTCGAAAGAGACTGTCCATTTTGTACACGAAGTGCATCCAGTTTTTGCCGTAACCCTCTCAACTTTTTGGCACATGCTATGTGGGTGAAATTATGATACCATGCCAAGTTTCAACCTTTTCAGAGTTCATTTGTGGTGCTTTTTAATTTCAGGGTCATTTAGCTCAAAACAATTCATTAAATGCATGAAAAATAGCAAATAAAGATAGATAGGGTTGAAATATTAGGATGTGGCTTCTAATGGTTCATATTGAATGCACAAAAAGTCTGGAGTTGAAATAAGTTAAAAAAAATTGAAATACTTTTGTAACAGACGAGTTTTCGTCCGAAACCCTGATACTTCGAAAGAGACTGTCCATTTTGTACACGAAGTGCATCCAGTTTTTGCCGTAAACCTCTCAACTTTTGAGCACATGCTATGTGGGTGAAATTATGATACCATGCCAAGTTTCAACGTTTTCAGAGTTCATTTGTGGTGCTTTTTAATTTCAGGGTCATTTAGCTCAAAACAATTCATTAAATGCATGAAAAATAGCAAATGAAGTTAGATAGGGTTGAAATTTTAGGATGTGGCTTCTAATGGTTCATATTGAATGCACAAAAAGACTGGAGTTGAAATAAGTTAAAAAAATTGAAATTCTTTTGTAACAGACGAGTTTTCGTCCGAAACCCTGATACTTCGAAAGAGACTGTCCATTTTGTACACGAAGTGCATCCAGTTTTTGCCGTAAACCTCTCAACTTTTTAGAACATGCTATGTGGGTGAAATTATGATACCATGCCAAGTTTCAACCTTTTCAGAGTTCATTTGTGGTGCTTTTTAATTTCAGGGTCATTTAGCTCAAAACAATTCATTAAATGCATGAAAAATAGCAAATGAAGTTAGATAGGGTTGAAATTTTAGGATGTGGCTTCTAATGGTTCATATTGAATGCACAAAAAGACTGGAGTTGAAATAAGTTAAAAAAATTGAAATCCTTTTGTAACAGACGAGTTTTCGTCCGAAACCGTGATACTTCGAAAGAGACGGTCCATTTTGTACACGAAATGCATCCAATTTTTGCCGTAACCCTCTCAAAGTTTTAGCACATGCTATGTGGGTGAAATTATGATACCATGCCAAGTTTCAACCTTTTCAGAGTTCATTTGTGGTGCTTTTTAATTTCAGGGTCATTTAGCTCAAAACAATTCATTAAATGCATGAAAAATAGCAAATTAAGTTAGATAGGGTTGAAATTTTAGGATGTGGCTTCTAATGGTTCATATTGAATGCACAAAAAGTCAGGAGTTGAAATAAGTTAAAAAAATTGAAATCCTTTTGTAACAGACGAGTTTTCGTCCGAAACCCTGATACTTCGAAAGAGACTGTCCATTTTGTACACGAAGTGCATCCAGTTTTTGCCGTAAACCTCTAAAGTTTTTAGCACATGGTATGTGGGTGAAATTATGATACCATGCCAAGTTTCAACCTTTTCAGAGTTCATTTGTGGTGCTTTTTAATTTCAGGGTCATTTAGCTCAAAACAATTCATTAAATGCATGAAAAATAGCAAATGAAGTTAGATAGGGTTGAAATATTAGGATGTGGCTTCTAATGGTTCATATTGAATGCACAAAAAGTCTGGAGTTGAAATAAGTTAAAAAAATTGAAATCCTTTTGTAACAGACGAGTTTTCGTCCGAAACCCTGATACTTCGAAAGAGACTGTCCATTTTGTACACGAAGTGCATCCAGTTTTTGCCGTAAACCTCTCAACTTCTTAGCACATGCTATGTGGGTGAAATTATGATACCATGCCAAGTTTCAACCTTTTCAGAGTTCATTTGTGGTGCTTTTTAATTTCAGGGTCATTTAGCTCAAAACAATTCATTAAATGCATGAAAAAGAGCAAATGAAGTTAGATAGGGTTGAAATTTTATGATGTGGCTTCTAATGGTTCATATTGCATGCACAAAAAGACTGGAGTTGAAATAAGTTAAAGAATTGAAATCCTTTTGTAACAGACGAGTTTTCGTCCGAAACCCTGATACTTCGAAAGAGACTGTCCATTTTGTACACGAAGTGCATCCAGTTTTTGCCATAACCCTCTAAACTTTTTAGCACATGCTATGTGGGTGAAATTATGATACCATGCCAAGTTTCAACCTTTTCAGAGTTCATTTGTGGTGCTTTTTAATTTCAGGGTAATTTAGCTCAAAACAATTCATTAAATGCATGAAAAATAGCAAATGAAGTTAGATAGGGTTGAAATTTTAGGATGTGGCTTCTAATGGTTCATATTGAATGTTCAAAAAGTCTGGAGTTGAAATAAGTTAAAAAAATTGAAATACTTTTGTAAGAGACGAGTTTTCGTCCGAAACCCTGATGCTTCGAAAGAGACGGTCCATTTTGTACACGAAGTGCATCCACTTTTTGTCGTAACCATCTCAACTTTTTATCACAAGCTATGTGGGTGAAATTATGATACCATGCCAAGTTTCAACCTTTTCAGAGTTCATTTGTGGTGCTTTTTAATTTCAGGGTCATTTAGCTCAAAACAATTCATTAAATGCATGAAAAATAGCAAATGAAGTTAGATAGGGTTGAAATTTTAGGATGTGGCTTCTAATGGTTCATATTGAATGCACAAAAAGTCAGGAGTTGAAATAAGTTAAAAAAATTGAAATCCTTTTGTAACAGACGAGTTTTCGTCCGAAACCCTGATACTTCGAAAGAGACTGTCCATTTTGTACACGAAGTGCATCCAGTTTTTGCCGTAAACCTCTAAACTTTTTAGCACATGCTATGTGGGTGAAATTATGATACCATGCCAAGTTTCAACCTTTTCAGAGTTCATTTGTGGTGCTTTTTAATTTCAGGGTCGTTTAGCTCAAAACAATTCATTAAATGCATGAAAAATAGCAAATGAAGTTAGATAGGGTTCAAATTTTAGGATGTGACTTCTAATGGTTCATAATGAATGCACAAAAAGTCTGGAGTTGAAATAAGTTAAAAAAATTGAAATACTTTTGTAACAGACGAGTTTTCGTCCGAAACCCTGATGCTTCGAAAGAGACGGTCCATTTTGTACACGAAGTGCATCCACTTTTTGCCGTAACCATCTCAACTTTTTATCACAAGCTATGTGGGTGAAATTATGATACCATGCCAAGTTTCAACCTTTTCAGAGTTCATTTGTGGTGCTTTTTAATTTCAGGGTCATTTAGCTCAAAACAATTCATTAAATGCATGAAAAATAGCAAATGAAGTTAGATAGGGTTGAAATTTTAGGATGTGGCTTCTAATGGTTCATATTGAATGCACAAAAAGCCAGGAGTTGAAATAAGTTAAAAAAATTGAAATCCTTTTGTAACACACGAGTTTTCGTCCGAAACCCTGATACTTCGAAAGAGACTGTCCATTTTGTACACGAAGTGCATCCAGTTTTTGCCGTAACCCTCTCAACTTTTTAGCACATGCTATGTGGGTGAAATTATGATACCATGCCAAGTTTCAACCTTTTCAGAGTTCATTTGTGGTGCTTTTTAATTTCAGGGTCATTTAGCTCAAAACAATTCATTAAATGCATGAAAAATAGCAAATAAATATAGATAGGGTAGAAATATTAGGATGTGGCTTCTAATGGTTCATATTGAATGCACAAAAAGTCTGGAGTTGAAATAAGTTAAAAAAAATTGAAATACTTTTGTAACAGACGAGTTTTCGTCCGAAACCCTGATACTTCGAAAGAGACTGTCCATTTTGTACACGAAGTGCATCCAGGTTTTGCCGTAAACCTGTCAACTTTTTAGCACATGCTATGTGGGTGAAATTATGATACCATGCCAAGTTTCAACCTTTTCAGAGTTCATTTGTGGTGCTTTTTAATTTCAGGGTCATTTAGCTCAAAACAATTCATTAAATGCATGAAAAATAGCAAATGAAGTTAGATAGGGTTGAAATTTTAGGATGTGGCTTCTAATGGTTCATATTGAATGCACAAAAAGACTGGAGTTGAAATAAGTTAAAAAAATTGAAATCCTTTTGTAACAGACGAGTTTTCGTCCGAAACCCTGATACTTCGAAAGAGACTGTCCATTTTGTACACGAAGTGCATCCAGTTTTTGCCATAACCCTCTAATCTTTTAAGCACATACTATGTGGGTGAAATTATGATACCAAGCCAAGTTTCAACCTTTTCAGAGTTCATTTGTGGTGCTTTTTAATTTCCGGGTCATTTAGCTCAAAACAATTCATTAAATGCATGAAAAATAGCAAATGAAGTTAGATAGGGTTGAAATTTTAGGATGTGGCTTCTAATGGTTCATATTGAATGCACAAAAATTCTGGAGTTGAAATAAGTTAAAAAAATTGAAATCCTTTTGTAACAGACGAGTTTTCGTCCAAAACCGTGATACTTCGAAAGAGACGGTCCATTTTGTACACGAAATGCATCCAATTTTTGCCGTAACCCTCTCAAAGTTTTAGCACATGCTATGTGGGTGAAATTATGATACCATGCCAAGTTTCAACCTTTTCAGAGTTCATTTGTGGTGCTTTTTAATTTCAGGGTCATTTAGCTCAAAACAATTCATTAAATGCATGAAAAATAGCAAATGAAGTTAGATAGGGTTGAAATATTAGGATGTGGCTTCTAATGGTTCATATTGAATGCACAAAAAGTCTGGAGTTGAAATAAGTTAAAAAAAATTGAAATCCTTTTGTAACAGACGAGTTTTCGTCCGAAACCCTGATACTTCGAAAGAGACTGTCCATTTTGTACACGAAGTGCATCCAATTTTTGCCGTAAACCTCTCAACTTTTTAGCACATGCTATGTGGGTGAAATTATGATACCATGCCAAGTTTCAACCTTTTCAGAGTTCATTTGTGGTGCTTTTTAATTTCAGGGTCATTTAGCTCAAAACAATTCATTAAATGCATGAAAAATAGCAAATGAAGTTAGATAGGGTTGAAATTTTAGGATGTGGCTTCTAATGGTTCATATTGAATGCACAAAAAGTCTGGAGTTGTAATAAGTTAAAAAAATTGAAATCCTTTTGTAACAGACGAGTTTTCGTGCGAAACCCTGATACTTCGAAAGAGACAGTCCATTTTGTACATGAAGTGCATCCAGTTTTTGCCATAACCCTATAAACTTTTTAGCACATGCTATGTGGGTGAAATTATGATACCATGCCAAGTTTCAACCTTTTCAGAGTTCATTTGTGGTGCTTTTTAATTTCAGGGTCATTTAGCTCAAAACAATTCATTAAATGCATGAAAAATAGCAAATGAAGTTAGATAGGGTTGAAATTTTAGGATGTGGCTTCTAATGGTTCATATTGCATACACAAAAAGTCTGGAGTTGAAATAAGTTAAAAAAATTGAAATCCTTTTGTAACAGACGAGTTTTCGTCCGAAACCCTGATACTTCGAAAGAGACTGTCCATTTTGTACACGAAGTGCATCCAGTTTTTGCCGTAAACCTCTAAACTTTTTAGCACATGCTATGTGGGTGAAATTATGATACCATGCAAAGTTTCAACCTTTTCAGAGTTCATTTGTGGTGCTTTTTAATTTCAGGGTCGTTTAGCTCAAAACAATTCATTAAATGCATGAAAAATAGCAAATGAAGTTAGATAGGGTTCAAATTTTAGGATGTGACTTCTAATGGTTCATAATGAATGCACAAAAAGTCTGGAGTTGAAATAAGTTAAAAAAATTGAAATACTTTTGTAACAGACGAGTTTTCGTCCGAAACCCTGATGCTTCGAAAGAGACGGTCCATTTTGTACACGAAGTGCATCCACTTTTTGCCGTAACCATCTCAACTTTTTATCACAAGCTATGTGGGTGAAATTATGATACCATGCCAAGTTTCAACCTTTTCAGAGTTCATTTGTGGTGCTTTTTAATTTCAGGGTCATTTAACTCAAAACAATTCATTAAATGCATGAAAAATAGCAAATGAAGTTAGATAGGGTTGAAATTTTAGGATGTGGCTTCTAATGGTTCATATTGAATGCACAAAAAGCCAGGAGTTGAAATAAGTTAAAAAAATTGAAATCCTTTTGTAACACACGAGTTTTCGTCCGAAACCCTGATACTTCGAAAGAGACTGTCCATTTTGTACACGAAGTGCATCCAGTTTTTGCCGTAACCCTCTCAACTTTTTAGCACATGCTATGTGGGTGAAATTATGATACCATGCCAAGTTTCAACCTTTTCAGAGTTCATTTGTGGTGCTTTTTAATTTCAGGGTCATTTAGCTCAAAACAATTCATTAAATGCATGAAAAATAGCAAATAAATATAGATAGGGTAGAAATATTAGGATGTGGCTTCTAATGGTTCATATTGAATGCACAAAAAGTCTGGAGTTGAAATAAGTTAAAAAAAATTGAAATACTTTTGTAACAGACGAGTTTTCGTCCGAAACCCTGATACTTCGAAAGAGACTGTCCATTTTGTACACGAAGTGCATCCAGGTTTTGCCGTAAACCTGTCAACTTTTTAGCACATGCTATGTGGGTGAAATTATGATACCATGGCAAGTTTCAACCTTTTCAGAGTTCATTTGTGGTGCTTTTTAATTTCAGGGTCATTTAGCTCAAAACAATTCATTAAATGCATGAAAAATAGCAAATGAAGTTAGATAGGGTTGAAATTTTAGGATGTGGCTTCTAATGGTTCATATTGAATGCACAAAAAGACTGGAGTTGAAATAAGTTAAAAAAATTGAAATCCTTTTGTAACAGACGAGTTTTCGTCCGAAACCCTGATACTTCGAAAGAGACTGTCCATTTTGTACACGAAGTGCATCCAGTTTTTGCCATAACCCTCTAATCTTTTAAGCACATACTATGTGGGTGAAATTATGATACCAAGCCAAGTTTCAACCTTTTCAGAGTTCATTTGTGGTGCTTTTTAATTTCCGGGTCATTTAGCTCAAAACAATTCATTAAATGCATGAAAAATAGCAAATGAAGTTAGATAGGGTTGAAATTTTAGGATGTGGCTTCTAATGGTTCATATTGAATGCACAAAAATTCTGGAGTTGAAATAAGTTAAAAAAATTGAAATCCTTTTGTAACAGACGAGTTTTCGTCCAAAACCGTGATACTTCGAAAGAGACGGTCCATTTTGTACACGAAATGCATCCAATTTTTGCCGTAACCCTCTCAAAGTTTTAGCACATGCTATGTGGGTGAAATTATGATACCATGCCAAGTTTCAACCTTTTCAGAGTTCATTTGTGGTGCTTTTTAATTTCAGGGTCATTTAGCTCAAAACAATTCATTAAATGCATGAAAAATAGCAAATGAAGTTAGATAGGGTTGAAATATTAGGATGTGGCTTCTAATGGTTCATATTGAATGCACAAAAAGTCTGGAGTTGAAATAAGTTAAAAAAAATTGAAATCCTTTTGTAACAGACGAGTTTTCGTCCGAAACCCTGATACTTCGAAAGAGACTGTCCATTTTGTACACGAAGTGCATCCAATTTTTGCCGTAAACCTCTCAACTTTTTAGCACATGCTATGTGGGTGAAATTATGATACCATGCCAAGTTTCAACCTTTTCAGAGTTCATTTGTGGTGCTTTTTAATTTCAGGGTCATTTAGCTCAAAACAATTCATTAAATGCATGAAAAATAGCAAATGAAGTTAGATAGGGTTGAAATTTTAGGATGTGGCTTCTAATGGTTCATATTGAATGCACAAAAAGTCTGGAGTTGTAATAAGTTAAAAAAATTGAAATCCTTTTGTAACAGACGAGTTTTCGTGCGAAACCCTGATACTTCGAAAGAGACTGTCCATTTTGTACATGAAGTGCATCCAGTTTTTGCCATAACCCTATAAACTTTTTAGCACATGCTATGTGGGTGAAATTATGATACCATGCCAAGTTTCAACCTTTTCAGAGTTCATTTGTGGTGCTTTTTAATTTCAGGGTCATTTAGCTCAAAACAATTCATTAAATGCATGAAAAATAGCAAATGAAGTTAGATAGGGTTGAAATTTTAGGATGTGGCTTCTAATGGTTCATATTGCATACACAAAAAGTCTGGAGTTGAAATAAGTTAAAAAAATTGAAATCCTTTTGTAACAGACGAGTTTTCGTCCGAAACCCTGATACTTCGAAAGAGACTGTCCATTTTGTACACGAAGTGCATCCAGTTTTTGCCATAACCCTCTAAACTTTTTAGCACAAGCTATGTGGGTGAAATTATGATACCATGCCAAGTTTCAACCTTTTCAAAGTTCATTTGTGGTGCTTTTTAATTTCAGGATCATTTAGCTCAAAACAATTCATTAAATGCATGAAAAATAGCAAATGAAGTTAGATAGGGTTGAAATTTTAGGATGTGGCTTCTAATGGTTCATATAGAATGCACAAAAAGTCTGGAGTTGAAATAAGTTAAAAAAATTGAAATACTTTTGTAAGAGACGAGTTTTCGTCCGAAACCCTGATGCTTCGAAAGAGACGGTCCATTTTGTACACGAAGTGCATCCACTTTTTGTCGTAACCATCTCAACTTTTTATCACAAGCTATGTGGGTGAAATTATGATACCATGCCAAGTTTCAACCTTTTCAGAGTTCATTTGTGGTGCTTTTTAATTTCAGGGTCATTTAGCTCAAAACAATTCATTAAATGCATGAAAAATAGCAAATGAAGTTAGATAGGGTTGAAATTTTAGGATGTGGCTTCTAATGGTTCATATTGAATGCACAAAAAGTCAGGAGTTGAAATAAGTTAAAAAAATTGAAATCCTTTTGTAACAGACGAGTTTTCGTCCGAAACCCTGATACTTCGAAAGAGACTGTCCATTTTGTACACGAAGTGCATACAGTTTTTGCCGTAAACCTCTAAACTTTTTAGCACATGCTATGTGGGTGAAATTATGATACCATGCCAAGTTTCAACCTTTTCAGAGTTCATTTGTGGTGCTTTTTAATTTCAGGGTCGTTTAGCTCAAAACAATTCATTAAATGCATGAAAAATAGCAAATGAAGTTAGATAGGGTTCAAATTTTAGGATGTGACTTCTAATGGTTCATATTGAATGCACAAAAAGTCTGGAATTGAAATAAGTTAAAAAAATTGAAATACTTTTGTAACAGACGAGTTTTCGTCCGAAACCCTGATGCTTCGAAAGAGACGGTCCATTTTGTACACGAAGTGCATCCACTTTTTGCCGTAACCATCTCAACTTTTTATCACAAGCTATGTGGGTGAAATTATGATACCATGCCAAGTTTCAACCTTTTCAGAGTTCATTTGTGGTGCTTTTTAATTTCAGGGTCATTTAGCTCAAAACAATTCATTAAATGCATGAAAAATAGCAAATGAAGTTAGATAGGGTTGAAATTTTAGGATGTGGCTTCTAATGGTTCATATTGAATGCACAAAAAGTCAGGAGTTGAAATAAGTTAAAAAAATTGAAATCCTTTTGTAACAGACGAGTTTTCGTCCGAAACCCTGATACTTCGAAAGAGACTGTCCATTTTGTACACGAAGTGCATATAGTTTTTGCCGTAAACCTCTAAACTTTTTAGCACATGCTATGTGGGTGAAATTATGATACCATGCCAAGTTTCAACCTTTTCAGAGTTCATTTGTGGTGCTTTTTAATTTCCGGGTCATTTAGCTCAAAACAATTCATTAAATGCATGAAAAATAGCAAATGAAGTTAGATAGGGTTGAAATTTTAGGATGTGGCTTCTAATGGTTCATATTGAATGCACAAAAATTCTGGAGTTGAAATAAGTTAAAAAAATTGAAATCCTTTTGTAACAGACGAGTTTTCGTCCAAAACCGTGATACTTCGAAAGAGACGGTCCATTTTGTACACGAAATGCATCCAATTTTTGCCGTAACCCTCTCAAAGTTTTAGCACATGCTATGTGGGTGAAATTATGATACCATGCCAAGTTTCAACCTTTTCAGAGTTCATTTGTGGTGCTTTTTAATTTCAGGGTCATTTAGCTCAAAACAATTCATTAAATGCATGAAAAATAGCAAATGAAGTTAGATAGGGTTGAAATATTAGGATGTGGCTTCTAATGGTTCATATTGAATGCACAAAAAGTCTGGAGTTGAAATAAGTTAAAAAAAATTGAAATCCTTTTGTAACAGACGAGTTTTCGTCCGAAACCCTGATACTTCGAAAGAGACTGTCCATTTTGTACACGAAGTGCATCCAATTTTTGCCGTAAACCTCTCAACTTTTTAGCACATGCTATGTGGGTGAAATTATGATACCATGCCAAGTTTCAACCTTTTCAGAGTTCATTTGTGGTGCTTTTTAATTTCAGGGTCATTTAGCTCAAAACAATTCATTAAATGCATGAAAAATAGCAAATGAAGTTAGATAGGGTTGAAATTTTAGGATGTGGCTTCTAATGGTTCATATTGAATGCACAAAAAGTCTGGAGTTGTAATAAGTTAAAAAAATTGAAATCCTTTTGTAACAGACGAGTTTTCGTGCGAAACCCTGATACTTCGAAAGAGACTGTCCATTTTGTACATGAAGTGCATCCAGTTTTTGCCATAACCCTATAAACTTTTTAGCACATGCTATGTGGGTGAAATTATGATACCATGCCAAGTTTCAACCTTTTCAGAGTTCATTTGTGGTGCTTTTTAATTTCAGGGTCATTTAGCTCAAAACAATTCATTAAATGCATGAAAAATAGCAAATGAAGTTAGATAGGGTTGAAATTTTAGGATGTGGCTTCTAATGGTTCATATTGCATACACAAAAAGTCTGGAGTTGAAATAAGTTAAAAAAATTGAAATCCTTTTGTAACAGACGAGTTTTCGTCCGAAACCCTGATACTTCGAAAGAGACTGTCCATTTTGTACACGAAGTGCATCCAGTTTTTGCCATAACCCTCTAAACTTTTTAGCACAAGCTATGTGGGTGAAATTATGATACCATGCCAAGTTTCAACCTTTTCAAAGTTCATTTGTGGTGCTTTTTAATTTCAGGATCATTTAGCTCAAAACAATTCATTAAATGCATGAAAAATAGCAAATGAAGTTAGATAGGGTTGAAATTTTAGGATGTGGCTTCTAATGGTTCATATAGAATGCACAAAAAGTCTGGAGTTGAAATAAGTTAAAAAAATTGAAATACTTTTGTAAGAGACGAGTTTTCGTCCGAAACCCTGATGCTTCGAAAGAGACGGTCCATTTTGTACACGAAGTGCATCCACTTTTTGTCGTAACCATCTCAACTTTTTATCACAAGCTATGTGGGTGAAATTATGATACCATGCCAAGTTTCAACCTTTTCAGAGTTCATTTGTGGTGCTTTTTAATTTCAGGGTCATTTAGCTCAAAACAATTCATTAAATGCATGAAAAATAGCAAATGAAGTTAGATAGGGTTGAAATTTTAGGATGTGGCTTCTAATGGTTCATATTGAATGCACAAAAAGTCAGGAGTTGAAATAAGTTAAAAAAATTGAAATCCTTTTGTAACAGACGAGTTTTCGTCCGAAACCCTGATACTTCGAAAGAGACTGTCCATTTTGTACACGAAGTGCATACAGTTTTTGCCGTAAACCTCTAAACTTTTTAGCACATGCTATGTGGGTGAAATTATGATACCATGCCAAGTTTCAACCTTTTCAGAGTTCATTTGTGGTGCTTTTTAATTTCAGGGTCGTTTAGCTCAAAACAATTCATTAAATGCATGAAAAATAGCAAATGAAGTTAGATAGGGTTCAAATTTTAGGATGTGACTTCTAATGGTTCATATTGAATGCACAAAAAGTCTGGAATTGAAATAAGTTAAAAAAATTGAAATACTTTTGTAACAGACGAGTTTTCGTCCGAAACCCTGATGCTTCGAAAGAGACGGTCCATTTTGTACACGAAGTGCATCCACTTTTTGCCGTAACCATCTCAACTTTTTATCACAAGCTATGTGGGTGAAATTATGATACCATGCCAAGTTTCAACCTTTTCAGAGTTCATTTGTGGTGCTTTTTAATTTCAGGGTCATTTAGCTCAAAACAATTCATTAAATGCATGAAAAATAGCAAATGAAGTTAGATAGGGTTGAAATTTTAGGATGTGGCTTCTAATGGTTCATATTGAATGCACAAAAAGTCAGGAGTTGAAATAAGTTAAAAAAATTGAAATCCTTTTGTAACAGACGAGTTTTCGTCCGAAACCCTGATACTTCGAAAGAGACTGTCCATTTTGTACACGAAGTGCATACAGTTTTTGCCGTAAACCTCTAAACTTTTTAGCACATGCTATGTGGGTGAAATTATGATACCATGCCAAGTTTCAACCTTTTCAGAGTTCATTTGTGGTGCTTTTTAATTTCAGGGTCATTTAGCTCAAAACAATTCATTAAATGCATGAAAAATAGCAAATGAAGTTATATAGGGTTGAAATTGTAGGATGTGGCTTCTAATGGTTCATATTGAATGCACAAAAATTCTGGAGTTGTAATAAGTTAAAAAAATTGAAATCCTTTTGTAACAGACGAGTTTTCGTCCGAAACCGTGATACTTCGAAAGAGACGGTCCATTTTGTACACGAAATGCATCCAATTTTTGCCGTAACCCTCTCAAAGTTTTAGCACATGCTATTTGGGTGAAATGATGATACCATGCCAAGTTTCAACCTTTTCAGAGTTCATTTGTGGTGCTTTTTAATTTCAGGGTCATTTAGCTCAAAACAATTCATTAAATGCATGAAAAATAGCAAATGAAGTTAGATAGGGTTGAAATATTAGGATGTGGCTTCTAATGGTTCATATTGAATGCACAAAAAGTCTGGAGTTGAAATAAGTTAAAAAAAATTGAAATCCTTTTGTAACAGACGAGTTTTCGTCCGAAACCCTGATACTTCGAAAGAGACTGTCCATTTTGTACACGAAGTGCATACAGTTTTTGCCGTAAACCTCTAAACTTTTTAGCACATGCTATGTGGGTGAAATTATGATACCATGCCAAGTTTCAACCTTTTCAGAGTTCATTTGTGGTGCTTTTTAATTTCAGGGTCATTTAGCTCAAAACAATTCATTAAATGCATGAAAAATAGCAAATGAAGTTAGATAGGGTTGAAATTTTAGGATGTGGCTTCTAATGGTTCATATTGAATGCACAAAAATTCTGGAGTTGTAATAAGTTAAAAAAATTGAAATCCTTTTGTAACAGACGAGTTTTCGTCCGAAACCGTGATACTTCGAAAGAGACGGTCCATTTTGTACACGAAATGCATCCAATTTTTGACGTAACCCTCTCAAAGTTTTAGCACATGCTATGTGGGTGAAATAATGATACCATGCCAAGTTTCAACGTTTTCAGAGTTCATTTGTGGTGCTTTTTAATTTCAGGGTCATTTAGCTCAAAACAATTCATTAAATGCATGAAAAATAGCAAATGAAGTTAGATAGGGTTGAAATATTAGGATGTGGCTTCTAATGGTTCATATTGAATGCACAAAAAGTCTGGAGTTGAAATAAGTTAAAAAAAATTGAAATCCTTTTGTAACAGACGAGTTTTCGTCCGAAACCCTGATACTTCGAAAGAGACTGTCCATTTTGTACACGAAGTGCATCCAATTTTTGCCGTAAACCTCTCAACTTTTTAGCACATGCTATGTGGGTGAAATTATGATACCATGCCAAGTTTCAACCTTTTCAGAGTTCATTTGTGGTGCTTTTTAATTTCAGGGTCATTTAGCTCAAAATAATTCATTAAATGCATGAAAAATAGCAAATGAAGTTAGATAGGGTTGAAATTTTAGGATGTGGCTTCTAATGGTTCATATTGAATGCACAAAAAGTCTGGAGTTGAAATAAGTTAAAAAAATTGAAATCCTTTTGTAACAAACGAGTTTTCGTCCGAAACCCTGATACTTCGAAAGAGACTGTCCATTTTGTACATGAAGTGCATCCAGTTTTTGCCATAACCCTCTAAACTTTTTAGCACGTGATATGTGGGTGAAATTATGACACCATGCCAAGTTTCAACCTTTTCAGAGTTCATTTGTGGTGCTTTTTAATTTCAGGGTCATTTAGCTCAAAACAATTCATTAAATGCATGAAAAATAGCAACTGAAGTTAGATAGGGTTGAAATTTTAGGATGCGGCTTCTAATGGTTCATATTGAATGCACAAAAAGTCTGGAGTTGAAATAAGTTAAAAAAAATTGAAATCCTTTTGTAACAGACGAGTTTTCGTCCGAAACCCTGATACTTCGAAAGAGACTCTCCATTTTGTACACGAAGTGCATCCAGTTTTTGCCGTAAACCTCTCAACTTTTTAGCACATGCTATGTGGGTGAAATTATGATACCATGCCAAGTCTCAACCTTTTCAAAGTTCATTTGTGGTGCTTTTTAATTTCAGGGTCATTTAGCTCAAAACAATTCATTAAATGCATGAAAAATAGCAAATGAAGTTAGATAGGGTTGAAATATTAGGATGTCGCTTCTAATGGTTCATATTGAATGCACAAAAAGTCTGGAGTTGAAATAAGTTAAAAAAATTGAAATCCTTTTGTAACAGACGAGTTTTCGTCCGAAACCCTGATACTTCGAAAGAGACTGTCCATTTTGTACACGAAGTGCATCCAGTTTTTGCCGTAAACCTCTCAACTTCTTAGCACATGCTATGTGGGTGAAATTATGATACCATGCCAAGTTTCAACCTTTTCAGAGTTCATTTGTGGTGCTTTTTAATTTCAGGGTCATTTAGCTCAAAACAATTCATTAAATGCATGAAAAATAGCAAATGAAGTTAGATAGGGCTGAAATTTTAGGATGTGGCTTCTAATGGTTCATATTGAATGCACAAAAATTCTGGAGTTGAAATAAGTTAAAAAAATTCAAATCCTTTTGTAACAGACGAGTTTTCGTCTGAAACCGTGATACTTCGAAAGAGACGGTCCATTTTGTACACGAAATGCATCCAATTTTTGCCGTAACCCTCTCAAAGTTTTAGCACATGCTATGTGGGTGAAATTATGATACCATGCCAAGTTTCAACCTTTTCAGAGTTCATTTGTGGTGCTTTTTAATTTCAGGGTCATTTAGCTCAAAACAATTCATTAAATGCATGAAAAATAGCAAATGAAGTTAGATAGGGTTGAAATTTTAGGATGTGGCTTCTAATGGTTCATATTGCATGCACAAAAAGACTGGAGTTGAAATAAGTTAAAAAAATTGAAATCCTTTTGTAACAGACGAGTTTTCGTCCGAAACCCTGATACTTCGAAAGAGACTGTCCATTTTGTACACGAAGTGCATCCAGTTTTTCCCATAACCCTCTAAACTTTTTAGCACATGCTATGTGGGTGAAATTATGATACCATGCCAAGTTTCAACCTTTTCAGAGTTCATTTGTGGTGCTTTTTAATTTCAGGGTAATTTAGCTCAAAACAATTCATTAAATGCATGAAAAATAGCAAATGAAGTTAGATAGGGTTGAAATTTTAGGATGTGGCTTCTAATGGTTCATATTGAATGCACGATAAGTCTGGAGTTGAAATAAGTTAAAAAAATTGAAATACTTTTGTAAGAGACGAGTTTTCGTCCGAAACCCTGATGCTTCGAAAGAGACGGTCCATTTTGTACACGAAGTGCATCCACTTTTTGTCGTAACCATCTCAACTTTTTATCACAAGCTATGTGGGTGAAATTATGATACCATGCCAAGTTTCAACCTTTTCAGAGTTCATTTGTGGTGCTTTTTAATTTCAGGGTCATTTAGCTCAAAACAATTCATTAAATGCATGAAAAATAGCAAATGAAGTTAGATAGGGTTGAAATTTTAGGATGTGGCTTCTAATGGTTCATATTGAATTGACAAAAAGTCAGGAGTTGAAATAAGTTAAAAAAATTGAAATCCTTTTGTAACAGACGAGTTTTCGTCCGAAACCCTGATACTTCGAAAGAGACTGTCCATTTTGTACACGAAGTGCATACAGTTTTTGCCGTAAACCTCTAAACTTTTTAGCACATGCTATGTGGGTGAAATTATGATACCATGCCAAGTTTCAACCTTTTCAGAGTTCATTTGTGGTGCTTTTTAATTTCAGGGTCGTTTAGCTCAAAACAATTCATTAAATGCATGAAAAATAGCAAATGAAGTTAGATAGGGTTCAGATTTTAGGATGTGACTTCTAATGGTTCATATTGAATGCACAAAAAGTCTGGAGTTGAAATAAGTTAAAAAAATTGAAATACTTTTGTAACAGACGAGTTTTCGTCCGAAACCCTGATGCTTCGAAAGAGACGGTCCATTTTGTACACGAAGTGCATCCACTTTTTGCCATAACCATCTCAACTTTTTATCACAAGCTATGTGGGTGAAATTATGATACCATGCCAAGTTTCAACCTTTTCAGAGTTCATTTGTGGTGCTTTTTAATTTCAGGGTCATTTAGCTCAAAACAATTCATTAAATGCATGAAAAATAGCAAATGAAGTTAGATAGAGTTGAAATTTTAGGATGTGGCTTCTAATGGTTCATATTGAATGCAAAAAAAGTCAGGAGTTGAAATAAGTTAAAAAAATTGAAATCCTTTTGTAACAGACGAGTTTTCGTCCGAAACCCTGATACTTCGAAACAGACTGTCCATTTTGTACACGAAGTGCATCCAGTTTTTGCCGTAACCCTCTCAACTTTTTAGCACATGCTATGTGGCTGAAATTATGATACCATGCCAAGTTTCAACCTTTTCAGAGTTCATTTGTGGTGCTTTTTAATTTCAGGGTCATTTAGCTCAAAACAATTCATTAAATGCATGAAAAATAGCAAATAAAGATAGATAGGGTTGAAATATTAGGATGTGGCTTCTAATGGTTCATATTGAATGCACAAAAAGTCTGGAGTTGAAATAAGTTAAAAAAAATTTAAATACTTTTGTAACAGACGAGTTTTCGTCCGAAACCCTGATACTTCGAAAGAGACTGTCCATTTTGTACACGAAGTGCATCCAGTTTTTGCCGTAAACCTCTCAACTTTTTAGCACATGCTATGTGGGTGAAATTATGATACCATGCCAAGTTTCAACCTTTTCAGAGTTCATTTGTGGTGCTTTTTAATTTCAGGGTCATTTAGCTCAAAACAATTCATTAAATGCATGAAAAATAGCAAATGAAGTTAGATAGGGTTGAAATATTAGGATGTGGCTTCTAATGGTTCATATTGAATGCACAAAAAGTCTGGAGTTGAAATAAGTTAAAAAAATTGAAATCCTTTTGTAACAGACGAGTTTTCGTCCGAAACCCTGATACTTCGAAAGAGACTGTCCATTTTGTACACGAAGTGCATCCAATTTTTGCCGTAAACCTCTCAACTTTTTAGCACATGCTATGTGGGTGAAATTATGATACCATGCCAAGTTTCAACCTTTTCAGAGTTCATTTGTGGTGCTTTTTAATTTCAGGGTCATTTAGCTCAAAACAATTCATTAAATGCATGAAAAATAGCAAATGAAGTTAGATAGGGTTGAAATATTAGGATGTCGCTTCCAATGGTTCATATTGAATGCAAAAAAAGTCTGGAGTTGAAATAAGTTAAAAAAATTGAAATCCTTTTGTAACAGACGAGTTTTCGTCCGAAACCCTGATACTTCGAAAGAGACTGTCCATTTTGTACACGAAGTGCATCCAGTTTTTGCCGTAAACCTCTCAACTTCTTAGCACATGCTATGTGGGTGAAATTATGATACCATGCCAAGTTTCAACCTTTTCAGAGTTCATTTGTGGTGCTTTTTAATTTCAGGGTTATTTAGCTCAAAACAATTCATTAAATGCATGAAAAATAGCAAATGAAGTTAGATAGGGTTGAAATTTTAGGATGTGGCTTCTAATGGTTCATATTGCATGCACAAAAAGACTGGAGTTGAAATAAGTTAAAAAAATTGAAATCCTTTTGTAACAGACGAGTTTTCGTCCGAAACCCTGATACTTCGAAAGAGACTGTCCATTTTGTACACGAAGTGCATCCAGTTTTTGCCATAACCCTCCAAACTTTTTAGCACATGCTATGTGGGTGAAATTATGATACCATGCCAAGTTTCAACCTTTTCAGAGTTCATTTGTGGTGCTTTTTAATTTCAGGGTAATTTAGCTCAAAACAATTCATTAAATGCATGAAAAATAGCAAATGAAGTTAGATAGGGTTGAAATTTTAGGATGTGGCTTCTAATGGTTCATATTGAATGCACAAAAAGTCTGGAGTTGAAATAAGTTAAAAAAATTGAAATACTTTTGTAAGAGACGAGTTTTCGTCCGAAACCCTGATGCTTCGAAAGAGATGGTCCATTTTGTACACGAAGTGCATCCACTTTTTGTCGTAACCATCTCAACTTTTTATCACAAGCTATGTGGGTGAAATTATGATACCATGCCAAGTTTCAACCTTTTCAGAGTTCATTTGTGGTGCTTTTTAATTTCAGGGTCATTTAGCTCAAAACAATTCATTAAATGCATGAAAAATAGCAAATGAAGTTAGATAGGGTTGAAATTTTAGGATGTGGCTTCTAAAGGTTCATATTGAATTGACAAAAAGTCAGGAGTTGAAATAAGTTAAAAAAATTGAAATCCTTTTGTAACAGACGAGTTTTCGTCCGAAACCCTGATACTTCGAAAGAGACTGTCCATTTTGTACACGAAGTGCATACAGTTTTTGCCGTAAACCTCTAAACTTTTTAGCACATGCTATGTGGGTGAAATTATGATACCATGCCAAGTTTCAACCTTTTCAGAGTTCATTTGTGGTGCTTTTTAATTTCAGGGTCGTTTAGCTCAAAACAATTCATTAAATGCATGAAAAATAGCAAATAAAGATAGATAGGGTTGAAATATTAGGATGTGGCTTCTAATGGTTCATATTGAATGCACAAAAAGTCTGGAGTTGAAATAAGTTAAAAAAAATTTAAATACTTTTGTAACAGACGAGTTTTCGTCCGAAACCCTGATACTTCGAAAGAGACTGTCCATTTTGTACACGAAGTGCATCCAGTTTTTGCCGTAAACCTCTCAACTTTTTAGCACATGCTATGTGGGTGAAATTATGATACCATGCCAAGTTTCAACCTTTTCAGAGTTCATTTGTGGTGCTTTTTAATTTCAGGGTCATTTAGCTCAAAACAATTCATTAAATGCATGAAAAATAGCAAATGAAGTTAGATAGGGTTGAAATTTTAGGATGTGGCTTCTAATGGTTCATATTGAATGCACAAAAACACTGGAGTTGAAATAAGTTAAAAAAATTGAAATCCTTTTGTAACAGACGAGTTTTCGTCCGAAACCCTGATACTTCGAAAGAGACTGTCCATTTTGTACACGAAGTGCATCCAGTTTTTGCCATAACCCTCTAAACTTTTTAGCACATGCTATGTGGGTGAAATTATGAAACCATGCCAAGTTTCAACCTTTTCAGAGTTCATTTGTGGTGCTTTTTAATTTCAGGGTAATTTAGCTCAAAACAATTCATTAAATGCATGAAAAATAGCAAATGAAGTTAGATAGGGTTGAAATTTTAGGATGTGGCTTCTAATGGTTCATATTGAATGCACAAAAAGTCTGGAGTTGAAATAAGTTAAAAAAATTGAAATACTTTTGTAAGAGACGAGTTTTCGTCCGAAACCCTGATGCTTCGAAAGAGACGGTCCATTTTGTACACGAAGTGCATCCACTTTTTGTCGTAACCATCTCAACTTTTTATCACAAGCTATGTGGGTGAAATTATGATACCATGCCAAGTTTCAACCTTTTCAGAGTTCATTTGTGGTGCTTTTTAATTTCAGGGTCATTTAGCTCAAAACAATTCATTAAATGCATGAAAAATAGCAAATGAAGTTAGATAGGGTTGAAATTTTAGGATGTGGCTTCTAATGGTTCATATTGAATTGACAAAAAGTCAGGAGTTGAAATAAGTTAAAAAAATTGAAATCCTTTTGTAACAGACGAGTTTTCGTCCGAAACCCTGATACTTCGAAAGAGACTGTCCATTTTGTACACGAAGTGCATACAGTTTTTGCCGTAAACCTCTAAACTTTTTAGCACATGCTATGTGGGTGAAATTATGATACCATGCCAAGTTTCAACCTTTTCAGAGTTCATTTATGGTGCTTTTTAATTTCAGGGTCGTTTAGCTCAAAACAATTCATTAAATGCATGAAAAATAGCAAATGAAGTTAGATAGGGTTCAGATTTTAGGATGTGACTTCTAATGGTTCATATTGAATGCACAAAAAGTCTGGAGTTGAAATAAGTTAAAAAAATTGAAATACTTTTGTAACAGACGAGTTTTCGTCCGAAACCCTGATGCTTCAAAAGAGACGGTCCATTTTGTACACGAAGTGCATCCACTTTTTGCCATAACCATCTCAACTTTTTATCACAAGCTATGTGGGTGAAATTATGATACCATGCCAAGTTTCAACCTTTTCAGAGTTCATTTGTGGTGCTTTTTAATTTCAGGGTCATTTAGCTCAAAACAATTCATTAAATGCATGAAAAATAGCAAATGAAGTTAGATAGGGTTGAAATTTTAGGATGTGGCTTCTAATGGTTCATATTGAATGCAAAAAAAGTCAGGAGTTGAAATAAGTTAAAAAAATTGAAATCCTTTTGTAACAGACGAGTTTTCGTCCGAAACCCTGATACTTCGAAACAGACTGTCCATTTTGTACACGAAGTGCATCCAGTTTTTGCCGTAAACCTCTCAACTTTTTAGCACATGCTATGTGGGTGAAATTATGATACCATGCCAAGTTTCAACCTTTTCAGAGTTCATTTGTGGTGCTTTTTAATTTCAGGGTCATTTAGCTCAAAACAATTCATTAAATGCATGAAAAATAGCAAATGAAGTTAGATAGGGTTGAAATTTTAGGATGTGGCTTCTAATGGTTCATATTGAATGCACAAAAAGACTGGAGTTGAAATAAGTTAAAAAAATTGAAATCCTTTTGTAACAGACGAGTTTTCGTCCGAAACCCTGATACTTCGAAAGAGACTGTCCATTTTGTACACGAAGTGCATCCAGTTTTTGCCATAACCCTCTAAACTTTTTAGCACATGCTATGTGGGTGAAATTATGATACCATGCCAAGTTTCAACCTTTTCAGAGTTCATTTGTGGTGCTTTTTAATTTCAGGGTAATTTAGCTCAAAACAATTCATTAAATGCATGAAAAATAGCAAATGAAGTTAGATAGGGTTGAAATTTTAGGATGTGGCTTCTAATGGTTCATATTGAATGCACAAAAAGTCTGGAGTTGAAATAAGTTAAAAAAATTGAAATACTTTTGTAAGAGACGAGTTTTCGTCCGAAACCCTGATGCTTCGAAAGAGACGGTCCATTTTGTACACGAAGTGCATCCACTTTTTGTCGTAACCATCTCAACTTTTTATCACAAGCTATGTGGGTGAAATTATGATACCATGCCAAGTTTCAACCTTTTCAGAGTTCATTTGTGGTGCTTTTTAATTTCAGGGTCATTTAGCTCAAAACAATTCATTAAATGCATGAAAAATAGCAAATGAAGTTAGATAGGGTTGAAATTTTAGGATGTGGCTTCTAATGGTTCATATTGAATTGACAAAAAGTCAGGAGTTGAAATAAGTTAAAAAAATTGAAATCCTTTTGTAACAGACGAGTTTTCGTCCGAAACCCTGATACTTCGAAAGAGACTGTCCATTTTGTACACGAAGTGCATACAGTTTTTGCCGTAAACCTCTAAACTTTTTAGCACATGCTATGTGGGTGAAATTATGATACCATGCCAAGTTTCAACCTTTTCAGAGTTCATTTGTGGTGCTTTTTAATTTCAGGGTCGTTTAGCTCAAAACAATTCATTAAATGCATGAAAAATAGCAAATGAAGTTAGATAGGGTTCAGATTTTAGGATGTGACTTCTAATGGTTCATATTGAATGCACAAAAAGTCTGGAGTTGAAATAAGTTAAAAAAATTGAAATACTTTTGTAACAGACGAGTTTTCGTCCGAAACCCTGATGCTTCGAAAGAGACGGTCCATTTTGTACACGAAGTGCATCCACTTTTTGCCATAACCATCTCAACTTTTTATCACAAGCTATGTGGGTGAAATTATGATACCATGCCAAGTTTCAACCTTTTCAGAGTTCATTTGTGGTGCTTTTTAATTTCAGGGTCATTTAGCTCAAAACAATTCATTAAATGCATGAAAAATAGCAAATGAAGTTAGATAGGGTTGAAATTTTAGGATGTGGCTTCTAATGGTTCATATTGAATGCAAAAAAAGTCAGGAGTTGAAATAAGTTAAAAAAATTGAAATCCTTTTGTAACAGACGAGTTTTCGTCCGAAACCCTGATACTTCGAAACAGACTGTCCATTTTGTACACGAAGTGCATCCAGTTTTTGCCGTAACCCTCTCAACTTTTTAGCACATGCTATGTGGCTGAAATTATGATACCATGCCAAGTTTCAACCTTTTCAGAGTTCATTTGTGGTGCTTTTTAATTTCAGGGTCATTTAGCTCAAAACAATTCATTAAATGCATGAAAAATAGCAAATAAAGATAGATAGGGTTGAAATATTAGGATGTGGCTTCTAATGGTTCATATTGAATGCACAAAAAGTCTGGAGTTGAAATAAGTTAAAAAAAATTTAAATACTTTTGTAACAGACGAGTTTTCGTCCGAAACCCTGATACTTCGAAAGAGACTGTCCATTTTGTACACGAAGTGCATCCAGTTTTTGCCGTAAACCTCTCAACTTTTTAGCACATGCTATGTGGGTGAAATTATGATACCATGCCAAGTTTCAACCTTTTCAGAGTTCATTTGTGGTGCTTTTTAATTTCAGGGTCATTTAGCTCAAAACAATTCATTAAATGCATGAAAAATAGCAAATGAAGTTAGATAGGGTTGAAATATTAGGATGTGGCTTCTAATGGTTCATATTGAATGCACAAAAAGTCTGGAGTTGAAATAAGTTAAAAAAATTGAAATCCTTTTGTAACAGACGAGTTTTCGTTCGAAACCCTGATACTTCGAAAGAGACTGTCCATTTTGTACACGAAGTGCATCCAATTTTTGCCGTAAACCTCTCAACTTTTTAGCACATGCTATGTGGGTGAAATTATGATACCATGCCAAGTTTCAACCTTTTCAGAGTTCATTTATGGTGCTTTTTAATTTCAGGGTCGTTTAGCTCAAAACAATTCATTAAATGCATGAAAAATAGCAAATGAAGTTAGATAGGGTTCAGATTTTAGGATGTGACTTCTAATGGTTCATATTGAATGCACAAAAAGTCTGGAGTTGAAATAAGTTAAAAAAATTGAAATACTTTTGTAACAGACGAGTTTTCGTCCGAAACCCTGATGCTTCAAAAGAGACGGTCCATTTTGTACACGAAGTGCATCCACTTTTTGCCATAACCATCTCAACTTTTTATCACAAGCTATGTGGGTGAAATTATGATACCATGCCAAGTTTCAACCTTTTCAGAGTTCATTTGTGGTGCTTTTTAATTTCAGGGTCATTTAGCTCAAAACAATTCATTAAATGCATGAAAAATAGCAAATGAAGTTAGATAGGGTTGAAATTTTAGGATGTGGCTTCTAATGGTTCATATTGAATGCAAAAAAAGTCAGGAGTTGAAATAAGTTAAAAAAATTGAAATCCTTTTGTAACAGACGAGTTTTCGTCCGAAACCCTGATACTTCGAAACAGACTGTCCATTTTGTACACGAAGTGCATCCAGTTTTTGCCGTAAACCTCTCAACTTTTTAGCACATGCTATGTGGGTGAAATTATGATACCATGCCAAGTTTCAACCTTTTCAGAGTTCATTTGTGGTGCTTTTTAATTTCAGGGTCATTTAGCTCAAAACAATTCATTAAATGCATGAAAAATAGCAAATGAAGTTAGATAGGGTTGAAATTTTAGGATGTGGCTTCTAATGGTTCATATTGAATGCACAAAAAGACTGGAGTTGAAATAAGTTAAAAAAATTGAAATCCTTTTGTAACAGACGAGTTTTCGTCCGAAACCCTGATACTTCGAAAGAGACTGTCCATTTTGTACACGAAGTGCATCCAGTTTTTGCCATAACCCTCTAAACTTTTTAGCACATGCTATGTGGGTGAAATTATGATACCATGCCAAGTTTCAACCTTTTCAGAGTTCATTTGTGGTGCTTTTTAATTTCAGGGTAATTTAGCTCAAAACAATTCATTAAATGCATGAAAAATAGCAAATGAAGTTAGATAGGGTTGAAATTTTAGGATGTGGCTTCTAATGGTTCATATTGAATGCACAAAAAGTCTGGAGTTGAAATAAGTTAAAAAAATTGAAATACTTTTGTAAGAGACGAGTTTTCGTCCGAAACCCTGATGCTTCGAAAGAGACGGTCCATTTTGTACACGAAGTGCATCCACTTTTTGTCGTAACCATCTCAACTTTTTATCACAAGCTATGTGGGTGAAATTATGATACCATGCCAAGTTTCAACCTTTTCAGAGTTCATTTGTGGTGCTTTTTAATTTCAGGGTCATTTAGCTCAAAACAATTCATTAAATGCATGAAAAATAGCAAATGAAGTTAGATAGGGTTGAAATTTTAGGATGTGGCTTCTAATGGTTCATATTGAATTGACAAAAAGTCAGGAGTTGAAATAAGTTAAAAAAATTGAAATCCTTTTGTAACAGACGAGTTTTCGTCCGAAACCCTGATACTTCGAAAGAGACTGTCCATTTTGTACACGAAGTGCATACAGTTTTTGCCGTAAACCTCTAAACTTTTTAGCACATGCTATGTGGGTGAAATTATGATACCATGCCAAGTTTCAACCTTTTCAGAGTTCATTTGTGGTGCTTTTTAATTTCAGGGTCGTTTAGCTCAAAACAATTCATTAAATGCATGAAAAATAGCAAATGAAGTTAGATAGGGTTCAGATTTTAGGATGTGACTTCTAATGGTTCATATTGAATGCACAAAAAGTCTGGAGTTGAAATAAGTTAAAAAAATTGAAATACTTTTGTAACAGACGAGTTTTCGTCCGAAACCCTGATGCTTCGAAAGAGACGGTCCATTTTGTACACGAAGTGCATCCACTTTTTGCCATAACCATCTCAACTTTTTATCACAAGCTATGTGGGTGAAATTATGATACCATGCCAAGTTTCAACCTTTTCAGAGTTCATTTGTGGTGCTTTTTAATTTCAGGGTCATTTAGCTCAAAACAATTCATTAAATGCATGAAAAATAGCAAATGAAGTTAGATAGGGTTGAAATTTTAGGATGTGGCTTCTAATGGTTCATATTGAATGCAAAAAAAGTCAGGAGTTGAAATAAGTTAAAAAAATTGAAATCCTTTTGTAACAGACGAGTTTTCGTCCGAAACCCTGATACTTCGAAACAGACTGTCCATTTTGTACACGAAGTGCATCCAGTTTTTGCCGTAACCCTCTCAACTTTTTAGCACATGCTATGTGGCTGAAATTATGATACCATGCCAAGTTTCAACCTTTTCAGAGTTCATTTGTGGTGCTTTTTAATTTCAGGGTCATTTAGCTCAAAACAATTCATTAAATGCATGAAAAATAGCAAATAAAGATAGATAGGGTTGAAATATTAGGATGTGGCTTCTAATGGTTCATATTGAATGCACAAAAAGTCTGGAGTTGAAATAAGTTAAAAAAAATTTAAATACTTTTGTAACAGACGAGTTTTCGTCCGAAACCCTGATACTTCGAAAGAGACTGTCCATTTTGTACACGAAGTGCATCCAGTTTTTGCCGTAAACCTCTCAACTTTTTAGCACATGCTATGTGGGTGAAATTATGATACCATGCCAAGTTTCAACCTTTTCAGAGTTCATTTGTGGTGCTTTTTAATTTCAGGGTCATTTAGCTCAAAACAATTCATTAAATGCATGAAAAATAGCAAATGAAGTTAGATAGGGTTGAAATATTAGGATGTGGCTTCTAATGGTTCATATTGAATGCACAAAAAGTCTGGAGTTGAAATAAGTTAAAAAAATTGAAATCCTTTTGTAACAGACGAGTTTTCGTTCGAAACCCTGATACTTCGAAAGAGACTGTCCATTTTGTACACGAAGTGCATCCAATTTTTGCCGTAAACCTCTCAACTTTTTAGCACATGCTATGTGGGTGAAATTTTGATACCATGCCAAGTTTCAACCTTTTCAGAGTTCATTTGTGGTGCTTTTTAATTTCAGGGTCATTTAGCTCAAAACAATTCATTAAATGCATGAAAAATAGCAAATGAAGTTAGATAGGGTTGAAATATTAGGATGTCGCTTCCAATGGTTCATATTGAATGCACAAAAAGTCTGGAGTTGAAATAAGTTAAAAAAATTGAAATCCTTTTGTAACAGACGAGTTTTCGTCCGAAACCCTGATACTTCGAAAGAGACTGTCCATTTTGTACACGAAGTGCATACAGTTTTTGCCGTAAACCTCTAAACTTTTTAGCACATGCTATGTGGGTGAAATTATGATACCATGCGAAGTTTCAACCTTTTCAGAGTTCATTTGTGGTGCTTTTTAATTTCAGGGTCGTTTAGCTCAAAACAATTCATTAAATGCATGAAAAATAGCAAATGAAGTTAGATGGGGTTCAGATTTTAGGATGTGACTTCTAATGGTTCATATTGAATGCACAAAAAGTCTGGAGTTGAAATAAGTTAAAAAAATTGAAATACTTTTGTAACAGACGAGTTTTCGTCCGAAACCCTGATGCTTCGAAAGAGACGGTCCATTTTGTACACGAAGTGCATCCACTTTTTGCCATAACCATCTCAACTTTTTATCACAAGCTATGTGGGTGAAATTATGATAACATGCCAAGTTTCAACCTTTTCAGAGTTCATTTGTGGTGCTTTTTAATTTCAGGGTCATTTAGCTCAAAACAATTCATTAAATGCATGAAAAATAGGAAATGAAGTTAGATAGGGTTGAAATTTTAGGATGTGGCTTCTAATGGTTCATATTGAATGCAAAAAAAGTCAGGAGTTGAAATAAGTTAAAAAAATTGAAATCCTTTTGTAACAGACGAGTTTTCGTCCGAAACCCTGATACTTCGAAACAGACTGTCCATTTTGTACACGAAGTGCATCCAGTTTTTGCCGTAAACCTCTCAACTTTTTAGCACATGCTATGTGGGTGAAATTATGATACCATGCCAAGTTTCAACCTTTTCAGAGTTCATTTGTGGTGCTTTTTAATTTCAGGGTCATTTAGCTCAAAACAATTCATTAAATGCATGAAAAATAGCAAATGAAGTTAGATAGGGTTGAAATTTTAGGATGTGGCTTCTAATGGTTCATATTGAATGCACAAAAAGACTGGAGTTGAAATAAGTTAAAAAAATTGAAATCCTTTTGTAACAGACGAGTTTTCGTCCGAAACCCTGATACTTCGAAAGAGACTGTCCATTTTGTACACGAAGTGCATCCAGTTTTTGCCATAACCCTCTAAACTTTTTAGCACATGCTATGTGGGTGAAATTATGATACCATGCCAAGTTTCAACCTTTTCAGAGTTCATTTGTGGTGCTTTTTAATTTCAGGGTAATTTAGCTCAAAACAATTCATTAAATGCATGAAAAATAGCAAATGAAGTTAGATTGGGTTGAAATTTTAGGATGTGGCTTCTAATGGTTCATATTGAATGCACAAAAAGTCTGGAGTTGAAATAAGTTAAAAAAATTGAAATACTTTTGTAAGAGACGAGTTTTCGTCCGAAACCCTGATGCTTCGAAAGAGACGGTCCATTTTGTACACGAAGTGCATCCACTTTTTGTCGTAACCATCTCAACTTTTTATCACAAGCTATGTGGGTGAAATTATGATACCATGCCAAGTTTCAACCTTTTCAGAGTTCATTTGTGGTGCTTTTTAATTTCAGGGTCATTTAGCTCAAAACAATTCATTAAATGCATGAAAAATAGCAAATGAAGTTAGATAGGGTTGAAATTTTAGGATGTGGCTTCTAATGGTTCATATTGAATTGACAAAAAGTCAGGAGTTGAAATAAGTTAAAAAAATTGAAATCCTTTTGTAACAGACGAGTTTTCGTCCGAAACCCTGATACTTCGAAAGAGACTGTCCATTTTGTACACGAAGTGCATACAGTTTTTGCCGTAAACCTCTAAACTTTTTAGCACATGCTATGTGGGTGAAATTATGATACCATGCCAAGTTTCAACCTTTTCAGAGTTCATTTGTGGTGCTTTTTAATTTCAGGGTCGTTTAGCTCAAAACAATTCATTAAATGCATGAAAAATAGCAAATGAAGTTAGATAGGGTTCAGATTTTAGGATGTGACTTCTAATGGTTCATATTGAATGCACAAAAAGTCTGGAGTTGAAATAAGTTAAAAAAATTGAAATACTTTTGTAACAGACGAGTTTTCGTCCGAAACCCTGATGCTTCGAAAGAGACGGTCCATTTTGTACACGAAGTGCATACACTTTTTGCCATAACCATCTCAACTTTTTATCACAAGCTATGTGGGTGAAATTATGATACCATGCCAAGTTTCAACCTTTTCAGAGTTCATTTGTGGTGCTTTTTAATTTCAGGGTCATTTAGCTCAAAACAATTCATTAAATGCATGAAAAATAGCAAATGAAGTTAGATAGGGTTGAAATTTTAGGATGTGGCTTCTAATGGTTCATATTGAATGCAAAAAAAGTCAGGAGTTGAAATAAGTTAAAAAAATTGAAATCCTTTTGTAACAGACGAGTTTTCGTCCGAAACCCTGATACTTCGAAACAGACTGTCCATTTTGTACACGAAGTGCATCCAGTTTTTGCCGTAACCCTCTCAACTTTTTAGCACATGCTATGTGGCTGAAATTATGATACCATGCCAAGTTTCAACCTTTTCAGAGTTCATTTGTGGTGCTTTTTAATTTCAGGGTCATTTAGCTCAAAACAATTCATTAAATGCATGAAAAATAGCAAATAAAGATAGATAGGGTTGAAATATTAGGATGTGGCTTCTAATGGTTCATATTGAATGCACAAAAAGTCTGGAGTTGAAATAAGTTAAAAAAAATTTAAATACTTTTGTAACAGACGAGTTTTCGTCCGAAACCCTGATACTTCGAAAGAGACTGTCCATTTTGTACACGAAGTGCATCCAGTTTTTGCCGTAAACCTCTCAACTTTTTAGCACATGCTATGTGGGTGAAATTATGATACCATGCCAAGTTTCAACCTTTTCAGAGTTCATTTGTGGTGCTTTTTAATTTCAGGGTCATTTAGCTCAAAACAATTCATTAAATGCATGAAAAATAGCAAATGAAGTTAGATAGGGTTGAAATATTAGGATGTGGCTTCTAATGGTTCATATTGAATGCACAAAAAGTCTGGAGTTGAAATAAGTTAAAAAAATTGAAATCCTTTTGTAACAGACGAGTTTTCGTTCGAAACCCTGATACTTCGAAAGAGACTGTCCATTTTGTACACGAAGTGCATCCAATTTTTGCCGTAAACCTCTCAACTTTTTAGCACATGCTATGTGGGTGAAATTATGATACCATGCCAAGTTTCAACCTTTTCAGAGTTCATTTGTGGTGCTTTTTAATTTCAGGGTCATTTAGCTCAAAACAATTCATTAAATGCATGAAAAATAGCAAATGAAGTTAGATAGGGTTGAAATATTAGGATGTCGCTTCCAATGGTTCATATTGAATGCACAAAAAGTCTGGAGTTGAAATAAGTTAAAAAAATTGAAATCCTTTTGTAACAGACGAGTTTTCGTCCGAAACCCTGATACTTCGAAAGAGACTGTCCATTTTGTACACGAAGTGCATACAGTTTTTGCCGTAAACCTCTAAACTTTTTAGCACATGCTATGTGGGTGAAAATATGATACCATGCCAAGTTTCAACCTTTTCAGAGTTCATTTGTGGTGCTTTTTAATTTCAGGGTCGTTTAGCTCAAAACAATTCATTAAATGCATGAAAAATAGCAAATGAAGTTAGATGGGGTTCAGATTTTAGGATGTGACTTCTAATGGTTCATATTGAATGCACAAAAAGTCTGGAGTTGAAATAAGTTAAAAAAATTGAAATACTTTTGTAACAGACGAGTTTTCGTCCGAAACCCTGATGCTTCGAAAGAGACGGTCCATTTTGTACACGAAGTGCATCCACTTTTTGCCATAACCATCTCAACTTTTTATCACAAGCTATGTGGGTGAAATTATGATAACATGCCAAGTTTCAACCTTTTCAGAGTTCATTTGTGGTGCTTTTTAATTTCAGGGTCATTTAGCTCAAAACAATTCATTAAATGCATGAAAAATAGGAAATGAAGTTAGATAGGGTTGAAATTTTAGGATGTGGCTTCTAATGGTTCATATTGAATGCAAAAAAAGTCAGGAGTTGAAATAAGTTAAAAAAATTGAAATCCTTTTGTAACAGACGAGTTTTCGTCCGAAACCCTGATACTTCGAAACAGACTGTCCATTTTGTACACGAAGTGCATCCAGTTTTTGCCGTAAACCTCTCAACTTTTTAGCACATGCTATGTGGGTGAAATTATGATACCATGCCAAGTTTCAACCTTTTCAGAGTTCATTTGTGGTGCTTTTTAATTTCAGGGTCATTTAGCTCAAAACAATTCATTAAATGCATGAAAAATAGCAAATGAAGTTAGATAGGGTTGAAATTTTAGGATGTGGCTTCTAATGGTTCATATTGAATGCACAAAAAGACTGGAGTTGAAATAAGTTAAAAAAATTGAAATCCTTTTGTAACAGACGAGTTTTCGTCCGAAACCCTGATACTTCGAAAGAGACTGTCCATTTTGTACACGAAGTGCATCCAGTTTTTGCCATAACCCTCTAAACTTTTTAGCACATGCTATGTGGGTGAAATTATGATACCATGCCAAGTTTCAACCTTTTCAGAGTTCATTTGTGGTGCTTTTTAATTTCAGGGTAATTTAGCTCAAAACAATTCATTAAATGCATGAAAAATAGCAAATGAAGTTAGATAGGGTTGAAATTTTAGGATGTGGCTTCTAATGGTTCATATTGAATGCACAAAAAGTCTGGAGTTGAAATAAGTTAAAAAAATTGAAATACTTTTGTAAGAGACGAGTTTTCGTCCGAAACCCTGATGCTTCGAAAGAGACGGTCCATTTTGTACACGAAGTGCATCCACTTTTTGTCGTAACCATCTCAACTTTTTATCACAAGCTATGTGGGTGAAATTATGATACCATGCCAAGTTTCAACCTTTTCAGAGTTCATTTGTGGTGCTTTTTAATTTCAGGGTCATTTAGCTCAAAACAATTCATTAAATGCATGAAAAATAGCAAATGAAGTTAGATAGGGTTGAAATTTTAGGATGTGGCTTCTAATGGTTCATATTGAATTGACAAAAAGTCAGGAGTTGAAATAAGTTAAAAAAATTGAAATCCTTTTGTAACAGACGAGTTTTCGTCCGAAACCCTGATACTTCGAAAGAGACTGTCCATTTTGTACACGAAGTGCATACAGTTTTTGCCGTAAACCTCTAAACTTTTTAGCACATGCTATGTGGGTGAAATTATGATACCATGCCAAGTTTCAACCTTTTCAGAGTTCATTTGTGGTGCTTTTTAATTTCAGGGTCGTTTAGCTCAAAACAATTCATTAAATGCATGAAAAATAGCAAATGAAGTTAGATAGGGTTCAGATTTTAGGATGTGACTTCTAATGGTTCATATTGAATGCACAAAAAGTCTGGAGTTGAAATAAGTTAAAAAAATTGAAATACTTTTGTAACAGACGAGTTTTCGTCCGAAACCCTGATGCTTCGAAAGAGACGGTCCATTTTGTACACGAAGTGCATCCACTTTTTGCCATAACCATCTCAACTTTTTATCACAAGCTATGTGGGTGAAATTATGATACCATGCCAAGTTTCAACCTTTTCAGAGTTCATTTGTGGTGCTTTTTAATTTCAGGGTCATTTAGCTCAAAACAATTCATTAAATGCATGAAAAATAGCAAATGAAGTTAGATAGGGTTGAAATTTTAGGATGTGGCTTCTAATGGTTCATATTGAATGCAAAAAAAGTCAGGAGTTGAAATAAGTTAAAAAAATTGAAATCCTTTTGTAACAGACGAGTTTTCGTCCGAAACCCTGATACTTCGAAACAGACTGTCCATTTTGTACACGAAGTGCATCCAGTTTTTGCCGTAACCCTCTCAACTTTTTAGCACATGCTATGTGGCTGAAATTATGATACCATGCCAAGTTTCAACCTTTTCAGAGTTCATTTGTGGTGCTTTTTAATTTCAGGGTCATTTAGCTCAAAACAATTCATTAAATGCATGAAAAATAGCAAATAAAGATAGATAGGGTTGAAATATTAGGATGTGGCTTCTAATGGTTCATATTGAATGCACAAAAAGTCTGGAGTTGAAATAAGTTAAAAAAAATTTAAATACTTTTGTAACAGACGAGTTTTCGTCCGAAACCCTGATAGTTCGAAAGAGACTGTCCATTTTGTACACGAAGTGCATCCAGTTTTTGCCGTAAACCTCTCAACTTTTTAGCACATGCTATGTGGGTGAAATTATGATACCATGCCAAGTTTCAACCTTTTCAGAGTTCATTTGTGGTGCTTTTTAATTTCAGGGTCATTTAGCTCAAAACAATTCATTAAATGCATGAAAAATAGCAAATGAAGTTAGATAGGGTTGAAATATTAGGATGTGGCTTCTAATGGTTCATATTGAATGCACAAAAAGTCTGGAGTTGAAATAAGTTAAAAAAATTGAAATCCTTTTGTAACAGACGAGTTTTCGTCCGAAACCCTGATACTTCGAAAGAGACTGTCCATTTTGTACACGAAGTGCATCCAGTTTTTGCCGTAAACCTCTAAACTTTTTAGCACATGCTATGTGGGTGAAATTATGATACCATGCCAAGTTTCAACCTTTTCAGAGTTCATTTGTGGTGCTTTTTAATTTCAGGGTCGTTTAGCTCAAAACAATTCATTAAATGCATGAAAAATAGCAAATGAAGTTAGATAGGGTTCAGATTTTAGGATGTGACTTCTAATGGTTCATATTGAATGCACAAAAAGTCTGGAGTTGAAATAAGTTAAAAAAATTGAAATACTTTTGTAACAGACGAGTTTTCGTCCGAAACCCTGATGCTTCGAAAGAGACGGTCCATTTTGTACACGAAGTGCATCCACTTTTTGCCATAACCATCTCAACTTTTTATCACAAGCTATGTGGGTGAAATTATGATACCATGCCAAGTTTCAACCTTTTCAGAGTTCATTTGTGGTGCTTTTTAATTTCAGGGTCATTTAGCTCAAAACAATTCATTAAATGCATGAAAAATAGCAAATGAAGTTAGATAGGGTTGAAATTTTAGGATGTGGCTTCTAATGGTTCATATTGAATGCAAAAAAAGTCAGGAGTTGAAATAAGTTAAAAAAATTGAAATCCTTTTGTAACAGACGAGTTTTCGTCCGAAACCCTGATACTTCGAAACAGACTGTCCATTTTGTACACGAAGTGCATCCAGTTTTTGCCGTAACCCTCTCAACTTTTTAGCACATGCTATGTGGCTGAAATTATGATACCATGCCAAGTTTCAACCTTTTCAGAGTTCATTTGTGGTGCTTTTTAATTTCAGGGTCATTTAGCTCAAAACAATTCATTAAATGCATGAAAAATAGCAAATAAAGATAGATAGGGTTGAAATATTAGGATGTGGCTTCTAATGGTTCATATTGAATGCACAAAAAGTCTGGAGTTGAAATAAGTTAAAAAAAATTTAAATACTTTTGTAACAGACGAGTTTTCGTCCGAAACCCTGATACTTCGAAAGAGACTGTCCATTTTGTACACGAAGTGCATCCAGTTTTTGCCGTAAACCTCTCAACTTTTTAGCACATGCTATGTGGGTGAAATTATGACACCATGCCAAGTTTCAACCTTTTCAGAGTTCATTTGTGGTGCTTTTTAATTTCAGGGTCATTTAGCTCAAAACAATTCATTAAATGCATGAAAAATAGCAAATGAAGTTAGATAGGGTTGAAATATTAGGATGTGGCTTCTAATGGTTCATATTGAATGCACAAAAAGTCTGGAGTTGAAATAAGTTAAAAAAATTGAAATCCTTTTGTAACAGACGAGTTTTCGTTCGAAACCCTGATACTTCGAAAGAGACTGTCCATTTTGTACACGAAGTGCATCCAATTTTTGCCGTAAACCTCTCAACTTTTTAGCACATGCTATGTGGGTGAAATTATGATACCATGCCAAGTTTCAACCTTTTCAGAGTTCATTTGTGGTGCTTTTTAATTTCAGGGTCATTTAGCTCAAAACAATTCATTAAATGCATGAAAAATAGCAAATGAAGTTATATAGGGTTGAAATTGTAGGATGTGGCTTCTAATGGTTCATATTGAATGCACAAAAAGTCTGGAGTTGAAATAAGTTAAAAAAATTGAAATCCTTTTGTAACAGACGAGTTTTCGTTCGAAACCCTGATACTTCGAAAGAGACTGTCCATTTTGTACACGAAGTGCATCCAATTTTTGCCGTAAACCTCTCAACTTTTTAGCACATGCTATGTGGGTGAAATTATGATACCATGCCAAGTTTCAACCTTTTCAGAGTTCATTTGTGGTGCTTTTTAATTTCAGGGTCATTTAGCTCAAAACAATTCATTAAATGCATGAAAAATAGCAAATGAAGTTAGATAGGGTTGAAATATTAGGATGTCGCTTCCAATGGTTCATATTGAATGCACAAAAAGTCTGGAGTTGAAATAAGTTAAAAAAATTGAAATCCTTTTGTAACAGACGAGTTTTCGTCCGAAACCCTGATACTTCGAAAGAGACTGTCCATTTTGTACACGAAGTGCATCCAGTTTTTGCCGTAAACCTCTCAACTTCTTAGCACATGCTATGTGGGTGAAATTATGATACCATGCCAAGTTTCAACCTTTTCAGAGTTCATTTGTGGTGCTTTTTAATTTCAGGGTTATTTAGCTCAAAACAATTCATTAAATGCATGAAAAATAGCAAATGAAGTTAGATAGGGTTGAAATTTTAGGATGTGGCTTCTAATGGTTCATATTGCATGCACAAAAAGACTGGAGTTGAAATAAGTTAAAAAAATTGAAATCCTTTTGTAACAGACGAGTTTTCGTCCGAAACCCTGATACTTCGAAAGAGACTGTCCATTTTGTACACGAAGTGCATCCAGTTTTTGCCATAACCCTCTAAACTTTTTAGCACATGCTATGTGGGTGAAATTATGATACCATGCCAAGTTTCAACCTTTTCAGAGTTCATTTGTGGTGCTTTTTAATTTCAGGGTAATTTAGCTCAAAACAATTCATTAAATGCATGAAAAATAGCAAATGAAGTTAGATAGGGTTGAAATTTTAGGATGTGGCTTCTAATGGTTCATATTGAATGCACAAAAAGTCTGGAGTTGAAATAAGTTAAAAAAATTGAAATACTTTTGTAAGAGACGAGTTTTCGTCCGAAACCCTGATGCTTCGAAAGAGACGGTCCATTTTGTACACGAAGTGAATCCACTTTTTGTCGTAACCATCTCAACTTTTTATCACAAGCTATGTGGGTGAAATTATGATACCATGCCAAGTTTCAACCTTTTCAGAGTTCATTTGTGGTGCTTTTTAATTTCAGGGTCATTTAGCTCAAAACAATTCATTAAATGCATGAAAAATAGCAAATGAAGTTAGATAGGGTTGAAATTTTAGGATGTGGCTTCTAATGGTTCATATTGAATTGACAAAAAGTCAGGAGTTGAAATAAGTTAAAAAAATTGAAATCCTTTTGTAACAGACGAGTTTTCGTCCGAAACCCTGATACTTCGAAAGAGACTGTCCATTTTGTACACGAAGTGCATACAGTTTATGCCGTAAACCTCTAAACTTTTTAGCACATGCTATGTGGGTGAAATTATGATACCATGCCAAGTTTCAACCTTTTCAGAGTTCATTTGTGGTGCTTTTTAATTTCAGGGTCGTTTAGCTCAAAACAATTCATTAAATGCATGAAAAATAGCAAATAAAGATAGATAGGGTTGAAATATTAGGATGTGGCTTCTAATGGTTCATATTGAATGCACAAAAAGTCTGGAGTTGAAATAAGTTAAAAAAAATTTAAATACTTTTGTAACAGACGAGTTTTCGTCCGAAACCCTGATACTTCGAAAGAGACTGTCCATTTTGTACACGAAGTGCATCCAGTTTTTGCCGTAAACCTCTCAACTTTTTAGCACATGCTATGTGGGTGAAATTATGATACCATGCCAAGTTTCAACCTTTTCAGAGTTCATTTGTGGTGCTTTTTAATTTCAGGGTCATTTAGCTCAAAACAATTCATTAAATGCATGAAAAATAGCAAATGAAGTTAGATAGGGTTGAAATTTTAGGATGTGGCTTCTAATGGTTCATATTGAATGCACAAAAAGACTGGAGTTGAAATAAGTTAAAAAAATTGAAATCCTTTTGTAACAGACGAGTTTTCGTCCGAAACCCTGATACTTCGAAAGAGACTGTCCATTTTGTACACGAAGTGCATCCAGTTTTTGCCATAACCCTCTAAACTTTTTAGCACATTGTATGTGGGTGAAATTATGATACCATGCCAAGTTTCAACCTTTTCAGAGTTCATTTGTGGTGCTTTTTAATTTCAGGGTCATTTAGCTCAAAACAATTCATTAAATGCATGAAAAATAGCAAATGAAGTTAGATAGGGTTGAAATTTTAGGATGTGGCCTCTAATGGTTCATATTGAATGCACAAAAATTCTGGAGTTGAAATAAGTTAAAAAAATTGAAATCCTTTTGTAACAGACGAGTTTTCGTCCGAAACCGTGATACTTCGAAAGAGACGGTCCATTTTGTACACGAAATGCATCCAATTTTTGCCGTAACCCTCTCAAAGTTTTAGAACATGCTATGTGGGTGAAATTATGATACCATGCCAAGTTTCAATCTTTTCAAAGTTCATTTTGGTGCTTTTTAATTTCAGGGTCATTTAGCTCAAAACAATTCATTAAATGCATGAAAAATAGCAAATGAAGTTAGATAGGGTTGAAATATTAGGATGTGGCTTCTAATGGTTCATATTGAATGCACAAAAAGTCTGGAGTTGAAATAAGTTAAAAAAAATTGAAATCCTTTTGTAACAGACGAGTTTTCGTCCGAAACCCTGATACTTCGAAAGAGACTGTCCATTTTGTACACGAAGTGCATCCAATTTTTGCCATAAACCTCTCAACTTTTTAGCACATGCTATGTGGGTGAAATTATGATACCATGCCAAGTTTCAACCTTTTCAGAGTTCATTTGTGGTGCTTTTTAATTTCAGGGTCATTTAGCTCAAAACAATTCATTAAATGCATGAAAAATAGCAAATGAAGTTAGATAGGGTTGAAATTTTAGGATGTGGCTTCTAATGGTTCATATTGCATGCACAAAAAGACTGGAGTTGAAATAAGTTAAAAAAATTGAAATCCTTTTGTAACAGACGAGTTTTCGTCCGAAACCCTGATACTTCGAAAGAGACTGTCCATTTTGTACACGAAGTGCATCCAGTTTTTGCCATAACCCTCTAAACTTTTTAGCACATGCTATGTGGGTGAAATTATGATACCATGCCAAGTTTCAACCTTTTCAGAGTTCATTTGTGGTGCTTTTTAATTTCAGGGTAATTTAGCTCAAAACAATTCATTAAATGCATGAAAAATAGCAAATGAAGTTAGATAGGGTTGAAATTTTAGGATGTGGCTTCTAATTGTTCATATTGAATGCACAAAAAGTCTGGAGTTGAAATAAGTTAAAAAAATTGAAATACTTTTGTAAGAGACGAGTTTTCGTCCGAAACCCTGATGCTTCGAAAGAGACGGTCCATTTTGTACACGAAGTGCATCCACTTTTTGTCGTAACCATCTCAACTTTTTATCACAAGCTATGTGGGTGAAATTATGATACCATGCCAAGTTTCAACCTTTTCAGAGTTCATTTGAGGTGCTTTTTAATTTCAGGGTCATTTAGCTCAAAACAATTCATTAAATGCATGAAAAATAGCAAATGAAGTTAGATAGGGTTGAAATTTTAGGATGTGGCTTCTAATGGTTCATATTGAATGCACAAAAAGTCAGGAGTTGAAATAAGTTAAAAAAATTGAAATCCTTTTGTAACAGACGAGTTTTCGTCCGAAACCCTGATACTTCGAAAGAGACTGTCCATTTTGTACACGAAGTGCATACAGTTTTTGCCGTAAACCTCTAAACTTTTTAGCACATGCTATGTGGGTGAAATTATGATACCATGCCAAGTTTCAACCTTTTCAGAGTTCATTTGTGGTGCTTTTTAATTTCAGGGTCGTTTAGCTCAAAACAATTCATTAAATGCATGAAAAATAGCAAATGAAGTTAGATAGGGTTCAAATTTTAGGATGTGACTTCTAATGGTTCATATTGAATGCACAAAAAGTCTGGAGTTGAAATAAGTTAAAAAAATTGAAATACTTTTGTAACAGACGAGTTTTCGTCCGAAACCCTGATGCTTCGAAAGAGACGGTCCATTTTGTACACGAAGTGCATCCACTTTTTGCCGTAACCATCTCAACTTTTTATCACAAGCTATGTGGGTGAAATTATGATACCATGCCAAGTTTCAACCTTTTCAGAGTTCATTTGTGGTGCTTTTTAATTTCAGGGTCATTTAGCTCAAAACAATTCATTAAATGCATGAAAAATAGCAAATGAAGTTAGATAGGGTTGAAATTTTAGGATGTGGCTTCTAATGGTTCATATTGAATGCACAAAAAGTCAGGAGTTGAAATAAGTTAAAAAAATTGAAATCCTTTTGTAACAGACGAGTTTTCGTCCGAAAACCTGATACTTCGAAACAGACTGTCCATTTTGTACACGAAGTGCATCCAGTTTTTGCCGTAACCCTCTCAACTTTTTAGCACATGCTATGTGGGTGAAATTATGATACCATTCCAAGTTTCAACCTTTTCAGAGTTCATTTGTGGTGCTTTTTAATTTCAGGGTCATTTAGCTCAAAACAATTCATTAAATGCATGAAAAATAGCAAATAAAGATAGATAGGGTTGAAATATTAGGATGTGGCTTCTAATGGTTCATATTGAAGGAACAAAAAGTCTGGAGTTGAAATAAGTTAAAAAAAATTTAAATACTTTTGTAACAGACGAGTTTTCGTCCGAAACCCTGATACTTCGAAAGAGACTGTCCATTTTGTACACGAAGTGCATCCAGTTTTTGCCGTAAACCTCTCAACTTTTTAGCACATGCTATGTGGGTGAAATTATGATACCATGCCAAGTTTCAACCTTTTCAGAGTTCATTTGTGGTGCTTTTTAATTTCAGGGTCATTTAGCTCAAAACAATTCATTAAATGCATGAAAAATAGCAAATGAAGTTAGATAGGGTTGAAATTTTAGGATGTGGCTTCTAATGGTTCATATTGAATGCACAAAAAGACTGGAGTTGAAATAAGTTAAAAAAATTGAAATCCTTTTGTAACAGACGAGTTTTCGTCCGAAACCCTGATACTTCGAAAGAGACTGTCCATTTTGTACACGAAGTGCATCCAGTTTTTGCCATAACCCTCTAAACTTTTTAGCACATGCTATGTGGGTGAAATTATGATACCATGCCAAGTTTCAACCTTTTCAGAGTTCATTTGTGGTGCTTTTTAATTTCAGGGTCATTTAGCTCAAAACAATTCATTAAATGCATGAAAAATAGCAAATGAAGTTAGATAGGGTTGAAATTTTAGGATGTGGCCTCTAATGGTTCATATTGAATGCACAAAAATTCTGGAGTTGAAATAAGTTAAAAAAAATTGAAATCCTTTTGTAACAGACGAGTTTTCGTCCGAAACCGTGATACTTCGAAAGAGACGGTCCATTTTGTACACGAAATGCATCCAATTTTTGCGGTAACCCTCTCAAAGTTTTAGAACATGCTATGTGGGTGAAATTATGATACCATGCCAAGTTTCAATCTTTTCAGAGTTCATTTGTGGTGCTTTTTAATTTCAGGGTCATTTAGCTCAAAACAATTCATTAAATGCATGAAAAATAGCAAATGAAGTTAGATAGGGTTGAAATATTAGGATGTGGCTTCTAATGGTTCATATTGAATGCACAAAAAGTCTGGAGTTGAAATAAGTTAAAAAAAATTGAAATCCTTTTGTAACAGACGAGTTTTCGTCCGAAACCCTGATACTTCGAAAGAGACTGTCCATTTTGTACACGAAGTGCATCCAGTTTTTGCCATAACCCTCTAAACTTTTTAGCACATGCTATGTGGGTGAAATTATGATACCATGCCAAGTTTCAACCTTTTCAGAGTTCATTTGTGGTGCTTTTTAATTTCAGGGTAATTTAGCTCAAAACAATTCATTAAATGCATGAAAAATAGCAAATGAAGTTAGATAGGGTTGAAATTTTAGGATGTGGCTTCTAATTGTTCATATTGAATGCACAAAAAGTCTGGAGTTGAAATAAGTTAAAAAAATTGAAATACTTTTGTAAGAGACGAGTTTTCGTCCGAAACCCTGATGCTTCGAAAGAGACGGTCCATTTTGTACACGAAGTGCATCCACTTTTTGTCGTAACCATCTCAACTTTTTATCACAAGCTATGTGGGTGAAATTATGATACCATGCCAAGTTTCAACCTTTTCAGAGTTCATTTGAGGTGCTTTTTAATTTCAGGGTCATTTAGCTCAAAACAATTCATTAAATGCATGAAAAATAGCAAATGAAGTTAGATAGGGTTGAAATTTTAGGATGTGGCTTCTAATGGTTCATATTGAATGCACAAAAAGTCAGGAGTTGAAATAAGTTAAAAAAATTGAAATCCTTTTGTAACAGACGAGTTTTCGTCCGAAACCCTGATACTTCGAAAGAGACTGTCCATTTTGTACACGAAGTGCATACAGTTTTTGCCGTAAACCTCTAAACTTTTTAGCACATGCTATGTGGGTGAAATTATGATACCATGCCAAGTTTCAACCTTTTCAGAGTTCATTTGTGGTGCTTTTTAATTTCAGGGTCGTTTAGCTCAAAACAATTCATTAAATGCATGAAAAATAGCAAATGAAGTTAGATAGGGTTCAAATTTTAGGATGTGACTTCTAATGGTTCATATTGAATGCACAAAAAGTCTGGAGTTGAAATAAGTTAAAAAAATTGAAATACTTTTGTAACAGACGAGTTTTCGTCCGAAACCCTGATGCTTCGAAAGAGACGGTCCATTTTGTACACGAAGTGCATCCACTTTTTGCCGTAACCATCTCAACTTTTTATCACAAGCTATGTGGGTGAAATTATGATACCATGCCAAGTTTCAACCTTTTCAGAGTTCATTTGTGGTGCTTTTTAATTTCAGGGTCATTTAGCTCAAAACAATTCATTAAATGCATGAAAAATAGCAAATGAAGTTAGATAGGGTTGAAATTTTAGGATGTGGCTTCTAATGGTTCATATTGAATGCACAAAAAGTCAGGAGTTGAAATAAGTTAAAAAAATTGAAATCCTTTTGTAACAGACGAGTTTTCGTCCGAAAACCTGATACTTCGAAACAGACTGTCCATTTTGTACACGAAGTGCATCCAGTTTTTGCCGTAACCCTCTCAACTTTTTAGCACATGCTATGTGGGTGAAATTATGATACCATTCCAAGTTTCAACCTTTTCAGAGTTCATTTGTGGTGCTTTTTAATTTCAGGGTCATTTAGCTCAAAACAATTCATTAAATGCATGAAAAATAGCAAATAAAGATAGATAGGGTTGAAATATTAGGATGTGGCTTCTAATGGTTCATATTGAAGGAACAAAAAGTCTGGAGTTGAAATAAGTTAAAAAAAATTTAAATACTTTTGTAACAGACGAGTTTTCGTCCGAAACCCTGATACTTCGAAAGAGACTGTCCATTTTGTACACGAAGTGCATCCAGTTTTTGCCGTAAACCTCTCAACTTTTTAGCACATGCTATGTGGGTGAAATTATGATACCATGCCAAGTTTCAACCTTTTCAGAGTTCATTTGTGGTGCTTTTTAATTTCAGGGTCATTTAGCTCAAAACAATTCATTAAATGCATGAAAAATAGCAAATGAAGTTAGATAGGGTTGAAATTTTAGGATGTGGCCTCTAATGGTTCATATTGAATGCACAAAAATTCTGGAGTTGAAATAAGTTAAAAAAATTGAAATCCTTTTGTAACAGACGAGTTTTCGTCCGAAACCGTGATACTTCGAAAGAGACGGTCCATTTTGTACACGAAATGCATCCAATTTTTGCGGTAACCCTCTCAAAGTTTTAGAACATGCTATGTGGGTGAAATTATGATACCATGCCAAGTTTCAATCTTTTCAGAGTTCATTTGTGGTGCTTTTTAATTTCAGGGTCATTTAGCTCAAAACAATTCATTAAATGCATGAAAAATAGCAAATGAAGTTAGATAGGGTTGAAATATTAGGATGTGGCTTCTAATGGTTCATATTGAATGCACAAAAAGTCTGGAGTTGAAATAAGTTAAAAAAAATTGAAATCCTTTTGTAACAGACGAGTTTTCGTCCGAAACCCTGATACTTCGAAAGAGACTGTCCATTTTGTACACGAAGTGCATCCAGTTTTTGCCATAACCCTCTAAACTTTTTAGCACATGCTATGTGGGTGAAATTATGATACCATGCCAAGTTTCAACCTTTTCAGAGTTCATTTGTGGTGCTTTTTAATTTCAGGGTAATTTAGCTCAAAACAATTCATTAAATGCATGAAAAATAGCAAATGAAGTTAGATAGGGTTGAAATTTTAGGATGTGGCTTCTAATTGTTCATATTGAATGCACAAAAAGTCTGGAGTTGAAATAAGTTAAAAAAATTGAAATACTTTTGTAAGAGACGAGTTTTCGTCCGAAACCCTGATGCTTCGAAAGAGACGGTCCATTTTGTACACGAAGTGCATCCACTTTTTGTCGTAACCATCTCAACTTTTTATCACAAGCTATGTGGGTGAAATTATGATACCATGCCAAGTTTCAACCTTTTCAGAGTTCATTTGAGGTGCTTTTTAATTTCAGGGTCATTTAGCTCAAAACAATTCATTAAATGCATGAAAAATAGCAAATGAAGTTAGATAGGGTTGAAATTTTAGGATGTGGCTTCTAATGGTTCATATTGAATGCACAAAAAGTCAGGAGTTGAAATAAGTAAAAAAAATTGAAATCCTTTTGTAACAGACGAGTTTTCGTCCGAAACCCTGATACTTCGAAAGAGACTGTCCATTTTGTACACGAAGTGCATACAGTTTTTGCCGTAAACCTCTAAACTTTTTAGCACATGCTATGTGGGTGAAATTATGATACCATGCCAAGTTTCAACCTTTTCAGAGTTCATTTGTGGTGCTTTTTAATTTCAGGGTCGTTTAGCTCAAAACAATTCATTAAATGCATGAAAAATAGCAAATGAAGTTAGATAGGGTTCAAATTTTAGGATGTGACTTCTAATGGTTCATATTGAATGCACAAAAAGTCTGGAGTTGAAATAAGTTAAAAAAATTGAAATACTTTTGTAACAGACGAGTTTTCGTCCGAAACCCTGATGCTTCGAAAGAGACGGTCCATTTTGTACACGAAGTGCATCCACTTTTTGCCGTAACCATCTCAACTTTTTATCACAAGCTATGTGGGTGAAATTATGATACCATGCCAAGTTTCAACCTTTTCAGAGTTCATTTGTGGTGCTTTTTAATTTCAGGGTCATTTAGCTCAAAACAATTCATTAAATGCATGAAAAATAGCAAATGAAGTTAGATAGGGTTGAAATTTTAGGATGTGGCTTCTAATGGTTCATATTGAATGCACAAAAAGTCAGGAGTTGAAATAAGTTAAAAAAATTGAAATCCTTTTGTAACAGACGAGTTTTCGTCCGAAAACCTGATACTTCGAAACAGACTGTCCATTTTGTACACGAAGTGCATCCAGTTTTTGCCGTAACCCTCTCAACTTTTTAGCACATGCTATGTGGGTGAAATTATGATACCATTCCAAGTTTCAACCTTTTCAGAGTTCATTTGTGGTGCTTTTTAATTTCAGGGTCATTTAGCTCAAAACAATTCATTAAATGCATGAAAAATAGCAAATAAAGATAGATAGGGTTGAAATATTAGGATGTGGCTTCTAATGGTTCATATTGAAGGAACAAAAAGTCTGGAGTTGAAATAAGTTAAAAAAAATTTAAATACTTTTGTAACAGACGAGTTTTCGTCCGAAACCCTGATACTTCGAAAGAGACTGTCCATTTTGTACACGAAGTGCATCCAGTTTTTGCCGTAAACCTCTCAACTTTTTAGCACATGCTATGTGGGTGAAATTATGATACCATGCCAAGTTTCAACCTTTTCAGAGTTCATTTGTGGTGCTTTTTAATTTCAGGGTCATTTAGCTCAAAACAATTCATTAAATGCATGAAAAATAGCAAATGAAGTTAGATAGGGTTGACATTTTAGGATGTGGCTTCTAAGGGTTCATATTGAATGCACAAAAAGTCTGGAGTTGAAATAAGTTAAAAAAATTGAAATCCTTTTGTAACAGACGAGTTTTCGTCCGAAACCCTGATACTTCGAAAGAGACTGTCCATTTTGTACACGAAGTGCATCCAGTTTTTGCCATAACCCTCTAAACTTTTTAGCACGTGCTATGTGGGTGAAATTATGATACCATGCCAAGTTTCAACCTTTTCAGAGTTCATTTGTGGTGCTTTTTAATTTCAGGGTCATTTATCTCAAAACAATTCATTAAATGCATGAAAAATAGCAAATGAAGTTAGATAGGGTTGACATTTTAGGATGTGGCTTCTAAGGGTTCATATTGAATGCACAAAAAGTCTGGAGTTGAAATAAGTTAAAAAAATTGAAATCCTTTTGTAACAGACGAGTTTTCGTCCGAAACCCTGATACTTCGAAAGAGACTGTCCATTTTGTACACGAAGTGCATCCAGTTTTTGCCATAACCCTCTAAACTTTTTAGCACGTGCTATGTGGGTGAAATTATGATACCATGCCAAGTTTCAACCTTTTCAGAGTTCATTTGTGGTGCTTTTTAATTTCAGGGTCATTTATCTCAAAACAATTCATTAAATGCATGAAAAATAGCAAATGAAGTTAGATAGGGTTGAAATTTTAGGATGTGGCCTCTAATGGTTCATATTGAATGCACAAAAATTCTGGAGTTGAAATAAGTTAAAAAAATTGAAATCCTTTTGTAACAGACGAGTTTTCGTCCGAAACCGTGATACTTCGAAAGAGACGGTCCATTTTGTACACGAAATGCATCCAATTTTTGCGGTAACCCTCTCAAAGTTTTAGAACATGCTATGTGGGTGAAATTATGATACCATGCCAAGTTTCAATCTTTTCAGAGTTCATTTGTGGTGCTTTTTAATTTCAGGGTCATTTAGCTCAAAACAATTCATTAAATGCATGAAAAATAGCAAATGAAGTTAGATAGGGTTGAAATATTAGGATGTGGCTTCTAATGGTTCATATTGAATGCACAAAAAGTCTGGAGTTGAAATAAGTTAAAAAAAATTGAAATCCTTTTGTAACAGACGAGTTTTCGTCCGAAACCCTGATACTTCGAAAGAGACTGTCCATTTTGTACACGAAGTGCATCCAATTTTTGCCGTAAACCTCTCAACTTTTTAGCACATGCTAGGTGGGTGAAATTATGATACCATGCCAAGTTTCAACCTTTTCAGAGTTCATTTGTGGTGCTTTTTAATTTCAGGGTCATTTAGCTCAAAACAATTCATTAAATGCATGAAAAATAGCAAATGAAGTTAGATAGGGTTGAAATTTTAGGATGTGTCTTCTAATGGTTCATATTAAATGCACAAAAAGTCTGGAGTTGAAATAAGTTAAAAAAATTGAAATCCTTTTGTAACAGACGAGTTTTCGTCCGAAACCCTTATACTTCGAAAGAGACTGTCCATTTTGTACACGAAGTGCATCCAGGTTTTGCCATAACCCTCTAAACTTTTTAGCACATGCTATGTGGGTGAAATTATGATACCATGCCAAGTTTCAACCTTTTCAGAGTTCATTTGTGGTGCTTTTTAATTTCAGGGTCATTTAGCTCAAAACAATTCATTAAATGCATGAAAAATAGCAAATGAAGTTAGATAGGGTTGAAATTTTAGGATGTGGCCTCTAATGGTTCATATTGAATGCACAAAAATTCTAGAGTTGAAATAAATTAAAAAAATTGAAATCCTTTTGTAACAGACGAGTTTTCGTCCGAAACCGTGATACTTCGAAAGAGACGGTCCATTTTGTACACGAAATGCATCCAATTTTTGCCGTAACCCTCTCAAAGTTTTAGAACATGCTATGTGGGTGAAATTATGATACCATGCCAAGTTTCAATCTTTTCAGAGTTCATTTGTGGTGCTTTTTAATTTCAGGGTCATTTAGCTCAAAACAATTCATTAAATGCATGAAAAATAGCAAATGAAGTTAGATAGGGTTGAAATATTAGGATGTGGCTTCTAATGGTTCATATTGAATGCACAAAAACTCTGGAGTTGAAATAAGTTAAAAAAAATTGAAATCCTTTTGTAACAGACGAGTTTTCGTCCGAAACCCTGATACTTCGAAAGAGACTGTCCATTTTGTACACGAAGTGCATCCAATTTTTGCCGTAAACCTCTCAACTTTTTAGCACATGCTATGTGGGTGAAATTATGATACCATGCCAAGTTTCAACCTTTTCAGAGTTCATTTGTGGTGCTTTTTAATTTCAGGGTCATTTAGCTCAAAACAATTCATTAAATGCATGAAAAATAGCAAATGAAGTTAGATAGGGCTGAAATTTTAGGATGTGGCTTCTAATGTTTCATATTAAATGCACAAAAAGTCTGGAGTTGAAATAAGTTAAAAAAATTGAAATCCTTTTGTAACAGACGAGTTTTCGTCCGAAACCCAGATACTTCGAAAGAGACTGTCCATTTTGTACACGAAGTGCATCCAGTTTTTGCCATAACCCTCAAAACTTTTTAGCACGTGCTATGTGGGTGAAATTATGATACCATGCCAAGTTTCAACCTTTTCAGAGTTCATTTGTGGTGCTTTTTAATTTCAGGGTCATTTAGCTCAAAACAATTCATTAAATGCATGAAAAATAGCAAATAAAGTTAGATAGGGTTGAAATATTAGGATGTGGCTTCTAATGGTTCATATTGAATGCACAAAAAGTCTGGAGTTGAAATAAGTTAAAAAAAATTGAAATCCTTTTGTAACAGACGAGTTTTCGTCCGAAACCCTGATACTTCGAAAGAGACTGTCCATTTTGTACACGAAGTGCATCCAGTTTTTGCCGTAAACCTCTCAACTTTTTAGCACATGCTATGTGGGTGAAATTATGATACCATGCCAAGTTTCAACCTTTTCAGGGTTCATTTGTGGTGCTTTTTAATTTCAGGGTCATTTAGCTCAAAACAATTCATTAAATGCATGAAAAATAGCGAATGAAGTTAGATAGGGTTGAAATTTTAGGATGTGGCTTCTAATGGTTCATATTGAATGCACAAAAAGACTGGAGTTGAAATAAGTTGAAAAAATTGAAATCCTTTTGTAACAGACGAGTTTTCGTCCGAAACCCTGATACTTCGAAAGAGACTGTCCATTTTGTACACGAAGTGCATCCAGTTTTTGCCGTAAACCTCTCAACTTTTTAGCACATGCTATGTGGGTGAAATTATGATACCATGCCAAGTTTCAACCTTTTCAGAGTTCATTTGTGGTGCTTTTTAATTTCAGGGTCATTTAGCTCAAAACAATTCATTAAATGCATGAAAAATAGCAAATGAAGTTAGATAGGGTTGAAATTTTAGGATGTGGCTTCTAATGGTACATGTTGAATGCACAAAAAGACTGGAGTTGAAATAAGTTAAAAAAATTGAAATCCTTTTATAATAGACGAGTTTTCGTCCGAAACCCTGATACTTCGAAAGAGACTGTCCATTTTGTACACGAAGTGCATCCAGTTTTTGCCATAACCCTCTAAACTTTTTAGCACATGCTATGTGGGTGAAATTATGATACCATGCCAAGTGTCAACCTTTTCAGAGTTCATTTGTGGTGCTTTTTAATTTCAGGGTCATTTAGCTCAAAACAATTCATTAAATGCATGAAAAATAGCAAATGAAGTTAGATAGGGTTGAAATTTTAGGATGTCGCTTCTAATGGTTCATATTGAATGCACAAAAATTCTGGAGTTGAAATAAGTTAAAAAAATTGAAATCCTTTTGTAACAAACGAGTTTTCGTCCGAAACCGTGATACTTCGAAAGAGACAGTCCATTTTGTACACGAAGTGCATCCAGTTTTTGCCATAACCCTCTCAAATTTTTAGCACATGCTATGTGGGTGAAATTATGATACCATGCCAAGTTTCAACCTTTTCAGAGTTCATTTGTGGTGCTTTTTAATTTCAGGGTCATTTAGCTCAAAACAATTCATTAAATGCATGAAAAATAGCAAATGAAGTTAGATAGGGTTGAAATATTAGGATGTGGCTTCTAATGGTTCATATTGAATACACAAAAAGTCTGGAGTTGAAACAAGTTAAAAAAAATTGAAATCCTTTTGTAACAGACGAGTTTTCGTCCGAAACCCTGATACTTCGAAAGAGACTGTCCATTTAGTACACGAAGTGCATCCAGTTTTTGCCATAACCCTCTCAACTTTTTAGCACATGCTATGTGGGTGAAATTATGATACCATGCCAAGTTTCAACCTTTTCAGAGTTCATTTGTGGTGCTTTTTAATTTCAGGGTCATTTAGCTCAAAACAATTCATTAAATGCATGAAAAATAGCAAATGAAGTTAGATAGGGTTGAAATATTAGGATGTGGCTTCTAATGGTTCATATTGAATGCACAAAAAGTCTGGAGTTGAAATAAGTTAAAAAAAATTGAAATCCTTTTGTAACAGACGAGTTTTCGTCCGAAACCCTGATACTTCGAAAGAGACTGTCCATTTTGTACATGAAGTGCATCCAATTTTTGCCGTAAACCTCTCAACTTTTTAGCACATGCTAGGTGGGTGAAATTATGATACCATGCCAAGTTTCAACCTTTTCAGAGTTCATTTGTGGTGCTTTTTAATTTCAGGGTCATTTAGCTCAAAACAATTCATTAAATGCATGAAAAATAGCAAATGAAGTTAGATAGGGTTGAAATTTTAGGATGTGGCTTCTAATGGTTCATATTAAATGCACAAAAAGTCTGGAGTTGAAATAAGTTAAAAAAATTGAAATCCTTTTGTAACAGACGAGTTTTCGTCCGAAACCCTTATACTTCGAAAGAGACTGTCCATTTTGTACACGAAGTGCATCCAGTTTTTGCCATAACCCTCTAAACTTTTTAGCACATGCTATGTGGGTGAAATTATGATACCATGCCAAGTTTCAACCTTTTCAGAGTTCATTTGTGGTGCTTTTTAATTTCAGGGTCATTTAGCTCAAAACAATTCATTAAATGCATGAAAAATAGCAAATGAAGTTAGATAGGGTTGAAATTTTAGGATGTGGCCTCTAATGGTTCATATTGAATGCACAAAAATTCTAGAGTTGAAATAAATTAAAAAAATTGAAATCCTTTTGTAACAGACGAGTTTTCGTCCGAAACCGTGATACTTCGAAAGAGACGGTCCATTTTGTACACGAAATGCATCCAATTTTTGCCGTAACCCTCTCAAAGTTTTAGAACATGCTATGTGGGTGAAATTATGATACCATGCAAAGTTTCAATCTTTTCAGAGTTCATTTGTGGTGCTTTTTAATTTCAGGGTCATTTAGCTCAAAACAATTCATTAAATGCATGAAAAATAGCAAATGAAGTTAGATAGGGTTGAAATATTAGGATGTGGCTTCTAATGGTTCATATTGAATGCACAAAAACTCTGGAGTTGAAATAAGTTAAAAAAAATTGAAATCCTTTTGTAACAGACGAGTTTTCGTCCGAAACCCTGATACTTCGAAAGAGACTGTCCATTTTGTACACGAAGTGCATCCAATTTTTGCCGTAAACCTCTCAACTTTTTAGCACATGCTATGTGGGTGAAATTATGATACCATGCCAAGTTTCAACCTTTTCAGAGTTCATTTGTGGTGCTTTTTAATTTCAGGGTCATTTAGCTCAAAAAAATTCATTAAATGCATGAAAAATAGCAAATGAAGTTAGATAGGGCTGAAATTTTAGGATGTGGCTTCTAATGGTTCATATTAAATGCACAAAAAGTCTGGAGTTGAAATAAGTTAAAAAAATTGAAATCCTTTTGTAACAGACGAGTTTTCGTCCGAAACCCAGATACTTCGAAAGAGACTGTCCATTTTGTACACGAAGTGCATCCAGTTTTTGCCATAACCCTCAAAACTTTTTAGCACGTGCTATGTGGGTGAAATTATGATACCATGCCAAGTTTCAACCTTTTCAGAGTTCATTTGTGGTGCTTTTTAATTTCAGGGTCATTTAGCTCAAAACAATTCATTAAATGCATGAAAAATAGCAAATGAAGTTAGATAGAGTTGAAATTTTAGGATGTGGCTTCTAATGGTTCATATTGAATGCACAAAAATTCTGGAGTTGAAATAAGTTAAAAAAATTGGAATCCTTTTGTAACAGACGAGTTTTCGTCCGAAACCGTGATACTTCGAAAGAGACTGTCCATTTTGTACACGAAGTGCATCCAGTTTTTGCCGTAACCCTCTCAACTTTTTAGCACATGCTATGTGGGTGAAATTATGATACCATGCCAAGTTTCAACCTTTTCAGAGTTCATTTGTGGTGCTTTTTAATTTCAGGGTCATTTAGCTCAAAACAATTCATTAAATGCATGAAAAATAGCAAATAAAGTTAGATAGGGTTGAAATATTAGGATGTGGCTTATAATGGTTCATATTGAATGCACAAAAAGTCTGGAGTTGAAATAAGTTAAAAAAAATTGAAATCCTTTTGTAACAGACGAGTTTTCGTCCGAAACCCTGATACTTCGAAAGAGACTGTCCATTTTGTACACGAAGTGCATCCAGTTTTTGCCGTAAACCTCTCAACTTTTTAGCACATGCTATGTGGGTGAAATTATGATACCATGCCAAGTTTCAACCTTTTCAGAGTTCATTTGTGGTGCTTTTTAATTTCAGGGTCATTTAGCTCAAAACAATTCATTAAATGCATGAAAAATAGCGAATGAAGTTAGCTAGGGTTGAAATTTTAGGATGTGGCTTCTAATGGTTCATATTGAATGCACAAAAAGACTGGAGTTGAAATAAGTTGAAAAAATTGAAATCCTTTTGTAACAGACGAGTTTTCGTCCGAAACCCTGATACTTCGAAAGAGACTGTCCATTTTGTACACGAAGTGCATCCAGTTTTTGCCGTAAACCTCTCAACTTTTTAGCACATGCTATGTGGGTGAAATTATGATACCATGCCAAGTTTCAACCTTTTCAGAGTTCATTTGTGGTGCTTTTTAATTTCAGGGTCATTTAGCTCAAAACAATTCATTAAATGCATGAAAAATAGCAAATGAAGTTAGATAGGGTTGAAATTTTAGGATGTGGCTTCTAATGGTACATGTTGAATGCACAAAAAGACTGGAGTTGAAATAAGTTAAAAAAATTGAAATCCTTTTATAATAGACGAGTTTTCGTCCGAAACCCTGATACTTCGAAAGAGACTGTCCATTTTGTACACGAAGTGCATCCAGTTTTTGCCATAACCCTCTAAACTTTTTAGCACATGCTATGTGGGTGAAATTATGATACCATGCCAAGTGTCAACCTTTTCAGAGTTCATTTGTGGTGCTTTTTAATTTCAGGGTCATTTAGCTCAAAACAATTCATTAAATGCATGAAAAATAGCAAATGAAGTTAGATAGGGTTGAAATTTTAGGATGTCGCTTCTAATGGTTCATATTGAATGCACAAAAATTCTGGAGTTGAAATAAGTTAAAAAAATTGAAATCTTTTGTAACAAACGAGTTTTCGTCCGAAACCGTGATACTTCGAAAGAGACAGTCCATTTTGTACACGAAGTGCATCCAGTTTTTGCCATAACCCTCTCAAATTTTTAGCACATGCTATGTGGGTGAAATTATGATACCATGCCAAGTTTCAATCTTTTCAGAGTTCATTTGTGGTGCTTTTTAATTTCAGGGTCATTTAGCTCAAAACAATTCATTAAATGCATGAAAAATAGCAAATGAAGTTAGATAGGGTTGAAATATTAGGATGTGGCTTCTAATGGTTCATATTGAATGCACAAAAACTCTGGAGTTGAAATAAGTTAAAAAAAATTGAAATCCTTTTGTAACAGACGAGTTTTCGTCCGAAACCCTGATACTTCGAAAGAGACTGTCCATTTTGTACACGAAGTGCATCCAATTTTTGCCGTAAACCTCTCAACTTTTTAGCACATGCTATGTGGGTGAAATTATGATACCATGCCAAGTTTCAACCTTTTCAGAGTTCATTTGTGGTGCTTTTTAATTTCAGGGTCATTTAGCTCAAAACAATTCATTAAATGCATGAAAAATAGCAAATGAAGTTAGATAGGGCTGAAATTTTAGGATGTGGCTTCTAATGGTTCATATTAAATGCACAAAAAGTCTGGAGTTGAAATAAGTTAAAAAAATTGAAATCCTTTTGTAACAGACGAGTTTTCGTCCGAAACCCAGATACTTCGAAAGAGACTGTCCATTTTGTACACGAAGTGCATCCAGTTTTTGCCATAACCCTCAAAACTTTTTAGCACGTGCTATGTGGGTGAAATTATGATACCATGCCAAGTTTCAACCTTTTCAGAGTTCATTTGTGGTGCTTTTTAATTTCAGGGTCATTTAGCTCAAAACAATTCATTAAATGCATGAAAAATAGCAAATGAAGTTAGATAGAGTTGAAATTTTAGGATGTGGCTTCTAATGGTTCATATTGAATGCACAAAAATTCTGGAGTTGAAATAAGTTAAAAAAATTGGAATCCTTTTGTAACAGACGAGTTTTCGTCCGAAACCGTGATACTTCGAAAGAGACTGTCCATTTTGTACACGAAGTGCATCCAGTTTTTGCCGTAACCCTCTCAACTTTTTAGCACATGCTATGTGGGTGAAATTATGATACCATGCCAAGTTTCAACCTTTTCAGAGTTCATTTGTGGTGCTTTTTAATTTCAGGGTCATTTAGCTCAAAACAATTCATTAAATGCATGAAAAATAGCAAATAAAGTTAGATAGGGTTGAAATATTAGGATGTGGCTTATAATGGTTCATATTGAATGCACAAAAAGTCTGGAGTTGAAATAAGTTAAAAAAAATTGAAATCCTTTTGTAACAGACGAGTTTTCGTCCGAAACCCTGATACTTCGAAAGAGACTGTCCATTTTGTACACGAAGTGCATCCAGTTTTTGCCGTAAACCTCTCAACTTTTTAGCACATGCTATGTGGGTGAAATTATGATACCATGCCAAGTTTCAACCTTTTCAGAGTTCATTTGTGGTGCTTTTTAATTTCAGGGTCATTTAGCTCAAAACAATTCATTAAATGCATGAAAAATAGCGAATGAAGTTAGCTAGGGTTGAAATTTTAGGATGTGGCTTCTAATGGTTCATATTGAATGCACAAAAAGACTGGAGTTGAAATAAGTTGAAAAAATTGAAATCCTTTTGTAACAGACGAGTTTTCGTCCGAAACCCTGATACTTCGAAAGAGACTGTCCATTTTGTACACGAAGTGCATCCAGTTTTTGCCGTAAACCTCTCAACTTTTTAGCACATGCTATGTGGGTGAAATTATGATACCATGCCAAGTTTCAACCTTTTCAGAGTTCATTTGTGGTGCTTTTTAATTTCAGGGTCATTTAGCTCAAAACAATTCATTAAATGCATGAAAAATAGCAAATGAAGTTAGATAGGGTTGAAATTTTAGGATGTGGCTTCTAATGGTACATGTTGAATGCACAAAAAGACTGGAGTTGAAATAAGTTAAAAAAATTGAAATCCTTTTATAATAGACGAGTTTTCGTCCGAAACCCTGATACTTCGAAAGAGACTGTCCATTTTGTACACGAAGTGCATCCAGTTTTTGCCATAACCCTCTAAACTTTTTAGCACATGCTATGTGGGTGAAATTATGATACCATGCCAAGTGTCAACCTTTTCAGAGTTCATTTGTGGTGCTTTTTAATTTCAGGGTCATTTAGCTCAAAACAATTCATTAAATGCATGAAAAATAGCAAATGAAGTTAGATAGGGTTGAAATTTTAGGATGTCGCTTCTAATGGTTCATATTGAATGCACAAAAATTCTGGAGTTGAAATAAGTTAAAAAAATTGAAATCCTTTTGTAACAAACGAGTTTTCGTCCGAAACCGTGATACTTCGAAAGAGACAGTCCATTTTGTACACGAAGTGCATCCAGTTTTTGCCATAACCCTCTCAAATTTTTAGCACATGCTATGTGGGTGAAATTATGATACCATGCCAAGTTTCAACCTTTTCAGAGTTCATTTGTGGTGCTTTTTAATTTCAGGGTCATTTAGCTCAAAACAATTCATTAAATGCATGAAAAATAGCAAATGAAGTTAGATAGGGTTGAAATTTTAGGATGTGGCTTCTAATGGTACATGTTGAATGCACAAAAAGACTGGAGTTGAAATAAGTTAAAAAAATTGAAATCCTTTTATAATAGACGAGTTTTCGTCCGAAACCCTGATACTTCGAAAGAGACTGTCCATTTTGTACACGAAGTGCATCCAGTTTTTGCCATAACCCTCTAAACTTTTTAGCACATGCTATGTGGGTGAAATTATGATACCATGCCAAGTGTCAACCTTTTCAGAGTTCATTTGTGGTGCTTTTTAATTTCAGGGTCATTTAGCTCAAAACAATTCATTAAATGCATGAAAAATAGCAAATGAAGTTAGATAGGGTTGAAATTTTAGGATGTCGCTTCTAATGGTTCATATTGAATGCACAAAAATTCTGGAGTTGAAATAAGTTAAAAAAATTGAAATCCTTTTGTAACAAACGAGTTTTCGTCCGAAACCGTGATACTTCGAAAGAGACAGTCCATTTTGTACACGAAGTGCATCCAGTTTTTGCCATAACCCTCTCAAATTTTTAGCACATGCTATGTGGGTGAAATTATGATACCATGCCAAGTTTCAATCTTTTCAGAGTTCATTTGTGGTGCTTTTTAATTTCAGGGTCATTTAGCTCAAAACAATTCATTAAATGCATGAAAAATAGCAAATGAAGTTAGATAGGGTTGAAATATTAGGATGTGGCTTCTAATGGTTCATATTGAATGCACAAAAACTCTGGAGTTGAAATAAGTTAAAAAAAATTGAAATCCTTTTGTAACAGACGAGTTTTCGTCCGAAACCCTGATACTTCGAAAGAGACTGTCCATTTTGTACACGAAGTGCATCCAATTTTTGCCGTAAACCTCTCAACTTTTTAGCACATGCTATGTGGGTGAAATTATGATACCATGCCAAGTTTCAACCTTTTCAGAGTTCATTTGTGGTGCTTTTTAATTTCAGGGTCATTTAGCTCAAAACAATTCATTAAATGCATGAAAAATAGCAAATGAAGTTAGATAGGGCTGAAATTTTAGGATGTGGCTTCTAATGGTTCATATTAAATGCACAAAAAGTCTGGAGTTGAAATAAGTTAAAAAAATTGAAATCCTTTTGTAACAGACGAGTTTTCGTCCGAAACCCAGATACTTCGAAAGAGACTGTCCATTTTGTACACGAAGTGCATCCAGTTTTTGCCATAACCCTCAAAACTTTTTAGCACGTGCTATGTGGGTGAAATTATGATACCATGCCAAGTTTCAACCTTTTCAGAGTTCATTTGTGGTGCTTTTTAATTTCAGGGTCATTTAGCTCAAAACAATTCATTAAATGCATGAAAAATAGCAAATGAAGTTAGATAGAGTTGAAATTTTAGGATGTGGCTTCTAATGGTTCATATTGAATGCACAAAAATTCTGGAGTTGAAATAAGTTAAAAAAATTGGAATCCTTTTGTAACAGACGAGTTTTCGTCCGAAACCGTGATACTTCGAAAGAGACTGTCCATTTTGTACACGAAGTGCATCCAGTTTTTGCCGTAACCCTCTCAACTTTTTAGCACATGCTATGTGGGTGAAATTATGATACCATGCCAAGTTTCAACCTTTTCAGAGTTCATTTGTGGTGCTTTTTAATTTCAGGGTCATTTAGCTCAAAACAATTCATTAAATGCATGAAAAATAGCAAATAAAGTTAGATAGGGTTGAAATATTAGGATGTGGCTTCTAATGGTTCATATTGAATGCACAAAAAGTCTGGAGTTGAAATAAGTTAAAAAAAATTGAAATCCTTTTGTAACAGACGAGTTTTCGTCCGAAACCCTGATACTTCGAAAGAGACTGTCCATTTTGTACACGAAGTGCATCCAGTTTTTGCCGTAAACCTCTCAACTTTTTAGCACATGCTATGTGGGTGAAATTATGATACCATGCCAAGTTTCAACCTTTTCAGGGTTCATTTGTGGTGCTTTTTAATTTCAGGGTCATTTAGCTCAAAACAATTCATTAAATGCATGAAAAATAGCGAATGAAGTTAGATAGGGTTGAAATTTTAGGATGTGGCTTCTAATGGTTCATATTGAATGCACAAAAAGACTGGAGTTGAAATAAGTTGAAAAAATTGAAATCCTTTTGTAACAGACGAGTTTTCGTCCGAAACCCTGATACTTCGAAAGAGACTGTCCATTTTGTACACGAAGTGCATCCAGTTTTTGCCGTAAACCTCTCAACTTTTTAGCACATGCTATGTGGGTGAAATTATGATACCATGCCAAGTTTCAACCTTTTCAGAGTTCATTTGTGGTGCTTTTTAATTTCAGGGTCATTTAGCTCAAAACAATTCATTAAATGCATGAAAAATAGCAAATGAAGTTAGATAGGGTTGAAATTTTAGGATGTGGCTTCTAATGGTACATGTTGAATGCACAAAAAGACTGGAGTTGAAATAAGTTAAAAAAATTGAAATCCTTTTATAATAGACGAGTTTTCGTCCGAAACCCTGATACTTCGAAAGAGACTGTCCATTTTGTACACGAAGTGCATCCAGTTTTTGCCATAACCCTCTAAACTTTTTAGCACATGCTATGTGGGTGAAATTATGATACCATGCCAAGTGTCAACCTTTTCAGAGTTCATTTGTGGTGCTTTTTAATTTCAGGGTCATTTAGCTCAAAACAATTCATTAAATGCATGAAAAATAGCAAATGAAGTTAGATAGGGTTGAAATTTTAGGATGTCGCTTCTAATGGTTCATATTGAATGCACAAAAATTCTGGAGTTGAAATAAGTTAAAAAAATTGAAATCCTTTTGTAACAAACGAGTTTTCGTCCGAAACCGTGATACTTCGAAAGAGACAGTCCATTTTGTACACGAAGTGCATCCAGTTTTTGCCATAACCCTCTCAAATTTTTAGCACATGCTATGTGGGTGAAATTATGATACCATGCCAAGTTTCAACCTTTTCAGAGTTCATTTGTGGTGCTTTTTAATTTCAGGGTCATTTAGCTCAAAACAATTCATTAAATGCATGAAAAATAGCAAATGAAGTTAGATAGGGTTGAAATATTAGGATGTGGCTTCTAATGGTTCATATTGAATACACAAAAAGTCTGGAGTTGAAACAAGTTAAAAAAAATTGAAATCCTTTTGTAACAGACGAGTTTTCGTCCGAAACCCTGATACTTCGAAAGAGACTGTCCATTTAGTACACGAAGTGCATCCAGTTTTTGCCATAACCCTCTCAACTTTTTAGCACATGCTATGTGGGTGAAATTATGATACCATGCCAAGTTTCAACCTTTTCAGAGTTCATTTGTGGTGCTTTTTAATTTCAGGGTCATTTAGCTCAAAACAATTCATTAAATGCATGAAAAATAGCAAATGAAGTTAGATAGGGTTGAAATATTAGGATGTGGCTTCTAATGGTTCATATTGAATGCACAAAAAGTCTGGAGTTGAAATAAGTTAAAAAAAATTGAAATCCTTTTGTAACAGACGAGTTTTCGTCCGAAACCCTGATACTTCGAAAGAGACTGTCCATTTTGTACATGAAGTGCATCCAATTTTTGCCGTAAACCTCTCAACTTTTTAGCACATGCTAGGTGGGTGAAATTATGATACCATGCCAAGTTTCAACCTTTTCAGAGTTCATTTGTGGTGCTTTTTAATTTCAGGGTCATTTAGCTCAAAACAATTCATTAAATGCATGAAAAATAGCAAATGAAGTTAGATAGGGTTGAAATTTTAGGATGTGGCTTCTAATGGTTCATATTAAATGCACAAAAAGTCTGGAGTTGAAATAAGTTAAAAAAATTGAAATCCTTTTGTAACAGACGAGTTTTCGTCCGAAACCCTTATACTTCGAAAGAGACTGTCCATTTTGTACACGAAGTGCATCCAGTTTTTGCCATAACCCTCTAAACTTTTTAGCACATGCTATGTGGGTGAAATTATGATACCATGCCAAGTTTCAACCTTTTCAGAGTTCATTTGTGGTGCTTTTTAATTTCAGGGTCATTTAGCTCAAAACAATTCATTAAATGCATGAAAAATAGCAAATGAAGTTAGATAGGGTTGAAATTTTAGGATGTGGCCTCTAATGGTTCATATTGAATGCACAAAAATTCTAGAGTTGAAATAAATTAAAAAAATTGAAATCCTTTTGTAACAGACGAGTTTTCGTCCGAAACCGTGATACTTCGAAAGAGACGGTCCATTTTGTACACGAAATGCATCCAATTTTTGCCGTAACCCTCTCAAAGTTTTAGAACATGCTATGTGGGTGAAATTATGATACCATGCAAAGTTTCAATCTTTTCAGAGTTCATTTGTGGTGCTTTTTAATTTCAGGGTCATTTAGCTCAAAACAATTCATTAAATGCATGAAAAATAGCAAATGAAGTTAGATAGGGTTGAAATATTAGGATGTGGCTTCTAATGGTTCATATTGAATGCACAAAAACTCTGGAGTTGAAATAAGTTAAAAAAAATTGAAATCCTTTTGTAACAGACGAGTTTTCGTCCGAAACCCTGATACTTCGAAAGAGACTGTCCATTTTGTACACGAAGTGCATCCAATTTTTGCCGTAAACCTCTCAACTTTTTAGCACATGCTATGTGGGTGAAATTATGATACCATGCCAAGTTTCAACCTTTTCAGAGTTCATTTGTGGTGCTTTTTAATTTCAGGGTCATTTAGCTCAAAAAAATTCATTAAATGCATGAAAAATAGCAAATGAAGTTAGATAGGGCTGAAATTTTAGGATGTGGCTTCTAATGGTTCATATTAAATGCACAAAAAGTCTGGAGTTGAAATAAGTTAAAAAAATTGAAATCCTTTTGTAACAGACGAGTTTTCGTCCGAAACCCAGATACTTCGAAAGAGACTGTCCATTTTGTACACGAAGTGCATCCAGTTTTTGCCATAACCCTCAAAACTTTTTAGCACGTGCTATGTGGGTGAAATTATGATACCATGCCAAGTTTCAACCTTTTCAGAGTTCATTTGTGGTGCTTTTTAATTTCAGGGTCATTTAGCTCAAAACAATTCATTAAATGCATGAAAAATAGCAAATGAAGTTAGATAGAGTTGAAATTTTAGGATGTGGCTTCTAATGGTTCATATTGAATGCACAAAAATTCTGGAGTTGAAATAAGTTAAAAAAATTGGAATCCTTTTGTAACAGACGAGTTTTCGTCCGAAACCGTGATACTTCGAAAGAGACTGTCCATTTTGTACACGAAGTGCATCCAGTTTTTGCCGTAACCCTCTCAACTTTTTAGCACATGCTATGTGGGTGAAATTATGATACCATGCCAAGTTTCAACCTTTTCAGAGTTCATTTGTGGTGCTTTTTAATTTCAGGGTCATTTAGCTCAAAACAATTCATTAAATGCATGAAAAATAGCAAATAAAGTTAGATAGGGTTGAAATATTAGGATGTGGCTTATAATGGTTCATATTGAATGCACAAAAAGTCTGGAGTTGAAATAAGTTAAAAAAAATTGAAATCCTTTTGTAACAGACGAGTTTTCGTCCGAAACCCTGATACTTCGAAAGAGACTGTCCATTTTGTACACGAAGTGCATCCAGTTTTTGCCGTAAACCTCTCAACTTTTTAGCACATGCTATGTGGGTGAAATTATGATACCATGCCAAGTTTCAACCTTTTCAGAGTTCATTTGTGGTGCTTTTTAATTTCAGGGTCATTTAGCTCAAAACAATTCATTAAATGCATGAAAAATAGCGAATGAAGTTAGCTAGGGTTGAAATTTTAGGATGTGGCTTCTAATGGTTCATATTGAATGCACAAAAAGACTGGAGTTGAAATAAGTTGAAAAAATTGAAATCCTTTTGTAACAGACGAGTTTTCGTCCGAAACCCTGATACTTCGAAAGAGACTGTCCATTTTGTACACGAAGTGCATCCAGTTTTTGCCGTAAACCTCTCAACTTTTTAGCACATGCTATGTGGGTGAAATTATGATACCATGCCAAGTTTCAACCTTTTCAGAGTTCATTTGTGGTGCTTTTTAATTTCAGGGTCATTTAGCTCAAAACAATTCATTAAATGCATGAAAAATAGCAAATGAAGTTAGATAGGGTTGAAATTTTAGGATGTGGCTTCTAATGGTACATGTTGAATGCACAAAAAGACTGGAGTTGAAATAAGTTAAAAAAATTGAAATCCTTTTATAATAGACGAGTTTTCGTCCGAAACCCTGATACTTCGAAAGAGACTGTCCATTTTGTACACGAAGTGCATCCAGTTTTTGCCATAACCCTCTAAACTTTTTAGCACATGCTATGTGGGTGAAATTATGATACCATGCCAAGTGTCAACCTTTTCAGAGTTCATTTGTGGTGCTTTTTAATTTCAGGGTCATTTAGCTCAAAACAATTCATTAAATGCATGAAAAATAGCAAATGAAGTTAGATAGGGTTGAAATATTAGGATGTGGCTTCTAATGGTTCATATTGAATGCACAAAAACTCTGGAGTTGAAATAAGTTAAAAAAAATTGAAATCCTTTTGTAACAGACGAGTTTTCGTCCGAAACCCTGATACTTCGAAAGAGACTGTCCATTTTGTACACGAAGTGCATCCAATTTTTGCCGTAAACCTCTCAACTTTTTAGCACATGCTATGTGGGTGAAATTATGATACCATGCCAAGTTTCAACCTTTTCAGAGTTCATTTGTGGTGCTTTTTAATTTCAGGGTCATTTAGCTCAAAACAATTCATTAAATGCATGAAAAATAGCAAATGAAGTTAGATAGGGTTGAAATTTTAGGATGTGGCTTCTAATGGTACATGTTGAATGCACAAAAAGACTGGAGTTGAAATAAGTTAAAAAAATTGAAATCCTTTTATAATAGACGAGTTTTCGTCCGAAACCCTGATACTTCGAAAGAGACTGTCCATTTAGTACACGAAGTGCATCCAGTTTTTGCCATAACCCTCTCAACTTTTTAGCACATGCTATGTGGGTGAAATTATGATACCATGCCAAGTGTCAACCTTTTCAGAGTTCATTTGTGGTGCTTTTTAATTTCAGGGTCATTTAGCTCAAAACAATTCATTAAATGCATGAAAAATAGCAAATGAAGTTAGATAGGGTTGAAATTTTAGGATGTCGCTTCTAATGGTTCATATTGAATGCACAAAAATTCTGGAGTTGAAATAAGTTAAAAAAATTGAAATCCTTTTGTAACAAACGAGTTTTCGTCCGAAACCGTGATACTTCGAAAGAGACAGTCCATTTTGTACACGAAGTGCATCCAGTTTTTGCCATAACCCTCTCAAATTTTTAGCACATGCTATGTGGGTGAAATTATGATACCATGCCAAGTTTCAATCTTTTCAGAGTTCATTTGTGGTGCTTTTTAATTTCAGGGTCATTTAGCTCAAAACAATTCATTAAATGCATGAAAAATAGCAAATGAAGTTAGATAGGGTTGAAATATTAGGATGTGGCTTCTAATGGTTCATATTGAATGCACAAAAACTCTGGAGTTGAAATAAGTTAAAAAAAATTGGAATCCTTTTGTAACAGACGAGTTTTCGTCCGAAACCGTGATACTTCGAAAGAGACTGTCCATTTTGTACACGAAGTGCATCCAGTTTTTGCCGTAACCCTCTCAACTTTTTAGCACATGCTATGTGGGTGAAATTATGATACCATGCCAAGTTTCAACCTTTTCAGAGTTCATTTGTGGTGCTTTTTAATTTCAGGGTCATTTAGCTCAAAACAATTCATTAAATGCATGAAAAATAGCAAATAAAGTTAGATAGGGTTGAAATATTAGGATGTGGCTTATAATGGTTCATATTGAATGCACAAAAAGTCTGGAGTTGAAATAAGTTAAAAAAAATTGAAATCCTTTTGTAACAGACGAGTTTTCGTCCGAAACCCTGATACTTCGAAAGAGACTGTCCATTTTGTACACGAAGTGCATCCAGTTTTTGCCGTAAACCTCTCAACTTTTTAGCACATGCTATGTGGGTGAAATTATGATACCATGCCAAGTTTCAACCTTTTCAGAGTTCATTTGTGGTGCTTTTTAATTTCAGGGTCATTTAGCTCAAAACAATTCATTAAATGCATGAAAAATAGCGAATGAAGTTAGCTAGGGTTGAAATTTTAGGATGTGGCTTCTAATGGTTCATATTGAATGCACAAAAAGACTGGAGTTGAAATAAGTTGAAAAAATTGAAATCCTTTTGTAACAGACGAGTTTTCGTCCGAAACCCTGATACTTCGAAAGAGACTGTCCATTTTGTACACGAAGTGCATCCAGTTTTTGCCGTAAACCTCTCAACTTTTTAGCACATGCTATGTGGGTGAAATTATGATACCATGCCAAGTTTCAACCTTTTCAGAGTTCATTTGTGGTGCTTTTTAATTTCAGGGTCATTTAGCTCAAAACAATTCATTAAATGCATGAAAAATAGCAAATGAAGTTAGATAGGGTTGAAATTTTAGGATGTGGCTTCTAATGGTACATGTTGAATGCACAAAAAGACTGGAGTTGAAATAAGTTAAAAAAATTGAAATCCTTTTATAATAGACGAGTTTTCGTCCGAAACCCTGATACTTCGAAAGAGACTGTCCATTTAGTACACGAAGTGCATCCAGTTTTTGCCATAACCCTCTCAACTTTTTAGCACATGCTATGTGGGTGAAATTATGATACCATGCCAAGTGTCAACCTTTTCAGAGTTCATTTGTGGTGCTTTTTAATTTCAGGGTCATTTAGCTCAAAACAATTCATTAAATGCATGAAAAATAGCAAATGAAGTTAGATAGGGTTGAAATTTTAGGATGTCGCTTCTAATGGTTCATATTGAATGCACAAAAATTCTGGAGTTGAAATAAGTTAAAAAAATTGAAATCCTTTTGTAACAAACGAGTTTTCGTCCGAAACCGTGATACTTCGAAAGAGACAGTCCATTTTGTACACGAAGTGCATCCAGTTTTTGCCATAACCCTCTCAAATTTTTAGCACATGCTATGTGGGTGAAATTATGATACCATGCCAAGTTTCAATCTTTTCAGAGTTCATTTGTGGTGCTTTTTAATTTCAGGGTCATTTAGCTCAAAACAATTCATTAAATGCATGAAAAATAGCAAATGAAGTTAGATAGGGTTGAAATATTAGGATGTGGCTTCTAATGGTTCATATTGAATGCACAAAAACTCTGGAGTTGAAATAAGTTAAAAAAAATTGAAATCCTTTTGTAACAGACGAGTTTTCGTCCGAAACCCTGATACTTCGAAAGAGACTGTCCATTTTGTACACGAAGTGCATCCAATTTTTGCCGTAAACCTCTCAACTTTTTAGCACATGCTATGTGGGTGAAATTATGATACCATGCCAAGTTTCAACCTTTTCAGAGTTCATTTGTGGTGCTTTTTAATTTCAGGGTCATTTAGCTCAAAACAATTCATTAAATGCATGAAAAATAGCAAATGAAGTTAGATAGGGTTGAAATTTTAGGATGTGGCTTCTAATGGTACATGTTGAATGCACAAAAAGACTGGAGTTGAAATAAGTTAAAAAAATTGAAATCCTTTTATAATAGACGAGTTTTCGTCCGAAACCCTGATACTTCGAAAGAGACTGTCCATTTAGTACACGAAGTGCATCCAGTTTTTGCCATAACCCTCTCAACTTTTTAGCACATGCTATGTGGGTGAAATTATGATACCATGCCAAGTGTCAACCTTTTCAGAGTTCATTTGTGGTGCTTTTTAATTTCAGGGTCATTTAGCTCAAAACAATTCATTAAATGCATGAAAAATAGCAAATGAAGTTAGATAGGGTTGAAATTTTAGGATGTCGCTTCTAATGGTTCATATTGAATGCACAAAAATTCTGGAGTTGAAATAAGTTAAAAAAATTGAAATCCTTTTGTAACAAACGAGTTTTCGTCCGAAACCGTGATACTTCGAAAGAGACAGTCCATTTTGTACACGAAGTGCATCCAGTTTTTGCCATAACCCTCTCAAATTTTTAGCACATGCTATGTGGGTGAAATTATGATACCATGCCAAGTTTCAATCTTTTCAGAGTTCATTTGTGGTGCTTTTTAATTTCAGGGTCATTTAGCTCAAAACAATTCATTAAATGCATGAAAAATAGCAAATGAAGTTAGATAGGGTTGAAATATTAGGATGTGGCTTCTAATGGTTCATATTGAATGCACAAAAACTCTGGAGTTGAAATAAGTTAAAAAAAATTGGAATCCTTTTGTAACAGACGAGTTTTCGTCCGAAACCGTGATACTTCGAAAGAGACTGTCCATTTTGTACACGAAGTGCATCCAGTTTTTGCCGTAACCCTCTCAACTTTTTAGCACATGCTATGTGGGTGAAATTATGATACCATGCCAAGTTTCAACCTTTTCAGAGTTCATTTGTGGTGCTTTTTAATTTCAGGGTCATTTAGCTCAAAACAATTCATTAAATGCATGAAAAATAGCAAATAAAGTTAGATAGGGTTGAAATATTAGGATGTGGCTTATAATGGTTCATATTGAATGCACAAAAAGTCTGGAGTTGAAATAAGTTAAAAAAAATTGAAATCCTTTTGTAACAGACGAGTTTTCGTCCGAAACCCTGATACTTCGAAAGAGACTGTCCATTTTGTACACGAAGTGCATCCAGTTTTTGCCGTAAACCTCTCAACTTTTTAGCACATGCTATGTGGGTGAAATTATGATACCATGCCAAGTTTCAACCTTTTCAGAGTTCATTTGTGGTGCTTTTTAATTTCAGGGTCATTTAGCTCAAAACAATTCATTAAATGCATGAAAAATAGCGAATGAAGTTAGCTAGGGTTGAAATTTTAGGATGTGGCTTCTAATGGTTCATATTGAATGCACAAAAAGACTGGAGTTGAAATAAGTTGAAAAAATTGAAATCCTTTTGTAACAGACGAGTTTTCGTCCGAAACCCTGATACTTCGAAAGAGACTGTCCATTTTGTACACGAAGTGCATCCAGTTTTTGCCGTAAACCTCTCAACTTTTTAGCACATGCTATGTGGGTGAAATTATGATACCATGCCAAGTTTCAACCTTTTCAGAGTTCATTTGTGGTGCTTTTTAATTTCAGGGTCATTTAGCTCAAAACAATTCATTAAATGCATGAAAAATAGCAAATGAAGTTAGATAGGGTTGAAATTTTAGGATGTGGCTTCTAATGGTACATGTTGAATGCACAAAAAGACTGGAGTTGAAATAAGTTAAAAAAATTGAAATCCTTTTATAATAGACGAGTTTTCGTCCGAAACCCTGATACTTCGAAAGAGACTGTCCATTTTGTACACGAAGTGCATCCAGTTTTTGCCATAACCCTCTAAGCTTTTTAGCACATGCTATGTGGGTGAAATTATGATACCATGCCAAGTGTCAACCTTTTCAGAGTTCATTTGTGGTGCTTTTTAATTTCAGGGTCATTTAGCTCAAAACAATTCATTAAATGCATGAAAAATAGCAAATGAAGTTAGATAGGGTTGAAATTTTAGGATGTCGCTTCTAATGGTTCATATTGAATGCACAAAAATTCTGGAGTTGAAATAAGTTAAAAAAATTGAAATCCTTTTGTAACAAACGAGTTTTCGTCCGAAACCGTGATACTTCGAAAGAGACAGTCCATTTTGTACACGAAGTGCATCCAGTTTTTGCCATAACCCTCTCAAATTTTTAGCACATGCTATGTGGGTGAAATTATGATACCATGCCAAGTTTCAACCTTTTCAGAGTTCATTTGTGGTGCTTTTTAATTTCAGGGTCATTTAGCTCAAAACAATTCATTAAATGCATGAAAAATAGCAAATGAAGTTAGATAGGGTTGAAATATTAGGATGTGGCTTCTAATGGTTCATATTGAATACACAAAAAGTCTGGAGTTGAAACAAGTTAAAAAAAATTGAAATCCTTTTGTAACAGACGAGTTTTCGTCCGAAACCCTGATACTTCGAAAGAGACTGTCCATTTAGTACACGAAGTGCATCCAGTTTTTGCCATAACCCTCTCAACTTTTTAGCACATGCTATGTGGGTGAAATTATGATACCATGCCAAGTTTCAACCTTTTCAGAGTTCATTTGTGGTGCTTTTTAATTTCAGGGTCATTTAGCTCAAAACAATTCATTAAATGCATGAAAAATAGCAAATGAAGTTAGATAGGGTTGAAATTTTAGGATGTGGCTTCTAATGGTTCATATTGAATGCACAAAAAGTCTGGAGTTGAAATAAGTTAAAAAAAATTGAAATCCTTTTGTAACAGACGAGTTTTCGTCCGAAACCCTGATACTTCGAAAGAGACTGACCATTTTGTACACGAAGTGCATCCAGTTTTTGCCGTAAACCTCTCAACTTTTTAGCACATGCTATGTGGGTGAAATTATGATACCATGCCAAGTTTCAACCTTTTCAGAGTTCATTTGTGGTGCTTTTTAATTTCAGGGTCATTTAGCTCAAAACAATTCATTAAATGCATGAAAAATAGCGAATGAAGTTAGATAGGGTTGAAATTTTAGGATGTGGCTTCTAATGGTTCATATTGAATGCACAAAAAGACTGGAGTTGAAATAAGTTGAAAAAATTGAAATCCTTTTGTAACAGACGAGTTTTCGTCCGAAACCCTGATACTTCGAAAGAGACTGTCCATTTTGTACACGAAGTGCATCCAGTTTTTGCCATAACCCTCTAAAGTTTTTAGCACATGCTATGTGGGTGAAATTATGATACCATGCCAAGTTTCAACCTTTTCAGAGTTCATTTGTGGTGCTTTTTAATTTCAGGGTCATTTAGCTCAAAACAATTCATTAAATGCATGAAAAATAGCAAATGAAGTTAGATAGGGTTGAAATTTTAGGATGTGGCTTCTAATGGTTCATATTGAATGCACAAAAAGTCTGGAGTTGAAATAAGTTAAAAAAATTGAAATACTTTTGTAACAGACGAGTTTTCGTCCGAAACCCTGATGCTTCGAAAGAGACGGTCCATTTTGTACACGAAGTGCATCCACTTTTTGTCGTAACCATCTCAACTTTTTATCACAAGCTATGTGGGTGAAATTATGATACCATGCCAAGTTTCAACCTTTTCAGAGTTCATTTGTGGTGCTTTTTAATTTCAGGGTCATTTAGCTCAAAACAATTCATTAAATGCATGAAAAATAGCAAATAAGTTAGATAGGGTTGAAATTTTAGGATCTGGCTTCTAATGGTTCATATTGAATGCACAAAAAGTCAGGAGTTGAAATAAGTTAAAAAAATTGAAATCCTTTTGTAACAGACGAGTTTTCGTGCGAAACCCTGATACTTCGAAAGAGACTGTCCATTTTGTACACGAAGTGCATCCAGTTTTTGCCGTAAACCTCTAAACTTTTTAGCACATGCTATGTGGGTGAAATGATGATACCATGCCAAGTTTCAACCATTTCAGAGTTCATTTGTGGTGCTTTTTAATTTCAGGGTCGTTTAGCTCAAAACAATTCATTAAATGCATGAAAAATAGCAAATGAAGTTAGATAGGGTTGAAATATTAGGATGTCGCTTCTAATGGTTCATATTGAATGCACAAAAAGTCTGGAGTTGAAATAAGTTAAAAAAAATTGAAATCCTTTTGTAACAGACGAGTTTTCGTCCGAAACCCTGATACTTCGAAAGAGACTGTCCATTTTGTACACGAAGTGCATCCAGTTTTTGCCGTAAACCTCTCAACTTCTTAGCACATGCTATGTGGGTGAAATTATGATACCATGCCAAGTTTCAACCTTTTCAGAGTTCATTTGTGGTGCTTTTTAATTTCAGGGTCATTTAGCTCAAAACAATTCATTAAATGCATGAAAAATAGCAAATGAATTTAGATAGGGTTGAAATTTTAGGATGTGGCTTCTAATGGTTCATATTGCATGCACAAAAAGACTGGAGTTGAAATAAGTTAAAAAAATTGAAATCCTTTTGTAACAGACGAGTTTTCGTCCGAAACCCTGATACTTCGAAAGAGACTGTCCATTTTGTACACGAAGTGCATCCAGTTTTTGCCATAACCCTCTAAACTTTTTAGCACATGCTATGTGGGTGAAATTATGATACCATGCCAAGTTTCAACATTTTCAGAGTTCATTTGTGGTGCTTTTTAATTTCAGGGTAATTTAGCTCAAAACAATTCATTAAATGCATGAAAAATAGCAAATGAAGTTAGATAGGGTTGAAATTTTAGGATGTGGCTTCTAATGGTTCATATTGAATGCACAAAAAGTCTGGAGTTGAAATAAGTTAAAAAAATTGAAATCCTTTTGTAACAGACGAGTTTTCGTCCGAAACCCTGATACTTCGAAAGAGACTGTCCATTTTGTACACGAAGTGCGTACAGTTTTTGCCGTAAACCTCTAAACTTTTTAGCACATGCTATGTGGGTGAAATTATGATACCATGCCAAGTTTCAACCTTTTCAGAGTTCATTTGTGGTGCTTTTTAATTTCAGGGTCGTTTAGCTCAAAACAATTCATTAAATGCATGAAAAATAGCAAATGAAGTTAGATAGGGTTCAAATTTTAGGATGTGACTTATAATGGTTCATATTGAATGCACAAAAAGTCTGGAGTTGAAATAAGTTAAAAAAAATTGAAATCCTTTTGTAACAGACGAGTTTTCGTCCGAAACCCTGATACTTCGAAAGAGACTGTCCATTTTGTACACGAAGTGCATCCAGTTTTTGCCATAACCCTCTAAACTTTTTAGCACATGCTATGTGGGTGAAATTATGATACCATGCCAAGTTTCAACCTTTTCAGAGTTCATTTGTGGTGCTTTTTAATTTCAGGGTCATTTAGCTCAAAACAATTCATTAAATGCATGAAAAATAGCAAATGAAGTTAGATAGGGTTGAAATTTTAGGATGTGGCTTCTAATGGTTCATATTGAATGCACAAAAAGTCTGGAGTTGAAATAAGTTAAAAAAAATTGAAATCCTTTTGTAACAGACGAGTTTTCGTCCGAAACCCTGATACTTCGAAAGAGACTGTCCATTTTGTACACGAAGTGCATCCAGTTTTTGCCGTAAACCTCTCAACTTTTTAGCACATGCTATGTGGGTGAAATTATGATACCATGCCAAGTTTCAACCTTTTCAGAGTTCATTTGTGGTGCTTTTTAATTTCAGGGTCATTTAGCTCAAAACAATTCATTAAATGCATGAAAAATAGCGAATGAAGTTAGATAGGGTTGAAATTTTAGGATGTGGCTTCTAATGGTTCATATTGAATGCACAAAAAGACTGGAGTTGAAATAAGTTGAAAAAATTGAAATCCTTTTGTAACAGACGAGTTTTCGTCCGAAACCCTGATACTTCGAAAGAGACTGTCCATTTTGTACACGAAGTGCATCCAGTTTTTGCCATAACCCTCTAAAGTTTTTAGCACATGCTATGTGGGTGAAATTATGATACCATGCCAAGTTTCAAACTTTTCAGAGTTCATTTGTGGTGCTTTTTAATTTCAGGGTCATTTAGCTCAAAACAATTCATTAAATGCATGAAAAATAGCAAATGAAGTTAGATAGGGTTGAAATTTTAGGATGTGGCTTCTAATGGTTCATATTGAATGCACAAAAAGTCTGGAGTTGAAATAAGTTAAAAAAATTGAAATACTTTTGTAACAGACGAGTTTTCGTCCGAAACCCTGATGCTTCGAAAGAGACGGTCCATCTTGTACACGAAGTGCATCCACTTTTTGTCGTAACCATCTCAACTTTTTATCACAAGCTATGTGGGTGAAATTATCATACCATGCCAAGTTTCAACCTTTTCAGAGTTCATTTGTGGTGCTTTTTAATTTCAGGGTCATTTAGCTCAAAACAATTCATTAAATGCATGAAAAATAGCAAATAAGTTAGATAGGGTTGAAATTTTAGGATCTGGCTTCTAATGGTTCATATTGAATGCACAAAAAGTCAGGAGTTGAAATAAGTTAAAAAAATTGAAATCCTTTTGTAACAGACGAGTTTTCGTGCGAAACCCTGATACTTCGAAAGAGACTGTCCATTTTGTACACGAAGTGCATCCAGTTTTTGCCGTAAACCTCTAAACTTTTTAGCACATGCTATGTGGGTGAAATGATGATACCATGCCAAGTTTCAACCTTTTCAGAGTTCATTTGTGGTGCTTTTTAATTTCAGGGTCGTTTAGCTCAAAACAATTCATTAAATGCATGAAAAATAGCAAATGAAGTTAGATAGGGTTGAAATATTAGGATGTCGCTTCTAATGGTTCATATTGAATGCACAAAAAGTCTGGAGTTGAAATAAGTTAAAAAAAAATTGAAATCCTTTTGTAACAGACGAGTTTTCGTCCGAAACCCTGATACTTCGAAAGAGACTGTCCATTTAGTACACGAAGTGCATCCAGTTTTTGCCATAACCCTCTCAACTTTTTAGCACATGCTATGTGGGTGAAATTATGATACCATGCCAAGTTTCAACCTTTTCAGAGTTCATTTGTGGTGCTTTTTAATTTCAGGGTCATTTAGCTCAAAACAATTCATTAAATGCATGAAAAATAGCAAATGAAGTTAGATAGGGTTGAAATATTAGGATGTGGCTTCTAATGGTTCATATTGAATACACAAAAAGTCTGGAGTTGAAACAAGTTAAAAAAAATTGAAATCCTTTTGTAACAGACGAGTTTTCGTCCGAAACCCTGATACTTCGAAAGAGACTGTCCATTTAGTACACGAAGTGCATCCAGTTTTTGCCATAACCCTCTCAACTTTTTAGCACATGCTATGTGGGTGAAATTATGATACCATGCCAAGTTTCAACCTTTTCAGAGTTCATTTGTGGTGCTTTTTAATTTCAGGGTCATTTAGCTCAAAACAATTCATTAAATGCATGAAAAATAGCAAATGAAGTTAGATAGGGTTGAAATTTTAGGATGTGGCTTCTAATGGTTCATATTGAATGCACAAAAAGTCTGGAGTTGAAATAAGTTAAAAAAAATTGAAATCCTTTTGTAACAGACGAGTTTTCGTCCGAAACCCTGATACTTCGAAAGAGACTGTCCATTTTGTACACGAAGTGCATCCAGTTTTTGCCGTAAACCTCTCAACTTTTTAGCACATGCTATGTGGGTGAAATTATGATACCATGCCAAGTTTCAACCTTTTCAGAGTTCATTTGTGGTGCTTTTTAATTTCAGGGTCATTTAGCTCAAAACAATTCATTAAATGCATGAAAAATAGCGAATGAAGTTAGATAGGGTTGAAATTTTAGGATGTGGCTTCTAATGGTTCATATTGAATGCACAAAAAGACTGGAGTTGAAATAAGTTGAAAAAATTGAAATCCTTTTGTAACAGACGAGTTTTCGTCCGAAACCCTGATACTTCGAAAGAGACTGTCCATTTTGTACACGAAGTGCATCCAGTTTTTGCCGTAAACCTCTCAACTTTTTAGCACATGCTATGTGGGTGAAATTATGATACCATGCCAAGTTTCAACCTTTTCAGAGTTCATTTGTGGTGCTTTTTAATTTCAGGGTCATTTAGCTCAAAACAATTCATTAAATGCATGAAAAATAGCAAATGAAGTTAGATAGGGTTGAAATTTTAGGATGTGGCTTCTAATGGTACATGTTGAATGCACAAAAAGACTGGAGTTGAAATAAGTTAAAAAAATTGAAATCCTTTTATAATAGACGAGTTTTCGTCCGAAACCCTGATACTTCGAAAGAGACTGTCCATTTTGTACACGAAGTGCATCCAGTTTTTGCCATAACCCTCTAAACTTTTTAGCACATGCTATGTGGGTGAAATTATGATACCATGCCAAGTGTCAACCTTTTCAGAGTTCATTTGTGGTGCTTTTTAATTTCAGGGTCATTTAGCTCAAAACAATTCATTAAATGCATGAAAAATAGCAAATGAAGTTAGATAGGGTTGAAATTTTAGGATGTCGCTTCTAATGGTTCATATTGAATGCACAAAAATTCTGGAGTTGAAATAAGTTAAAAAAATTGAAATCCTTTTGTAACAAACGAGTTTTCGTCCGAAACCGTGATACTTCGAAAGAGACAGTCCATTTTGTACACGAAGTGCATCCAGTTTTTGCCATAACCCTCTCAAATTTTTAGCACATGCTATGTGGGTGAAATTATGATACCATGCCAAGTTTCAACCTTTTCAGAGTTCATTTGTGGTGCTTTTTAATTTCAGGGTCATTTAGCTCAAAACAATTCATTAAATGCATGAAAAATAGCAAATGAAGTTAGATAGGGTTGAAATATTAGGATGTGGCTTCTAATGGTTCATATTGAATACACAAAAAGTCTGGAGTTGAAACAAGTTAAAAAAAATTGAAATCCTTTTGTAACAGACGAGTTTTCGTCCGAAACCCTGATACTTCGAAAGAGACTGTCCATTTAGTACACGAAGTGCATCCAGTTTTTGCCATAACCCTCTCAACTTTTTAGCACATGCTATGTGGGTGAAATTATGATACCATGCCAAGTTTCAACCTTTTCAGAGTTCATTTGTGGTGCTTTTTAATTTCAGGGTCATTTAGCTCAAAACAATTCATTAAATGCATGAAAAATAGCAAATGAAGTTAGATAGGGTTGAAATTTTAGGATGTGGCTTCTAATGGTTCATATTGAATGCACAAAAAGACTGGAGTTGAAATAAGTTGAAAAAATTGAAATCCTTTTGTAACAGACGAGTTTTCGTCCGAAACCCTGATACTTCGAAAGAGACTGTCCATTTTGTACACGAAGTGCATCCAGTTTTTGCCATAACCCTCTCAACTTTTTAGCACATGCTATGTGGGTGAAATTATGATACCATGCCAAGTTTCAACCTTTTCAGAGTTCATTTGTGGTGCTTTTTAATTTCAGGGTCATTTAGCTCAAAACAATTCATTAAATGCATGAAAAATAGCAAATGAAGTTAGATAGGGTTGAAATATTAGGATGTGGCTTCTAATGGTTCATATTGAATACACAAAAAGTCTGGAGTTGAAACAAGTTAAAAAAAATTGAAATCCTTTTGTAACAGACGAGTTTTCGTCCGAAACCCTGATACTTCGAAAGAGACTGTCCATTTAGTACACGAAGTGCATCCAGTTTTTGCCATAACCCTCTCAACTTTTTAGCACATGCTATGTGGGTGAAATTATGATACCATGCCAAGTTTCAACCTTTTCAGAGTTCATTTGTGGTGCTTTTTAATTTCAGGGTCATTTAGCTCAAAACAATTCATTAAATGCATGAAAAATAGCAAATGAAGTTAGATAGGGTTGAAATTTTAGGATGTGGCTTCTAATGGTTCATATTGAATGCACAAAAAGTCTGGAGTTGAAATAAGTTAAAAAAAATTGAAATCCTTTTGTAACAGACGAGTTTTCGTCCGAAACCCTGATACTTCGAAAGAGACTGTCCATTTTGTACACGAAGTGCATCCAGTTTTTGCCGTAAACCTCTCAACTTTTTAGCACATGCTATGTGGGTGAAATTATGATACCATGCCAAGTTTCAACCTTTTCAGAGTTCATTTGTGGTGCTTTTTAATTTCAGGGTCATTTAGCTCAAAACAATTCATTAAATGCATGAAAAATAGCGAATGAAGTTAGATAGGGTTGAAATTTTAGGATGTGGCTTCTAATGGTTCATATTGAATGCACAAAAAGACTGGAGTTGAAATAAGTTGAAAAAATTGAAATCCTTTTGTAACAGACGAGTTTTCGTCCGAAACCCTGATACTTCGAAAGAGACTGTCCATTTTGTACACGAAGTGCATCCAGTTTTTGCCGTAAACCTCTCAACTTTTTAGCACATGCTATGTGGGTGAAATTATGATACCATGCCAAGTTTCAACCTTTTCAGAGTTCATTTGTGGTGCTTTTTAATTTCAGGGTCATTTAGCTCAAAACAATTCATTAAATGCATGAAAAATAGCAAATGAAGTTAGATAGGGTTGAAATTTTAGGATGTGGCTTCTAATGGTACATGTTGAATGCACAAAAAGACTGGAGTTGAAATAAGTTAAAAAAATTGAAATCCTTTTATAATAGACGAGTTTTCGTCCGAAACCCTGATACTTCGAAAGAGACTGTCCATTTTGTACACGAAGTGCATCCAGTTTTTGCCATAACCCTCTAAACTTTTTAGCACATGCTATGTGGGTGAAATTATGATACCATGCCAAGTGTCAACCTTTTCAGAGTTCATTTGTGGTGCTTTTTAATTTCAGGGTCATTTAGCTCAAAACAATTCATTAAATGCATGAAAAATAGCAAATGAAGTTAGATAGGGTTGAAATTTTAGGATGTCGCTTCTAATGGTTCATATTGAATGCACAAAAATTCTGGAGTTGAAATAAGTTAAAAAAATTGAAATCCTTTTGTAACAAACGAGTTTTCGTCCGAAACCGTGATACTTCGAAAGAGACAGTCCATTTTGTACACGAAGTGCATCCAGTTTTTGCCATAACCCTCTCAAATTTTTAGCACATGCTATGTGGGTGAAATTATGATACCATGCCAAGTTTCAACCTTTTCAGAGTTCATTTGTGGTGCTTTTTAATTTCAGGGTCATTTAGCTCAAAACAATTCATTAAATGCATGAAAAATAGCAAATGAAGTTAGATAGGGTTGAAATATTAGGATGTGGCTTCTAATGGTTCATATTGAATACACAAAAAGTCTGGAGTTGAAACAAGTTAAAAAAAATTGAAATCCTTTTGTAACAGACGAGTTTTCGTCCGAAACCCTGATACTTCGAAAGAGACTGTCCATTTAGTACACGAAGTGCATCCAGTTTTTGCCATAACCCTCTCAACTTTTTAGCACATGCTATGTGGGTGAAATTATGATACCATGCCAAGTTTCAACCTTTTCAGAGTTCATTTGTGGTGCTTTTTAATTTCAGGGTCATTTAGCTCAAAACAATTCATTAAATGCATGAAAAATAGCAAATGAAGTTAGATAGGGTTGAAATTTTAGGATGTGGCTTCTAATGGTTCATATTGAATGCACAAAAAGTCTGGAGTTGAAATAAGTTAAAAAAAATTGAAATCCTTTTGTAACAGACGAGTTTTCGTCCGAAACCCTGATACTTCGAAAGAGACTGTCCATTTTGTACACGAAGTGCATCCAGTTTTTGCCGTAAACCTCTCAACTTTTTAGCACATGCTATGTGGGTGAAATTATGATACCATGCCAAGTTTCAACCTTTTCAGAGTTCATTTGTGGTGCTTTTTAATTTCAGGGTCATTTAGCTCAAAACAATTCATTAAATGCATGAAAAATAGCGAATGAAGTTAGATAGGGTTGAAATTTTAGGATGTGGCTTCTAATGGTTCATATTGAATGCACAAAAAGACTGGAGTTGAAATAAGTTGAAAAAATTGAAATCCTTTTGTAACAGACGAGTTTTCGTCCGAAACCCTGATACTTCGAAAGATACTGTCCATTTTGTACACGAAGTGCATCCAGTTTTTGCCATAACCCTCTCAACTTTTTAGCACATGCTATGTGGGTGAAATTATGATACCATGCCAAGTTTCAACCTTTTCAGAGTTCATTTGTGGTGCTTTTTAATTTCAGGGTCATTTAGCTCAAAACAATTCATTAAATGCATGAAAAATAGCAAATGAAGTTAGATAGGGTTGAAATATTAGGATGTGGCTTCTAATGGTTCATATTGAATACACAAAAAGTCTGGAGTTGAAACAAGTTAAAAAAAATTGAAATCCTTTTGTAACAGACGAGTTTTCGTCCGAAACCCTGATACTTCGAAAGAGACTGTCCATTTAGTACACGAAGTGCATCCAGTTTTTGCCATAACCCTCTCAACTTTTTAGCACATGCTATGTGGGTGAAATTATGATACCATGCCAAGTTTCAACCTTTTCAGAGTTCATTTGTGGTGCTTTTTAATTTCAGGGTCATTTAGCTCAAAACAATTCATTAAATGCATGAAAAATAGCAAATGAAGTTAGATAGGGTTGAAATTTTAGGATGTGGCTTCTAATGGTTCATATTGAATGCACAAAAAGTCTGGAGTTGAAATAAGTTAAAAAAAATTGAAATCCTTTTGTAACAGACGAGTTTTCGTCCGAAACCCTGATACTTCGAAAGAGACTGTCCATTTTGTACACGAAGTGCATCCAGTTTTTGCCGTAAACCTCTCAACTTTTTAGCACATGCTATGTGGGTGAAATTATGATACCATGCCAAGTTTCAACCTTTTCAGAGTTCATTTGTGGTGCTTTTTAATTTCAGGGTCATTTAGCTCAAAACAATTCATTAAATGCATGAAAAATAGCGAATGAAGTTAGATAGGGTTGAAATTTTAGGATGTGGCTTCTAATGGTTCATATTGAATGCACAAAAAGACTGGAGTTGAAATAAGTTGAAAAAATTGAAATCCTTTTGTAACAGACGAGTTTTCGTCCGAAACCCTGATACTTCGAAAGAGACTGTCCATTTTGTACACGAAGTGCATCCAGTTTTTGCCGTAAACCTCTCAACTTTTTAGCACATGCTATGTGGGTGAAATTATGATACCATGCCAAGTTTCAACCTTTTCAGAGTTCATTTGTGGTGCTTTTTAATTTCAGGGTCATTTAGCTCAAAACAATTCATTAAATGCATGAAAAATAGCAAATGAAGTTAGATAGGGTTGAAATTTTAGGATGTGGCTTCTAATGGTACATGTTGAATGCACAAAAAGACTGGAGTTGAAATAAGTTAAAAAAATTGAAATCCTTTTATAATAGACGAGTTTTCGTCCGAAACCCTGATACTTCGAAAGAGACTGTCCATTTTGTACACGAAGTGCATCCAGTTTTTGCCATAACCCTCTAAACTTTTTAGCACATGCTATGTGGGTGAAATTATGATACCATGCCAAGTGTCAACCTTTTCAGAGTTCATTTGTGGTGCTTTTTAATTTCAGGGTCATTTAGCTCAAAACAATTCATTAAATGCATGAAAAATAGCAAATGAAGTTAGATAGGGTTGAAATTTTAGGATGTCGCTTCTAATGGTTCATATTGAATGCACAAAAATTCTGGAGTTGAAATAAGTTAAAAAAATTGAAATCCTTTTGTAACAAACGAGTTTTCGTCCGAAACCATGATACTTCGAAAGAGACAGTCCATTTTGTACACGAAGTGCATCCAGTTTTTGCCATAACCCTCTCAAATTTTTAGCACATGCTATGTGGGTGAAATTATGATACCATGCCAAGTTTCAACCTTTTCAGAGTTCATTTGTGGTGCTTTTCAATTTCAGGGTCATTTAGCTCAAAACAATTCATTAAATGCATGAAAAATAGCAAATGAAGTTAGATAGGGTTGAAATATTAGGATGTGGCTTCTAATGGTTCATATTGAATACACAAAAAGTCTGGAGTTGAAACAAGTTAAAAAAAATTGAAATCCTTTTGTAACAGACGAGTTTTCGTCCGAAACCCTGATACTTCGAAAGAGACTGTCCATTTAGTACACGAAGTGCATCCAGTTTTTGCCATAACCCTCTCAACTTTTTAGCACATGCTATGTGGGTGAAATTATGATACCATGCCAAGTTTCAACCTTTTCAGAGTTCATTTGTGGTGCTTTTTAATTTCAGGGTCATTTAGCTCAAAACAATTCATTAAATGCATGAAAAATAGCAAATGAAGTTAGATAGGGTTGAAATTTTAGGATGTGGCTTCTAATGGTTCATATTGAATGCACAAAAAGTCTGGAGTTGAAATAAGTTAAAAAAAATTGAAATCCTTTTGTAACAGACGAGTTTTCGTCCGAAACCCTGATACTTCGAAAGAGACTGTCCATTTTGTACACGAAGTGCATCCAGTTTTTGCCGTAAACCTCTCAACTTTTTAGCACATGCTATGTGGGTGAAATTATGATACCATGCCAAGTTTCAACCTTTTCAGAGTTCATTTGTGGTGCTTTTTAATTTCAGGGTCATTTAGCTCAAAACAATTCATTAAATGCATGAAAAATAGCGAATGAAGTTAGATAGGGTTGAAATTTTAGGATGTGGCTTCTAATGGTTCATATTGAATGCACAAAAAGACTGGAGTTGAAATAAGTTGAAAAAATTGAAATCCTTTTGTAACAGACGAGTTTTCGTCCGAAACCCTGATACTTCGAAAGAGACTGTCCATTTTGTACACGAAGTGCATCCAGTTTTTGCCATAACCCTCTAAAGTTTTTAGCACATGCTATGTGGGTGAAATTATGATACCATGCCAAGTTTCAACCTTTTCAGAGTTCATTTGTGGTGCTTTTTAATTTCAGGGTCATTTAGCTCAAAACAATTCATTAAATGCATGAAAAATAGCAAATGAAGTTAGATAGGGTTGAAATTTTAGGATGTGGCTTCTAATGGTTCATATTGAATGCACAAAAAGTCTGGAGTTGAAATAAGTTAAAAAAATTGAAATACTTTTGTAACAGACGAGTTTTCGTCCGAAACCCTGATGCTTCGAAAGAGACGGTCCATTTTGTACACGAAGTGCATCCACTTTTTGTCGTAACCATCTCAACTTTTTATCACAAGCTATGTGGGTGAAATTATGATACCATGCCAAGTTTCAACCTTTTCAGAGTTCATTTGTGGTGCTTTTTAATTTCAGGGTCATTTAGCTCAAAACAATTCATTAAATGCATGAAAAATAGCAAATAAGTTAGATAGGGTTGAAATTTTAGGATCTGGCTTCTAATGGTTCATATTGAATGCACAAAAAGTCAGGAGTTGAAATAAGTTAAAAAAATTGAAATCCTTTTGTAACAGACGAGTTTTCGTGCGAAACCCTGATACTTCGAAAGAGACTGTCCATTTTGTACACGAAGTGCATCCAGTTTTTGCCGTAAACCTCTAAACTTTTTAGCACATGCTATGTGGGTGAAATGATGATACCATGCCAAGTTTCAACCATTTCAGAGTTCATTTGTGGTGCTTTTTAATTTCAGGGTCGTTTAGCTCAAAACAATTCATTAAATGCATGAAAAATAGCAAATGAAGTTAGATAGGGTTGAAATATTAGGATGTCGCTTCTAATGGTTCATATTGAATGCACAAAAAGTCTGGAGTTGAAATAAGTTAAAAAAAAATTGAAATCCTTTTGTAACAGACGAGTTTTCGTCCGAAACCCTGATACTTCGAAAGAGACTGTCCATTTTGTACACGAAGTGCATCCAGTTTTTGCCGTAAACCTCTCAACTTCTTAGCACATGCTATGTGGGTGAAATTATGATACCATGCCAAGTTTCAACCTTTTCAGAGTTCATTTGTGGTGCTTTTTAATTTCAGGGTCATTTAGCTCAAAACAATTCATTAAATGCATGAAAAATAGCAAATGAATTTAGATAGGGTTGAAATTTTAGGATGTGGCTTCTAATGGTTCATATTGCATGCACAAAAAGACTGGAGTTGAAATAAGTTAAAAAAATTGAAATCCTTTTGTAACAGACGAGTTTTCGTCCGAAACCCTGATACTTCGAAAGAGACTGTCCATTTTGTACACGAAGTGCATCCAGTTTTTGCCATAACCCTCTAAACTTTTTAGCACATGCTATGTGGGTGAAATTATGATACCATGCCAAGTTTCACCATTTTCAGAGTTCATTTGTGGTGCTTTTTAATTTCAGGGTAATTTAGCTCAAAACAATTCATTAAATGCATGAAAAATAGCAAATGAAGTTAGATAGGGTTGAAATTTTAGGATGTGGCTTCTAATGGTTCATATTGAATGCACAAAAAGTCTGGAGTTGAAATAAGTTAAAAAAATTGAAATCCTTTTGTAACAGACGAGTTTTCGTCCGAAACCCTGATACTTCGAAAGAGACTGTCCATTTTGTACACGAAGTGCGTACAGTTTTTGCCGTAAACCTCTAAACTTTTTAGCACATGCTATGTGGGTGAAATTATGATACCATGCCAAGTTTCAACCTTTTCAGAGTTCATTTGTGGTGCTTTTTAATTTCAGGGTCGTTTAGCTCAAAACAATTCATTAAATGCATGAAAAATAGCAAATGAAGTTAGATAGGGTTCAAATTTTAGGATGTGACTTATAATGGTTCATATTGAATGCACAAAAAGTCTGGAGTTGAAATAAGTTAAAAAAAATTGAAATCCTTTTGTAACAGACGAGTTTTCGTCCGAAACCCTGATACTTCGAAAGAGACTGTCCATTTTGTACACGAAGTGCATCCAGTTTTTGCCATAACCCTCTAAACTTTTTAGCACATGCTATGTGGGTGAAATTATGATACCATGCCAAGTTTCAACCTTTTCAGAGTTCATTTGTGGTGCTTTTTAATTTCAGGGTCATTTAGCTCAAAACAATTCATTAAATGCATGAAAAATAGCAAATGAAGTTAGATAGGGTTGAAATTTTAGGATGTGGCTTCTAATGGTTCATATTGAATGCACAAAAAGTCTGGAGTTGAAATAAGTTAAAAAAAATTGAAATCCTTTTGTAACAGACGAGTTTTCGTCCGAAACCCTGATACTTCGAAAGAGACTGTCCATTTTGTACACGAAGTGCATCCAGTTTTTGCCGTAAACCTCTCAACTTTTTAGCACATGCTATGTGGGTGAAATTATGATACCATGCCAAGTTTCAACCTTTTCAGAGTTCATTTGTGGTGCTTTTTAATTTCAGGGTCATTTAGCTCAAAACAATTCATTAAATGCATGAAAAATAGCGAATGAAGTTAGATAGGGTTGAAATTTTAGGATGTGGCTTCTAATGGTTCATATTGAATGCACAAAAAGACTGGAGTTGAAATAAGTTGAAAAAATTGAAATCCTTTTGTAACAGACGAGTTTTCGTCCGAAACCCTGATACTTCGAAAGAGACTGTCCATTTTGTACACGAAGTGCATCCAGTTTTTGCCATAACCCTCTAAACTTTTTAGCACATGCTATGTGGGTGAAATTATGATACCATGCCAAGTTTCAACCTTTTCAGAGTTCATTTGTGGTGCTTTTTAATTTCAGGGTCATTTAGCTCAAAACAATTCATTAAATGCATGAAAAATAGCAAATGAAGTTAGATAGGGTTGAAATTTTAGGATGTGGCTTCTAATGGTTCATATTGAATGCACAAAAAGTCTGGAGTTGAAATAAGTTAAAAAAAATTGAAATCCTTTTGTAACAGACGAGTTTTCGTCCGAAACCCTGATACTTCGAAAGAGACTGTCCATTTTGTACACGAAGTGCATCCAGTTTTTGCCGTAAACCTCTCAACTTTTTAGCACATGCTATGTGGGTGAAATTATGATACCATGCCAAGTTTCAACCTTTTCAGAGTTCATTTGTGGTGCTTTTTAATTTCAGGGTCATTTAGCTCAAAACAATTCATTAAATGCATGAAAAATAGCGAATGAAGTTAGATAGGGTTGAAATTTTAGGATGTGGCTTCTAATGGTTCATATTGAATGCACAAAAAGACTGGAGTTGAAATAAGTTGAAAAAATTGAAATCCTTTTGTAACAGACGAGTTTTCGTCCGAAACCCTGATACTTCGAAAGAGACTGTCCATTTTGTACACGAAGTGCATCCAGTTTTTGCCATAACCCTCTAAAGTTTTTAGCACATGCTATGTGGGTGAAATTATGATACCATGCCAAGTTTCAACCTTTTCAGAGTTCATTTGTGGTGCTTTTTAATTTCAGGGTCATTTAGCTCAAAACAATTCATTAAATGCATGAAAAATAGCAAATGAAGTTAGATAGGGTTGAAATTTTAGGATGTGGCTTCTAATGGTTCATATTGAATGCACAAAAAGTCTGGAGTTGAAATAAGTTTAAAAAATTGAAATACTTTTGTAACAGACGAGTTTTCGTCCGAAACCCTGATGCTTCGAAAGAGACGGTCCATCTTGTACACGAAGTGCATCCACTTTTTGTCGTAACCATCTCAACTTTTTATCACAAGCTATGTGGGTGAAATTATGATACCATGCCAAGTTTCAACCTTTTCAGAGTTCATTTGTGGTGCTTTTTAATTTCAGGGTCATTTAGCTCAAAACAATTCATTAAATGCATGAAAAATAGCAAATAAGTTAGATAGGGTTGAAATTTTAGGATCTGGCTTCTAATGGTTCATATTGAATGCACAAAAAGTCAGGAGTTGAAATAAGTTAAAAAAATTGAAATCCTTTTGTAACAGACGAGTTTTCGTGCGAAACCCTGATACTTCGAAAGAGACTGTCCATTTTGTACACGAAGTGCATCCAGTTTTTGCCGTAAACCTCTAAACTTTTTAGCACATGCTATGTGGGTGAAATGATGATACCATGCCAAGTTTCAACCATTTCAGAGTTCATTTGTGGTGCTTTTTAATTTCAGGGTCGTTTAGCTCAAAACAATTCATTAAATGCATGAAAAATAGCAAATGAAGTTAGATAGGGTTGAAATATTAGGATGTCGCTTCTAATGGTTCATATTGAATGCACAAAAAGTCTGGAGTTGAAATAAGTTAAAAAAAAATTGAAATCCTTTTGTAACAGACGAGTTTTCGTCCGAAACCCTGATACTTCGAAAGAGACTGTCCATTTTGTACACGAAGTGCATCCAGTTTTTGCCGTAAACCTCTCAACTTCTTAGCACATGCTATGTGGGTGAAATTATGATACCATGCCAAGTTTCAACCTTTTCAGAGTTCATTTGTGGTGCTTTTTAATTTCAGGGTCATTTAGCTCAAAACAATTCATTAAATGCATGAAAAATAGCAAATGAATTTAGATAGGGTTGAAATTTTAGGATGTGGCTTCTAATGGTTCATATTGCATGCAAAAAAAGACTGGAGTTGAAATAAGTTAAAAAAATTGAAATCCTTTTGTAACAGACGAGTTTTCGTCCGAAACCCTGATACTTCGAAAGAGACTGTCCATTTTGTACACGAAGTGCATCCAGTTTTTGCCATAACCCTCTAAACTTTTTAGCACATGCTATGTGGGTGAAATTATGATACCATGCCAAGTTTCACCATTTTCAGAGTTCATTTGTGGTGCTTTTTAATTTCAGGGTAATTTAGCTCAAAACAATTCATTAAATGCATGAAAAATAGCAAATGAAGTTAGATAGGGTTGAAATTTTAGGATGTGGCTTCTAATGGTTCATATTGAATGCACAAAAAGTCTGGAGTTGAAATAAGTTAAAAAAATTGAAATCCTTTTGTAACAGACGAGTTTTCGTCCGAAACCCTGATACTTCGAAAGAGACTGTCCATTTTGTACACGAAGTGCGTACAGTTTTTGCCGTAAACCTCTAAACTTTTTAGCACATGCTATGTGGGTGAAATTATGATACCATGCCAAGTTTCAACCTTTTCAGAGTTCATTTGTGGTGCTTTTTAATTTCAGGGTCGTTTAGCTCAAAACAATTCATTAAATGCATGAAAAATAGCAAATGAAGTTAGATAGGGTTCAAATTTTAGGATGTGACTTATAATGGTTCATATTGAATGCACAAAAAGTCTGGAGTTGAAATAAGTTAAAAAAAATTGAAATCCTTTTGTAACAGACGAGTTTTCGTCCGAAACCCTGATACTTCGAAAGAGACTGTCCATTTTGTACACGAAGTGCATCCAGTTTTTGCCATAACCCTCTAAACTTTTTAGCACATGCTATGTGGGTGAAATTATGATACCATGCCAAGTTTCAACCTTTTCAGAGTTCATTTGTGGTGCTTTTTAATTTCAGGGTCATTTAGCTCAAAACAATTCATTAAATGCATGAAAAATAGCAAATGAAGTTAGATAGGGTTGAAATTTTAGGATGTGGCTTCTAATGGTTCATATTGAATGCACAAAAAGTCTGGAGTTGAAATAAGTTAAAAAAAATTGAAATCCTTTTGTAACAGACGAGTTTTCGTCCGAAACCCTGATACTTCGAAAGAGACTGTCCATTTTGTACACGAAGTGCATCCAGTTTTTGCCGTAAACCTCTCAACTTTTTAGCACATGCTATGTGGGTGAAATTATGATACCATGCCAAGTTTCAACCTTTTCAGAGTTCATTTGTGGTGCTTTTTAATTTCAGGGTCATTTAGCTCAAAACAATTCATTAAATGCATGAAAAATAGCGAATGAAGTTAGATAGGGTTGAAATTTTAGGATGTGGCTTCTAATGGTTCATATTGAATGCACAAAAAGACTGGAGTTGAAATAAGTTGAAAAAATTGAAATCCTTTTGTAACAGACGAGTTTTCGTCCGAAACCCTGATACTTCGAAAGAGACTGTCCATTTTGTACACGAAGTGCATCCAGTTTTTGCCATAACCCTCTAAAGTTTTTAGCACATGCTATGTGGGTGAAATTATGATACCATGCCAAGTTTCAACCTTTTCAGAGTTCATTTGTGGTGCTTTTTAATTTCAGGGTCATTTAGCTCAAAACAATTCATTAAATGCATGAAAAATAGCAAATGAAGTTAGATAGGGTTGAAATTTTAGGATGTGGCTTCTAATGGTTCATATTGAATGCACAAAAAGTCTGGAGTTGAAATAAGTTTAAAAAATTGAAATACTTTTGTAACAGACGAGTTTTCGTCCGAAACCCTGATGCTTCGAAAGAGACGGTCCATCTTGTACATGAAGTGCATCCACTTTTTGTCGTAACCATCTCAACTTTTTATCACAAGCTATGTGGGTGAAATTATGATACCATGCCAAGTTTCAACCTTTTCAGAGTTCATTTGTGGTGCTTTTTAATTTCAGGGTCATTTAGCTCAAAACAATTCATTAAATGCATGAAAAATAGCAAATAAGTTAGATAGGGTTGAAATTTTAGGATCTGGCTTCTAATGGTTCATATTGAATGCACAAAAAGTCAGGAGTTGAAATAAGTTAAAAAAATTGAAATCCTTTTGTAACAGACGAGTTTTCGTGCGAAACCCTGATACTTCGAAAGAGACTGTCCATTTTGTACACGAAGTGCATCCAGTTTTTGCCGTAAACCTCTAAACTTTTTAGCACATGCTATGTGGGTGAAATGATGATACCATGCCAAGTTTCAACCTTTTCAGAGTTCATTTGTGGTGCTTTTTAATTTCAGGGTCGTTTAGCTCAAAACAATTCATTAAATGCATGAAAAATAGCAAATGAAGTTAGATAGGGTTGAAATATTAGGATGTCGCTTCTAATGGTTCATATTGAATGCACAAAAAGTCTGGAGTTGAAATAAGTTAAAAAAAAATTGATATCCTTTTGTAACAGATGAGTTTTCGTCCGAAACCCTGATACTTCGAAAGAGACTGTCCATTTTGTACACGAAGTGCATCCAGTTTTTGCCATAAACCTCTCAACTTCTTAGCACATGCTATGTGGGTGAAATTATGATACCATGCCAAGTTTCAACCTTTTCAGAGTTCATTTGTGGTGCTTTTTAATTTCAGGGTCATTTAGCTCAAAACAATTCATTAAATGCATGAAAAATAGCAAATGAATTTAGATAGGGTTGAAATTTTAGGATGTGGCTTCTAATGGTTCATATTGCATGCACAAAAAGACTGGAGTTGAAATAAGTTAAAAAAATTGAAATCCTTTTGTAACAGACAAGTTTTCGTCCGAAACCCTGATACTTCGAAAGAGACTGTCCATTTTGTACACGAAGTGCATCCAGTTTTTGCCATAACCCTCTAAACTTTTTAGCACATGCTATGTGGGTGAAATTATGATACCATGCCAAGTTTCAACCTTTTCAGAGTTCATTTGTGGTGCTTTTTAATTTCAGGGTAATTTAGCTCAAAACAATTCATTAAATGCATGAAAAATAGCAAATGAAGTTAGATAGGGTTGAAATTTTAGGATGTGGCTTCTAATGGTTCATATTGAATGCACAAAAAGTCTGGAGTTGAAATAAGTTAAAAAAAATTGAAATACTTTTGTAAGAGACGAGTTTTCGTCCGAAACCCTGATGCTTCGAAAGAGACGGTCCATTTTGTACACGAAGTGCATCCACTTTTTGTCGTAACCATCTCAACTTTTTATCACAAGCTATGTGGGTGAAATTATGATACCATGCCAAGTTTCAACCTTTTCAGAGTTCATTTGTGGTGCTTTTTAATTTCAGGGTCATTTAGCTCAAAACAATTCATTAAATGCATGAAAAATAGCAAATGAAGTTAGATAGGGTTGAAATTTTAGGATGTGGCTTCTAATGGTTCATATTGAATGCACAAAAAGTCTGGAGTTGAAATAAGTTAAAAAAAATTGAAATCCTTTTGTAACAGACGAGTTTTCGTCCGAAACCCTGATACTTCGAAAGAGACTGTCCATTTTGTACACGAAGTGCATCCAGTTTTTGCCGTAAACCTCTCAACTTTTTAGCACATGCTATGTGGGTGAAATTATGATACCATGCCAAGTTTCAACCTTTTCAGAGTTCATTTGTGGTGCTTTTTAATTTCAGGGTCATTTAGCTCAAAACAATTCATTAAATGCATGAAAAATAGCGAATGAAGTTAGATAGGGTTGAAATTTTAGGATGTGGCTTCTAATGGTTCATATTGAATGCACAAAAAGACTGGAGTTGAAATAAGTTGAAAAAATTGAAATCCTTTTGTAACAGACGAGTTTTCGTCCGAAACCCTGATACTTCGAAAGAGACTGTCCATTTTGTACACGAAGTGCATCCAGTTTTTGCCATAACCCTCTAAAGTTTTTAGCACATGCTATGTGGGTGAAATTATGATACCATGCCAAGTTTCAACCTTTTCAGAGTTCATTTGTGGTGCTTTTTAATTTCAGGGTCATTTAGCTCAAAACAATTCATTAAATGCATGAAAAATAGCAAATGAAGTTAGATAGGGTTGAAATTTTAGGATGTGGCTTCTAATGGTTCATATTGAATGCACAAAAAGTCTGGAGTTGAAATAAGTTTAAAAAATTGAAATACTTTTGTAACAGACGAGTTTTCGTCTGAAACCCTGATGCTTCGAAAGAGACGGTCCATCTTGTACATGAAGTGCATCCACTTTTTGTCGTAACCATCTCAACTTTTTATCACAAGCTATGTGGGTGAAATTATGATACCATGCCAAGTTTCAACCTTTTCAGAGTTCATTTGTGGTGCTTTTTAATTTCAGGGTCATTTAGCTCAAAACAATTCATTAAATGCATGAAAAATAGCAAATAAGTTAGATAGGGTTGAAATTTTAGGATCTGGCTTCTAATGGTTCATATTGAATGCACAAAAAGTCAGGAGTTGAAATAAGTTAAAAAAATTGAAATCCTTTTGTAACAGACGAGTTTTCGTGCGAAACCCTGATACTTCGAAAGAGACTGTCCATTTTGTACACGAAGTGCATCCAGTTTTTGCCGTAAACCTCTAAACTTTTTAGCACATGCTATGTGGGTGAAATGATGATACCATGCCAAGTTTCAACCTTTTCAGAGTTCATTTGTGGTGCTTTTTAATTTCAGGGTCGTTTAGCTCAAAACAATTCATTAAATGCATGAAAAATAGCAAATGAAGTTAGATAGGGTTGAAATATTAGGATGTCGCTTCTAATGGTTCATATTGAATGCACAAAAAGTCTGGAGTTGAAATAAGTTAAAAAAAATTGATATCCTTTTGTAACAGATGAGTTTTCGTCCGAAACCCTGATACTTCGAAAGAGACTGTCCATTTTGTACACGAAGTGCATCCAGTTTTTGCCATAAACCTCTCAACTTCTTAGCACATGCTATGTGGGTGAAATTATGATACCATGCCAAGTTTCAACCTTTTCAGAGTTCATTTGTGGTGCTTTTTAATTTCAGGGTCATTTAGCTCAAAACAATTCATTAAATGCATGAAAAATAGCAAATGAATTTAGATAGGGTTGAAATTTTAGGATGTGGCTTCTAATGGTTCATATTGCATGCACAAAAAGACTGGAGTTGAAATAAGTTAAAAAAATTGAAATCCTTTTGTAACAGACAAGTTTTCGTCCGAAACCCTGATACTTCGAAAGAGACTGTCCATTTTGTACACGAAGTGCATCCAGTTTTTGCCATAACCCTCTAAACTTTTTAGCACATGCTATGTGGGTGAAATTATGATACCATGCCAAGTTTCAACCTTTTCAGAGTTCATTTGTGGTGCTTTTTAATTTCAGGGTAATTTAGCTCAAAACAATTCATTAAATGCATGAAAAATAGCAAATGAAGTTAGATAGGGTTGAAATTTTAGGATGTGGCTTCTAATGGTTCATATTGAATGCACAAAAAGTCTGGAGTTGAAATAAGTTAAAAAAAATTGAAATACTTTTGTAAGAGACGAGTTTTCGTCCGAAACCCTGATGCTTCGAAAGAGACGGTCCATTTTGTACACGAAGTGCATCCACTTTTTGTCGTAACCATCTCAACTTTTTATCACAAGCTATGTGGGTGAAATTATGATACCATGCCAAGTTTCAACCTTTTCAGAGTTCATTTGTGGTGCTTTTTAATTTCAGGGTCATTTAGCTCAAAACAATTCATTAAATGCATGAAAAATAGCAAATGAAGTTAGATAGGGTTGAAATTTTAGGATGTGGCTTCTAATGGTTCATATTGACTGCACAAAAAGTTAGGAGTTGAAATAAGTTAAAAAAATTGAAATCCTTTTGTAACAGACGAGTTTTCGTCCGAAACCCTGATACTTCGAAAGAGACTGTCCATTTTGTACACGAAGTGCATCCAGTTTTTGCCGTAAACCTCTAAACTTTTTAGCACATGCTATGTGGGTGAAATTATGATACCATGCCAAGTTTCAACCTTTTCAGAGTTCATTTGTGGTGCTTTTTAATTTCAGGGTCGTTTAGCTCAAAACAATTCATTAAATGCATGAAAAATAGCAAATGAAGTTAGATAGGGTTCAAATTTTAGGATGTGACTTCTAATGGTTCATATTGAATGCACAAAAAGTCTGGAGTTGAAATAAGTTAAAAAAATTGAAATACTTTTGTAACAGACGAGTTTTCGTCCGAAACCCTGATGCTTCGAAAGAGACGGTCCATTTTGTACACGAAGTGCATCCACTTTTTGCCGTAACCATCTCAACTTTTTATCACAAGCTATGTGGGTGAAATTATGATACCATGCCAAGTTTCAACCTTTTCAGAGTTCATTTGTGGTGCTTTTTAATTTCAGGGTCATTTAGCTCAAAACAATTCATTAAATGCATGAAAAATAGCAAATGAAGTTAGATAGGGTTGAAATTTTAGGATGTGGCTTCTAATGGTTCATATTGAATGCACAAAAAGCCAGGAGTTGAAATAAGTTAAAAAAATTGAAATCCTTTTGTAACAGACGAGTTTTCGTCCGAAACCCTGATACTTCGAAAGAGGCTGTCCATTTTGTACACGAAGTGCATCCAGTTTTTGCCGTAACCCTCTCAACTTTTTATCACATGCTATGTGGGTGAAATTATGATACCATGCCAAGTTTCAACCTTTTCAGAGTTCATTTGTGGTGCTTTTTAATTTCAGGGTCATTTAGCTCAAAACAATTCATTAAATGCATGAAAAATAGCAAATGAATTTAGATAGGGTTGAAATTTTAGGATGTGGCTTCTAATGGTTCATATTGCATGCACAAAAAGACTGGAGTTGAAATAAGTTAAAAAAATTGAAATCCTTTTGTAACAGACGAGTTTTCGTCCGAAACCCTGATACTTCGAAAGAGACTGTCCATTTTGTACACGAAGTGCATCCAGTTTTTGCCATAACCCTCTAAACTTTTTAGCACATGCTATGTGGGTGAAATTATGATACCATGCCAAGTTTCAACCTTTTCAGAGTTCATTTGTGGTGCTTTTTAATTTCAGGGTAATTTAGCTCAAAACAATTCATTAAATGCATGAAAAATAGCAAATGAAGTTAGATAGGGTTGAAATTTTAGGATGTGGCTTCTAATGGTTCATATTGAATGCACAAAAAGTCTGGAGTTGAAATAAGTTAAAAAAAATTGAAATACTTTTGTAAGAGACGAGTTTTCGTCCGAAACCCTGATGCTTCGAAAGAGACGGTCCATTTTGTACACGAAGTGCATCCACTTTTTGTCGTAACCATCTCAACTTTTTATCACAAGCTATGTGGGTGAAATTATGATACCATGCCAAGTTTCAACCTTTTCAGAGTTCATTTGTGGCGCTTTTTAATTTCAGGGTCATTTAGCTCAAAACAATTCATTAAATGCATGAAAAATAGCAAATGAAGTTAGATAGGGTTGAAATTTTAGGATGTGGCTTCTAATGGTTCATATTGACTGCACAAAAAGTTAGGAGTTGAAATAAGTTAAAAAAATTGAAATCCTTTTGTAACAGACGAGTTTTCGTCCGAAACCCTGATACTTCGAAAGAGACTGTCCATTTTGTACACGAAGTGCATCCAGTTTTTGCCGTAAACCTCTAAACTTTTTAGCACATGCTATGTGGGTGAAATTATGATACCATGCCAAGTTTCAACCTTTTCAGAGTTCATTTGTGGTGCTTTTAAATTTCAGGGTCGTTTAGCTCAAAACAATTCATTAAATGCATGAAAAATTGCAAATGAAGTTAGATAGGGTTCATATTGAATGCACAAAAAGTCTGGAGTGGAAATAAGTTAAAAAAATTGAAATACTTTTGTAACAGACGAGTTTTCGTCCGAAACCCTGATGCTTCGAAAGAGACGGTCCATTTTGTACACGAAGTGCATCCACTTTTTGCCGTAACCATCTCAACTTTTTATCACAAGCTATGTGGGTGAAATTATGATACCATGCCAAGTTTCAACCTTTTCAGAGTTCATTTGTGGTGCTTTTTAATTTCAGGGTCATTTAGCTCAAAACAATTCATTAAATGCATGAAAAATAGCAAATGAAGTTAGATAGGGTTGAAATTTTAGGATGTGGCTTCTAATGGTTCATATTGAATGCACAAAAAGTCAGGAGTTGAAATAAGTTAAAAAAATTGAAATCCTTTTGTAACAGACGAGTTTTCGTCCGAAACCCTGATACTTCGAAAGAGGCTGTCCATTTTGTACACGAAGTGCATCCAGTTTTTGCCGTAACCCTCTCAACTTTTTAGCACATGCTATGTGGGTGAAATTATGATACCATGCCAAGTTTCAACCTTTTCAGAGTTCATTTGTGGTGCTTTTTAATTTCAGGGTCATTTAGCTCAAAACAATTCATTAAATGCATGAAAAATAGCAAATGAAGTTAGATAGGGTTGAAATTTTAGGATGTGACTTCTAATGGTTCATATTGAATGCACAAAAAGTCTGGAGTTGAAATAAGTTAAAAAAAATTGAAATACTTTTGTAACAGACGAGTTTTCGTCCGAAACCCTGATACTTCGAAAGAGACTGTCCATGTTGTACACGAAGTGCATCCAGTTTTTGCCGTAAACCTCTCAACTTTTTAGCACATGCTATGTGGGTGAAATTATGATACCATGCCAAGTTTCAACCTTTTCAGAGTTCATTTGTGGTGCTTTTTAATTTCAGGGTCGTTTAGCTCAAAACAATTCATTAAATGCATGAAAAATAGCAAATGAAGTTAGATAGGGTTGAAATTTTAGGATGTGGCTTCTAATGGTTCATATTGAATTGACAAAAAGTCAGGAGTTGAAATAAGTTAAAAAAATTGAAATCCTTTTGTAACAGACGAGTTTTCGTGCGAAACCCTGATACTTCGAAAGAGACTGTCCATTTTGTACACGAAGTGCATCCAGTTTTTGCCATAAACCTCTCAACTTTTTAGCACATGCTATGTGGGTGAAATTATGATACCATGCCAAGTTTCAACCTTTTCAGAGTTCATTTGTGGTGCTTTTTAATTTCAGGGTCATTTAGCTCAAAACAATTCATTAAATGCATGAAAAATAGCAAATAAAGATAGATAGGGTTGAAATATTAGGATGTGGCTTCTAATGGTTCATATTGAATGCACAAAAAGTCTGGAGTTGAAATAAGTTAAAAAAATTTGAAATACTTTTGTAACAGACGAGTTTTCGTCCGAAACACTGATACTTCGAAAGAGACTGTCCATGTTGTACACGAAGTGCATCCAGTTTTTGCCGTAAACCTCTCAACTTTTTAGCACATGCTATGTGGGTGAAATTATGATACCATGCCAAGTTTCAACCTTTTCAGAGTTCATTTGTGGTGCTTTTTAATTTCAGGGTCGTTTAGCTCAAAACAATTCATTAAATGCATGAAAAATAGCAAATGAAGTTAGATAGGGTTCAAATTTTAGGATGTGACTTCTAATGGTTCATGTTGAATGCACAAAAAGTCTGGAGTTGAAATAAGTTAAAAAAATTGAAATCCTTTTGTAACAGACGAGTTTTCGTCCGAAACCCTGATACTTCGAAAGAGACTGTCCATTTTGTACACGAAGTGCATCCAGTTTTTGCCGTAAACCTCTAAACTTTTTAGCACATGCTATGTGGGTGAAATTATGATACCATGCCAAGTTTCAACCTTTTCAGAGTTCATTTGTGGTGCTTTTTAATTTCAGGGTCGTTTAGCTCAAAACAATTCATTAAATGCATGAAAAATAGCAAATGAAGTTAGATAGGGTTCAAATTTTAGGATGTGACTTCTAATGGTTCATATTGAATGCACAAAAAGTCTGGAGTTGAAATAAGTTAAAAAATTGAAATACTTTTGTAAGAGACGAGTTTTCGTCCGAAACCCTGATGCTTCGAAAGAGACGGTCCATTTTGTACACGAAGTGCATCCACTTTTGGCCGTAACCATCTCAACTTTTTATCACAAGCTATGTGGGTGAAATTATGATACCATGCCAAGTTTCAACCTTTTCAGAGTTCATTTGTGGTGCTTTTTAATTTCAGGGTCATTTAGCTCAAAACAATTCATCAAATGCATGAAAAATAGCAAATGAAGTTAGATAGGGTTGACATTTTAGGATGTGGCTTCTAATGGTTCATATTGACTGCACAAAAAGTTAGGAGTTGAAATAAGTTAAAAAAATTGAAATCCTTTTGTAACAGACGAGTTTTCGTCCGAAACCCTGATACTTCGAAAGAGACTGTCCATTTTGTACACGAAGTGCATCCAGTTTTTGCCGTAACCCTCTCAACTTTTTGGCACATGCTATGTGGGTGAAATTATGATACCATGCCAAGTTTCAACCTTTTCAGAGTTCATTTGTGGTGCTTTTTAATTTCAGGGTCATTTAGCTCAAAACAATTCATTAAATGCATGAAAAATAGCAAATGAAGTTAGATAGGGTTCAAATTTTAGGATGTGACTTCTAATGGTTCATATTGAATGCACAAAAAGTCTGGAGTTGAAATAAGTTAAAAAAATTGAAATACTTTTGTAACAGACGAGTTTTCGTCCGAAACCCTGATGCTTCGAAAGAGACGGTCCATTTTGTACACGAAGTGCATCCACTTTTTGCCGTAACCATCTCAACTTTTTATCACAAGCTATGTGGGTGAAATTATGATACCATTCCAAGTTTCAACCTTTTCAGAGTTCATTTGTGGTGCTTTCTAATTTCAGGGTCATTTAGCTCAAAACAATTCATTAAATGCATGAAAAATAGCAAATGAAGTTAGATAGGGTTGAAATTTTAGGATGTGGCTTCTAATGGTTCATATTGAATGCACAAAAAGTCTGGAGTTGAAATAAGTTAAAAAAAATTGAAATCCTTTTGTAACAGACGAGTTTTCGTCCGAAACCCTGATACTTCGAAAGAGACTGTCCATTTTGTACACGAAGTGCATCCAGTTTTTGCCATAAACCTCTCAACTTTTTAGCACATGCTATGTGGGTGAAATTATGATACCATGCCAAGTTTCAACCTTTTCAGAGTTCATTTGTGGTGCTTTTTAATTTCAGGGTCATTTAGCTCAAAACAATTCATTAAATGCATGACAAATAGCAAACGAAGTTAGATAGGGTTGAAATTTTAGGATGTGGCTTCTAATGGTTCATATTGAATGCACAAAATGTCTGGAGTTGAAATAAGTTAAAAAAATCGAAATCCTTTTGTAACAGACGAGTTTTCGTCCGAAACCGTGATACTTCGAAAGAGACTGTCCATTTTGTACACGAAGTGCATCCAGTTTTTGCTGTAACCCTCTCAACTCTTTAGCACATGCTATGTGGGTGAAATTATGATACCATGCCAAGTTTCAACCTTTTCAGAGTTCATTTGTGGTGCTTTTTAATTTCAGGGTCATTTACCTCAAAACAATTCATTAAATGCATGAAAAATAGCAAATGAAGTTAGATAGGGTTGAAATATTAGGATGTGGCTTCTAATGGTTCATATTGAATGCACAAAAAGTCTGGAGTTGAAATAAGTTAAAAAAATTGAAATCCTTTTGTAACAGACGAGTTTTCGTCCGAAACCCTGATACTTCGAAAGAGACTGTCCATTTTGTACACGAAGTGCATCCAGTTTTTGCCGTAAACCTCTAAACTTTTTAGCACATGCTATGTGGGTGAAATGATGATACCATGCCAAGTTTCAACCATTTCAGAGTTCATTTGTGGTGCTTTTTAATTTCAGGGTCGTTTAGCTCAAAACAATTCATTAAATGCATGAAAAATAGCAAATGAAGTTAGATAGGGTTGAAATATTAGGATGTCGCTTCTAATGGTTCATATTGAATGCACAAAAAGTCTGGAGTTGAAATAAGTTAAAAAAAAATTGAAATCCTTTTGTAACAGACGAGTTTTCGTCCGAAACCCTGATACTTCGAAAGAGACTGTCCATTTTGTACACGAAGTGCATCCAGTTTTTGCCGTAAACCTCTCAACTTCTTAGCACATGCTATGTGGGTGAAATTATGATACCATGCCAAGTTTCAACCTTTTCAGAGTTCATTTGTGGTGCTTTTTAATTTCAGGGTCATTTAGCTCAAAACAATTCATTAAATGCATGAAAAATAGCAAATGAATTTAGATAGGGTTGAAATTTTAGGATGTGGCTTCTAATGGTTCATATTGCATGCAAAAAAAGACTGGAGTTGAAATAAGTTAAAAAAATTGAAATCCTTTTGTAACAGACGAGTTTTCGTCCGAAACCCTGATACTTCGAAAGAGACTGTCCATTTTGTACACGAAGTGCATCCAGTTTTTGCCATAACCCTCTAAACTTTTTAGCACATGCTATGTGGGTGAAATTATGATACCATGCCAAGTTTCACCATTTTCAGAGTTCATTTGTGGTGCTTTTTAATTTCAGGGTAATTTAGCTCAAAACAATTCATTAAATGCATGAAAAATAGCAAATGAAGTTAGATAGGGTTGAAATTTTAGGATGTGGCTTCTAATGGTTCATATTGAATGCACAAAAAGTCTGGAGTTGAAATAAGTTAAAAAAATTGAAATCCTTTTGTAATAGACGAGTTTTCGTCCGAAACCCTGATACTTCGAAAGAGACTGTCCATTTTGTACACGAAGTGCGTACAGTTTTTGCCGTAAACCTCTAAACTTTTTAGCACATGCTATGTGGGTGAAATTATGATACCATGCCAAGTTTCAACCTTTTCAGAGTTCATTTGTGGTGCTTTTTAATTTCAGGGTCGTTTAGCTCAAAACAATTCATTAAATGCATGAAAAATAGCAAATGAAGTTAGATAGGGTTCAAATTTTAGGATGTGACTTATAATGGTTCATATTGAATGCACAAAAAGTCTGGAGTTGAAATAAGTTAAAAAAAATTGAAATCCTTTTGTAACAGACGAGTTTTCGTCCGAAACCCTGATACTTCGAAAGAGACTGTCCATTTTGTACACGAAGTGCATCCAGTTTTTGCCGTAAACCTCTAAACTTTTTAGCACATGCTATGTGGGTGAAATTATGATACCATGCCAAGTTTCAACCTTTTCAGAGTTCATTTGTGGTGCTTTTTAATTTCAGGGTCGTTTAGCTCAAAACAATTCATTAAATGCATGAAAAATAGCAAATGAAGTTAGATAGGGTTCAAATTTTAGGATGTGACTTCTAATGGTTCATATTGAATGCACAAAAAGTCTGGAGTTGAAATAAGTTAAAAAATTGAAATACTTTTGTAAGAGACGAGTTTTCGTCCGAAACCCTGATGCTTCGAAAGAGACGGTCCATTTTGTACACGAAGTGCATCCACTTTTGGCCGTAACCATCTCAACTTTTTATCACAAGCTATGTGGGTGAAATTATGATACCATGCCAAGTTTCAACCTTTTCAGAGTTCATTTGTGGTGCTTTTTAATTTCAGGGTCATTTAGCTCAAAACAATTCATCAAATGCATGAAAAATAGCAAATGAAGTTAGATAGGGTTGACATTTTAGGATGTGGCTTCTAATGGTTCATATTGACTGCACAAAAAGTTAGGAGTTGAAATAAGTTAAAAAAATTGAAATCCTTTTGTAACAGACGAGTTTTCGTCCGAAACCCTGATACTTCGAAAGAGACTGTCCATTTTGTACACGAAGTGCATCCAGTTTTTGCCGTAACCCTCTCAACTTTTTGGCACATGCTATGTGGGTGAAATTATGATACCATGCCAAGTTTCAACCTTTTCAGAGTTCATTTGTGGTGCTTTTTAATTTCAGGGTCATTTAGCTCAAAACAATTCATTAAATGCATGAAAAATAGCAAATGAAGTTAGATAGGGTTCAAATTTTAGGATGTGACTTCTAATGGTTCATATTGAATGCACAAAAAGTCTGGAGTTGAAATAAGTTAAAAAAATTGAAATACTTTTGTAACAGACGAGTTTTCGTCCGAAACCCTGATGCTTCGAAAGAGACGGTCCATTTTGTACACGAAGTGCATCCACTTTTTGCCGTAACCATCTCAACTTTTTATCACAAGCTATGTGGGTGAAATTATGATACCATTCCAAGTTTCAACCTTTTCAGAGTTCATTTGTGGTGCTTTCTAATTTCAGGGTCATTTAGCTCAAAACAATTCATTAAATGCATGAAAAATAGCAAATGAAGTTAGATAGGGTTGAAATTTTAGGATGTGGCTTCTAATGGTTCATATTGAATGCACAAAAAGTCTGGAGTTGAAATAAGTTAAAAAAAATTGAAATCCTTTTGTAACAGACGAGTTTTCGTCCGAAACCCTGATACTTCGAAAGAGACTGTCCATTTTGTACACGAAGTGCATCCAGTTTTTGCCATAAACCTCTCAACTTTTTAGCACATGCTATGTGGGTGAAATTATGATACCATGCCAAGTTTCAACCTTTTCAGAGTTCATTTGTGGTGCTTTTTAATTTCAGGGTCATTTAGCTCAAAACAATTCATTAAATGCATGACAAATAGCAAACGAAGTTAGATAGGGTTGAAATTTTAGGATGTGGCTTCTAATGGTTCATATTGAATGCACAAAATGTCTGGAGTTGAAATAAGTTAAAAAAAATCGAAATCCTTTTGTAACAGACGAGTTTTCGTCCGAAACCGTGATACTTCGAAAGAGACTGTCCATTTTGTACACGAAGTGCATCCAGTTTTTGCCATAAACCTCTCAACTTTTTAGCACATGCTATGTGGGTGAAATTATGATACCATGCCAAGTTTCAACCTTTTCAGAGTTCATTTGTGGTGCTTTTTAATTTCAGGGTCATTTAGCTCAAAACAATTCATTAAATGCATGACAAATAGCAAACGAAGTTAGATAGGGTTGAAATTTTAGGATGTGGCTTCTAATGGTTCATATTGAATGCACAAAATGTCTGGAGTTGAAATAAGTTAAAAAAAATCGAAATCCTTTTGTAACAGACGAGTTTTCGTCCGAAACCGTGATACTTCGAAAGAGACTGTCCATTTTGTACACGAAGTGCATCCAGTTTTTGCCGTAACCCTCTCAACTCTTTAGCACATGCTATGTGGGTGAAATTATGATACCATGCCAAGTTTCAACCTTTTCAGAGTTCATTTGTGGTGCTTTTTAATTTCAGGGTCATTTACCTCAAAACAATTCATTAAATGCATGAAAAATAGCAAATGAAGTTAGATAGGGTTGAAATATTAGGATGTGGCTTCTAATGGTTCATATTGAATGCACAAAAAGTCTGGAGTTGAAATAAGTTAAAAAAATTGAAATCCTTTTGTAACAGACGAGTTTTCGTCCGAAACCCTGATACTTCGAAAGAGACTGTCCATTTTGTACACGAAGTGCATCCAGTTTTTGCCGTAAACCTCTAAACTTTTTAGCACATGCTATGTGGGTGAAATGATGATACCATGCCAAGTTTCAACCATTTCAGAGTTCATTTGTGGTGCTTTTTAATTTCAGGGTCGTTTAGCTCAAAACAATTCATTAAATGCATGAAAAATAGCAAATGAAGTTAGATAGGGTTGAAATATTAGGATGTCGCTTCTAATGGTTCATATTGAATGCACAAAAAGTCTGGAGTTGAAATAAGTTAAAAAAAAATTGAAATCCTTTTGTAACAGACGAGTTTTCGTCCGAAACCCTGATACTTCGAAAGAGACTGTCCATTTTGTACACGAAGTGCATCCAGTTTTTGCCGTAAACCTCTCAACTTCTTAGCACATGCTATGTGGGTGAAATTATGATACCATGCCAAGTTTCAACCTTTTCAGAGTTCATTTGTGGTGCTTTTTAATTTCAGGGTCATTTAGCTCAAAACAATTCATTAAATGCATGAAAAATAGCAAATGAATTTAGATAGGGTTGAAATTTTAGGATGTGGCTTCTAATGGTTCATATTGCATGCAAAAAAAGACTGGAGTTGAAATAAGTTAAAAAAATTGAAATCCTTTTGTAACAGACGAGTTTTCGTCCGAAACCCTGATACTTCGAAAGAGACTGTCCATTTTGTACACGAAGTGCATCCAGTTTTTGCCATAACCCTCTAAACTTTTTAGCACATGCTATGTGGGTGAAATTATGATACCATGCCAAGTTTCACCATTTTCAGAGTTCATTTGTGGTGCTTTTTAATTTCAGGGTAATTTAGCTCAAAACAATTCATTAAATGCATGAAAAATAGCAAATGAAGTTAGATAGGGTTGAAATTTTAGGATGTGGCTTCTAATGGTTCATATTGAATGCACAAAAAGTCTGGAGTTGAAATAAGTTAAAAAAATTGAAATCCTTTTGTAACAGACGAGTTTTCGTCCGAAACCCTGATACTTCGAAAGAGACTGTCCATTTTGTACACGAAGTGCGTACAGTTTTTGCCGTAAACCTCTAAACTTTTTAGCACATGCTATGTGGGTGAAATTATGATACCATGCCAAGTTTCAACCTTTTCAGAGTTCATTTGTGGTGCTTTTTAATTTCAGGGTCGTTTAGCTCAAAACAATTCATTAAATGCATGAAAAATAGCAAATGAAGTTAGATAGGGTTCAAATTTTAGGATGTGACTTATAATGGTTCATATTGAATGCACAAAAAGTCTGGAGTTGAAATAAGTTAAAAAAAATTGAAATCCTTTTGTAACAGACGAGTTTTCGTCCGAAACCCTGATACTTCGAAAGAGACTGTCCATTTTGTACACGAAGTGCATCCAGTTTTTGCCGTAAACCTCTAAACTTTTTAGCACATGCTATGTGGGTGAAATTATGATACCATGCCAAGTTTCAACCTTTTCAGAGTTCATTTGTGGTGCTTTTTAATTTCAGGGTCGTTTAGCTCAAAACAATTCATTAAATGCATGAAAAATAGCAAATGAAGTTAGATAGGGTTCAAATTTTAGGATGTGACTTCTAATGGTTCATATTGAATGCACAAAAAGTCTGGAGTTGAAATAAGTTAAAAAATTGAAATACTTTTGTAAGAGACGAGTTTTCGTCCGAAACCCTGATGCTTCGAAAGAGACGGTCCATTTTGTACACGAAGTGCATCCACTTTTGGCCGTAACCATCTCAACTTTTTATCACAAGCTATGTGGGTGAAATTATGATACCATGCCAAGTTTCAACCTTTTCAGAGTTCATTTGTGGTGCTTTTTAATTTCAGGGTCATTTAGCTCAAAACAATTCATCAAATGCATGAAAAATAGCAAATGAAGTTAGATAGGGTTGACATTTTAGGATGTGGCTTCTAATGGTTCATATTGACTGCACAAAAAGTTAGGAGTTGAAATAAGTTAAAAAAATTGAAATCCTTTTGTAACAGACGAGTTTTCGTCCGAAACCCTGATACTTCGAAAGAGACTGTCCATTTTGTACACGAAGTGCATCCAGTTTTTGCCGTAACCCTCTCAACTTTTTGGCACATGCTATGTGGGTGAAATTATGATACCATGCCAAGTTTCAACCTTTTCAGAGTTCATTTGTGGTGCTTTTTAATTTCAGGGTCATTTAGCTCAAAACAATTCATTAAATGCATGAAAAATAGCAAATGAAGTTAGATAGGGTTCAAATTTTAGGATGTGACTTCTAATGGTTCATATTGAATGCACAAAAAGTCTGGAGTTGAAATAAGTTAAAAAAATTGAAATACTTTTGTAACAGACGAGTTTTCGTCCGAAACCCTGATGCTTCGAAAGAGACGGTCCATTTTGTACACGAAGTGCATCCACTTTTTGCCGTAACCATCTCAACTTTTTATCACAAGCTATGTGGGTGAAATTATGATACCATTCCAAGTTTCAACCTTTTCAGAGTTCATTTGTGGTGCTTTCTAATTTCAGGGTCATTTAGCTCAAAACAATTCATTAAATGCATGAAAAATAGCAAATGAAGTTAGATAGGGTTGAAATTTTAGGATGTGGCTTCTAATGGTTCATATTGAATGCACAAAAAGTCTGGAGTTGAAATAAGTTAAAAAAAATTGAAATCCTTTTGTAACAGACGAGTTTTCGTCCGAAACCCTGATACTTCGAAAGAGACTGTCCATTTTGTACACGAAGTGCATCCAGTTTTTGCCATAAACCTCTCAACTTTTTAGCACATGCTATGTGGGTGAAATTATGATACCATGCCAAGTTTCAACCTTTTCAGAGTTCATTTGTGGTGCTTTTTAATTTCAGGGTCATTTAGCTCAAAACAATTCATTAAATGCATGACAAATAGCAAACGAAGTTAGATAGGGTTGAAATTTTAGGATGTGGCTTCTAATGGTTCATATTGAATGCACAAAATGTCTGGAGTTGAAATAAGTTAAAAAAAATCGAAATCCTTTTGTAACAGACGAGTTTTCGTCCGAAACCGTGATACTTCGAAAGAGACTGTCCATTTTGTACACGAAGTGCATCCAGTTTTTGCCATAAACCTCTCAACTTTTTAGCACATGCTATGTGGGTGAAATTATGATACCATGCCAAGTTTCAACCTTTTCAGAGTTCATTTGTGGTGCTTTTTAATTTCAGGGTCATTTAGCTCAAAACAATTCATTAAATGCATGACAAATAGCAAACGAAGTTAGATAGGGTTGAAATTTTAGGATGTGGCTTCTAATGGTTCATATTGAATGCACAAAATGTCTGGAGTTGAAATAAGTTAAAAAAAATCGAAATCCTTTTGTAACAGACGAGTTTTCGTCCGAAACCGTGATACTTCGAAAGAGACTGTCCATTTTGTACACGAAGTGCATCCAGTTTTTGCCGTAACCCTCTCAACTCTTTAGCACATGCTATGTGGGTGAAATTATGATACCATGCCAAGTTTCAACCTTTTCAGAGTTCATTTGTGGTGCTTTTTAATTTCAGGGTCATTTACCTCAAAACAATTCATTAAATGCATGAAAAATAGCAAATGAAGTTAGATAGGGTTGAAATATTAGGATGTGGCTTCTAATGGTTCATATTGAATGCACAAAAAGTCTGGAGTTGAAATAAGTTAAAAAAATTGAAATCCTTTTGTAACAGACGAGTTTTCGTCCGAAACCCTGATACTTCGAAAGAGACTGTCCATTTTGTACACGAAGTGCATCCAGTTTTTGCCGTAAACCTCTAAACTTTTTAGCACATGCTATGTGGGTGAAATGATGATACCATGCCAAGTTTCAACCATTTCAGAGTTCATTTGTGGTGCTTTTTAATTTCAGGGTCGTTTAGCTCAAAACAATTCATTAAATGCATGAAAAATAGCAAATGAAGTTAGATAGGGTTGAAATATTAGGATGTCGCTTCTAATGGTTCATATTGAATGCACAAAAAGTCTGGAGTTGAAATAAGTTAAAAAAAAATTGAAATCCTTTTGTAACAGACGAGTTTTCGTCCGAAACCCTGATACTTCGAAAGAGACTGTCCATTTTGTACACGAAGTGCATCCAGTTTTTGCCGTAAACCTCTCAACTTCTTAGCACATGCTATGTGGGTGAAATTATGATACCATGCCAAGTTTCAACCTTTTCAGAGTTCATTTGTGGTGCTTTTTAATTTCAGGGTCATTTAGCTCAAAACAATTCATTAAATGCATGAAAAATAGCAAATGAATTTAGATAGGGTTGAAATTTTAGGATGTGGCTTCTAATGGTTCATATTGCATGCAAAAAAAGACTGGAGTTGAAATAAGTTAAAAAAATTGAAATCCTTTTGTAACAGACGAGTTTTCGTCCGAAACCCTGATACTTCGAAAGAGACTGTCCATTTTGTACACGAAGTGCATCCAGTTTTTGCCATAACCCTCTAAACTTTTTAGCACATGCTATGTGGGTGAAATTATGATACCATGCCAAGTTTCACCATTTTCAGAGTTCATTTGTGGTGCTTTTTAATTTCAGGGTAATTTAGCTCAAAACAATTCATTAAATGCATGAAAAATAGCAAATGAAGTTAGATAGGGTTGAAATTTTAGGATGTGGCTTCTAATGGTTCATATTGAATGCACAAAAAGTCTGGAGTTGAAATAAGTTAAAAAAATTGAAATCCTTTTGTAACAGACGAGTTTTCGTCCGAAACCCTGATACTTCGAAAGAGACTGTCCATTTTGTACACGAAGTGCGTACAGTTTTTGCCGTAAACCTCTAAACTTTTTAGCACATGCTATGTGGGTGAAATTATGATACCATGCCAAGTTTCAACCTTTTCAGAGTTCATTTGTGGTGCTTTTTAATTTCAGGGTCGTTTAGCTCAAAACAATTCATTAAATGCATGAAAAATAGCAAATGAAGTTAGATAGGGTTCAAATTTTAGGATGTGACTTATAATGGTTCATATTGAATGCACAAAAAGTCTGGAGTTGAAATAAGTTAAAAAAAATTGAAATCCTTTTGTAACAGACGAGTTTTCGTCCGAAACCCTGATACTTCGAAAGAGACTGTCCATTTTGTACACGAAGTGCATCCAGTTTTTGCCATAACCCTCTAAACTTTTTAGCACATGCTATGTGGGTGAAATTATGATACCATGCCAAGTTTCAACCTTTTCAGAGTTCATTTGTGGTGCTTTTTAATTTCAGGGTCATTTAGCTCAAAACAATTCATTAAATGCATGAAAAATAGCAAATGAAGTTAGATAGGGTTGAAATTTTAGGATGTGGCTTCTAATGGTTCATATTGAATGCACAAAAAGTCTGGAGTTGAAATAAGTTAAAAAAAATTGAAATCCTTTTGTAACAGACGAGTTTTCGTCCGAAACCCTGATACTTCGAAAGAGACTGTCCATTTTGTACACGAAGTGCATCCAGTTTTTGCCGTAAACCTCTCAACTTTTTAGCACATGCTATGTGGGTGAAATTATGATACCATGCCAAGTTTCAACCTTTTCAGAGTTCATTTGTGGTGCTTTTTAATTTCAGGGTCATTTAGCTCAAAACAATTCATTAAATGCATGAAAAATAGCGAATGAAGTTAGATAGGGTTGAAATTTTAGGATGTGGCTTCTAATGGTTCATATTGAATGCACAAAAAGACTGGAGTTGAAATAAGTTGAAAAAATTGAAATCCTTTTGTAACAGACGAGTTTTCGTCCGAAACCCTGATACTTCGAAAGAGACTGTCCATTTTGTACACGAAGTGCATCCAGTTTTTGCCATAACCCTCTAAAGTTTTTAGCACATGCTATGTGGGTGAAATTATGATACCATGCCAAGTTTCAACCTTTTCAGAGTTCATTTGTGGTGCTTTTTAATTTCAGGGTCATTTAGCTCAAAACAATTCATTAAATGCATGAAAAATAGCAAATGAAGTTAGATAGGGTTGAAATTTTAGGATGTGGCTTCTAAAGGTTCATATTGAATGCACAAAAAGTCTGGAGTTGAAATAAGTTTAAAAAATTGAAATACTTTTGTAACAGACGAGTTTTCGTCCGAAACCCTGATGCTTCGAAAGAGACGGTCCATCTTGTACACGAAGTGCATCCACTTTTTGTCGTAACCATCTCAACTTTTTATCACAAGCTATGTGGGTGAAATTATGATACCATGCCAAGTTTCAACCTTTTCAGAGTTCATTTGTGGTGCTTTTTAATTTCAGGGTCATTTAGCTCAAAACAATTCATTAAATGCATGAAAAATAGCAAATAAGTTAGATAGGGTTGAAATTTTAGGATCTGGCTTCTAATGGTTCATATTGAATGCACAAAAAGTCAGGAGTTGAAATAAGTTAAAAAAATTGAAATCCTTTTGTAACAGACGAGTTTTCGTGCGAAACCCTGATACTTCGAAAGAGACTGTCCATTTTGTACACGAAGTGCATCCAGTTTTTGCCGTAAACCTCTAAACTTTTTAGCACATGCTATGTGGGTGAAATGATGATACCATGCCAAGTTTCAACCTTTTCAGAGTTCATTTGTGGTGCTTTTTAATTTCAGGGTCGTTTAGCTCAAAACAATTCATTAAATGCATGAAAAATAGCAAATGAAGTTAGATAGGGTTGAAATATTAGGATGTCGCTTCTAATGGTTCATATTGAATGCACAAAAAGTCTGGAGTTGAAATAAGTTAAAAAAAAATTGAAATCCTTTTGTAACAGATGAGTTTTCGTCCGAAACCCTGATACTTCGAAAGAGACTGTCCATTTTGTACACGAAGTGCATCCAGTTTTTGCCATAAACCTCTCAACTTCTTAGCACATGCTATGTGGGTGAAATTATGATACCATGCCAAGTTTCAACCTTTTCAGAGTTCATTTGTGGTGCTTTTTAATTTCAGGGTCATTTAGCTCAAAACAATTCATTAAATGCATGAAAAATAGCAAATGAATTTAGATAGGGTTGAAATTTTAGGATGTGGCTTCTAATGGTTCATATTGCATGCACAAAAAGACTGGAGTTGAAATAAGTTAAAAAAATTGAAATCCTTTTGTAACAGACAAGTTTTCGTCCGAAACCCTGATACTTCGAAAGAGACTGTCCATTTTGTACACGAAGTGCATCCAGTTTTTGCCATAACCCTCTAAACTTTTTAGCACATGCTATGTGGGTGAAATTATGATACCATGCCAAGTTTCAACCTTTTCAGAGTTCATTTGTGGTGCTTTTTAATTTCAGGGTAATTTAGCTCAAAACAATTCATTAAATGCATGAAAAATAGCAAATGAAGTTAGATAGGGTTGAAATTTTAGGATGTGGCTTCTAATGGTTCATATTGAATGCACAAAAAGTCTGGAGTTGAAATAAGTTAAAAAAAATTGAAATACTTTTGTAAGAGACGAGTTTTCGTCCGAAACCCTGATGCTTCGAAAGAGACGGTCCATTTTGTACACGAAGTGCATCCACTTTTTGTCGTAACCATCTCAACTTTTTATCACAAGCTATGTGGGTGAAATTATGATACCATGCCAAGTTTCAACCTTTTCAGAGTTCATTTGTGGTGCTTTTTAATTTCAGGGTCATTTAGCTCAAAAAAATTCATTAAATGCATGAAAAATAGCAAATGAAGTTAGATAGGGTTGAAATTTTAGGATGTGGCTTCTAATGGTTCATATTGACTGCACAAAAAGTTAGGAGTTGAAATAAGTTAAAAAAATTGAAATCCTTTTGTAACAGACGAGTTTTCGTCCGAAACCCTGATACTTCGAAAGAGACTGTCCATTTTGTACACGAAGTGCATCCAGTTTTTGCCGTAAACCTCTATACTTTTTAGCACATGCTATGTGGGTGAAATTAGGATACCATGCCAAGTTTCAACCTTTTCAGAGTTCATTTGTGGTGCTTTTTAATTTCAGGGTCGTTTAGCTCAAAACAATTCATTAAATGCATGAAAAATAGCAAATGAAGTTAGATAGGGTTCAAATTTTAGGATGTGACTTCTAATGGTTCATATTGAATGCACAAAAAGTCTGGAGTTGAAATAAGTTAAAAAAATTGAAATACTTTTGTAACAGACGAGTTTTCGTCCGAAACCCTGATGCTTCGAAAGAGACGGTCCATTTTGTACACGAAGTGCATCCACTTTTTGCCGTAACCATCTCAACTTTTTATCACAAGCTATGTGGGTGAAATTATGATACCATGCCAAGTTTCAACCTTTTCAGAGTTCATTTGTGGTGCTTTTTAATTTCAGGGTCATTTAGCTCAAAACAATTCATTAAATGCATGAAAAATAGCAAATGAAGTTAGATAGGGTTGAAATTTTAGGATGTGGCTTCTAATGGTTCATATTGAATGCACAAAAAGTCAGGAGTTGAAATAAGTTAAAAAAATTGAAATCCTTTTGTAACAGACGAGTTTTCGTCCGAAACCCTGATACTTCGAAAGAGGCTGTCCATTTTGTACACGAAGTGCATCCAGTTTTTGCCGTAACCCTCTCAACTTTTTATCACATGCTATGTGGGTGAAATTATGATACCATGCCAAGTTTCAACCTTTTCAGAGTTCATTTGTGGTGCTTTTTAATTTCAGGGTCATTTAGCTCAAAACAATTCATTAAATGCATGAAAAATAGCAAATGAATTTAGATAGGGTTGAAATTTTAGGATGTGGCTTCTAATGGTTCATATTGCATGCACAAAAAGACTGGAGTTGAAATAAGTTAAAAAAATTGAAATCCTTTTGTAACAGACGAGTTTTCGTCCGAAACCCTGATACTTCGAAAGAGACTGTCCATTTTGTACACGAAGTGCATCCAGTTTTTGCCATAACCCTCTAAACTTTTTAGCACATGCTATGTGGGTGAAATTATGATACCATGCCAAGTTTCAACCTTTTCAGAGTTCATTTGTGGTGCTTTTTAATTTCAGGGTAATTTAGCTCAAAACAATTCATTAAATGCATGAAAAATAGCAAATGAAGTTAGATAGGGTTGAAATTTTAGGATGTGGCTTCTAATGGTTCATATTGAATGCACAAAAAGTCTGGAGTTGAAATAAGTTAAAAAAAATTGAAATACTTTTGTAAGAGACGAGTTTTCGTCCGAAACCCTGATGCTTCGAAAGAGACGGTCCATTTTGTACACGAAGTGCATCCACTTTTTGTCGTAACCATCTCAACTTTTTATCACAAGCTATGTGGGTGAAATTATGATACCATGCCAAGTTTCAACCTTTTCAGAGTTCATTTGTGGCGCTTTTTAATTTCAGGGTCATTTAGCTCAAAACAATTCATTAAATGCATGAAAAATAGCAAATGAAGTTAGATAGGGTTGAAATTTTAGGATGTGGCTTCTAATGGTTCATATTGACTGCACAAAAAGTTAGGAGTTGAAATAAGTTAAAAAAATTGAAATCCTTTTGTAACAGACGAGTTTTCGTCCGAAACCCTGATACTTCGAAAGAGACTGTCCATTTTGTACACGAAGTGCATCCAGTTTTTGCCGTAAACCTCTAAACTTTTTAGCACATGCTATGTGGGTGAAATTATGATACCATGCCAAGTTTCAACCTTTTCAGAGTTCATTTGTGGTGCTTTTTAATTTCAGGGTCGTTTAGCTCAAAACAATTCATTAAATGCATGAAAAATAGCAAATGAAGTTAGATAGGGTTAAAATTTTAGGATGTGACTTCTAATGGTTCATATTGAATGCACAAAAAGTCTGGAGTTGAAATAAGTTAAAAAAATTGAAATACTTTTGTAACAGACGAGTTTTCGTCCGAAACCCTGATGCTTCGAAAGAGACGGTCCATTTTGTACACGAAGTGCATCCACTTTTTGCCGTAACCATCTCAACTTTTTATCACAAGCTATGTGGGTGAAATTATGATACCATGCCAAGTTTCAACCTTTTCAGAGTTCATTTGTGGTGCTTTTTAATTTCAGGGTCATTTAGCTCAAAACAATTCATTAAATGCATGAAAAATAGCAAATGAAGTTAGATAGGGTTGAAATTTTAGGATGTGGCTTCTAATGGTTCATATTGAATGCACAAAAAGTCAGGAGTTGAAATAAGTTAAAAAAATTGAAATCCTTTTGTAACAGACGAGTTTTCGTCCGAAACCCTGATACTTCGAAAGAGGCTGTCCATTTTGTACACGAAGTGCATCCAGTTTTTGCCGTAACCCTCTCAACTTTTTATCACATGCTATGTGGGTGAAATTATGATACCATGCCAAGTTTCAACCTTTTCAGAGTTCATTTGTGGTGCTTTTTAATTTCAGGGTCATTTAGCTCAAAACAATTCATTAAATGCATGAAAAATAGCAAATGAATTTAGATAGGGTTGAAATTTTAGGATGTGGCTTCTAATGGTTCATATTGCATGCACAAAAAGACTGGAGTTGAAATAAGTTAAAAAAATTGAAATCCTTTTGTAACAGACGAGTTTTCGTCCGAAACCCTGATACTTCGAAAGAGACTGTCCATTTTGTACACGAAGTGCATCCAGTTTTTGCCATAACCCTCTAAACTTTTTAGCACATGCTATGTGGGTGAAATTATGATACCATGCCAAGTTTCAACCTTTTCAGAGTTCATTTGTGGTGCTTTTTAATTTCAGGGTAATTTAGCTCAAAACAATTCATTAAATGCATGAAAAATAGCAAATGAAGTTAGATAGGGTTGAAATTTTAGGATGTGGCTTCTAATGGTTCATATTGAATGCACAAAAAGTCTGGAGTTGAAATAAGTTAAAAAAAATTGAAATACTTTTGTAAGAGACGAGTTTTCGTCCGAAACCCTGATGCTTCGAAAGAGACGGTCCATTTTGTACACGAAGTGCATCCACTTTTTGTCGTAACCATCTCAACTTTTTATCACAAGCTATGTGGGTGAAATTATGATACCATGCCAAGTTTCAACCTTTTCAGAGTTCATTTGTGGCGCTTTTTAATTTCAGGGTCATTTAGCTCAAAACAATTCATTAAATGCATGAAAAATAGCAAATGAAGTTAGATAGGGTTGAAATTTTAGGATGTGGCTTCTAATGGTTCATATTGACTGCACAAAAAGTTAGGAGTTGAAATAAGTTAAAAAAATTGAAATCCTTTTGTAACAGACGAGTTTTCGTCCGAAACCCTGATACTTCGAAAGAGACTGTCCATTTTGTACACGAAGTGCATCCAGTTTTTGCCGTAAACCTCTAAACTTTTTAGCACATGCTATGTGGGTGAAATTATGATACCATGCCAAGTTTCAACCTTTTCAGAGTTCATTTGTGGTGCTTTTTAATTTCAGGGTCGTTTAGCTCAAAACAATTCATTAAATGCATGAAAAATTGCAAATGAAGTTAGATAGGGTTCATATTGAATGCACAAAAAGTCTGGAGTGGAAATAAGTTAAAAAAATTGAAATACTTTTGTAACAGACGAGTTTTCGTCCGAAACCCTGATGCTTCGAAAGAGACGGTCCATTTTGTACACGAAGTGCATCCACTTTTTGCCGTAACCATCTCAACTTTTTATCACAAGCTATGTGGGTGAAATTATGATACCATGCCAAGTTTCAACCTTTTCAGAGTTCATTTGTGGTGCTTTTTAATTTCAGGGTCATTTAGCTCAAAACAATTCATTAAATGCATGAAAAATAGCAAATGAAGTTAGATAGGGTTGAAATTTTAGGATGTGGCTTCTAATGGTTCATATTGAATGCACAAAAAGTCAGGAGTTGAAATAAGTTAAAAAAATTGAAATCCTTTTGTAACAGACGAGTTTTCGTCCGAAACCCTGATACTTCGAAAGAGGCTGTCCATTTTGTACACGAAGTGCATCCAGTTTTTGCCGTAACCCTCTCAACTTTTTAGCACATGCTATGTGGGTGAAATTATGATACCATGCCAAGTTTCAACCTTTTCAGAGTTCATTTGTGGTGCTTTTTAATTTCAGGGTCATTTAGCTCAAAACAATTCATTAAATGCATGAAAAATAGCAAATGAAGTTAGATAGGGTTGAAATTTTAGGATGTGACTTCTAATGGTTCATATTGAATGCACAAAAAGTCTGGAGTTGAAATAAGTTAAAAAAAATTGAAATACTTTTGTAACAGACGAGTTTTCGTCCGAAACCCTGATACTTCGAAAGAGACTGTCCATGTTGTACACGAAGTGCATCCAGTTTTTGCCGTAAACCTCTCAACTTTTTAGCACATGCTATGTGGGTGAAATTATGATACCATGCCAAGTTTCAACCTTTTCAGAGTTCATTTGTGGTGCTTTTTAATTTCAGGGTCGTTTAGCTCAAAACAATTCATTAAATGCATGAAAAATAGCAAATGAAGTTAGATAGGGTTGAAATTTTATGATGTGGCTTCTAATGGTTCATATTGAATTGACAAAAAGTCAGGAGTTGAAATAAGTTAAAAAAATTGAAATCCTTTTGTAACAGACGAGTTTTCGTGCGAAACCCTGATACTTCGAAAGAGACTGTCCATTTTGTACACGAAGTGCATCCAGTTTTTGCCATAAACCTCTCAACTTTTTAGCACATGCTATGTGGGTGAAATTATGATACCATGCCAAGTTTCAACCTTTTCAGAGTTCATTTGTGGTGCTTTTTAATTTCAGGGTCATTTAGCTCAAAACAATTCATTAAATGCATGAAAAATAGCAAATAAAGATAGATAGGGTTGAAATATTAGGATGTGGCTTCTAATGGTTCATATTGAATGCACAAAAAGTCTGGAGTTGAAATAAGTTAAAAAAAATTGAAATACTTTTGTAACAGACGAGTTTTCGTCCGAAACACTGATACTTCGAAAGAGACTGTCCATGTTGTACACGAAGTGCATCCAGTTTTTGCCGTAAACCTCTCAACTTTTTAGCACATGCTATGTGGGTGAAATTATGATACCATGCCAAGTTTCAACCTTTTCAGAGTTCATTTGTGGTGCTTTTTAATTTCAGGGTCGTTTAGCTCAAAACAATTCATTAAATGCATGAAAAATAGCAAATGAAGTTAGATAGGGTTCAAATTTTAGGATGTGACTTCTAATGGTTCATGTTGAATGCACAAAAAGTCTGGAGTTGAAATAAGTTAAAAAAATTGAAATCCTTTTGTAACAGACGAGTTTTCGTCCGAAACCCTGATACTTCGAAAGAGACTGTCCATTTTGTACACGAAGTGCATCCAGTTTTTGCCGTAAACCTCTAAACTTTTTAGCACATGCTATGTGGGTGAAATTATGATACCATGCCAAGTTTCAACCTTTTCAGAGTTCATTTGTGGTGCTTTTTAATTTCAGGGTCGTTTAGCTCAAAACAATTCATTAAATGCATGAAAAATAGCAAATGAAGTTAGATAGGGTTCAAATTTTAGGATGTGACTTCTAATGGTTCATATTGAATGCACAAAAAGTCTGGAGTTGAAATAAGTTAAAAAAATTGAAATACTTTTGTAAGAGACGAGTTTTCGTCCGAAACCCTGATGCTTCGAAAGAGACGGTCCATTTTGTACACGAAGTGCATCCACTTTTGGCCGTAACCATCTCAACTTTTTATCACAAGCTATGTGGGTGAAATTATGATACCATGCCAAGTTTCAACCTTTTCAGAGTTCATTTGTGGTGCTTTTTAATTTCAGGGTCATTTAGCTCAAAACAATTCATCAAATGCATGAAAAATAGCAAATGAAGTTAGATAGGGTTGACATTTTAGGATGTGGCTTCTAATGGTTCATATTGACTGCACAAAAAGTTAGGAGTTGAAATAAGTTAAAAAAATTGAAATCCTTTTGTAACAGACGAGTTTTCGTCCGAAACCATGATACTTCGAAAGAGACTGTCCATTTTGTACACGAAGTGCATCCAGTTTTTGCCGTAACCCTCTCAACTTTTTGGCACATGCTATGTGGGTGAAATTATGATACCATGCCAAGTTTCAACCTTTTCAGAGTTCATTTGTGGTGCTTTTTAATTTCAGGGTCATTTAGCTCAAAACAATTCATTAAATGCATGAAAAATAGCAAATGAAGTTAGATAGGGTTCAAATTTTAGGATGTGACTTCTAATGGTTCATATTGAATGCACAAAAAGTCTGGAGTTGAAATAAGTTAAAAAAATTGAAATACTTTTGTAACAGACGAGTTTTCGTCCGAAACCCTGATGCTTCGAAAGAGACGGTCCATTTTGTACACGAAGTGCATCCACTTTTTGCCGTAACCATCTCAACTTTTTATCACAAGCTATGTGGGTGAAATTATGATACCATTCCAAGTTTCAACCTTTTCAGAGTTCATTTGTGGTGCTTTCTAATTTCAGGGTCATTTAGCTCAAAACAATTCATTAAATGCATGAAAAATAGCAAATGAAGTTAGATAGGGTTGAAATTTTAGGATGTGGCTTCTAATGGTTCATATTGAATGCACAAAAAGTCTGGAGTTGAAATAAGTTAAAAAAAATTGAAATCCTTTTGTAACAGACGAGTTTTCGTCCGAAACCCTGATACTTCGAAAGAGACTGTCCATTTTGTACACGAAGTGCATCCAGTTTTTGCCATAAACCTCTCAACTTTTTAGCACATGCTATGTGGGTGAAATTATGATACCATGCCAAGTTTCAACCTCTTCAGAGTTCATTTGTGGTGCTTTTTAATTTCAGGGTCATTTAGCTCAAAACAATTCATTAAATGCATGACAAATAGCAAACGAAGTTAGATAGGGTTGAAATTTTAGGATGTGGCTTCTAATGGTTCATATTGAATGCACAAAATGTCTGGAGTTGAAATAAGTTAAAAAAAATCGAAATCCTTTTGTAACAGACGAGTTTTCGTCCGAAACCGTGATACTTCGAAAGAGACTGTCCATTTTGTACACGAAGTGCATCCAGTTTTTGCCGTAACCCTCTCAACTCTTTAGCACATGCTATGTGGGTGAAATTATGATACCATGCCAAGTTTCAACCTTTTCAGAGTTCATTTGTGGTGCTTTTTAATTTCAGGGTCATTTAGCTCAAAACAATTCATTAAATGCATGAAAAATAGCAAATAAAGATAGATAGCGTTGAAATATTAGTATGTGGCTTCTAATGGTTCATATTGAATGCACAAAAAGTCTGGAGTTGAAATAAGTTAAAAAAAATTGAAATACTTTTGTAACAGACGAGTTTTCGTCCGAAACCCTGATACTTCGAAAGAGACTGTCCATTTTGTACACGAAGTGCATCCAGTTTTTGCCGTAAACCTCTCAACTTTTTAGCACATGCTATGTAGGTGAAATTATGATACCATGCCAAGTTTCAACCTTTTCAGAGTTCATTTGTGGTGCTTTTTAATTTCAGGGTCATTTAGCTCAAAACAATTCATTAAATGCATGAAAAATAGCAAATGAAGTTAGATAGGGTTGAAATTTTAGGATGTGGCTTCTAATGGTTCATATTGAATGCACAAAAAGACTGGAGTTGAAATAAGTTAAAAAAATTGAAATCCTTTTGTAACAGACGAGTTTTCGTCCGAAACCCTGATACTTCGAAAGAGACTGTCCATTTTGTACACGAAGTGCATCCAGTTTTTGCCATAACGCTCTAAACTTTTTAGCACATACTATGTGGGTGAAATTATGATACCATGCCAAGTTTCAACCTTTTCAGAGTTCATTTGTGGTGCTTTTTAATTTCATGGTCATTTAGCTCAAAACAATTCATTAAATGCATGAAAAATAGCAAATGAAGTTAGATAGGGTTGAAATTTTAGGATGTGGCTTCTAATGGTTCATATTGAATGCACAAAAAGTCAGGAGTTGAAATAAGTTAAAAAAATTGAAATCCTTTTGTAACAGACGAGTTTTCGTCCGAAACCCTGATACTTCGAAAGAGACTGTCCATTTTGTACACGAAGTGCATCCAGTTTTTGCCGTAACCCTCTCAACTTTTTGGCACATGCTATGTGGGTGAAATTATGATACCATGCCAAGTTTCAACCTTTTCAGAGTTCATTTGTGGTGCTTTTTAATTTCAGGGTCATTTAGCTCAAAACAATTCATTAAATGCATGAAAAATAGCAAATAAAGATAGATAGGGTTGAAATATTAGGATGTGGCTTCTAATGGTTCATATTGAATGCACAAAAAGTCTGGAGTTGAAATAAGTTAAACAAAATTGAAATACTTTTGTAACAGACGAGTTTTCGTCCGAAACCCTGATACTTCGAAAGAGACTGTCCATTTTGTACACGAAGTGCATCCAGTTTTTGCCGTAAACCTCTCAACTTTTTAGCACATGCTATGTGGGTGAAATTAGAATACCATGCCAAGTTTCAACCTTTTCAGAGTTCATTTGTGGTGCTTTTTAATTTCAGGGTCATTTAGCTCAAAACAATTCATTAAATGCATGAAAAATAGCAAATGAAGTTAGATAGGGTTGAAATTTTAGGATGTGGCTTCTAATGGTTCAAATAGAATGCACAAAAAGACTGGAGTTGAAATAAGTTAAAAAAATTGAAATCCTTTTGTAACAGACGAGTTTTCGTCCGAAACCCTGATACTTCGAAAGAGACTGTCCATTTTGAACACGAAGTGCATCCAGTTTTTGCCATAACCCTCTAAACTTTTTAGCACATACTATGTGGGTGAAATTATGATACCATGCCAAGTTTCAACCTTTTCAGAGTTCATTTGTGGTGCTTTTTAATTTCAGGGTCATTTAGCTCAAAACAATTCATTAAATGCATGAAAAATAGGAAATGAAGTTAGATGGGGTTGAAATTTTAGGATGTGGCTTCTAATGGTTCATATTGAATGCACAAAAATTCTGGAGTTGAAATAAGTTAAAAAAATTGAAATCCTTTTGTAACAGACGAGTTTTCGTCCGAAACCGTGATACTTCGAAAGAGACGGTCCATTTTGTACACGAAATGCATCCAATTTTTGCCGTAACCCTCTCAAAGTTTTAGCACATGCTATGTGGGTGAAATTATGATACCATGCCAAGTTTCAACCTTTTCAGAGTTCATTTGTGGTGCTTTTTAATTTCAGGGTCATGTAGCTCAAAACAATTCATTAAATGCATGAAAAATAGCAAATGAAGTTAGATAGGGTTGAAATTTTAGGATGTGGCTTCTAATGGTTCATATTGAATGCACAAAAAGTCTGGAGTTGAAATAAGTTAAAAAATTTGAAATCCTTTTGTAACAGACGAGTTTTCGTCCGAAACCCTGATACTTCGAAAGAGACTGTCCATTTTGTACACGAAGTGCATCCAGTTTTTGCCATAACCCTCTAAACTTTTTAGCACGTGCTATGTGGGTGAAATTATGATACCATGCCAAGTTTCAACCTCTTCAGAGTTCATTTGTGGTGCTTTTTAATTTCAGGGTCATTTAGCTCAAAACAATTCATTAAATGCATGAAAAATAGCAAATGAAGTTAGATAGGGTTGAAATTTTAGGATGTGGCTTCTAATGGTTCATATTGAATGCACAAAAAGTCAGGAGTTGAAATAAGTTAAAAAAATTGAAATCCTTTTGTAACAGACGACTTTTCGTCCGAAACCCTGATACTTCGAAAGAGACTGTCCATTTTGTACACGAAGTGCATCCACTTTTTGCCGTAACCCTCTCAACTTTTTAGCACATGCTATGTGGGTGAAATTATGATACCATGCCAAGTTTCAACCTTTTCAGAGTTCATTTGTGGTGCTTTTTAATTTCAGGGTCATTTAGCTCAAAACAATTCATTAAATGCATGAAAAATAGCAAATAAAGATAGATAGCGTTGAAATATTAGTATGTGGCTTCTAATGGTTCATATTGAATGCACAAAAAGTCTGGAGTTGAAATAAGTTAAAAAAAATTGAAATACTTTTGTAACAGACGAGTTTTCGTCCGAAACCCTGATACTTCGAAAGAGACTGTCCATTTTGTACACGAAGTGCATCCAGTTTTTGCCGTAAACCTCTCAACTTTTTAGCACATGCTATGTAGGTGAAATTATGATACCATGCCAAGTTTCAACCTTTTCAGAGTTCATTTGTGGTGCTTTTTAATTTCAGGGTCATTTAGCTCAAAACAATTCATTAAATGCATGAAAAATAGCAAATGAAGTTAGATAGGGTTGAAATTTTAGGATGTGGCTTCTAATGGTTCATATTGAATGCACAAAAAGACTGGAGTTGAAATAAGTTAAAAAAATTGAAATCCTTTTGTAACAGACGAGTTTTCGTCCGAAACCCTGATACTTCGAAAGAGACTGTCCATTTTGTACACGAAGTGCATCCAGTTTTTGCCATAACGCTCTAAACTTTTTAGCACATACTATGTGGGTGAAATTATGATACCATGCCAAGTTTCAACCTTTTCAGAGTTCATTTGTGGTGCTTTTTAATTTCATGGTCATTTAGCTCAAAACAATTCATTAAATGCATGAAAAATAGCAAATGAAGTTAGATAGGGTTGAAATTTTAGGATGTGGCTTCTAATGGTTCATATTGAATGCACAAAAAGTCAGGAGTTGAAATAAGTTAAAAAAATTGAAATCCTTTTGTAACAGACGAGTTTTCGTCCGAAACCCTGATACTTCGAAAGAGACTGTCCATTTTGTACACGAAGTGCATCCAGTTTTTGCCGTAACCCTCTCAACTTTTTGGCACATGCTATGTGGGTGAAATTATGATACCATGCCAAGTTTCAACCTTTTCAGAGTTCATTTGTGGTGCTTTTTAATTTCAGGGTCATTTAGCTCAAAACAATTCATTAAATGCATGAAAAATAGCAAATAAAGATAGATAGGGTTGAAATATTAGGATGTGGCTTCTAATGGTTCATATTGAATGCACAAAAAGTCTGGAGTTGAAATAAGTTAAAAAAAATTGAAATACTTTTGTAACAGACGAGTTTTCGTCCGAAACCCTGATACTTCGAAAGAGACTGTCCATTTTGTACACGAAGTGCATCCAGTTTTTGCCGTAAACCTCTCAACTTTTTAGCACATGCTATGTGGGTGAAATTAGAATACCATGCCAAGTTTCAACCTTTTCAGAGTTCATTTGTGGTGCTTTTTAATTTCAGGGTCATTTAGCTCAAAACAATTCATTAAATGCATGAAAAATAGCAAATGAAGTTAGATAGGGTTGAAATTTTAGGATGTGGCTTCTAATGGTTCATATAGAATGCACAAAAAGACTGGAGTTGAAATAAGTTAAAAAAATTGAAATCCTTTTGTAACAGACGAGTTTTCGTCCGAAACCCTGATACTTCGAAAGAGACTGTCCATTTTGAACACGAAGTGCATCCAGTTTTTGCCATAACCCTCTAAACTTTTTAGCACATACTATGTGGGTGAAATTATGATACCATGCCAAGTTTCAACCTTTTCAGAGTTCATTTGTGGTGCTTTTTAATTTCAGGGTCATTTAGCTCAAAACAATTCATTAAATGCATGAAAAATAGGAAATGAAGTTAGATGGGGTTGAAATTTTAGGATGTGGCTTCTAATGGTTCATATTGAATGCACAAAAATTCTGGAGTTGAAATAAGTTAAAAAAATTGAAATCCTTTTGTAACAGACGAGTTTTCGTCCGAAACCGTGATACTTCGAAAGAGACGGTCCATTTTGTACACGAAATGCATCCAATTTTTGCCGTAACCCTCTCAAAGTTTTAGCACATGCTATGTGGGTGAAATTATGATACCATGCCAAGTTTCAACCTTTTCAGAGTTCATTTGTGGTGCTTTTTAATTTCAGGGTCATGTAGCTCAAAACAATTCATTAAATGCATGAAAAATAGCAAATGAAGTTAGATAGGGTTGAAATTTTAGGATGTGGCTTCTAATGGTTCATATTGAATGCACAAAAAGTCTGGAGTTGAAATAAGTTAAAAAAATTGAAATCCTTTTGTAACAGACGAGTTTTCGTCCGAAACCCTGATACTTCGAAAGAGACTGTCCATTTTGTACACGAAGTGCATCCAGTTTTTGCCATAACCCTCTAAACTTTTTAGCACGTGCTATGTGGGTGAAATTATGATACCATGCCAAGTTTCAACTTCTTCAGAGTTCATTTGTGGTGCTTTTTAATTTCAGGGTCATTTAGCTCAAAACAATTCATTAAATGCATGAAAAATAGCAAATGAAGTTAGATAGGGTTGAAATTTTAGGATGTGGCTTCTAATGGTTCATATTGAATGCACAAAAAGTCAGGAGTTGAAATAAGTTAAAAAAATTGAAATCCTTTTGTAACAGACGAGTTTTCGTCTGAAACCCTGATACTTCGAAAGAGACTGTCCATTTTGTACACGAAGTGCATCCACTTTTTGCCGTAACCCTCTCAACTTTTTAGCACATGCTATGTGGGTGAAATTATGATACCATGCCAAGTTTCAACCTTTTCAGAGTTCATTTGTGGTGCTTTTTAATTTCAGGGTCATTTAGCTCAAAACAATTCATTAAATGCATGAAAAATAGCAAATAAAGATAGATAGCGTTGAAATATTAGTATGTGGCTTCTAATGGTTCATATTGAATGCACAAAAAGTCTGGAGTTGAAATAAGTTAAAAAAAATTGAAATACTTTTGTAACAGACGAGTTTTCGTCCGAAACCCTGATACTTCGAAAGAGACTGTCCATTTTGTACACGAAGTGGATCCAGTTTTTGCCGTAAACCTCTCAACTTTTTAGCACATGCTATGTAGGTGAAATTATGATACCATGCCAAGTTTCAACCTTTTCAGAGTTCATTTGTGGTGCTTTTTAATTTCAGGGTCATTTAGCTCAAAACAATTCATTAAATGCATGAAAAATAGCAAATGAAGTTAGATAGGGTTGAAATTTTAGGATGTGGCTTCTAATGGTTCATATTGAATGCACAAAAAGACTGGAGTTGAAATAAGTTAAAAAAATTGAAATCCTTTTGTAACAGACGAGTTTTCGTCCGAAACCCTGATACTTCGAAAGAGACTGTCCATTTTGTACACGAAGTGCATCCAGTTTTTGCCATAACGCTCTAAACTTTTTAGCACATACTATGTGGGTGAAATTATGATACCATGCCAAGTTTCAACCTTTTCAGAGTTCATTTGTGGTGCTTTTTAATTTCATGGTCATTTAGCTCAAAACAATTCATTAAATGCATGAAAAATAGCAAATGAAGTTAGATAGGGTTGAAATTTTAGGATGTGGCTTCTAATGGTTCATATTGAATGCACAAAAAGTCAGGAGTTGAAATAAGTTAAAAAAATTGAAATCCTTTTGTAACAGACGAGTTTTCGTCCGAAACCCTGATACTTCGAAAGAGACTGTCCATTTTGTACACGAAGTGCATCCACTTTTTGCCGTAACCCTCTCAACTTTTTAGCACATGCTATGTGGGTGAAATTATGATACCATGCCAAGTTTCAACCTTTTCAGAGTTCATTTGTGGTGCTTTTTAATTTCAGGGTCATTTAGCTCAAAACAATTCATTAAATGCATGAAAAATAGCAAATAAAGATAGATAGCGTTGAAATATTAGTATGTGGCTTCTAATGGTTCATATTGAATGCACAAAAAGTCTGGAGTTGAAATAAGTTAAAAAAAATTGAAATACTTTTGTAACAGACGAGTTTTCGTCCGAAACCCTGATACTTCGAAAGAGACTGTCCATTTTGTACACGAAGTGCATCCAGTTTTTGCCGTAAACCTCTCAACTTTTTAGCACATGCTATGTAGGTGAAATTATGATACCATGCCAAGTTTCAACCTTTTCAGAGTTCATTTGTGGTGCTTTTTAATTTCAGGGTCATTTAGCTCAAAACAATTCATTAAATGCATGAAAAATAGCAAATGAAGTTAGATAGGGTTGAAATTTTAGGATGTGGCTTCTAATGGTTCATATTGAATGCACAAAAAGACTGGAGTTGAAATAAGTTAAAAAAATTGAAATCCTTTTGTAACAGACGAGTTTTCGTCCGAAACCCTGATACTTCGAAAGAGACTGTCCATTTTGTACACGAAGTGCATCCAGTTTTTGCCATAACGCTCTAAACTTTTTAGCACGTACTATGTGGGTGAAATTATGATACCATGCCAAGTTTCAACCTTTTCAGAGTTCATTTGTGGTGCTTTTTAATTTCATGGTCATTTAGCTCAAAACAATTCATTAAATGCATGAAAAATAGCAAATGAAGTTAGATAGGGTTGAAATTTTAGGATGTGGCTTCTAATGGTTCATATTGAATGCACAAAAAGTCAGGAGTTGAAATAAGTTAAAAAAATTGAAATCCTTTTGTAACAGACGAGTTTTCGTCCGAAACCCTGATACTTCGAAAGAGACTGTCCATTTTGTACACGAAGTGCATCCAGTTTTTGCCGTAACCCTCTCAACTTTTTGGCACATTCTATGTGGGTGAAATTATGATACCATGCCAAGTTTCAACCTTTTCAGAGTTCATTTGTGGTGCTTTTTAATTTCAGGGTCATTTAGCTCAAAACAATTCATTAAATGCATGAAAAATAGCAAATAAAGATAGATAGGGTTGAAATATTAGGATGTGGCTTCTAATGGTTCATACTGAATGCACAAAAAGTCTGGAGTTGAAATAAGTTAAAAAAAATTGAAATACTTTTGTAACAGACGAGTTTTCGTCCGAAACCCTGATACTTCGAAAGAGACTGTCCATTTTGTACACGAAGTGCATCCAGTTTTTGCCGTAAACCTCTCAACTTTTTAGCACATGCTATGTGGGTGAAATTAGAATACCATGCCAAGTTTCAACCTTTTCAGAGTTCATTTGTGGTGCTTTTTAATTTCAGGGTCATTTAGCTCAAAACAATTCATTAAATGCATGAAAAATAGCAAATGAAGTTAGATAGGGTTGAAATTTTAGGATGTGGCTTCTAATGGTTCATATAGAATGCACAAAAAGACTGGAGTTGAAATAAGTTAAAAAAATTGAAATCCTTTTGTAACAGACGAGTTTTCGTCCGAAACCCTGATACTTCGAAAGAGACTGTCCATTTTGAACACGAACTGCATCCAGTTTTTGCCATAACCCTCTAAACTTTTTAGCACATACTATGTGGGTGAAATTATGATACCATGCCAAGTTTCAACCTTTTCAGAGTTCATTTGTGGTGCTTTTTAATTTCAGGGTCATTTAGCTCAAAACAATTCATTAAATGCATGAAAAATAGGAAATGAAGTTAGATGGGGTTGAAATTTTAGGATGTGGCTTCTAATGGTTCATATTGAATGCACAAAAATTCTGGAGTTGAAATAAGTTAAAAAAATTGAAATCCTTTTGTAACAGACGAGTTTTCGTCCGAAACTGTGATACTTCGAAAGAGACGGTCCATTTTGTACACGAAATGCATCCAATTTTTGCCGTAACCCTCTCAAAGTTTTAGCACATGCTATGTGGGTGAAATTATGATACCATGCCAAGTTTCAACCTTTTCAGAGTTCATTTGTGGTGCTTTTTAATTTCAGGGTCATGTAGCTCAAAACAATTCATTAAATGCATGAAAAATAGCAAATGAAGTTAGATAGGGTTGAAATTTTAGGATGTGGCTTCTAATGGTTCATATTGAATGCACAAAAAGTCTGGAGTTGAAATAAGTTAAAAAAATTGAAATCCTTTTGTAACAGACGAGTTTTCGTCCGAAACCCTGATACTTCGAAAGAGACTGTCCATTTTGTACACGAAGTGCATCCAGTTTTTGCCATAACCCTCTAAACTTTTTAGCACGTGCTATGTGGGTGAAATTATGATACCATGCCAAGTTTCAACCTCTTCAGAGTTCATTTGTGGTGCTTTTTAATTTCAGGGTCATTTAGCTCAAAACAATTCATTAAATGCATGAAAAATAGCAAATGAAGTTAGATAGGGTTGAAATTTTAGGATGTGGCTTCTAATGGTTCATATTGAATGCACAAAAAGTCAGGAGTTGAAATAAGTTAAAAAAATTGAAATCCTTTTGTAACAGACGAGTTTTCGTCCGAAACCCTGATACTTCGAAAGAGACTGTCCATTTTGTACACGAAGTGCATCCAGTTTTTGCCGTAACCCTCTCAACTTTTTAGCACATGCTATGTGGGTGAAATTATGATACCATGCCAAGTTTCAACCTTTTCAGAGTTCATTTGTGGTGCTTTTTAATTTCAGGGTCATTTAGCTCAAAACAATTCATTAAATGCATGAAAAATAGCAAATAAAGATAGATAGCGTTGAAATATTAGTATGTGGCTTCTAATGGTTCATATTGAATGCACAAAAAGTCTGGAGTTGAAATAAGTTAAAAAAAATTGAAATACTTTTGTAACAGACGAGTTTTCGTCCGAAACCCTGATACTTCGAAAGAGACTGTCCATTTTGTACACGAAGTGCATCCAGTTTTTGCCGTAAACCTCTCAACTTTTTAGCACATGCTATGTAGGTGAAATTATGATACCATGCCAAGTTTCAACATTTTCAGAGTTCATTTGTGGTGCTTTTTAATTTCAGGGTCATTTAGCTCAAAACAATTCATTAAATGCATGAAAAATAGCAAATGAAGTTAGATAGGGTTGAAATTTTAGGATGTGGCTTCTAATGGTTCATATTGAATGCACAAAAAGACTGGAGTTGAAATAAGTTAAAAAAATTGAAATCCTTTTGTAACAGACGAGTTTTCGTCCGAAACCCTGATACTTCGAAAGAGACTGTCCATTTTGTACACGAAGTGCATCCAGTTTTTGCCATAACGCTCTAAACTTTTTAGCACATACTATGTGGGTGAAATTATGATACCATGCCAAGTTTCAACCTTTTCAGAGTTCATTTGTGGTGCTTTTTAATTTCATGGTCATTTAGCTCAAAACAATTCATTAAATGCATGAAAAATAGCAAATGAAGTTAGATAGGGTTGAAATTTTAGGATGTGGCTTCTAATGGTTCATATTGAATGCACAAAAAGTCAGGAGTTGAAATAAGTTAAAAAAATTGAAATCCTTTTGTAACAGACGAGTTTTCGTCCGAAACCCTGATACTTCGAAAGAGACTCTCCATTTTGTACACGAAGTGCATCCAGTTTTTGCCGTAACCCTCTCAACTTTTTGGCACATGCTATGTGGGTGAAATTATGATACCATGCCAAGTTTCAACCTTTTCAGAGTTCATTTGTGGTGCTTTTTAATTTCAGGGCCATTTAGCTCAAAACAATTCATTAAATGCATGAAAAATAGCAAATAAAGATAGATAGGGTTGAAATATTAGGATGTGGCTTCTAATGGTTCATATTGAATGCACAAAAAGTCTGGAGTTGAAATAAGTTAAAAAAAATTGAAATACTTTTGTAACAGACGAGTTTTCGTCCGAAACCCTGATACTTCGAAAGAGACTGTCCATTTTGTACACGAAGTGCATCCAGTTTTTGCCGTAAACCTCTCAACTTTTTAGCACATGCTATGTGGGTGAAATTATGATACCATGCCAAGTTTCAACCTTTTCAGAGTTCATTTGTGGTGCTTTTTAATTTTAGGGTCGTTTAGCTCAAAACAATTCATTAAATGCATGAAAAATAGCAAATGAAGTTAGATAGGGTTCAAATTTTAGGATGTGACTTCTAATGGTTCATATTGAATGCACAAAAAGTCTGGAGTTGAAATAAGTTAAAAAAATTGAAATACTTTTGTAACAGACGAGTTTTCGTCCGAAACCCTGATGCTTCGAAAGAGACGGTCCATTTTGTACACGAAGTGCATCCACTTTTTGCCGTAACCATCTCAACTTTTTATCACAAGCTATGTGGGTGAAATTATGATACCATTCCAAGTTTCAACCTTTTCAGAGTTCATTTGTGGTGCTTTCTAATTTCAGGGTCATTTAGCTCAAAACAATTCATTAAATGCATGAAAAATAGCAAATGAAGTTAGATAGGGTTGAAATTTTAGGATGTGGCTTCTAATGGTTCATATTGAATGCACAAAAAGTCAGGAGTTGAAATAAGTTAAAAAAATTGAAATCCTTTTGTAACAGACGAGTTTTCGTCCGAAACCCTGATACTTCGAAAGAGGCTGTCAATTTTGTACACGAAGTGCATCCAGTTTTTGCCGTAACCCTCTCAACTTTTTAGCACATGCTATGTGGGTGAAATTATGATACCATGCCAAGTTTCAACCTTTTCAGAGTTCATTTGTGGTGCTTTTTAATTTCAGGGTCATTTAGCTCAAAACAATTCATTAAATGCATGAAAAATAGCAAATGAAGTTAGATAGGGTTCAAATTTTAGGATGTGCCTTCTAATTGTTCATATTGAATGCACAAAAAGTCTGGAGTTGAAATAAGTTAAAAAAAATTGAAATACTTTTGTAACAGACGAGTTTTCGTCCGAAACCCTGATACTTCGAAAGAGACTGTCCACGTTGTACACGAAGTGCATCCAGTTTTTTCCGTAAACCTCTCAACTTTTTAGCACATGCTATGTGGGTGAAATTATGATACCATGCCAAGTTTCAACCTTTTCAGAGTTCATTTGTGGTGCTTTTTAGTTTCAGGGTCATTTAGCTCAAAACAATTCATTAAATGCATGAAAAATAGCAAATGAAGTTAGATAGGGTTGAAATTTTAGGATGTGGCTTCTAATGGTTCATATTGAATGCACAAAAAGACTGGAGTTGAAATAAGTTAAAAAAATTGAAATCCTTTTGTAACAGACGAGTTTTCGTCCGAAACCCTGATACTTCGAAAGAGACTGTCCATTTTGAACACGAAGTGCATCCAGTTTTTGCCATAACCCTCTAAACTTTTTAGCACATACTATGTGGGTGAAATTATGATACCATGCCAAGTTTCAACCTTTTCAGAGTTCATTTGTGGTGCTTTTTAATTTCAGGGTCATTTAGCTCAAAACAATTCATTAAATGCATGAAAAATAGGAAATGAAGTTAGATGGGGTTGAAATTTTAGGATGTGGCTTCTAATGGTTCATATTGAATGCACAAAAATTCGGGAGTTGAAATAAGTTAAAAAAATTGAAATCCTTTTGTAACAGACGAGTTTTCGTCCGAAACCGTGATACTTCGAAAGAGACGGTCCATTTTGTACACGAAATGCATCCAATTTTTGCCGTAACCCTCTCAAAGTTTTAGCACATGCTATGTGGGTGAAATTAAGATACCATGCCAAGTTTCAACCTTTTCAGAGTTCATTTGTGGTGCTTTTTAATTTCAGGGTCATTTAGCTCAAAACAATTCATTAAATGCATGAAAAATAGCAAATGAAGTTAGATAGGGTTGAAATTTTAGGATGTGGCTTCTAATGGTTCATATTGAATGCACAAAAAGTCTGGAGTTGAAATAAGTTAAAAAAATTGAAATCCTTTTGTAACAGACGAGTTTTCGTCCGAAACCCTGATACTTCGAAAAAGACTGTCCATTTTGTACACGAAGTGCATCCAGTTTTTGCCATAACCCTCTAAACTTTTTAGCACGTGCTATGTGGGTGAAATTATGATACCATGCCAAGTTTCAACCTCTTCAGAGTTCATTTGTGGTGCTTTTTAATTTCAGGGTCATTTAGCTCAAAACAATTCATTAAATGCATGAAAAATAGCAAATGAAGTTAGATAGGGTTGAAATTTTAGGATGTGGCTTCTAATGGTTCATATTGAATGCACAAAAAGTCAGGAGTTGAAATAAGTTAAAAAAATTGAAATCCTTTTGTAACAGACGAGTTTTCGTCCGAAACCCTGATAGTTCGAAAGAGACTGTCCATTTTGTACACGAAGTGCATCCAGTTTTTGCCGTAACCCTCTCAACTTTTTAGCACATGCTATGTGGGTGAAATTATGATACCATGCCAAGTTTCAACCTTTTCAGAGTTCATTTGTGGTGCTTTTTAATTTCAGGGTCGTTTAGCTCAAAACAATTCATTAAATGCATGAAAAATAGCAAATGAAGTTAGATAGGGTTGAAATATTAGGATGTCGCTTCTAATGGTTCATATTGAATGCACAAAAAGTCTGGAGTTGAAATAAGTTAAAAAAATTGAAATCCTTTTGTAACAGACGAGTTTTCGTCCGAAACCCTGATACTTCGAAAGAGACTGTCCATTTTGTACACGAAGTGCATCCAGTTTTTGCCGTAAACCTCTCGACTTCTTAGCACATGCTATGTGGGTGAAATTATGATACCACGCCAAGTTTCAACCTTTTCAGAGTTCATTTGTGGTGCTTTTTAATTTCAGGGTCATTTAGCTCAAAACAATTCATTAAATGCATGAAAAATAGCAAATGAAGTTAGATAGGGTTGAAATTTTAGGATGTGGCTTCTAATGGTTCATATTGAATGCACAAAAAGACTGGAGTTGAAATAAGTTAAAAAAATTGAAATCCTTTTGTAACAGACGAGTTTTCGTCCGAAACCCTGATACTTCGAAAGAGACTGTCCATTTTGTACACGAAGTGCATCCAGTTTTTGCCATAACGCTCTAAACTTTTTAGCACATACTATGTGGGTGAAATTATGATACCATGCCAAGTTTCAACCTTTTCAGAGTTCATTTGTGGTGCTTTTTAATTTCAGGGTCATTTAGCTCAAATAATTCATTAAATGCATGAAAAATAGCAAATGAAGTTAGATAGGGTTGAAATTTTAGGATGTGGCTTCTAATGGTTCATATTGAATGCACAAAAAGACTGGAGTTGAAATAAGTTAAAAAAATTGAAATCCTTTTGTAACAGACGAGTTTTCGTCCGAAACCCTGATACTTCGAAAGAGACTGTCCATTTTGTACACGAAGTGCATCCAGTTTTTGCCGTAACCCTCTCAACTTTTTGGCACATGCTATGTGGGTGAAATTATGATACCATGCCAAGTTTCAACCTTTTCAGAGTTCATTTGTGGTGCTTTTTAATTTCAGGGTCATTTAGCTCAAAACAATTCATTAAATGCATGAAAAATAGCAAATAAAGATAGATAGGGTTGAAATATTAGGATGTGGCTTCTAATGGTTCATATTGAATGCACAAAAAGACTGGAGTTGAAATAAGTTAAAAAAAATTGAAACCCTTTTGTAACAGACGAGTTTTCGTCCGAAACCCTGATACTTCGAAAGAGACTGTCCATTTTGTACACGAAGTGCATCCAGTTTTTGCCGTAAACCTCTCAACTTTTTAGCACATACTATGTGGGTGAAATTATGATACCATGCCAAGTTTCAACCTTTTCAGAGTTCATTTGTGGTGCTTTTTAATTTCAGGGTCATTTAGCTCAAAACAATTCATTAAATGCATGAAAAATAGGAAATGAAGTTAGATGGGGTTGAAATTTTAGGATGTGGCTTCTAATGGTTCATATTGAATGCACAAAAATTCTGGAGTTGAAATAAGTTAAAAAAATTGAAATCCTTTTGTAACAGACGAGTTTTCGTCCGAAACCGTGATACTTCGAAAGAGACGGTCCATTTTGTACACGAAATGCATCCAATTTTTGCCGTAACCCTCTCAAAGTTTTAGCACATGCTATGTGGGTGAAATTATGATACCATGCCAAGTTTCAACCTTTTCAGAGTTCATTTGTGGTGCTTTTTAATTTCAGGGTCATTTAGCTCAAAACAATTCATTAAATGCATGAAAAATAGCAAATGAAGTTAGATAGGGTTGAAATTTTAGGATGTGGCTTCTAATGGTTCATATTGAATGCACAAAAAGTCTGGAGTTGAAATAAGTTAAAAAAATTGAAATCCTTTTGTAACAGACGAATTTTCGTCCGAAACCCTGATACTTCGAAAGAGACTGTCCATTTTGTACACGAAGTGCATCCAGTTTTTGCCATAACCCTCTAAACTTTTTAGCACGTGCTATGTGGGTGAAATTATGATACCATGCCAAGTTTCAACCTCTTCAGAGTTCATTTGTGGTGCTTTTTAATTTCAGGGTCATTTAGCTCAAAACAATTCATTAAATGCATGAAAAATAGCAAATGAAGTTAGATAGGGTTGAAATTTTAGGATGTGGCTTCTAATGGTTCATATTGAATGCACAAAAAGTCAGGAGTTGAAATAAGTTAAAAAACTTGAAATCCTTTTGTAACATATGAGTTTTCGTCCGAAACCCTGATACTTCGAAAGAGACTGTCCATTTTGTACACGAAGTGCATCCAGTTTTTGCCGTAAACCTCTCAACTTTTTAGCACATACTATGTGGGTGAAATTATGATACCATGCCAAGTTTCAACCTTTTCAGAGTTCATTTGTGGTGCTTTTTAATTTCAGGGTCATTTAGCTCAAAACAATTCATTAAATGCATGAAAAATAGGAAATGAAGTTAGATGGGGTTGAAATTTTAGGATGTGGCTTCTAATGGTTCATATTGAATGCACAAAAATTCTGGAGTTGAAATAAGTTAAAAAAATTGAAATCCTTTTGTAACAGACGAGTTTTCGTCCGAAACCGTGATACTTTGAAAGAGACGGTCCATTTTGTACACGAAATGCATCCAATTTTTGCCGTAACCCTCTCAAAGTTTTAGCACATGCTATGTGGGTGAAATTATGATACCATGCCAAGTTTCAACCTTTTCAGAGTTCATTTGTGGTGCTTTTTAATTTCAGGGTCATTTAGCTCAAAACAATTCATTAAATGCATGAAAAATAGCAAATGAAGTTAGATAGGGTTGAAATTTTAGGATGTGGCTTCTAATGGTTCATATTGAATGCACAAAAAGTCTGGAGTTGAAATAAGTTAAAAAAATTGAAATCCTTTTGTAACAGACGAATTTTCGTCCGAAACCCTGATACTTCGAAAGAGACTGTCCATTTTGTACACGAAGTGCATCCAGTTTTTGCCATAACCCTCTAAACTTTTTAGCACGTGCTATGTGGGTGAAATTATGATACCATGCCAAGTTTCAACCTCTTCAGAGTTCATTTGTGGTGCTTTTTAATTTCAGGGTCATTTAGCTCAAAACAATTCATTAAATGCATGAAAAATAGCAAATGAAGTTAGATAGGGTTGAAATTTTAGGATGTGGCTTCTAATGGTTCATATTGAATGCACAAAAAGTCAGGAGTTGAAATAAGTTAAAAAACTTGAAATCCTTTTGTAACATATGAGTTTTCGTCCGAAACCCTGATACTTCGAAAGAGACTGTCCATTTTGTACACGAAGTGCATCCAGTTTTTGCCGTAACCCTCTCAACTTTTTAGCACATGCTATGTGGGTGAAATTATGATACCATGCCAAGTTTCAACCTTTTCAGAGTTCATTTGTGGTGCTTTTTAATTTCAGGGTCATTTAGCTCAAAACAATTCATTAAATGCATGAAAAATAGCAAATAAAGATAGATAGCGTTGAAATATTAGGATGTGGCTTCTAATGGTTCATATTGAATGCACAAAAAGTCTGGAGTTGAAATAAGTTAAAAAAAATTGAAATACTTTTGTAACAGACGAGTTTTCGTCCGAAACCCTGATACTTCGAAAGAGACTGTCCATTTTGTACACGAAGTGCATCCAGTTTTTGCCGTAAACCTCTCAACTTTTTAGCACATGCTATGTAGGTGAAATTATGATACCATGCCAAGTTTCAACCTTTTCAGAGTTCATTTGTGGTGCTTTTTAATTTCAGGGTCATTTAGCTCAAATAATTCATTAAATGCATGAAAAATAGCAAATGAAGTTAGATAGGGTTGAAATTTTAGGATGTGGCTTCTAATGGTTCATATTGAATGCACAAAAAGACTGGAGTTGAAATAAGTTAAAAAAATTGAAATCCTTTTGTAACAGACGAGTTTTCGTCCGAAACCCTGATACTTCGAAAGAGACTGTCCATTTTGTACACGAAGTGCATCCAGTTTTTGCCGTAAACCTCTCAACTTTTTAGCACATACTATGTGGGTGAAATTATGATACCATGCCAAGTTTCAACCTTTTCAGAGTTCATTTGTGGTGCTTTTTAATTTCAGGGTCATTTAGCTAAAAACAATTCATTAAATGCATGAAAAATAGGAAATGAAGTTAGATGGGGTTGAAATTTTAGGATGTGGCTTCTAATGGTTCATATTGAATGCACAAAAATTCTGGAGTTGAAATAAGTTAAAAAAATTGAAATCCTTTTGTAACAGACGAGTTTTCGTCCGAAACCGTGATACTTCGAAAGAGACGGTCCATTTTGTACACGAAATGCATCCAATTTTTGCCGTAACCCTCTCAAAGTTTTAGCACATGCTATGTGGGTGAAATTATGATACCATGCCAAGTTTCAACCTTTTCAGAGTTCATTTGTGGTGCTTTTTAATTTCAGGGTCATTTAGCTCAAAACAATTCATTAAATGCATGAAAAATAGCAAATGAAGTTAGATAGGGTTGAAATTTTAGGATGTGGCTTCTAATGGTTCATATTGAATGCACAAAAAGTCTGGAGTTGAAATAAGTTAAAAAAATTGAAATCCTTTTGTAACAGACGAATTTTCGTCCGAAACCCTGATACTTCGAAAGAGACTGTCCATTTTGTACACGAAGTGCATCCAGTTTTTGCCATAACCCTCTAAACTTTTTAGCACGTGCTATGTGGGTGAAATTATGATACCATGCCAAGTTTCAACCTCTTCAGAGTTCATTTGTGGTGCTTTTTAATTTCAGGGTCATTTAGCTCAAAACAATTCATTAAATGCATGAAAAATAGCAAATGAAGTTAGATAGGGTTGAAATTTTAGGATGTGGCTTCTAATGGTTCATATTGAATGCACAAAAAGTCAGGAGTTGAAATAAGTTAAAAAAATTGAAATCCTTTTGTAACAGACGAGTTTTCGTCCGAAACACTGATAGTTCGAAAGAGACTGTCCATTTTGTACACGAAGTGCATCCAGTTTTTGCCGTAACCCTCTCAACTTTTTAGCACATGCTATGTGGGTGAAATTATGATACCATGCCAAGTTTCAACCTTTTCAGAGTTCATTTGTGGTGCTTTTTAATTTCAGGGTCGTTTAGCTCAAAACAATTCATTAAATGCATGAAAAATAGCAAATGAAGTTAGATAGGGTTGAAATATTAGGATGTCGCTTCTAATGGTTCATATTGAATGCACAAAAAGTCTGGAGTTGAAATAAGTTAAAAAAATTGAAATCCTTTTGTAACAGACGAGTTTTCGTCCGAAACCCTGATACTTCGAAAGAGACTGTCCATTTTGTACACGAAGTGCATCCAGTTTTTGCCGTAAACCTCTCAACTTCTTAGCACATGCTATGTGGGTGAAATTATGATACCACGCCAAGTTTCAACCTTTTCAGAGTTCATTTGTGGTGCTTTTTAATTTCAGGGTCATTTAGCTCAAAACAATTCATTAAATGCATGAAAAATAGCAAATGAAGTTAGATAGGGTTGAAATTTTAGGATGTGGCTTCTAATGGTTCATATTGAATGCACAAAAAGACTGGAGTTGAAATAAGTTAAAAAAATTGAAATCCTTTTGTAACAGACGAGTTTTCGTCCGAAACCCTGATACTTCGAAAGAGACTGTCCATTTTGTACACGAAGTGCATCCAGTTTTTGCCATAACGCTCTAAACTTTTTAGCACATACTATGTGGGTGAAATTATGATACCATGCCAAGTTTCAACCTTTTCAGAGTTCATTTGTGGTGCTTTTTAATTTCAGGGTCATTTAGCTCAAATAATTCATTAAATGCATGAAAAATAGCAAATGAAGTTAGATAGGGTTGAAATTTTAGGATGTGGCTTCTAATGGTTCATATTGAATGCACAAAAAGACTGGAGTAGAAATAAGTTAAAAAAATTGAAATCCTTTTGTAACAGACGAGTTTTCGTCCGAAACCCTGATACTTCGAAAGAGACTGTCCATTTTGTACACGAAGTGCATCCAGTTTTTGCCGTAACCCCCTCAACTTTTTGGCACATGCTATGTGGGTGAAATTATGATACCATGCCAAGTTTCAACCTTTTCAGAGTTCATTTGTGGTGCTTTTTAATTTCAGGGTCATTTAGCTCAAAACAATTCATTAAATGCATGAAAAATAGCAAATGAAGTTAGATGGGGTTGAAATTTTAGGATGTGGCTTCTAATGGTTCATATTGAATGCACAAAAATTCTGGAGTTGAAATAAGTTAAAAAAATTGAAATCCTTTTGTAACAGACGAGTTTTCGTCCGAAACCGTGATACTTCGAAAGAGACGGTCCATTTTGTACACGAAATGCATCCAATTTTTGCCGTAACCCTCTCAAAGTTTTAGCACATGCTATGTGGGTGAAATTATGATACCATGCCAAGTTTCAACCTTTTCAGAGTTCATTTGTGGTGCTTTTTAATTTCAGGGTCATTTAGCTCAAAACAATTCATTAAATGCATGAAAAATAGCAAATGAAGTTAGATAGGGTTGAAATTTTAGGATGTGGCTTCTAATGGTTCATATTGAATGCACAAAAAGTCTGGAGTTGAAATAAGTTAAAAAAATTGAAATCCTTTTGTAACAGACGAGTTTTCGTCCGAAACCCTGATACTTCGAAAGAGACTGTCCATTTTGTACACGAAGTGCATCCAGTTTTTGCCATAACCCTCTAAACTTTTTAGCACGTGCTATGTGGGTGAAATTATGATACCATGCCAAGTTTCAACCTCTTCAGAGTTCATTTGTGGTGCTTTTTAATTTCAGGGTCATTTAGCTCAAAACAATTCATTAAATGCATGAAAAATAGCAAATGAAGTTAGATAGGGTTGAAATTTTAGGATGTGGCTTCTAATGGTTCATATTGAATGCACAAAAAGTCAGGAGTTGAAATAAGTTAAAAAAATTGAAATCCTTTTGTAACAGACGAGTTTTCGTCCGAAACCCTGATACTTCGAAAGAGACTGTCCATTTTGTACACGAAGTGCATCCAGTTTTTGCCGTAACCCTCTCAACTTTTTAGCACATGCTATGTGGGTGAAATTATGATACCATGCCAAGTTTCAACCTTTTCAGAGTTCATTTGTGGTGCTTTTTAATTTCAGGGTCATTTAGCTCAAAACAATTCATTAAATGCATGAAAAATAGCAAATAAAGATAGATAGCGTTGAAATATTAGGATGTGGCTTCTAATGGTTCATATTGAATGCACAAAAAGTCAGGAGTTGAAATAAGTTAAAAAAATTGAAATCCTTTTGTAACAGACGAGTTTTCGTCCGAAACCCTGATACTTCGAAAGAGACTGTCCATTTTGTACACGAAGTGCATCCAGTTTTTGCCGTAAACCTCTAAAATTTTTAGCACATGCTATGTGGGTGAAATTATGATACCATGCCAAGTTTCAACCTTTTCAGAGTTCATTTGTGGTGCTTTTTAATTTCAGGGTCGTTTAGCTCAAATAATTCATTAAATGCATGAAAAATAGCAAATGAAGTTAGATAGGGTTGAAATTTTAGGATGTGGCTTCTAGTGGTTCATATTGAATGCACAAAAAGACTGGAGTTGAAATAAGTTAAAAAAATTGAAATCCTTTTGTAACAGACGAGTTTTCGTCCGAAACCCTGATACTTCGAAAGAGACTGTCCATTTTGTACACGAAGTGCATCCAGTTTTTGCCGTAAACCTCTCAACTTTTTAGCACATGCTATGTAGGTGAAATTATGATACCATGCCAAGTTTCAACCTTTTCAGAGTTCATTTGTGGTGCTTTTTAATTTCAGGGTCATTTAGCTCAAATAATTCATTAAATGCATGAAAAATAGCAAATGAAGTTAGATAGGGTTGAAATTTAAGGATGTGGCTTCTAATGGTTCATATTGAATGCACAAAAAGACTGGAGTTGAAATAAGTTAAAAAAATTGAAATCCTTTTGTAACAGACGAGTTTTCGTCCGAAACCCTGATACTTCGAAAGAGACTGTCCATTTTGTACACGAAGTGCATCCAGTTTTTGCCATAACGCTCTAAACTTTTTAGCACATACTATGTGGGTGAAATTATGATACCATGCCAAGTTTCAACCTTTTCAGAGTTCATTTGTGGTGCTTTTTAATTTCAGGGTCATTTAGCTCAAAACAATTCATTAAATGCATGAAAAATAGCAAATGAAGTTAGATAGGGTTTAAATTTTAGGATGTGGCTTCTAATGGTTCATATTGAATGCACAAAAAGTCAGGAGTTGAAATAAGTTAAAAAAATTGAAATCCTTTTGTAACAGACGAGTTTTCGTCCGAAACCCTGATACTTCGAAAGAGACTGTCCATTTTGTACACGAAGTGCATCCAGTTTTTGCCGTAAACCTCTAAAATTTTTAGCACATGCTATGTGGGTGAAATTATGATACCATGCCAAGTTTCAACCTTTTCAGAGTTCATTTGTGGTGCTTTTTAATTTCAGGGTCGTTTAGCTCAAAACAATTCATTAAATGCATGAAAAATAGCAAATGAAGTTAGATACGGTTGACATTTTAGGATGTGGCTTCTAATGGTTCATATTGAATGCACAAAAAGTCTGGAGTTGAAATAAGTTAAAAAAATTGAAATCCTTTTGTAACAGACGAGTTTTCGTCCGAAACCCTGATACTTCGAAAGAGACTGTCCATTTTGTACACGAAGTGCATCCAGTTTTTGCCGTAAACCTCTAAAATTTTTAGCACATGCTATGTGGGTGAAATTATGATACCATGCCAAGTTTCAACCTTTTCAGAGTTCATTTGTGGTGCTTTTTAATTTCAGGGTCGTTTAGCTCAAAACAATTCATTAAATGCATGAAAAATAGCAAATGAAGTTAGATAGGGTTGAAATATTAGGATGTCGCTTCTAATGGTTCATATTGAATGCACAAAAAGTCTGGAGTTGAAATAAGTTAAAAAAATTGAAATCCTTTTGTAACAGACGAGTTTTCGTGCGAAACCCTGATACTTCGAAAGAGACTGTCCATTTTGTACACGAAGTGCATCCAGTTTTTGCCGTAAACCTCTCAACTTCTTAGCACATGCTATGTGGGTGAAATTATGATACCACGCCAAGTTTCAACCTTTTCAGAGTTCATTTGTGGTGCTTTTTAATTTCAGGGTCATTTAGCTCAAAACAATTCATTAAATGCATGAAAAATAGCAAATGAAGTTAGATAGGGTTGAAATTTTAGGATGTGGCTTCTAATGGTTCATATTGAATGCACAAAAAGACTGGAGTTGAAATAACTTAAAAAAATTGAAATCCTTTTGTAACAGACGAGTTTTCGTCCGAAACCCTGATACTTCGAAAGAGACTGTCCATTTTGTACACGAAGTGCATCCAGTTTTTGCCATAACGCTCTAAACTTTTTAGCACATACTATGTGGGTGAAATTATGATACCATGCCAAGTTTCAACCTTTTCAGAGTTCATTTGTGGTGCTTTTTAATTTCAGGGTCATTTAGCTCAAATAATTCATTAAATGCATGAAAAATAGCAAATGAAGTTAGATAGGGTTGAAATTTTAGGATGTGGCTTCTAATGGTTCATATAGAATGCACAAAAAGACTGGAGTTGAAATAAGTTAAAAAAATTGAAATCCTTTTGTAACAGACGAGTTTTCGTCCGAAACCCTGATACTTCGAAAGAGACTGTCCATTTTGTACACGAACTGCATCCAGTTTTTGCCGTAACCCTCTCAACTTTTTGGCACATGCTATGTGGGTGAAATTATGATACCATGCCAAGTTTCAACCTTTTCAGAGTTCATTTGTGGTGCTTTTTAATTTCAGGGTCATTTAGCTCAAAACAATTCATTAAATGCATGAAAAATAGCAAATGAAGTTAGATGGGGTTGAAATTTTAGGATGTGGCTTCTAATGGTTCATATTGAATGCACAAAAATTCTGGAGTTGAAATAAGTTAAAAAAATTGAAATCCTTTTGTAACAGACGAGTTTTCGTCCGAAACCGTGATACTTCGAAAGAGACGGTCCATTTTGTACACGAAATGCATCCAATTTTTGCCGTAACCCTCTCAAAGTTTTAGCACATGCTATGTGGGTGAAATTATGATACCATGCCAAGTTTCAACCTTTTCAGAGTTCATTTGTGGTGCTTTTTAATTTCAGGGTCATTTAGCTCAAAACAATTCATTAAATGCATGAAAAATAGCAAATGAAGTTAGATAGGGTTGAAATTTTAGGATGTGGCTTCTAATGGTTCATATTGAATGCACAAAAAGTCTGGAGTTGAAATAAGTTAAAAAAATTGAAATCCTTTTGTAACAGACGAGTTTTCGTCCGAAACCCTGATACTTCGAAAGAGACTGTCCATTTTGTACACGAAGTGCATCCAGTTTTTGCCATAACCCTCTAAACTTTTTAGCACGTGCTATGTGGGTGAAATTATGATACCATGCCAAGTTTCAACCTCTTCAGAGTTCATTTGTGGTGCTTTTTAATTTCAGGGTCATTTAGCTCAAAACAATTCATTAAATGCATGAAAAATAGCAAATGAAGTTAGATAGGGTTGAAATTTTAGGATGTGGCTTCTAATGGTTCATATTGAATGCACAAAAAGTCAGGAGTTGAAATAAGTTAAAAAAATTGAAATCCTTTTGTAACAGACGAGTTTTCGTCCGAAACCCTGATACTTCGAAAGAGACTGTCCATTTTGTACACGAAGTGCATCCAGTTTTTGCCGTAACCCTCTCAACTTTTTAGCACATGCTATGTGGGTGAAATTATGATACCATGCCAAGTTTCAACCTTTTCAGAGTTCATTTGTGGTGCTTTTTAATTTCAGGGTCATTTAGCTCAAAACAATTCATTAAATGCATGAAAAATAGCAAATAAAGATAGATAGCGTTGAAATATTAGGATGTGGCTTCTAATGGTTCATATTGAATGCACAAAAAGTCAGGAGTTGAAATAAGTTAAAAAAATTGAAATCCTTTTGTAACAGACGAGTTTTCGTCCGAAACCCTGATACTTCGAAAGAGACTGTCCATTTTGTACACGAAGTGCATCCAGTTTTTGCCGTAAACCTCTAAAATTTTTAGCACATGCTATGTGGGTGAAATTATGATACCATGCCAAGTTTCAACCTTTTCAGAGTTCATTTGTGGTGCTTTTTAATTTCAGGGTCGTTTAGCTCAAATAATTCATTAAATGCATGAAAAATAGCAAATGAAGTTAGATAGGGTTGAAATTTTAGGATGTGGCTTCTAATGGTTCATATTGAATGCACAAAAAGACTGGAGTTGAAATAAGTTAAAAAAAATTGAAATCCTTTTGTAACAGACGAGTTTTCGTCCGAAACCCTGATACTTCGAAAGAGACTGTCCATTTTGTACACGAAGTGCATCCAGTTTTTGCCGTAAACCTCTCAACTTTTTAGCACATGCTATGTAGGTGAAATTATGATACCATGCCAAGTTTCAACCTTTTCAGAGTTCATTTGTGGTGCTTTTTAATTTCAGGGTCATTTAGCTCAAATAATTCATTAAATGCATGAAAAATAGCAAATGAAGTTAGATAGGGTTGAAATTTAAGGATGTGGCTTCTAATGGTTCATATTGAATGCACAAAAAGACTGGAGTTGAAATAAGTTAAAAAAATTGAAATCCTTTTGTAACAGACGAGTTTTCGTCCGAAACCCTGATACTTCGAAAGAGACTGTCCATTTTGTACACGAAGTGCATCCAGTTTTTGCCATAACGCTCTAAACTTTTTAGCACATACTATGTGGGTGAAATTATGATACCATGCCAAGTTTCAACCTTTTCAGAGTTCATTTGTGGTGCTTTTTAATTTCAGGGTCATTTAGCTCAAAACAATTCATTAAATGCATGAAAAATAGCAAATGAAGTTAGATAGGGTTTAAATTTTAGGATGTGGCTTCTAATGGTTCATATTGAATGCACAAAAAGTCAGGAGTTGAAATAAGTTAAAAAAATTGAAATCCTTTTGTAACAGACGAGTTTTCGTCCGAAACCCTGATACTTCGAAAGAGACTGTCCATTTTGTACACGAAGTGCATCCAGTTTTTGCCGTAAACCTCTAAATTTTTTAGCACATGCTATGTGGGTGAAATTATGATACCATGCCAAGTTTCAACCTTTTCAGAGTTCATTTGTGGTGCTTTTTAATTTCAGGGTCGTTTAGCTCAAAACAATTCATTAAATGCATGAAAAATAGCAAATGAAGTTAGATAGGGTTGAAATATTAGGATGTCGCTTCTAATGGTTCATATTGAATGCACAAAAAGTCTGGAGTTGAAATAAGTTAAAAAAATTGAAATCCTTTTGTAACAGACGAGTTTTCGTCCGAAACCTTGATACTTCGAAAGAGACTGTCCATTTTGTACACGAAGTGCATCCAGTTTTTGCCGTAAACCTCTCAACTTCTTAGCACATGCTATGTGGGTGAAATTATGATACCATGCCAAGTTTCAACCTTTTCAGAGTTCATTTGTGGTGCTTTTTAATTTCAGGGTCATTTAGCTCAAAACAATTCATTAAATGCATGAAAAATAGCAAATGAAGTTAGATAGGGTTGAAATTTTAGGATGTGGCTTCTAATGGTTCATATTGAATGCACAAAAAGACTGGAGTTGAAATAAGTTAAAAAAATTGAAATCCTTTTGTAACAGACGAGTTTTCGTCCGAAACCCTGATACTTCGAAAGAGACTGTCCATTTTGTACACGAAGTGCATCCAGTTTTTGCCATAACGCTCTAAACTTTTTAGCACATACTATGTGGGTGAAATTATGATACCATGCCAAGTTTCAACCTTTTCAGAGTTCATTTGTGGTGCTTTTTAATTTCATGGTCATTTAGCTCAAAACAATTCATTAAATGCATGAAAAATAGCAAATGAAGTTAGATAGGGTTGAAATTTTAGGATGTGGCTTCTAATGGTTCATATTGAATGCACAAAAAGTCAGGAGTTGAAATAAGTTAAAAAAATTGAAATCCTTTTGTAACAGACGAGTTTTCGTCCGAAACCCTGATACTTCGAAAGAGACTGTCCATTTTGTACACGAAGTGCATCCAGTTTTTGCCGTAACCCTCTCAACTTTTTGGCACATGCTATGTGGGTGAAATTATGATACCATGCCAAGTTTCAACCTTTTCAGAGTTCATTTGTGGTGCTTTTTAATTTCAGGGTCATTTAGCTCAAAACAATTCATTAAATGCATGAAAAATAGCAAATAAAGATAGATAGGGTTGAAATATTAGGATGTGGCTTCTAATGGTTCATATTGAATGCACAAAAAGTCTGGAGTTGAAATAAGTTAAAAAAAATTGAAATACTTTTGTAACAGACGAGTTTTCGTCCGAAACCCTGATACTTCGAAAGAGACTGTCCATTTTGTACACGAAGTGCATCCAGTTTTTGCCGTAAACCTCTAAACTTTTTAGCACATGCTATGTGGGTGAAATTATGATACCATGCCAAGTTTCAACCTTTTCAGAGTTCATTTGTGGTGCTTTTTAATTTCAGGGTCATTTAGCTCAAAACAATTCATTAAATGCATGAAAAATAGCAAATGAAGTTAGATAGGGTTGAAATTTTAGGATGTGGCTTCTAATGGTTCATATAGAATGCACAAAAAGACTGGAGTTGAAATAAGTTAAAAAAATTGAAATCCTTTTGTAACAGACGAGTTTTCGTCTGAAACCCTGATACTTCGAAAGAGACTGTCCATTTTGAACACGAAGTGCATCCAGTTTTTGCCATAACCCTCTAAACTTTTTAGCACATACTATGTGGGTGAAATTATGATACCATGCCAAGTTTCAACCTTTTCAGAGTTCATTTGTGGTGCTTTTTAATTTCAGGGTCATTTAGCTCAAAACAATTCATTAAATGCATGAAAAATAGCAAATGAAGTTAGATAGGGTTGAAATTTTAGGATGTGGCTTCTAATGGTTCATATAGAATGCACAAAAAGACTGGAGTTGAAATAAGTTAAAAAAATTGAAATCCTTTTGTAACAGACGAGTTTTCGTCCGAAACCCTGATACTTCGAAAGAGACTGTCCATTTTGAACACGAAGTGCATCCAGTTTTTGCCATAACCCTCTAAACTTTTTAGCACATACTATGTGGGTGAAATTATGATACCATGCCAAGTTTCAACCTTTTCAGAGTTCATTTGTGGTGCTTTTTAATTTCAGGGTCATTTAGCTCAAAACAATTCATTAAATGCATGAAAAATAGGAAATGAAGTTAGATGGGGTTGAAATTTTAGGATGTGGCTTCTAATGGTTCATATTGAATGCACAAAAATTCTGGAGTTGAAATAAGTTAAAAAAATTGAAATCCTTTTGTAACAGACGAGTTTTCGTCCGAAACCGTGATACTTCGAAAGAGACGGTCCATTTTGTACACGAAATGCATCCAATTTTTGCCGTAACCCTCTCAAAGTTTTAGCACATGCTATGTTGGTGAAATTATGATACCATGCCAAGTTTCAACCTTTTCAGAGTTCATTTGTGGTGCTTTTTAATTTCAGGGTCATTTAGCTCAAAACAATTCATTAAATGCATGAAAAATAGCAAATGAAGTTAGATAGGGTTGAAATTTTAGGATGTGGCTTCTAATGGTTCATATTGAATGCACAAAAAGTCTGGAGTTGAAATAAGTTAAAAAAATTGAAATCCTTTTGTAACAGACGAATTTTCGTCCGAAACCCTGATACTTCGAAAGAGACTGTCCATTTTGTACACGAAGTGCATCCAGTTTTTGCCATAACCCTCTAAACTTTTTAGCACGTGCTATATGGGTGAAATTATGATACCATGCCAAGTTTCAACCTCTTCAGAGTTCATTTGTGGTGCTTTTTAATTTCAGGGTCATTTAGCTCAAAACAATTCATTAAATGCATGAAAAATAGCAAATGAAGTTAGATAGGGTTTAAATTTTAGGATGTGGCTTCTAATGGTTCATATTGAATGCACAAAAAGTCAGGAGTTGAAATAAGTTAAAAAAATTGAAATCCTTTTGTAACAGACGAGTTTTCGTCCGAAACCCTGATACTTCGAAAGAGACTGTCCATTTTGTACACGAAGTGCATCCAGTTTTTGCCGTAAACCTCTAAAATTTTTAGCACATGCTATGTGGGTGAAATTATGATACCATGCCAAGTTTCAACCTTTTCAGAGTTCATTTGTGGTGCTTTTTAATTTCAGGGTCGTTTAGCTCAAATAATTCATTAAATGCATGAAAAATAGCAAATGAAGTTAGATAGGGTTGAAATTTTAGGATGTGGCTTCTAATGGTTCATATTGAATGCACAAAAAGACTGGAGTTGAAATAAGTTAAAAAAATTGAAATCCTTTTGTAACAGACGAGTTTTCGTCCGAAACCCTGATACTTCGAAAGAGACTGTCCATTTTGTACACGAAGTGCATCCAGTTTTTGCCGTAAACCTCTCAACTTTTTAGCACATGCTATGTAGGTGAAATTATGATACCATGCCAAGTTTCAACCTTTTCAGAGTTCATTTGTGGTGCTTTTTAATTTCAGGGTCATTTAGCTCAAATAATTCATTAAATGCATGAAAAATAGCAAATGAAGTTAGATAGGGTTGAAATTTAAGGATGTGGCTTCTAATGGTTCATATTGAATGCACAAAAAGACTGGAGTTGAAATAAGTTAAAAAAATTGAAATCCTTTTGTAACAGACGAGTTTTCGTCCGAAACCCTGATACTTCGAAAGAGACTGTCCATTTTGTACACGAAGTGCATCCAGTTTTTGCCATAACGCTCTAAACTTTTTAGCACATACTATGTGGGTGAAATTATGATACCATGCCAAGTTTCAACCTTTTCAGAGTTCATTTGTGGTGCTTTTTAATTTCAGGGTCATTTAGCTCAAAACAATTCATTAAATGCATGAAAAATAGCAAATGAAGTTAGATAGGGTTTAAATTTTACGATGTGGCTTCTAATGGTTCATATTGAATGCACAAAAAGTCAGGAGTTGAAATAAGTTAAAAAAATTGAAATCCTTTTGTAACAGACGAGTTTTCGTCCGAAACCCTGATACTTCGAAAGAGACTGTCCATTTTGTACACGAAGTGCATCCAGTTTTTGCCGTAAACCTCTAAAATTTTTAGCACATGCTATGTGGGTGAAATTATGATACCATGCCAAGTTTCAACCTTTTCAGAGTTCATTTGTGGTGCTTTTTAATTTCAGGGTCGTTTAGCTCAAAACAATTCATTAAATGCATGAAAAATAGCAAATGAAGTTAGATAGGGTTGAAATATTAGGATGTCGCTTCTAATGGTTCATATTGAATGCACAAAAAGTCTGGAGTTGAAATAAGTTAAAAAAATTGAAATCCTTTTGTAACAGACGAGTTTTCGTCCGAAACCCTGATACTTCGAAAGAGACTGTCCATTTTGTACACGAAGTGCATCCAGTTTTTGCCGTAAACCTCTCAACTTCTTAGCACATGCTATGTGGGTGAAATTATGATACCATGCCAAGTTTCAACCTTTTCAGAGTTCATTTGTGGTGCTTTTTAATTTCAGGGTCATTTAGCTCAAAACAATTCATTAAATGCATGAAAAATAGCAAATGAAGTTAGATAGGGTTGAAATTTTAGGATGTGGCTTCTAATGGTTCATATTGAATGCACAAAAAGACTGGAGTTGAAATAAGTTAAAAAAATTGAAATCCTTTTGTAACAGACGAGTTTTCGTCCGAAACCCTGATACTTCGAAAGAGACTGTCCATTTTGTACACGAAGTGCATCCAGTTTTTGCCATAACGCTCTAAACTTTTTAGCACATACTATGTGGGTGAAATTATGATACCATGCCAAGTTTCAACCTTTTCAGAGTTCATTTGTGGTGCTTTTTAATTTCATGGTCATTTAGCTCAAAACAATTCATTAAATGCATGAAAAATAGCAAATGAAGTTAGATAGGGTTGAAATTTTAGGATGTGGCTTCTAATGGTTCATATTGAATGCACAAAAAGTCAGGAGTTGAAATAAGTTAAAAAAATTGAAATCCTTTTGTAACAGACGAGTTTTCGTCCGAAACCCTGATACTTCGAAAGAGACTGTCCATTTTGTACACGAAGTGCATCCAGTTTTTGCCGTAACCCTCTCAACTTTTTGTAACATGCTATGTGGGTGAAATTATGATACCATGCCAAGTTTCAACCTTTTCAGAGTTCATTTGTGGTGCTTTTTAATTTCAGGGTCATTTAGCTCAAAACAATTCATTAAATGCATGAAAAATAGCAAATAAAGATAGATAGGGTTGAAATATTAGGATGTGGCTTCTAATGGTTCATATTGAATGCACAAAAAGTCTGGAGTTGAAATAAGTTAAAAAAAATTGAAATACTTTTGTAACAGACGAGTTTTCGTCCGAAACCCTGATACTTCGAAAGAGACTGTCCATTTTGTACACGAAGTGCATCCAGTTTTTGCCGTAAACCTCTAAACTTTTTAGCACATGCTATGTGGGTGAAATTATGATACCATGCCAAGTTTCAACCTTTTCAGAGTTCATTTGTGGTGCTTTTTAATTTCAGGGTCATTTAGCTCAAAACAATTCATTAAATGCATGAAAAATAGCAAATGAAGTTAGATAGGGTTGAAATTTTAGGATGTGGCTTCTAATGGTTCATATAGAATGCACAAAAAGACTGGAGTTGAAATAAGTTAAAAAAATTGAAATCCTTTTGTAACAGACGAGTTTTCGTCCGAAACCCTGATACTTCGAAAGAGACTGTCCATTTTGAACACGAAGTGCATCCAGTTTTTGCCATAACCCTCTAAACTTTTTAGCACATACTATGTGGGTGAAATTATGATACCATGCCAAGTTTCAACCTTTTCAGAGTTCATTTGTGGTGCTTTTTAATTTCAGGGTCATTTAGCTCAAAACAATTCATTAAATGCATGAAAAATAGGAAATGAAGTTAGATGGGGTTGAAATTTTAGGATGTGGCTTCTAATGGTTCATATTGAATGCACAAAAATTCTGGAGTTGAAATAAGTTAAAAAAATTGAAATCCTTTTGTAACAGACGAGTTTTCGTCCGAAACCGTGATACTTCGAAAGAGACGGTCCATTTTGTACACGAAATGCATCCAATTTTTGCCGTAACCCTCTCAAAGTTTTAGCACATGCTATGTTGGTGAAATTATGATACCATGCCAAGTTTCAACCTTTTCAGAGTTCATTTGTGGTGCTTTTTAATTTCAGGGTCATTTAGCTCAAAACAATTCATTAAATGCATGAAAAATAGCAAATGAAGTTAGATAGGGTTGAAATTTTAGGATGTGGCTTCTAATGGTTCATATTGAATGCACAAAAAGTCTGGAGTTGAAATAAGTTAAAAAAATTGAAATCCTTTTGTAACAGACGAATTTTCGTCCGAAACCCTGATACTTCGAAAGAGACTGTCCATTTTGTACACGAAGTGCATCCAGTTTTTGCCATAACCCTCTAAACTTTTTAGCACGTGCTATGTGGGTGAAATTATGATACCATGCCAAGTTTCAACCTCTTCAGAGTTCATTTGTGGTGCTTTTTAATTTCAGGGTCATTTAGCTCAAAACAATTCATTAAATGCATGAAAAATAGCAAATGAAGTTAGATAGGGTTGAAATTTTAGGATGTGGCTTCTAATGGTTCATATTGAATGCACAAAAAGTCAGGAGTTGAAATAAGTTAAAAAAATTGAAATCCTTTTGTAACATACGAGTTTTCGTCCGAAACCCTGATACTTCGAAAGAGACTGTCCATTTTGTACACGAAGTGCATCCAGTTTTTGCCGTAACCCTCTCAACTTTTTAGCACATGCTATGTGGGTGAAATTATGATACCATGCCAAGTTTCAACCTTTTCAGAGTTCATTTGTGGTGCTTTTTAATTTCAGGGTCATTTAGCTCAAAACAATTCATTAAATGCATGAAAAATAGCAAATGAAGTTAGATAGGGTTGAAATTTTAGGATGTGGCTTCTAATGGTTCATATTGAATGCCCAAAAAGTCAGGAGTTGAAATAAGTTAAAAAAATTGAAATCCTTTTGTAACAGACGAGTTTTTGTCCGAAACCCTGATACTTCGAAAGAGACTGTCCATTTTGTACACGAAGTGCATCCAGCTTTTGCCGGGAACCTCTAAAATTTTTAGCACATGCTATGTGGGTGAAATTATGATACCATGCCAAGTTTCAACCTTTTCAGAGTTCATTTGTGGTGCTTTTTAATTTCAGGGTCGTTTAGCTCAAAACAATTCATTAAATGCATGAAAAATAGCAAATGAAGTTAGATAGGGTTGAAATATTAGGATGTCGCTTCTAACGGTTCATATTGAATGCACAAAAAGTCTGGAGTTGAAATAAGTTAAAAAAATTGAAATCCTTTTGTAACAGACGAGTTTTCGTCCGAAACCCTGATACTTCGAAAGAGACTGTCCATTTTGTACACGAAGTGCATCCAGTTTTTGCCGTAAACCTCTCAACTTCTTAGCACATGCTATCTGGGTGAAATTATGATACCATGCCAAGTTTCAACCTTTTCAGAGTTCATTTGTGGTGCTTTTTAATTTCAGGGTCATTTAGCTCAAAACAATTCATTAAATGCATGAAAAATAGCAAATGAAGTTAGATAGGGTTGAAATTTTAGGATGTGGCTTCTAATGGTTCATATTGCATGCACAAAAAGACTGGAGTTGAAATAAGTTAAAAAAATTGAAATCCTTTTGTAACAGACGAGTTTTCGTCCGAAACCCTGATACTTCGAAAGAGACTGTCCATTTTGTACACGAAGTGCATCCAGTTTTTGCCATAACCCTCTAAACTTTTTAGCACATGCTATGTGGGTGAAATTATGATACCATGCCAAGTTTCAACCTTTTCAGAGTTCATTTGTGGTGCTTTTTAATTTCAGGGTAATTTAGCTCAAAACAATTCATTAAATGCATGAAAAATAGCAAATGAAGTTAGATAGGGTTGAAATTTTAGGATGTGGCTTCTAATGGTTCATATTGAATGCACAAAAAGTCTGGAGTTGAAATAAGTTAAAAAAATTGAAATACTTTTGTAAGAGACGAGTTTTCGTCCGAAACCCTGATGCTTCGAAAGAGACGGTCCATTTTGTACACGAAGTGCATCCACTTTTTGTCGTAACCGTCTCAACTTTTTATCACAAGCTATGTGGGTGAAATTATGATACCATGCCAAGTTTCAACCTTTTCAGAGTTCATTTGTGGTGCTTTTTAATTTCAGGGTCATTTAGCTCAAAACAATTCATTAAATGCATGAAAAATAGCAAATGAAGTTAGATAGGGTTGAAATTTTAGGATGTGGCTTCTAATGGTTCATATTGAATGCACAAAAAGTCAGGAGTTGAAATAAGTTAAAAAAATTGAAATCCTTTTGTAACAGACGAGTTTTCGTCCGAAACCCTGATACTTCGAAAGAGACTGTCCATTTTGTACACGAAGTGCATCCAGTTTGTGCCGTAAACCTCTAAACTTTTTAGCACATGCTATGTGGGTGAAATTATGATACCATGCCATGTTTCAACCTTTTCAGAGTTCATTTGTGGTGCTTTTTAATTTCAGGGTCGTTTAGCTCAAAACAATTCATTAAATGCATGAAAAATAGCAAATGAAGTTAGATAGGGTTCAAATTTTAGGATGTGACTTCTAATGGTTCATATTGAATGCACAAAAAGTCTGGAGTTGAAATAAGTTAAAAAAATTGAAATACTTTTGTAACAGACGAGTTTTCGTCCGAAACCTTGATGCTTCGAAAGAGACGGTCCATTTTGTACACGAAGTGCATCCACTTTTTGCCGTAACCATCTCAACTTTTTATAACAAGCTCTGTGGGTGAAATTATGAAACCATGCCAAGTTTCAACCTTTTCAGAGTTCATTTGTGGTGCTTTTTAATTTCAGGGTCATTTAGCTCAAAACAATTCATTAAATGCATGAAAAATAGCAAATGAAGTTAGATAGGGTTGAAATTTTAGGATGTGGCTTCTAATGGTTCATATTGAATGCACAAAAAGTCAGGAGTTGAAATAAGTTAAAAAAATTGAAATCCTTTTGTAACAGACGAGTTTTCGTCCGAAACCCTGATACTTCGAAAGAGACTGTCCATTTTGTACACGAAGTGCATCCAGTTTTTGCCGTAACCCTCTCAACTTTTTAGCACATGCTATGTGGGTGAAATTATGATACCATGCCAAGTTTCAACCTTTTCAGAGTTCATTTGTGGTGCTTTTTAATTTCAGGGTCATTTAGCTCAAAACAATTCATTAAATGCATGAAAAATAGCAAATAAAGATAGATAGGGTAGAAATATTAGGATGTGGCTTCTAATGGTTCATATTGAATGCACAAAAAGTCTGGAGTTGAAATAAGTTAAAAAAATTGAAATACTTTTGTAACAGACGAGTTTTCGTCCGAAACCCTGATACTTCGAAAGAGACTGTCCATTTTGTACACGAAGTGCATCCATTTTTTGCCGTAAACCTCTCAACTTTTTAGCACATGCTATGTAGGTGAAATTATGATACCATGCCAAGTTTCAACCTTTTCAGAGTTCATTTGTGGTGCTTTTTAATTTCAGGGTCATTTAGCTCAAAACAATTCATTAAATGCATGAAAAATAGCAAATGAAGTTAGATAGGGTTGAAATTTTAGGATGTGGCTTCTAATGGTTCATATTGAATGCACAAAAAGACTGGAGTTGAAATAAGTTAAAAAAATTGAAATCCTTTTGTAACAGACGAGTTTTCGTCCGAAACCCTGATACTTCGAAAGAGACTGTCCATTTTGTACACGAAGTGCATCCAGTTTTTGCCGTAAACCTCTAAAATTTTTAGCACATGCTATGTGGGTGAAATTATGATACCATGCCAAGTTTCAACCTTTTCAGAGTTCATTTGTGGTGCTTTTTAATTTCAGGGTCGTTTAGCTCAAAACAATTCATTAAATGCATGAAAAATAGCAAATGAAGTTAGATAGGGTTGAAATATTAGGATGTCGCTTCTAATGGTTCATATTGAATGCACAAAAAGTCTGGAGTTGAAATAAGTTAAAAAAATTGAAATCCCTTTGTAACAGACGAGTTTTCGTCCGAAACCCTGATACTTCGAAAGAGACTGTCCATTTTGTACACGAAGTGCATCCAGTTTTTGCCGTAAACCTCTCACCTTCTTAGCACATGCTATGTGGGTGAAATTATGATACCATGCCAAGTTTCAACCTTTTCAGAGTTCATTTGTGGTGCTTTTTAATTTCAGGGTCATTTAGCTCAAAACAATTCATTAAATGCATGAAAAATAGCAAATGAAGTTAGATAGGGTTGAAATTTTAGGATGTGGCTTCTAATGGTTCATATTGCATGCACAAAAAGACTGGAGTTGAAATAAGTTAAAAAAATTGAAATCCTTTTGTAACAGACGAGTTTTCGTCCGAAACCCTGATACTTCGAAAGAGACTGTCCATTTTGTACACGAAGTGCATCCAGTTTTTGCCATAACCCTCTAAACTTTTTAGCACATGCTATGTGGGTGAAATTATGATACCATGCCAAGTTTCAACCTTTTCAGAGTTCATTTGTGGTGCTTTTTAATTTCAGGGTAATTTAGCTCAAAACAATTCATTAAATGCATGAAAAATAGCAAATGAAGTTAGATAGGGTTGAAATTTTAGGATGTGGCTTCTAATGGTTCATATTGAATGCACAAAAAGTCTGGAGTTGAAATAAGTTAAAAAAATTGAAATACTTTTGTAAGAGACGAGTTTTCGTCCGAAACCCTGATGCTTCGAAAGAGACGGTCCATTTTGTACACGAAGTGCATCCACTTTTTGTCGTAACCGTCTCAACTTTTTATCACAAGCTATGTGGGTGAAATTATGATACCATGCCAAGTTTCAACCTTTTCAGAGTTCATTTGTGGTGCTTTTTAATTTCAGGGTCATTTAGCTCAAAACAATTCATTAAATGCATGAAAAATAGCAAATGAAGTTAGATAGGGTTGAAATTTTAGGATGTGGCTTCTAATGGTTCATATTGAATGCACAAAAAGTCAGGAGTTGAAATAAGTTAAAAAAATTGAAATCCTTTTGTAACAGACGAGTTTTCGTCCGAAACCCTGATACTTCGAAAGAGACTGTCCATTTTGTACACGAAGTGCATCCAGTTTTTGCCGTAAACCTCTAAACTTTTTAGCACATGCTATGTGGGTGAAATTATGATACCATGCCAAGTTTCAACCTTTTCAGAGTTCATTTGTGGTTCTTTTTAATTTCAGGGTCGTTTAGCTCAAAACAATTCATTAAATGCATGAAAAATAGCAAATGAAGTTAGATAGGGTTCAAATTTTAGGATGTGACTTCTAATGGTTCATATTGAATGCACAAAAAGTCTGGAGTTGAAATAAGTTAAAAAAATTGAAATACTTTTGTAACAGACGAGTTTTCGTCCGAAACCCTGATGCTTCGAAAGAGACGGTCCATTTTGTACACGAAGTGCATCCACTTTTTGCCGTAACCATCTCAACTTTTTATAACAAGCTATGTGGGTGAAATTATGATACCATGCCAAGTTTCAACCTTTTCAGAGTTCATTTGTGGTGCTTTTTAATTTCAGGGTCATTTAGCTCAAAACAATTCATTAAATGCATGAAAAATAGCAAATGAAGTTAGATAGGGTTGAAATTTTAGGATGTGGCTTCTAATGGTTCATATTGAATGCACAAAAAGTCAGGAGTTGAAATAAGTTAAAAAAATTGAAATCCTTTTGTAACAGACGAGTTTTCGTCCGAAACCCTGATACTTCGAAAGAGACTGTCCATTTTGTACACGAAGTGCATCCAGTTTTTGCCGTAACCCTCTCAACTTTTTAGCACATGCTATGTGGGTGAAATTATGATACCATGCCAAGTTTCAACCTTTTCAGAGTTCATTTGTGGTGCTTTTTAATTTCAGGGTCTTTTAGCTCAAAACAATTCATTAAATGCATGAAAAATAGCAAATAAAGATAGATAGGGTAGAAATATTAGGATGTGGCTTCTAATGGTTCATATTGAATGCACAAAAAGTCTGGAGTTGAAATAAGTTAAAAAAATTGAAATACTTTTGCAACAGACGAGTTTTCGTCCGAAACCCTGATACTTCGAAAGAGACTGTCCATTTTGTACACGAAGTGCATCCATTTTTTGCCGTAAACCTCTCAACTTTTTAGCACATGCTATGTAGGTGAAATTATGATACCATGCCAAGTTTCAACCTTTTCAGAGTTCATTTGTGGTGCTTTTTAATTTCAGGGTCATTTAGCTCAAAACAATTCATTAAATGCATGAAAAATAGCAAATGAAGTTAGATAGGGTTGAAATTTTAGGATGTGGCTTCTAATGGTTCATATTGAATGCACAAAAAGTCAGGAGTTGAAATAAGTTAAAAAAATTGAAATCCTTTTGTAACAGACGAGTTTTCGTCCGAAACCCTGATACTTCGAAAGAGACTGTCCATTTTGTACACGAAGTGCATCCAGTTTTTGCCGTAAACCTCTAAACTTTTTAGCACATGCTATGTGGGTGAAATTATGATACCATGCCAAGTTTCAACCTTTTCAGAGTTCATTTGTGGTTCTTTTTAATTTCAGGGTCGTTTAGCTCAAAACAATTCATTAAATGCATGAAAAATAGCAAATGAAGTTAGATAGGGTTCAAATTTTAGGATGTGACTTCTAATGGTTCATATTGAATGCACAAAAAGTCTGGAGTTGAAATAAGTTAAAAAAATTGAAATACTTTTGTAACAGACGAGTTTTCGTCCGAAACCCTGATGCTTCGAAAGAGACGGTCCATTTTGTACACGAAGTGCATCCACTTTTTGCCGTAACCATCTCAACTTTTTATAACAAGCTATGTGGGTGAAATTATGATACCATGCCAAGTTTCAACCTTTTCAGAGTTCATTTGTGGTGCTTTTTAATTTCAGGGTCATTTAGCTCAAAACAATTCATTAAATGCATGAAAAATAGCAAATGAAGTTAGATAGGGTTGAAATTTTAGGATGTGGCTTCTAATGGTTCATATTGAATGCACAAAAAGTCAGGAGTTGAAATAAGTTAAAAAAATTGAAATCCTTTTGTAACAGACGAGTTTTCGTCCGAAACCCTGATACTTCGAAAGAGACTGTCCATTTTGTACACGAAGTGCATCCAGTTTTTGCCGTAACCCTCTCAACTTTTTAGCACATGCTATGTGGGTGAAATTATGATACCATGCCAAGTTTCAACCTTTTCAGAGTTCATTTGTGGTGCTTTTTAATTTCAGGGTCTTTTAGCTCAAAACAATTCATTAAATGCATGAAAAATAGCAAATAAAGATAGATAGGGTAGAAATATTAGGATGTGGCTTCTAATGGTTCATATTGAATGCACAAAAAGTCTGGAGTTGAAATAAGTTAAAAAAATTGAAATACTTTTGCAACAGACGAGTTTTCGTCCGAAACCCTGATACTTCGAAAGAGACTGTCCATTTTGTACACGAAGTGCATCCATTTTTTGCCGTAAACCTCTCAACTTTTTAGCACATGCTATGTAGGTGAAATTATGATACCATGCCAAGTTTCAACCTTTTCAGAGTTCATTTGTGGTGCTTTTTAATTTCAGGGTCATTTAGCTCAAAACAATTCATTAAATGCATGAAAAATAGCAAATGAAGTTAGATAGGGTTGAAATTTTAGGATGTGGCTTCTAATGGTTCATATTGAATGCACAAAAAGTCAGGAGTTGAAATAAGTTAAAAAAATTGAAATCCTTTTGTAACAGACGAGTTTTCGTCCGAAACCCTGATACTTCGAAAGAGACTGTCCATTTTGTACACGAAGTGCATCCAGTTTTTGCCGTAAACCTCTAAACTTTTTAGCACATGCTATGTGGGTGAAATTATGATACCATGCCAAGTTTCAACCTTTTCAGAGTTCATTTGTGGTTCTTTTTAATTTCAGGGTCGTTTAGCTCAAAACAATTCATTAAATGCATGAAAAATAGCAAATGAAGTTAGATAGGGTTCAAATTTTAGGATGTGACTTCTAATGGTTCATATTGAATGCACAAAAAGTCTGGAGTTGAAATAAGTTAAAAAAATTGAAATACTTTTGTAACAGACGAGTTTTCGTCCGAAACCCTGATGCTTCGAAAGAGACGGTCCATTTTGTACACGAAGTGCATCCACTTTTTGCCGTAACCATCTCAACTTTTTATAACAAGCTATGTGGGTGAAATTATGATACCATGCCAAGTTTCAACCTTTTCAGAGTTCATTTGTGGTGCTTTTTAATTTCAGGGTCATTTAGCTCAAAACAATTCATTAAATGCATGAAAAATAGCAAATGAAGTTAGATAGGGTTGAAATTTTAGGATGTGGCTTCTAATGGTTCATATTGAATGCACAAAAAGTCAGGAGTTGAAATAAGTTAAAAAAATTGAAATCCTTTTGTAACAGACGAGTTTTCGTCCGAAACCCTGATACTTCGAAAGAGACTGTCAATTTTGTACACGAAGTGCATCCAGTTTTTGCCGTAACCCTCTCAACTTTTTAGCACATGCTATGTGGGTGAAATTATGATACCATGCCAAGTTTCAACCTTTTCAGAGTTCATTTGTGGTGCTTTTTAATTTCAGGGTCTTTTAGCTCAAAACAATTCATTAAATGCATGAAAAATAGCAAATAAAGATAGATAGGGTAGAAATATTAGGATGTGGCTTCTAATGGTTCATATTGAATGCACAAAAAGTCTGGAGTTGAAATAAGTTAAAAAAATTGAAATACTTTTGCAACAGACGAGTTTTCGTCCGAAACCCTGATACTTCGAAAGAGACTGTCCATTTTGTACACGAAGTGCATCCATTTTTTGCCGTAAACCTCTCAACTTTTTAGCACATGCTATGTAGGTGAAATTATGATACCATGCCAAGTTTCAACCTTTTCAGAGTTCATTTGTGGTGCTTTTTAATTTCAGGGTCATTTAGCTCAAAACAATTCATTAAATGCATGAAAAATAGCAAATGAAGTTAGATAGGGTTGAAATTTTAGTATGTGGCTTCTAATGGTTCATATTGAATGCACAAAAAGACTGGAGTTGAAATAAGTTAAAAAAATTGAAATCCTTTTGTAACAGACGAGTTTTCGTCCGAAACCCTGATACTTCGAAAGAGACTGTCCATTTTGTACACGAAGTGCATCCAGTTTTTGCCATTACCCTCTAAACTTTTTAGCACATACTATGTGGGTGAAATTATGATACCATGCCAAGTTTCAACCTTTTCAGAGTTCATTTGTGGTGCTTTTTAATTTCAGGGTCATTTAGCTCAAAACAATTCATTAAATGCATGAAAAATAGCAAATGAAGTTAGATAGGGTTGAAATTTTAGGATGTGGCTTCTAATGGTTCATATTGAATGCACAAAAAGTCAGGAGTTGAAATAAGTTAAAAAAATTGAAATCCTTTTGTAACAGACGAGTTTTCGTCCGAAACCCTGATACTTCGAAAGAGACTGTCCATTTTGTACACGAAGTGCATCCAGTTTTTGCCGTAAACCTCTCAACTTTTTAGCACATGCTATGTGGGTGAAATTATGATACCATGCCAAGTTTCAACCATTTCAGAGTTCATTTGTGGTGCTTTTTAATTTCAGGGTCGTTTAGCTCAAAACAATTCATTAAATGCATGAAAAATAGCAAATGAAGTTAGATAGGGTTGAAATATTAGGATGTCGCTTCTAATGGTTCATATTGAATGCACAAAAAGTCTGGAGTTGAAATAAGTTAAAAAAATTGAAATACTTTTGTAAGAGACGAGTTTTCGTCCGAAACCCTGATGCTTTGAAAGAGACGGTCCATTTTGTACACGAAGTGCATCCACTTTTTGTCGTAACCGTCTCAACTTTTTATCACAAGCTATGTGGGTGAAATTATGATACCATGCCAAGTTTCAACCTTTTCAGAGTTCATTTGTGGTGCTTTTTAATTTCAGGGTCATTTAGCTCAAAACAATTCATTAAATGCATGAAAAATAGCAAATGAAGTTAGATAGGGTTGAAATTTTAGGATGTGGCTTCTAATGGTTCATATTGAATGCACAAAAAGTCAGGAGTTGAAATAAGTTAAAAAAATTGAAATCCTTTTGTAACAGACGAGTTTTCGTCCGAAACCCTGATACTTCGAAAGAGACTGTCCATTTTGTACACGAAGTGCATCCAGTTTTTGCCGTAACCCTCTCAACTTTTTAGCACATGCTATGTGGGTGAAATTATGATACCATGCCAAGTTTCAACCTTTTCAGAGTTCATTTGTGGTGCTTTTTAATTTCAGGGTCATTTAGCTCAAAACAATTCATTAAATGCATGAAAAATAGCAAATGAAGTTAGATAGGGTTGAAATTTTAGGATGTGGCTTCTAATGGTTCATATTGAATGCACAAAAAGTCAGGAGTTGAAATAAGTTAAAAAAATTGAAATCCTTTTGTAACATACGAGTTTTCGTCCGAAACCCTGATACTTCGAAAGAGACTGTCCATTTTGTACACGAAGTGCATCCAGTTTTTGCCGTAACCCTCTCAACTTTTTAGCACATGCTATGTGGGTGAAATTATGATACCATGCCAAGTTTCAACCTTTTCAGAGTTCATTTGTGGTGCTTTTTAATTTCAGGGTCATTTAGCTCAAAACAATTCATTAAATGCATGAAAAATAGCAAATGAAGTTAGATAGGGTTGAAATTTTAGGATGTGGCTTCTAATGGTTCATATTGAATGCCCAAAAAGTCAGGAGTTGAAATAAGTTAAAAAAATTGAAATCCTTTTGTAACAGACGAGTTTTTGTCCGAAACCCTGATACTTCGAAAGAGACTGTCCATTTTGTACACGAAGTGCATCCAGCTTTTGCCGGGAACCTCTAAAATTTTTAGCACATGCTATGTGGGTGAAATTATGATACCATGCCAAGTTTCAACCTTTTCAGAGTTCATTTGTGGTGCTTTTTAATTTCAGGGTCGTTTAGCTCAAAACAATTCATTAAATGCATGAAAAATAGCAAATGAAGTTAGATAGGGTTGAAATATTAGGATGTCGCTTCTAACGGTTCATATTGAATGCACAAAAAGTCTGGAGTTGAAATAAGTTAAAAAAATTGAAATCCTTTTGTAACAGACGAGTTTTCGTCCGAAACCCTGATACTTCGAAAGAGACTGTCCATTTTGTACACGAAGTGCATCCAGTTTTTGCCGTAAACCTCTCAACTTCTTAGCACATGCTATCTGGGTGAAATTATGATACCATGCCAAGTTTCAACCTTTTCAGAGTTCATTTGTGGTGCTTTTTAATTTCAGGGTCATTTAGCTCAAAACAATTCATTAAATGCATGAAAAATAGCAAATGAAGTTAGATAGGGTTGAAATTTTAGGATGTGGCTTCTAATGGTTCATATTGCATGCACAAAAAGACTGGAGTTGAAATAAGTTAAAAAAATTGAAATCCTTTTGTAACAGACGAGTTTTCGTCCGAAACCCTGATACTTCGAAAGAGACTGTCCATTTTGTACACGAAGTGCATCCAGTTTTTGCCATAACCCTCTAAACTTTTTAGCACATGCTATGTGGGTGAAATTATGATACCATGCCAAGTTTCAACCTTTTCAGAGTTCATTTGTGGTGCTTTTTAATTTCAGGGTAATTTAGCTCAAAACAATTCATTAAATGCATGAAAAATAGCAAATGAAGTTAGATAGGGTTGAAATTTTAGGATGTGGCTTCTAATGGTTCATATTGAATGCACAAAAAGTCTGGAGTTGAAATAAGTTAAAAAAATTGAAATACTTTTGTAAGAGACGAGTTTTCGTCCGAAACCCTGATGCTTCGAAAGAGACGGTCCATTTTGTACACGAAGTGCATCCACTTTTTGTCGTAACCGTCTCAACTTTTTATCACAAGCTATGTGGGTGAAATTATGATACCATGCCAAGTTTCAACCTTTTCAGAGTTCATTTGTGGTGCTTTTTAATTTCAGGGTCATTTAGCTCAAAACAATTCATTAAATGCATGAAAAATAGCAAATGAAGTTAGATAGGGTTGAAATTTTAGGATGTGGCTTCTAATGGTTCATATTGAATGCACAAAAAGTCAGGAGTTGAAATAAGTTAAAAAAATTGAAATCCTTTTGTAACAGACGAGTTTTCGTCCGAAACCCTGATACTTCGAAAGAGACTGTCCATTTTGTACACGAAGTGCATCCAGTTTGTGCCGTAAACCTCTAAACTTTTTAGCACATGCTATGTGGGTGAAATTATGATACCATGCCATGTTTCAACCTTTTCAGAGTTCATTTGTGGTGCTTTTTAATTTCAGGGTCGTTTAGCTCAAAACAATTCATTAAATGCATGAAAAATAGCAAATGAAGTTAGATAGGGTTCAAATTTTAGGATGTGACTTCTAATGGTTCATATTGAATGCACAAAAAGTCTGGAGTTGAAATAAGTTAAAAAAATTGAAATACTTTTGTAACAGACGAGTTTTCGTCCGAAACCCTGATACTTCGAAAGAGACTGTCCATTTTGTACACGAAGTGCATCCATTTTTTGCCGTAAACCTCTCAACTTTTTAGCACATGCTATGTAGGTGAAATTATGATACCATGCCAAGTTTCAACCTTTTCAGAGTTCATTTGTGGTGCTTTTTAATTTCAGGGTCATTTAGCTCAAAACAATTCATTAAATGCATGAAAAATAGCAAATGAAGTTAGATAGGGTAGAAATTTTAGGATGTGGCTTCTAATGGTTCATATTGAATGCACAAAAAGTCAGGAGTTGAAATAAGTTAAAAAAATTGAAATCCTTTTGTAACAGACGAGTTTTTGTCCGAAACCCTCATACTTCGAAAGAGACTGTCCATTTTGTACACGAAGTGCATCCAGTTTTTGCCGTAAACCTCTAAACTTTTTAGCACATGCTATGTGGGTGAAATTATGATACCATGCCAAGTTTCAACCTTTTCAGAGTTCATTTGTGGTGCTTTTTAATTTCAGGGTCGTTTAGCTCAAAACAATTCATTAAATGCATGAAAAATAGCAAATGAAGTTAGATAGGGTTGAAATATTAGGATGTCGCTTCTAATGGTTCATATTGAATGCACAAAAAGTCTGGAGTTGAAATAAGTTAAAAAAAATTGAAATCCTTTTGTAACAGACGAGTTTTCGTCCGAAACCGTGATACTTCGAAAGAGACTGTCCATTTTGTACACGAAGTGCATCCAGTTTTTGCCGTAAACCTCTCAACTTTTTAGCACATGCTATGTAGGTGAAATTATGATACCATGCCAAGTTTCAACCTTTTCAGAGTTCATTTGTGGTGCTTTTTAATTTCAGGGTCATTTAGCTCAAAACAATTCATTAAATGCATGAAAAATAGCAAATGAAGTTAGATAGGGTTGAAATTTTAGGATGTGGCTTCTAATGGTTCATATTGAATGCACAAAAAGACTGGAGTTGAAATAAGTTAAAAAAATTGAAATCCTTTTGTAACAGACGAGTTTTCGTCCGAAACCCTGATACTTCGAAAGAGACTGTCCATTTTGTACACGAAGTGCATCCAGTTTTTGCCGTAAACCTCTAAAATTTTTAGCACATGCTATGTGGGTGAAATTATGATACCATGCCAAGTTTCAACCTTTTCAGAGTTCATTTGTGGTGCTTTTTAATTTCAGGGTCGTTTAGCTCAAAACAATTCATTAAATGCATGAAAAATAGCAAATGAAGTTAGATAGGGTTGAAATATTAGGATGTCGCTTCTAATGGTTCATATTGAATGCACAAAAAGTCTGGAGTTGAAATAAGTTAAAAAAATTGAAATCCCTTTGTAACAGACGAGTTTTCGTCCGAAACCCTGATACTTCGAAAGAGACTGTCCATTTTGTACACGAAGTGCATCCAGTTTTTGCCGTAAACCTCTCACCTTCTTAGCACATGCTATGTGGGTGAAATTATGATACCATGCCAAGTTTCAACCTTTTCAGAGTTCATTTGTGGTGCTTTTTAATTTCAGGGTCATTTAGCTCAAAACAATTCATTAAATGCATGAAAAATAGCAAATGAAGTTAGATAGGGTTGAAATTTTAGGATGTGGCTTCTAATGGTTCATATTGCATGCACAAAAAGACTGGAGTTGAAATAAGTTAAAAAAATTGAAATCCTTTTGTAACAGACGAGTTTTCGTCCGAAACCCTGATACTTCGAAAGAGACTGTCCATTTTGTACACGAAGTGCATCCAGTTTTTGCCATAACCCTCTAAACTTTTTAGCACATGCTATGTGGGTGAAATTATGATACCATGCCAAGTTTCAACCTTTTCAGAGTTCATTTGTGGTGCTTTTTAATTTCAGGGTAATTTAGCTCAAAACAATTCATTAAATGCATGAAAAATAGCAAATGAAGTTAGATAGGGTTGAAATTTTAGGATGTGGCTTCTAATGGTTCATATTGAATGCACAAAAAGTCTGGAGTTGAAATAAGTTAAAAAAATTGAAATACTTTTGTAAGAGACGAGTTTTCGTCCGAAACCCTGATGCTTCGAAAGAGACGGTCCATTTTGTACACGAAGTGCATCCACTTTTTGTCGTAACCGTCTCAACTTTTTATCACAAGCTATGTGGGTGAAATTATGATACCATGCCAAGTTTCAACCTTTTCAGAGTTCATTTGTGGTGCTTTTTAATTTCAGGGTCATTTAGCTCAAAACAATTCATTAAATGCATGAAAAATAGCAAATGAAGTTAGATAGGGTTGAAATTTTAGGATGTGGCTTCTAATGGTTCATATTGAATGCACAAAAAGTCAGGAGTTGAAATAAGTTAAAAAAATTGAAATCCTTTTGTAACAGACGAGTTTTCGTCCGAAACCCTGATACTTCGAAAGAGACTGTCCATTTTGTACACGAAGTGCATCCAGTTTTTGCCGTAAACCTCTAAACTTTTTAGCACATGCTATGTGGGTGAAATTATGATACCATGCCAAGTTTCAACCTTTTCAGAGTTCATTTGTGGTTCTTTTTAATTTCAGGGTCGTTTAGCTCAAAACAATTCATTAAATGCATGAAAAATAGCAAATGAAGTTAGATAGGGTTCAAATTTTAGGATGTGACTTCTAATGGTTCATATTGAATGCACAAAAAGTCTGGAGTTGAAATAAGTTAAAAAAATTGAAATACTTTTGTAACAGACGAGTTTTCGTCCGAAACCCTGATGCTTCGAAAGAGACGGTCCATTTTGTACACGAAGTGCATCCACTTTTTGCCGTAACCATCTCAACTTTTTATAACAAGCTATGTGGGTGAAATTATGATACCATGCCAAGTTTCAACCTTTTCAGAGTTCATTTGTGGTGCTTTTTAATTTCAGGGTCATTTAGCTCAAAACAATTCATTAAATGCATGAAAAATAGCAAATGAAGTTAGATAGGGTTGAAATTTTAGGATGTGGCTTCTAATGGTTCATATTGAATGCACAAAAAGTCAGGAGTTGAAATAAGTTAAAAAAATTGAAATCCTTTTGTAACAGACGAGTTTTCGTCCGAAACCCTGATACTTCGAAAGAGACTGTCCATTTTGTACACGAAGTGCATCCAGTTTTTGCCGTAACCCTCTCAACTTTTTAGCACATGCTATGTGGGTGAAATTATGATACCATGCCAAGTTTCAACCTTTTCAGAGTTCATTTGTGGTGCTTTTTAATTTCAGGGTCTTTTAGCTCAAAACAATTCATTAAATGCATGAAAAATAGCAAATAAAGATAGATAGGGTAGAAATATTAGGATGTGGCTTCTAATGGTTCATATTGAATGCACAAAAAGTCTGGAGTTGAAATAAGTTAAAAAAATTGAAATACTTTTGCAACAGACGAGTTTTCGTCCGAAACCCTGATACTTCGAAAGAGACTGTCCATTTTGTACACGAAGTGCATCCATTTTTTGCCGTAAACCTCTCAACTTTTTAGCACATGCTATGTAGGTGAAATTATGATACCATGCCAAGTTTCAACCTTTTCAGAGTTCATTTGTGGTGCTTTTTAATTTCAGGGTCATTTAGCTCAAAACAATTCATTAAATGCATGAAAAATAGCAAATGAAGTTAGATAGGGTTGAAATTTTAGTATGTGGCTTCTAATGGTTCATATTGAATGCACAAAAAGACTGGAGTTGAAATAAGTTAAAAAAATTGAAATCCTTTTGTAACAGACGAGTTTTCGTCCGAAACCCTGATACTTCGAAAGAGACTGTCCATTTTGTACACGAAGTGCATCCAGTTTTTGCCATTACCCTCTAAACTTTTTAGCACATACTATGTGGGTGAAATTATGATACCATGCCAAGTTTCAACCTTTTCAGAGTTCATTTGTGGTGCTTTTTAATTTCAGGGTCATTTAGCTCAAAACAATTCATTAAATGCATGAAAAATAGCAAATGAAGTTAGATAGGGTTGAAATTTTAGGATGTGGCTTCTAATGGTTCATATTGAATGCACAAAAAGTCAGGAGTTGAAATAAGTTAAAAAAATTGAAATCCTTTTGTAACAGACGAGTTTTCGTCCGAAACCCTGATACTTCGAAAGAGACTGTCCATTTTGTACACGAAGTGCATCCAGTTTTTGCCGTAAACCTCTCAACTTTTTAGCACATGCTATGTGGGTGAAATTATGATACCATGCCAAGTTTCAACCATTTCAGAGTTCATTTGTGGTGCTTTTTAATTTCAGGGTCGTTTAGCTCAAAACAATTCATTAAATGCATGAAAAATAGCAAATGAAGTTAGATATGGTTGAAATATTAGGATGTCGCTTCTAATGGTTCATATTGAATGCACAAAAAGTCTGGAGTTGAAATAAGTTAAAAAAATTGAAATACTTTTGTAAGAGACGAGTTTTCGTCCGAAACCCTGATGCTTTGAAAGAGACGGTCCATTTTGTACACGAAGTGCATCCACTTTTTGTCGTAACCGTCTCAACTTTTTATCACAAGCTATGTGGGTGAAATTATGATACCATGCCAAGTTTCAACCTTTTCAGAGTTCATTTGTGGTGCTTTTTAATTTCAGGGTCATTTAGCTCAAAACAATTCATTAAATGCATGAAAAATAGCAAATGAAGTTAGATAGGGTTGAAATTTTAGGATGTGGCTTCTAATGGTTCATATTGAATGCACAAAAAGTCAGGAGTTGAAATAAGTTAAAAAAATTGAAATCCTTTTGTAACAGACGAGTTTTCGTCCGAAACCCTGATACTTCGAAAGAGACTGTCCATTTTGTACACGAAGTGCATCCAGTTTTTGCCATAACCCTCTAAACTTTTTAGCACGTGCTATGTGGGTGAAATTATGATACCATGCCAAGTTTCAACCTTTTCAGAGTTCATTTGTGGTGCTTTTTAATTTCAGGGTCATTTAGCTCAAAACAATTCATTAAATGCATGAAAAATAGCAAATAAAGATAGATAGGGTAGAAATATTAGGATGTGGCTTCTAATGGTTCATATTGAATGCACAAAAAGTCTGGAGTTGAAATAAGTTAAAAAAATTGAAATACTTTTGCAACAGACGAGTTTTCGTCCGAAACCCTGATACTTCGAAAGAGACTGTCCATTTTGTACACGAAGTGCATCCATTTTTTGCCGTAAACCTCTCAACTTTTTAGCACATGCTATGTAGGTGAAATTATGATACCATGCCAAGTTTCAACCTTTTCAGAGTTCATTTGTGGTGCTTTTTAATTTCAGGGTCATTTAGCTCAAAACAATTCATTAAATGCATGAAAAATAGCAAATGAAGTTAGATAGGGTTGAAATTTTAGTATGTGGCTTCTAATGGTTCATATTGAATGCACAAAAAGACTGGAGTTGAAATAAGTTAAAAAAATTGAAATCCTTTTGTAACAGACGAGTTTTCGTCCGAAACCCTGATACTTCGAAAGAGACTGTCCATTTTGTACACGAAGTGCATCCAGTTTTTGCCATTACCCTCTAAACTTTTTAGCACATACTATGTGGGTGAAATTATGATACCATGCCAAGTTTCAACCTTTTCAGAGTTCATTTGTGGTGCTTTTTAATTTCAGGGTCATTTAGCTCAAAACAATTCATTAAATGCATGAAAAATAGCAAATGAAGTTAGATAGGGTTGAAATTTTAGGATGTGGCTTCTAATGGTTCATATTGAATGCACAAAAAGTCAGGAGTTGAAATAAGTTAAAAAAATTGAAATCCTTTTGTAACAGACGAGTTTTCGTCCGAAACCCTGATACTTCGAAAGAGACTGTCCATTTTGTACACGAAGTGCATCCAGTTTTTGCCGTAAACCTCTCAACTTTTTAGCACATGCTATGTGGGTGAAATTATGATACCATGCCAAGTTTCAACCATTTCAGAGTTCATTTGTGGTGCTTTTTAATTTCAGGGTCGTTTAGCTCAAAACAATTCATTAAATGCATGAAAAATAGCAAATGAAGTTAGATAGGGTTGAAATATTAGGATGTCGCTTCTAATGGTTCATATTGAATGCACAAAAAGTCTGGAGTTGAAATAAGTTAAAAAAATTGAAATACTTTTGTAAGAGACGAGTTTTCGTCCGAAACCCTGATGCTTTGAAAGAGACGGTCCATTTTGTACACGAAGTGCATCCACTTTTTGTCGTAACCGTCTCAACTTTTTATCACAAGCTATGTGGGTGAAATTATGATACCATGCCAAGTTTCAACCTTTTCAGAGTTCATTTGTGGTGCTTTTTAATTTCAGGGTCATTTAGCTCAAAACAATTCATTAAATGCATGAAAAATAGCAAATGAAGTTAGATAGGGTTGAAATTTTAGGATGTGGCTTCTAATGGTTCATATTGAATGCACAAAAAGTCAGGAGTTGAAATAAGTTAAAAAAATTGAAATCCTTTTGTAACAGACGAGTTTTCGTCCGAAACCCTGATACTTCGAAAGAGACTGTCCATTTTGTACACGAAGTGCATCCAGTTTTTGCCGTAAACCTCTAAACTTTTTAGCACATGCTATGTGGGTGAAATTATGATACCATGCCAAGTTTCAACCTTTTCAGAGTTCATTTGTGGTTCTTTTTAATTTCAGGGTCGTTTAGCTCAAAACAATTCATTAAATGCATGAAAAATAGCAAATGAAGTTAGATAGGGTTCAAATTTTAGGATGTGACTTCTAATGGTTCATATTGAATGCACAAAAAGTCTGGAGTTGAAATAAGTTAAAAAAATTGAAATACTTTTGTAACAGACGAGTTTTCGTCCGAAACCCTGATGCTTCGAAAGAGACGGTCCATTTTGTACACGAAGTGCATCCACTTTTTGCCGTAACCATCTCAACTTTTTATAACAAGCTATGTGGGTGAAATTATGATACCATGCCAAGTTTCAACCTTTTCAGAGTTCATTTGTGGTGCTTTTTAATTTCAGGGTCATTTAGCTCAAAACAATTCATTAAATGCATGAAAAATAGCAAATGAAGTTAGATAGGGTTGAAATTTTAGGATGTGGCTTCTAATGGTTCATATTGAATGCACAAAAAGTCAGGAGTTGAAATAAGTTAGAAAAATTGAAATCCTTTTGTAACAGACGAGTTTTCGTCCGAAACCCTGATACTTCGAAAGAGACTGTCCATTTTGTACACGAAGTGCATCCAGTTTTTGCCGTAACCCTCTCAACTTTTTAGCACATGCTATGTGGGTGAAATTATGATACCATGCCAAGTTTCAACCTTTTCAGAGTTCATTTGTGGTGCTTTTTAATTTCAGGGTCTTTTAGCTCAAAACAATTCATTAAATGCATGAAAAATAGCAAATAAAGATAGATAGGGTAGAAATATTAGGATGTGGCTTCTAATGGTTCATATTGAATGCACAAAAAGTCTGGAGTTGAAATAAGTTAAAAAAATTGAAATACTTTTGTAACAGACGAGTTTTCGTCCGAAACCCTGATACTTCGAAAGAGACTGTCCATTTTGTACACGAAGTGCATCCATTTTTTGCCGTAAACCTCTCAACTTTTTAGCACATGCTATGTAGGTGAAATTATGATACCATGCCAAGTTTCAACCTTTTCAGAGTTCATTTGTGGTGCTTTTTAATTTCAGGGTCATTTAGCTCAAAACAATTCATTAAATGCATGAAAAATAGCAAATGAAGTTAGATAGGGTTGAAATTTTAGGATGTGGCTTCTAATGGTTCATATTGAATGCACAAAAAGACTGGAGTTGAAATAAGTTAAAAAAATTGAAATCCTTTTGTAACAGACGAGTTTTCGTCCGAAACCCTGATACTTCGAAAGAGACTGTCCATTTTGTACACGAAGTGCATCCAGTTTTTGCCATAACCCTCTAAACTTTTTAGCACATACTATGTGGGTGAAATTATGATACCATGCCAAGTTTCAACCTTTTCAGAGTTCATTTGTGGTGCTTTTTAATTTCAGGGTCATTTAGCTCAAAACAATTCATTAAATGCATGAAAAATAGCAAATGAAGTTAGATAGGGTTGAAATTTTAGGATGTGGCTTCTAATGGTTCATATTGAATGCACAAAAAGTCAGGAGTTGAAATAAGTTAAAAAAATTGAAATCCTTTTGTAACAGACGAGTTTTCGTCCGAAACCCTGATACTTCGAAAGAGACTGTCCATTTTGTACACGAAGTGCATCCAGTTTTTGCCGTAAACCTCTAAACTTTTTAGCACATGCTATGTGGGTGAAATTATGATACCATGCCAAGTTTCAACCATTTCAGAGTTCATTTGTGGTGCTTTTTAATTTCAGGGTCGTTTAGCTCAAAACAATTCATTAAATGCATGAAAAATAGCAAATGAAGTTAGATAGGGTTGAAATATTAGGATGTCGCTTCTAATGGTTCATATTGAATGCACAAAAAGTCTGGAGTTGAAATAAGTTAAAAAAAATTGAAATCCTTTTGTAACAGACGAGTTTTCGTCCGAAACCCTGATACTTCGAAAGAGACTGTCCATTTTGTACACGAAGTGCATCCAGTTTTTGCCGTAAACCTCTCAACTTTTTAGCACATGCTATGTAGGTGAAATTATGATACCATGCCAAGTTTCAACCTTTTCAGAGTTCATTTGTGGTGCTTTTTAATTTCAGGGTCATTTAGCTCCAAACAATTCATTAAATGCATGAAAAATAGCAAATGAAGTTAGATAGGGTTGAAATTTTAGGATGTGGCTTCTAATGGTTCATATTGAATGCACAAAAAGACTGGAGTTGAAATAAGTTAAAAAAATTGAAATCCTTTTGTAACAGACGAGTTTTCGTCCGAAACCCTGATACTTCGAAAGAGACTGTCCGTTTTGTACACGAAGTGCATCCAGTTTTTGCCGTAAACCTCTAAAATTTTTATCACATGCTATGTGGGTGAAATTATGATACCATGCCAAGTTTCAACCTTTTCAGAGTTCATTTGTGGTGCTTTTTAATTTCAGGGTCGTTTAGCTCAAAACAATTCATTAAATGCATGAAAAATAGCAAATGAAGTTAGATAGGGTTGAAATATTAGGATGTCACTTCTAATGGTTCATATTGAATGCACAAAAAGTCTGGAGTTGAAATAAGTTAAAAAAATTGAAATCCTTTTGTAACAGACGAGTTTTCGTCCGAAACCCCGATACTTCGAAAGAGACTGTCCATTTTGTACACGAAGTGCATCCAGTTTTTGCCGTAAACCTCTCAACTTCTTAGCACATGCTATGTGGGTGAAATTATGATACCATGCCAAGTTTCAACCTTTTCAGAGTTCATTTGTGGTGCTTTTTAATTTCAGGGTCATTTAGCTCAAAACAATTCATTAAATGCATGAAAAATAGCAAATGAAGTTAGATAGGGTTGAAATTTTAGGATGTGGCTTCTAATGGTTCATATTGCATGCACAAAAAGACTGGAGTTGAAATAAGTTAAAAAAATTGAAATCCTTTTGTAACAGACGAGTTTTCGTCCGAAACCCTGATACTTCGAAAGAGACTGTCCATTTTGTACACGAAGTGCATCCAGTTTTTGCCATAACCCTCTAAACTTTTTAGCACATGCTATGTGGGTGAAATTATGATACCATGCCAAGTTTCAACCTTTTCAGAGTTCATTTGTGGTGCTTTTTAATTTCAGGGTAATTTAGCTCAAAACAATTCATTAAATGCATGAAAAATAGCAAATGAAGTTAGATAGGGTTGAAATTTTAGGATGTGGCTTCTAATGGTTCATATTGAATGCACAAAAAGTCTGGAGTTGAAATAAGTTAAAAAAATTGAAATACTTTTGTAAGAGACGAGTTTTCGTCCGAAACCCTGATGCTTCGAAAGAGACGGTCCATTTTGTACACGAAGTGCATCCACTTTTTGTCGTAACCGTCTCAACTTTTTATCACAAGCTATGTGGGTGAAATTATGATACCATGCCATGTTTCAACCTTTTCAGAGTTCATTTGTGGTGCTTTTTAATTTCAGGGTTATTTAGCTCAAAACAATTCATTAAATGCATGAAAAATAGCAAATGAAGTTAGATAGGGTTGAAATTTTAGGATTTGTCTTCTAATGGTTCATATTGAATGCACAAAAAGTCAGGAGTTGAAATAAGTTAAAAAAATTGAAATCCTTTTGTAACAGACGAGTTTTCGTCCGAAACCCTGATACTTCGAAAGAGACTGTCCATTTTGTACACGAAGTGCATCCAGTTTTTGCCGTAAACCTCTAAACTTTTTAGAACATGCTATGTGGGTGAAATTATGATACCATGCCAAGTTTCAACCTTTTCAGAGTTCATTTGTGGTGCTTTTTAATTTCAGGGTCGTTTAGCTCAAAACAATTCATTAAATGCATGAAAAATAGCAAATGAAGTTAGATAGGGTTCAAATTTTAGGATGTGACTTCTAATGGTTCATATTGAATGCACAAAAAGTCTGGAGTTGAAATAAGTTAAAAAAATTGAAATACTTTTGTAACAGACGAGTTTTCGTCCGGAACCCTGATGCTTCGAAAGAGACGGTCCATTTTGTACACGAAGTGCATCCACTTTTTGCCGTAACCATCTCAACTTTTTATAACAAGCTATGTGGGTGAAATTATGAGACCATGCCAAGTTTCAACCTTTTCAGAGTTCATTTGTGGTGCTTTTTAATCTCAGGGTCATTTAGCTCAAAACAATTCATTAAATGCATGAAAAATAGCAAATGAAGTTAGATAGGGTTGAAATTTTAGGATGTGGCTTCTAATGGTTCATATTGAATGCACAAAAAGTCAGGAGTTGAAATAAGTTAAAAAAATTGAAATCCTTTTGTAACAGACGAGTTTTCGTCCGAAACCCTGATACTTCGAAAGAGACTGTCCATTTTGTACACCAAGTGCATCCAGTTTTTGCCGTAACCCTCTCAACTTTTTAGCACATGCTATGTGGGTGAAATTATGATACCATGCCAAGTTTCAACCTTTTCAGAGTTCATTTGTGGTGCTTTTTAATTTCAGGGTCATTTAGCTCAAAACAATTCATTAAATGCATGAAAAATAGCAAATAAAGATAGATAGGGTAGAAATATTAGGATGTGGCTTCTAATGGTTCATATTGAATGCACAAAAAGTCTGGAGTTGAAATAAGTTAAAAAAATTGAAATCCTTTTGTAACAGACGAGTTTTCGTCCGAAACCCTGATACTTCGAAAGAGACTGTCCATTTTGTACACGAAGTGCATCCAGTTTTTGCCGTAAACCTCTCAACTTTTTAGCACATGCTATGTAGGTGAAATTATGATACCATGCCAAGTTTCAACCTTTTCAGAGTTCATTTGTGGTGCTTTTTAATTTCAGGGTCATTTAGCTCAAAACAATTCATTAAATGCATGAAAAATAGCAAATGAAGTTAGATAGGGTTGAAATTTTAGGATGTGGCTTCTAATGGTTCATATTGAATGCACAAAAAGACTGGAGTTGAAATAAGTTAAAAAAATTGAAATCCTTTTGTAACAGACGAGTTTTCGTCCGAAACCCTGATACTTCGAAAGAGACTGTCCATTTTGTACACGAAGTGCATCCAGTTTTTGCCATAACCCTCTAAACTTTTTAGCACATACTATGTGGGTGAAATTATGATACCATGCCAAGTTTCAACCTTTTCAGAGTTCATTTGTGGTGCTTTTTAATTTCAGGGTCATTTAGCTCAAAACAATTCATTAAATGCATGAAAAATAGCAAATGAAGTTAGATAGGGTTGAAATTTTAGGATGTGGCTTCTAATGGTTCATATTGAATGCACAAAAAGTCAGGAGTTGAAATAAGTTAAAAAAATTGAAATCCTTTTGTAACAGACGAGTTTTCGTCCGAAACCCTGATACTTCGAAAGAGACTGTCCATTTTGTACACGAAGTGCATCCAGTTTTTGCCGTAAACCTCTAAACTTTTTAGCACATGCTATGTGGGTGAAATTATGATACCATGCCAAGTTTCAACCTTTTCAGAGTTCATTTGTGGTGCTTTTTAATTTCAGGGTCGTTTAGCTCAAAACAATTCATTAAATGCATGAAAAATAGCAAATGAAGTTAGATAGGGTTGAAATATTAGGATGTCGCTTCTAATGGTTCATATTGAATGCACAAAAAGTCTGGAGTTGAAATAAGTTAAAAAAAATTGAAATCCTTTTGTAACAGACGAGTTTTCGTCCGAAACCCTGATACTTCGAAAGAGACTGTCCATTTTGTACACGAAGTGCATCCAGTTTTTGCCGTAACCCTCTCAACTTTTTAGCACATGCTATGTGGGTGAAATTATGATACCATGCCAAGTTTCAACCTTTTCAGAGTTCATTTGTGGTGCTTTTTAATTTCAGGGTCTTTTAGCTCAAAACAATTCATTAAATGCATGAAAAATAGCAAATAAAGATAGATAGGGTAGAAATATTAGGATGTGGCTTCTAATGGTTCATATTGAATGCACAAAAAGTCTGGAGTTGAAATAAGTTAAAAAAATTGAAATACTTTTGTAACAGACGAGTTTTCGTCCGAAACCCTGATACTTCGAAAGAGACTGTCCATTTTGTACACGAAGTGCATCCATTTTTTGCCGTAAACCTCTCAACTTTTTAGCACATGCTATGTAGGTGAAATTATGATACCATGCCAAGTTTCAACCTTTTCAGAGTTCATTTGTGGTGCTTTTTAATTTCAGGGTCATTTAGCTCAAAACAATTCATTAAATGCATGAAAAATAGCAAATGAAGTTAGATAGGGTTGAAATTTTAGGATGTGGCTTCTAATGGTTCATATTGAATGCACAAAAAGACTGGAGTTGAAATAAGTTAAAAAAATTGAAATCCTTTTGTAACAGACGAGTTTTCGTCCGAAACCCTGATACTTCGAAAGAGACTGTCCATTTTGTACACGAAGTGCATCCAGTTTTTGCCATAACCCTCTAAACTTTTTAGCACATACTATGTGGGTGAAATTATGATACCATGCCAAGTTTCAACCTTTTCAGAGTTCATTTGTGGTGCTTTTTAATTTCAGGGTCATTTAGCTCAAAACAATTCATTAAATGCATGAAAAATAGCAAATGAAGTTAGATAGGGTTGAAATTTTAGGATGTGGCTTCTAATGGTTCATATTGAATGCACAAAAAGTCAGGAGTTGAAATAAGTTAAAAAAATTGAAATCCTTTTGTAACAGACGAGTTTTCGTCCGAAACCCTGATACTTCGAAAGAGACTGTCCATTTTGTACACGAAGTGCATCCAGTTTTTGCCGTAAACCTCTAAACTTTTTAGCACATGCTATGTGGGTGAAATTATGATACCATGCCAAGTTTCAACCATTTCAGAGTTCATTTGTGGTGCTTTTTAATTTCAGGGTCGTTTAGCTCAAAACAATTCATTAAATGCATGAAAAATAGCAAATGAAGTTAGATAGGGTTGAAATATTAGGATGTCGCTTCTAATGGTTCATATTGAATGCACAAAAAGTCTGGAGTTGAAATAAGTTAAAAAAAATTGAAATCCTTTTGTAACAGACGAGTTTTCGTCCGAAACCCTGATACTTCGAAAGAGACTGTCCATTTTGTACACGAAGTGCATCCAGTTTTTGCCGTAAACCTCTCAACTTTTTAGCACATGCTATGTAGGTGAAATTATGATACCATGCCAAGTTTCAACCTTTTCAGAGTTCATTTGTGGAGCTTTTTAATTTCAGGGTCATTTAGCTCCAAACAATTCATTAAATGCATGAAAAATAGCAAATGAAGTTAGATAGGGTTGAAATTTTAGGATGTGGCTTCTAATGGTTCATATTGAATGCACAAAAAGGCTGGAGTTGAAATAAGTTAAAAAAATTGAAATCCTTTTGTAACAGACGAGTTTTCGTCCGAAACCCTGATACTTCGAAAGAGACTGTCCATTTTGTACACGAAGTGCATCCAGTTTTTGCCGTAAACCTCTAAAATTTTTATCACATGCTATGTGGGTGAAATTATGATACCATGCCAAGTTTCAACCTTTTCAGAGTTCATTTGTGGTGCTTTTTAATTTCAGGGTCGTTTAGCTCAAAACAATTCATTAAATGCATGAAAAATAGCAAATGAAGTTAGATAGGGTTGAAATATTAGGATGTCACTTCTAATGGTTCATATTGAATGCACAAAAAGTCTGGAGTTGAAATAAGTTAAAAAAATTGAAATCCTTTTGTAACAGACGAGTTTTCGTCCGAAACCCCGATACTTCGAAAGAGACTGTCCATTTTGTACACGAAGTGCATCCAGTTTTTGCCGTAAACCTCTCAACTTCTTAGCACATGCTATGTGGGTGAAATTATGATACCATGCCAAGTTTCAACCTTTTCAGAGTTCATTTGTGGTGCTTTTTAATTTCAGGGTCATTTAGCTCAAAACAATTCATTAAATGCATGAAAAATAGCAAATGAAGTTAGATAGGGTTGAAATTTTAGGATGTGGCTTCTAATGGTTCATATTGCATGCACAAAAAGACTGGAGTTGAAATAAGTTAAAAAAATTGAAATCCTTTTGTAACAGACGAGTTTTCGTCCGAAACCCTGATACTTCGAAAGAGACTGTCCATTTTGTACACGAAGTGCATCCAGTTTTTGCCATAACCCTCTAAACTTTTTAGCACATGCTATGTGGGTGAAATTATGATACCATGCCAAGTTTCAACCTTTTCAGAGTTCATTTGTGGTGCTTTTTAATTTCAGGGTAATTTAGCTCAAAACAATTCATTAAATGCATGAAAAATAGCAAATGAAGTTAGATAGGGTTGAAATTTTAGGATGTGGCTTCTAATGGTTCATATTGAATGCACAAAAAGTCTGGAGTTGAAATAAGTTAAAAAAATTGAAATACTTTTGTAAGAGACGAGTTTTCGTCCGAAACCCTGATGCTTCGAAAGAGACGGTCCATTTTGTACACGAAGTGCATCCACTTTTTGTCGTAACCGTCTCAACTTTTTATCACAAGCTATGTGGGTGAAATTATGATACCATGCCATGTTTCAACCTTTTCAGAGTTCATTTGTGGTGCTTTTTAATTTCAGGGTTATTTAGCTCAAAACAATTCATTAAATGCATGAAAAATAGCAAATGAAGTTAGATAGGGTTGAAATTTTAGGATTTGTCTTCTAATGGTTCATATTGAATGCACAAAAAGTCAGGAGTTGAAATAAGTTAAAAAAATTGAAATCCTTTTGTAACAGACGAGTTTTCGTCCGAAACCCTGATACTTCGAAAGAGACTGTCCATTTTGTACACGAAGTGCATCCAGTTTTTGCCGTAAACCTCTAAACTTTTTAGAACATGCTATGTGGGTGAAATTATGATACCATGCCAAGTTTCAACCTTTTCAGAGTTCATTTGTGGTGCTTTTTAATTTCAGGGTCGTTTAGCTCAAAACAATTCATTAAATGCATGAAAAATAGCAAATGAAGTTAGATAGGGTTCAAATTTTAGGATGTGACTTCTAATGGTTCATATTGAATGCACAAAAAGTCTGGAGTTGAAATAAGTTAAAAAAATTGAAATACTTTTGTAACAGACGAGTTTTCGTCCGAAACCCTGATGCTTCGAAAGAGACGGTCCATTTTGTACACGAAGTGCATCCACTTTTTGCCGTAACCATCTCAACTTTTTATAACAAGCTATGTGGGTGAAATTATGATACCATGCCAAGTTTCAACCTTTTCAGAGTTCATTTGTGGTGCTTTTTAATCTCAGGGTCATTTAGCTCAAAACAATTCATTAAATGCATGAAAAATAGCAAATGAAGTTAGATAGGGTTGAAATTTTAGGATGTGGCTTCTAATGGTTCATATTGAATGCACAAAAAGTCAGGAGTTGAAATAAGTTAAAAAAATTGAAATCCTTTTGTAACAGACGAGTTTTCGTCCGAAACCCTGATACTTCGAAAGAGACTGTCCATTTTGTACACCAAGTGCATCCAGTTTTTGCCGTAACCCTCTCAACTTTTTAGCACATGCTATGTGGGTGAAATTATGATACCATGCCAAGTTTCAACCTTTTCAGAGTTCATTTGTGGTGCTTTTTAATTTCAGGGTCATTTAGCTCAAAACAATTCATTAAATGCATGAAAAATAGCAAATAAAGATAGATAGGGTAGAAATATTAGGATGTGGCTTCTAATGGTTCATATTGAATGCACAAAAAGTCTGGAGTTGAAATAAGTTAAAAAAATTGAAATCCTTTTGTAACAGACGAGTTTTCGTCCGAAACCCTGATACTTCGAAAGAGACTGTCCATTTTGTACACGAAGTGCATCCAGTTTTTGCCGTAAACCTCTCAACTTTTTAGCACATGCTATGTAGGTGAAATTATGATACCATGCCAAGTTTCAACCTTTTCAGAGTTCATTTGTGGTGCTTTTTAATTTCAGGGTCATTTAGCTCAAAACAATTCATTAAATGCATGAAAAATAGCAAATGAAGTTAGATAGGGTTGAAATTTTAGGATGTGGCTTCTAATGGTTCATATTGAATGCACAAAAAGACTGGAGTTGAAATAAGTTAAAAAAATTGAAATCCTTTTGTAACAGACGAGTTTTCGTCCGAAACCCTGATACTTCGAAAGAGACTGTCCATTTTGTACACGAAGTGCATCCAGTTTTTGCCATAACCCTCTAAACTTTTTAGCACATACTATGTGGGTGAAATTATGATACCATGCCAAGTTTCAACCTTTTCAGAGTTCATTTGTGGTGCTTTTTAATTTCAGGGTCATTTAGCTCAAAACAATTCATTAAATGCATGAAAAATAGCAAATGAAGTTAGATAGGGTTGAAATTTTAGGATGTGGCTTCTAATGGTTCATATTGAATGCACAAAAAGTCAGGAGTTGAAATAAGTTAAAAAAATTGAAATCCTTTTGTAACAGACGAGTTTTCGTCCGAAACCCTGATACTTCGAAAGAGACTGTCCATTTTGTACACGAAGTGCATCCAGTTTTTGCCGTAAACCTCTAAACTTTTTAGCACATGCTATGTGGGTGAAATTATGATACCATGCCAAGTTTTAACCTTTTCAGAGTTCATTTGTGGTGCTTTTTAATTTCAGGGTCGTTTAGCTCAAAACAATTCATTAAATGCATGAAAAATAGCAAATGAAGTTAGATAGGGTTGAAATATTAGGATGTCGCTTCTAATGGTTCATATTGAATGCACAAAAAGTCTGGAGTTGAAATAAGTTAAAAAAAATTGAAATCCTTTTGTAACAGACGAGTTTTCGTCCGAAACCCTGATACTTCGAAAGAGACTGTCCATTTTGTACACGAAGTGCATCCAGTTTTTGCCGTAAACCTCTCAGCTTTTTAGCACATGCTATGTAGGTGAAATTATGATACCATGCCAAGTTTCAACCTTTTCAGAGTTCATTTGTGGTGCTTTTTAATTTCAGGGTCATTTAGCTCAAAACAATTCATTAAATGCATGAAAAATAGCAAATGAAGTTAGATAGGGTTGAAATTTTAGGATGTGGCTTCTAATGGTTCATATTGAATGCACAAAAAGACTGGAGTTGAAATAAGTTAAAAAAATTGAAATCCTTTTGTAACAGACGAGTTTTCGTCCGAAACCCTGATACTTCGAAAGAGACTGTCCATTTTGTACACGAAGTGCATCCAGTTTTTGCCGTAAACCTCTAAAATTTTTATCACATGCTATGTGGGTGAAATTATGATACCATGCCAAGTTTCAACCTTTTCAGAGTTCATTTGTGGTGCTTTTTAATTTCAGGGTCGTTTAGCTCAAAACAATTCATTAAATGCATGAAAAATAGCAAATGAAGTTAGATAGGGTTGAAATATTAGGATGTCGCTTCTAATGGTTCATATTGAATGCACAAAAAGTCTGGAGTTGAAATAAGTTAAAAAAATTGAAATCCTTTTGTAACAGACGAGTTTTCGTCCGAAACCCCGATACTTCGAAAGAGACTGTCCATTTTGTACACGAAGTGCATCCAGTTTTTGCCGTAAACCTCTCAACTTCTTAGCACATGCTATGTGGGTGAAATTATGATACCATGCCAAGTTTCAACCTTTTCAGAGTTCATTTGTGGTGCTTTTTAATTTCAGGGTCATTTAGCTCAAAACAATTCATTAAATGCATGAAAAATAGCAAATGAAGTTAGATAGGGTTGAAATTTTAGAATGTGGCTTCTAATGGTTCATATTGCATGCACAAAAAGACTGGAGTTGAAATAAGTTAAAAAAATTGAAATCCTTTTGTAACAGACGAGTTTTCGTCCGAAACCCTGATACTTCGAAAGAGACTGTCCATTTTGTACACGAAGTGCATCCAGTTTTTGCCATAACCCTCTAAACTTTTTAGCACATGCTATGTGGGTGAAATTATGATACCATGCCAAGTTTCAACCTTTTCAGAGTTCATTTGTGGTGCTTTTTAATTTCAGGGTAATTTAGCTCAAAACAATTCATTAAATGCATGAAAAATAGCAAATGAAGTTAGATAGGGTTGAAATTTTAGGATTTGTCTTCTAATGGTTCATATTGAATGCACAAAAAGTCAGGAGTTGAAATAAGTTAAAAAAATTGAAATCCTTTTGTAACAGACGAGTTTTCGTCCGAAACCCTGATGCTTCGAAAGAGACGGTCCATTTTGTACACGAAGTGCATCCACTTTTTGTCGTAACCGTCTCAACTTTTTATCACAAGCTATGTGGGTGAAATTATGATACCATGCCAAGTTTCAACCTTTTCAGAGTTCATTTGTGGTGCTTTTTCATTTCAGGGTTATTTAGCTCAAAACAATTCATTAAATGCATGAAAAATAGCAAATGAAGTTATATAGGGTTGAAATTTTAGGATTTGGCTTCTAATGGTTCATATTGAATGCACAAAAAGTCAGGAGTTGAAATAAGTTAAAAAAATTGAAATCCTTTTGTAACAGACGAGTTTTCGTCCGAAACCCTGATACTTCGAAAGAGACTGTCCATTTTGTACACGAAGTGCATCCAGTTTTTGCCGTAAACCTCTAAACTTTTTAGCACATGCTATGTGGGTGAAATTATGATACCATGCCAAGTTTCAACCTTTTCAGAGTTCATTTGTGGTGCTTTTTAATTTCAGGGTCGTTTAGCTCAAAACAATTCATTAAATGCATGAAAAATAGCAAATGAAGTTAGATAGGGTTCAAATTTTAGGATGTGACTTCTAATGGTTCATGTTGAATGCACAAAAAGTCTGGAGTTGAAATAAGTTAAAAAAATTGAAATACTTTTGTAACAGACGAGTTTTCGTCCGAAACCCTGATGCTTCGAAAGAGACTGTCCATTTTGTACACGAAGTGCATCCAGTTTTTGCCATAACCCTCTAAACTTTTTAGCACATGCTATGTGGGTGAAATTATGATACCATGCCAAGTTTCAACCTTTTCAGAGTTCATTTGTGGTGCTTTTTAATTTCAGGGTAATTTAGCTCAAAACAATTCATTAAATGCATGAAAAATAGCAAATGAAGTTAGATAGGGTTGAAATTTTAGGATTTGTCTTCTAATGGTTCATATTGAATGCACAAAAAGTCAGGAGTTGAAATAAGTTAAAAAAATTGAAATCCTTTTGTAACAGACGAGTTTTCGTCCGAAACCCTGATGCTTCGAAAGAGACGGTCCATTTTGTACACGAAGTGCATCCACTTTTTGTCGTAACCGTCTCAACTTTTTATCACAAGCTATGTGGGTGAAATTATGATACCATGCCAAGTTTCAACCTTTTCAGAGTTCATTTGTGGTGCTTTTTCATTTCAGGGTTATTTAGCTCAAAACAATTCATTAAATGCATGAAAAATAGCAAATGAAGTTATATAGGGTTGAAATTTTAGGATTTGGCTTCTAATGGTTCATATTGAATGCACAAAAAGTCAGGAGTTGAAATAAGTTAAAAAAATTGAAATCCTTTTGTAACAGACGAGTTTTCGTCCGAAACCCTGATACTTCGAAAGAGACTGTCCATTTTGTACACGAAGTGCATCCAGTTTTTGCCGTAAACCTCTAAACTTTTTAGCACATGCTATGTGGGTGAAATTATGATACCATGCCAAGTTTCAACCTTTTCAGAGTTCATTTGTGGTGCTTTTTAATTTCAGGGTCGTTTAGCTCAAAACAATTCATTAAATGCATGAAAAATAGCAAATGAAGTTAGATAGGGTTCAAATTTTAGGATGTGACTTCTAATGGTTCATGTTGAATGCACAAAAAGTCTGGAGTTGAAATAAGTTAAAAAAATTGAAATACTTTTGTAACAGACGAGTTTTCGTCCGAAACCCTGATGCTTCGAAAGAGACGGTCCATTTTGTACACGAAGTGCATCCACTTTTTGCCGTAACCATCTCAACTTTTTATAACAAGCTATGTGGGTGAAATTATGATACCATGCCAAGTTTCAACCTTTTCAGAGTTCATTTGTGGTGCTTTTTAATCTCAGGGTCATTTAGCTCAAAACAATTCATTAAATGCATGAAAAATAGCAAATGAAGTTAGATAGGGTTGAAATTTTAGGATGTGGCTTCTAATGGTTCATATTGAATGCACAAAAAGTCAGGAGTTGAAATAAGTTAAAAAAATTGAAATCCTTTTGTAACAGACGAGTTTTCGTCCGAAACCCTGATACTTCGAAAGAGACTGTCCATTTTGTACACGAAGTGCATCCAGTTTTTGCCATAACCCTCTAAACTTTTTAGCACATGCTATGTGGGTGAAATTATGATACCATGCCAAGTTTCAACCTTTTCAGAGTTCATTTGTGGTGCTTTTTAATTTCAGGGTAATTTAGCTCAAAACAATTCATTAAATGCATGAAAAATAGCAAATGAAGTTAGATAGGGTTGAAATTTTAGGATTTGTCTTCTAATGGTTCATATTGAATGCACAAAAAGTCAGGAGTTGAAATAAGTTAAAAAAATTGAAATCCTTTTGTAACAGACGAGTTTTCGTCCGAAACCCTGATGCTTCGAAAGAGACGGTCCATTTTGTACACGAAGTGCATCCACTTTTTGTCGTAACCGTCTCAACTTTTTATCACAAGCTATGTGGGTGAAATTATGATACCATGCCAAGTTTCAACCTTTTCAGAGTTCATTTGTGGTGCTTTTTCATTTCAGGGTTATTTAGCTCAAAACAATTCATTAAATGCATGAAAAATAGCAAATGAAGTTATATAGGGTTGAAATTTTAGGATTTGGCTTCTAATGGTTCATATTGAATGCACAAAAAGTCAGGAGTTGAAATAAGTTAAAAAAATTGAAATCCTTTTGTAACAGACGAGTTTTCGTCCGAAACCCTGATACTTCGAAAGAGACTGTCCATTTTGTACACGAAGTGCATCCAGTTTTTGCCGTAAACCTCTAAACTTTTTAGCACATGCTATGTGGGTGAAATTATGATACCATGCCAAGTTTCAACCTTTTCAGAGTTCATTTGTGGTGCTTTTTAATTTCAGGGTCGTTTAGCTCAAAACAATTCATTAAATGCATGAAAAATAGCAAATGAAGTTAGATAGGGTTCAAATTTTAGGATGTGACTTCTAATGGTTCATGTTGAATGCACAAAAAGTCTGGAGTTGAAATAAGTTAAAAAAATTGAAATACTTTTGTAACAGACGAGTTTTCGTCCGAAACCCTGATGCTTCGAAAGAGACTGTCCATTTTGTACACGAAGTGCATCCAGTTTTTGCCATAACCCTCTAAACTTTTTAGCACATGCTATGTGGGTGAAATTATGATACCATGCCAAGTTTCAACCTTTTCAGAGTTCATTTGTGGTGCTTTTTAATTTCAGGGTAATTTAGCTCAAAACAATTCATTAAATGCATGAAAAATAGCAAATGAAGTTAGATAGGGTTGAAATTTTAGGATTTGTCTTCTAATGGTTCATATTGAATGCACAAAAAGTCAGGAGTTGAAATAAGTTAAAAAAATTGAAATCCTTTTGTAACAGACGAGTTTTCGTCCGAAACCCTGATGCTTCGAAAGAGACGGTCCATTTTGTACACGAAGTGCATCCACTTTTTGTCGTAACCGTCTCAACTTTTTATCACAAGCTATGTGGGTGAAATTATGATACCATGCCAAGTTTCAACCTTTTCAGAGTTCATTTGTGGTGCTTTTTCATTTCAGGGTTATTTAGCTCAAAACAATTCATTAAATGCATGAAAAATAGCAAATGAAGTTATATAGGGTTGAAATTTTAGGATTTGGCTTCTAATGGTTCATATTGAATGCACAAAAAGTCAGGAGTTGAAATAAGTTAAAAAAATTGAAATCCTTTTGTAACAGACGAGTTTTCGTCCGAAACCCTGATACTTCGAAAGAGACTGTCCATTTTGTACACGAAGTGCATCCAGTTTTTGCCGTAAACCTCTAAACTTTTTAGCACATGCTATGTGGGTGAAATTATGATACCATGCCAAGTTTCAACCTTTTCAGAGTTCATTTGTGGTGCTTTTTAATTTCAGGGTCGTTTAGCTCAAAACAATTCATTAAATGCATGAAAAATAGCAAATGAAGTTAGATAGGGTTCAAATTTTAGGATGTGACTTCTAATGGTTCATGTTGAATGCACAAAAAGTCTGGAGTTGAAATAAGTTAAAAAAATTGAAATACTTTTGTAACAGACGAGTTTTCGTCCGAAACCCTGATGCTTCGAAAGAGACGGTCCATTTTGTACACGAAGTGCATCCACTTTTTGCCGTAACCATCTCAACTTTTTATAACAAGCTATGTGGGTGAAATTATGATACCATGCCAAGTTTCAACCTTTTCAGAGTTCATTTGTGGTGCTTTTTAATCTCAGGGTCATTTAGCTCAAAACAATTCATTAAATGCATGAAAAATAGCAAATGAAGTTAGATAGGGTTGAAATTTTAGGATGTGGCTTCTAATGGTTCATATTGAATGCACAAAAAGTCAGGAGTTGAAATAAGTTAAAAAAATTGAAATCCTTTTGTAACAGACGAGTTTTCGTCCGAAACCCTGATACTTCGAAAGAGACTGTCCATTTTGTACACGAAGTGCATCCAGTTTTTGCCGTAACCCTCTCAACTTTTTAGCACATGCTATGTGGGTGAAATTATGATACCATGCCAAGTTTCAACCTTTTCAGAGTTCATTTGTGGTGCTTTTTAATTTCAGGGTCATTTAGCTCAAAACAATTCATTAAATGCATGAAAAATAGCAAATAAAGATAGATAGGGTAGAAATATTAGGATGTGGCTTCTAATGGTTCATATTGAATGCACAAAAAGTCTGGAGTTGAAATAAGTTAAGAAAATTGAAATCCTTTTGTAACAGACGAGTTTTCGTCCGAAACCCTGATACTTCGAAAGAGACTGTCCATTTTGTACACGAAGTGCATCCAGTTTTTGCCGTAAACCTCTCAACTTTTTAGCACATGCTATGTAGGTGAAATTATGATACCATGCCAAGTTTCAACCTTTTCAGAGTTCATTTGTGGTGCTTTTTAATTTCAGGGTCATTTAGCTCAAAACAATTCATTAAATGCATGAAAAATAGCAAATGAAGTTAGATAGGGTTGAAATTTTAGGATGTGGCTTCTAATGGTTCATATTGAATGCACAAAAAGACTGGAGTTGAAATAAGTTAAAAAAATTGAAATCCTTTTGTAACAGACGAGTTTTCGTCCGAAACCCTGATACTTCGAAAGAGACTGTCCATTTTGTACACGAAGTGCATCCAGTTTTTGCCATAACCCTCTAAACTTTTTAGCACATACTATGTGGGTGAAATTATGATACCATGCCAAGTTTCAACCTTTTCAGAGTTCATTTGTGGTGCTTTTTAATTTCAGGGTCATTTAGCTCAAAACAATTCATTAAATGCATGAAAAATAGCAAATGAAGTTAGATAGGGTTGAAATTTTAGGATGTGGCTTCTAATGGTTCATATTGAATGCACAAAAATTCAGGAGTTGAAATAAGTTAAAAAAATTGAAATCCTTTTGTAACAGACGAGTTTTCGTCCGAAACACTGATACTTCGAAAGAGACTGTCCATTTTGTACACGAAGTGCATCCAGTTTTTGCCGTAAACCTCTAAACTTTTTAGCACATGCTATGTGGGTGAAATTATGATACCATGCCAAGTTTCAACCTTTTCAGAGTTCATTTGTGGTGCTTTTTAATTTCAGGGTCGTTTAGCTCAAAACAATTCATTAAACGCATGAAAAATAGCAAATGAAGTTAGATAGGGTTGAAATATTAGGATGTCGCTTCTAATGGTTCATATTGAATGCACAAAAAGTCTGGAGTTGAAATAAGTTAAAAAAAATTGAAATCCTTTTGTAACAGACGAGTTTTCGTCCGAAACCCTGATACTTCGAAAGAGACTGTCCATTTTGTACACGAAGTGCATCCAGTTTTTGCCGTAAACCTCTCAACTTTTTAGCACATGCTATGTAGGTTAAATTATGATACCATGCCAAGTTTCAACCTTTTCAGAGTTCATTTGTGGTGCTTTTTAATTTCAGGGTCATTTAGCTCAAAACAATTCATTAAATGCATGAAAAATAGCAAATGAAGTTAGATAGGGTTGAAATTTTAGGATGTGGCTTCTAATGGTTCATATTGAATGCACAAAAAGACTGGAGTTGAAATAAGTTAAAAAAATTGAAATCCTTTTGTAACAGACGAGTTTTCGTCCGAAACCCTGATACTTCGAAAGAGACTGTCCATTTTGTACACGAAGTGCATCCAGTTTTTGCCATAACCCTCTAAACTTTTTAGCACATACTATGTGGGTGAAATTATGATACCATGCCAAGTTTCAACCTCTTCAGAGTTCATTTGTGGTGCTTTTTAATTTCAGGGTCATTTAGCTCAAAACAATACATTAAATGCATGAAAAATAGCAAATGAAGTTAGATAGGGTTGAAATTTTAGGATGTGGCTTCTAATGGTTCATATTGAATGCACAAAAAGTCAGGAGTTGAAATAAGTTAAAAAAATTGAAATCCCTTTGTAACAGACGAGTTTTCGTCCGAAACCCTGATACTTCGAAAGAGACTGTCCATTTTGTACACGAAGTGCATCCAGTTTTTGCCGTAAACCTCTAAAAATTTTAGCACATGCTATGTGGGTGAAATTATGATACCATGCCAAGTTTCAACCTTTTCAGAGTTCATTTGTGGTGCTTTTTAATTTCAGGGTCGTTTAGCTCAAAACAATTCATTAAATGCATGAAAAATAGCAAATGAAGTTAGGTAGGGTTGAAATATTAGGATGTCGCTTCTAATGGTTCATATTGAATGCACAAAAAGTCTGGAGTTGAAATAAGTTAAAAAAAATTGAAATCCTTTTGTAACAGACGAGTTTTCGTCCGAAACCCTGATACTTCGAAAGAGACTGTCCATTTTGTACACGAAGTGCATCCAGTTTTTGCCGTAAACCTCTCAACTTCTTAGCACATGCTATGTGGGTGAAATTATGATACCATGCCAAGTTTCAACCTTTTCAGAGTTCATTTGTGGTGCTTTTTAATTTCAGGGTCATTTAGCTCAAAACAATTCATTAAATGCATGAAAAATAGCAAATGAAGTTAGATAGGGTTGAAATTTTAGGATGTGGCTTCTAATGGTTCATATTGCATGCACAAAAAGACTGGAGTTGAAATAAGTTAAAAAAATTGAAATCCTTTTGTAACAGACGAGTTTTCGTCCGAAACCCTGATACTTCGAAAGAGACTGTCCATTTTGTACACGAAGTGCATCCAGTTTTTGCCATAACCCTCTAAACTTTTTAGCACATGCTATGTGGGTGAAATGATGATACCATGCCAAGTTTCAACCTTTTCAGAGTTCATTTGTGGTGCTTTTTAATTTCAGGGTAATTTAGCTCAAAACAATTCATTAAATGCATGAAAAATAGCAAATGAAGTTAGATAGGGTTGAAATTTAGGATGTGGCTTCTAATGGTTCATATTTAATGCACAAAAAGTCTGGAGTTGAAATAAGTTAAAAAAATTGAAATACTTTTGTAAGAGACGAGTTTTCGTCCGAAACCCTGATGCTTCGAAAGAGACGGTCCATTTTGTACACGAAGTGCATCCACTTTTTGTCGTAACCGTCTCAACTTTTTATCACAAGCTATGTGGGTGAAATTATGATACCATGCCAAGTTTCAACCTTTTCAGAGTTCATTTGTGGTGCTTTTTAATTTCAGGGTCGTTTAGCTCAAAACAATTCATTAAATGCATGAAAAATAGCAAATGAAGTTAGATAGGGTTGAAATATTAGGATGTCGCTTCTAATGGTTCATATTGAATGCACAAAAAGTCTGGAGTTGAAATAAGTTAAAAAAATTGAAATCCTTTTGTAACAGACGAGTTTTCGTCCGAAACCCCGATACTTCGAAAGAGACTGTCCATTTTGTACACGAAGTGCATCCAGTTTTTGCCGTAAACCTCTCAACTTCTTAGCACATGCTATGTGGGTGAAATTATGATACCATGCCAAGTTTCAACCTTTTCAGAGTTCATTTGTGGTGCTTTTTAATTTCAGGGTCATTTAGCTCAAAACAATTCATTAAATGCATGAAAAATAGCAAATGAAGTTAGATAGGGTTGAAATTTTAGGATGTGGCTTCTAATGGTTCATATTGCATGCACAAAAAGACTGGAGTTGAAATAAGTTAAAAAAATTGAAATCCTTTTGTAACAGACGAGTTTTCGTCCGAAACCCCGATACTTCGAAAGAGACTGTCCATTTTGTACACGAAGTGCATCCAGTTTTTGCCATAACCCTCTAAACTTCTTAGCACATGCTATGTGGGTGAAATTATGATACCATGCCAAGTTTCAACCTTTTCAGAGTTCATTTGTGGTGCTTTTTAATTTCAGGGTAATTTAGCTCAAAACAATTCATTAAATGCATGAAAAATAGCAAATGAAGTTAGATAGGGTTGAAATTTTAGGATGTGGCTTCTAATGGTTCATATTGAATGCACAAAAAGTCTGGAGTTGAAATAAGTTAAAAAAATTGAAATACTTTTGTAAGAGACGAGTTTTCGTCCGAAACCCTGATGCTTCGAAAGAGACGGTCCATTTTGTACACGAAGTGCATCCACTTTTTGTCGTAACCGTCTCAACTTTTTATCACAAGCTATGTGGGTGAAACTATGATACCATGCCAAGTTTCAACCTTTTCAGAGTTCATTTGTGGTGCTTTTTAATTTCAGGGTTATTTAGCTCAAAACAATTCATTAAATGCATGAAAAATAGCAAATGAAGTTAGATAGGGTTGAAATTTTAGGATTTGGCTTCTAATGGTTCATATTGAATGCACAAAAAGTCAGGAGTTGAAATAAGTTAAAAAAATTGAAATCCTTTTGTAACAGACGAGTTTTCGTCCGAAACCCTGATACTTCGAAAGAGACTGTCCATTTTGTACACGAAGTGCATCCAGTTTTTGCCGTAAACCTCTAAACTTTTTAGCACATGCTATGTGGGTGAAATTATGATACCATGCCAAGTTTCAACCTTTTCAGAGTTCATTTGTGGTGCTTTTTAATTTCATGGTCGTTTAGCTCAAAACAATTCATTAAATGCATGAAAAATAGCAAATGAAGTTAGATAGGGTTCAAATTTTAGGATGTGACTTCTAATGGTTCATATTGAATGCACAAAAAGTCTGGAGTTGAAATAAGTTAAAAAAATTGAAATACTTTTGTAACAGACGAGTTTTCGTCCGAAACCCTGATGCTTCGAAAGAGACGGTCCATTTTGTACACGAAGTGCATCCACTTTTTGCCGTAACCATCTCAACTTTTTATAACAAGCTATGTGGGTGAAATTATGATACCATGCCAAGTTTCAACCTTTTCAGAGTTCATTTGTGGTGCTTTTTAATCTCAGGGTCATTTAGCTCAAAACAATTCATTAAATGCATGAAAAATAGCAAATGAAGTTAGATAGGGTTGAAATTTTAGGATGTGGCTTCTAATGGTTCATATTGAATGCACAAAAAGTCAGGAGTTGAAATAAGTTAAAAAAATTGAAATCCTTTTGTAACAGACGAGTTTTCGTCCGAAACCCTGATACTTCGAAAGAGACTGTCCATTTTGTACACGAAGTGCATCCAGTTTTTGCCGTAACAATCTCAACTTTTTAGCACATGCTATGTGGGTGAAATTATGATACCATGCCAAGTTTCAACCTTTTCAGAGTTCATTTGTGGTGCTTTTTAATCTCAGGGTCATTTAGCTCAAAACAATTCATTAAATGCATGAAAAATAGCAAATGAAGTTAGATAGGGTTGAAATTTTAGGATGTGGCTTCTAATGGTTCATATTGAATGCACAAAAAGTCAGGAGTTGAAATAAGTTAAAAAAATTGAAATCCTTTTGTAACAGACGAGTTTTCGTCCGAAACCCTGATACTTCGAAAGAGACTGTCCATTTTGTACACGAAGTGCATCCAGTTTTTGCCGTAAACCTCTCAACTTTTTAGCACATGCTATGTAGGTGAAATTATGATACCATGCCAAGTTTCAACCTTTTCAGAGTTCATTTGTGGTGCTTTTTAATTTCAGGGTCGTTTAGCTCAAAACAATTCATTAAATGCATGAAAAATAGCAAATGAAGTTAGATAGGGTTTAAATATTAGGATGTCGCTTCTAATGGTTCATATTGAATGCACAAAAAGTCTGGAGTTGAAATAAGTTAAAAAAAATTGAAATCCTTTTGTAACAGACGAGTTTTCGTCCGAAACCCTGATACTTCGAAAGAGACTGTCCATTTTGTACACGAAGTGCATCCAGTTTTTGCCGTAAACCTCTCAACTTTTTAGCACATGCTATGTGGGTGAAATTATGATACCATGCCAAGTTTCAACCTTTTCAGAGTTCATTTGTGGTGCTTTTTAATTTCAGGGTCATTTAGCTCAAAACAATTCATTAAATGCATGAAAAATAGCAAATGAAGTTAGATAGGGTTGAAATTTTAGGATGTGGCTTCTAATGGTTCATATTGAATGCACAAAAATACTGGAGTTGAAATAAGTTAAAAAATTGAAATCCTTTTGTAACAGACGAGTTTTCGTCCGAAACCCTGATACTTCGAAAGAGACTGTCCATTTTGTACACAAAGTGCATCCAGTTTTTGCCATAACCCTCTAAACTTTTTAGCACATACTATGTGGGTGAAATTATGATACCATGCCAAGTTTCAACCTCTTCAGAGTTCATTTGTGGTGCTTTTTAATTTCAGGGTCATTTAGCTCAAAACAATACATTAAATGCATGAAAAATAGCAAATGAAGTTAGATAGGGTTGAAATTTTAGGATGTGGCTTCTAATGGTTCATATTGAATGCACAAAAAGTCAGGAGTTGAAATAAGTTAAAAAAATTGAAATCCTTTTGTAACAGACGAGTTTTCGTCCGAAACCCTGATACTTCGAAAGAGACTGTCCATTTTGTACACGAAGTGCATCCAGTTTTTGCCGTAAACCTCTAAAATTTTTAGCACATGCTATGTGGGTGAAATTATGATACCATGCCAAGTTTCAACCTTTTCAGAGTTCATTTGTGGTGCTTTTTAATTTCAGGGTCGTTTAGCTCAAAACAATTCATTAAATGCATGAAAAATAGCAAATGAAGTTAGGTAGGGTTGAAATATTAGGATGTCGCTTCTAATGGTTCATATTGAATGCACAAAAAGTCTGGAGTTGAAATAAGTTAAAAAAAATTGAAATCCTTTTGTAACAGACGAGTTTTCGTCCGAAACCCTGATACTTCGAAAGAGACTGTCCATTTTGTACACGAAGTGCATCCAGTTTTTGCCGTAAACCTCTCAACTTCTTAGCACATGCTATGTGGGTGAAATTATGATACCATGCCAAGTTTCAACCTTTTCAGAGTTCATTTGTGGTGCTTTTTAATTTCAGGGTCATTTAGCTCAAAACAATTCATTAAATGCATGAAAAATAGCAAATGAAGTTAGATAGGGTTGAAATTTTAGGATGTGGATTCTAATGGTTCATATTGCATGCACAAAAAGTCTGGAGTTGAAATAAGTTAAAAAAAATTGAAATCCTTTTGTAACAGACGAGTTTTCGTCCGAAACCCTGATACTTCGAAAGAGACTGTCCATTTTGTACACGAAGTGCATCCAGTTTTTGCCGTAAACCTCTCAACTTTTTAGCACATGCTATGTGGGTGAAATTATGATACCATGCCAAGTTTCAACCTTTTCAGAGTTCATTTGTGGTGCTTTTTAATTTCAGGGTCATTTAGCTCAAAACAATTCATTAAATGCATGAAAAATAGCAAATGAAGTTAGATAGGGTTGAAATTTTAGGATGTGGCTTCTAATGGTTCATATTGAATGCACAAAAATACTGGAGTTGAAATAAGTTAAAAAATTGAAATCCTTTTGTAACAGACGAGTTTTCGTCCGAAACCCTGATACTTCGAAAGAGACTGTCCATTTTGTACACAAAGTGCATCCAGTTTTTGCCATAACCCTCTAAACTTTTTAGCACATACTATGTGGGTGAAATTATGATACCATGCCAAGTTTCAACCTCTTCAGAGTTCATTTGTGGTGCTTTTTAATTTCAGGGTCATTTAGCTCAAAACAATACATTAAATGCATGAAAAATAGCAAATGAAGTTAGATAGGGTTGAAATTTTAGGATGTGGCTTCTAATGGTTCATATTGAATGCACAAAAAGTCAGGAGTTGAAATAAGTTAAAAAAATTGAAATCCTTTTGTAACAGACGAGTTTTCGTCCGAAACCCTGATACTTCGAAAGAGACTGTCCATTTTGTACACGAAGTGCATCCAGTTTTTGCCGTAAACCTCTAAAATTTTTAGCACATGCTATGTGGGTGAAATTATGATACCATGCCAAGTTTCAACCTTTTCAGAGTTCATTTGTGGTGCTTTTTAATTTCAGGGTCGTTTAGCTCAAAACAATTCATTAAATGCATGAAAAATAGCAAATGAAGTTAGGTAGGGTTGAAATATTAGGATGTCGCTTCTAATGGTTCATATTGAATGCACAAAAAGTCTGGAGTTGAAATAAGTTAAAAAAAATTGAAATCCTTTTGTAACAGACGAGTTTTCGTCCGAAACCCTGATACTTCGAAAGAGACTGTCCATTTTGTACACGAAGTGCATCCAGTTTTTGCCGTAAACCTCTCAACTTCTTAGCACATGCTATGTGGGTGAAATTATGATACCATGCCAAGTTTCAACCTTTTCAGAGTTCATTTGTGGTGCTTTTTAATTTCAGGGTCATTTAGCTCAAAACAATTCATTAAATGCATGAAAAATAGCAAATGAAGTTAGATAGGGTTGAAATTTTAGGATGTGGCTTCTAATGGTTCATATTGCATGCACAAAAAGACTGGAGTTGAAATAAGTTAAAAAAATTGAAATCCTTTTGTAACAGACGAGTTTTCGTCCGAAACCCTGATACTTCGAAAGAGACTGTCCATTTTGTACACGAAGTGCATCCAGTTTTTGCCGTAAACCTCTCAACTTTTTAGCACATGCTATGTAGGTGAAATTATGATACCATGCCAAGTTTCAACCTTTTCAGAGTTCATTTGTGGTGCTTTTTAATTTCAGGGTCGTTTAGCTCAAAACAATTCATTAAATGCATGAAAAATAGCAAATGAAGTTAGATAGGGTTGAAATTTTAGGATGTGGCTTCTAATGGTTCATATTTAATGCACAAAAAGTCTGGAGTTGAAATAAGTTAAAAAAATTGAAATACTTTTGTAAGAGACGAGTTTTCGTCCGAAACCCTGATGCTTCGAAAGAGACGGTCCATTTTGTACACGAAGTGCATCCACTTTTTGTCGTAACCGTCTCAACTTTTTATCACAAGCTATGTGGGTGAAATTATGATACCATGCCAAGTTTCAACCTTTTCAGAGTTCATTTGTGGTGCTTTTTAATTTCAGGGTCATTTAGCTCAAAACAATTCATTAAATGCATGAAAAATAGCAAATGAAGTTAGATAGGGTTGAAATTTTAGGATGTGGCTTCTAATGGTTCATATTGAATGCACAAAAAGACTGGAGTTGAAATAAGTTAAAAAAATTGAAATCCTTTTGTAACAGACGAGTTTTCGTCCGAAACCCTGATACTTCGAAAGAGACTGTCCATTTTGTACACGAAGTGCATCCAGTTTTTGCCGTAAACCTCTCAACTTCTTAGCACATGCTATGTGGGTGAAATTATGATACCATGCCAAGTTTCAACCTTTTCAGAGTTTATTTGTGGTGCTTTTTAATCTCAGGGTCATTTAGCTCAAAACAATTCATTAAATGCATGAAAAATAGCAAATGAAGTTAGATAGGGTTGAAATTTTAGGATGTGGCTTCTAATGGTTCATATTGAATGCACAAAAAGTCAGGAGTTGAAATAAGTTAAAAAAATTGAAATCCTTTTGTAACAGACGAGTTTTCGTCCGAAACCCTGATACTTCGAAAGAGACTGTCCATTTTGTACACGAAGTGCATCCAGTTTTTGCCGTAACCCTCTCAACTTTTTAGCACATGCTATGTGGGTGAAATTATGATACCATGCCAAGTTTCAACCTTTTCAGAGTTCATTTGTGGTGCTTTTTAATCTCAGGGTCATTTAGCTCAAAACAATTCATTAAATGCATGAAAAATAGCAAATGAAGTTAGATAGGGTTGAAATTTTAGGATGTGGCTTCTAATGGTTCATATTGAATGCACAAAAAGTCAGGAGTTGAAATAAGTTAAAAAAATTGAAATCCTTTTGTAACAGACGAGTTTTCGTCCGAAACCCTGATACTTCGAAAGAGACTGTCCATTTTGTACACGAAGTGCATCCAGTTTTTGCCGTAAACCTCTCAACTTTTTAGCACATGCTATGTAGGTGAAATTATGATACCATGCCAAGTTTCAACCTTTTCAGAGTTCATTTGTGGTGCTTTTTAATTTCAGGGTCGTTTAGCTCAAAACAATTCATTAAATGCATGAAAAATAGCAAATGAAGTTAGATAGGGTTGAAATATTAGGATGTCGCTTCTAATGGTTCATATTGAATGCACAAAAAGTCTGGAGTTGAAATAAGTTAAAAAAAATTGAAATCCTTTTGTAACAGACGAGTTTTCGTCCAAAACCCTGATACTTCGAAAGAGACTGTCCATTTTGTACACGAAGTGCATCCAGTTTTTGCCGTAAACCTCTCAACTTTTTAGCACATGCTATGTGGGTGAAATTATGATACCATGCCAAGTTTCAACCTTTTCAGAGTTCATTTGTGGTGCTTTTTAATTTCAGGGTCATTTAGCTCAAAACAATTCATTAAATGCATGAAAAATAGCAAATGAAGTTAGATAGGGTTGAAATTTTAGGATGTGGCTTCTAATGGTTCATATTGAATGCACAAAAATACTGGAGTTGAAATAAGTTAAAAAAATTGAAATCCTTTTGTAACAGACGAGTTTTCGTCCGAAACCCTGATACTTCGAAAGAGACTGTCCATTTTGTACACGAAGTGCATCCAGTTTTTGCCATAACCCTCTAAACTTTTTAGCACATACTATGTGGGTGAAATTATGATACCATGCCAAGTTTCAACCTCTTCAGAGTTCATTTGTGGTGCTTTTTAATTTCAGGGTCATTTAGCTCAAAACAATACATTAAATGCATGAAAAATAGCAAATGAAGTTAGATAGGGTTGAAATTTTAGGATGTGGCTTCTAATGGTTCATATTGAATGCACAAAAAGTCAGGAGTTGAAATAAGTTAAAAAAATTGAAATCCTTTTGTAACAGACGAGTTTTCGTCCGAAACCCTGATACTTCGAAAGAGACTGTCCATTTTGTACACGAAGTGCATCCAGTTTTTGCCGTAAACCTCTAAAATTTTTAGCACATGCTATGTGGGTGAAATTATGATACCATGCCAAGTTTCAACCTTTTCAGAGTTCATTTGTGGTGCTTTTTAATTTCAGGGTCGTTTAGCTCAAAACAATTCATTAAATGCATGAAAAATAGCAAATGAAGTTAGGTAGGGTTGAAATATTAGGATGTCGCTTCTAATGGTTAATATTGAATGCACAAAAAGTCTGGAGTTGAAATAAGTTAAAAAAAATTGAAATCCTTTTGTAACAGACGAGTTTTCGTCCGAAACCCTGATACTTCGAAAGAGACTGTCCATTTTGTACACGAAGTGCATCCAGTTTTTGCCGTAAACCTCTCAACTTCTTAGCACATTCTATGTGGGTGAAATTATGATACCATGCCAAGTTTCAACCTTTTCAGAGTTCATTTGTGGTGCTTTTTAATTTCAGGGTCATTTAGCTCAAAACAATTCATTAAATGCATGAAAAATAGCAAATGAAGTTAGATAGGGTTGAAATTTTAGGATGTGGCTTCTAATGGTTCATATTGCATGCACAAAAAGTCTGGAGTTGAAATAAGTTAAAAAAAATTGAAATCCTTTTGTAACAGACGAGTTTTCGTCCGAAACCCTGATACTTCGAAAGAGACTGTCCATTTTGTACACGAAGTGCATCCAGTTTTTGCCGTAAACCTCTCAACTTTTTAGCACATGCTATGTGGGTGAAATTATGATACCATGCCAAGTTTCAACCTTTTCAGAGTTCATTTGTGGTGCTTTTTAATTTCAGGGTCATTTAGCTCAAAACAATTCATTAAATGCATGAAAAATAGCAAATGAAGTTAGATAGGGTTGAAATTTTAGGATGTGGCTTCTAATGGTTCATATTGAATGCACAAAAATACTGGAGTTGAAATAAGTTAAAAAATTGAAATCCTTTTGTAACAGACGAGTTTTCGTCCGAAACCCTGATACTTCGAAAGAGACTGTCCATTTTGTACACAAAGTGCATCCAGTTTTTGCCATAACCCTCTAAACTTTTTAGCACATACTATGTGGGTGAAATTATGATACCATGCCAAGTTTCAACCTCTTCAGAGTTCATTTGTGGTGCTTTTTAATTTCAGGGTCATTTAGCTCAAAACAATACATTAAATGCATGAAAAATAGCAAATGAAGTTAGATAGGGTTGAAATTTTAGGATGTGGCTTCTAATGGTTCATATTGAATGCACAAAAAGTCAGGAGTTGAAATAAGTTAAAAAAATTGAAATCCTTTTGTAACAGACGAGTTTTCGTCCGAAACCCTGATACTTCGAAAGAGACTGTCCATTTTGTACACGAAGTGCATCCAGTTTTTGCCGTAAACCTCTAAAATTTTTAGCACATGCTATGTGGGTGAAATTATGATACCATGCCAAGTTTCAACCTTTTCAGAGTTCATTTGTGGTGCTTTTTAATTTCAGGGTCGTTTAGCTCAAAACAATTCATTAAATGCATGAAAAATAGCAAATGAAGTTAGGTAGGGTTGAAATATTAGGATGTCGCTTCTAATGGTTCATATTGAATGCACAAAAAGTCTGGAGTTGAAATAAGTTAAAAAAAATTGAAATCCTTTTGTAACAGACGAGTTTTCGTCCGAAACCCTGATACTTCGAAAGAGACTGTCCATTTTGTACACGAAGTGCATCCAGTTTTTGCCGTAAACCTCTCAACTTCTTAGCACATGCTATGTGGGTGAAATTATGATACCATGCCAAGTTTCAACCTTTTCAGAGTTCATTTGTGGTGCTTTTTAATTTCAGGGTCATTTAGCTCAAAACAATTCATTAAATGCATGAAAAATAGCAAATGAAGTTAGATAGGGTTGAAATTTTAGGATGTGGCTTCTAATGGTTCATATTGAATGCACAAAAAGTCAGGAGTTGAAATAAGTTAAAAAAATTGAAATCCTTTTGTAACAGACGAGTTTTCGTCCGAAACCCTGATACTTCGAAAGAGACTGTCCATTTTGTACACGAAGTGCATCCAGTTTTTGCCGTAACCCTCTCAACTTTTTAGCACATGCTATGTGGGTGAAATTATGATACCATGCCAAGTTTCAACCTTTTCAGAGTTCATTTGTGGTGCTTTTTAATCTCAGGGTCATTTAGCTCAAAACAATTCATTAAATGCATGAAAAATAGCAAATGAAGTTAGATAGGGTTGAAATTTTAGGATGTGGCTTCTAATGGTTCATATTGAATGCACAAAAAGTCAGGAGTTGAAATAAGTTAAAAAAATTGAAATCCTTTTGTAACAGACGAGTTTTCGTCCGAAACCCTGATACTTCGAAAGAGACTGTCCATTTTGTACACGAAGTGCATCCAGTTTTTGCCGTAAACCTCTCAACTTTTTAGCACATGCTATGTAGGTGAAATTATGATACCATGCCAAGTTTCAACCTTTTCAGAGTTCATTTGTGGTGCTTTTTAATTTCAGGGTCGTTTAGCTCAAAACAATTCATTAAATGCATGAAAAATAGCAAATGAAGTTAGATAGGGTTGAAATATTAGGATGTCGCTTCTAATGGTTCATATTGAATGCACAAAAAGTCTGGAGTTGAAATAAGTTAAAAAAAATTGAAATCCTTTTGTAACAGACGAGTTTTCGTCCAAAACCCTGATACTTCGAAAGAGACTGTCCATTTTGTACACGAAGTGCATCCAGTTTTTGCCGTAAACCTCTCAACTTTTTAGCACATGCTATGTGGGTGAAATTATGATACCATGCCAAGTTTCAACCTTTTCAGAGTTCATTTGTGGTGCTTTTTAATTTCAGGGTCATTTAGCTCAAAACAATTCATTAAATGCATGAAAAATAGCAAATGAAGTTAGATAGGGTTGAAATTTTAGGATGTGGCTTCTAATGGTTCATATTGAATGCACAAAAATACTGGAGTTGAAATAAGTTAAAAAAATTGAAATCCTTTTGTAACAGACGAGTTTTCGTCCGAAACCCTGATACTTCGAAAGAGACTGTCCATTTTGTACACGAAGTGCATCCAGTTTTTGCCATAACCCTCTAAACTTTTTAGCACATACTATGTGGGTGAAATTATGATACCATGCCAAGTTTCAACCTCTTCAGAGTTCATTTGTGGTGCTTTTTAATTTCAGGGTCATTTAGCTCAAAACAATACATTAAATGCATGAAAAATAGCAAATGAAGTTAGATAGGGTTGAAATTTTAGGATGTGGCTTC